>CM060704.1:46925690-49325690 GCA_030686995.1 Artemisia argyi
AGTATGTGTATTTTGAAAATAAAGTTGTTGGAGGTGTAAGGAATATGTTGGTTGGATATGATGTTTGTAAGAATGAGTTGTATGTGTAAGGAATAATGTACGGATGATTTGATGGGAAGCCTAGTGTGTGTGAAGAGAGGTATGTGAGTGAAGTGTGTGTATTTTGAATGTAAAGGTGTGTGTATGTGAGTTGTGCGTGAAAGTATTGTGTGTAGAAAAGTGTGTGTGTGTGTGTGTGTGTGTGTGTGAGTAGAGAATATGTGGGGAATATATAAAGTAGAAAGAATATTGTTAGAAGGGAATATTGTGTGGGAAAGTGTGGGAGACAAAAAGGTACAAAGACGTAAGAGGTGTAAGGGAATATTTAGAAGATGTTGGGAGGTTTGGAGGCTTTGTCTTTTGTGAAAGAGTGATTAAGAAGGTGATTAAGAAATAATCAACTTGTCATTAAGAAGAAAGGATGTGTTTACGCAAAGTGACTTTTGACTTAGTTTGACCAATAAGGGAGTAAACCCGTTACGTGATTAGAGAAGACGTAAGCATGGGTTATGAGCATATGAATGCTTTCACTAAATATATAAGCTCCCTAGGTTTCGAAAATCCTTGGCTAGAGGCGAGAGTTAGAAAACGTGAGTTGGCGTTTTCCCGAAGATGGGTATTTAAAAAGTTAGATCTCTCTAATCCCAAAACTCGTTTCGAGTGTTCTCAATTAAGCACATAACATATTCATACATGTTTTGAAAGATCGACATTTGTTGGGTAAGGGGAAAGCCGACTTTCAAAATTCGTCCCGACATTCACAAAAGCCTGGCGCGTCGCCCACGCGGCAACACGCGGGAAGCGCGCCAGGAACAGGTATGTGAGTCGGGGAATTTTGGCTAACATTTGTTATTTTATGTGTTTCGAAGGTTTATTTGTCATCATTAAAAAATTAAGGGATCTCTTCAATTTTGCCTTAACAATCTCCCTCTTTTTTATGATGACAAATAAATTCTAAAAGCAAATAAAATTACAAAACTTAGCGAAGATAAAGCGCGCCTTTGATGTAGCTTGAGTCTTGACCTTAGCCTTGTAATTTGGTTGGTGAAGCCATTGTCTTTAACTTGAATTGGTCTTCACGCTCTTGCTTTCTTTATCCCCCTTTTGTCAAATCAAAAAGTTGGGACTTCAAAGTAGCTTGTAAATGCACCCGATCGTGCTCCCCCTTGAACATAGCCCCCCTAGATCTTTGCTCCCCCTTATACCAAGGCAGGGATCCATGGGTCAAGAGCCTCACTTTTGCAGTGGCCTAGCAACATAAGACACATAACACGCAACAAGCAAGAAATCCGCACATGTGGAAGTCCATAATGGGTTAGTTAATAATTTGGATACTTGCAACATGGGTTAGTCCAATCATACCACTATATCACATAATAAAATTAAGCACTCATATGCACAACATCATCATATAGTTATTCATGGGACAAATTTATCAATTATGCATCAATATGTCACATACTTAAGTAAGCATAATGTATGTTTAAATAAGAGCACATAGTTACACAAATAAACATGTGAATATGATCATAAATAATCCTAAGTTGAGAAGACTAATCAAAAGTCTAGATTGTACATTATGTTTGCTAGCGCAATCTTATTCAAAACATGAGAAGGCATACCACGTTTATACGCAAGGAAATCATATTCAATACCTTAATAATGCCAATTATATGAATGACCTATCCTCAAGTTACTAACAACAAGCCATGACATAACAAGATTCCTAAATGGGTAATTGCCACTGTTCATTACCGATGCGTAGGGATTGCACCAGGCTTTACCTCTCGAGGGATCTCGAGAAGCTTACAACCCCCACCAGGCAGTGTACCTGATCGTTGTAGTATAGTATAGTGACAAGTACCGGGGGATTGATCGTTCAGCTTGGGAATAGTGTCGCTAGGATTAGAAAACCTAAAGACTAGGTCTAGAGATGAGGGATGATTCTTTTTGTATTTTTCAGGTTTTATGAAAGCAAGTAAAATCTCGGTTTCTAGAGGAGTTGGGCGGAATTAGTTGCTAGTCAACTAACCCAATAACTAAGATGCAATCAAAATAAAATACTAGAAATGAAAATAAACTAAATTAACTAGAGGTGTGAGCAATATATGGGAGAATTGTGTTTACTTAGGTTTCACTACTCCCTAGATATCTTTTACAGGTTAATTACTTGTTACAGTTGCGTGGATGACGGATTTTATTCCTTAATACCATTCATGGGGTAGCGTACTTACTTCCCCAATCCTATAAGCTCCTACTTCACTCCTATGTCGAGCCGGCTAAGAAGCTCCTAACATGGGATCACTAGAATTCGCTCATGCATTAAATACAATCATAAAAACCTAGTACACATCGGTTCATGTTTCTTAAGACGTTCAAGCAAGTTACACAATGGAGATCTGCCAGTTTTCTTAAGCCTAACAATAACTATTCCCCGGGCTGCGGCACCAAAAACTTGCGTGGGAATTGCACCAGGCTTTACCTCTCGAGGGATCTCGAGAAGCTTACAACCCCCACCAGGCAGTGTACCTGATCGTTGTAGTATAGTATAGTGACAAGTACCGGGGGATTGATCGTTCAACTTAGGAATAGTGTCGCTAGGATTAGAAAACCTAAAGACTAGGTCTAGAGATGAGGGATGATTCTTTTTGTATTTTTTATGTTTTTATAACAGCAAGTAAAAATCTCGGTTTTGAAGGAGTTGGGCGGAAATTGTAACACCCCCAAAATACCACAGCGGAAGACTGTGTCATAGGGGTGCTACTTCATAATACAAAGAACAAGGTATAGAAAACGAACTCTAAATGAGACGTTTTGAAAAGTAACCATTCGATTAATAAATTCCGAAATACAAACTTGAGTTCCATAATACAATACATAAGAGTTTTAAGACAAATCGAATGGTAAAGATAAAAGCATAAGTCTTCAAAACATGCCAAGCGACTCTATGCTCCATGCAACAGCTATCCCCTTACAGACCTGAGATAAACATGCTAAAGTGTCAACACAATGGTTGGTGAGTTCATAGAGTTTGTCTTAAAATAATTGAAAAGCCTTAAGAGAATGTTCGCACAGCAAAGGCATCATGAATCCACTCAGTTGCAATTCCCGCCATAAGAGACTTGCAACCTGTGTGTTCACAACCCACTGCTAACATATATAGTATGAATAAGACATGTATAAGTTCATCAAGACAATTTAAGCAATTAGAAGTGAGTCTCTACTTCATCTCCGAAGACCTCACTTTTATGATGTATCCAAACATTCGCAAATGTTAGGATGTATCAAAGACAACTGGGAGTCAATTCCCAAAGACAACTGGGAGCCAAGTCCCAAAGACAACTGGGAGCCACTTCCCAAAGATAACTACTAGCCAATAAATAGAATAACGCAATTAAGTATAACGCAGTCATGTATGTATGCAATCAAGTATAACACAGTCACGTATAAACGTTTTGAGTATTTGTACAAGTAAACAAGTAGTCGAGCATGTGTCTCCCCCAAAGAGTTAAGACAAGTATGAAAAGAGTAGGGGCTATGACTCACCTTAAGCTTAAGTGATGTGAAATCAAAGTGGTAGTCGAATCGTGAAAGTCTCTAAGAGCAGCCTATAATAGAACGTTGCGACTTAGGTTTGGAGTAACGTCTAAGAATACGAAGAATTGCCTATATATGTCTTGCATAATGTTCATGATGTAGTACTTAGTATATAGTGTAAGTCTTTGAATATAAATGGTTTATGGAACATGTATAGGTTGTATATCTCTTACTACCGTTCGGGCCGACATAATTCAGAAGTCATAGAGTAAACGTTCGAGGAGCCAGGACACTTTAACTCGTAAATCCACAACTCATCTCGACGGCTTACTTAATGAACTCCTCACATGAGGCTCCCTACTATTGTAGTATTTGATAACAAATGTATAAGTTTTAATCCGAAAAGTTACATGTCCAATATTTGAATAAACTTAGGAAAGTTTATTAGTACATGAAGATTGTTATTAGGGGTAGTTTCATAAGTCTTATATGACCATTTTCTCTTTGTAATATCTCATGGTTCCTTTTGAAGTGAAGTAGATCCAAATTGTTTGTTCAAGTTATCGCCTAATTCCTTATTTCATGTTTACGCCTAAGTAAGCTTATATGGTCATTTAGTCATGGCTTCGCCGTGACCTTGGTCATTTTTCCACGGTCTTGAGACTCAACCTTGGCTTTAGCCATGGTTGTGGTCTTGGCTTTAGGTCATTAGACCTCTTGGTCTTAGTAAATGATAACTATAATATAGTGACTTTGGTCTAAAATGGGCTGTTAAGATTTTGAAGAAATTTATCACTCGGAAAGCGTTTTCAGGGCTCGAGCTTCTTTATTCCTGAACGAAAACGTCGTTCCGGACAACTTTCGTGTTTTAACTTTTTGATGAATCGGACCAGAAAGGGGACTTTCAAAATCACAGAATGCAAAACATTAGGGTAAAGGCAGTTTTGCCGTTTTGGTTTCGCTAACTTCAAATGGTCATAACTTTTGACTCGGGTACTCGTTTTGGGTGATTCAAATTGCTATGTTTTCCTTGTTAAGTCCTCTTTAACAGTAAGTAAGTGTCAAATATCAAAGTTATACTATTTTGGTCGTGGTTCTCCATAAAAATCACTAGTTTGCTTGTTTACTTGTCATAAGTTAACATATGTATACCAATACTTGTTTTATCCATTTTTAAACATCATGAACACAATAACAAGAACATATATAGCATGAAAGGAACACAAAGAGCATGTAAATGATAATTAAGCAAGAAAGTATGTTAGGGTTTGCTTACAACTTGAGGCTTTCAAAAAGAAAGGTAAGTAACTAGTAAGGTACGGACTTTGATAGACTTAAGCTTCACCCTTTGCAATCTATGATAAACCGAGGTTATTTGAAGATTATAACGACGCCTTCTTGAAGTCCAAAGCTATTTGAAGATTATAACGACGTCTTTTTGGAGACTTTAAAGTTATAACAACTTTTCTTAGAAAATTTTCAAGATTGAAGATCAAACACTAGTTTTCTTTCAAAAACTAGTTAACTTTCTTACAAAATATAAGAAAAGTGCCTTAGGTTTTAGGACTTGAAGGTTATAAGAAGGTGTGGTGCAAGTTTTCTATGTGTTTTTAGCTTGGTATTTATAGGGTAGGAAAAATAGTTAACCATATATTGGGTTAGAAATTAACCATGGTTAGTTTAGACACTTGTAAACATCCTAGAGATCAATGGTCAAGATCAAGCCACAAAATGGTGACTCCCCCCCCCCCTAAATGGCGGTTCAAGGTGGATAAGATGACTAGATGATGAGTCTTGGTGCTATCTTGCTTAGTTTGTGCATTTTGACTCCGTAAAATGCTAACCGTAAATGATTAAGCCTTAAAATGTAAAACCGGGTATCGTAAAAATATGAAACTTGAAAGTATTGTTAAACATGTCAATATAGTCCATAATAAAATATAAAATGAGTGGTAGGTTCTATCGGGTGCGAAAACCCTGCTAAAAACTGGAAACACGGGTCTAAAACGCGTAATTCGCGTAAAACGCTGAACTGAAAAACGTAAAATTCCAAAACTTTTGGAATTGTCATAAAATGAAAGAAAATCATATTTCTATTGTTTATAATGTTTTATGGATATATCGGGATGCCGGAAGGACGTTTAAACCTAAAAGTAAATCTCGGACACGGCTTTGTGATTTTTGCAGAAATGATCCGACGAGCGTCAAACTCTCGGATTATCGTTAAAATAGTTTAACTTACGAGAATATGAAATAAAAATTTCTGAGATGAATAGTGAAAAGTGAATAGTAAAAAGTGAATAGTAAAATTTTCCGGGAATAGTAATTAATCTGAAAATGCGAATTGTTACAGTCTCTACCCCTTCAGGAAACTTCGTCCCGAAGTTTAGTGTGTCTAGGTCTCTTATCTTAATAGCGGCATAATAAAGCTAAGTTTTTGAACTAGGATAGAATAATATGGTAGGATAAAATACGTACCCGTTACGCATTGCGGCCTTCCTTAGCACCCAAATAGTATGCTCGACCCCGAGGTGGACTAACATTGTATTCACGCTTTGGGTTATTTGCTTCAAGCATTACTGCTAGAGTCGGGTTATCTAGTACTTGTCCCTGTGCCCTATTCAACTTAGGACAAGTATTTCGGAAGTGGTTTGGGCTGTTGCACTCATGGCATGTCTTTTGGTTGTTTCCTATATTGTCCGCATTCGCCTGCCTTGTAATTGATTTACACTGACTTGCAAAGTGGCCAGACTTCTTGAAATTATAACACACAGGGCATGGTTCAGACCTCTGATGATGATAAGTGCATTTAGTACACTTAGGATGTGGACCCTCATACTTTTTCTGATCATAAACTGTTGCTGCAAATCCTCTTGCTCTCTTATTATCAACTATTGTACCCTTTTGCTCGCTCGATTCACCTGCTCCCTTCCTTTTATCACTAGTCTTCAAAGTTCCATTCCTAACCATCTCATCTGTTAGGGTCCCTGCTCTCAATATTGCATTTTGAATTGTGGGAGGTTCGGTTGTTTTCACCATCCCACGAATCTCGGGAACAAGGCCATAGATGTACCTCTCAATCCTCTTGGATTCAGGGGTAACCAGATGAGGAACTAGTTTAGCTAGTTCATGAAACCGATCTGTGTAGGTTGCATGACCAGCCCCTACCATAGAGTGATGCCAAAACTCGTCCTCTAGTTTTTGCATTTCATTAACCGGGCAGTACTCTTCCTTCAGTAGTCCCTTAAAGTCGTCCCATGTCATGCCTACAGCTGCTTCTCTAGTCCTTGCTTGAATCTGCATGTTCCACCATGTCAATGCCTTTTCTGATAGTAAGCATGCAGAATATTTCACTTTCTGGTGGATTGCACAGTTACTGATATCGATCACTGACTCCATCTTCTCGACCCATCGTGTATATGCCAATGCACCTCCTTTACCATTAAACTCAATTGGTTTGCATGACGTAAATTCCTTATACGTACATCCAGTCCTATGGTTGTGGTTGTTGTTGTTGTTGTTGTTACCATTCCTTCCTCCATCATTTGTAGCGTCATTTATGCTTCCGTGGTTTCCCGAATTGTTCATGTGATTGCCAACTTGTGTGACTATAGTGGGAAGTAGGTTTTGTAGTTGTTGGGCAATAATGGTGGAGACATCTGGATTTCCACCAGCGTTACTAGGGTTACTAGTGTCGTGAGCATCTCCTCTACCTCCACGTCCACCAGTTCTTCCATTATCATTACTAGGGTTACTAGTGTCGTGAGCAGCTCCTCTACCTCCACGACCACCAGTTCTTCCACCTCTTGGTGTTGCACCACCTCGGCTAGTGCTACGAGTTACTCTCTTTGGTGCCATGATATCTACAAGGAGGGACATTTTGTCGACGTCAGATATGAGGTGATATTCCTAGACTACTTAGTCATAAATCTTGTCAATTTTGAGTCAATCGTCGATTAATGTAAGCATGGTCACATATGTCTACGTGAGTCGTGACGCATTTATAATTATGTTGGCCACCATAATTATAATTGCTTCCTTTCACACGTATACATATTTACCAGGCACACATAACTCAACAATTGGTACTACATAATTGGGTAAACTTTCTATCATCCGTTCTTAAGTTGTGAAAGGGTAACATAGTGTGGGTATCTAGAGAAGGTGATATGACGAAATGGACTAGTCGCGCTTGTAGAAAGGTTTGAGTGTCGTACTAGGACATATGAACCACTTCTAGGTATTTAGAATCATATAAAGTAAGTATAAGGCAAATCATCAAATCTCTACAGGAAACTAATAACCTTTATTTAACTTAATCTTATGTCTTATCAAACAAGAACTGTCACAAGATTAAGTTAAATAAATAATTATTACTTAGCTCTAAATTTTTGATGACTTGACTATTGTCTGGGGTTTCTCCGAAACAAACAATTAGCAATAAGCATATGCACATGAAGTGTGTGTAAGGCAAAATAAAGAGAAGAGTCTTAATGTTCATATCAGTTATAGTCTAGGCACTAAATGCAACCTAGTTCTCTATAACCAAGGCTCTGATACCAATCTGTAACACCCCCAAAATACCGCAGCGGAAGACTGTGTCATAGGGGTGCTACTTCATAATACAAAGAACAAGGTATAGAAAACGAACTCTAAATGAGACGTTTTGAAAAGTAACCATTCGATTAATAAATTCCGAAATACAAACTTGAGTTCCATAATACAATACATAAGAGTTTTAAGACAAATCGAATGGTAAAGATAAAAGCATAAGTCTTCAAAACATGCCAAGCGACTCTATGCTCCATGCAACAGCTATCCCCTTACAGACCTGAGATAAACATGCTAAAGTGTCAACACAATGGTTGGTGAGTTCATAGAGTTTGTCTTAAAATAATTGAAAAGCCTTAAGAGAATGTTCGCACAGCAAAGGCATCGTGAATCCACTCAGTTGCAATTCCCGCCATAAGAGACTTGCAACCTGTGTGTTCACAACCCACTGCTAACATATATAGTATGAATAAGACATGTATAAGTTCATCAAGACAATTTAAGCAATTAGAAGTGAGTCTCTACTTCATCTCCGAAGACCTCACTTTTATGATGTATCCAAACATTCGCAAATGTTAGGATGTATCAAAGACAACTGGGAGTCAATTCCCAAAGACAACTGGGAGCCAATTCCCAAAGACAACTGGGAGCCACTTCCCAAAGATAACTACTAGCCAATAAATAGAATAACGCAATTAAGTATAACGCAGTCATGTATGTATGCAATCAAGTATAACACAGTCACGTATAAACGTTTTGAGTATTTGTACAAGTAAACAAGTAGTCGAGCATGTGTCTCCCCCAAAGAGTTAAGACAAGTATGAAAAGAGTAGGGGCTATGACTCACCTTAAGCTTAAGTGATGTGAAATCAAAGTGGTAGTCGAATCGTGAAAGTCTCTAAGAGCAGCCTATAATAGAACGTTGCGACTTAGGTTTGGAGTAACGTCTAAGAATACGAAGAATTGCCTATATATGTCTTGCATAATGTTCATGATGTAGTACTTAGTATATAGTGTAAGTCTTTGAATATAAATGGTTTATGGAACATGTATAGGTTGTATATCTCTTACTACCGTTCGGGCCGACATAATTCAGAAGTCATAGAGTAAACGTTCGAGGAGCCAGGACACTTTAACTCGTAAATCCACAACTCATCTCGACGGCTTACTTAATGAACTCCTCACATGAGGCTCCCTACTATTGTAGTATTTGATAACAAATGTATAAGTTTTAATCCGAAAAGTTACATGTCCAATATTTGAATAAACTTAGGAAAGTTTATTAGTACATGAAGATTGTTATTAGGGGTAGTTTCATAAGTCTTATATGACCATTTTCTCTTTGTAATATCTCATGGTTCCTTTTGAAGTGAAGTAGATCCAAATTGTTTGTTCAAGTTATAGTCTAATTCCTTATTTCATGTTTACGCCTAAGTAAGCTTATATGGTCATTTAGTCATGGCTTCGCCGTGACCTTGGTCATTTTTCCACGGTCTTGAGACTCAACCTTGGCTTTAGCCATGGTTGTGGTCTTGGCTTTAGGTCATTAGACCTCTTGGTCTTAGTAAATGATAACTATAATATAGTGACTTTGGTCTAAAATGGGCTGTTAAGATTTTGAAGAAATTTATCACTCGGAAAGCGTTTTTAGGGCTCGAGCTTCTTTGTTCCTGAACGAAAACGTCGTTCCGGACAACTTTCATGTTTTAACTTTTTGATGAATCGGACCAGAAGGGGGACTTTCAAAATCACAGAATGCAAAACATTAGGGTAAAGGCAGTTTTGCCGTTTTGGTTTCGCTAACTTCAAATGGTCATAACTTTTGACTCGGGTACTCGTTTTGGGTGATTCAAATTGCTATGTTTTCCTTGTTAAGTCCTCTTTAACAGTAAGTAAGTGTCAAATATCAAAGTTATACTATTTTGGTCGTGGTTCTCCATAAAAATCACTAGTTTGCTTGTTTACTTGTCATAAGTTAACATATGTATACCAATACTTGTTTTATCCATTTTTAAACATCATGAACACAATAACAAGAACATATATAGCATGAAAGGAACACAAAGAGCATGTAAATGATAATTAAGCAAGAAAGTATGTTAGGGTTTGCTTACAACTTGAGGCTTTCAAAAAGAAAGGTAAGTAACTAGTAAGGTACGGACTTTGATAGACTTAAGCTTCACCCTTTGCAATCTATGATAAACCGAGGTTATTTGAAGATTATAACGACGCCTTCTTGAAGTCCAAAGCTATTTGAAGATTATAACGACGTCTTTTTGGAGACTTTAAAGTTATAACAACTTTTCTTAGAAAATTTCCAAGATTGAAGATCAAACACTAGTTTTCTTTCAAAAACTAGTTAACTTTTTTACAAAATATAAGAAAAGTGCCTTAGGTTTTAGGACTTGAAGGTTATAAGAAGGTGTGGTGCAAGTTTTCTATGTGTTTTTAGCTTGGTATTTATAGGGTAGGAAAAATAGTTAACCATATATTGGGTTAGAAATTAACCATGGTTAGTTTAGACACTTGTAAACATCCTAGAGATCAATGGTCAAGATCAAGCCACAAAATGGTGACTCCCCCCCCCTAAATGGCGGTTCAAGGTGGATAAGATGACTAGATGATGAGTCTTGGTGCTATCTTGCTTAGTTTGTGCATTTTGACTCCGTAAAATGCTAACCGTAAATGATTAAGCCTTAAAACGTAAAACCGGGTATCGTAAAAATATGAAACTTGAAAGTATTGTTAAACATGTCAATATAGTCCATAATAAAATATAAAATGAGTGGTAGGTTCTATCGGGTGCGAAAACCCTGCTAAAAACTGGAAACACGGGTCTAAAACGCGTAATTCGCGTAAAACGCTGAACTGAAAAACGTAAAATTCCAAAACTTTTGGAATTGTCATAAAATGAAAGAAAATCATATTTCTATTGTTTATAATGTTTTATGGATATATCGGGATGCCGGAAGGACGTTTAAACCTAAAAGTAAATCTCGGACACGGCTTTGTGATTTTTGCAGAAATGATCCGACGAGCGTCAAACTCTCGGATTATCGTTAAAATAGTTTAACTTACGAGAATATGAAATAAAAATTTCTGAGATGAATAGTGAAAAGTGAATAGTAAAAAGTGAATAGTAAAATTTTCCGGGAATAGTAATTAATCTGAAAATGCGAATTGTTACAGTCTCTACCCCTTCAGGAAACTTCGTCCCGAAGTTTAGTGTGTCTAGGTCTCTTATCTTAATAGCGGCATAATAAAGCTAAGTTTTTGAACTAGGATAGAATAATATGGTAGGATAAAATACGTACCCGTTACGCATTGCGGCCTTCCTTAGCACCCAAATAGTATGCTCGACCCCGAGGTGGACTAACATTGTATTCACGCTTTGGGTTATTTGCTTCAAGCATTACTGCTAGAGTCGGGTTATCTAGTACTTGTCCCTGTGCCCTATTCAACTTAGGACAAGTATTTCGGAAGTGGTTTGGGCTGTTGCACTCATGGCATGTCTTTTGGTTGTTTCCTATATTGTCCGCATTCGCCTGCCTTGTAATTGATTTACACTGACTTGCAAAGTGGCCAGACTTCTTGAAATTATAACACACAGGGCATGGTTCAGACCTCTGATGATGATAAGTGCATTTAGTACACTTAGGATGTGGACCCTCATACTTTTTCTGATCATAAACTGTTGCTGCAAATCCTCTTGCTCTCTTATTATCAACTATTGTACCCTTTTGCTCGCTCGATTCACCTGCTCCCTTCCTTTTATCACTAGTCTTCAAAGTTCCATTCCTAACCATCTCATCTGTTAGGGTCCCTGCTCTCAATATTGCATTTTGAATTGTGGGAGGTTCGGTTGTTTTCACCATCCCACGAATCTCGGGAACAAGGCCATAGATGTACCTCTCAATCCTCTTGGATTCAGGGGTAACCAGATGAGGAACTAGTTTAGCTAGTTCATGAAACCGATCTGTGTAGGTTGCATGACCAGCCCCTACCATAGAGTGATGCCAAAACTCGTCCTCTAGTTTTTGCATTTCATTAACCGGGCAGTACTCTTCCTTCAGTAGTCCCTTAAAGTCGTCCCATGTCATGCCTACAGCTGCTTCTCTAGTCCTTGCTTGAATCTGCATGTTCCACCATGTCAATGCCTTTTCTGATAGTAAGCATGCAGAATATTTCACTTTCTGGTGGATTGCACAGTTACTGATATCGATCACTGACTCCATCTTCTCGACCCATCGTGTATATGCCAATGCACCTCCTTTACCATTAAACTCAATTGGTTTGCATGACGTAAATTCCTTATACGTACATCCAGTCCTATGGTTGTGGTTGTTGTTGTTGTTGTTGTTACCATTCCTTCCTCCATCATTTGTAGCGTCATTTATGCTTCCGTGGTTTCCCGAATTGTTCATGTGATTGCCAACTTGTGTGACTATAGTGGGAAGTAGGTTTTGTAGTTGTTGGGCAATAATGGTGGAGACATCTGGATTTCCACCAGCGTTACTAGGGTTACTAGTGTCGTGAGCATCTCCTCTACCTCCACGTCCACCAGTTCTTCCATTATCATTACTAGGGTTACTAGTGTCGTGAGCAGCTCCTCTACCTCCACGACCACCAGTTCTTCCACCTCTTGGTGTTGCACCACCTCGGCTAGTGCTACGAGTTACTCTCTTTGGTGCCATGATATCTACAAGGAGGGACATTTTGTCGACGTCAAATATGAGGTGATATTCCTAGACTACTTAGTCATAAATCTTGTCAATTTTGAGTCAATCGTCGATTAATGTAAGCATGGTCACATATGTCTACGTGAGTCGTAACGCATTTATAATTATGTTGGCCACCATAATTATAATTGCTTCCTTTCACACGTATACATATTTACCAGGCACACATAACTCAACAATTGGTACTACATAATTGGGTAAACTTTCTATCATCCGTTCTTAAGTTGTGAAAGGGTAACATAGTGTGGGTATCTAGAGAAGGTGATATGACGAAATGGACTAGTCGCGCTTGTAGAAAGGTTTGAGTGTCGTACTAGGACATATGAACCACTTCTAGGTATTTAGAATCATATAAAGTAAGTATAAGGCAAATCATCAAATCTCTACAGGAAACTAATAACCTTTATTTAACTTAATCTTATGTCTTATCAAACAAGAACTGTCACAAGATTAAGTTAAATAAATAATTATTACTTAGCTCTAAATTTTTGATGACTTGACTATTGTCTGGGGTTTCTCCAAAACAAACAATTAGCAATAAGCATATGCACATGAAGTGTGTGTAAGGCAAAATAAAGAGAAGAGTCTTAATGTTCATATCAGTTATAGTCTAGGCACTAAATGCAACCTAGTTCTCTATAACCAAGGCTCTGATACCAATCTGTAATACCCCCAAAATACCGCAGCGGAAGACTGTGTCATAGGGGTGCTACTTCATAATACAAAGAACAAGGTATAGAAAACGAACTCTAAATGAGACGTTTTGAAAAGTAACCATTCGATTAATAAATTCCGAAATACAAACTTGAGTTCCATAATACAATACATAAGAGTTTTAAGACAAATCGAATGGTAAAGATAAAAGCATAAGTCTTCAAAACATGCCAAGCGACTCTATGCTCCATGCAACAGCTATCCCCTTACAGACCTGAGATAAACATGCTAAAGTGTCAACACAATGGTTGGTGAGTTCATAGAGTTTGTCTTAAAATAATTGAAAAGCCTTAAGAGAATGTTCGCACAGCAAAGGCATCGTGAATCCACTCAGTTGCAATTCCCGCCATAAGAGACTTGCAACCTGTGTGTTCACAACCCACTGCTAACATATATAGTATGAATAAGACATGTATAAGTTCATCAAGACAATTTAAGCAATTAGAAGTGAGTCTCTACTTCATCTCCGAAGACCTCACTTTTATGATGTATCCAAACATTCGCAAATGTTAGGATGTATCAAAGACAACTGGGAGTCAATTCCCAAAGACAACTGGGAGCCAATTCCCAAAGACAACTGGGAGCCACTTCCCAAAGATAACTACTAGCCAATAAATAGAATAACGCAATTAAGTATAACGCAGTCATGTATGTATGCAATCAAGTATAACACAGTCACGTATAAACGTTTTGAGTATTTGTACAAGTAAACAAGTAGTCGAGCATGTGTCTCCCCCAAAGAGTTAAGACAAGTATGAAAAGAGTAGGGGCTATGACTCACCTTAAGCTTAAGTGATGTGAAATCAAAGTGGTAGTCGAATCGTGAAAGTCTCTAAGAGCAGCCTATAATAGAACGTTGCGACTTAGGTTTGGAGTAACGTCTAAGAATACGAAGAATTGCCTATATATGTCTTGCATAATGTTCATGATGTAGTACTTAGTATATAGTGTAAGTCTTTGAATATAAATGGTTTATGGAACATGTATAGGTTGTATATCTCTTACTACCGTTCGGGCCGACATAATTCAGAAGTCATAGAGTAAACGTTCGAGGAGCCAGGACACTTTAACTCGTAAATCCACAACTCATCTCGACGGCTTACTTAATGAACTCCTCACATGAGGCTCCCTACTATTGTAGTATTTGATAACAAATGTATAAGTTTTAATCCGAAAAGTTACATGTCCAATATTTGAATAAACTTAGGAAAGTTTATTAGTACATGAAGATTGTTATTAGGGGTAGTTTCATAAGTCTTATATGACCATTTTCTCTTTGTAATATCTCATGGTTCCTTTTGAAGTGAAGTAGATCCAAATTGTTTGTTCAAGTTATCGCCTAATTCCTTATTTCATGTTTACGCCTAAGTAAGCTTATATGGTCATTTAGTCATGGCTTCGCCGTGACCTTGGTCATTTTTCCACGGTCTTGAGACTCAACCTTGGCTTTAGCCATGGTTGTGGTCTTGGCTTTAGGTCATTAGACCTCTTGGTCTTAGTAAATGATAACTATAATATAGTGACTTTGGTCTAAAATGGGCTGTTAAGATTTTGAAGAAATTTATCACTCGGAAAGCGTTTTCAGGGCTCGAGCTTCTATGTTCCTGAACGAAAACGTCGTTCCGGACAACTTTCGTGTTTTAACTTTTTGATGAATCGGACCAGAAGGGGGACTTTCAAAATCACAGAATGCAAAACATTAGGGTAAAGGCAGTTTTGCCGTTTTGGTTTCGCTAACTTCAAATGGTCATAACTTTTGACTCGGGTACTCGTTTTGGGTGATTCAAATTGCTATGTTTTCCTTGTTAAGTCCTCTTTAACAGTAAGTAAGTGTCAAATATCAAAGTTATACTATTTTGGTCGTGGTTCTCCATAAAAATCACTAGTTTGCTTGTTTACTTGTCATAAGTTAACATATGTATACCAATACTTGTTTTATCCATTTTTAAACATCATGAACACAATAACAAGAACATATATAGCATGAAAGGAACACAAAGAGCGTGTAAATGATAATTAAGCAAGAAAGTATGTTAGGGTTTGCTTACAACTTGAGGCTTTCAAAAAGAAAGGTAAGTAACTAGTAAGGTACGGACTTTGATAGACTTAAGCTTCACCTTTTGCAATCTATGATAAACCGAGGTTATTTGAAGATTATAACGACGCCTTCTTGAAGTTCAAAGCTATTTGAAGATTATAACGACGTCTTTTTGGAGACTTTAAAGTTATAACAACTTTTCTTAGAAAATTTCCAAAATTGAAGATCAAACACTAGTTTTCTTTCAAAAACTAGTTAACTTTCTTACAAAATATAAGAAAAGTGCCTTAGGTTTTAGGACTTGAAGGTTATAAGAAGGTGTGGTGCAAGTTTTCTATGTGTTTTTAGCTTGGTATTTATAGGGTAGGAAAAATAGTTAACCATATATTGGGTTAGAAATTAACCATGGTTAGTTTAGACACTTGTAAACATCCTAGAGATCAATGGTCAAGATCAAGCCACAAAATGGTGACTCCCCCCCCCCCCTAAATGGCGGTTCAAGGTGGATAAGATGACTAGATGATGAGTCTTGGTGCTATCTTGCTTAGTTTGTGCATTTTGACTCCGTAAAATGCTAACCGTAAATGATTAAGCCTTAAAACGTAAAACCGGGTATCGTAAAAATATGAAACTTGAAAGTATTGTTAAACATGTCAATATAGTCCATAATAAAATATAAAATGAGTGGTAGGTTCTATCGGGTGCGAAAACCCTGCTAAAAACTGGAAACACGGGTCTAAAACGCGTAATTCGCGTAAAACGCTGAACTGAAAAACGTAAAATTCCAAAACTTTTGAAATTGTCATAAAATGAAAGAAAATCATATTTCTATTGTTTATAATGTTTTATGGATATATCGGGATGCCGGAAGGACGTTTAAACCTAAAAGTAAATCTCGGACACGGCTTTGTGATTTTTGCAGAAATGATCCGACGAGCGTCAAACTCTCGGATTATCGTTAAAATAGTTTAACTTACGAGAATATGAAATAAAAATTTCTGAGATGAATAGTGAAAAGTGAATAGTAAAAAGTGAATAGTAAAATTTTCCGGGAATAGTAATTAATCTGAAAATACGAATTGTTACAGAATTAGTTGCTAGTCAACTAACCCAATAACTAAGATGCAATCAAAATCAAATATTAAAAATGAAAATAAACTAAATTAACTAGAGGTGTGAGCAATATATGGGAGAATTATGTTTACTTAGATTTCACTACTCCCTAGATATCTTTTACAGGTTAATTACTTGTTACAGTTGCGTGGATAACGGATTGTATTCCTTAATACCATTCATGGGGTGGCGTACTTACTTCCCCAATCCTATAAGCTCCTACTTCACTCCTATGTCGAGCCGGCTAAGAAGCTCCTAACATGGGATCTAATAAGGAGAAAAAGAGCCTTTTTAGGGGGTCATTTAAGCCCAAAATTGAATTTATTTGATCAAATATTGCCCTTAATCGTTCCTTTTGTGATTTTAGGTACTTTTGGAGTGAATTCTGGAAAAGGAAGCATTTTGGACGTTTTTTGAGCATAAAAGTGAAGAAAACGACAAAGTCTTAATTTTCCTTGCTGGAAACAGTACCTGACGGCGTCAAGAGCATTTTGATGACGCCATCAAGAGTAAAAGTGGTGACGATCCAGAAGAAACGTGACGGCATCACCCAAGGCCGTGATGTGTTAACTTGTCAAAACTTGCGCGCGGAGTAGCTGATATTGTTTTGGTCATACCTTTTGCATACGAACTCGGATTTAGGTGATTCAAAAGCCCACGCGAAGAGGACGAAGAGATCTACAATTTGGTGAAAAAATGGTCGTGACGCTGTCAAGAGTAACAGGCTGACGCCGTCAAGATGGGCCGACAGAAAGTTAGCCTATAAATATAACATCATAACTTCACTTTTTGTAGGCCCTAAACCCTAAGGTCGATTCCTGGGTTTAGGTAGGTGTTTTTCCAGCAACTTAGAGGGTTTCAATCACTCCATAAACATCATGTATTGGTTTGATGATTCTATCTCAATTATGCCTTTCATTATTATTGTTGATTGTCCTTCTTTGATTATGGTTTGCTAATTTATCTTGTGTCTACTTATGTTTGCGTGAAACTTGTATATAATTGATTAGATCTTATTGATTCCTTGTTGATGTTTGTGTCTATCTTCATCAATTAGGGTGTGACACTTCGATAGGTCTAGTTGATTTAGCTTACAATTCTTGATTCCTATTGTCTCTTGTTTGGTTGATTGTATTCAATGTTAGGCTTAAGAAAACTGGCAGATCTCCATTGTGTAACTTGCTTGAACGTATTAAGAAACATGAACCGATGTGTACTAGGTTTTTATGGTTGTATTTAATGCATGAGCGAATTCTAGTGATCCCATGTTAGGAGCTTCTTAGCCGGCTCGACATAGGAGTGAAGTAGGAGCTTATAGGATTGGGGAAGTAAGTACGCCACCCCATGAATGGTATTAAGGAATACAACCCATCAATTAAAACAAGGTGTGACAATTCAATAGGTAGAATTGGATATCTAGCAAGGAGTAACATATCATAGGTGGACATGCTTCACATCCCTTGTAGAACCTTAGTTTACTTTTCTTGTTTATTAGTTTAATTAGTAGCTTTTGGGTTAGTTGATTAACAACTAATTCCGCCCCTTCTTCCAATACCCCGGAATTTTACTTGCTTTTCATAAAATATAAAAACACAAAAAGAATCATCCTTCACCTTTAGACCTAGTTAGACTAATTTTCATTCCTAACGACACTATCCTGAGTTGAACGATCAATCCCCCGGTACTTGTCACTATACTATACTACAACGATCAAGTACACTGCCTGGTGGGGGTTGTAAGCTTCTCGAGATCCCTCGAGAGGTAAAGCCTGGTGCAATTCCCACGCAACAAGTTTTTGGTGCCGCAGCCCGGGGAATAGTTATTGTTTAGGTTGAAATTTATTTTGATTAGGTCTACTCATTAGATTCCTTTTTAGTGAGATTTTTATTTTCTTTTTATTAGCTTTCCTGTAGTCTATCTTTTCTTTGTGTATTTGTTCGTAGAAACCTTTCCATTGACTCTTCCGTTCACCATTATGGAGAATGCGAATCCACCACACTACCGACCACGAAACCCATTCTACCCTAATGACATCTTGATGTTCAAACAATATCGAGATGAACCCATATACGATGCATGGACTCATTTTAAAAATTTATTCCGAATAGTCCCTCATCATAGTTTCGCTTTAGCATCCCTAACCCAAACCTTTTACTATCGTGTCAACCGATGTGACCAAATGTGCATTGAGGATTTTGTCAATGGGGACTTTAGGGAATTAAAGGCTGAAGAAGCATGGGATGCCATATAAGATTGTGCCCAATATTATTATAGATTAGACAACCCGACAAACAACATAACAAATCAATTGACAACAAATTTGAAGGATCATGAAACAAGTTTGTTGGGGGATGAATATACTCATGTTGAGCTACCTAGTTGGATGGCACCTAATATCATAGTACAAAACAAACATATAGGTGATCTAGGTACAATGGAGGATGAGGTGGACAATCCAAGCCCACAAAGTACCCCACAAGTCCTACCATCATTTGAGGCACATACACCGCCCGTGACTTACCCGGAAAAAGTAGAAGAGACTATAGGAACCCCAATTTAGGTAGAACCCTTGGACCAAGCACCACTAGAGGATAAAGGTTTGAATACTTGTAGTGATAACCTTACTCCTAGTTCTAGGGAATTTCCTAGTGTTGATGAACCGGAACCTCAACCTTTACACAACTTTCTATCCTTAGATATACATCTAGGAGACAAAAGAGGAACCGACCCACCCATCAACCAATATTATTCGGATAGTTTTAGGATGAAGGAAGCCATTCACTCACCCCCTTCACCTCACGTGGCATATTTCCACCCTAAGGGTGTGTATCGCTACTTCCACCCGCACTTAATCCTAAATGTAGGGATAACCTCCCCTATTTCCGTTAAATAAGGGTAGAGTCAAGCTCGTGACTCGAACAAAAACAAGCGCTTCTTAGGAGGCAACCCATGTTTTTAATTGTTTGATGTTTTTATTTTATTTGTTTGTTTGTGTCATATATGCTTAATCATAGTTGTTTAATTTTCATGTTTCGAATAATTTGTGAAAATGCTTTATTTTGTTTTTAACCTCGTCTTAATTGCATATAAAGGTATTTTACAAAAAGATAAGTGTAGGGAAATTTATATTTTGTTAAAAAGAACTAAATTCGAACATGAAAACTTCACAATTCATGATTAGCATATATCCTATCTTGTTTGTGTGTCAATAATTGTGGATATGTTTTATGAGTTCCTATTTGTAATTCATTCCACAAGTATCCTATCCTTTTGTTGCTTTGTCTTGTTTCTATTTCTAACTCTGGAATTACATCTAGTTGTGATTTTTGTTCGGTTTGATGCTTTGGTTTTTGTGTTTGTTGATTACAGGACAAGAAGATGATTTATATTTCTGGAGGGAAGCTTTCAACGTTCATCTTCTTGGAGGTAGATTTAACCATGTTGTCACATTATCCACGGTGAACGAATCAGGGGAGTATTAGTTTCTTTCATTCTTATTTATTTTTACTTTTACATCTTTTATCTAGAACATTGGGGACAATGTTCGGTTTAAGTGTAGGGAGGGTATATTAGAAACTATTACTCCACTTGATTTTTGTTTTGTTTGATAGTGAATGTGTAATAAAACTGAGAGAAATATTTGTTAGGGCAATTTTAACACCAAATTTAAAATTTTTTGCAACATGTAGGAGTGAAACTTTAGTCTTAATAAGCGTCTCATGGATTGCAGTTGTATGACTAGCACAAAAACCATACCACTCAAAAAATTTCCACCCCAAATATGTGAGGTTCGCCCTTAGATCTTTAGGAAAAAGCATTCATTGTTGGTGCTTATGAGTGTACCGGTAGTATTTAGATTCTAGAACTTGTGATAGCGATGCATCCCAAGACCGCTAGTGAGACTACATTCGTGTAGTTAGGATTTACTACATGATAAGAGGCATTAGGATAACCCTTGTTCTACACCTGTAATATAATTACATTGACTTCATAGGTCAAGTAATTCTCCCACACCTTTGCGTTGTACTCATTTTTAGTACACGAAACCCCTAGTACACCCCTCCGAGCCTATCTTTTCATTTCTAACTTTAAGCATTTTACTTAAAGGAAGAATTTGTTTACAATCCACCCCAAATGTGCAACCAAATCGCCTTAGCCTTCCATGTATGCACTCATCTTTAGTGCATTATTGTTATTTGTTAAACCCTTAGTTAATTATCTAATTGATTACATGGTTGCTAAGTCGAGTCATATCTTGTACATATTGTTTTGGGACAATTGGGACTCATGGGTAAAGTATTTGTGTTATGGAGTAATGGGGAAGAACATCATTTATTACCCCCATATGTGCGTTAATATTTAAAAGTACCCCAAGTGTTTTGATTATCTTGATTCGAGTCATTAGAATAGTTGATTGTGAAGTATGTAAAAGTTCAACTGTAGGGAGGAAACGAGCTCCCTTTGATGTATTATTTTGGATGGTAGAGTAAAAGTGTATGCAAAAAAAAATAAAAAAAAAATAATAATAATCGAAAAAATAATAATAATAATAATAATAATAATAATAATAATAATAATAATAATAATAATAATAATAATAATAATAATAATAATAATAATAATAATAATAATAATAAAAGAGAGAAAAACATACGGGCTACCACCCGTTTCTTTTATTTATGTTTGAGTCAAATAATGTCTTGAAAATCCAAAAAGAGTTGTGGTTAGTTGAGTCGAGTCTTGGCTTAGCCACACCTCATTGTACATGTAGTTAACTAAGACAATTGACTTGCCACCAGTGAAATATCCGTTTATCCAACAAAACCGTGTTTTCCATATCCCCTACACTTAACGTTATAACCCTTTAAAAAGACCTTTTTGATAGTTTATCCTAGGTGCTTACGCCAAGTGGTGGAGGTTTGATCCTTTCCCAAGCCTATGGTAATTTATTTGCTATGACAGGTAGAGAGTGATATTTCTCCATTTCCAATTATGACATATAAATTTACAACACTCGAGAGATGAGAGTATCCAAATACTTAATCTGAGGTGCTAGTGTATAATTTCCGTGCTTGTTTTGACTAAGGTGGAATGATCATTTGTTGTAATTACTTTTATATTAGTGTTAAATGACCCCTAACTTGTATTTTTATTGGTGGAAAAGCTCATTTGCTTAAGGACAAGCAAATCCCAAGTGTAGGGATATATGATATGGCGAAAAATGAACCGTTTTTAGGGGGTCATTTAAGCCCGGATTTGAATTTATTTGATCAAATATTGCCCTAAATCGTTCCTTTTGTGATTTTAGGTACTTTTGGAGTGAATTCTGAAAAAGAAGCATTTTGGACATTTTTGGAGCATAAAAGTGAAGAAAACGACAAAGTCTTAATTTTTCTTGCTGGGAACAGTACCTGACGGCGTCAAGAGCATTTTGATGACGCCGTCAAGAGTAAAAGTGGTGATGATCCAGAAGAAACGTGACGGCGTCACCCAAGGCCGTCACGTGTTAACTTGTCAAAACTTGCGCGCAGAGTAGCTGATATTATTTTGGTCATAACTTTTGCATACGAACTCAGATTTAGGTGATTCAAAAGCCCACGCGAAGAGGACGAAGAGATCTACAATTTGGTGAAAAAATGGTCGTGATGCCGTCAAGTGTAACGGGCTGACGCCATCAAGATGGGCTGACAGAAAATTAGCCTATAAATATAACATCATAACTTCACTTTTTGTAGGCCCTAAACCCTAAGGTCGATTCCTGGGTTTAGGTAGGTGTTTTTCCAGCAACTTAGAGGGTTTCAATCACTCCATAAACATCATGTATTGGTTTGATGATTCTATCTCAATTATGTCTTTCATTATTATTGTTGATTGTCCTTCTTTGATTATGTTTTGCTAATTCATCTTGTGTCTACTTATGTTTGTGTGAAACTTGCATATAATTGATTAGATCTTATTGATTCATTCTTGATGTTTGTGTCTATCTTAATCAATTAGGGTGTGACACTTCGATAGGTCTAGTTGATTTAGCTTATAATTCTTGATTCCTATTGTCTCTTGTTTGGTAGATTATATTCAATGTTAGGCTTAAGAAAACTGGCAGATCTCCATTGTGTAACTTGCTTGAACGTCTTAAGAAACATGAACCGATGTGTACTAGGTTTTTATGGTTCAATTTAATGCATGAGCGAATTCTAGTGATCCCATGTTAGGAGCTTCTTAGCCGGCTCGACATAGGAGTGAAGTAGGAGCTTATAGGATTGGGGAAGTAAGTACGCCACCCCATGAATGGTATTAAGGAATACAACCCATCAATTAAAACAAGGTGTGACAATTCAATAGGTAGAATTGGATAGCTAGCAAGGAGTAACATATCACAGGTAGACATGCTTCACATCCCTTGTAGAACCTTAGTTTACTTTTCTTGTTTATTAGTTTAATTAGTAGCTTTTGGGTTAGTTGATTAACAACTAATTCCGCCCCTTCTTCCAATACCCGAGAATTTTACTTGCTTTTCATAAAATATAAAAATATAAAAAGAATCATCCTTCACCTTTAGACCTAGTTAGACTAATTTTCAATCCTAACTACACTATTCATGAGTTGAACGATCAATCCCCCGGTACTTGTCACTATACTATACTACAACGATCAGGTACACTGCCTGGTGGGGGTTATAAGCTTCTCGAAATCCCTCAAGAGGTAAAGCCTGGTGCAATTCCCACGCATCAGGATCACTAGAATTCGCTCATGCATTAAATACAATCATAAAAACCTAGTACACATCGGTTCATGTTTCTTAAGACGTTCAAGCAAGTTACACAATGGAGATCTGCCAGTTTTCTTAAGCCTAACATTGAAATCATTCATCCATTACAACTATAAACAAGCAATCAACCTATAATCAACATCTAGGTTTCATTACATCTAAGCAAACACATGAAAGATCTAGCCTAGCATGTTGAAATCAAGACAAGCATAAGATATATTCAAACAACACATAGACATATTGAATGAATTGAAAGAGGACTTATCTTAATTGAACATGAAAGGTTTTAAGGGGTGAAAACCCTTGAAAATACTGTTACAAACGACCTAGGGTTTATTAGGTTCGACCCTAGTATTCTCCACGCAAGTTCCTCCTCTAATGAATGAAAAATAGAAAAGTATATATAGATTTTGTGAGGTGACGGCGTCAAGAGTAAATGTCTGACGCCGTCATCTCGCCGCCAAATAAATTCTCGGACTGCCTAGATCTGGGTTTGACACCGTCACGTGTATTCCTTTTGCAAGCCGTCACAAAAATTACTCTTGACGCCCTTCTCTTGATGCCTTCAGGTTTTCTCTGGGTCGTCATGGATTTTACTCCTGACGCCGTCACAATTTCCCTCTTGACGCCGTCAGGTACTGTTCTCAGCATGGAAAATTAAGTCTTTGCCGTTTTCTTCACTTTTATGCTCCGAAAACGTCCAAAATGTTTCCTTTTATAGAATTCACTCCAAAAGTACCTAAATTCACAAAAGGAACGATTTAGGGCAATATTTGATCAAATAAAATCAATTCCAGGCTTAAATGACCCCTTAAACGGTTCATTTTTCGCCTCATCATATACTCTTACACTTGAGATTTGCTTGTCCTCAAGCAAATGCGTTTTTATTCTAGTCAAAATACAAGTTTTGGGTCATTTAACACTAATATAAAAGTAATTACAACAAATAATCGTTCCACTAAAGACCAAAGACAAGCACGGAGGTCATACACTAGCACCTCACAAATAGTGTTTAGATACTCACATCTCTAGGGTGTAATAAAGTATATATCACAATATGGAAATGGAAAACATCTCTCACTACCTGTCATAGCAAAATAGATTACCATAGGCTTGGGAAAGGATCAAACCTCCACCACATGGGGTAAGCACCTAGGATAAACTATCAAAGAGGTCTTTTAAAGGGTTGTAATGTTAGGTGTAGGGATATGGAATACACGGTTTTGTTGGATATAGGCAGTTTTTACTGGTGGCGAGTTAACAATCTTGGTTAACTACATGTACAATGTGGCGTTGCTAAGCCAAGACTAAACTCGACTTAAGCTAATAAATCAAAAATAACAAAAAACATAAAATGAACATAGAATGGAAAGGGATGGTAGTCCGTATGTTTTTCTCTTTTTTTTTTTTTTTTTTTTTTTTTTTTTCTTTTTCTTGATTTTTTCGATTTTTTTTTTTTTTTTTTTTTTTTTTTTTTTTTTTTTTTTTGCATATACTCTTACCCTACCATCCAAAATAATACATCATAGGGAATGAACATTCCCGTTACACTTGAATTTTTACATACTTTACAATAAACTAATCTAATGACTCGAATTAAGATAATCAAAACACTTGGAGTACTTTTAAGATTAACGTACATACGGGGGTAATAATATGATATTCTTCCCCATTACTCCATAAAATAAGTACTTTACCCATGAGTCCCAATCGTCCCAAAACAATATGTACAAGGATATGACTCGACTTAGCAACCACGTAATCAATTAGATAATTAACTAAGGGTTTAACAAATAACAATAATGCACTAAAGATGAGTGCATACACGGAAGGCTAAGGCTATTTGGGTGTACATTTAAGTGGGGTGTAACAAATTCTTCCTTTAAGTAAGATGCTTAAAGTTAGAAACGAAAAGATAGGCTCGGAGGGGTGTACTAGGGGTTTCGTGTACTAAAAATGAGTACAACGCTAAGGGTGTGGGAAAAGTTAATTGACTTAACTAGCCAAGTAATATGACTTAAATGGTCAAGTAATTATGATACAGGTTTAACACAAGGGTGATCCTAATGCCTCTTATCATGTAGTAAATCCTACTACACGAATGTAGTCTCACTAGCAGTCTCGGGATGCATCACTAACGCAAGTTCTAGAATCTAAATGCTACCGGTACACTCATAAGCACTATTAGTAAATGCTTTTCCTATCAAATCTAAAGGTGAACCTCACATATTTGGGTGGAAAATTTTTCTAAATAGTACGGTTTTGTGCTAGTCATACAATCTCCTATCCATGAGACGCTTGCTAAGGCTAAAGTTTCACTCCTAAATGTTGTAAAAAATTCTAAATTTGGCGCTAAAATTGCACTAACAAGTATTTCTCATAGTTTTATTACACATATACCATCAAACAACCAAACTCAAGCGAAAGTGTATCTGTAAGGTATCATCATTTTACCATCCCCTTACACTTAGGATGAACATTGTCCCCAATGTTCAAGTAAATAATGTAAAAGTGAAATAAGTAAAACGAATGAAATCAAATACTCCCCTGATTCGCTCGATATGGATAATAAGGTGGCCAGGTTAGATCTTCCTCCAAGAAAATGAACAATCAAAGCTTCCCTTCCAGAATATAAATCATCTTCTTGTCATACTTAACCTATAAAATCTGAGAAAAAAGACAAGGCAACCTCGCGTAAAATCGGAGGCAATCTATATATGCTAACAAATCCTAGAAAACAAAATAAGATATAATGCTTGTGGAATGATGTTTGCAGATTTCCTGGAGATTATAAAACTAAAGATTCAACAAAAACTTTAAGACTCCGTTAGAAAAACAAAACTGGTAAAATTTCCAGAATTTTACACGTGACGCCGTCAAGAGTAAACTCGTGACGCCGTTAGAAGTGACCTGCATAAATTCTTACGTTAAGTTTCCGAAAAATTTCTGGAGAAACTTCGTCCTACATCCTGGAAAATCCTGCAAAACATCATTATGACTCGATACACGCATTTGACTTTAACAAATACGAATATACATGTTTACTTAATATTGTGGAGAATCATGATCAATTTTGTTTCTTAAAAACATATTTGGGGTTTCCCCTTACACTTATCTTTTGCGAAATACCTTTGGATGAAGTTAAGAGTAAGCCAAACAACAAAATAAAGTATTTTCATCATTTTAGTTTTGAAACATGATCTACCAACAATAAAAATAAAGCATGCATACGGAAGCAAATAACAATCAAACAAAATAAAAATCACATAAAACATGGGTTGCCTCCCAAGAAGCGCTTTTCTTTATTTACGAGTCTTGTAGCTAGACTCAAGGTCATGGGTTACTACGTGATACGGGTGAGTTCCTCATTGAGGACATCTTTGGGATCAAACTTAGGTTAGAACTTCCTTTCGGTTTTCTTAGTACGGTATGACCTTTCAAACTTTTCTCCATCCGGATCATACAAAATCATCTTCATATGCCATGATCTGTCACCTTCCTTAGGTGGCTTGTCCCACCTCCATTTACACTTATCCCCCTCTCTTTTCCACTTGTTCATCTCTATATTAATAGGCATTACACTTAAGAACTCAATCATTTTTCTAAAGACTAAGGGGTCCTCAAAAGGGTCTAGCTCTTCATCCCTAGCTATGAGTTGTTCCACCGAATGTGTCTTATCGATGAAATCTTTTTCTAGATAGAATGGGCGTTGAGGTCCTATAAAGTTCCTTTCTATCCAAGGTCCATATCTAGATGGTCTCCTATTCATCTCTACCTAATGTGGTGTCGGTTCATCCTCACAATCATAGCTATGTTTCTTAACATCATATACCGACCAAGTATCGCCCTCACCTACTGCTATCTTCGACTCTTTACAATCTATCATGGTGCTAGCGGTAGCTAAAAATCCTCTTCCAACTAACAATGGGCATGTAGTGTCACTAACCATGTCTAGGACGTGAAAATCCGCTAAGATAGTTAACTTCCCTACGTGAACAACTACATCCTTAATCATTCCAACCGGGTGGGCAATACTCCCATCCGCTAGACCAATCAATACCTCTGTCTCCTCTAACTTTCCTAGCTTGAGAGTGGTGAAAAATGGTAAGGGAATCAAGTTGAGGCTTGTCCCTAAATTGGCTAGTGTGTCGAAAGCTTTGGATCTTCCTATCTTACAAGGCAAAACAAATATACCCGGATCATCAAGCTTTTTAGGCAACTTGTTTTGAACGAAGGCGGTCCCATTTTTACCTAGTTTAAACATCTCATACTTTTCTAGGAGGGCACTATAGTAGGGACCATGGGCTAAGACATCAATGACGGGGCGTTCAAGGTGAAGTTCCTTGAATTCATCGTCAAGGTCTTGCGTAGGAGGTGTTTCAACTATGCTTTTGACCGGTTTTATATCGGGTGTTTTATTTGATTGGTCCTTTTGAAGAATTTGGTTTTGCTTGAAACACGTGCTCGTTGATTTAACCGAGTAGTATTGCGGACAAGAAGTGGGTGACGAAATTGATGATATGGAATTAACGTTTAGTTTCGGGTTCTTGACTGTGTCGCTTGGGAGTGCTCCCATTTCTCGGTCATTGAGAACTTTCAACAATGTGTCAATTTTGGTGGTCATCTCGCTTTGCTTTTGTTTGAAATCGGCTTCAAACTTAGATATGCGAGCTTCTTGAGATGCCATAAACTTGGACATCAATCCTTCAAGATTGTTGGTACTACCATAGTTGTTAGAAGTGTTGTTGTTGAAAGTACGGTTGGATGGTGGACCGTTTGGTTGGTAACGATTACGCGAATTGGAAGGATTGGTTTGGTTTTGTTTCCACCTAAGGTTTGGGTGATTTTTCCAAGAAGGGTTGTAGGAATCACCATATGGGTTTGGCTCGGGTTTGAAAGTGTACCACTTATCTCCCACTTCGTCGGTACGCGAGGATGCGTAGTCCGCAAAAGCTGTTCCGAGGAGTTCCACACAATCACGAGTGTCATGGGGACCACTACATAATTCGCATGAAGAAGTGATTTTGTTCACTTGGCTTGAAGGCTTAGGAGCTTTGTAAGATTTCATGAGAAACTTGACTTGGTCCTCAAGTTCCATGATCCTACGGTCGGGAGTGCTAGATTTGTTCGAAGGCAAAGATATTGCCTTGACCGTTTTGTTCAAATCACGGGGATCATTCCAACTTTCGTTGTCATAGAGAGCAAGATCTTCTATGAGATCCCATGATTGTTCCGCACTTAGATCACGTAGCTTACCACCGGCCGATTGGTCAATGGCTCGCCTTGTGGAGAGATCGATATGGTCATAGAAGATTTGGACTTGGAGCCAAAGATCTATGCCATGATGAGGGACTTTTTGGAGTAAGTCCTTGAATCGAGTCCATGCTTCATATAGAGTTTCACCTTGACGTTGTTGGAACATCAAGATATCATTTCTAAGCTTGGTAGTTCTCCCCGGTGGGAAAAATTGAGCAAGGAAACGAGTGGTGAGATCATCCCATGAGGTGATGGATCTCGCGGGTAAACGTTCAAGCCATTGACTAGCTTGATCACGTAGTGAGAATTGGAATAGGCGTAATCGGGTTGACTCTCTAGTTGTAGCATCAAGGTCTATAGAATCTTCGATTTTAAGGAAGTCCTTGAGATGTTGATTTGGATCTTCGGAACGAAGTCCATAGAATGCACATCCGCTTTGCACCAATCGGATGGTGTCGGATCGCAAGGGAGACACATTGGCTCCTTGGGTGAGCTCAATGGCGTTTCGATAGCCTTGGTGGCTAGGTCGGGAATACTCTCCTAGGGTTCGGGGCCTAAGAGGTTGGTTAGCTAGTGGTGGGTTTTGTTGGTGGTCTTGTTGTGGTGGGATGATGGGTTCAAAGATGTTACCATCGTCCATGATGTCGGATGGCGAAGAGTTACGAACAAAAACACGAAGAAATAAGATAGACTAAAGAGAACCTAATAAAAAATAAAATCTTACTAGAAAGGAATCTAGCAAGTAGACCTAATAAAAAGAAATCCTAACCTAGACAATAACTATTCCCCTAGCTGCGGCGCCAAAAACTTGATGCGTAGGGATTGCACCAGGCTTTACCTCTCGAGGGATCTCGAGAAGCTTACAACCCCCACCAGGCAGTGTACCTGATCGTTGTAGTATAGTATAGTGACAAGTACCGGGGGATTGATCGTTCAACTTAGAAATAGTGTCGCTAGGATTAGAAAACCTAAAGACTAGGTCTAGAGATGAGGGATGATTCTTTTTGTATTTTTTATGTTTTTATAAAAGCAAGTAAAAATCTCGGTTTTGAAGGAGTTGGGCGGAATTAGTTGCTAGTCAACTAACCCAATAACTAAGATGCAATCAAAATCAAATACTAAAAATGAAAATAAACTAAATTAACTAGAGGTGTGAGCAATATATGGGAGAATTGGGTTTACTTAAATTTCACAACTCCCTAGATATCTTTTACAGGTTAATTACTTGTTACAGTTGCGTGGATGACGGATTGTATTCCTTAATACCATTCATGGGGTGGCGTACTTACTTCCCCAATCCTATAAGCTCCTACTTCACTCCTATGTCGAGCCGGCTAAGAAGCTCCTAACATGGGATCACAAGAATTCGCTCATGCATTAAATACAATCATAAAAACCTAGTACACATCGGTTCACGTTTCTTAAGACGTTCAAGCAAGTTACACAATGGAGATCTGCCAGATTTCTTAAGCCTAACATTGAAATCATTCATCCATTATTACTATAAACAAGCAATCAACCTATAATCAACATCTAGGTTTCATTACATCTAAGCAAACACATGAAAGATCTAGCCTAGCATGTTGAAATCAAGCCAAGCATAAGATATATTCAAAAAACACATAGACATATTGAATGAATTGAAAGAGGACTTATCTTAATTGAACATGAAAGGTTTCAAGGGGTGAAAACCCTTGAAAATACTGTTACAAACGACCTAAGGTTTATTAGGTTCGACCCTAGTATTCTCCACACAAGTTCCTCCTCTAGTGAATGAAAAATAGAAAAGTATATATAGATTTTGTGAGGTGACGGCGTCAAGAGTAAATGTCTGACGCCGTCATCTCGCCGCCAAAGAAATTCTCGGACTGCCTAGATCTGGGTTTGACGCCGTCACGTGTATTCTTTTTGCAGGCCGTCACAAAAATTACTCTTGATGCCCTTCTCTTGACGCCTTCAGGTTTTCTCTGGGTCGTCATGGATTTTACTCCTGACGCCGTCACAATTTCCCTCTTGACGCCGTCAGGTACTGTTCTCAGCATGGAAAATTAAGTCTTTGCCGTTTTCTTCACTTTTATGCTCCAAAAAAGTCCAAAATGTTTCCTTTTCCAGAATTCACTCCAAAAGTACCTAAAATCACAAAAGGAACGATTTAGGGCAATATTTGATCATATAAATTCAATTCCGGGCTTAAATGACCCCCTAAAAATGGTTTATTTTTCGCCTCATCAATTACTCTCCCCTAGATTAACACAACCTCTCAAAGAACACATATATGATGTAAAGGTTACCATAAAAACTACAACATTTTCTACTTCTTGGGAATCAAGTTAGTTCTAACTCATCCCATGTTTTTTACATAATGCCTTAGCACATAATTTAACCAATCTTTAATAGTTTGGTAAAGATCAAGCAATCATTGTCTTTCTAAATACTCTAAGTGACTCAACATCCTATGGTCCATATCATTTCTATGACTCAAAATGTGCAATTAGGATTTTGGGAAATGTCATGAAAAATCCTAAGTATACCTAACTTGTGACCCAAGGGTTCGCTTATTCATCTCTCCTAATACTTGTTTTATCGGATTTCCCTTAGCTTTCATAATTGTCATAGAAGTTCCATGTTCTATGACATGGACCTCTAGTGAAGGGAACCTATCATGGTCTTGAACTACTTGTTCATCCATGACATCATCAACCTCCACGGATGATGATTTTGTCACCGGTAAACTCTCATGAAAAGTCGCTTTGAGAGAATCCTCAACTCTCATTATTTCCTTATTAGGCATCATGTATGCCTTATTAGTTTTGAGAGTATCCTAAAAACACACTTTCGTAAGACTTTGGGTCGAACTTTGTGATATAATCCTTTGTCTTAAGTATGAAACTTTTACCCTTAAATTTTCTAAGGTACTGTAGTGATGGTTTCCTACTTCTAAGGTTTCATAGGACATTTTGGCTAAGTATTTTCCTAGGGTAAAGTGTAACACGTGGTATCTAAGGCATGACACCTAAACTTTTGCGAATGGATTGCTCGGCTAAATGCACGATACAACTCTTGTAACTTCTTGTCCTTTCTTTGAACAACCTCATTGGTTTAAGGAGGACTAATGTCCGAGAAGTTATGTGAGATTCGATGTTGTTCGCAAAATTCCCAAATTGCACCTTATGTTCAAATCTAAAACCATGATTAGCTTGAATCAAGGCACATGTAGTTTTTCTAATCTTCTTCCTAAGATCCTAAACATATCTAGGGCGTCATCCTTATCACCTAGAAATAGAGTCCATACATAATGTGAATAGTCATCAATTGTCATTAAAGTATAGAAGTTGACTCCATAACTTTGAATATGTGATGAACCCATAATTGATAAGAAGTAACTCTAAGACTCTATTGGTCGAAATGGTGTTACTAATCTTATTGCTTGCAAGACCTAGTGTCTAATTAAATATAATACTTTTATAGTTATGAGCACATGATCTACTATCTTTAACGAATATGCAAGCAATTAGCATGTTAGCAATAGGCACGAAATTAACTAGCTTCATGGCAAGTGGGCATATAAGAAAATAGCATCAAAACATATTCTCATGCAAATACATCTTTCATACCATCATTTAATCACTACGAAAAGTAAGCATATAATCAAATAGCATCTATGAACCCACAATTTATGACATACAATCTTATTTCTAGGGACACTTAATCATGTGAGAAAATTTAATGTAATCACTCTGTTGATTAAAATCATATACTTGTTAGCAACATAATCATGCATATCACTTAATTGTATATGTTATAAAGATTTCCCTTTAAGATCTTACATATACATATTGTTAGTGCAAAAAGTCTGAATAGTATGGAATTAGATTTAATTGGGTGCGGGCCGTCCTTGGAGGGCCGTCCGCTGTGGGCTTATGCACTAATCCAAGTAGAGGATGAAGTATACTACACAAATGAAAGTAAACCGTTAGCCTTAGCGTGGGGACGAACCCCACGATTAAGCTTCGGCGTGAGAGTAAGTACTCATGTTTTCATAGGAATGTTAGAGTATTGGGATGAGTGAGAAACTTATACCTCGAAAATGTGAATCAGGGTTTCCTTTTATAGGAAGTCTAAATATTAGGGCTTCCTAATATTTCGCATATAGCTGTAGTGGCCGGAGTGGGACCGTTGTCGGGCAAGGATCTGCAGCTTAATCGTTTGTCGCAGACGTGGATGGTTTTCTAGACTGGGGGCCGGTCCGTGAGCGTACTTCGGAAGTGCCACTTGTGTGTATCCTAGTATGTCCGGACTGTGCCATTCTCATGACATGGGCTTTAGCCATATCTGGCTTTATCGACTCGCTGGGCCGGAGCCCAATCCGTTCATTGGGTCGGAGCCCGGTTTGCTTGTAGGGCCAGGGCCCATTTTTATTTATTTGGGTCGGAGCCCAGTTTGTGTGAGATAGTCCAGGCCCAGTAGGCCTGCTATCCGTATTATACATCATCAAGTCACCCAGTCTAATGTGTCTACTTCACGTGTTTTCTGTAGCATGCAGTTGATACTTCTAGACTCATAATGTCTGCCCTTTCCGTTTAGTTTCCTTGCCATGTGCTTTTTTTTATCCATATTTTAATGACGTGGTGAATCGTGGAGCGTCTGGGACCGTCCATCTTCTTTCCATTTTTCTTTATATTTTGTGCCAAAAGGTATAAATTGTTCTCCCTATTCTTTTACCTTTGTCTCTCCTCCACCCGTGATAATTGTTATTGGATTTTTTGCGAGCCTTAGTTTTTTAGCGAAGATGGACCTGGATCTTGATGTTCCTGATCTTTTTAAAAAAGTACGATCCTCTACAGTGGGGCAGCTGGGAATTTCTTCCAGGCAAGTTGTTGCTGTCACCGGGGACTCCTTTGGATCTCATACTGTTGCAGTAGATGATATCGGTGGTACTTCCGATTCGATTCTTTTTGAGACAGAGGTTGTTGATTCAGTGGAGTTGTCGTCTGTTTCAATGGTGAAAGAGAGGGGAAAGGCAGTTTCTTTTGATGATTCCCCTCCTTCTTGTAAGAGGCTCAAAGTAGGTGCTTTAGGGTCAACTACTCATGATCTTGTTGATTTCAAGGCTAGTGCCAGCGTTTCTTCTCCGTCTGCCTCTGATTTGGAAGCAGGGTCTTTTATTAAGTGTAGCACATTGTCGGTGACGACCATCGCTACCACTTCTCAAGTTATTATTCCATTTTCTTAGGGAGAAGCGACTGATGATCAGAGTTTGGTTGTTCGTGGCGCTGGAATTGTGTCTAGCGGTGATGTATGTTATTTGGATGTTATTAGTCTTGACGGGTCAGGCAATGTCTATATCCCCCGATGAGACGTTGCTAATGACTCTTATTTGTCTGGCCCTATGGAGTGTCGTAGTTTGATTGATAAGGTTGCTCCGTCGCGCCTATCTGTGTTTGTAAACGGTTTAAGTTATGAACAGTTGTTTTCTGTGTATGATATTTCCACAGCCCATCAGACGGTATTAGGATCCAAAGTGAGGAGGCGTAGGGAAGATCTTTTGCAAGAGAATATGAATTTGTCCAATCTTTGCAATGAGCTGAAAGCGAGGCTTTCTTTGGCTGATGCCTAGGTTGCCAAAGTGGCTAAACTTCATGAGCGAGTCTCTGTTTTGGAGTCCTCAGAGAGGGTTTTGAAGGAGCAGGTTGCTATGCTTCGGGGAGAACGTGATTCTCTCAAGACACAAGTTTTGGAGCTTCGTTCCTCTGTTTCCCCACCTGGCCATGTGTTTATTTCTCGAGAGCGGCTCTCGGTAGCCTTTGACCATTTGGCAAATGAGTTTATGAAGATGCAGGACAATCAAGAGGGCGTTCCTGCCAAAAGGATGGTTGCTTTGGAGAGCCAGTTTGGGAAATTGCCCTTGTATGTTCATGAGGCACTTTGTCCTCGTTTACTTTCTGATGTGCCTGAGCGCCGTTGGTTTTTAACCCATGGTATCCAGCTTGCCGTTGTGAAGTGTCTAAATTCTCTGGATTATGTTGTTGCGGCTGGGAGGGTTACTAGTTCTTTCGTCATCAAAGGTATTCAAGACGGATTGGTTGTCGGTCATGCGCACACTTGGTTGGGTGCGGACCTTTCCGGGATTGACGGTTACTGTTCGTCAGCTGAGGCAGACTACCAGTCCGCTTTGCAAGACCTTCGGGAATTTAAATTTCCTTTGGTTGCAACTTTGTTGGCGCATAAGGATTCCCGCATTGAGGACCTCATGGAACTTCTTCACCTCGATGGTCCTTTTGCTGATGTTCCTGACATGGCTTCTTTGCAACCGGACTTGAAGCAGCTTTTTTTTCCGATATGGTACCCTTCGGATACTGTACCTGTAGGCGCGGAGCCTTTATCTAATGCCCTGGAGAGGAGTGAGGGCGATGTTATCAGTATTAAGAACAACATTGTTGTTGTTGAGAAGGCACTTGTATGCCGTGTTTCCCCTTTCTTAGAGACGGCTCCAGTCTTTTCATCTGTTGATGTGTCTCTTGTTTTAAGTAGAGGTCCTGACATCCCTGAGGCCCCGACTTTTATGTCTTTGGGTCCTTCCGCTCCTGTGTCATCGGAGGCTTGTGATGCAATGAACACGGATGCTCATGCTGTTATTGGGGATAGTCCCTATGGTGCTCCTGTCTCTTTTTCCGTAGAGGAAGAAAGTGTTGATGTTTCAACATAGGAGTCTTTGTGACCCAGCCATTTGTTTGGCTGTCTTTTTTTATTTTATATTTTTTATTTTTTATATTTTTGTTTTTTTGTTTTTTTGTTTTTTTTTTTTTTTTTTTTTGCGTACTGTCTGAACAATGTATGTTGCTTTGTACATATTTGTGTTTGTCATAATTATGATCTTATTTATCATGATGTTTTTTCTATGTTTAAAGTCGTACGGATACGCTTGTTTAATAGTCTTTCTACTAGGTTTGCAATACCTCTTACGTACTGAGTTAATCGTGAGGTTACCCATCCTTTTGTTATGCGAAATAACATTTGTTGGGGCGGACCCAATTGTGTGTGCGCGCGTCTTACTCACGTATATTATTAAGTTTGCAAATTTAAAAAAATGACGGACATTTTATTAAAGCAAACTGGTGAGAGTAGCTAGTCCCCACCTTACATTTGATAGTTTAAAAAGACAGAGTGCAATAGTAAAGAAAATACTAAAGACGGGTGGATGACCACTGCGGAGTCCGCGTGTGTGGCCTTCCTATAACTGGTTTATGTAGCACCTTTTGAGGTTGCATATGTGCCAAGTTCTTGGTAGTGTTGTTCCGTTTCTGTCTTTCAGTTTGTATGCTCCTTTTCCCAATGCTTCCGAGACCACCTACGGTCCTTCCCATTTGGGCCCTAGTTTTCCGGTATCTTTCGCATGGCTTGCGTCGTTGATTCGATACATTAGGTCCCCTGGTTTAAAGCTATTGTTGCGGACTCTGGAGTTGTAGTATTTTTCCATCTTTGCTTTGCTTTTTGCTTCGCGGATGGCTGCCTGTTCCCTTCTTTCCTCGAGAATGTCGAGGTTTATTTCCAGGTCTTCTTAGTTTTGGTTTATGTCTACCTCTGTCACTCTCCATGTTGGTATACCTAGTTCTGCTGGGATGACAGCCTCCGTCCCGTATGTTAAGACGAATGGAGTGTCCTCGTTGCTGGATTTGATCATTGTTCGGTGTACCCAAAGGACATGCGGTAGCTCTTCTATCCAGTTTTTGTTGTCTTCGCCTAGTCGTGCCTTAATCCCTTCCCTAAGGCTTTGATTGGCTTGTTCTACCATACCGTTTGCTTGTGGGTGTTTTACTCAGGCAAAGCGTTGCTGGATGTGTAGTTTTTCGCACCGTTCTTTAAATGGGTTTTCACATAACTGTTTTCCGTTGTCAGATATGATTACTCCGAGGAGTCCAAATCTGTACACAATGTTTTCCCAAACAAACTTCCTCACCTGCTGGCCCGTTATGGTAGCGACAGGCTTCGCCTCTATCCATTTTTGTGAAGTAGTCGATTGCTACTACTAGGAACTTGACTTTGCCGGGGGCCTCCGGGAAGGGTCCAGCTATGTCAATTCCCCACTTGTAGAAAGGCCACGGGGAGGTGATTGGCATTAAGTTTTGTTGTGGATGACGCGGGACAGGTTTATGAACCTGAAAATCCTGGCATGCAAGGATTATTTTCCTCGCGTCCTTATGCATTGTTGGCCAGTAGTACCCGGTTCACAGAGCCTTTGCCACCACGGATCGGTTCCTGCGTGCATTCCGCAGGATCCTTCGTAGATTTCTCGTAACACATATTCCACTTGTTGTGGGCCGACACAGCGTAGCCATGGTCCGAGGAATGATTTTTTGTATAGGATTTCTTTTATAACAGCAAAGCGCTGTGACTTCATTTTTATCGCATTGGATTTCTTTTGCTCCACGGGTAGCAAGTCTTTTGTTAGGTATTCGTAGATTGGAGTCATCTAGGTGTCTCCTTTTTCTTCGACTATGTCTAACACTTGCGTTTCTTCTATAGATTTTTTATCTAGCTCTTACACCAGCAATTGCTTGCTTAGGTGCGCGAAGGTAGTGGATGCCATTTTGCTCAGGGCATCAGCTTTTTTGTTTTCACTTCTTGGTATTTGCTGAATTGAAAACATTCTGAAGGAGCTTATAAGTTCCTTGGCCTTTTCTAGATATTGGATCATTTCCGTCTCTTTAGCCACGTAAGATCCATTGATTTGATTTGCTACTAGTCGAGAGTCGACGTATGCTTGCAAATTTTTAATGGTCATTTGCTCCGCTATTCTTAGTCCGGCTAGGAGGGCTTCGTATTCTAATGCATTGTTACTTGCTCTGAATTTGAACCTTAGGGCATAAGTGAATTTTGTCCCTTCCGGGCTGATGAGTACCAATTCCGCTCCAGAGCCATCCCCACATGATGATCCATCCGTGAATAGCTTCTAGGTTTCTGGTAACTTTTCTTCTTCCGTCGGTTCATCTTATGGGTTGTCTTCTGGTCGTTCTACTATAAAGTCCGCCAGGATTTTTCCTTTTACCGAGACACGTGGTCGGTAGTGTATGTCGTACTCTCCCAGCTCGATACTCCATTTTTGTAATCTTCCCGCCACCTCTAGTTTAGATAGGATCTGTTTGATTGGTTGATCCATAATTACAACCACGGTGTGTGCCTGGAAGTATCTTTTCAAATGCCTGGTGGCATGCACTAGGGCTAGTACCAATTTTTCCATTGGCGTGTAGTTTATCTCCGGGCCTCTTAAGGCACGGCTTACGAAATAAATTGGCATTTGTTTTCCCCCTTTCTGCCATTAGCATCGCACTTACCGCTTCTTTTGCGGCCACTAGGTAGATAATTAACTATTCTCCTTCTATTGGTGTTGTTAGTGTCGGGAGGTTGGCTATTAACTTTTTTGTTGGGTTTATTAATTTGATGAGACAAAACGACCAAGAATGAAACAAAAGGGACTTAATATGACAAGAATGAATTCTACAAAAGATGGAGAAGGACTTCCTTGCAAAAGAAGATTTATTTATTAGTCCTTCGTAGTATTTTGTAAACCCTAAATCTCTATTATATAAAGAGATCAAGGGTACATGTTTTATATTAAGTCTTCCATTATGTAGTCATTAAAGGTGTGTGTGTGTCTAGGGCGTAGCATATAAACGCCTAGATAGAGTTGTTCGTATCCTCTAAGGTCTGAGATGTCTTAGATCCTTGTTACATTTAGGTAACACGTTGTTATTCTGATCAAATTTGGAAGTGATTGGGAAAAACCTTGTGTCAATAACTTTGATTTGCTTTAATTCCGCGGCGTGTACATGTTTATTATCATTGTTATTGTTTAACCTTAGTGCTCAAAATGATCCATGGAGTCTAACAAACTCCACAATTGGCATCAGAGACAGGTTAGCTCGTTACCTAGGGATTTACAAGGTTTATATGTCGAAGACAGAAGGCAGCTTTGAATATTATGGGTCTCGTATTTTTGCTGCCGCTGAAATTGTTTTTACATGGTCAGTGAGGTATTCTCTTGTTGCTATTAAATTCTTACCTCGTGTCTATTAAAAATATTGATTACGATTTGTTGTTGCAAGTGAATGAATTATTAATTTACCTCGTACCTAGTTTAATTATTGGAATTAATACATGGACAACAAGTGGGTCAGTGGTAATTATTGAGAATTAATTGGTCGATATATTGTTTGAGGATATAATTCATTCGTGGGACAATCATTGTTTGAAGATTATAATTGCAAGTGGGGTTGATAAACCTCGTACAAATTGATTTCTTCAAATATTAATGGATCGGTTGGATTAAAGAGGTATTTGCTTTGTCTTACTGATTGTTTGGAGTACATATTTTAATGGGTTGTCATCACTTCGATTATATATTCAAGAATAGTATTATTGATATCATGTGGGGCTGATCGGTGATTTTTAAATTCCGTTGAATATATAAACATGGTACAATACTGCTGCTCTCACAAGATACTACTGCTATCAGATAGTTAGTATTGTTTTTGGTCGAATGGTTTCATATATTCTCTTTGGCGACAAAAAGATGAAAGCGACTGATCATTGGATGTATTATTTTATCAAGCGTGAGGTGTAAGAAGTGATAATATTTATTAAATTTATGATAGTGGGGTTGATTGAGTTGTCGTTTTCTTTGCTAAAAGAAGTGATAATAAAAGTTAACTTCGTACTGTATTGGTTTTATCACATATTCACATGGGATAGTAGATCACATTAATAGAGTCATCAGAAGTAGGGTTAGTTTGATCGCTTTTTATTTGTGATTTATTGGAGTTTAAAGTGCACGTGAATTGATATTATGAAGCTTTTATCGTGGACTGTAATTATAGCTTATTAAATTGGTCGGCTGTGTAATTTAAGATCATGAGTTGTCGAGTACGAGGATCAGAATTTTACTAAAGCTATCATGGGTCGATGGTAGTACTTTATGGGAGTTGTTTATTTGTGCTGTTTGAAGATTATTTTTGATTCTACTGCTGCGTATATTTTAATGTGCTGCTCATGATCGAATCGATATATGTTTCTGCTGCTCGATACTATTGCTAATTATATTTTTCTGCTGCTGCGCGTCAAAGATTCTACTGCTAGCTTTACTAAACTGCTGCTCGACTTGATTGTTACAACTGCTGTGATTATTACTTGTTCAAATAACAACAAGGAAGAGTAGTTTTTGTCGATATTTAAGGGTTCTTGAAAGCTTTGTTTTGTCAAATTTTAATTGATTGAGGGGAAGAGGCTTCAAGAATACATGATTTTAAGGTACTTCGACAAGAAATATTATGAGCAGTTTGATTGGTTTTGGTTGACACACACATTTTGATGATTGGTTCACACACACAAGAAGTAGTTTATGTTCTTAATGGTTTCAAAAGGCTCGTTATTTGGTTTCTTAGATTCATTGGTCACGAAGAGGATTGATTATCACATATTTGATGTTGTAGTTGAGTTTCACACGTGCGTGTTCTTATCATACCTTATAGTAGGAGGTAACTTGTTTGTGCGTTAAAATTGTGACAAAGACTTGATGAATCTAGCAAATTGGTGTATTATCCACAAACTGAATGTGCTTAATGTCACATTTGCTATCACTTTAAGGAGTTACATTATAGTGCTCAGTGTCTCATATTAGTTGAGGATTTCGTCAAGAGGTTGCGGTCTACTCATATTTTTGGTTCTTGGTATGAGTTTGGAGTCACATGGTTAGTACAAGATATAAGGCACAAGTTTGGGTTATTCTACTTCTTCATCAAATTCGTTATACTTGATTTTCTTCACAAGTGATCATTACAAGGAGCCTACAGATTTGAAGAATCAAAAAGATGGTTAACACATTGATTTCAGGGGAAGTATATTATGATGTGTTTTAATCATTTGATGTACATGCATCACTCGAGAGGAAGTTTCTACTACTTACATTCCCTATTTGATTATAAAAAAAAGGGGAAGAGATATTGGAGTGGCATAGCATGGATTAAGGGGAACACACGATTTGTTTCATTCAGGGAGATGATTACATCTCAACTTTTCTACTTTGTCTAGGGAAGTTCGTACAAGACCGTGTTTGTTTTGTCATCATCAAATAGGGGAAGATTGTTGGGTTTATTAATTTGATGAGACAAAACGACCAAGAATGAAACAAAAGGGACTTAATATGACAAGAAGGAATTCTACAAAAGATGGAGAAGGACTTCCTTGCAAAAGAAGATTTATTTATTAGTCCTTCGTAGTATTTTGTAAACCCTAAATCTCTATTATATAAAGAGATCAAGGGTACATGTTTTATATTAAGTCTTCCATTATGTAGTCATTAAAGATGTGTGTGTGTCTAGGGCGTAGCATATAAACGCCTAGATAGAGTTGTTCGTATCCTCTAAGGTCTGAGATGTCTTAGATCCTTGTTACATTTAGGTAACACGTTGTTATTCTGATCAAATAATAATTGGAGGTGATTGGGAAAAACCTTGTGTCAATAACTTTGATTTGTTCTTATTCCGCTGCATGTTATTATCATTGTTATTGTTTAACCCTAGTGCTCAAAACGGTCCAAGGAATCTAACAAACTCCACATTTTTTATTTGTTGGAATGCTTCCTCCGCCAACTTTGTCCAGTGAAAGTCACTTTTCTTTGTGCCCTTTATTAGTGTTTTAAAGAAAGGTAGTGATTTCTCCGCCGACTTTGAGAGGAACCGGTTCAAGCTAGCTAGCTTTTCGTTTAGCCTCTGTACTTCCTTCAGACATTTGGGAGATGGGAGGTTGGTGATTGCTTCCGATTTATCTGTACAGGCTTGTATGCCCTTGGTACTGATTGTATAACCCAAAAATGTTCCTTCTTCTATGCCGAAAGTGTATTTCTTGGGGTTTAGTTTCATATTTATGCTTCTTAACGTCCAGAACATTTCTTCCACATCCCTGATGATGTCGTCTTCTGCGCGACTCTTTATCACCAGGTCGTCCACATATACCTCAAGATTTTTCCCAATTTTTTTGTAAAAGACTTTGTCTACCAGCCGCTCGTATGATGCTCAGCCTTTTTTAGGCCAAACGGCATTTTGGAGTAACAGAAAATGCCTTCATTGGTTATGAATGCTGCTTTTTCCTCATCTGTAACCTCCCGTAATTTTCCCTCATAAATAGTAAATGCAAACTTATGATTTACGAATCATTACGATATTTAAAAACCATTTTTACCGATAACAAAATTTTTGTTTGTTAGTCGAGATATACTTTTAAGAATCACAACGTCGTTGGTGATTACCGTTTACTTGTAACGCGCTTACACACGAACCTGGATAGACTAAGTATCGCGAATTAATAATTAACGTTTATTAAGTAATGTGTGTGTGTGTATATATATATATATATATATATATATATATATATATATATATATAATCCGATGATTAACCGAATACGTTAAAATAAACTCCCGAGCTCACGAAAATTTCCACAAACACTCAATAACTACATTGAACATCGACACGACTTTCGAGACAAGCCAAATGGGCCTACACACCCATTGGGCCTCGGCCCAATTTTTACTACAAACCAAACACACCAAACGGACCCCTTATATTTCTTTCTTTTCTTTTCTTCTTTGGGCCCAATCCACACACACGCAAGCCCAAACCAACATAAGCCCAAAACCCCCTTATATATTTTTGAAACTAAGTTTTAACACTCGTTTACTTTGCCTCGTTTTCTCACGATTTACCCAAACGACACATATATGTATTTTTGCACCACTCGTTTACCTCCTAACCAAGATTCGAACGTGACAAACCATTTTCTGTATCATGTACATTTAACCCTAAAAAATCAACCAAAGCTCAGCTCGACTTTTACATGTCTCCTATAACCAAAATTTCATTTGAAGTCCACTCTATGTCTCGTATCACTCTAAACTTAACTCCAAAGTTACTAAACCTATTTTGACATGTTTTTATTAAGTCTTGACTTCTATAAAACCTACAAACAAACCAAGACAAACTACCATGATGCTTCTTTGTTCCTTTCTTCTTGTTAACACCTCCACAAGGACGAACCATGCAACTACTCTACTATTTACTCCTTTGACTCCAAATCAACAATCATGAAATCATTTGAACACGTTTTTAAAAGGAATTGACCTTCCTTGTATGCCAAATGAAACCAAACGCAAACTAGGGAAGTTTTGTTTCTTTCCTTTGGCCGGTTTGTGCACAAGGACAATTCATGAATAACTCTAATCATCACCTCACTATTCCCTCACTATTCTAGTACCATGTTAAGCCTTGGTCACCAAGGGTCACATTTCACACGTTTTCAAACCATCTATATATATATGCATACATGCATGCAAGTCGAGCCATGCACACCACCCTTGAACACATATCACTTCACAACAAATCTTCTAAGTCTTGGAGTATACGTATTACCTTGGTAAAGGACTTGGGGAGTCTCGAACCAAAGTTAGGTTAAGCAAACAAGCTTTTGGTGACTTGGGTGTACGTAGGATCGAGCCACACTTCTTCCTTGGTCATTCCTAGCCTCTACGACTCGTTTTCTACTCCATCATACTTGGTGAGTTGAGCAAATTTCTCCCTTTTAAATTTCCTTCACGTTTTATTTTTAATTATGACACATTTACTTTACTTATTTTCTCGTTATTTATAAGTTATAACGTATACATATTATTAGCTAAACTATAAGTTTAACACGTAATAAACTAAGTTTAGTAAAACGTTTAACACTATTAACAACGTATGAGTGCTCTTTTGGACACGTTCCTAGGATGCGTTGACTTATACAGGCTCACCCAAAAACACTTAGAAATATTTTGAGACATGAAAACTATTTTACACTTGGTTTAGTCGACACACTTTGGCCTCATATTTTCTAAACTATACACATAACGTATTATTTTTAAGGCTTAAACTATTAGTTCACATGGTAAACTAACGAGCTAAACATCTAACTCACCCCCATAACCTCACACGAACCCTCGTATAATGTCAAAGCTTGTCACGTTTTTTACAAACTAAATATATACGATTGGGCTTCTAAGCCCAATAAGTCGAAAATAAGCTTTTCCAATAAGCTGATCATGCAAACTGTTTCTCAACATTTTTGTGGTCCAAAAATAAGCCCAAATGTTTTCCTAGTCCATTGGATTGAAAAACCTTAACGGGCCTAAGTTTAAACTCGTTAAAGGCCCATTAAGTTGGAAATAAACTCTTTTTGAAAATAAGCGGTTTTTATAAATTAAATAAGCTGTTTCAAACTTATTCAGAAAATAAAAAGATTAAGTTTTGAAGTTGGTAAAGTTTGGACTAGTTTTGCAAAAGTTTTAAAGTCGAGGGACGAAAACTGTCATATTTCAAAGTTTAAGGCCATTTTGGCATATTTGTGATGAAAACTGTAAATCTAAAAAAATTTGGGCACAAAGGGTAAATATAAAATAGTTTTGGATTAGAAATGAAATTATAAATTGTTTGGACTAACGGTGTAAAAGTTATGCCGTTAGGGGGTTAAAGTGTAAATTTTACAAAACATAAAGGTTTTTCATAAAATATAAATTTTATAATTCATATTCTATATATATAATTATTTTATATGAATCCGATTCGATCAAGCACTTTTCGTAAACTAAATAAATATATACAGTTATATATATATATATATATATATATATATATATATATATATATATATATATATATATATATATATATATATATATATATATATATATATATAACAAAATAACGATAATAATAAATATATAACTTTTAACAATTAACACATTCTCTCAAACCGATTCACTTTTCAACACCTATCAACCGTCTTATTAATCACACCGACCTTCGTAACCTTTCGACATATATCGTCACACTTCGTCATTTTATATATATATATATATATATATATATATATATATATATATATATATATATATATATATATATATATATATATATATATATATTACTACGATAAAAATATATTTAAAACGATTAACCAAAGCTTAAACCCGAATTTGGTCTTACCAACCACCGACCTCGTTCATTTTCAACGATCTCTATACTTCGTCAAACAAGAACATACTCACGAGTTATATTCTGAAATATAACTTTGTTCTTGAACTTCAGGCATTTAAACACGCACGTTTAATTGCTACAAGTCAACTAAACAAACAATACACTATAATAAACAACTTTCGCGATAAACTGAACTTAGACTATCAAACTCTGAAAACTTGCCATATTTTACTTAGGTTGTTTGTTGAAGCCGTTTCCACCTATCGTTTGAATTACGATACTATTACTACTGAGCAACCCAGGTGAGTTCATATCCCACTCTTTAAACTTTTAAAACTGTTTTGTGGGGAGATACATGCTATAAACTCGAACACAAGCTTTTTAGTATGCTATGCCTCATGTTTTTTTTTTTTTTTTTTTTGCTTAAGTAGCTATTGCCAAAAGCCCCTCGATCATGAACCTTAATCACTTGCGAGTGAACGTGAATATTTGGGATTAGATCTATTTGGGACTGACAATCCCTGTTTAGTTTAGCTAGGATGAGCGACTAGGCGCACAATATTTAACAACTCATAGGTTACTGGCAAAGACCTATCTAGAGGGCACCCCTTTTATATTAGTTTACATCACACATTGATGCCTATCTAATCGTTGCGTGTCATGAACTTAATGCAATAACAAACTTGATTTTAAACTTGTTAATTGGTTATCGATACAATTAACACCCTTACTTGTGTTCAACCTTTAAACTTAAACCTATGGATATCACTCAACTTTTGTTGACTTTTAGCATGTTATTTCAGGTAATTAAGGCATGGAAGTTCAAGGCACGGAGAAGGGCATCAACCCGGGCACGGGTTTTTAAATAAATGTTTTCTTTATCATTCACCTAAATAAAACATATCTATGAAGATATGACTGGTTTTCTTAAAACGATTTCTGTACTCAGAATATTTCAAATGAATGATAAAATGTGTTTTCAAAATGTTTCCTACGATGATGACAAAGATCCACAATGTAATACCCCGTTAAGTCTTCCGCTGTCGCTAATCGAATTTAGGGGGTGTTACATCATCCTCGTCAGCCATCTGTATTTTATGGTAGCCTTTGTATGCATCTATGAAGCATTTGAAGCGGTATCCACAGAGGGACTCAATCTTCCAGTCTATCTCTGGCAGCGGATAACAGTCGTGTGGGCATGCTTTATTCAGGTCTTTGAAGTCAACACACATCCTCCAGTTGTCATCGTGTTTCTTAACCATCACGGAGTTGGTTAACCAGTTGTGGTAGTGCACTTCTTTCATGATGCCTGCATTGACAAGTTTTTCCACTTCTTTCCGTATTGCTTTGCTTCTTTCCAGGGCCTGGCCCCGTTTCTTTTGTCTGACTGGGGTGTATCCTTTGCGAATATTGAGGCGGTGCTCTGCTATACTTCACGGGACACCCGTCATATCAGCCGGACACCAAGCGAACACGTCCAAATTTTTTCGTAATAATTCACATAGCTTTGTTCGGCCTTCCTCTGTTAGGGCAGAGCCTATCGCTACTGTTTGATCCGGATGTTCCGGGTGAATTGTGACTTTGACTCTTTCTTCCGCTGGAGGGTCGGCGACAGGGGTTTCCACGGCTGGTTCAGAAACCATTGCACATTCAAGCGGGATGATTTTGCTGTTGCGTAGTGTGAGTATCCCTCCTTCTACTGGAAACTTCAGCATCCCGTGCGCCATTGATGGTACCGTTTGTATTTTGTGCACCCCTTGCCGCCCTATGATTCCATTGTAACGTGAGTGTGACCTTACTATATAGAATTTCATCCATGCGGAAGTGGCGTGCTCATCGTCGCCTATTTTCACCTGGAGTATTATCTGCCCGATTGGCCATATGACGTTACCGAACAATGACCCTGAAGATTGTCGTAACTGTCAATTTGAACCGGAGTGGGACTTGATGCATTTCTTTTTCTCGAGAAAGTTTGCTAGGAATGCTTCTCTTAGCTCGTCGTAACTATTAATTGTATCTGGCGAGAGGTCGTCAAACCACACTCTGGCGGAGCCTGTTAGCGTGGAATTGAACATGTGACACCAGACGGGCATGGCCCAACGCTCTACCTTAGTCGCGGATTGGAAGATCTTCAGGTGGTCTTCCGGATCCTCACTCCCGTCTTATGTTTTGACTTGAGTCGGCATGCGGGTCCTTTTTGGCATCTTGAAGTGACGAATACAAGTAGTGAACGGGTCAGAGTCTCGGCATGACCAGGGTTGTGCCAGGTCGTCGTCCTCAATTTCAGATCTGTGCCTTTTTTACCTCGACCTTCTCCTTAGGTCCTTCTTGTGGCGGGGCATCCTGGATTCAGATTGTTGTGATTCTTCTTTGAAGAGTTGAGCTTTGACTTCGTCGAGCTTCTTTGTTTTTGTTTTTGAGGATATCTCTCAAGCATTATTGCCATGATTTGGTCGTAGTTCCTTTCACAATAACCCCGGAGGTCTGTGCTAGGAGTAGGTACGCCACTGCCTCCCAATACCGTTTCTTTGTCTTTCACGCCAGTATTTCGCACGACAGATGTGGGTGCGGGCGTGTCGACATTTGCTTGCTGGTTCCTGGTGAGTATTTTCGAGAACGCAGTTGTGCACTGGTCCCACGAATGGCGCCAACTTGTTAGTGCAAAAAGTGTGAATAGTATGGAATTGGATTTAATTGGGTGCGGGCCATCCTTGGTGGGCCAGCCGTTGTGGGCTTATGCACTAATCCAAGTAGAGGATGAAGTATCCTTCACAAATGAAAGTAAACCGTTAGCCTTACCATGGGGACAGACCCCACGATTAAGCTCCGGCGTGAGAGTAAGTACTCATGTTCTCAGAGGAATGTCAGAGTATTGGCATGAGTGAGAAACCCGTACCTCAAAAATGTGAATCGGGGTTTCCTTTTATAGACAGTCGAAATATTAGGGCTTCCTAATATTTCGCATATAGCTGTAGTGGCCGGAGTGGGACCCTTGTTGGGCAAGGATCCGCAACTAATTGTTTGTCGCAGGCGTGGATGGCTTTCTAGACTGGGGTCTGGCCTGTGAGCGTACTTCGAAAGTGCCGCTTATATGTATCCTAGTATGTCCGGACTGTGCCATGCTCGTGACATGGGCTTTAGCCATATCAGGCTTTATCGACTCGTTGGTCCAGAGCCCAGCCCATTCATTGGGCCGGAGCTCGGTTTGCTTGTAGGGCCGGGGCCTATTTTTATTTATTTTGGCCGGAGCCCAGTTTGTGTGAGATAGTCCAGGCCCAGTAGGCCTGCTATCTGTATTATATGTCATCACATATTAAGCAATTAAGCAAACTACACATGATGTTATGTATCAATGTGAAATATACAATTAAATAATCTAACAAATATATTCATGTATGCATATTAATCAAATTCACAAAATTGTATGCATATACATCTAGAAGGATTGCTTAAATTTGAATTAATCTACTATTTAAATTTTTGATAAACAATCATGTGTGGACAATATTCAATGTCTACGCAGATTTATTTAACCCTACATATAATATGAGATCTCATGGGTTAACTTTAACATTTAAATTCCTAGACATGTTTTCGATCAATTAAGTATGTCACACTTAAGATGAACATGTATTCAAGTTATGAAAATTGTAAACACATAAATATATTCCCTAAACACATAGCATGCAAGTTTAGTCTCATTTTATGTTAATCGCCTTTAAGTATCTAAGTTCTCCTAAATTTCAAGTTGTGACAAAAATAAGCTACCTAGCATCACCAAGTTCACATAACATTTTTGACAACTAACATGTAAAGCACTTACGGATTCATAGACATAAAAGAAAAACTTAGTTTAATTTTAATGGATGATTATTCTTTCACGACCACAAGATAAAAGTCCACCATTCATGCTTTGTATACGGATGACCTTTCCTCAAAGATTAATAATGTATACCATCATACCCCTTGTATCAAGTAACCAATCTTTTACTATTGATTATGTGCTTAAAATCACTGGCACACTCATAGCAAAAGATCAAGCAAAAAAGATATATGCTATATAAGAAAAGGCTAAAATCCTCACAAATGTTTTTGGAATGGGCTATAATCGTGCTAGAAATATTATCGATCTAAAAATGAATTGCAATGTCAATCATGACACATCTCGAATTTTCAAAAATTACATGTTTTATCAGGGGATTGATCTAGTTCTTCAAATATAAATTATCTTAAATGTGCAAAAACTAGATTACAAGGGCAAACAATTTAAAACAAGGCTAAAAAATGCTCAAAAATACTCAAAACTTAAAATTCAGTTTCATTTTCCTATCCCCCCCCCCCCCACACACTTAAGTTTAACATTGATTGACTCCAAACGGTCAACCAAAGTCAACCACGGATGTGGTCAATATGGTCAAACAGCTTAGAGTCAATCTCCGTGGAAGTATAGGGGTTTCCCCGGGTCGTTATGTCCCGACGAGGTGTGATGATATGCAAACGGGTTTGTGATCAGGTGAATTTGGACAAGGAAGGGTTTGTGATTATTTGAACTAAGGAACATAAGAAGAAATGGATTAAATAAGCTATACGATTGGTTACGTGAAAGTTAGATACTTAAAATCGTTTAAAACTTAAAAACGCGTACGTTCAAATTAAAGTTACGTGAACGTACGAAATAAAACGCGAGTTTTATAGAAATAAAATACTTACGAACATGAAAATTACATTTCTACAATCCTAATGATAAAAGAAAATTTTTAGAAAAAGAAAATTAATTTTTACACTATTTAATTATTTATTATTAATTAATTACTAATTACTTATTAATTAACTAATTAAACTAATTTAAATTACTAAAAATATAAAATGACTTAGATAATTATGAAAAATTTTATAAAACTAATTAACCATTACAGGAATCCTAGAAAAATATAAAAAGTTCATTTTATATGTTTTTAAACTATTTTACTAATTATTAAACTAAATATTAATTAATTACTAATTAAACTAATTAAATTCTAAAAAATAGAAAATGAACAGTGAAAATTATGAGAAAATTTTTAAAATTATTTTATAACATATTATAGCTAGGAAAAATATAAAAACTAGGTATTACTTTATAAAAACTAATTATGCTATTTAATACTTAAATATTAATTAATTATTACTTAAACTATATTTAATTCTAATTAATACTAGATGACAATATAAAAATCTGAAAAAATTACTAAAATTACTTTAACATAAAAGAAAATTAAGAAAAATATAAAATTGCAAAGTGATTAATAAATAGCTAAAAAGGAAAATTAAAAAGATAAATTATATTAAATAGAAACTATCACTTAATTTTAAATTGGATTTTTCTGGATTTTATTTTGGAACACTATTTTATACTTAAAAACAAAGAACTTTTGTGAAAACAACTTTTCCCAAACTTAAAAATAAGCAAAATGGACACAATAAGCTAAAACAGTTGACTTTTGTTTACTTTTGAAGGAAATAAGCTTATGTGGGGTCCACAGGGGTGGAAAATGGTTCAAATACGTTACTTGGACTAGTATAAGCTAGAAACAACAAATTAACACCACTGGATAAGCCAAAAAGCACTCCAATAAGCACTTGAGTCCTTGGCTCAACACAGAAAATGGAACAGATTTGGAGCTGATCTAGGAGGCCCACAAGGGTGTTTAAGCTCAAAAGCTTAGTGAAATTAGCAAGAGGGAAAGCTTATGAGCTCAAAGAACCAAGGGGGGTGTGAGGCCCACTGAGGTGGCCTGTGGGACCCACCAAAATGGTGGCAGTGGGGTGGTTCAGCAGCTGCACAGGGGAAGTGATACCCCTTGCAGCTGTGTTTAGGGGATAGTGGCGCCCATACAAAAAATCACAAAAATAAAATGAAAATGGGACTCCAAAGATAAGGTGGGGGACTTCAATTCCTGAAAAGCACAAGTTCTAATTCTAACTACAAAATTCAAAACAATTCCTCCAAATATTGGTTTTCTGTCAAAAGTATGAATTTTGACTTTTTACTAATATGATCCAAGTTGACTTATGTGAACTTCTACTGGATCCTACTTACTAATGATTATGTTTTAAGCTAAAACTAACCTAAATCTAGCAAGCTTGACAAGTTTAGAAGCTAAAGTGATGCTTATGCAAGCCAAATTTCCAACAGTTAAGCAAATAAGAAAGATTAACGCTAATTTTGACTTTATGCAATTAGAACTTGGATTCTATGTTTACTTTGCACTACATGGACCTAAATGAAGCTATCTAAACCAATTACTAGTCCTAAACCTAATTGGAACCCACCCTTGCAGGTTGAACCAAACACTCCTAATAAAACAGTTTTGGAAGTTTTTGTAAAGCAAACCTACAATTTGAACCTCAAACTTGAACTCTAAACTTATATTAACATTAAATAAGCATGAATGAACTGAAATGAGCAACAAATTAAGTGCATGAACATTGAATGCCAAAAAAATTGGAAATTGCTTACAATAACATTTTAACTGAGACAGTTGACCAAGGCATCAAAACCTATCCTATTCACTCCCCATGAGTTCTAAAACCAATACCTTCCATAGTTACCCAGCTCTATGCTTCTTCTGAACTTCTTTTTGATCTTTGTTTTGATTTTTCTTTTTCAGCTTGATTCGTCGTGAAAACCAATTATATATAATAGTATAGTAGTATAGTATCGAAGTGATCCGCAAGAAATACGAATCACCCGAGTCGTTTCCAAGTGAAGGTGTGAATGGAATCAAGAATATTGATTCGTGTAATCGTGATTTGAAAAGTGGTGAAAAAGGCAAATAGTGATCAAATAATTCAATTAAACTAACAATTATTAAACATGCAAAGAGTACAAGCTAGTAATGCACCAAGGTCTAAAACGCAAAAACGGGAATGCACGCGCGATTATTAATGTAACGCGTGAAATAAAACGCGAGTTTTAAGCTACACTAATCCTACGGACTTCAAAATAATATTAAAATGTTAAAAATGATAAAAGAAAATTTTAAGAAAAGGAAAAATATTTTTTAGACTTTTTAATAATTTCTATGAATTAAAAACTATTTTAAACTATTTAATAATTAAAAGAAAATGTAAATGAAGTGAGAAAAATGCAAATTTAATTTCTAAAATTCTAAAATAACTGAAAATTATTTTCTAAAATATTTTTGGATTTTTCTGGGGTTTTTCTGATTTTTTTGAATTTTCTGATAATTAAAAAGTATTAAATAATGATTAAAAATAGAAATTAATTAAGAAAAGTAGCAAATTAACTCAGAAAATTATGAAAATTTCAGGGAAAATCTAAAATATTATTTTAAGGCTAGGAAAAATATAAAAATTTGAAAATAAGCACTGGAAGTGCTTAATGACCCAAAACAGCTTATTGAAAAGTGCTTATTGATAAGCACAGTTGACCAAACTTTGACCCAACTTTCACCAAATGCTTTTAATACTTAAATGAGCTTATAGCAAAAATCCAGAAGTAATTTGATCCACAGAAACACAAGTAGTGATGAGATAAGTCCAAATAAGCACTAGATATGGGAAATAAGCTAAAGAGAATAAGCAGAAGCCAAACAACACTAGAAACAGATGCTATATACTATATCAAGCTCAGATCAATCAAAATTTCCAACTTTAGATCACAAATAAGCTTATGCAGCCCTAATAAGCAAAACAGATTTATGCAGAATGACTCAACAAAATGGACCCAATAAGTAGTGAAGATAAGCTCTGAGATGCAAATTTTTGTGAGAAACTTGTTCACTACCAACCCAAGAACACAAATATACCTTAAAATCAGATCTTAGAACAGATTTACTCAGCTAAAACAACCCAAGAACATGGGTCAGAACCAGTGGTGCAGGGCAAGTTTTTGTTCAATAAGCTAACTTAACAAGCCTGATTTAATAAGCAAATGATGTTCAACTCCAAATTTTCTTGTTGAAATATGATAACTAGGTATCAAGCTTTTCAAAACAACAATTTTCAACAATTTCCAAACTATTTTGAAGGCTACACAACCCTACAAAATTTTAAGCAAAACATGAGTTGTAAAACCTTTTTGACTTTTTACATGAAACAGAAGTTGACTTTTTTGGTTTTTTATTATGCTAAGATGATTACTTATGATATAATAAGCTAATGTATGATTGTAATAAGCTAGTACTAACTATTATACAACTATTTTTAAGATTTCTTAACCTAATAATCACTTAAGCTAACTGTGTAGAGATTTATAAGCAACTTTGACTTTTTACTGATGACCAACTAAATTTTATGATTTAACTAACTCTAATATTACCCTAGTGAACTTTCTAAACCAGAATTACCTTATTAACTAAAGCCTATATCAGCAACCCTTACACAAACAAACACCCCCTTAAGGGTCAGTTACAACAGGATTATACCACAGATAAAACTAAAACCCTTCCAAACCAATTCCAATGCACTCCATATGATTTAGTAACATGATTATAACCAGAAACATAGATCATTAACATCAAGTATCACAGAAGCACATGAATCACAGATGTAAGCTATATGAAGCAGTATACTATCAAATTGCCAACACAGCTATCAAATTTGACAAATAAGCTATCAACTAGCACTAATAAACATTATTGAACAATAATAAGTAGTAATAAGCTAGTTTATTCAGGTCTATACTACAATAAGCTACTGAGATTAGAAATGAAATAGTGAACACTTACAATCCAAATCCCCCTCAGCATGAAAACAGGGGGCTCACTAAGCTAGCCTGTCTCTTGACAGGCCAAATGGACTCCTTTTTGGCTGCCTTTCACCACCAGGACACACAGCTTATTCAATAAGCTGTGTGTTGACTTTTATTGACTTTTTTTTTTTGAAAATTTTGGTTTTTGAGAAACAAGAGAACAACAAGCTTACTGAAAGCTTTAAAAGTTTAAATAAGCTTTAACAAACAACTAATAAGCACTAAAAATCATTAAGAAAAGATGACAAAACATATTTTTGGATTTTGTAAATTTTTAGATTTTTTTTTTTTTTTTTGGTTTTTCTTTAGATAATAAACAACAACAAAATAAAACTATTGAAACAGAGATATTGAGACTAAATAAGTTACCAAAGAAAGAGACTTGCTAAAAGAAAGGAAGAAGCTATAAGAAAGTAATAAGCTGAAAAGACAACAAGTAAATAAGCTGTAGTGAATTTAAATAAGACAATTAAAGAGAAACTTTCATTAATAAAACTTGAGTTACAAAAATGGCAGAGTAACACTACAATTACTCTCCACCTACAAACGTATGAAGGGGGGTTTATAGGAGAGCAGGGGAGGTGAGGTGCTAGGGTTTGAGAAGGTCCTAGAACTTCAATTGAGGCCACATATCATCAATCCAGCTCAGAATGTTGTCATCCCACCAATTCTATCCATTAATTTTGAGCTTATCTTCATCCCACGTATCTTTGACCAATCAGAGGTCTTCAATCAGCCACTTGGAAGGAATTATGACACCATCTGACACGTTGTCAGATGGTTCTAGAATGATTCCTAGTACGAGGTATAGATTTGGATGGGTACGAGGTAACAATGTGGGGTGCAGGGTAAGTAATGGTGAAGATGCACAGTAACACGCGCGGGTTATTTTTTTTATTATTGTTTAAGTTGTATGGTGGGTCGGGTTTGATAGTTTGGACCGGGTAATATAGGATGTGGTGGTGGGCTGGGTGTTTGATATTGGGCTTAGGTTGGGTTGTGTTTGTTATATTTTTGGATAAGTGATCCGGTTGGAAGTAGTATATCAAACCAAGGGACCTTTGTTGTACAATCAGAAACTATAAGGACCCAACTGCCGATCTTCATAAATATAACTCCAAGGGCTCTTTGTGGCATTTTATGAATGATGAGGGGTCTTGAGTTGTTAATCTTCCAAAGTTTCTTCATGAGGACCAAAAGTGACAATTCATGAAAGTTGAGGGACCATAAATGTCATTTCTTCAACTTATGACCAAGGGTCATTCTTGTAATTCTTGAAACTTTGAGGTTTCCATTTGACCATATGTGCCTTACTTTGACCACTAGCTTCCCCGGCTCCGGCTTTATTCACACTTTTCCAATTCTCGTGCCCGTTTTGTCATTTTCTCGTGATTTTTCGTTCTTTTCTTTAATATCCGTTCCTGCACATTCACAAACACAAAAACATACATTCTTTGGCAATATTGGTTAGTTTTTGGTTTATTTGGTCCAATTTTTGGTTTAGAAAAGGTGAGTGAATAAGCACTCACCAAAATCCCCCGGACTAAAGTATTGCCGTGTCCTCACGCAATGTGATCAATTCACGCTCATGAGATAAATAATTTTATAACTCTTCCTACTAACTTTGAAAAGTAGCAAGGAGGTTTAAAAGAGATTACAAAATCATTTATTCCCGTAAACGCTCCGTTTTCCAAAATTTAATTTCTTTATTCTACTTTATTCTATTTTTGGACTTTTCTTACTTCATACTTGTGACGGTTTGTTGAACTTTCATTATTTTTGCAATAATTTTTAGGGTCTACGAGTAGAAACACTTCTATTTAAGAAGTGACCATACGGATAAAAATCGTCATCCTTGATTTTTCACGAGCTCCCAAACTAAGCGTAAAAACGAGATCACAGCTTATCTACAAATTTAATGCTAACACTACTCATAAAAGTTACTCGTGGATACTCCTTACTCCCATGTCCTAGGTTTTTGTATCTCATTATTTTATTTTTGTTGAGAAATGAATCGCTTCATATTTTCTCGTTTCGATACTTTTTTTAGTCCGATAGTGATACCTAAGTTAAAACGATAAATAGTTATTCATTTTCTCTTAAGAACCACTGCAATAGAAATTCGGTCCACATCAAGGAATTTGGGGTACATACAATATCAAGGATATAAGTTGCGGAGTACGATCACGTGCACCTCATGTGACTGATTACTAATCACTTATCACATGCACCTCACGCGCCAACAACTTATTTACATACATAAGCTCTTATTCGATACAACTTCAACTTTCACTTTTGTAATTTCTCACTTTTTTTCACTTTTCTCATATTTTTGACTTTTTTCTTTTCTTGACTTTTTTCTCAACATCAATGGAAGCTTATAGGGTAGCTCCAAAACCACATAGATAATCAACTTTTGACTTTTGATTTTTCACTTTTTGCTCTTATTTTTGGTGTTCCTTGATATGTACCCAACTTCTAAAGCAAAAATTCTCTTAAGAAAACAAATAACTAAGTATTATTCAAACCTAAATACCACTAATTAACCTAGAACATCTATTATATATTGGTGACGTATCTGATGGGAGTAAAAAGCCACGAGTACCTCTTATGAGCTCTAAAGAGAACCACTACTCCACGTTTAGCATTAAACTTGTAAATAAACTCTATCATTTCTCGTTCTCTGCAAATTTAAGACCTCAAATAATGAGATTAGCAGATGCTTAGCCAATAATCAGCCACGCATATATAAAGTCAAAAACGGGAGCTTGCAAACTCTTGAAAAGAATTCGCGTTTTGTAGCTCCTAGTGTAAAAGACTAGCGAAAGCTTTTCAAGCCGTGCATGTATAAAGCCAAGTACGGGAGCCAACAAAAGAGTAGCTCCTTGTGTACAAGGCTAGCACAAACTTTTATGATTATCATTGGTTAAGGGAACAAGCTAGGGCTCAACACGCCCGGTCAAGTCAAAATATTTATTCCTACTCTCGCCAGCAAGAAAGTCAACAAGGTGTCAAATCACTTATTCATACTTTTATTATATTTTTGCACAACTTTTTCAACTTTTTCTCATTTTTTTGTGCTTTTTCATGACTTTTTCATTCACTTTTCCTCAAAATTTTTGAAATTTTTTTTTAATTTTTTCAAATTTTTTTTTTTCATTTTTGGTGGAAAAACGGAGTTACGAGAGTACACGACATGGTGAAAAATGCAAGGTCAAATCGAGTCGAAGATTCACCCCCCCCCCCCCCCCGGACTAGAACGAAACATTGTCCTCAATGTTTTACGGGCAAAGGTATTTCTAACAAATATCTAGGGCCGTTTATTAAGTATGCCAAAGAAAACGTTAGTCGATAAGATTTTCGGATATAGGATTTCCATAAGCAACGATGAATGAGACTCGAGTGGAGAAAAAGACAAAACCACGAGCACGAGAGTCATCATAAATCGGGGACAATCCTGGACAATCATCAAAAACAACCATGAAACACGAGATTGGAAGAGGTACCCCCTCTTCACGTTATTTATTAGAAAATAGAAATATAAGAAGATGATATTGGATAAGCATGGGTTGCCTCCCACGAAGCGCTTTGTTTTTCATTACCGAGTCACGTAGCTTGACTCGATCCCCGAATTCAATCGTCCTTGGGGAAAGATCCGTGGAAACATAATCTCTCTCGGGCTTTCGTTCAAAATATTTTGAAAAACATATGAGTTATTTGAAAGTTCCACCCCGAAGAGATAACCAATGGTATTTTAATGTTGAAAACTTTTTAGAAATGATACCAGGGTCAAAAACAACATCCTCACTCCCCACGGAGTGAAGGATAAAAGAAATCACACCAAATGTTACAAATGGCAAGAACGTCATGATAACCATCATGAAAAATTCATTATTATCAAAAGAAGACTTCATAATTATGGAATTATGAATCTTGTCATTCAAGTTCATTTTAAAAACTTTTCCGGGTGGGATGGATGGGATAAAATTTTCATTAAGACTCTCATTTTTAAGAAAACCACCCGGATCATGATCAATTACAAGATCAAAACTGAAACTTTCATATTCTGGATTAGAAAACTGTTCGATTTCACATTCAATTTTGTCAAAACGAAACGACTCATATTCCGGAAGAGAGATAAAAGCATGAGAAGTGGTACTGCCACTACTCGTCTCTTCCGTATGATCGATATCAAAATGGAAAGCTTCATAAGTCGGATAAGAAAAATCCGGATGATAAGTGGGATTGCCCTTCATCTCCTCAGTCGTATCGAACGAAAAACTCTCAAAGTCGGGTAAAAATTCCTCGAGCTCGGGCTCCAGAGGATCGTCAATTATAAGCTCAATCTTCGTCTTAACTTTATCCGGAGGGATTGACGGTTCATCGTTCAATAAATTGTTAAGAAAAATAGTATCTCCCTCCGAATCAAAGTAAGAATCATCAATCTCAGAAAACGGAATCGTATCAATAGCAAGAAATTCATCGACCTCTTCCCAAAAAGAATCATATTTCTTAGTCGAAGGAAATGATGGGGAAGAGTCGGAGACGAAAGTTTTTACAAAATCATCAAAGGTAAAATCATAAACATCGATGCTTTTGATGGAGTACTTCTTTGATTTTGAATCATCGGCTTTAAAAATCATAATATCATCATCGTGTCGTAAAGTTAGAGTATCCTCATAATGGTCTACTAGGGCTTTAGCGGTTCGTAAAAACGGTCGCCCTAGTATTAGAGGAACTCTCGGATCAGCTTCAAAATTGACAACAACGAAATCTGCCGGAAAAGTACACGAATTCACACGAACAAAAACGTCCTCAGCAATTCCAACTGGATGAGTGATCGATCGATTAGCAAGCTCCAAAGTCATTCTTGTCGGTTTAAGAGCCCCCATTCCAAGTTGTTCGTAGATTGATAAAGGCATGAGGTTTATACTCGCACCCGAATCGGCCAGGGCATTACAAACTTCTTGATCTTTCAATGAACAAGGAATGAGAAACTTTCCCGAGTCACCAAGCTTTTCGGGAAGCTTCTTAAGAAGAATCGCGGAACAATGAGCATTTATCGGTGTTTCGGCTAATTCAAGCAATTTCTCTTTATTACTTATGAGGTTTTTGAACGTTGAAGCAAATTTCGGCATATACACGAGAGCATCCATAAAACTTATATCAAAGTGCAACTTTTGAAAAATATCCAGAAATTTTTCCATTTGTATTTTAGACTTTGCACGGAGCTCTTCATCGTTAAATCGTGACGGATATGGCAATTTAGACTTGTATTTCACATTATTCTCAAAAATGACTTTTTCTTTATCTTTTGACTTTTGGACAACCGGAGGTTGGACGTTTTCAGCTCCTCCATTATTAATAGGAGGAACCGGGTCCTTTGTCGCCTCGGTCTCACAGTCCACTACCTTAGGCGGAGACGAAGAAGAAGAGGTAGTAGGAGCTGTGGGTCCATCATATATAGCACCACTGCGAGTCGTGATTGCCTTAACTTCGCCCCTCGGGTTTGCGATCGTGTTGCTTGGCAAAGAAGTAGTACCCGAACCCGAGGGTCGATCATTTAAACGCTTGTTAAGATCGTTAATTTGAGTTGCAAACATTTTCGTTGTTTCATCTTGTTTAGCAATTAAAGCTTGTTGACCTTGAATCAATTGTTTAATCAACTCTTCCGTGGGCGACGGATTTAGAATAGCAGCTTGATTTTGATTATTAAAACTTTGCCCACGGTTTTGAAAATTGCCATTATTCTGATTTCCATGATTAACATTTCCATGATTGTTATTCTGAAAATTCCCATTGTTTTGAAAATTATTCCCTTGAGGCGGGCCTTGGTGGTAATTTCCCCGGTTTTGATTTTGTTGAAAATTCTGATTTTGACCTTGAAAACCATTATTTCTGCGGTTGTGATTTTGATTGTTATTGAATTGATGATTTCGGTTTTGCACATTGTTATTCTGATTCACTTGATTTGGTTGATCAAACCCGGTGGTCCAAGGTAATTGCTAGAATGGTAGCTGAGGAGATTACGGTCTCCTTGAGGTTGTGGGTAACCGTTGCCACCCATATTCGCAGCATACACATTCGCTTGAGCAAAGCCACCGGAGGCTGGGCATTCAAGGTATGAATGTGGACCACCACAAGTTTCACAAACGACATTGACCATATTAACTTGTGTGTCTTTGGCTCGATTCGGCATCATTTGGTACATTCTTAGCATAGCCGTCGACAAATCGTCAATTTTCTTATTCAAGACGGCTAGCTCGGGGTTAGAAGAAGAGTTTAAAGTCGCAGTCGATCTTATTGGCTCATTCCTCTCGGCTGAGGAATCCCAATAGTTGTAATGGGCCGTCATATTCTCGATTAGCTCGTAACAATCCTCGGGACGACGTTTCATGAAAGTACCACCAGCTGCAGCATTGATCGTGTCCCTATGTCGTAAAGTCAATCCATTATAAAACGTATCAATTATTGTGACGAGAAGCATATTATGATTCGGACAACGATCAATGGCAAGCTTGTAACGCTCCTAAGCCTCAAACAAAGACTCATCGGGGAGTTGTCAAAAATTGCTAATATCATTCCTCAATTTCGTCACCATCGATGGTGGGAAACACTTTGCCAGGAACTTGGAAACCATTTCATTGAAAGTATGAATCGAGTTCCTGGGAAGGCGATCAAACCATGTGGTGGCATGATGCGTAAGAGAATAGGGGAAGAGAGAGAGACGGAGGGCGTCATCGGAGACCCCGTTTTGCTTCATATTTTGGGTGACGGTTAGAAACTTATCGAGATGCTTATTTGCATCGTCACCCGGTAATCCGTGAAATTGGCACGAATTTTGGACTTGTTGTATCATATGGTGCTTAAGTCCAAAATTCGTAGCCTCAATATTTAGAGGGGCAATCGGGCCACCTCTACCATGCATCGTGGGTTGGCACAGCTCCTCCATCGTTCGGAGATCGGGAGCCGGCATGTGTTGGTTTTCATCACCACCCACCGGAGGGTGTTGATCATTCATATTCATCTCCTCAACGTTAAGGAAATGGACACGGTGTGTGTGTCGTATTACCCTTTCGGGATTTGAGAGCGGAGAAGTAAGATTCTCAGAAGTAGAACGGGTGTGCATACACCAAAATCAAAATTAAAAAGAAAAAGAAAATCTTTTTGTTTTTATTTATTTTTCAATTTTTTTTATTTTTTTTTTCAAAAACTTTTTTATTTTTTTTGTGTTTCTTTTCTTAAAACGTAACGTTAATCAAAAACCGTTTCTTTCAAAACCACGCGCGACGGGACGGGAGAGAAGAATGGATCTCTCTTCAGCTAGCAATTTAATGTCTTAGCTATCCGTATTTCCCGCTTATTCGGTTGTAGTAATTAAAATAGTCCGATAAACAACTAAATTACGTTTTCGTTATATTGGGAGACTTATTTGGTTTACAACGCCCTTTCTTTCGATCGAGTCGAGGCTGTAACTTTTATTAATTTTTTTTTGGTATTTTTTGGAAATACTTTAGGAAAAGTATTTCTGATTTTTCAATATATATATATATATATATATATATATATATATATATATATATATATATATATATATATATATATATATATATATATATATATATATATATACAAAAATAGAAGAAGGCTTAACAAAACACGATTTTTCAAAACAATGATTCAAAATTCACTTCAAGCCTTCCCCGGCAGCGGCGCCAAAAATTGATTCGTCGTGAAAACCAATTATATATAATAGTATAGTAGTCTAGTATCGAAGTGATCCGCAAGAAATACGAATCACCCGAGTCGTTTCCAAGTGAAGGTGTGAATGGAATCAAGAATATTGATTCGTGTAATCGTGATTTGAAAAGTGGTGAAAAAGGCAAATAGTGATCAAATAATTCAATTATCAACTAACAATTATTAAACATGCAAAGAGTACAAGCTAGTAATGCACCAAGGTCTAAAACGCAAAAACGGGAATGCACGCGCGATTATTAACGTAACGCGTGAAATAAAACGCGAGTTTTAAGCTACACTAATCCTATGGACTTCAAAATAATATTAAAAAGTTAAAAATGATAAAAGAAAATTTTAAGAAAAAGAAAAATATTTTTTAGACTTTTTAATAATTTCTATGAATTAAAAACTATTTTAAACTATTTAATAATTAAAAGAAAATGTAATGAAGTGAGAAAAATGCAAATTTAATTTCTAAAATTCTAAAATAACTGAAAATTATTTTCTAAAATATTTTTGGATTTTTCTGAGGTTTTTCTGATTTTTTTGGATTTTCTGATAATTAAAAAGTATTAAATAATGATTAAAAATGGAAATTAATTAAGAAAAGTAGCAAATAAACTCAGAAAATTATGAAAATTTAAGGGAAAATCTAAAATATTATTTTAAGGCTAGGAAAAATATAAAAATTTGAAAATAAGCACTGGAAGTGCTTAATGACCCAAAACAGCTTATTGAAAAGTGCTTATTGATAAGCACAGTTGACCAAACTTTGACCCAACTTTCACCAAATGCTTTTAATACTTAAATGAGCTTATAGCAACAATCCAGAAGTAATTTGATCCGCAGAAACACAAGTAGTGATGAGATAAGTCCAAATAAGCACTAGATATGGGAAATAAGCTAAAGAGAATAAGCAGAAGCCAAACAACACTAGAAACAGATGCTATATACTATATCAAGCTCAGATCAATCAAAATTTCCAACTTTAGATCACAAATAAGCTTATGCAGCCCTAATAAGCAAAACAGATTTATGCAGAATGGCTCAACAAAATGGACCTAATAAGCAGTGAAGATAAGCTCTGAGATGCAAATTTTTGTGAGAAACTTGTTCACTACCAACCTAAGAACACAAATATACCTTAAAATCAGATCTTAGAACAGATTTACCCAACTAAAACAACCCAAGAACATTGGTCAGAACCAGTGGTGCAGGGCAAGTTTTTGTTCAATAAGCTAACTTAACAAGCCTGATTTAATAAGCAAATGATGTTCAACTCCAAATTTTCTTGTTGAAATATGATAACTAGGTATCAAGCTTTTCAAAACAACAATTTTCAACAATTTCCAAACTATTTTGAAGGCTACACAACCCTACAAAATTTTAAGCAAAACCTGAGTTGTAAAACCTTTTTGACTTTTTACATGAAACAGAAGTTGACTTTTTTGGTTTTTTATTATGCTAAGATGATTACTTATGATATAATAAGCTAATGTATGATTGTAATAAGCTAGTACTAACTATTATGCAACTATTTTTAAGATTTCTTAACCTAATAATCACTTAAGCTAACTGTGTAGAGATTTATAAGCAACTTTGACTTTTTACTGATGACCAACTAAATTTTATGATTTAACTAACTCTAATATTACCCTAGTGAACTTTCTAAACCAGAATTACCTTATTAACTAAAGCCTATATCAGCAACCCTTACACAAACAAACACCCCCTTAAGGGTCAGTTACAACAGGATTATACCACAGATAAAACTAAAACCCTTCCAAACCAATTCCAATGCACTCCATATGATTTAGTAACATGATTATAACCAGAAACATAGATCATTAAGATCAAGTATCACAGAAGCACATGAATCACAGATGTAAGCTATATGAAGCAGTATACTATCAAATTGCCAACACAGCTATCAAATTTGACAAATAAGCTATCAACTAGCACTAATAAACATTATTGAACAATAATAAGTAGTAATAAGCTAGTTTATTCAGGTCTATACTACAATAAGCTACTGAGATTAGAAATAAAATAGTGAACACTTACAATCCAAATCCCCCCCAGCATGAAAACAGGGGGCTCACTAAGCTAGCCTGTCTCTTGACAGGCCAAATGGACTCCTTTTTGGCTGCCTTTCACCACCAGGACACACAGCTTATTCAATAAGCTGTGTGTTGACTTTTATTGACTTTTTTTTTTTTGAAAATTTTGGTTTTTGAGAAACAAGAGAACAACAAGCTTACTGAAAGCTTTAAAAGTTTAAATAAGCTTTAACAAACAACTAATAAGCACTAAAAATCATTAAGAAAAGATGACAAAACATATTTTTGGATTTTGTAAATTTTTAGATTTTTTTTTTTTTTTTTTGGTTTTTCTTTAGATAATAAACAACAACAAAATAAAACTATTGAAACAGAGATATTGAGACTAAATAAGTTACCAAAGAAAGAGACTTGCTAAAAGAAAGGAAGAAGCTATAAGAAAGTAATAAGCTGAAAAGACAACAAGTAAATAAGCTGTAGTGAATTTAAATAAGACAATTAAAGAGAAACTTTCATTAATAAAACTTGAGTTACAAAAATGGCAGAGTAACACTACAATTACTCTCCACCTACAAACGTATGAAGGGGGGGTTTATAGGAGAGCAGGGGAGGTGAGGTGCTAGGGTTTGAGAAGGTCCTAGAACTTCAATTGAGGCCACATATCATCAATCCAGCTCAGAATGTTGTCATCCCACCAATTCTATCCATTAATTTTGAGCTTATCTTCATCCCACGTATCTTTGACCAATCAGAGGTCTTCAATCAGCCACTTGGAAGGAATTATGACACCATCTGACACGTTGTCAGATGGTTCTAGAATGATTCCTAGTACGAGGTATAGATTTGGATGGGTACGAGGTAACAATGTGGGGTGCAGGGTAAGTAATGGTGAAGATGCACAGTAACACGCGCGGGTTATTTTTTTTATTATTGTTTAAGTTGTATGGTGGGTCGGGTTTGATAGTTTGGACCGGGTAATATAGGATGTGGTGGTGGGCTGGGTGTTTGATATTGGGCTTAGGTTGGGTTGTGTTTGTTATATTTTTGGATAAGTGATCCGGTTGGAAGTAGTATATCAAACCAAGGGACCTTTGTTGTACAATCAGAAACTATAAGGACCCAACTGCCGATCTTCATAAATATAACTCCAAGGGCTCTTTGTGGCATTTTATGAATGATGAGGGGTCTTGAGTTGTTAATCTTCCAAAGTTTCTTCATGAGGACCAAAAGTGACAATTCATGAAAGTTGAGGGACCATAAATGTCATTTCTTCAACTTATGACCAAGGGTCATTCTTGTAATTTGAAACTTTGAGGATTCCATTTGACCATATGTGCCTTACTTTGACCACTAGCTTCCCCGGCTCCGGCTTTATTCACACTTTTCCAATTCTCGTGCCCGTTTTGTCATTTTCTCATGATTTTTCGTCATTTTCTTTAATATCCGTTCCTGCATATTCACAAACACAAAAACATACATTCTTTGGCAATATTGGTTAGTTTTTGGTTTATTTGGTCCAATTTTTGGTTTAGAAAAGGTGAGTGAATAAGCTCTCACCACAGCTATTTTTGGATTTTTTTTTTTTTAGTTTTTTGAATGAAAATAAGCAACACTGAAAGATTAAGGTTCAAATAAGTTATACTAACTTATGGTGACTTAATGGAACAGAGAACAAGCCTTTTTAACAACTATTTAGTGAAAATGGGATTTTGAATATTTCAAGTGAAAACTGGATTCTGGATTTAAAGCTTAATTGAATGAATAAAACAACTTTAATTTATAATAGTGAGTCTGAAATTACATTTTAAGACTAGAATTGATATAAAAAAAAGCTAAAGTAAATTACAACGATGGTCTAAACTACACTACAACTATGTTACACTAACTAACTATTCTTCTTCCCTCTTTCTCCATATTTATAAGCCCTGGCACCTTTCTCTTTCTTTCCCACTCTCTTCTGAGCCTTGGGATGGTTTCCAATTAATCCCAGCCATTGATGGTGTTTTTGGCGGGAAAACAAGTTTGACAGGTTTTAGTGGGTTTGGTGAGTTATTAATGAGGGGGAGGGTTGGTTTGAGTTGGTGAGAAGTATTTATGAAGTTTGGTAGTGTTGGTGGAAAGGTGAGGAGGGGGAGACAGTGAAGCGGGAAAGGTGGAGGTAGGGGGTGATGAACAGTGGTAGGGGTATTGGTTTGACCGGGTTTATTTATTAAAAATGGGGTGGGCTTGTGTAGTGGGCTGAGGTAATGGATTGGGTGGACTTGGTTTTTGGTTTTGGTTTATAGAAATAACAAAGAGTCCGGTTTGGTGGTATCATTCTACAAGGACCAATTTTGTAATTTACTGAAAATGCAAGGGTAAGTTTTGGCAATTTTCTGAATTTATCCAAGGGACTCATTTTCCCATGTTTAAATAACCAAAGGACCATGAATATTATTTTCCAACTTTGAAATCCCAAAGACCATTTTTGCCAATTTACAAAGTTCAGGGACTAATCTTGCATTTTCCTCAAACTTTTCATCAAAAGGCTATTTGTGATAACCTTTGATTTTTCAAGGACCAATAATGACTTTCCTTCCAAAAATATCCCACCAGGGACCAAATCTGCCAAAAGTGAGACTCCGGGGACTAAACTTGTAAATTCTCAAAACTTCTGAAATTTTTCACCAAAGGACTAAATATGACAACTTATGATTTCAAAAGGACTTTTGGTGACTTTTCTTTTAAAATAAATGCTCAGGGACTATTTTTGCCAATTATTGAAAGTTGGGGGATAGAAACTGCCAATTATGCAAACTTTGTTCGATTTTCATCTGTTTTTACTCATTTTGCATCTGAAACATATAAAACACAATTTTGGAATATTTTCAATATTTTGATGCATTTCTGAGTGTTTTTAAATGTTTTGCAGCTCATATTTGACCAAAAATGATGAGTGTTTGAGCACTCATCAAACATTATCCTCAATGTAAAGAATGATGAATTATAAAAAAAATAGGGAAGTGGAATATAAGTCAAATGACACTCCTTGAGCCTTGGAATATAGATCGAGCTCCAAATGAGATATTGAGATCGAATGATTCCACATCTTTAGATCAAGTATCATAACCTGCAGTAATCTTCATATACAAAACAAATACACAAAATACAAAATATTTTTTGATTTTTTTATTAATGCAACGCCCCCACACTTATGTTAAAACCATTGGGGCATAAGAATAAACAAACAATTTAAAAACACACTAGTTGCCTCCTGAGAAGCGCTTAATTTATTAATGAGTCTTCAGCCAGACTCAAACTTCCTCACTTTCGTGATTTAGTTTTGGGATTTTTTCCCACATTCTTAGGAATGTAAACCACATTTCCTTTCACTACTCCTTTTCCAGTTTTATCAATATCATGCAGCTTAGCGGTATCGCAAGTTTTTGGGAGAACATCCTAAATATAACTGGTATCCGCAGCCCATGGTATAAATTTTTTATAATCGTCTGGAAAAGGTGCCATGAATGGAATAGCAATATATTTCTTTTTATCCAGCAATTCAAGTGGAATTTTCTCACTTGAAAATTCATTCAGTTGCTCCTCATCATGATAAATCTTGATACGGTGCCCATTAATGATTAAACTTCCACCATGTTTATCATCTAATTCGACATATCCGGATGGAAAACCATGTTTTACCACGAATGGGCCATACCATTTGGTTCTTAGCTTTGGACTTTAAATTTGTACTTAGAATTGAACAAAAGAACTTTGTCTTCGGCTTTGAATTCTTTCCGGATTCTGAGTTTCTTATCATGGTACGCTTTTGTTTAAGCTTTGTACAATTTGGAATTCTCATATGGGAGTCTTAACTCATCGAGTTCATGCAATTGCAAGAATCGTTTTTCTCCAGCGATTTTGAGATCGGGATTACATTGCCTCAATGCCCAGTATACGCGGTGTTCGATTTCAAACGGCAAATGACAAGTTTTTCCATGTACGAGTCTATACGGAATTGTGCCAATTGGTGTTTTATATGCCGTTCTAAATGCCCATAATGCATCATCGAGCTTTCTTGACCAAATGGAAGGATTATCCTTAACCGTTTTTTCAAGTATTCTCTTTAAAGCTCTATTGGTATTTTCAACTTGACCACTGGTTTGAGGGTGGTATGCTGTTGCAAAATGATGATGGAATCCATATCGTTTCATAGCTTTCTCCATTTGATGGTTACAGAAGTGAGTTCCTCTGTTGCTTATCAAAGCTTTTGGAATTCCGAATCGAGAGAAAAGCTTTTTAAGGAAATTTACAACCACTCGTGCATCATTTGTGGGGAAAGCTTCGGCTTCGGCCCACTTTGAAACATAGTCAATTGCAATGAGGATGTATTCGAATTTATGAGATTTAGGAAAAGGACTCATGCAATCAATTCCCCATATATCAAAGATTTCAGAAACTTTGATGCTCTTTTGTGGCATGTCGTCTCTACGAGAAAGACTACCAGATTTTTGGCAAGCATCACAATTCTATACAAGCGTATGAGCTTCTTTAAAAATTGTCGGCCAATAAAATCCTGCATCGAAGACTTTTTTCGTGGTTGTGGATGGATCATAATGTCCTCTAGTTGGGCCATGATGACATTCATCGAGAATTTTTTGGGTCTCTGAACCATACACGCATCTTCTAATTATCCCATTAGGACACATTTAAATAGATACAATTCATCCCAGAAATAGTGTTTTAGGTCCGCGAAAAATTTACTACGCTGAGTATGAGTTAGACCTTTTTGTAACACTCCTCCGACTAGGTAATTTGCAAATCTGCAAACCATGGAACTTCTTCTTCGTTCTCAATTCCCATAAGAGTTTCATCAGGAAAATTGTCGTCAATCTCATCTTCACCGAATTCGTCTAAATTAGGATTTTCTAACTGAGATAAATGATCCGCTGTAATATTTTCCGCACCTTTCTTATTTTGGATTTCAATGTTAAATTCTTAAAGCAATAAAATCCATCGGATAAGACGTGGTTTGGCATCTTGTTTATCAAACAGATACTTAAGAGCTGAGTGATCGGTGAATACGATTGTTTTTGACAAAACAAGATAAGAATGAAATTTATCAAACGCAAAAACTACAGCCAAAAGTTCTTTTTAGTGACCGTGTAGTTTTGTTGTGCACTATTCAAGGTTTTGCTAGCATAGTAAATAGGACAAAAATGTTTTCCATCTTGTTGTCCTAATAATGCTCCAACGGCAAAATCACTTGCATCACACATAAGTTCAAACGGTAGTGACCAATTTGGTGAAACCATGATCGGTGCATTTGTTAACTTGTTTTTGAGCGTTTCGAATGCCTTGATGCATTCTTTATTGAAATCAAAGACTAAGTCTTTCTCAAGAAGCTTTGTCATAGGACGAGATATTTTTGAAAAATCTTTGATGAATCTGCGGTAGAATCCCACATGTCCCAAGAAACTCCTAACGCCTTTGACGTTAGTCGAGGGTGGTAATTTAGCAATGGCATCTATTTTGGCTTTGTCAACTTCGATTCCCTTGCTAGAAATCTTGTGACCTAGCACAATGCCTTCTGTCACCATAAAGTGACATTTTTCCCAGTTTAATACGAGATGAGCGGTTTTGCATCTTTCAAGCATTTTATCAAGATTTGAAAGGCATGACTCAAACGAGTCTCCAAATACCGAGAAATCATCAATGAAAACTTCCATGGAGGTTTCAAGCATATCTTGAAAAATAGCAATCATACACCTTTGAAATGTTGCAGGTTCGTTACAAAGACCAAAAGGCATAGGCCTATACGCATATGTGCCAAAAGGACACGTGAATGTGGTCTTTTCTTGATCCGCTGGATCAATTGGAATTTGGAAATAACAGAAAACCATCGAGAATACAAAAGAATTTGTTCCCCGCAAGTCTTTCCAGCATTTGTTCCATGAACGGTAAAGGAAAATGATCCTTCCTGGTGGCATCATTTAATTTGCGATAATCAATGCACACTCGCCAACCAGTTATGGTTCTAGTAGGAACAAGTTCATTACATTCGTTGGTTACAATAGTTGTTCCTCCTTTCTTATGAACACAGTGAACAGGACTTACCCATGAACTATCCTCAATGGGCTAAATGATACTGGCATCGAGAAGTTTGATGATTTCATTTTTTTACAACTTCTTTCATGTTTGGGTTAAGTCTTCGTTGTATTTGAACAATGGGTTTGGAATCATTCTCAAAATTTATTTTATGTTTGTAAAAGTTCGGGCTTATTCCACGAATATCAGAAGTTTTCCAAGCGAAAGCTTCTTTATGATTTTTGAGCATAGAAACAAGATGTTCTTTTTGATCGGTTTTGAGTGCTGAAGATATGATAACCGGAAGAGAGATTTTTCTTCCAAGAATGCATATTCTAGATGATCGGGAAGAGTTTCAATACGAGATCCATCAGCAGATCTTCAATTGAGGTTTTGATTCTCATGTCATCATTGAATTCCAGCTTCTCAAAGTAGGTTGTCTCTTCCTCAGAAACTTCTTTGGTGCTTATTTGCATAAATTCAGCGAATTCTCCGTCGAGATCCTCATCGCTTATTTGTCCAGATGTTTTATGAGTCTTAATTCTTTCATCAAGTAACTCATCGAATGTTTCCACAGTTATTTCATCGATAACATCAATGTTATAACAAGTGTCATCATTCGCATGGGAATATTTCATAGCTTGATTGATTTGAAAAGAAATTCTTTCATCTCCAACTCCAAGATTGATTTCTTTGTTTTTTACTCGGATGATAGCATCAGCGGTGTTCAGGAAAGGTCTTCCTAAAATCAATGGAACTTTGTTATCTTCCTCCATTTTGAGGATCACAAAATCAACGGGAAAAACGAATTGCCCGACTTGAACAAGCATATTTTCAGCTACTCCAACAGGATATTGGATAGTATGATTTGCTAAACGTATACTCATTCTTGTGGGTTTCAAGGTATCGATCAAAAGTTTCGCATACAATGAATATGGCATGAGAGTACTTGAACCGAGATTGGCTAAAGCATCACAAGTAATTAAATTTCCCAAAGTACAAGGAATGAGAAAAATTCCAGGATCATCGAGTTTTTTTGGTAATTTGTTTTCAACTATTGCTGAACAATCTTTATTCAAGAAGGTGGCGGAAATGTGTTTCATTTTGCTTATGTTGCTCACAAGTTCTTTCAAAAACTTCCAATAATTGGGCATTCCAGCTAAGACATCAACAAGAGGAACGTTGATCCTAACTTCTTCGATAAAATCAATGAACTTGCCATATTGTTCTTCCATATTTTCTTTCCTCAAACATTGAAGATATGGAATTCTTGGTTCATAGGCTTTTAGTGGAGGATTAGATTTAACGACCGGTGTAGGAACTGGTGCGTCATCTTTTGGTTCCTCCTCTACTTCATCCTCACTATCGTCATGAACAATAGTGGTTGTTTGGTTTGGGGTTGGTGGTGAATCATAAGACAAGCCACTATGAGAGAAAACAGCATTTACATGCTAATTTCTGGTTTCAGGTGGACGATAATATCCAGATGATGATGGTTTCGGGTTGGATTGGGTATTGCTTGGCAAAGTACCCATTGGTCTAGCAGCAAACTGATCAGAAAGACGACCACATTTGGTTTCAAGGTCTTGGATAGAGGCTTGATGGTTCTTTTGACCTTGTTCGACTTTGGTTTTGAGGCTGAAGAATTGATTTTTGATAAATTCATTTGTTGATCTTTGTGCAACAACGAATTCACGCATGGTTTTTTCGAATTCAGATTCTCCTTTTTTCTTTTTGAGTGTTTGTGATGATGAACGGTTATCATCATGAAATGATGTCGGACGGTTGTCGTCACGAGGTTGGGAACTTCGATTATCATCCCTCGGTGGACAATCTTGCCAATCTCTAGAATTTCTACCGTAATAGTTTCCACGATATCCTCCTCCTCGATATCCTCCATAAACGTAATTGGCTTTGGCTTAGGGACCTTCCATGGGTTTATCATCACATTTGGATGATGAATGGTTTCCACCACATTTACTGCATCCATCGTGCATATCTTTGATTTCTTTTTGGATACTTTGCAATTTAGAATCGATTTTGGTGGTGAGATCTTTCATCATTTCCATGATTTTCGAATTTTCAATCGCTCCTTCGGCGAATGCAACGGTTTTTCGTTGAGGTTTTGTTTTGGCATCTTTAGACCAATCGAACTTTAGAAGAACTCGGTCTTCTAGTAAAGTATAACCTTCGTTAGGTGTCTTGTAAAGGAAAATGCCTCCGGCATCAAGGATACCTTGAGTTGTGTCATCGAGACCATGGTAAAAGATTTGAATCATATTACCACGAGACAGACCATGCCCATGACAACTTCGGAGCATTTTTTTTATTCGAAGCCAAGCTTCGACAAGATTTTCTCCTTCCTTTTGAGTAAAACTACAAATTTCACCTAAGAGTCGATCAAACATGGCGGGTGGAAAGAAACGTCCAACGAAAGCTTCTCTCATTTCATCCCAAGTAGTGATCACTCCGGGGCTTAATTCGTTATACCAAATTTTCGCTTCTCCGGTGAGAGACGATGGAAAGAGTTTGAGTTTGATAGAGTTAGCTTCGGTACCCGTGTAACGAAACATGTCACAAATTTCAAGAAAATCCGGATGTGTTTGTGTGGATAGGATCTAACTCGACCATCAAATTGATTGTCTTTAATCATCGAAAGATGATGACCTTTGATAGTAAAGTTTTCTCCAATATTAACTAGAACAATGGCGGCAGCAGGTGTAGGAGCTACAACCCTATTGGTGGCCCACATAGGTCGATCGTCGGCCATTGGAAATGGTAATTCAAGAAGAAAATTAACGATTGGATGAACTTCGAAAAGTTTATCAAACGGTGGATTAACGGTTCTTGGTTTTCTTCGATTGTGTAGTCCAAATGGAATTCTCTTTTTGTGAAATAAACTTTCGGGATTAGATAATGGTGTACTCAACTCTTTGTTCGTAGAACGCATGGTCATGCACTAAAAAAACAAGCCAATCGAAAAAGAATTAAGAAAAGAAAAGAAAATTAAAAAGAAATTTTTTTAAACAGCAGGTCGTGAACCGGTTCGGTTCAATTTGAACCGGATGGTTCAAATTGTGTCGGGTCACAGAAGAATCGGATCGGTTTAGAAATGGACCGGTTGGTTCAAAACGCGAAGGTTCATAGAAGGGGCTGAACCAGATCGGTTCAGAAATGGACTGCCAGTTTGGTAGGTTAGAAACAAGCGAACCGGGCTGGCTCGAAATGAACCGGTCGGTTTGGTGGTTTACGGGTCACAAAAAAACTAAACCGCAAGGTTCAAACGTGAACTGCGATTTCCTAGGTGAAATTTTCAAAGAACTTTTAAAAACAAACTTAGGAACATGAACAAAGTAACAAAGAATTATGAACAAAAACTCACGAAAACATGATCAATTCCTCGGCAGCGGCGCCAAAAAATTGATGTGTGTCGAGGGAACAAGTTTTAAATTTATAACACGATTTACCAATGGTTCAAACGAAACACATACGAGCAAGTATACTCGTCCGTGTATAGTAAGAGATTAAATGGTAAACCGAGGTCGTTCACAAGGATTTGTTTAATTTTATCAAATGTGAGTTTTGATTCTAACGAAGACTTAGTTGTGATACTAAGCAAGCAAATTATGATGATGATGTAAATTCAATATATTAAAAACTACACTTACCTAGACTAGTTTGCACAATTCTTTTGATATGATTATGACAATGGTTCAAAACGGTTATGATCAATAAATTAGATGGTGTTCTAATTCGATTAGTAGGTGTACTAATCCTCTTGTTTTCAACACTTTCAATCCTCGTCAAGATTTTAAGATAACAAATATGATTTGATCAAACAAGACTAACACAATTCGATTACTTGATTCGCTATCGTTTCACAAGTAATTGACAACTATCCTTTTCAAGTTTTCCAAGCTTAACCAAGTTACTTATGAAATGGTCAATACATAAGGTAAATCCTTCATAGACAAAGGTTTTGCAATTGATTACATAACAATGTCTCTTTCGACCTATTACACTATTAATAATCAATCAAACTTGATAAATCTTTTGTTTATGAAAACTTTGAAAGCACAATTCGATCTTAGTATTAGCTTTTCACTGAATTAGAACCATGCAGTCATAATCAACCAATATTCATGCAACAAACATCATCTAGGCAAGTGCACAAGGCACTTAGCCGCTCATGGCAAACAAAGAAATAATCACAGAAATTATATCACTAGAAAACATGATTAAAGAGTCTTACAAAAGTTGTAATGATGATTACAAGAATTAGGAACAATTATGAGATGATCAACAACGATTCCTTGAATGATTACAATGATTGATGATGAATGCAAGCCAACTCTTTCCTACGTTTTTCTTCTTTGTAGCCTTCTTTTGAGAATATTTTATTATGAGATTAGTAGTTGGTGTCTTTTTCTCTTGGCCAATGCTTTTTATTAATATAAAAGCTACACTTGGCCAACAAGCAAGTTTCTTGGGCACAAAGTATCATATAATTTCTGCACTTGAGTTAAATGAAGCATAATGACAACCCACATGAAGAGTTGGATCATTAATAGTGATCATTAAAGAAGCCAGGGTTGTTTGAACCCAAGGTTGGAGTCTCAACCTAAGGTTTAGATTTCTGCCAAAGATTGTAGTAATTATTTTAAAACTTAGGTTGAACTTAAACCTTTGTTGTATCTCTTGAACCTTTGGTTGAAGAAGAAAAACGTAACTTCTTATTACTTGATATACTCTTGAACTCGGAAGTCTTTATAACTTGATTCTTTATCTTTGATGATCTTCCCGAAGACTTTATTATGGGACGAATCCAATTTGTTGTGCAAAAGCTCTTGATTAAACAACTTTTCTCCATCTTTCTAGCTATTCCTTGGCTTGATTGTACCTGAACCTTAATATATCTTTTTGCACCTTTTCCACAAAAATATGTTTACAAATACAACCAAATATAATGCACAAAAAACCAAATAACGGTACTAAAACATTTACGAAATGAGCGTTATCAATTAGCAAGATAGCTTATGGGACTCATGAAAAATGATCTTAACATGTTAAATATGTTGTAATTTAAGTTTGGCAAATAGTAAAATAGCTTATCATGAGTTTTGAGTCGTTTTGGTGATGTTTGAATTTAGGATATCAAGGTTTTCCAGAAAATGGGTCAAGTTTGAAGGGTCATAGAGGATAAACCGTTCGTTGGGTTAGGATGAGGTCTAAACGAAAATTGTAGCCCCCTAAGTCTACTTTAATTGTTATGCTTTAAATTTTGGCTTTGGTCATTAAATTGGTGTAAAGTGCAAATTACAGCAGCCTCTCAAAAATTCTTCACAAAAAATATTTTTGTAAAAATGTGTTTAATGATGAAATAACACCTTAGGTGATCATGTTTAAGTTGTTAGACATTTGGGAGATGGGAGGTTTAGAACGGCTTTTGCTTTATCCGAACAAGCTTTTATGCCTTTAGAGATGACAGTGTAACCTAAGAATGTTCCTTCCTCCATACCGAAAGTACATTTCTAAGGGTTTAGCTTTGTGGACGTATGGTCCGGACTAGACCCTACATGGGCCAGGCCTGGCAGACAGCGGCCCACTCTACGCCTAAACCCTAATCCATGCCTTATAAATATAGGGCTGGGATTCCATTCACAACAGAATACAACAGGTTACCCTAAAACCTAACTATTATATGCTACATCGCATCGACACTAACTTGACCGTCGGAGGTGGATCCCATGGCTACGGCCTCGGGTCCACTCCTAACGGGTTCTCTTTGTTGACAGGTCTACTCAGGGCCCGAGAAGACGACTAACGGCCCAAGGAGAGTCGTTGAATCCAGTCCGCGCCAGATTATGTGTTTTTCAGGATTTGAATAACTAAGTTTAATGCTCCTACACGAGTAGCACCATCAAACTTGGGGCCTACCAGGGTATATAATACCATTGTTTCCGTACAAGTCACGTAGGCATATTTGGAAGCGGATCGTACGTAAGAGGTATTGCAAGCCCGGTACAAAGACGGATTTAAGTATTCGCACCATCTTGCCGCAGGGGAGACGTCCTTTGTCGGTTGTAAAGACGAATGTAATGTTCGCACACAGCGCGCACCTTTGTTGCGCACTACACACATCCTTGTTGCGCACAGCGCGCACTTCTGCTACAGAAGCACGTCTTCTGTTGCGCCATGTTGCATCGCTACTGGTACAAAAGGTACGCCCTTACCCAGGATACAGCATGCGGAATCCACCTTCACCATTGTGAGACAATCATAATCGCAATCCCAGTGCGCACTATCGCATGTGGGCTGCGCAGTATGATCCGTCCCATGTGCACACAAGTTGCGCACACATGGGCCATGCCATCTTGGTTGATTGGGCCTACGCGGCCATGAACAGAACTTAAGTCTAGCATAACATAGCCACGCACTATGTCATACTAAACTTGGGGGCTTGTGGACGTATGGTCCGGACTGGACCCTACATGGGCCAGGCCCGACAGACAGTGGCCCACTCTACGCCTAAACCCTAATCCATGCCTTATAAATATAGGGCTAGGATTCCATTCACAATAGAATACAACAGGTTACCCTAAAACCTAACTATTATATGCTACATCGCATCGACACTAACTTGACCGTCGGAGGTGGATCCCGGGGCTACGGCCTCGGGTCCACTCCTAACGGGTTCTCTTTGTTGAACAGGTCTACTCAGGGCTCGAGAAGACGACTAACGGCCCAAGGAGAGTCGTTGAATCCAGTCCGCGCCAGATTATGCATCAACAAGCTTCATGTTTATCTTTCTCAAGGTTTTAAATGTCTCCTCAACATCTCTTATTATCTCGTCTTTCGTACGGATTATTATTACCAAATCATCCACATACACCTCTAAATTTCCGCCAATTTTCTTGTAGAAAGCTTTATCTACCAGCCGCTGATACGTTGCTCTTGCGTTTTTGAGTCTGAACGGCATTTTTGAGTAGCAAAATGTCCCCGGATTTGTGATGAACGCTATCTCCTCTTCATCATCTTTTGCCATTTGGAATTGGATATGATGATATCCCTTATATGCATCCAGAAAGCATTTGAAGTGATATCCGCAGAGGGATTCCACCTTCCAGTCGATTTCTAGTAGCGGTAACAGTCTTGTGGACATGCCTTGTTTAGATCCTTGAAGTCTACACACATTCTCCAGCTGTTATCATGCTTTTTTACCATTACTGGATTGACCAGCCAACTGTGATAGTGCACTTCCTTTATAATGCGGGCTTCAACAAGTTTCTCAACTTCTTCTTGTATTTCCGTACTTCTTTTTGGTGCTTGTCCATGTTTCTTCTGTCTAACATGAGGGCACCCTTCACACACATTTAGATGATGTTTTGCTATGTGTTGCGGAACACCGGTCATATCCGTTGGGCACCAGGCGAACATGTCTAGGTTGTCCTAAGCAGGTTGCAAAATTTCTTCCGACCTCCCTCCGTTAAGGTAGACCCTATGGCCACCGTTTGTTCTGGGTGTTCTGTGTGAATTGCAACTTTGATTCATTTCTTTACTGGCCTGTTGTCGCCGGGAGGTTGCCTCTATGGTCCGGAGACCATTGTGCATTCGAGCGGGATGATCATGCTGCCACGAAGCGTGAGTACTCCTCCTTCCACTGGAAATTTTTGCATACCGTGAGCTGTTGACAAGACTACTTTTATTTTCCGAACTCGAGGTCGTCCAATGATCCCGTTGTAAGGTGATTGCGACCTTACTACCACAAAATTCATCCATGCGAAAGTTGAGTGTTCTTCGTCTCCTATATTTACCAGCAGCGTTATCTGTCCTATTGGCCATATGACTTCACTATTGAACCCAATAAGAGGAGCCATGGCCTGGACCATCTGGCTTCTTATCTCTGGCCGAAGCCGTTTGAAACAATTCTCATATAATATTTCGGAAGCTGATCCTCCATCTACATACATGCGATGTATGCAGTGGCCTCTGACTTCCGCTTCGATAATCATTGGGCCTTCGGTTCCTTCATCACTCCCTAAGGACGGGAATGAGATCTCTTGGTCAGGAGATAAGCTTTTAGTTATTTTTTTTCTAGCTACTCTTTGCCAAGTTTGCACCATTAGGATTGCTGGGGTCTTATCTTTTCCGGATGTTTCCCCTTTTTTGGCCGTTTTTGACTGGTCTTTTCCATTATTTTTCTTCAGCTCCTTGATTACATGTGACAGTTTTCCATTCTTGAGAAGTTCCTTTATTTGCCTCTTTAAGTGCATACATTCGTCCGTGTTATGCCCCACTTCCCTATGGAATTCACAAAATTTATTGTTGTTCCTCTTTCAACCGGAGTTGTCATCGGAGGTTAGGTTTGAACTTTGCCTTCTCCAGAGCTAAACTTCCTTTGGGTATTTAGAGAGGAGAGTGAATCTATCTTGCTTTCTTTCCATTCTTTACTGGCTCTTAAACCCCACTTTCTAAAAATTTTGCTTTTGAACTCCCTCCTGCTCCTTCTATGGTGGAAGTGATTTTTTCCGTTCCTGATTTCCGGCCGCTACTTCTCCTCAGGGGAAGGACGTAGTTACCCTCATCATTTCATCCACAAACTTCGAAATGTTGTCATGCAAACGCTTGATTAACTCTGGGTTGGATATTCCATGCATGAATCCCAAAATTTTTAGGACTTTTGGTGCTCGTTTTACATGTCTACTTTCTTCCTTAAACCTCCGCATGAAGTCTTCCATGGATTCTCCTTCCCTCTGTTTAATATGATGGAGCTCTATCGGATCCTTGATACATTTCTTTTGCTGAAGGAAATTGGCTAGGAATGCCTCTTTCAAGTCATCATAGCTATCGATGGATTCTGGTGGGAGATCATCGAACCAAACCCTAGTTGATCCCGTTAATGTGGAATTGAACATGTGTCACCAGGTTGGCATGGCCCAACGTTCTACTTTGGCTTCCGACTGGAAGATCTTAATATGGTCTTCTGGGTCTTCACTTCCATTATACGTTTGGACATTAGTTGGCATGCGAGTTCTTTTTGGCAAGTCAAAGTAGCGGATGCGAGGACTAAATGGATTAGTTTCCTTACATACTCATGGTTGCGCTAGTTCATCGTCTTCAATGCTTGACCTTTGCCTTTTTGACCTTGACCTCTTATGTCTGCCGCCTCGCTCCTCCTTTTCGGATAGGTCATCCCTCTGTTGAGAGGATGTCCCATGGCTATAATGCCTTCCATAGTCTCGAGAACAAAACTCTGATAGCAGATTTCTTCCCTTCCCCCGCCACTACGTTTCTTCAAAGGTAAGGTGAGCTTTTATTCCTTTGAGCTTCTCCTGCTGTATCTTTTCTTGATGAACTTTCTCAGCTATGATTGGCAGTATCAGGTGGTAGTGCTTGTCATAGTATTCTTGTATAGCTGTGTCAGGCGCGGGCCTACCTTGATCTTTCAGTGTTGTATCCTTCTCTGTTCCTACCGTATTCCGCAAGGCAGACGTAGGTACAGAAAGGGCTTGGCCTGAATGAGTGCTCATGGTGAGTATTTTCAAGAATGCAGTTGTACACTGGGTCCCACGGATGGTGCCAATTTGTTAGTGCAAAAAGTGTGATGAGTATGGATTGGGCTTAGTTTGCGTATTGGATGCCTTGGTGGGCTGCCAACGAATGCAATCTGCACTAATCTAAGTAATGAAATGATTCCCTACACAAATGAAAGCAAATTGTTAGCCTTACCGTGGGGACGGACCCCACGATTAAGCTCTGTCGTGAGAGTAAGTAATCATGTTTGTCAAAGAATATGTATGTATTGGGATGTGTAAGAAAGTCATACATCGCAAATGCGTTGAAAGCTTGCCTTTTATAGGCGAGCTAAATATTAAGGTTCCCTAGTATTTCGCTTATTGTTGTTAGTGGCCAGAGTGGGACCCTTGTCGGGCAAGGGTCCGTAACTTAGTCGTGATTGCGGATACAGATCATCCTCCGCGGCCATGGGCTGGTTCGCAAGCGTACTACAGAAGCATTGCTCAGATGATCTGTTGTGCGTCTTTGTAAGTTCGGACCGCACCTTGCTTGTTATTGGGCTTCGGCGGCGTCCAGTGTATTTGTTTGTCTGTTCTGTTGGGACGACGTCCAAATGTGTATAATACATTCTAGGCCCAATAGGTCTTCTATCTGTATTATACGTCATTAGTGCTCATGGCAAGTTTGTGGAACACTAAACAAGACCTAAATGTGAGTAACGGTTCATTAGCTTCATGTTAGTAGATTGAACATGATAATAGAACTTGTGCAAGGTTTCAGAGATAGTCGAAATAAACCATGAATAGTATGCTCACAAGAAGCATGGTTGACAAGTTTAGAGTCTCCAAGAAACGCATCAAAAGTCACGTAGCGTGCCTAAGATGTTCACGATATAGAAATCCTTTACTAGCATCCATTGTGAATGACTCGTGCTTAGCATAGTATGTATATCCTTTGTGGATAACCCATGATTAGAATTAGCATGTTAAGTTACATGTTTAAGCGTCTTTTTTGAATAACCCAAGCATGAATAAGCACGATATCAAGTTGCAACCCCAAGGAGAGTACTCGATGGTTAGGGAAGTTCTAAATCACAATAAGGCGAATATGTAATCGTCTAGTCAAGAAGCACGTGCTTAGATATCATGTTATAAATATGAAATTCAGAATCAAACTTATTTTTATGCCATGTAAAAGCAATAAGACGACTATAAGTTGTGTCATTTAATCATGTTATAGACTATTATGCTTATGTTAGAATTTACAAGTATTATTTCATAATTATTCCGTTTACTCACTAAGTCACAAAAACTTACTGTGCTCAGTTCATGTTTCATGTAGGTATATAAAACTAGACGATGGGGCATGTAGATAGCTAGTAGGAGTGCATTTTGAGAGATTAACAGCTATGCTCGAGTATAGTGACAGTTGGGGAGCAGTAGTACATCGTAACCGTTAATGACAGTTATCACTATGGCCTGATAAGTTTTACCAGGCCTTATGTGGCCTAAGATTTAAACCTGGGCGCTATAAAGTATTTATTGATAGCTTTAATGATAGACTTGATTCGAGCATGTATATAATGAGCTTGGGCCACTAATATTAGCATTATAACTATCATCACAATTTAATATCATACGTTAGGACAACCAACAAAATCATCGTGTATATTTAATAAGTTAATTATTGAGACAATCATAGAAGGACAACACACATAATTTCAATCAAACCTCTATGATAAATTTAATTGCGTCTGTTAGAGAAAATAAAAGTATCTGTAGTAGTTACAAGCTCAGATTTGTCAAACACATTAGTTAGAAAAATAATATTATATCCTTGTAATATTATGCCTAATGATTTTCTAATGATAGGGATTAATTACCTGATCTAATTTATATATAGTTTTTTGAATTTCAAATTTAACATCTCGTTCGTTACTTGATTAATACCAAGTTCATGGCAAGAGATATCCACAAAAGGTGTGAATTAGCGGGAATATTTTGACCTGGGGTGTTTTTTGCACTAATCATTGTCCATCCTATAATGATTAGCTCCGGCAACTCTCTTAGCCTAATGGTACATCAACTGGAGTGAGCAAGAGCCGAGACTCGAATCCTTAACATTTTATCCATAAAATCTCTCTAGTAAACTCATAGGTTTTTCGAAAATGAGTACCAACGCCAAAGCCAATCGAGCATTAAAACTATAAATTTTCATTTTCTTATATTATTATAACTAGTTATAATGCCCGCGCATGCGCGGGTTTTTTTTAATTTTTTGAATCATATATTTTTATTTATTAAAAAACAAATAATTTAATCTTTGTTTTGTTTGATTTATGATGTTTAATTATAGTTTTTTATTATTAAAGATAATTATTTAAAAATTTTAATCCTATTATTAATTGTATCTTATCAATATTTTTTTGTGTTTATCTTCTACTTGTGTTAATTGTATCTTATCTATATTTTTTGTATTTATCTTCTACTTGTGTTATGGATAAATATAAAATAATACCTAATAAGAAAATAATCTTTTTTTAATACAATTATTACTAAATAAGGTATGAATTGATTTTTTTGAAATGAAAAATTCTCAATAGCAGTTTTGTTTTATTATATAAAATATTCAATTTTATAAACTAAAAAAAATCGTAAACATCTATACTATATATAAAGGGAAACACATTTGCTTAAAACTCAAAACCTTAAAAAAAATATATAATAATAATAATGTTGTTAAACTAAATACCCGTACATATAAATGCAATGCAATATATTAAATACTCAAATACTTAATTATAATTTAAACGACTAACTTTTTTCCATTTTCACTTACTTAATGCCTATATGTAAATAAATAAATTGCACACACAAATTAATGCTATTATTAACCATCACCACTATGTATGGATAATCATCTAGTTATATTTAATTGTCACTATATTTCAATACTGATATTTTACATATTTTTTAGTTCTAAAAATTTGTATATATAATGATGAAAGATCATTTGAGGACCAAACTTTTTTTACATACTAAGGGACTAATCTCCACTTTCCATCTTTCCTCCATCTTTATTTGATCTAATTGATGAGATTAATCCTAACAATTTAAAAAACCCACTTTCATCCTTTTTTTTCAAATATTAATATCTTTCAAACCGTTAATCGTTAAGCGAAAAAAAATATACCGTTACGACGAGCATTTAATTACCTTTCTATAAATAGGCACTTTGACATATTTTCGACAAAAAAAATCGTATTTTTCACGTTTTTTTTCGTGGCCGAAAAAAACACATGTGATATTACACTAATATCACATGTGATATTACACTAATATCACATTTGATATTACATATCACATGTGATATATCACATGTGATTTTTTTGGCTACGAAAAAAAACGTGAAAAAAACAATTTTTTTTTTTGTCGAAAGTATATCAAAGTGCCCGTCTATAGAAATATAATTAAATGTTCGTCGCGATGGTGTAATTATTTACGCTTAAAAATTAACGGTTTAAGAGATATTTAAATTATAAAAAATGAATGAAATATTAAAATGATTATCTTGTTATTTAAGAAAAATTTAGTATTTAATATAACTCGACTCATTTATAATTAGAACTTTTAAAACATAATAGTATTATAAATGTCAATTTCACTTGATAATGTTTAGTGGTGGTTATGGTAGGGTAACATGTAGTGTTGCACAAAAATTATTTTCCTTAGAAAGTCAACAATAGCATGAGGGCTTCTAGTAGTAAAAATTTGTCATTAGGCGCGATCAAGACAAATTAAGTGTAGGTGATGTGTGTCAAATTATAGTATATAATTATTCCGAAGAAATACTCGTGAAAGTATTTCTCGGGTCGTTCTCTCAACGAAGGCTCGAATGGAATATCCGAAATATCGATTTGGGAATCGTGTAGTGTAAGTGAATAGTGAAAAAGTAATTGTGAAATCAAAATATGAAATGAAATAGTGAAATATGCACAAGGTACAAGCTATATATGCACAAAAGTCAAAAACGTGAAAACGGAAATGCAAACGTAATTTTTAAACGTAACGTACGAAATAAAACGCGACTTTTATTCAAGAAATGATCCTATAAATGTGAAAATATTTTCTAAAAATCTTAAACTAATAAAAAGAATTTTAAGAAAAAGAAAAATATTTTTTTTTAGTTTTTATTTATTTTCTATGAATTTATTTTGATTTTTGGAATTGTAAATGAATTAAAAATAAAGAAAAATAGAAAAATAAAGTGGAAAAATGAAATTTTAATTCTGAAAATTCTAAAATATTATAAAAGAATTTCTAAAAATATTTTTGTATTTTTCAAAGCTTTTTCTGATTTTTTTTTATTGATTTTTGTTATTTAAAATTGATTTTTAATGAAGAAAATTTAAGAAAAATAGTAAAATAATCCAGAAAAATCTGAAAAAATTACAGAAAAACAAAAATAAATGGGAAATGTTGCAGAAAAATTTTGAAGAGAAAAAGATGAGTAGAAGTGCTTATTCAAGCAAGAACAGCTTATGGCAAGTGCTTATTTTTAAGCACTTGCCAAAGAAACTTAACTAAACTCTTAACACAGATGTAATATGCCAAAATAAGTCCAATAATGCTCAGAAGTAACAGATATAAGCTCAGTAACAGTGAATGTAAACTAATAAGCAATATAGGCACACTAATGAATAAGCAGTTATGGAAAATGAATAAGCCAGAACAAGCAAACCATATACAGTACTCATATAACTAAAAAGGAACTCAGAAAAGCTAATGAGACTCAATAACAAGCTAGATCAAACAATTGCAGCTATATGTAAAAAAATCAGAAAACTTGTCCAAACCACTAAATTTCAAGGCCAATAAGCAGTACCTATTAAGCTAGAAACTAAAAGATTATGGCGGCAATATGATCTCTGCACTACTGAGTAACTAGAACTACCAAAAGACTTAACAATTCTACTCAATTACTACCCTAATGAATACCTAAAACTAAATTGAATACTGATGGTGCAGGGGATTGTTATGCTCAAACAGTCAACTCCAATCACAATTTACAATAAGCAAATGAAATGTAACCAGAGATTTTCTTTCTAAAATTTATTTACAATCTGACAAACTTCTTAAAACAACAAGTTAACTATATTTCCAATGAGTTTTAAATCCTATGAATGAACACCAAAACCTGACCAATATTGAAAACAAAAGAATGAAAGTGGGACAGTTGGCTGATTGCCTTAGTGCAATGCAGAAGCGAAAATGGAATATGAGTGGGACAATGAAATTTGACTATCAACCTAAGGATACCAGATATCAAACTTGATTTAAACATCAATATGAGATTGCTTATGTGCTAGAAATTATCTAAATCTATTATCCTCTATTAAATCCTATTTAAGCAGTCTACAACCTTCAAAGTCAAACAACAGATGCAATTCCCATTAAGCTACTTATGGATGCTAAAAATCACTTAAAAACTACTCTACATATCATATGCAAGCTAAATCAGATATGCTCAAAGGGCAAAACCATCTAAAATTACCAACTCAGCCTTATGCCAAACACTAGTTAAAAAGTAACTGTTTTTTTTTTATTTTATTGCTTTTGAATGATGCAAGCTACACTACTTATGCTAATAGATTATATAGACTATGTCAACTATTTAAAAGCTGATTAGAATAGAGAATAAGCAAAATAATAAGCTAATAGATATTATGCTAATATTATCTAATAAAATGCAACTACAAACAACTATGAGCAAGAGCTAATGATAATCATCAAACAAGCAACAAATTCTATCAAACAAACTCTAATACAGTAATAATATCTAAATAAGCAACTAATGATTATCAATGAAACAGTAAAATCACAGTGCTACTCTAATAACTAAACAGATTCAAAGGAATAGCAATAAAAATCAAGAGTTACCAACTAAATTCCCCCACAGCTAGAACAGAGAGGGTTCCCTTTGCTTGCCTGTCTTTGTGACAGGCTGAGTGCTTCCCAATCTCACTCAAACTTGTCCCAATCACCACAATTATCAACAGTTGACTTATCTTGACCAGATATGAACAAAAGAAATTACAATCCAATTACTGACTTCTAAATCTCAAAAAACTTAAAAACTATTTCTAACCAGTTAAAAACTACAATTCAACTTGAATTGAAACTGATTTTCTCAAAACTATTTTTATTTTATATACTTTTTTTTCCTGATTTAAAGGAAGTTTTTAAACTAAATGAAAGCTAAATTGAACTTTAGAAAATGTATGAAGATAACTAAAACTGATTAAACAGATATGAAATATAAGCAATAAGCAATGTAACAACAACAATAAGCTAAATGATTTAAATGATAAAAACTGATTTCATTGAAATTTAAAAGAAATTACAACTAAATCTAATCTAATACAATAAAAGGAAATTTTGGCAGAGTTTTGTTACACTAAAAACTCCACACAAACTAAGCTACAAATCTATCTATTTATAGGAGGAATGAGAGTTAGGGGTCACGGATTGCCAAGCTGGCAATCCGTGTGCTTGTGTTTCTTCAAAGCAATCTTGAGCCGTTTGATCTCTTCTATTCATTTCCCAATCAAAATCTACCCTTGGATCATGTAATATGATGCGTCCCATCCAATAAATTGCTGCCACGTAGTCCAAATGTGTGCTTCTTTAGCTCTGACATGCTCTGACATACTGACACACTTCTAGAAACCCTTTGATTGTACGGTAATACCCTTACTCTCTGTAATTAGACGGATTGGTAATTAGGGTTCATGGGGGAATAGTAAAACTGGGTAAATTGGGGAAAAGGGTGGAGGGAAAAGGTAAATGTATTTTATTATTCGTTTGACCTTTTTAAGTGGGTGTTGACCGGTGTGTAGGAATGGGCCGGGTATTGATTTGGTGGATTGGGCTTTGGTTTTATTTTTGTGTTGTGGTTTATTGGACTTGGACTTCTCTTTGTGATAATTATTTCAGAAATTGTAATATCAAAATCCAAGGACCAATTTTGTAATTACATAAAGCACAAGGTCCATTCTGCCATTTTCCATAAAATAAATCCAAGGGCTATTGTTGACTTAAAATGATTCTTCAAGGATTAATTTGATATTTGAGCATAAATCTGATCCGTAATCGAGAAATCCTTCCCCAGCTTCGGCTTTTGTCCTCTTTTCCACTCCCGTGCTCATGTTGTTGATTTTCCATGATTTTTGTCTATTTCTTTCATATCCGTACCTGCACATTCAAAAACACAAAAACACAATGTATTTGGCATTTTAAGTCGGGTTTTGGTCGTTTTGGTCCGGTATTTGGTAAAGAAAAGGTGTGTAAATTAATACACACTAGTAGGTGACGGCCAAAGACTAGATGTCGACTTCTTCCGTCTCAAAATTAATGTTTTTTTCTTATTTTTTGTTGTCTTAAAATAATAGGCTCTTTTTTCTATTTTTATTTATTTATTTATTTATTTTTGTCAACTAATTGAAAAAAAGTTTAATAATGTTGATATTTGATTGGTTTAATAGTATAGTGATATCATTTTTTTTTTAATTATGGTATTTTATTTGAAGACAATAATTTTAAAGTAAAATCTAAAAATACTAAAGATCCGCTTGGTTCAATTAAGGGAATGGGAAAGGGAAATGCAAACGGTATACTAAAGAATGCAAAGGGTAATGAATACCTTACCCCCTAATTTATAGTGCAATTGGTCATTACCTAGTTTATGATAATGCTCCATTCTTTTACCCTCCACCAAGCATAATTAATGATTGCATTTCCTATTCTCCACCCCCTAATACCCTCCACCAAACATGCCCTTAATGTACTCACAATTCTAACTCATTATACATAATCAACTAACAAAATTACTATTATTCACTAAAAAAATCTTACACGTTAGTACCTTAAGTTAAATAATCATATAGCGTCTATCCTTTTGTCCAACGGCCGTTTGTTTTTAGGGTTATTGATTCGTTGAAAATCAAGTTATATATAGTATAGTATTACTCAAGAGATCCGCAAAGAAATACGGATAACCCGAGGTCGTAGTCCGTGTGAAGGATGAATGAAATTTCGAATTCCCGATTCGTGAAACGTGTCGTGAAAGTGGTAAAAAGTGATTAGAATGAGATTATACTAATGAAATAGTAAATGAAGCACAATTAACCAACTAAACACGTAATTCAAATAAGGCAACTAAAAACGTAACGTAAAATCGAAACCGTACGCTAAAATGTAAATAAAACGTAAACGTACGAAATAAAACGCGACTTTTAAGCTACACGACTCCTACGGACTTGGAAATAATTTTCAAAAGTTAAAAATGATAAAAGTAAATTTTGAGAAAAAGAAAAATATTTTTTTGACTTTTTATTTATTTTTTATGAATTAAAAATTAATTTAACTAATTAAAAATTAAAAGAAAATGCAAATAAATTGAGAAAAATGCAAAATAAATTTTGAAAATTATAAAATAAATGAAAATAATTTTCTAAAATATTTTTGGATTTTTCTTGGATTTTTCTGATTTTTTTGGATTTTTTAGTAATTAAAAAGTAAATAAAAATGGTTAAAAATGAAAATAAAATAAGAAAAATAGCAAATCAACTCAGAAAAATATGAAAATTTCAGGAAAAATCTAAAATAATATTTTGAAACTAGGAAAAATATAAAAATTGAAAAATAAGCACTGGAAGTGCTTAATGGCTTGAAATCAGCTTATAGAAGTGCTTATTGATAAGCACTTTGACCAACTTTGACCAAAACTTAACCAAGTGTATTTGGGACTCACTTTAAGCAAAATGGAACAGTATTAAGACTAGATGAACTCAGAAACACAGGTTATGATGAAAACAGGTGGCAATAAGCATTAAGGAAATAGCAAATAGCAAAACAGAATACGCAAATGGATAAGTAATGGGAACATGTTAATGAAATAAGTAAAACTAAACACAAATCAACAGCAAATCAGAAGTTATGGTCAAAAACTCACAAATGCAGCCCTTAAAATGAAATCAGACCTTAGGCTCAGACACCCTATTTGCAGCTTATTTTTAGGCTATCTAATAAGCACTTGAGTGAAACCTAAAGGGAGCAAAATGAAGCTAGTACAGCAGAGAACTAATAAGACCACAAATCTTTGATTTCCAAACCAAATTGGACCCTAAATGAAGCCTAGATCAGTTGCACATGAACCTGCAGACTGCTTGTTTTGACTTTTTCAATTGCAACCTAGCTATGACTAATGTGAGATTTTGATGATCAAAACTACTACTAGATGTATAGTAAGGATGTTAGAACACTAAGAATACTTTCCCAAGCACAATATGCATCAGTTCTCACCATGGCAGGTCCATATTCCAACTTAAGCAGGTAGTGATGATGAATTTTAGCTAACTTTGACTTTTTATGTTAAACTACCAACTTTTATACTAAATCTATCCTATCCTAACCTTATTCAATCTAATAATGCAGAAAGATAAGCAGAAAAACAGCAGGCACCCACAGAATATTAGCAATCCAAACACCCCCTATAGTGATCAGTTATGAACTTATGTATAGCAACTAACCCTTAATTCAATCCAATTCACCAATATAACTCTAATACTAATCCTACTAATCCAAAATCCACACAGAAACCAGAATCAAACATAAACATAAGCAGTAACACAGATTAGATATGTATGACTACTAATGAAACAGTGAATCTCAAATAATAAGCAAACAATTATATAAATGAAATTTAGACTAAGATAAAGCTGAATTATGATGCAAACAACAAATGAGAAACAGAAATAAGCAATACTTAAACAGATCTATACTAACTGTCACTAAGATTATGCAATAAAATAATTAAATGGAAAACTTACAAAAGAAATCCCCCTCAGCTTAACAGAGGGGGTTCACTTTGCTTGCCTGTCTTTAAGACAGGCCAAGGGACTTCTTATGGCTGCCTTGATTCCAAAATAAGCTTAGCTTGTTTCAATAAGCTAGACAGTTTGACTACTTTGACTTTGTGGAATTTTTAAAAGGAATAATTGAATGAATATTCAAAAGCTATACTGAAGAAGTTATGAGCATATAAAAACATAACAAAGCTTATGTGAAGCTTAAATATCAAATTCAACAAGTATTTTTTTATTTTTTCTGATTTTTCTATTTTTTTTGGATTTTTAATATAAGTGCAACAACAATAAAAAAGCTTTTAAAGGTAAACTAACAACTAATGATTTAAGCTAATTATAAGGTAAATAACAAACAAAAAAAAAACCATAAGCTATAAAGGAGATTGAAATTATATTAATATTAAGAATCTGAGTACAAGGCTTTTGGAAAATGAAAATTACAATAGAAACTGAATTTAAGTGCTAAAATTTAAATGACAGGAAAATTAAAATGATCAAAATCTTTCTAAAAACATGAAAAATTGGACAGGTTACATGAGTGAGGAGGGGAGCTTTATATACTGATGAGAGGTGAGGTCTTCATATTCCAGGCTGGCAATCCACGCCTTCTTGTGTTTCTTTTGATCCTTTCTGAGCCATTGATCACGTTCCAGATAATTCCTCACGCTTATAGCCCTTAGATTACTTTTGGTGACATGACCTATCCTGCGTGTGTGCTGCTATTGGTCCACATGTCATTCTCTTGTCAGGTTCTAGAAGCTTTTATGATTGGTTAATTATTACGGGGTTGGGTAATTTTGTTGAATGGTGAATTTAGAGTTCATCGTACAGTAACTCATCTGGGTTTGGTATTTTTATTAATTGGGTGAGTTGACCGGGTCATTGACCAGGGTGTGTGGTGGACCGGGTAGGAAAGAAAGGGTGTGGGCTTGGTGGTGTCATTTGGGCTTTATTGATGTTGGGCTTTGGGGATTGTTTGGATTAGAAGTTTTGTTGAATCCGGTTTGTGATATATATTTTTAGGACTAATAGAATTTAACAAAGACCAATATTGATAATTCTGAAATTCTCCAAGGACCAAATCTGTCTTTTTGCAAACTTCCTTCCAAGGGCCATTGTTGTAAATCTTTGATTCATGAGGGACCAAGTTTGACTTTTCTCTTAATAATCTTCAAAGGACCAATTTTGTCATTTTCTGAAAGTACAGGGACTGGACTCGCCAATTCTTCAAACTTTGACCAGGGACTAATTTTGTAATTTTGTGAATCTCTGAGGACTTCTTATGATGATTTGAGTTTTCTTTGATCATTTTGCTTCCCCGGCTCCGGTTTTTTACCTTTTTCCAATCTCGTGCTCGTTTTTGTCAGTTTTGGCTTTGTTTTTGTTCATTTTTCACATATCCGTACCTGCACATACACAAATACAAAAACATACATTCTCTTGGCATATTTGGTTAGTATTTGGTGTATTTGGTCTGATTTAGGTCTAAAAAGGATGTGTGATTAAGCACTCATCAAAATCCCCCAGACTAAGGTATTGTCGTGTCCTCACGCAATGTCATCACCTCACGCTTAAGAGATAAATAATTTCAAAACCTCTCTTTACTGACGTTGTAAAGTAGCAATGATGTTCAAAAGAGATAGTAAAATCATTTATTCTTAAAAACGCTCCGTTTTCCGATTTTCATGAATAACACTACAACTACTCTTTTTGTACTTATTTATATATGTGACGGTTTTCCTTGACTTTCATTATCAATTCTTATCTGTTGATAACTTTCAGGGTCAACGAGTAGAAACACTTCTCACAGAGAAGAGACCATACGGATAAAAATCGTCATCTTTGATTTTTCACAAGCTCCCAAACTAAGCGTAAAATCGAGATCATTGTTTATCCACAAGTTAGGTGCTAACACTACCCACAAAAGTTAATTGTGTATTACCTCTTATTCCCAGGTCCTAAGTTTTGTATCTCAAGATTTTAATTTGTGAGAAATGAATTGCTTCATATTTTCTCATTTTGATAGTTATTAGTCCGATAAGAGCACAAAATTTGAACGCTAAGTAGTTTCCAAACTTTCCCTCGAAAACTCCTGCATACAGAAATCGGGTCCACATGAAGGTCTCTGATTTAACACGATTTGTAGGGGGCTCCCTTTTTATTTACGACCGAGACATACCATGTTTGATACCCGAAACGGAAGCTTTTTATTAGGGAAACCCCCGGAGTCGAAGCTTGGCATTTTTGCATAATCATAAGCACTTTAATAATACTTTGGTCCTTAGTCCTTTATTTCTTTTACAATCAACGGTTTATGAGCCGCCAAGATGTAAGAGCTTTATTATGACTTTGGATTTCTATCCGCTGCTTTTTATTTGGTTTTGAATTCCTCTGCCTTTTTATTTGGCTTTGGACTATTATTATTGATATTCATAATCATATGCCAAACCCCAAGTCCTACGGCCTTTACTAAGATCACAACATCGGCTGCGAACCGGCAAGATGCAATAGTCTATTTCACTGTAACACTGGCAGTACCCCTATGTGTACCAAACCCCCATATGCAAAGATTTTGTTGGGAACGAGAAAAAACTAAGTATTACCCAAACCGTATACCCTTAATTAATCCTAGAGATCTATTATTATTGGTGTGCAAGCTTGTGGGAACAAGGAGGCCACAAGTACCTTTCGTGGGCTCTAAAGAGATCCAACTACTCCATGTTTAGCACGAAACTTCTAAATAAACTCTATCATTCCTCGATCTCCGTAAATTTAAAATCCCAAGTAACGAGATCCGCGGATGCTTAGCCATAATCTTTTGATTATTTTGGTTAAGGGAGACGAGCTAGGGCTCAACACGCCCGGTCAAGTCGAAACATTTATTTCTACTCTCGCCGGTAGGAAAGTCAAAACAAGGTGTCAAATCTTATTATTATATCATATATCATCCTTTTTTTTTTTTTTTTTTTTTTTTTTTTTTTTTTTTTTTTTTTTAGGAACTAAAGTGGTGACAAAAATTTAAAATTTTTGGTGGAAAACGGAGTTGCGTAAATTAACAGCTTAGACGAAAGTGTCAGGTCAAATCGAATCAAAGATTCACCCCCCCCCCCCCCCAAGACTAAAGTGAAACATTGTCCTCAATGTTTTAAGGGTACGGGTAGTCTTACGTAAAATCTAAGGCCGTTTATTAAGTATGCCAACAGATAAACGTTAGTCGATAAGATTTTGGATATGGTGAATTTCCGAAAGAGCAGCGAAGAATGAGACTCGAGTGGAGAGAACGACAAAACACGAGCACGAGAGTCCTCAAACTTCAGGGAAATTCCTGAACATTCAAAAACAACCACGAAAACACGAGTTTGGAAAGGGTCGCCCCCCTCACGTCACGTTATTTAAGAAAAAAGAAAATAGAGAAAATGAAAATGGATAAGCATGGGGTGCCTCCCACGAAGCGCTTGTTTTTGTTAACCGAGTCACATGAGCTTGACTCGATCCTCGAATTAATTCGTCCTTGGGGAGAGCAGATGGAACGGACAACCGGCACAAACGTAGATGCCGGGGTCAAAAACGGTATCTTCACTCCCGGTGGAGTGGAAAAGTGAAGAAATGATGGGATAAGAAAAGTATGGTTGAAACACCCAGATGATAAAATCGAAGTTGATTTCTGAATCACGGGTGGGTTGGGTGGGTAAAATATTGAGCATAGGAACATCATTTTCATAAGTCTCGTCCACCACTTCAAAAATATCTTCAATCGTATCTGATTCACAATCTACATCGGGTGGTTTCGCAGGTGGACGAGAAGAAGGTAAATCGGAAAGAATATCATTCTCGTCATTCTCAATACCCGGTGGTATTGAGTCATCCGCAGCAAGAAATAGATCGTCATCCTCTAAAAGAGGGTTACGTGACGGATTATCGGAAATAAGCACAGAATCAATATCAAAATCAAAACGTTCATAATCCGGAAGAGAGAAAGCATGAATAGTGGGATTGCTACTACTCGTCTCTTCAAATCGAAAAATTTCAAGCTCGGGTAAGAAATCACTATCCATATCGGGGATAGGAGAAGAAATCGGAGGATTTTTCAACGCCTCGATCTTAGAAATGAGAAGATTAATATTCAATAATTTTTTACGAAGAGCTTCATCTTGGATTTCAGTTTCAACTTCTTCATCATTCTCTTCTTCTAAGCTGACGAGCTCAGAAGGTAATTCATCAACATATTCGATGTCTCCACAAGATATAGCATCGTCATTGTCAGAATCGGAGAAAATCTCATCAGGATCAATCGAATTTTCAATTGGAGATGACTCACATTCTTCAGCCGTATCAAAAACATATTTCTCAAAATCGGGTAAAGAATCCTTGAGCTCGGGCTCAAAAGGATCTGACGGCGTAACAATCTCAGTCGAAATAGAATCATCGTTATCAAGAAAAGTATTGTCTTTTTTCCAAAACGGGATCACTTCCCTCAACCAGTGTGAGAGAAGGATGAGAAGAGTCGGTAGTAATTAATTCAAATCTTGAAAAACAACTTGAAGAATCAGGAGGTGGGACAAGTGGTGTGCTCTGAGAGCTAGCAATTTCCACCACTTCCGTTATGGTCTCCGGTTCTTGTTCGTGAAGATTAGGTAAGTCATTTCTTCTAAACACCATTTTAAGCTCAGCACCTTTGCTTGACAAACTCTTAACCGTAAATCGAGAAAGGTTAGGATCAAATCTTGACGGATTAAGAACAATTGTAGGCTTAGACTCTTGGACAACCGTAGGTTGGACGTATTTAGCACTTTCATTGTCAGTGGAAAGTACCGAGTCCTTTGTCACCTCGGTTACTCGTTCCATTTCCCTCACCGGAGAGGGAGTAGGAACCGATGGTCCATCATAATCAACACGAATTTTTGCAATTTTTGATGAGGCGTAAAGTTGTTTCATTTTTATTTTCAAAGCCTTACGTTTAAAGAAATCGTCGTCGAGAGATGTCATAGAACAATCTTCAACATTTAAAGGTTCACAAGACTGAGTGAGATTAATCGTAGAATTTTCTTCTTTATAAAGCTCATTTTCGTCACTCTTAATGGTGTTAACTTGTTCTTTCACACGAATTACTTCTTTAAAAAGATCTAATAACTCGGTAAAGTTATTTTGAGCAGTCATCATTTTAATGATTTCACTCTGAACCGTGAGAATCGTGTTGTATTGTGGAGGTTGGTCGTGATAATTATTGTCATAAGGAAACGGTTTCCTTGTTTGACAATCGGTGCTAAAGTGTGGACCTCCACAATTCTCACAACCGTTTTGTAGTTGTGAGGTCAGTGCATTTTGAAACGATTCATTATTGAAGTACAGAACTTGCTCATATGAATTGAAATCGTTGTGATAATAATTGGAAAAGTTTGGATCATAATCGGGGGTGAATGTGGGTTCAGCTTTCGAAGCATAACACATACAAAATCCACGAGTAAATCCACATTCAATGCAAATTTGTTGATTGAATGAATCGGGCTGAGGTGGGTAGTCGGAAAAATTTGGAAAGTCGTTATACGAATTAGGTGCATAAGTAAATGAATTGCAAAACAAACAACTTCCGTCTCGAATATCGTTACCACACCGTCCGCATGTACACCAAACACATGAACCTTCAAAGAACGGTTCTCCACATTTAAAACAAATCGGATCCATAAGAATTGTCGGTTTAGAGGGTAAAAGAAGAAGAATCAAATGATAAGAGGATAAGAAGATTATTTTTGGTTTTTAATTATCATAAAACCAAATAAAAGGAAAATCAAAATGGAAAAGGAAAATCTTTTTGTATTTTTATTTTTAGAAAACAAAATTCGAAAACTTAAAACTTTTATTTTCTTTTGTTTTTCAAACGTTACGTTAATCGTAAACCGTTTCCTTCAAATCTACTTGCGACGGAACGGGAGAGAAGAATGGATCTCTCTTCAGCTTGCAATTTAATGTCAAAGCTTCCGTATTTTCCGCTTATTCGGTCGTAGAATCCAAAGTAATCCGATTAGCAACTAATTTCACGCGTTGTTATGTTGTGAAGCTTATTTGGTTTACAACGCCCTTCCTTTCGGTCGAGACGAGGCTGTAACTTTATTATTTTTTTTGGTAATTTTGAAAACACTTTAGGAAAAGTGTTTTTGATTTTTTCAATATATATATATATATATACTTTTTTTTTTTTTGGTTTTTATAGAAAATATATACAAGGAAGGTTTTCAAAACACAATTTTGAAAACGAAAAATTCACTTCAACCTTCCCCGGCAGCGGCGCCATTTTTGATTCGTTGAAAATCAAGTTATATATAGTATAGCATTACTCAAGAGATCCGCAAAGAAATACGGATAACCCGAGGTCGTAGTCTGTGTGAAGGATGAATGGAATTTCGAATTCCCGATTCGTGAAACGTGTCGTGAAAGTGGTAAAAAGTGATTAGAATGAGATTATACTAATGAAATAGTAAATGAAGCACAATTAACCAACTAAACACGTAATTCAAATAAGGCAACTAAAAACGTAACGTAAAATCGAAACCGTACGCTAAAATGTAAATAAAACGTAAACGTACGAAATAAAACGCGACTTTTAAGCTACACGACTCCTACGGACTTGGAAATAATTTTCAAAAGTTAAAAATGATAAAAGTAAATTTTGAGAAAAAGAAAAATATTTTTTTGACTTTTTATTTATTTTTTATGAATTAAAAATTAATTTAACTAATTAAAAATTAAAAGAAAATGCAAATAAATTGAGAAAAATGCAAAATAAATTTTGAAAATTATAAAATAAATGAAAATAATTTTCTAAAATATTTTTGGATTTTTCTTGGATTTTTCTGATTTTTTTGGATTTTTTAGTAATTAAAAAGTAAATAAAAATGGTTAAAAATGAAAATAAAATAAGAAAAATAGCAAATCAACTCAGAAAAATATGAAAATTTCAGGAAAAATCTAAAATAATATTTTGAAACTAGGAAAAATATAAAAATTGAAAAATAAGCACTGGAAGTGCTTAATGGCTTGAAATCAGCTTATAGAAGTGCTTATTGATAAGCACTTTGACCAACTTTGACCAAAACTTAACCAAGTGTATTTGGGACTCACTTTAAGCAAAATGGAACAGTATTAAGACTAGATGAACTCAGAAACACAGGTTATGATGAAAACAGGTGGCAATAAGCATTAAGGAAATAGCAAATAGCAAAACAGAATACGCAAATGGATAAGTAATGGGAACATGTTAATGAAATAAGTAAAACTAAACACAAATCAACAGCAAATCAGAAGTTATGGTCAAAAACTCACAAATGCAGCCCTTAAAATGAAATCAGACCTTAGGCTCAGACACCCTATTTGCAGCTTATTTTTAGGCTATCTAATAAGCACTTGAGTGAAACCTAAAGGGAGCAAAATGAAGCTAGTACAGCAGAGAACTAATAAGACCACAAATCTTTGATTTCCAAACCAAATTGGACCCTAAATGAAGCCTAGATCAGTTGCACATGAACCTGCAGACTGCTTGTTTTGACTTTTTCAATTGCAACCTAGCTATGACTAATGTGAGATTTTGATGATCAAAACTACTACTAGATGTATAGTAAGGATGTTAGAACACTAAGAATACTTTCCCAAGCACAATATGCATCAGTTCTCACCATGGCAGGTCCATATTCCAACTTAAGCAGGTAGTGATGATGAATTTTAGCTAACTTTGACTTTTTATGTTAAACTACAAACTTTTATACTAAATCTATCCTATCCTAACCTTATTCAATCTAATAATGCAGAAAGATAAGCAGAAAAACAGCAGGCACCCACAGAATATTAGCAATCCAAACACCCCCTATAGTGATCAGTTATGAACTTATGTATAGCAACTAACCCTCAATTCAATCCAATTCACCAATATAACTCTAATACTAATCCTACTAATCCAAAATCCACACAGAAACCAGAATCAAACATAAACATAAGCAGTAACACAGATTAGATATGTATGACTACTAATGAAACAGTGAATCTCAAATAATAAGCAAACAATTATATAAATGAAATTTAGACTAAGATAAAGCTGAATTATGATACAAACAACAAATGCGAAACAGAAATAAGCAATACTTAAACAGATCTATACTAACTGTCACTAAGATTATGCAATAAAATAATTAAATGGAAAACTTACAAAAGAAATCCCCCTCAGCTTAACAGAGGGGGTTCACTTTGCTTGCCTGTCTTTAAGACAGGCCAAGGGACTTCTTATGGCTGCCTTGATTCCAAAATAAGCTTAGCTTGTTTCAATAAGCTAGACAGTTTGACTACTTTGACTTTGTGGAATTTTTAAAAGGAATAATTGAATGAATATTCAAAAGCTATACTGAAGAAGTTATGAGCTTATAAAAACAGAACAAAGCTTATGTGAAGCTTAAATATCAAATTCAAACAGTATTTTTTTATTTTTTCTGATTTTTCTATTTTTTTGGATTTTTAATATAAGTGCAACAACAATAAAAAGCTTTTAAAGGTAAACTAACAACTAATGATTTAAGCTAATTATAAGGTAAATAACAAACAAAAAAAAACAATAAGCTGTAAAGGAGATTGAAATTATATTAATATTAAGAATCTGAGTACAAGGCTTTTGGAAAATGAAAATTACAATAGAAACTGAATTTAAGTGCTAAAATTTAAATGACAGGAAAATTAAAATGATCAAAATCTTTCTAAAAACATGAAAAATTGGACAGGTTACATGAGTGAGGAGAGGAGCTTTATATACTGATGAGAGGTGAGGTATTCATATTCCAGGCTGGCAATCCACGCCTTCTTGTGTTTCTTTTGATCCTTTCTGAGCCATTGATCACGTTCCAGATAATTCCTCACGCTTATAGCCCTTAGATTACTTTTGGTGACATGACCTATCCTGCGTGTGTGCTGCTATTGGTCCACATGTCATTCTCTTGTCAGGTTCTAGAAGCTTTTATGATTGGTTAATTATTACGGGGTTGGGTAATTTTGTTGAATGGTGAATTTAGGGTTCATCGTACAGTAACTCATCTGGGTTTGGTATTTTTAGGGGGCGGGAAGGATTTTTGGGTATTTTTATTAATTGGGTGAGTTGACCGGGTCATTGACCAGGGTGTGTGGTGGACCGGGTAGGAAAGAAAGGGTGTGGGCTTGGTGGTGTCATTTGGGCTTTATTGATGTTGGGCTTTGGGGATTGTTTGGATTAGAAGTTTTGTTGAATCAAGTTTGTGATATATATTTTTAGGACTAATAGAATTTAACAAGGACCAATATTGATAATTCTGAAATTCTCCAAGGACCAAATCTGTCTTTTTGCAAACTTCCTTCCAAGGGCCATTGTTGTAAATCTTTGATTCATGAGGGACCAAGTTTGACTTTTCTCTTAATAATCTTCAAAGGACCAATTTTGTCATTTTCTGAAAGTACAGGGACTGGACTCGCCAATTCTTCAAACTTTGACCAGGGGCTAATTTTGTAATTTTGTGAATCTCTGAGGACTTCTTATGATGATTTGAGTTTTCTTTGATCATTTTGCTTCCCCGGCTCCGGTTTTTGACCTTTTTCCAATCTCGTGCTCGTTTTTGTCGGTTTTGGCTTTGTTTTTGTTCATTTTTCACATATCCGTACCTGCACATACACAAATACAAAAACATACATTCTCTTGGCATATTTGGTTAGTATTTGGTGTATTTGGTCTGATTTAGGTCTAAAAAAGATGTGTGATTAAGCACTCATCAGTTATCTTTTTGCAGCGTCTATCCTTTTGTCTAACGGCCGTTTGTTTTTCCACTTTTTCGTCCGTTTTACACGTTTTTGTCTGTTTTTGCACGTTTTAGTCCGTTTTTACAAGTTTTCGTTCTTTTTTGCACGTTTTCGTTCGTTTTTGCACGTATTCGTCCGTTTTTTCACGATTTCTTCCCTTTTTACACGTTTTCATCCGTTTTTGCACGTTTTCATCCGTTTTTACATGTTTTCATCCGTTTTTACACGTTTTCGTTCGTTTTTAAACGTTTTCGTTCATTTTTACACTTTTCTTCCGTTTTTACACGTTTTCGTCTATTTTTTGGCACGTTTTCGTCCTTTTTTGCACGATTTTGTCCCTTTAACACGTTTTCGTTTGTTTTTATACGTTTTCATCCGTTTTACACATTTTCGTCCATTTTTACATATTTTCATCTGTTTTTATATTTTTCGTCCATTTTTACACATTTTTGTCTATTTTTGCACGTTCAAAAACGGACAAAAACGTGTAAAAATGAATGAAAACATGAAAAAAAGGATGAAAACGGGTAAAAATGAATGTAAACATGCAAAAACGAAAAAAAAAAACGTGTAAAAACGGATGAAAACTTGTAAAAGCCTATATAAACAGATGAAATCGTGTAAAAAACAAATGAAATCGTGTGAAAAAAAAAAGACAAAAACGTGTAAAACGTGAAAAACCGGTCAAAACGTGCAAAAATGTGTAAAAACGGACGAAAACTTGCAACTACGTGCAAAAACAAACAAAAACGTGTGAAAACGGATGAATACGTGCAAAAACGAACGAAAACGTGTAAAAACGGAAGAAAATGTGCAAAACGGGCGAAAAATGTGTAAAAACGAATGAAAAAAAATGCAGAAACGAACGACCGTTGGACAAACGGACAGACATTGCAAAAGATAACTCTAAAAACAAACGACCGTTGGACAAAAGGATAGACGCTGCAATATTATCAAATGGACTAGCGTGTAAGACTTTTTAGAACTTAATAGTAATTTTGTTAGTTGACTATGTATAATGAGTTAGAATTGTGAGTACATTAAGTATATTGAGTATTTATAAATTTTACCCATATTTTAAAACGGAAAGAGTATAAATTTGTTTAGTGATCGAATAATAACGAAGCAGCAAGAAGATGTCGACCAACAAAACATGTGAGCTAATTGAAGTTACATGCAGCGAGAACGTATATATGAGTATATATATGACATAGAGCGAAAAAGCACCCTATAACGTAGGTGGTGCTCTCTCATCGACTATGTTATAAACTGACCCACAAATACCATAAAAAGATATAACTAAACCGACATGAATAAATAAAAAATAGAAGATATATATTCTCTGAAAAATTAATGATAAACGATTAGAAGTTACTCTCTCTCTCTCTCTCTCTCTCTCTCTCTCTCTCTCATATATATCTTTAGTTACATTATTTGTACTCGTAGTATATATAGAATCAACAAAAAGCAGCTGGTTGTGTATAGCCAAAGAAAGCTACATAATCTTAAAGCAGATTGCACTCTCACTTCACTTGTTTATATAGTATCATAAAAGATAGTGAGTTTGTGTGATGGAGCAGTGGAACAAGAAAATGTTGATAGTGATGGTTTTTATGATGACAACTTTAGGAGCTGTTGCTGGTTACAAAAACTACACTGTTGGAGGTGATCTTGGTTGGTTTGACAAGCTTGAGAAACCAACTGTTGATTATCAAAAATGGGCTTCTTCCAAAACTTTCTCTCTTGGTGATTTCCTAAGTATGTTTTCCCTTTCTCTTTCTCTTTCTCTTTCTCTTTATCTTGATCATCAAATTTTCTGTTTTTCTTGTTTATTTTTGTATTTATGGGAATATATTTTATATCTCTATGATCGTGAATAATAATAAATGTGTGAATATGATGCAAAGGTTCATTTCTAGATAAGGGTATCTCTGGAAACTTGCGTATGAGTCTATCTTAATATGCTTTTAAAAGTTAAAACCATATAAAAGATCAAAAATGTTTAACCAACCCTTTGAACTTCAACATGATCTATCTCTTTTTTTACTAGTTGGAGGAGTTAAATTTAATTGTGACTTGGGGGTTGTTAGTTAATTATAGAAAAAGTACTACTATACTATACGTGTCATGCTATCAAATGAAACAAAAATGGATTCATGTTCATTCCATACAAGGGTTTCAGAAACTAGATCCGATGTTAAATTATTTTATCATGTTAAAAAAAGTGCATTATATGATCAATGATGAGTTACGTTAGTTTATAGTTTGCACAACTGCACATCCCCCTTCATTATTGCTATTTTAATGTAAGCCACATATTCTGGTAACCAAAAAGGCAAAGATCAATGTTTATTTTTCTTTGCAATATTAGTGGAAATTTCGTGACATGTTTTCTAGCGTAAAAATGTGTTTAAATTAAGAGCAACGCTATATGTACAGAAACTTTATAAAACTATATCTACACAATGACGTGTAAAATGTAGTTGTCCAACTATATTACATCATAATCTCTTTTTTACTTTCTAACTTCTACATTTAGTTGATAAATCATTATGTAGATATAATTTTGTTAAGTTTTTGTTGATCTAGCATTGCTTTTAAATTAACTACTATTGAGAAGAAGAAGAAGAAGAAGAAGAAGAAGAAAAAGAAAAAAAGAAAAAAAAACACTTATAATTAGAAAAGAAAACAACAAAATTTCAAGATGTAGGTCATAAACACATTATTTTAGGAAAAAAAACAGATAAAATTGTATCGCATAAGATACATTTCATTCTATCGTAATCTTGTCAACAACTATCTTCTTTTAACCCTTTCACAAGTCACGTCTTACAGCATTTATACAACAAAAATTTAATTCAAATATCTGGCATTCACGAAGTCGAATTTGATATTTCTTTAATAATGACTTTTAAAATCAGTAGGTCATATGTAAAAAATATTACAAATACGGACTTTATCACCTTTGATTTACCTTTTTCTATCCAATTCAAACCCTTTTTCGGTTTTGTCCAATTTGGCGCGCTTTGATGAGGTAGCGAGCGCCAAATCCTACATGGCGAATGTCAGATACACATGTCGGCAACCAAATGGACAAGATTAATTAAACAGGCGCGCTTGTCGATGATGTGCAGCGCGCCGGAGGATGAGGTGGTTTTAAAATTTGATATTTGACTGAATTAACGATGAAAAGAAATTGTGGTGCGCTACAAATTTGCGCACCACACGCCAAATGTGACAAAATATGAAATACGATCTAAATACATATGTTTTTGTTAATACCCTACCGAATACATCCATCTCCATAATTACAATGCAAAAACATGTTTAACTAACAAAATGATACAATATAGTTTCTTTTAAGTATCTAAATCATGATACTATTTCATAACCCGTGTAAATATTATTATTATTATTATTATTATTATTATTATTATTATTATTATTATTATTTTATAAAAAATCACTTTATTAGAAAATCATAGGATTTACAAAAAATTATTATTATTATTATTATTATTTTAAAACAGTTGTATAGATATACTTTATTAGAAAATCATAGGATTTACAAAAAATTATTATTATTATTATTATTATTATTATTATTTTAAAACAGTTGTATAGATATAGTTAGTGAGAGTGGGGGTGTTTATTTATTTATTATTATTATTATATATATATTTTTTTGTTAGCTAAGAGATGTGTGTGGGGCATGTGGGACCTATAGCTCTTAGTGTGTCTTAATGGGGAGAGGAAGAAAGCTTATGCCTTGTAGATATAAACTTATTAGTTAAAATAAGTGAGCTCTACATTAAAAAAAATATTATTAAATACTTTTGTGAACCCTTGTTCTACATAAGGAAATCATCATGAAGAGACTTTGGAGTGAGATATTGGTACGTTCCTAAAGTACCACTAACACTAACTTACTTTTCTTTTTACTTTTTATTTTATTTTTATAATTTAATTTTTGTTATAAAATTGTGAAATAAAACAAACATGACAAAAATATAAAATTTGATAAATCAAAAGTAATAAAACATAAAAAGAATACGAAGTAAGAAACCATTAAAAATGTCTTATTTTATTAATAAATTGAGAAAAACTAACGAAAAAAAAGTACGAAATATAAAATATAAAGTTTGACAAGTTAAAAGTAATAAAGATAAAATATATGAAACAAAAAACCATAAAAAATTGTTTTTAAAAAATTGTTTTGGTTCTATAAATACAATACAATGGAATAAAAGAGGGTAGATGATGTAAAATGTGAGATAACGGGTATTGATAATAGCACCTATTTTGTTTGAGTGTTGATTGATATACTTTTATTTTTTATTCGCGCATTAGATGTACAATTTTTAAAAGAAGCATAAGATAAATATACAACTACTTAAAACACAATTTACGTAAATAAAAAATGAAGTGCAAAAATCATTAGCCATTTTGTTTGGCCTAAAAGTCAGCACATGACATGTGTGAGTGGTTATTGTGTCAGGTTTCATAATTGACAGCTATAAACAGCAAAGTATTACATTGTATTTACTACAAGCAATAGTGATTGTACATTCTATTATTGTCTTTCTTATCATTGAGACTTGCTGATTTGTTCACAAATGTCCTTTTAGTAATTATTATTATTTATTAATTTTATTTTCTGTATACAGTTTTCAACACAGATAATAATCATACAGTTGTACAAACATACAATTCCACCATCTACACCCTCTGTGACGACAGCAGCGCTCTAGAAAACGACACCATCAATTACGCGTCACCTGACCCATCTGCTGCAGCCGTCCACCCCGTTTCTGCAGCCGTCCCACTTCTCAAGGTTGGACCTACCTATTTCTTCTCAAGTTTTTATGATGGAGAGCAATGTGAGAATGGCCAGAAGTTCAGTATCAATGTGACACAAGGACAAGGGTTGCCACCAAGTTTGAGGCCTCCAACACCAGAATCCCCTGGTCCAGTTAGCCAAGAGTCTGGTGATGATACAGTGCCGGATACAATAGTCCCGGCTAACTTTGACCACCCTAAAGATCTTACTGATGATGATAGCGATGATGAATCTGACGACGGAAAGAAAAAGAAATCTAATGGGATGGTTATACAAAGCTCTAGGATTTTGGTTCTAGTGGGGTTACTATATACTTGCTTGTAGATTTAAAAGATTTTTCATACTCACGTAAGCTATTATTTTATTGTTTGCGAGTTGTATAAGGTTAAAGATAAAGATTAGGGATTCTGTTGTGTCTCATGATAGAAAGGAGTGCTAAAGATTTCATAAAAATAATAATGAACACGTGTTATTTGATTTCCTAGTTTCGTGACTGTGTCTCTTGCTTCTAAGGTTGGCTACTGTTGTCTTCGTTTCAGCAATGAAGAAAATTTTGACTTACATGCAGAGTTGAATATACAAGTTAAAACAATAACAATAGTGGTAAGAACCATTGTTGGAGAACTTGGCGAATGATGTTTCCAGTACACCGGCTTGCACATGCTTGTTGAAGCAAATCGATCCCCAGATTGTCCGCGCCTGTTACAGAAACATAACTATGAAATTGTGACCGATTATGATGCTGATGTGTTCAACCAAAAAACAAAAACTTTAAAATCCAAACTAAGTTTTTCAAATTTAAGATTTGCAGCAATGATCTTCACTTTTTTAGATTTAAATGTTCTATGATAGCAGAGCACTGTAATGGTAAGGAGTAAATATATTAGAGCTATTACGTAAATGTGAGCATCAAGTATGTTGGAACAAATATGCTGTACAGAAGCTACGCTTAATAATGAATTCTGGCAATAAACTTCAGTAAAGACAAGGACATGGATTCAGACACCCTATCAAATTCGCTTTTCCATTTACTCATGATTTCAACATACCAATAGCAGACTGAATTACAAAAGTAATGTATTTTTCTGGCTATTTTTGGTCTGGAAAGTATATCACTGCCAGACCCTCAGCAGAAAAATAATTTCAACTCCATCCATTTAATAACCTTGACAATCTAGTTTTTGTTTTGTTATAAGCCTCGTGTGGAACTGCCCTACATCTACACAAAGGGAATCCAGTAAAGCCAAACTGCTAGTAGAACGGCTTTAGGTGGAGTAAGAACATTAGACATGTAACAACATTGCAAATAAGCATACTAATACCCAAATGTCCTATAAATTATGATGTTATGAGTCATAATAAAGGTCAAACTGAAAGTCAACAGTTAGCATGTGGATGGCACGTGAGAAGAACAAAAGGCAGTTAACCACTTCCAACAGATTTTCCCGCTCAAAATTCTACTTCATTATTCAGCTAACCAATTGTAATCTTCTACTCAATTCTTGTAATTAGGGATGAGCTCGGTACCAATCCCGTCCCGAACCCGTACCGAATTGATGGTCCCGTTTTTTCCCGGGCATGAAAGGTGTGTACCGGTACCGTACCGAACGGGATTCCGGTACCTAGTACCGGGAATCGGTACGTATCGGGTTATTCCCGTTTTTTGTTAAACCATGTTGAGGAAGAGCCAAAAATTCACAACTACTGTGACTTGGTTCTTGCAATGTAACAAGTCTTTCGTGTTCATCACAAAAATAGTAAACTTCAAAACTTGAATGATATTTAAAACTTGTATTGTACAAAGAATTTACTCATAAACAACCATTATCAGTTCTTCATTAACATAGTCAACACAGTATCACTCTATCATATGTTTGATTGAATAAAACAATCATGTCTTTATCGGAAACAAAAATGATCACACTGATAACACATAATACTTTTCAAAAAGTGTAATTAAAAAAAAAAAAAAAAAAAAAAAAAAAAACACTGGAAAATGATCAGTCATAACTTTAGAAACGAGAGCCGATGCAACATAGAATAAGATCCTTTACTTTAAAAACCAATTGTAATCTCAAGTTCAAAACACATACTTTAGGACCTCAAAAGCATAATCTAAATCCACAAAAAGAGAGCAAGAGCAGATGCAACATAAAAAGAGATCATGGAACAAATGGGTGTTTGGATACAATTCATTAAAAAAACATGGACTATTCTAATTCCGGTATCCAACCGGGATTTCCCGAATAAGTCCCGTCCCGAACCCGAAATGTACACATTTTTTTTGGCCTTATTTAGTAGTCCCGGTACCGTACCGTATATCGGGACTCGGTATCGTTTCGGTACGGTTCTGGTTCGGTTTCGGGATTCGGTTCGATATGCTAATCAGTCATCCCTACTTGTAATAACTCCAATTATTCAATAATAACAAATCATTCAACTACTTTTCGAGTTACAATTCAGTTCTTGTAATTCCTAATTAGTTGTTAGTTCTTGTTGGAGTCTTTGATTTCTACAAGTTCATATCAATTGGTATCACAGCACTTATCTTGGGCAAATCTTGGGAAATTTTGTTAAATCAGTTAGCTCAGGTCAAATCCGTTATTCTCCGGTCAATTCACTTGGTTCTCCGGTGGTCAGTTAAAATTCCGGCCAACTTCCGATCACAACCCAATCGAAAATACGTCATCTAACTCGTTCCATTTCCAAATCTCAAATACGTCTCGTTTGTCATCATTACTTGAGATCTTGTTCAACTGAAGTCGAATTGGAAGTGGGAAATTCATCACTGATCATGCGTATTGTTCAAATCAAGAAATGGCGCCAAATAACACAATGACGTTACACAAGTTGTATGCTAAGCTGAGTAAATGTGTGTTTGGGACAACTCATGTGGAGTACTTACGTCATATAATTTCTGCTAAAATGAAGTCAATGGAGAATTGCAAGTTCCTAATAATATTGAGGGGGTTTTGGGGTCTCACTGGGATACTATAAAAGATTTATTCAAGGTTATGCAAGTGTAAGTAGACCTTTAACTCAGCTGTTGAAAAAGAATGGGTTCAAGTAGAATGAAGAGATGCACAAGTGGCCTTTGAAAACTTGAAACAAGCCATGATTAGTGCTCCTGTGCTAGCCCTTTATAATTTTGACAAGGAATTTGTGATTGAAACCGATGCTTCTAGGTGGGAATAGGAGCAGTGTTGGGTCAAGAGGGTCATCTTATTGCTAACACCAGTTAATGTACCTACGAAAAAGAATTTTTAGGAGTGATCTTGCATTGGAGAAATGGAGGGGCTATTTGCTAGATTAGATCACTTTAGCCTCAAGTATATATTGGATCAAAGAATTACTACTACTCCATAGATGAAGTGGCTTCCATAGCTTATGGATTTGATTATGAAATAGTATATAAAAAAGGGGTGGAGAATGGAGTTGCCGATGCATTGTCAAAAGTGTAGAATGCTACAGAAATGTTTAGTTTAATTGCTTCTTCATCTATGACTAGTGACAGAATACAAATGAGTTGGGAAGATGATGTTGAGCTCAGGGGATAGGAGCGTTTTGAAGCAACTAGCAACTAGCGTTTAACGTTTTGTACACAATGCTTGTTTGGCAACAAGCACAATGCTTGTTTACAACTATGTTACCAAAGCAGTATTAAGCATACAACTATGTTACCAAAAGTTTATCAAAACAAAATGCTTAATACTGCTTTGTGCTAGTGCTATTTTCGCCAAAAATACCCAAGAAGAAAAAGGAAGTTAGTGCTTCTTTCTGCTTATCCAGCCTTTGCCTATTCCAAATAGTGTGTGGTCTAGTATATCTATGGATTTTGTGGAAGGGTTGTTAAAGTCTCAAGGAAAGAGTGTGATTTGGCAGTGGCGGATAGACTTGGCAAGTATGCCCACTTTATTGCTATGGCACATCCTTTTACTGCAATTCAGGTAGGACAACTCTTCATTGATAACATTTACAAACTTCATGGGCTACCGAAAAGTATTGTGTCAGATAGAGATAAGGTATTCATTAGTACTTTTTGGAAATAATTTTTTTAAGCTGTTGCAAGTTAAACTACTCATGGTAAAACTCTTCAAGAATAGTGCAAATGGCTGCCTTTGGTTCAATGGTGGTATAATACAAACTATCACTCAATAATGAACACTACACCCTATGAAATTCTATATGGCCAAAGACCCCCAATACATATTCCCTATCAACAGAACCCTCACACCTAGGGAAGAAGTGATCAAAATGCTTAGATTTCACCTTAAAAGATCTCAAGATACAATGAAGCACCAAGAAGACAAGCACATATAGAGAGTATGTGGTGGGTCATTAGGTGTATGTGAAGTTGCAGCCACACATGCAAGTTTCAGTGAGATTAGGTAGATATAATAAGCACTTTGGTCCTTTGAAGGTGCAAGCTAAAGTGGGAAGGGTAGCTTATAAGCTGGAATTGCCTCTTCAAGCGCAGATTCATGATGTCTTCCACATATCACAACTTAAGTGCTAAGGACCTGTGATTCAAGCTAGACTACTACCTCATTGTGATGATTTTGGACTCATACAAGCAAAACCAGTGGCCACCTTAGACAAAAAGTTGGGCAAGGTGGGAAATGTAGATGCATTGTTGTTTTGGTTCATTGGTCTAACAGTTCAACGGAGGATGCCATATGGGAGTCCATAGAAGACATTCAAAACCGGTTTCCAAATTTTAATGTGCTTGCTTAAATCTTGGGACAAGATTGACTTAAGAGGGGTGGATTGTTCTGAGTCATAATAAAGGTCAAACTGAAAATCAACAGTTAGCATGTGGATGGCACGTGAGAAGAACAAAACGCTTTCCCGCCTAAAATTCCATTTAAATATCCGTTATAGTTTTACTTCATTTTTTAGATAATCAATTGTAATCTTCTACTCAATTCTTGTAACAACTCCAATTATTCAATAATAACAAATCATTCAACTACTTTTCGAGTTACAATTCAGTTCTTGTAATTCCTAATTAGTTGTTAGTTCATGTTCGAATCTTTGATTCCTACAAGTTCACCTCATATAAGAAGTCTTCACTCAAGTATATTTCATGAACATTGACTTCTATTCAAGTCGTGTGATCACACTCGTATGCTAACTACTCCATATTTATAATCAATAGCTTATATTTGCGGAGATAAACACATATTGACAAATATTTAGAAATTTTGGTAGAACATGAAGACTTTTTCATTTTATGTATAGGGGAGATGACTACTATAGGGAATGGATATGGTAAACTACTTTCTTAGAAGAGCATCCTCATAACAGCAATTGTGAAGCTAAAGTTATCAATGATTATGCGGAAACCAAGGTTCAGCATATCAATTCTTTAAAGCTTTGATAGGACTCGATTAATATTTATTCAATTAACGAAATACATAATCAGTGTGCTTTTGACAGTGTTTATCTTCTCTAAAATGAACTACTGTCGATATATACTCTCTTCGATGATGTATTATATAATGTTATCGACCTACGGTTGAGTTAGGGATCACTGAAGAGAACTTTACTACAAAAAAGTCATTTCGGAAAGACGGCTGCCTCTGCAAACCAACCGGATTTAGTATTTAAGTATAAAATTAATAAAGCTTTGATGTGGAAAACAAGAATCAGCATGTTATTTCAGTAAGATAATTTGATCAGATAGAAACGATACCATTTACTGAAAATAAATCTGACATGAATTTGCCTGCTTTCATTTGATGTAACTATTCATCTACAATTATGTTCCATACTTTCATGTAAGGCTATCCAGTGATTTTAATTGATTATTCATCTATACTAATCACTAGAGCGAACCTAAATCTCAACAAGTCATTTTTAAGAAGTAGTTGCCTCTCGTAAAGCATTCCCACTTTGTGATTTGTTACTAATTCTTTGAATTTAATAAATTAATTAAGGTCCTATCAGATGGCCATCAGAGCTTGACGAAACAATCTGCTGAAACTTTCTTTCGACAACATCTCAAATCAGTGACATGACAGATTGTGCAACTTTCGTAATTGTTGATAACAAAGGTTTTATTTATCCACACGTTGCGAAGGGACTAAATTCAAGATTATAGGCAAAAATATAATCAATATAAATTTAAAAAACTAATAATAAATTGAAGTTATAATTAAGGGGGAAAGTGAAACTTTGAAGTGAATAGTAAAGTTAAGATGACAACGGATACAGTAGAAAATACAATATGAAGCTCTAAACATATTATCTAGACAAAAATACACCGTTGGTCCCTAAACTTGCCAAAAAGCATCACCTGGGCCCGAAAGTTGTGAAAATCGTCACCGTGAGTCCAAACCTTGGGTTTTTGAGGCCGATTGAGTCCTTTGACCCGTAATGCTCAGGTCAACGTCCGTTTTGAGTTATATCATCAAGGGTATAATAGACCAAACACATTTTCACTTAAATCTAACCCAACCCAACAAAACCTATTCGTATACAAGCTGAAGAAGATGACGAAGTGTTGTTCAGAATTCACACAAACGGGTTATTCGAAAAGCACTTATACGAATAGGTTTTGTTGGGTTGGGTTAGATTTAAGTGAAAATGTGTTTGGTCTATTATACCCTTGATGATATAACTCAAAACGGACGTTGACCTGAGCATTACGGGTCAAAGGACTCAATCGGCCTCAAAAACCCAAGGTTTGGACTCACGGCGACGATTTTCTCAACTTTCGGGCCCAGGCGATGCTTTTTGGCAAGTTTAGGGACCAACGGTGTATTTTTGTCTATTATCTAACAATTCTCCATCAAAGATAAAGTTAGTTTACAAGATCCATTACAAGATGCGGGCTATAATAACTATTATCAAAAAGCATAAAATTTGAAATGTTAATGTGCCTATCCAACAACAAATGTCCCCTTGTAGCAACTTTTTCCTGCTAATTTATAATAAACCAGGATGCAACGCCGTATGAGCGGGATCAACACCTTGCGAACAAGGTGCCTTTTGAGTGGGAAAAATAATCATTGGCATTAGCCCATGCAGCATTGCAAGTAAGGTTTATTTGACAACTGGGTGGAAAAGCATGCTACCAGCACTAAGGGGATAGGGAAGACTAGTTCTGTTGAGATAGATTCATGTTCTATATCTTTATGAATTTTAATAGGATGTACAGCTTTATCAATTTAAATCTACAGGCAATGCTTATTATTATCAATGATTACTATAGCATGGAATGAATATGTCTTCAAGAGAGTAAAGTGAATCTTCATAACAGATTGACAGCAGCCAATTGGTGAATTATTATCGCCATCCCTCAAAGAGAGTAATTCCTTTTGTACACATACATTATCTTAGTTAATATTGTGAATTAGACAATTACTGTTCACTAAAGTTGCATTTTTGTGATATTATTCACTAATATTGTAATGTGTAATTTTTAGTGCTTCCAGATAAATAAGTAAAACTGCCATAAAAGGATCTATAGTGTCTGAATACTTCCTATATATTTAGGTAGCCGGATACTAGAGAGGGATTATTTCCCATTTTTAATGGAGGTATATTTTTGACAACAGTGTTGTAAATATCGGTCTTGGCGGCCGATATATCAGTGATATATCGCTTATCGGTGGTCGACCGATACGATATTTCACTTATCGGTCAAAAAAATCGGTTTGGTCAAAATCGGTCAAAATCGGACCTTTGTCGACTCCACCTCCGGCGACTTTACCTCCGGCGACTCCACCTCCGGTCAAAATCGGACCTTGTGTTATGATTTTGTACTTTGAATCCGTTTTTTGTGCTATGATTTTCGTGGTAATGGATTTTTCCGGCTGGATCTGTGTTAAGGTAGGGAAGAAGGTGAAAAGTGGATCTGTGTTAAGGTACAGAAATATCTTACTTGTAGGGGAAAAGTGGATCTGTGTTAATAGGGGAAAAGTGGATCTGTGAAAAGTGGATCTGTGTTAAATATAATAATGAAATTAATAAAAGTTTATAAATTTGTATATAAAATATATAAATAACTATTAGGGTTAGGTTAAGTAGTTGTTTGGGCTTTTGTTTTATATTTTTAACATAGTTTGGGCTTTTATTGGATCTGTTTTGTTTAGCATTAATGTGTTTTTTATTAATAAAAAATTTAGTTTTAGTTAAATGTGTGGTTATTGACTTATTTTGTTAGGATATTACTAATATTTATTTTTTTAAAATAATTTTCTTTATAATTTATGGTCTCCGATATATCACTGATATATCGCCGCCATATCGGTCTTGGCGCTTGGCGGTGGTCGACCGCCAAGGTACCGCCGAACGATATTTACAACACTGTTTGACAACATTATGAAACTGAATATTGGCTCGTTCAGCGGGTGTGGTTCGCAAGTTCATATTATCCCCAAAATAGAGTCAGTAGAATGGTGGTTTACAGATTAAGGGAGCTTAAGGAAGCTCAGTCATAGTGTTTTTGGAATAATGGAGGTATGCATGCAGGTTAACAACATCCTATTTCTACAATACGGAATTGTATTTACCTTCTTTAAAATACTATTTGATATATCAGACAGACGCTAGATGTGGTTTTCCAGTAGCTGGACTGAACTACTTGCAAGTTGACATTGGTTTGTTTTCTGACATAAGAGTTTGGCGATTCATCCAAGCCTAACATATAAATTGCAATGATGCAGCCACGCAAATCGAAGAACCATATGTAACACGCTGAAGTTTACTGTCACTTGATTTAATAGAAAGCGTGGATAATCCTATAAACCTCCAACTACTGATTATTGGAATTGTAGGGTTTTTTGTGTTGTTTTATAGTAACATGTATGGATCTAGGTCTAGTTAAGGTTTTCTTTATCCTATTGCATTGCCCGCCAATGTACCTTATGTATTCACTGTTTTCCTGATGCTATTAGATGCCATGCAAGAATATACTATATTGAAAGGGAATGTGGCAAATGTGTGAAAGAAGATGAAGTTAAAAACATCAGCTGACAGAATTTAATAGCAGATGGGAGCGTACCCTAATATGCCCCAGATTGAGTTCCATATAGATGTAGCATGTTTTTTGCTGGTGTAGCTTGAAGGTACATCTCTATTATGTTTATCAAATATATTGTCCTGTCCTCCTGGTGAAATACAACAGAAACAATGAATAAGATGATTATAAGATATCCCTTTCAGTGTTAAGTTTTTCTATTCTTTTCAGTCATGCATATAACATTGAACACGATGTTGTATATAAAAACAAATACAGTATACCGTTAACTGTATTATGTCGTATCGCCACCAACTTTTGAACCAGTAGGCGCTCTTCGTTACTAATATGACAAGAACATGGTGCTACATGGTCAGTATATTAAGAACTATAATAGAGAAAAAAGTAAACTCGTAGACAAATGATCATAACTTTTTGCCATATAACATATGTTCAACATTCATAACATTGACACCAATACTGAAGCATGGAACTACAGAAGTACCACATGCTACGCGAAGACATTGAAAACATATGCTCAACGTTCATGCATCCTTAATTTGGGAAAAAGAGCTTATTTTACCTTTGCATCATTTCTTTTACTCATACAGTCCATGTATATAAATTGGAGTTGCCAGTTTTTGTAGAAAGAGCTAATGTAATTCATGGTAAAGAGGGAAAGCATTTCATTTGACAAACAGAAGTCAAAAGATGTGGATTATTTCAAGATTCTTAAGCAATTGACTCATTATATATTTGAGGCTAAATCCATAAAATAGCAATCACCAAAATCCGGAGCAAAGGTTATCAATTAATCATGGATATAGCAGAGAACTGCACGCAGCTAACTTTGTATCACAAAGAAATCTATGAGGTTTCAAGATAATCAATTAGGTAGCTATAGTTACAAACACGCTGTAGGGACAGCTTACCTGATATATTTTGGGATCTGAACATTCACAGTGAAGTGATGATGCCCTCTGACATATGGCTTATTAATATCGGGAACTCCCATCTTTGTAAGTTTTATGGTTTCCCCAGGCTGAGTTCCAGGAGGAACATGAAGGTCTTTTAGACCATCAACTGTTTCAACCTAATTTGGAAAACGTTTTAGAGTCAAGCAGTATGATTAGACAAGGTGGTAGAAGAAAAAGTTGCATCCATTCATCTACATTTTACACTAACCCAAGGCTGCGAGCACTAAGTTTGAGCATGTTGTGCAGATAATATAGAAAATAGATCATAAATATTTAGCATAACCTACCATTGTGTAAATGGACTATCATTTTCCCCAAACAAATCACTAAAGGGGCCCCAAGTAATTTGAAAAGAACGTACTGAGAGAAGACATATAAGTTGATGACTCCAAATTCATATCTTGATTATCTTTATCGTAAGACCATAATGGGTTATTTTCTGTTCTTATCAAGGTATACGTTTCAGAGCATTGGCAATTTCAAATAGAATAATGATGGCATTGAGATTACATATGGTTACGCACATGTCCCTTAAATGTGGTTGATGTAAAATATAACAAGTTAGCATTAAAAAAATATGTGGAAAGTTGCTCCACGTAAAATCATGCAGATATATCATTCAATTGGTCACAGATCAGTCTTTACCTGAATGACAGTACCTAATATTGCCTGTGAATAATCTATCTTAATATCTGAGTAAAGATGAAGACCCTCCCTTCGTATTCCATGTTTTTGGCGAACATGAATGAGTAAATACAAATCACCAACTCTATTCCTGCATTGAAGATCAATAGTATCACCAACTTTTTATCTGAATGACCTAGCAAAAGAAGTATTAATTGCAGGGGAGTGATACTTAGCAGGCAAAATATGTGGATATATTCAATTGTACAAACAAGAAGTTCCCACGATGCAAGAGTCCAGTTAGTATTGTAGTTATCCAAGCAATCTATCGTCCATATCCTTATCTATTGTACATATCACGTGTTCTACTGTGCTAAGTCGCCACTCCTGGTTCTTCTTCAGTTTACAGTTTTTGGAAAAGATACTAGCAAAATTTTATCTTTCATTTATGTTTTTACTGACTAAACTTTTTGTTGTGTCATACATTGTTTTACCTCAGTGTGGTTTAGGAAGTATCTTGTTCAATCTTGAAAAAGCTTAGCTTTGCATAATGACGATGATTATGAATGTAAGAATTGTTTTACTATTCACTTATGAATTTCAATCTTATCGAGATCTCTTTTTTAAAAGGCAAAAAACAAATACATTGACTTTAAATTCCATACACAATCAAACCAGCACCATAGATGATAATTCATACCTTTTGAATAACCAATATAGCAACTACTGAAAAGGTAGAAATGAGTGTACCCCTATAGTTACAAGTTAGAGAATATACTATCTAACCCTTATGTATTACTAACCAAAATAAAACACATAAAGTTAATACTGGTTGTGGTGAAACAAAGAGAAAGATGAAAAGACAAACATAATGGACCTAAATTGGCAGCTTTAGGCATGCAGTTGGTTAACACAATAGAGATGGTTGTATCTACAAGAAAATAGAACAATAACTCAGTATCGCTCCTTATCACAAGTTCTGAATAAAGCTATTTTCGTTCTTAAGCCGTCATATTCACTATATATATCTGGCTTGTGCTGCCTCTACTGTGGTGGCAACCATTTTGACTGGAATTGCAAGAAATCGATGAAGAATCAGGATATCCAAATGAACCAATTCAAAAAATTATTTCATAAATTATATTAATTGTTTCATTATGCTTGATATAAGACACTGATCTGGTATTTTCCATTGAGCTTCGCTAGAGAACTTCGTTTATCTCTAGAATGTAAACCCTTATCTAGGAGAGTTGACTTATCTCTCTAATATAAACAGTTTAGTGTTCATTTATTACATTTACAGTTCAGTTTCCTTATGTTCTCTAGCTGGTCCTGTAGTTAGCCTCTAAAAGGAGTTCAAAGAACAATGGGGTCCTCTGATGTGAGACTGGTACTAGATCATGATGATCATCCCTCTTACTAGGTAGAAGGGTAGGTGCCATAATGACAGTAATGAGCAAGACGAAGTTAATATGTCTAAGCTCCAATAGTAAATATGAATCAGACGGTAACAACTGCTAGCTATTTAGAAACATGAATCACTTCAGCTAGAAGCAAACCTTTTATTGTCAACGTTACCCTCTCCCTCTATTCGCATAGTAGTTTCATCACTCGCACCAGGTGGGATGTCCACTTTGATACTTCTAGGAGACTTGACCTTACCTTCACCTCCACAATACCGACAGTATTCTGTTATGGTCTTACCATCACCACCACACTTTGAGCAAGTAGATACCTGGATTTATATACCAAAACAAAAATTCAGAAATACGAACTCAAAATTTGATATGGTACGAAAAAAGAATAGTTGGAGCACATAACCAACATAATTTCTTCAACCAATTATTTTTCAGCATTATCCTAAGCTCAATCACCCACTCCTTACTATTGTTATATGCCTAGAAACTTGACTCTTACAATTTGTATTAAAATCTGTTTAACATGGTTGTAGATCATAGAGATGGTTTGTATTTACAAAAGTACACTAAGCCATCAATATCAAATTGTTCAATCTTCCCTCAAACGAACATCATTATCATCAACTCAAACAAGCAAGAGAGGTTTAGCATAGTGACATGATGACCCATTTATCTTTGACGTTAAAAGTCATACTGATTACGCACTTTATGTACGAATTCTTGATCTGTTCTAAATTATCCCTTATTAAATACTAGAATCATTCCAAGAAAGAAAATAACTATCCATCATAAATAATTTTCTAATTCAAATGGATTAAGACGATAAATAACTAGTAAACTAAAGGTTGATCAACTTTCAAGAGGTCGACCGTATCTCTCGCCAACTTATGGCTCCCCTAATCATTAATTCACTAATAATATCAAGCATAACAAAATTACAACACTAAAGCCAATACATCCTAATTCAAATACTTTAGGACGCACAACATACTCTCCAAGCCTATCCCTTAATAAGGAAACTTATCTACTTACACAAATGATGCTATGATGCCTGGGCAAAGCTGCCGTGACAAATACTTTTTTGCGTTTCCCTTAATTCAAATACTTTAGGACGCACAACATACTCTCCAAGCCTATCCCTTAATAAGGAAACTTATCTACTTACACAAATGATGCTATGATGCCAAGGCAAAGCTGCCGTGACAAATACTTTTTTGCGTTTCTTTCTTCTTTTTTTGCGGCTCTTGACATTTATTGACGATTTCCAGCTATGGTGGTGTAAAGGAGGAGCTGGTGTAACTAATAGTGAAGAAGGTGATATCTCAGACTATTATTATTGTGTGGAAAAATGATGTTGACACGAGATAGGTTTGGATGGATTTTTAAAGATGAAAAGGTTGGGAATATAAATGCTTTATAACAGAATATAGATAAGAATAATAATAGGAATATCTAATAAGTAAACTAATCCTATCAACTAAATCACATACTAATAATATAAAATATCTCCTATTATCAGATCGTACGATTATCAGAATGCTCATCTTCCAAAAGTTTGTTGCATTATTAAAGAAAATAACAACCAGAGTGTGAATGTTTCAGCAGCAAGAGCGCTATTGCGTGTAGAATGAAAATACCATATAAACCTTGGTACCGGACAGTAATGAAAATACCTGAGACATTACCCCAAAGGGTGTTTTCTGACTTTCTACCACAGCCCCTAAACCTCCACAATGGTTACATGATACTATACAATTGTTTGACTTAGCACCTGTTCCACCACAATGATCACATGTCTCATAACTGGAAACTTCAATTTCTCGTTTTGCTCCAAAAATCGACTCTTCAAAGCTCAAATATATATTCTGCCTACATTGCAGTAAGAAAAGAGTTAATAAATAGGCCAGCAGTTCCACAAGCAACATGACAATAATTCACAAATAAAGCATAGAAAGAAACTAGAGATCAGTGACATTATAACTAACTCTGAAAAGCTTGAATTAAACTTGTCTTTACATGGTATCTTGTTTAAGACCGTGCCCAAAAACCACTAAACGACAGGACAGGTTTCTCCTAAACACATTCTCTTAACTACTTAAGAATGGTGCTATTCTTGGCTAAACAGCAGAAATAGTAACCTTGTAGGTGGACGATTACCGAATGTTCAGAGTATCGCTGCTCTTGCTTCTGAAAGTGAAACTATTTCCTTCTGATTCATTCATACCGCCAAAAAAACCACTGGAATTCCCAAAGAAGGTGCCAAACACATCAAATGGGTCCACCTAACAGACAGAAATTATCGAAATAGTTGGAACACAAAACAATGTTCATCATGTGTCCATGTATAATTTTATGTATATTGTTATAATGTAATGTGACACAATGTTACCTCGTAGGAACCAGCACCTGATCCATCATGTTCCCCTCGTAACCCTTCCTCCCCGAAACGATCATATAATGATCTTTTCTCTTCATCAGACAAGACCTACACATAAAAATATAATAAAAATAATAGTAAAGAGTATAACTATGGGTGATTTTATATACATACAGAACATTCAAAAAAGCTTAGTATACCTCATAGGCAGCACTAATTTCTTTAAATTTCTCTTCTGCCCCATCATCCTTGTTCATATCTGGATGAAACTGTAACAAGAGAAGCACAGATTCATCTCAGTACACAAAATAGATCAAGGAGTGTCACAAAGTCCTAAGTCATGCATTTACATAGTAAAAGAGACAACATATGACGACAAGGAACATTTCACTGGCAATCGTGAGAATGACCTATGAGCACGTCGCTCAAAAAAATAACTCTGAACATGGCTTCAATTTATTATTATTATTATTATTATTATTATTATTATTATTATTATTATTATTATTATTATTATTATTATTATTATTATTATTATTATTATTATTATTATTATTATTATTATTATTATTATTATTATTATTATTATTATTATTATTATTATTATTATTATTATTATTATTATTATTATTATTATTATTATTATTATTATTATTATTATTATTATTATTATTATTATTATTATTATTATTATTATTATTATTATTATTATTATTATTATTATTATTATTATTATTATTATTATTATTATTATTATTATTATTATTATTATTATTATTATTATTATTATTATTATTATTATTATTATTATTATTATTATTATTATTATTATTATTATTATTATTATTATTATTATTATTATTATTATTATTATTATTATTATTATTATTATTATTATTATTATTATTATTATTATTATTATTATTATTATTATTATTATTATTATTATTATTATTATTATTATTATTATTATTATTATTATTATTATTATTATTATTATTATTTTTCTTTCTTTCTTTTTTTGTCAGAGACTAGTCAAGATTGATTTTCCTCACTATTAAGCTCAGATCAAATTTTAAAGGAGCTATGGGGATCTCATTGGCTAATCGTGACTGAGTGGTTTACTTATCTTGACTGACCTCCCAGGGTAGGTGTACATTGACATCGCTGTACCATTACTTAATTTCACTTTATTGGGTTGAATAACTTTGGATATCAGGCAATAAGCTTTGGCAAGACAACATACTAAAGAAAGGCTTTCCCTTCTCAAGGAATACAATTGCAATTATTTTTCAGTAACTGCAAGTCATACCATCCAAATCATACAGATTCCAGCTATGAAGATCTTTTGATAACCAGTTGAAAGGCCGGAGAAATGATTTGTAGTTATTTTACCCCAATGTATTATTCATTCCTGATGCTACAAGAAGTTGGGTATAAGCAAAAAGATAAGTATTTTTTGGATAGATCATACTGATCCAACTTAATGAATTTCTTACAAGCTTTGATAAAATTTGGGTCATGACTAGGTTAACAAGTCTCCAGTAATCAGGTACTGTTAATGTCCTTCTATGTGTACCTTATATCCGTATGGAGCCCTTCAATGTCATATTAGAACCTATTCCATGCTAAGTCTCTTAACAGATTGATATTTTAATGGCTCTTAAAAATAAGCATACATCAATAAGAATTCCTATATGGTCTATATGGGTCACGAGGCATGCATTGGAATTTTTATCTTAAAGCTTACCACAAGGGTCTTTAGAGGATACTGACGTCTTTGTCAGAGGATTGTGGCGTGCACTGATCAATCCCAAGAGCTTTTGCATGAAAACAGACTACCTTACATGTGTAGGTTAGTCCGTTTATTTGCTTCCTCAAACATCTACGGACTATTACTTATGTAAGATCAAACAATTAGCCTTTTTCGTTCACGAGCAGCTTGGATATATGTTTGGCAGCTCGTTTTCTGATATATGTATGACATGTTCATACAATGTTGAACAAACAAAGTTGCTTTGTATTTGCATTTGCCATTGTTCAACCACACCTCAAACTATGACTAGTTGAATTTTACACAAATGATCTAAAATTCACGACCATCAACTAGTGAGCATGGAAGGTGCAGGCAGTTGCATTCATTAGTCCGCTAGTCAATCATCAAATATGTCAATCCTGGAGAAAAAGGGCTTATGTGGATGCCTTAACTAGAGTATAGTTGTTCACATTGGAACAAAAGCTTTGTAGTCCCTTGTTCCCAACCCAATCTATAACAAGGACTGCTTGAATTGTAGAAGATACCAACTAAAAATATCTTTATTTTGTAAACATAAGCAAGATTTACAGCAAGTATAACAAACCCCGCAAAATCATATTCCAGACAGAAGAACGCACATGAGCTATCCAACGATTTATGTAAACAGACACCAAAGCTATTATTAAAAAAAAAAACTATATGATACATGTGTTATCGTTCTTGAATTAATATTCTAATCCATTTTACTATAAAGAATATATCAGCAAAGTCAGGCTATCCTTACCTATCGAAACGCATTCAAAGACTAACTTACATCTCTTATCTAGCAATCAAACTGAGTTAATGCTTCACTGAGTTACTATTAGATAATAAGCATGTAGCCTTTACCTTGGATACATGTAGACTATCTTTTACTGTAATTTGCTTTAATTACATGTGATTATGTAGATAAAAGTTATTGGATAGTAAATAAGGGAAATAATAAAGGGAATTGTAGCAACCTTAAGTGTGAGTGCTCAATAGGAGGACTTAATCTATCCAAAGAAGCAGTTTTACCAACCTTAAGAAACTTAATAGCAATCAGGTTTGTTACTATTTCCTACCAGGGTGGAAGCGACCTTAAGTCGACGTTCCTTGCCTAGGGACTCAGTCGAGAGGCGACAAAAGGCGAGGGCCCGAGTGAACTTTTGCAAATAGTGCATACGATAGTGTCTAACATATAAACAACGATCATTAAAACTTGATATTATAAAAATAACAAGCATGTGTACCTTCAAAGCTTCACTTTTTATAGTTAAATAGCTAAATATACAAGATAAATAAGCTTAAACAAATTCTAGAGGATTTCTTGTAGCAATAAGAGTATTCACACAATAATGTATGGCGCTGATACAGCGTCATAGATGAGAGGGCTTCTATACTTCCTAATCAAAGTGGACCCAAAACCCCAATCTTACATCAAATGACTATCTAACACGAGGGACAATTTTGTGTCTCAAATAAAAGTAAAAGTTTAACCAGCGTGTGACATCATGCCTCGTAGCAAGAGTGTTACGCCGACAAAGGCGAGGGCCCTACTGAAAAAGGTGACGGCCTCGTCAATATTGGCGAGAGCCCCAGTGAAGTGACCTGGCCTGAGTATGATAAGGTGAGATGGCTGCTAGGACCTGGCCTGAGAGACTAGTCGACCCAAGTGAGAGCCTTTGACTACCTTGTACCCAGCGGCGTTGCAAATGACTGGATATCGACAATTTGACGGTAACCAGAAAATTGGAAATAATGTGGATTCCTTGAGTGAAGAAGATAAATTAACGGAAACAACAAAGTTTGAAGGTTAAGTAATCCCAAAAGCCTTCACATGAAGAAAAAAACAGACTAGCATTTCATCAGGTCGGAGGTGCTCCCAATATGTTCTTTTAAATAGTGTTGTTTTCCATTTACTTGTTTCCTCATACATCTATGGACTATTACTTATGTGGGATGTTAACACGCAGCTACGATACATGTAGGCAGCTTGTTGGAGGGGAACAATGTTAAACAACGGCCATGACATCAAAAACTAGTTTAGTGAAAAGCTAAGCAGGAGTAGTGTGTCTAGTATACCATACACGCTAATAAAGGCGTATCCAAATATCCAATCTCTTGCAAGAAAATAGGACAGCTAATAAATAAAACCGAAATCACCTAATTTGTTATCATCTACAATCCGATAGGAGGGTGCAGACTATTTCATTTCGGGTATCACTTCACTAATATGTGTCAGTCCTAGGTGGGGAAAAAGGGCTAGAGTAGAGTTGTTCAGAGTGGTACAAAAGCTTTCTACTTGACTTGCGGAATTACATAAGCAAGATTTAACAAACTCTTAAAAAAACAAATTCCAGTCCAAAGGTTAACTATACATATGATACAATTCAATCTTAAAATTCCTTTGCTATCCAAACGAAATCAACGACTGTCAACTAACAACCGAAGCCGACTTATGTATATAGCTATTGTATGTTTCACTGATAATGAATCAATAAGACGATTAATATAGAAATGTAAAAGAAGGTAGCTTACCTTACGAGCAAGTGCTCGATAAGAGGATTTAATTTCGTGCAAAGAAGCATTTTGAGCGACTTTAAGCACTTTATAGTAATCAGGTTTAGTACTATTACTCGCGGCGCAAATAACTCGAAAACGAGGAGGAGGAGGAGGAGGGCGATGATAAATTGGAAATGAGGCGGAGGAGGGGAACTGAATCATTGCCTGCCGGAACTCCAACTGCTTTCTTTCTCAACGGAATGGAATGCTATGGTAGTTGGGTTTAAAGCTGTTTTGGGGGTATTTCTTGCACCATCAAAACCAATTTTAAAAACCGGTTTTGTTTATCGACCCGGTTTAATCGCCGGTTCACCGTATTGAACCGCCGGGTCGAACCGTTTCTATACATATATACATATACTAGTTTCAAGACCCGGCCGATGGCCGGGCTAGCTCTACAATTTTATTTTGTATTTATCGTTATATTAATATCATAAAAAACAATAAACTAAATTAAAAACACATAAAAATACGCAAAATACTTTAAAAAGAACTTAACATGACAAAAAATCTATAATACAATTAAACAAAATTCGTGAAGATAAAAACTTGTGAATAACATTAAAATAAAAACTGTTATGCTTAAAGACGATGTAAGACTTCTTTGTAGACAACATTAGTTGTTTCATCCGAATAGTTTCCATCTCTATCACAGCAAATCACTTTAAGACCTCTCTTGCTTTTAACTCTCGAAACAGCGACATATAATTGACCATGTGAAAAGACAGGGCGTTGTAGCAATAAGCCAACTTGAGACAAAGTTTGACCTTGGCTTTTGTTTATGGTCATAGCGAAACAAACAGAAATAGGATATTGTCTCCTATTTAACTTGAAAGGCATCTTTGTGTCAGAAGGGCTTATGAGCATCCGTGGTATAGCGCAAATTGTTTCAACCTTACCACCTGAAATAATTCGCCCTTCTATATTAATAGCTCCCATCCTTAATACCTGCAGCCTTGTGCCGTTACAAAGACTAGCCCTTTGGTCAATGTTTCGCAAACACATGACTGGGGCACCTACCTTCAATACCAACTTATGATGTGGTATTCCTGACATACGGATACTATTAAGAAATTCTGTAGTGTACAAAGACTCATCGTAATTAAAATCCACATCAGTATCACTGACCGTATCAGAACTATAGTAAACGCGTTCCTCTCCATCAAGCTTAGACAACATATGCTCATTAACTTTATCAACTTCGTCATGCGTAGACGCAAGTATAGATCTTTCTTGAAAATAATTTGGGTTCCAGAGATTACGCATTAGGTTAGGATAAATATGTTGTGTAATAGCATGCACATGGTTATCAGAATTCGGAAGAAACATTTCTTTAGGAAATTTGACAACAGATTCACCATCGTTTTGCCCACCAACTTTCCCATCGCCTATGTCAAGGATCCAATCAGCAAATTCTTTGGTTTCTTGAGCGTGTGCAGGGTCACTGTCTACACGTAACCTCATATTAACAGTTAGCTTCAACACCGTACAATGTTGCCAAAGATATGAGGCGTTAATTGACGCGTGTACGACATCATGTCTACTGCCATTAGGTATTACAGGAAGTATCTGTCGAAAATCACCACCCAAGACTACGACCTTTCCACCAAAAACCTTATCTGCATCAGAAGGTGATTCAGATGATACTATATCGCGCATCATCCTATCAAAAGCTTCAAAACAATATCTATTCATCATAGGAGCTTCGTCCCAAATTATAAGCTTAGTCATTCGTAGTAGTTCTGCAAGATCACTGTCGATACTAATGGAACACATCGAGTCATCAACCACATTAATAGGGATGGCAAATCAAGAATGAGCGGTTCTCCCACCTTCTAACAGAAGAGCTGCTATACCACTTGATGCAACATTTAGAACGATTTCCTCATTTGAACGCAAATAAGCAGTCAATGTCTTGTACAAATATGTTTTACCTGTGCCTCCGTATCCATATACAAAAAACATGCCTCCTTTATCATTGTTAACAGCATCAATGACAGTTGAATACATGGCTTTCTGCTCATCCGTTAAACTACTATATAAAGTCTGATGTTTATCTATTAGTGTCGGAATGTCGTAATCGAGCTCATCATATACCAAACGGTTGTATCCTGCCATTGTGTAAAGTTTGTCCGGAATCGGCATATTTACTATTTTATGCAGACTTCGACCGTTACTAAGCAATAAATCTTCGATGTATGTAAGACATATGTTTTCTCTTTGCTTATCTGACAGCTCAAGATCTGTAACAAAAAATGTATACATAAATAAATGAATCACATTCAGATACGTTAAGTAACAATTAGAACCAGTATATAAATATATAGTATATATAAAAAAATGTGTATGAAATAAAAAAAAAAAAAAAAAAAAAAAAAAAAAAAAAAAACAATGTCAAACCGTCTTTCAAAACAAACATGTAGATGAGATAAATGCTACTGACATAATAGGACATGAATACTTAAAATGCGACCAATTCTTTTTTTTTAAACATTACACAGTATATGTCTTTCATATGTATACATACATAAGAATATAAGTCACATAAGTTACCTGGATGATTATGCTTTTCTCGTTCAATACGGAGCACATCCTCAGCCATTAGGTGCCAAGCCTGCTCCCACACTTTTTCAGGTCTAGCCATACTGTCTGATAATATAAGCATAACATAGTATTTGCGAAGATAATCACCCATACCCCATTCACTTGCTTCATGTAGACCCTCAATGTATTCTTTGTCATCATCCAACAGACCACGTGCATAGCATGCTTCTTTGAACGTCGGATACAAAACTTTGTCATAAGTCTTTATTTCATCGAAAGTCTTGGGACCTTTCACTTTGTTTAATAAGATACGCAAATAATAGTATTCACCCCATGACGGAGGAACATGATGAATATGCCCAATGCTAACACCTCGTTTTCTCTCAGTCCATGTTCTATCATCTTTATTCCACACAAAATGCTTTGGCATCTCCACGTACAACAGTGTTTGCGAAAGTTCATTAGTCTCATTCAACTCCATCCATTTTAAGAACTTTGTTGTGTTTGCAGATTCTTTCTCGAGAGTAAAGTCAATGCTTTCACTGGCATAAAAAATAACAGACTGCTCGTTTGGCAAATGGAATGGTAACCTTTCTACAACTGGGTACCTGTGATGTATATCGAATTTAAATATTCTCCAGGCCGCTTCACACGCAGATATATAACGACAGTCCAAGTATTCTTTTATTTCGTCTTTATCTTCCTCCTCAATAGCTGCGGTTATTCTGTCTGGTCCTTTATTTATGTATTTGAAAAGATACTTGATGGAACCGAATTGGTTGCACCACTCTACATTTATGTGAGCTTGATACTCTCTAAGCAACCTAGGGCTGTAAGGAACAACGCTGCCATTGTATAGCTCGGTACCACTCTTTGTAACTGACCTACCATTTTCTGGCCGTTTGTATATAGCGTAACCACTTTCGTCAATGAAAGTACTCTCGTTGAATGTTTTCGGAAACTTTTTTGAGCAGCTGTTGCCAACCATGCATGGACAACTCTTATGATCAGGACCGCACGGTCCATGAATCATGAATTCTTTGACAAGCGTGTAAAGTTCAGGATCAACGTCCTTATCTGGTATTTCAGCAGAGATACATCGGTCAATGTCTGATGCATTTCTAAGTTTATCCACATTTTCTAACCAAATCAATAAATGACAATGTGGTAAACCACGCTTTTGGAATTCTATTGTGTAAACCTCTGCATATAAAAATAAATAAATAAATAAATAAATAATAAAAAAGAAAACAGTAAGACGGTTATTCACATTGATAAATATCGTAATTAAAAAAAATGGATTATAGAATAACAGTTATAGGATATTACCTGCTTTTACTTTACCAAATATACGTTTTTCCTTGATATCCTTTAAAAGACTATCAAGCTTGATCTTAAAAACCCTTGTTAGTACATCTGGTCTGTCTTCGGTTTTTAAGCCCCTTTTTTGTAAAAATCACGTAATCTTCGGCCATTTAGGATTGCACGTGAATGTTATGAAAAGGTCCGGATAACCGTAAAATTTACACAACGCCATTGCATCCAAATAATTTTGTAACATATACCTGGGGCTACCAGTAACGGATGAAGGCAATATCACTTTTTTCCCGTGCACTTTGTTTTCAGGACTCGCTGAATCTGCTATCTCTTCCAATCGAGAATAAGTCTCACTTCTTAGATCCTTATTTTTGGTTCGTATGTACCTCATTCGCTCTGCCTCAATCATCGTATAACCGTCAACTAAAAATTGTTGAAACAATTTTCTACCATTCAGTATAGTAGAAAACACCCCAGGTCTGTCTTGTATTCGATGTGCAAACCACTCTCTCATGGTGACTCTGGTTCTTTGTTTCTCCGGAGTATCCTTTGTAACATGCGAGTGGTATATATCTGTCCTATACCCATCCTCTGCATAGGGAAACAACAAAGGATACTGTAACGGAAGGTACGGAACATGTAGCTCACTAATCCTTTTTGTTTTCCCATTCTGTTTGTGAAGAATAATATCTCGTTCGTTATGTTCCAAATTAAGATCACCTACAATTAGAGCCGCAACTTCGTCGGCTGTTGGTAAATCATAGTTTCTTCCATCATGAGGTCTCTTACCTATGAGTCGAAGCCTTAAATTATCATCTTTAGATGATGAACATCTATGCCCAGCCATGCGAAACTTTTCGACTAATGGATTATCTTTGTCGAGCATATCTTTAAGTCCCTTAGTTAGGATACGATCAATTTCTTGGACAGAAGAAGAAGGCCCATCATTTTCCTTACTGTAATAGTATAAAAAATACATCAAATGTATTGTCGATAAACAAAAAATGCAACAACAAAAAATAATAATAACAATAGAACACACATAAAATAAAAGTTGCATAAAAAATGACTTCATGTATTTTACCTCACAACTCTGATTCTGTTTTCAACTTCATTGGCTGTATCAAATATATACAGCTGCGAGAATTTAGGAGATTCATCTGGTTTAGGCAACAGGGTTCCAGCCACGTGATAATTCTCACCGTGTAATCTAAAACAGTAAGGTCCACGGCCTTTGTTGACAGAATGGTCAATCTTTCCACCCAGAGACGTAAATGCAAACATGGAATTATATCTTCGGATGTTGTCAAGGAACGTATTACTTTTAGGGTGTTCTTTTTTTATAAGCCGTTTCAACAACGAAGGAGGATCTTTCAAAGCAACAGGCAATTTTACTTTACCCCGCATACAACATATAGAGTATCCATCATTATTTCCATTAGTTGATCCTCGTTTAATTTCATTCAACCAAAGCATGGCACCACACGATTTACAACAATAAGTAGGATCTCCATGGTCTATGTAATCTGCAGTAACAATTATTGTTTTAAAAAACAATTTTTTCGATCGTGAATTAAAAGTGTTATACCTAATAATTTTATTTATTTATTTCTTGTAAATACCTTTAGAAAGGCCAACTGTATGATCTCTCGTAACATCAACAACCTCATCCGCATAATCATCATCATTAGACATAGATGAACCATTGTCATCCAGGATTGCTTCATCGGCCAATACATTATTCGGATTACAATCATTATCACCACCAGATATGTTTGTAGGTGTCACATTATTGGCTGAAGACGACGTACCGCCTAAGTTATAACATAATAATTATATAATTCAAATAAGGAAAATACATATTTAGATAATAGTTACATTCATTTTAACAAATTAATTATAACATAAAACAAACTTATTTCAAACGGGACAGGGGATACATTTTTAAACCTTGAACGTGTATTGATCAACGTTTTTGAACCTGGTAGGCAAGGAAAAAAGAAATATGTCACCGATCTGCTGGATACTAATCTATTTATGTTCACTTCAACCATAAAAAATACATTGATAATGAAAATGATTTTAATATTGTAATCATACTTGAGACAAGATGCTGTAGTCTTGTTACAGGCCGGTTTGGAAACTTAGGAATATCAGTTGACATTCGATCTATTATTGTACTCTGTCTATCTGCGGCAAAAATTAAGATTAATCATTATAAAAGTTATAAACACACAAGTGTTATTTTTGTGTTTATTTTTTTTTTTGTTGTATTTTTTTTGGCACAATACGAATAACTTACAATTAGATACGTTCACGTTCAAACTCGGAGGTGTCACAAAACTTGGATTATCGTTTATAACAGTTGATGATCCACCTACGGCAACTTCATTTGTACATGTATTAACATGCTTTTTCGGCCTTCCCCTAGGGCGAGGAGTTTTTGTCATCCCCTCTGTTGGTGTTACATTAGATTTTCGCGGCCTTCCTCTAGGTCGAGGCTCGGTTAGTTTCTCATAACCGTCTGAAGGATTCGCAGAATCATCTGCACAAAAAACATGAACTAAATTATATATAATATGAGTATTTTTTCATATAACATTAAACTTAATGTTATTATGATTAACATGCATACAATTACTTTGAGAAACCTCACTTTGACTAACAGTAGATTTGGGCGGCCTTCCTTTAGGCCGAGGCTTAGCTTGAGTCACATTGTTGTCCGATGGAGGTTTGTCAGGTTCAACAATATTTTTTTTTATTTTTCACACCTGCATAACAATTACGATATTGTATATATGGTGTAACAACAATATATAATGAAATAACAAAATATATAGTGTATAAATTACTTGTTTGTTTACCTTTAGGTCGCCCAACCTTTTGTAAAGGCGAAATGGACGTATTTACAGACCTCAATTCGTTTACATTATCATATGATATTGTAGACGGTGTAGTTTGAATATAAGGTATTGAATACGTTTTATTTGATAATCGATACTTTTTAGGCTGTAATACACGATCATCGAGTTCATCATTATAACATGATACTGACATAGAGAAAAATATTGATTAGATGAAATTATACATTTGTACAAAAAATGTTATGGCTTAAATATAATAAATTATAAAGTAAATACTTTACCTGTATCATCCAACCGAGGTCGGGCTGGTTTTCTTAACCCCAGCGTAGATTTGTTTGCGACCGATAATCCATGCAGAGATGCACCATTTATTGATGGAGGTGTTGTTTGAAGAGGCACGTTCAATGATTTTTTGTCGGATAATCGCGATTTTTTAATTTTATATAACTCGTGATCTTGTGGTTCATAACATGATGAACTTGGAAATTCTTTAAACAAAAAAAAAAAAAAAAAAAAAAAAAAAAAGGATAATATCAGGATAAAAAATTTTTTTATTAGCACAAGACAATGTAAAGTTTACCTCTGTTTAAAGATAGATTGCCTAACGGTGTCCTTGGCGACGGAACATAACTATCAGCCACACGTTTGCTAGAAACGGATAATGGAACACGGCTACTTACGGATTCAAAACTTGACATTGTAGCATTGCGATTATTAATATTTAACGAATTTGCAAGACAACTATTTAAACTACTTGTATCTTTATTAACAATGACAGGAACACAACCTGTATAGAAACATGTTTATGCATTAGTCACTCCAGGGTGTTTAGAATGTAACCAAATTTAAACAAAGGAATATATGACTATAACCTTTTTTGTTGTACAACACAATATCGGTTGAAATTAATCATATATAAATTGATACACAAATTATATAAACTAATAATCAATGAAAATAAACCTGAAGAATTAGAACCGGTTTGCGGTATTTGTGATTGTGATCGCAACTCATCGTCAATAAGTTTGGCATCCTCCATTGAAAACGATATACAAACTTAATTGTTTTTAATCAACAATCATGCAATACTCATTTTTTAGTAGCATGTTGAAAATGGTGTTACAGAATTTTGAAATTTTGAAAATGTTGAAGTATATCCTTATTTGAAGGATGAATAATTTAAATTTTAAATGGTGATAATAACCATTGTTTGACATTATACTTTACAATAATAGTGTGATCTTTAAAATATATTTCACTAATAATAAACAATATAATTAAGGAAATCACATGTTATATATGTTTTTTACTTTATACGAATTTTTTTGTTATTTTTTCCGATTTTACACTTTAACATTTATTTATTTTGTATTTTAAACCTATAAATATTCATAAAAGTTGCATGTATACGAATCCAAACAAAACACTTAAGTTTTGTGTATGATAGTCACTTTGAAATAATAATAACATGATAAAGTGTATAAAATATATTCACAACGACAACGTATAAGATCTATTTAGTCGAATACATGATACAGAAATACATTGTTTTACAAATGCGTGACACAAAAATAATTTAATAATCCGTTTTCGGTAATATTTCGTGTTTACAATATGAAATACACACGTCATATAAATTAACATATGAATAATAGTAAATAACACTAAACAAAGGACACATTAAATAAAAATAATATAAAACAAAACATTCATATTAATCCACCACAACTAAAGGCAAATTTGATGATGACTTAAATATTGCATTAACGGAAAATGACATTAAAAATAAAATCCTAGAAACATCGTTGATAATCAACGGGATTATTCAATATTCAAAATAACATAATATGTCGATCACTTGTCGTCCTCATCTTGAGTGTCAACATCAGTATCCTCATCAATTAGAGAATAGGTGCATTTTGGTTTTTCAATCGGAGAATAGGTGCATTTTGGTTTTTCAATTGGAGCGGGCATGACTGGCGACTGACTCAACTTGATAGGTGAAATGAAATCATCTTGTGTGTCCTACAAAAAAATTGTATGTTAACGTTAAAAAATTGGTGCATGTTTATAAATATACGTAAAAAAAAAAATATATATATATATATATATATATACAAATAAGAAACATATTAACATACAGTATCATCATCAGAAGATCCAATTTCAATGGGACATATAGGAGATGAAAAACAAAAGCTCGAAACTCTCCTTTTCTTCGTTGGTACCGGGGTTAACTGTTTAGGAAAATTACAATATAAAAGAATTAAAAAAAAAAGGAATTATGCATATTATAAATATTAAATTAATAAATATTCAACTTAATGTTATATAAATACATTTTTATCATCAGATAAGTCGATGAAATCAATAGGATCATATTTTTTAGAACCCTTGTCATTAGTGACACTCCCCAAAGGCTCCTTATCATTACTGACATGCTCCAAAGGCTGTTATAAGCATTAAAAAGAAATACTTAAAGTATTTTTATACGTAAGTATAGAATGTCTTATAAATAAAATATGCGTTTGTATATAAAAAAAGCATAATACACAAAAATTTACCTTTTTTGGTACACTGTTAGCCATGGATGAATTTGAGAGGAGAAAATGTCTTGTGAGTATGAGATGCACATAAGGAGTATTTATATAAGTAGACAACCCCTATTACTAAGGAAAATATATGATGAATAATATATTTTAAAAGTTAGTTATATATCTTTTTCATTTGTTTATCAATATTATCTGTCAAGTGATAATTTCAAAATATATATATATATATATATATATATATATATATATATATATATATATATATATATATATATATATATATATATATATATATATACTGGTTAATAATACAACACATATAGTGTATACAACATTATCAAATACATTTAATTTTGAAAGAGTTATACATATATGAATATACAAATTAAATAAACAATGACAAATTTTGTTAAACTTTATAAGTACAATAAACGAACCAACCATGTACCATGCAAAATGAAAAAGCATTATGCCTATGCAACTTGACATTGCCTACCAGTTCTTGAAACCGCCCCTATACACAATCGAGTGCAATTTGACCACAATATGATATTTTGTCTTATAAGATTAAATATACAACAACACCCATAAATCATTTTATTTATGTGTGTGATATCAAACATTCATCCCTTTCATCTTCCTAATCTATACACATAGTAAATCATCAAATAAGAAATCGAAGGAAAAAAAAGTAAAGGTAAGAAATACCATTCGACCTATACTTGTTTAATTTTGTATGTTATTGTTATTTATTATATATATTTTGCACTTAATATCATGAAAAAATCGAAATCAGTTAACATATGTTGTTTGATTAATATGATTCATGATCTTGGCGTTTGATTAATATGTGATGATCATTTGGTAGTATGATACGATTTTAAGCAAAACACGGATACTTGTCATATATGCATATGGTTAGTTTATATAGACGATATATGATCAGATCACAATTCTATAATTGTTGGCATCATATATTAGGATAGGTTCTAATTTATGTGTATAATTTTACATGTATATATATATATATATATATATATATATATATATATATATATATATATATATAATTTTACATAAGTTGTAATTTATGTGTAAAATTTGTTTAAAATTATCCTTTGATTCGAATAAGTTATATTGAGTAGTTTCAAAATTTAAAATTATATTAACACTTATCTATCCACATGCATATATCTTGTTTATGTTTTTTATTTCGCCAATAAAATATTTATCTATAATAGTTTCGAATTTAAAAAGAGGAAAAATAGTTATGTACAGATAAAATATTGTTTTTTCATTAAGAACCACATTTACCAAAAAAAAAAAAAAAAAAAAAAAAAAAAAAAATTGGTGTCATAAGAAAAATAAGTAATGCATATGTAGGGGACACTAATGATATAAGTTGTTTTAAGTCGTTATGTTTTATTAATAGGATACCTCTAAAGTGTTGTAATATTTAGATGTTAACATACATGTTATCTCAAAAAGCGTCCTAACATTGTAGGTGTTTATATTTTGTAGGAAATGGCAATTGAATTTGTCGTGCCACTCAACAACCACAATGAATACCCTGCAAAATTGGAACTACCTGATGTATTCTTTGAAGAAGCATTTAACGGAAACAGGCACTTGTATGTGTATGGAATAAGAAGAATACGGAAGAAAGTTACATTAGTAAGACCAAAAAACATTCCTGCTGTTGAAATTAGAGGCAAAAAATGGAAGGAGTTTCTTGCGGACAACATAGATATGGATGTACAGTTGCTGTACTTTGTACAGGAAGGTGATGACACATTTTACATAACAGGTTACAACCATATTGGAAAAGAAACAGGAGGTTATGAACTGCAAAGGAGAGGCTATTATAGATTTCAAACACATGTAACTCCTTATCCATACGTGACTCAGGTAATAACAGATTATTTTGTGTTTTTTTTAAAATTTTTTTTTTATGTTTAATCTAAAAATAGGAAATACGGATACTTATATACTGGACTGGTTGTATACTATTACTATTAAAGTTTTGAGCCAATGTATATGATGCAACAAATTTGTTAACATTCAAGTATTTAGAAGATGTTGGATAGAAGTATGGTACTAATTGGTGTTTTTTATTTGAATTGATCGACAGACAATTCTTGCTGATCTCTTGCCTGGGCTAGGAAACCAAACGGGAATATTCATTATGTGTGAAGGCAATGAATTTTATGTACGTGGGACGCGCGTTAATCCAGGAAGTGATGGTACTCATGCTGAATACGTGCTGAATGCAAACAACTGGAACGTGTTGTGTGATGCAAAAAATTTGGTATACGGTGATGTGGTAGTGTTCACCCAAGTCAGGAATAATAGGTTAAATCTAATGGCGTTTAATCCTGATGGAAGAGGTAAAACACATGTGCAACTCCTGGGTGCATCACAGCTGAATTTAATTCAACCAAAGTTAGAATATGAAGAACAGAGTGAGTGTATAATAAACGTTCAAATTTAGATATAGTAATCACTGTTAACCAATTGCATATACAATTGATAATAGTATATAATCCAGTTGAAAGATTTACTGACAACTGTTTACGTTAATTTGCAGAGGATGAACGAATGTATCATTTATGCAGGTGGAACGGGCACCGCGAACACTTCAATGAAAGGACACACGTGTTTTATAAGCGTTTCTCGGAAATATTGGCATTTAATCGCCTTGTAAGTGTTATGGAAATTTAATTTGTTTGCATTCAGTTCAAATAATGTATATGTATAATAGGTCCGACAATCCGACAATTTAAAATAATGGTAATATGCTATGATATACCAGAAAAGGAAACATCGTTATATTTTAAACGCAACAACAACTATCGAAAGTGAATGGTGCATACATAAACCAAATGCAAATGCGACCAAATAATAACTTGAACCATATAAGTTATAATGTCTACTGTCACTTACTTTGTAGCGCCACATGTTGCTGAATTTGAATAAGATTAGAGTAGTAGATAAGTGTTTCTGATTAGGAATTTGGTTGATTTAGGTACTCAGTTGTACAATTGAGTAATTGCGCCAATTTCCTGGCATCTTATAGCTTAATTGAACAGCTTATTATAAGCTTGCTTGTAGGCCTTTGGAACTTATTTTCTGTTTGCTTATTAGGCCTGCTAGTATTTTTTAGAACTTGAACATGTGATCTTGTGGTTGTTCTGAGTTTGTTGGTAGCTAATATAATTGTTGTGCATGTCCACTTGATTCTGGCTTATTCTCATTATGTGTTGCTCACTCATTAGATTATTCACACTGCTTATAGCTTGCTTATTGTGATTTCTGTGCAATTTTTGATTTGTGATTGGCATTTATAAGCATAATTGAGTATCATTCATCTGTAGTTAAAGTTTCATTCAGTTTTGACACAAGTGGTTATAAATAAGCACTTGTGTTAAGCAACAACAACGATCGCAAGTGAATGGTGCATACATAAACCAAATGCAAATGCGACCAAATAATAACTTGAACCGTATAAGTTATAATGTCTATAATCTTTTTTTTTTGTTGTAAATACAGGCGATACCAGGCAGATTCTTAGATGGACATCCAATGCACTTGTTCATGACGGTATTGCTGAAACACAATCAAATTGAACGCAACTTTAGCCTGAAGATGGACTATCACAAGGAGAATCCGGGAAGGACGAACCATGTAAATGCATATGGGGATTGGGAGCTATTTGGTCATGATTGCCGTTTCGAATATACCAAGATGTTGAGGTTCCGGTTAATGTACGTTGTCACAGATTTGAATGGTCCTCATCAACGACATTATCCTTTATTTCATGTGTGCTAAACGGAAAAGACGTAACATGGTATGCCTTTTGTTTCAATCATTGTGTTAGAAATAACTGAATGTTTGGACAGTTGTTTAAATGTGGGGACCGTATGTTGCTAAGTAGTCTTTTGAGTACGGTTTATTAGTATTAAGTATAAAACGAATGTTCTCTGAATTGGGCTTGAAGTAGGAACTTATATTATGTGAATTATGGTATTTCATTTTCCAGAAATTTATATGTCGTATTATGCATTGTATGCATATATCGCAAGGTGTATGTTTAAGGACAACATGATCGTGTCTTATGTTATGGCTGATATATAATATATGTTTGTCCGAGATAGATTATGTATTAGGCCGCATTGCTTTCGATGCATATATTTTAAAATGTGTTATGCAGTTTGAACTAAATTTGTAGTGTAATTGTTTCTGAGTTCGGGTTATGTAAACAATTAAGGTATGATATGATTATGAACAAACGTTTCATTAATATAAACTTTGAACATAAAACAAAATAACTATATAATGAAAAAAACATAAATTCATTTAAACATCATAACATATAACGAAAAGCAAATACGATATAACCAAGTGAACATGTGACAATCTCCTTTAAAAAGGAACTAAAACATTATACGAAAATGATTCATAAGTGTTTTCTTTTAGATCGACGACGATCTGCTTCAACATGTCCACTAATAAAACCACTTTTTTCCCACCTTCGTCGTAACCATCGTGATGTGTTTGTGTCAATAAGAGTCGGATAACGCCGATGAGCCAGGTATATATCCAAAGCGTGACCAACCTGAATGTTAGATAACCATGAATCAAAATAGAAATCATGGTCTATTTTACGGAGGCTAAATTCTTCTTCAATACAAACAGTTGGAACGCGTAAGTAATATGCAAATACGTCATTATACTGGCTTAGACGATCGGATACTAATCGTCTAACAGCGGTGTATGAGATATCATGTGTTGGGACATTGCAAATCATGACTTCATCGCCACCCCAATAATCGTAGAGAATGTTTGTAGTTACAACCCTACCACCATGATGAACGCATATGTCAATGGTCGGAAGAGCCACACAAAATTCACTGTTAATAAAAAAAAAGTAAACGATTACATAGCAAAAATTTTAAAACTTAAAAAAAAAAGTAACGAACGTACTTGAACGCTCTGATCCTGTGATTGCCATAGCGAAGAGGCATTTTGGTTGGGTGTGATAGAAGGCAAGATATCTTGAATATGCTTCATTTATTATCCTTTTATTATGGGAATATGCACTGTTGAAAATTTTAAGAAAGTTTGTTAAACAATATCTTGAATATTATTAAGCAGATTTGATATTCCATAATTTTTAACAAAGTTTGTTACAAAATGTCCATAACCAAACAAACAAATATACGATATTTACTCCATATAAAATCGAATGGCATTTTTGTTTTTTTTAATTCTTTATTGGAATATGAGTAAATTAACTTCGCATATTATTATAAAATATGTACATCGTAAAAAATCCAACAAACAAATATGTTGAGTGAAAAAACTAAATACATTCATACGAACAAAGCAATCATAACCACGGTTTGCAAACATTGCAAGTTCCGTATTATTACAAACCTTACCGAAAGTACTATTTCAAACATACGAAAAACAAAACAAAACAAAACAAAACATTAAATAAAGACATAAAAAACCAAGAACGACACATTTTGATAATGATAATTTCATAATCACCAAAATAGTTCCAAAACATATTATTCATCGTCACTAACGTTGTGATCAACCATAACAGGATCTTTTACTTTGTGTCCTGATGCTCGTAGTTGTTGTATCATTTCATCGGCCTTTTTGATGGAATCCATTACAGCATTCCAATTATCATTTAAAATGTGCTCCCTCTTAATCTTATGCCAAGAACCATTGTAGCACACATACTTGTCTGTTGAAAGTTAATAAAAAAAAAAAAAACAATTGCATTATAATGGTAACTAAAAAATCATAAAAATAAAAAATAAATAAATAAAACATATTATAGTTTGTATTATTTATGTTTACGTATACAATACCTTTAGTATTGCGTAGAGTTTCTGTCTTCTTATTTTCGTGTTCGTTACCATGTTCAAGATGCTGCGCAGCATTTTCTGTTGGTGGCTTCTCAAACTGATTGTTTTCTACATCTTTCCCATGTGTTTCATCGTTCAAAGAACTTGACACATATGTTTCAAATGGTTTTGAAGGTGAAGCCATATTTATTATACGAAAAAACAGAAAAAACAAATATCGTGAATTATAGTAGTTGTGATTTGGGATGGGTACAACGAACCATATATATAATGAGGTGGATGTATAATGTGATCCATATATTTTAGGAGTTGATATGGATTATCATTTAAATTTATATCATTATCATCAAATATTTTATTTTTTTATGATTGATATTAAAAAATAAAAATATTTAATATGATAAGGTTACTATAATATTATAGGTGGGTAGATGCATAACATTCTCAAATGTATTATACGTTATATTTTAGTATTGGATTAAGATAATCTCAACACGAAATTTAAAAAAAATCATTAAATAACCATGTTACTCACATTTCAATATATTAGAGAATTATGATTGTTTCGTTTATTAACAAATGGTATTTATAATAAAGCATACTGTTTGTAATATGAAATACATAGAGAACATTAGTAATCACAATAAAATTTAAAAATCAAATCAGATTAATAAGACATTTCATATTATACGAAATGTTCATAACTTCAAATTACTTAAAACAAAACATAAAATAAGCCTAAAACACATGTATAACATGTTTCTTTATTCAAGGAATTAAATCATCAATAACTAATCATCTGAATTGTAACTATCTTCATCGTCTTCAGAAGTCTCATTGACTAAAGAATCATCGTCAATGAAACTGTCAGAATAATCATACTCGTCCGTGCGCTCATCAATATTATCACTTGAATTACGCGCCTCTTCTGTTGATTCATGAGTCAATTCGTCAGAATAATGCATATCATCATGAGCTTCATCATCAAATAGATTCATACAATATTCATCCACATCATTATTTTCAGCAAGATATTCGTTCGACGAATCATCAATAGGACTTTTAGCATCTTTTTTTTTTATTAGAAGGAATTCTATTAGTCTTACGACTAACACGGAATGGAACATCATCATCATCAGAATCCTAACAACATAGATAGTTCACATAATGTTAAATGAACATATATATATATATATATATATATATATATATATATATATATATATATATATATATATATATATATATATATATATATATATATATATATATATATATATATATATGTTTATAAAATGAAACGCATTTCATAGTCTATTACCATTGTTTCACGAGTGTCCAAATCATTGTCCATAATTTTATTGTCGGATGACGGTAAAACAACATCATCGTCATCAGATGAAACAACACGAACACCACGCTTGTTGACAGAATGACCATTTTTTTTAAGAATACGTCTTTTTTTTTTAGCACGGGACATACTGTAAATGATATGAAAATGCTAAATTAAACTGAAGTAACGACAAACACATGTCTATTATTACTACAAATTGAACACATGTTTACATATCCTACATGTTTACCTCGTCATCATCCGATAGAACAATGACCGGATCGGTAGTGGTTTCTGGACTTCTTTTTTCATTGTCACCCTAAAACATATTTATCAAACACATATGGATATACATTTAGAAACACATGTCATCAATAGCGATATTACCAAATAATTTTGTAACATACAACAAACATACGAACCTTGGGTGTGTTGGGAGATTTCATGTTTTACAAAAGAGTTTTTTTTTTTTTTTTTTTTTTTTTTTTTTTTTTTTTTTTTTATGTTTATCAGGTTAGTGATTTCGTTTTTATAGATAGGATTTGTTATAAAATTAAGGAAATGATAAGGATATCATTTAATTTTAAATAATATTGAAAAACATCAGTATTTTTTTATTTATTTTTTAATATTTTTATTGAATATTTGTTAGGATCATTTGAATATATAAAAGATCATGTTTGTTTCATAAAAATTAAAAGATAAATAACAAATATATAGAACATCATTTAATATAGAAACTAAAGAATGTAAATATATAGTAGACGAATAAAAAAAAGTACACGATTATTAAAAGGATAATAATGTAAATACGTTTTTTGGACATAATATTTAAGTATGATTGTAAATTTTTATAACATGGTTTAAACTTTAAACAATAAAATTGTATAATAGTTTAGGTTAGGAAATGTTGTTATATGTATGTAAGTGAAACACGATAAACAGAAGATCAACAAAAAAAATTTTCAAAATAAAATGAAGATGATTAATAGGCTTTTAGAATGATCAATGCTTCTCTAAATTAGTGTTAAACAAAAGCTTTATATTTATACATGTTTAACGAACAACATCATGATATATCACACAAATAAAAATAAGATCATAATATATGCATTGCACAAAACAATAAGTATGAATATAAGAAAATAACAATATAAGAGATAAAACCGTAAACATAGATTCATATATAAATCATCTTCAAATCAATACAAACCAAAATGTTTTGTTTTTTGAACTTGTCAAAAAACGTCTTATTGAAATACATAAATGAAACACGACAAACGGGAACAATTGTTCAAATAACATCCTAATAATGATAAAATGAATTACGACGAAGATGATTTATACGTTTAGAAAAGGATCACTCCTTAGCTAAATCGGTGGAAAACATAGGCCTCTTTCCTTGAGCCTTTTCATCAAGCTCCTCATCGTCCTTTTCCAAATCAACAAAAGACCTTTTTTCGCTCGAATTGCTTCCATGGATGGTTCCAACACTTTCATTTTTATCATGGACAACATCATTTTCCTCAACATCAAAAGGCACGACATCAGCGTACCTAAACTTAGACTTCGATGAAGAGGCAACATGGGACTCAGGTGTGGTGTCATCATCATTTGAATACTGAATTAATCAAGATAAAAAGACGTATTACAATCAATAACATATATTTATGATATTTGTAAAATTATAATGTGTTGGGAATTATACTAACAGTTACCATGGCTAAGAGAAGAAGTTACAACTGCAGAAGATTGTACTTGCAGTGGAAACTCATTACCACTGCAAGAACAATATATTACCACTTCTTATTAGATAACTGTTAGGAAACGCGTCTAGATTAATATAGAATAGATCTTGTGTATATCTTATTCTATTAGTTTTATACTTATCTTGTAGAAGAGGACTCCTTGTGCTATAAAAGGAGATCCTAGGTTAAAGGTTTTATATACGTTTTTCTAGAGCTTCAAGGTGTAACCCTAGTGATATCAAGATCACTCGTATTATTATCATTAATAATATTGGAGCTAATAGTTTGTTTACGTATATTGTTTATATACAACTGTCTTACTCACAATCAAACTTCTAAGTGTTACTAAGTAAATTCCGCATACTTAGTGATATAGTTCAAAGTATCAATCTAACACAAGTTCAAGGTGTTTAGATCCATCAAGTGGTATCAGAGCCAGGCTTTGATACTTTGATTTAGAAGACTCAAGTTCACCCAGAAGAATCAATGGAGACAGAAACTAGTAACTCAAACATTGCTGCTAAGCTTCCAAAGCTTAAGTTGAATGACTTTGAGATGTGGAGGCTAATGATAGAACAATTCTTTATGGTCCAAGATTACACACTCTGGGAGATCATTATGGTTGGAAATTCTTTCAAACCAAGTTCTACTTCAGAGATGGTTAATGGCAAGGAAGTAATTAAGGTCAACACTGGACCTGTTACTAATGATGAAAGACTTCAACTGAAGAATGATTTGAAGGCCAGAGGTCTGTTGCTGATGACACTTCCAAGAGATCAAGTTGTAGCATTCAGCAAGTTCAAGACTGCAAAGACTCTCTTTGATGAGATCTGTGAAGTTTTTGGTGGTAATGATTCCACCAAGAAGACTCAAAAGACTCTGCTGAAGCAAACTTATGAAAACTTTGGTTCAACAAGTAATGAATCTCTTGATAGCATCTTCACAAGGCTACAAAAGATTGTTTCTCAACTCACTGTTTTTGGAATTGAGGTGGAAAGAGAAGACCTCAATCTAAAGTTCTTAAGAAGCTTACCCTCTGAATTTGCAACCAATGTTGTTGTGTGGGAAGATAAGCCAGAGTTGGAGACCATGAAGCTTAATGACTTGTACAATAACTTCAAGGTTATTGAACAAAGGTTGAAGAAAGCTGGCAAGATAAGCTCAAGTTCAGGAAGTGTAGCACTCATATCATCATCTCTTGATGATAGTTCAGATGAAGAAAGTGATAGTGATGATGACAGTGCTAACATTGTTGTTTCCACTGGTAGTGGAAGTGTTTCCACTGGTAGCTCAAAGAGACAAATTGCAGGGCTAAGTGATACTACTTTTTATGCCTTTATATCAAGTCAAGTGGGTGGTTCAATCCTCAATCATGAGGATCTGGATCAAATTGATGAAGATGATATGGAGGAGATGGACATTAAATGGCAAGTAGCATTACTAAGCTTGAGGACAAAGAAGTTTTGGAAGAAGACTGGAAGAAAGATCAACATCAGTGGCAATGAAACAATAGGTTTTGACAAAAAGAAGGTAGAGTGCTACAATTGTCATAAGAAGGGGCACTTTGCCAGAGAGTGTAGGAAGCCAAGGAAGTCTGATAATAGGTCAACTTGGTACAAGCAGGACAAGAAGAAGGAACCTACAACTGATGAGCCAAAGGGGCTATTGGCCATTGATGGAGTGAGCTTTGATTGGAGCTTTATGACTAAGGAAGATGATGATGATTCAGAGTCTGCAATGGTTGCTACAGAGCTTGCACTAATGGCTTTTTCTGACTCTGAGGTACAAATTGATAATGCTTGTTCTAAATCTTGTAAGGCCTTAAAAGAGTATGAGAAACTTAAAGCACAATTTAATGAGCAACACATAGAGTTAACTCATACTAATTATAACTTATCAAATCATAAAAGAGGCCTAAGTGTTTTAGAAACTCAATTAGAGCATTATAGGGCAAATGAATCTAAGTTCAATGATGATATTGCAGTATTAAGAAGAGACTTAGATTAACAGGTTCCTGTTAATAAGGTTCTTAGAGAAGAACTAGAAAAAGTTAAAATGGCTAGTGAGAATATTATGATAACTAAGCAAACACTGGATCATCAATCCAAGTGTATTGATAAAATTTGGGAAGCCCAAATTGTGAGCAAAGCTAAATCAGGTCTTGGATACAAAACTGTTCCACCACCTCTAAGAGGTGTTCCATCACCTCCTGGCATTGACTTAGCTCACACAGGTTTAGAAGAATTTCAGGAACCAACCATGACCTATGGACCAAAATTTGTTAAACCAGTTGAAACTGAAAAGGTTCAGGTTGAGGTTGATGTATTTGATAGTGCTAGTGACTCATCTCTTAAAGATGAAAATTTAAATGTTGAGACTAAACCTAGTGTTCCTGAGAATGTTAAAATGGAGGTTAAGAAAAGTATTCCTGATGTAGTCAAAGAGAAGCCTAGGTCACAACCTAATTTCACTAGGCCCACTACTAGATATGCAGAGATGTACAGAAGTAGGTCACCATCTCCTAGGGGTAACATGAGGAGTTGGAATCATGTTAAATCCAGGCAATTTGGTAGTGACTTTGTGTTCAATAACAAATCCTGTCATATATGTGGTAGCTTTGACCATTTGTCTAATAGCTGTACCTACCACTTGGGAAGAAGGGAAGTGTTTGGGAATACTAGGGTGAATGAACATAATGTTAATAACTTGACTCACCCAAATCCACTTAGCAAGATGATTCCCAGGTCTGTTTTGCTTCATTCTGGCATTAAACCTATTTCCGCTGCTAGACCAGCAGTTGCCACTGCCAGGAATAAAAACAAAGTTTACCCTAAGCTCCCTGTTACTACTTTTATTAAATCTACTCAAATAGGGAAGAAGACCAATTCTGATAAGAAAGTTAACAATAATCAGAAGTGGGTACCTAAAGTTTCAAAATCAGCAGTTTCCAGCAGTTACCACTGCAAGGCCAAAGGTTACCACTAGTAAGTCTGTTAACAAGAAAAGGGTAAATGTAGGAAATGCTGTTAAGGCCTCAGCACGTTGGGAATGGAAACCAAAAGGAACAATCACCTCAAACAATCCCAATGGTGTATCAATTACCTTTGAAAGATATAATTATATTGATACACGAGGCAGATCCAAGTCATTTGTGGCTTGGGTCCCCAAAAGGAACTAATTCCTTTATTTTGTGTGCAGGGACATTCAAAGACTACTAATGATCAAGGATACTCAGACAGTGGATGTTCCAGGCACATGACTGGCAATAAGTCCTATCTTTCAGACTTTCAACCTTATGATGGACAATTTGTCAGTTTTCGAGGAGGAATTGGTGGCAAAGTTTCTGGCAAAGGAACAATCAAGGCTGGAAACATTGACTTTGAAGATGTGCAGTATGTGAAAGAACTCAAGTACAACCTCTTTAGTGTGTCACAGATGTGTGACAAAAAGCATAGAGTTCTATTCACAGAAGATGAATGCTATATCTTATCTAAGGATTATAAGCTTCCAGATGAATGTGACATTTTGCTTAAAATCCCTAGAAAAGGAAATTTGTATAACATTGACATGCAGAACATAGTGGCTAATAATGATGTTACTTGCTTGCTTGCTAAAGCCACTTTGGATGAATCCATGCTTTGGCATAGAAGACTTGGTCATGTTAATTTCAAGACCATCAACAAGATTGTAAAAGATGGACTTGTCAGAGGACTTCCAGAGAAAAGATTTGAAAATGACCAAACTTGTGTTGCTTGTCTCAAAGGAAAGCAACACAGAGCTTCATGCAAGACCAAGGCATTCAATTCAATAAATCATCCACTCTTTATGTTGCATATGGACTTGTTTGGCCCTACCTCTGTGAGCAGCATCAATTTGAAGAAGTATTGTCTAGTTGTGACTGATGACTTCAGTAGATTCACATGGGTTTTCTTTTTAAGTACCAAGGATGAAACCACTGGCATCCTTAAGACATTCATCACTCAGGTTGAAAATCAACTTGAAAAGAAAATCAAGATCATTAGATGTGACAATGGGACAGAGTTCAAGAATAAAGTTATGGATGATTTCTGCAGAGACAAAGGTATTAAAAGAGAATTTAGTGTTGCAAGAACTCCTCAACAAAATGGAGTTGCAGAGAGAAGAAATAGAACACTAATTGAGGCTGCTAGAACCATGTTAGCTGATTCCAAGCTTCCAGTGACTTTTTGGGCTGAAGCAGTTAACACTGCTTGTTACATTCAGAATAGGGTTTTAGTGGTCAAAACAAAGAACAAGACACCTTATGAGTTGTTCAGAGGAAGACCTCCTACTTTGGAGTTTATGAGGCCATTTGGGTGTCATGTTACTATTCTTAATACCATTGATCATCTGGGCAAATTTGAAGAAAAGTCAGATGAAGGCTTCTTTGTTGGATACTCTATGGTTAGTAAGGCTTTTAGAGTCTATAACTTAAGAACAAAGAAGATTGAAGAGAACTTGCATGTTTGGATATTCATGGGTTCATAAGTGAAGTATATGAGTCCAAGAAACATAGCAAGAAGAATGAGTGTCTGTTTTTCTGCTTTCTCTCACAGGTGGAGCCTAAGAATGTATATATGGCTCTTGGAGAATCTAGCTGGGTTGAAGCTATGCAAGAAGAGTTGTTGCAGTTTAAACTTCAAAAGGTTTGGATTCTTTGTGACTTGCCTGATGGTATGAAGGTCATTGGTACTAAATGGGTTTTCAGAAACAAGAAAGATGAAAGAGGCATTGTAATCAGGAACAAAGCTAGATTGGTTGCTCAAGGATACACTCAAGAGGAGGGTATTGATTATGAAGAAGTATTTGCTCCTGTTGCAAGGATTGAGGCTATTAGATTGTTCTTAGCCTATGCATCATTTATGGGCTTTACAGTCTATCAAATGGATGTTAAGAGTGCCTTTCTATATGGAACTATTGATGAGGAGGTATATGTCTCTCAACCTCCAGGCTTTGAAGATCCTCAACACCCAAATAAAGTTTACAAAGTGGTTAAGGCTCTTTATGGCTTACATCAGGCTCCAAGGAAGTGGTATGAAACCTTAGCTAATTATTTGTTGAATAATGGGTTTCATAGAGGAAAGATTGATCAAACTTTGTTCATCAAGAAAGACAAGGCTGATATCCTACTTGTGCAAGTATATGTTGATGATATTATCTTTGGGTCTACTAAACAAGAGATGTGCAAAGAGTTTGAGAAGCTGATGAAGGATGAATTTCAAATGAGTTCTATGGGAGAACTTACATTCTTTTTGGGGCTACAAGTACAACAGAGTAAGGAAGGCATATTTATCAGCCAAGACAAGTATGTGGCTGAAATCATTAAGAAGTTCAAGTTTACTGATGCAAAATCTTCCAATACCCCTGCTGACAAGACCACTCACTTATTGTTGAAGAATGCAAGTGGTGCCAATGTTGATGTTCACACTTACAGATCTATGATTGGTTCTTTGATGTATCTTACTTCATCAAGGCCAGACATCATGTTTGCTGTATGTGCTTGTGCAAGATTTCAAGTGACTCCAAAGACATCACATATGATAGCAGTGGAAAAGATTTTTAGGTACTTGAAGACTTATCCTAATCTTGGATTATGGTATCCAAGAGACTCTCCAATGGAATTGATCACATACTCAGATAGTGACTATGCTGGTGCAAGTTTGGATAGAAGATCAACTACTGGAGGATGTCAATTTCTTGGATGTAGATTGGTGTCATGGCAGTGAAAGAAGCAAACTATGGTTGCTACTTCAACCACTGAAGCAGAATATGTTGCAGCTGCTAGTTGTTGTGCTCAGATCCTTTGGCTTCAGAATCAATTATTGGATTATGGGTACAATTTCATGAACACCATTATCTATATAGACAATAGTAGTACCATATGCATTATTAAAAATCCTGTGCAACACACTAAAACTAAACATATTGAAATTAGACATCACTTTATTAGAGATTGTTTTGAGAAAAAGCTTATTAATGTTGTCAAGATTCATATTGATGACAATTATGCTGATTTATTAACAAAAGGGCTTGATGTGGGTAGGTTTCAATACTTGGTAACAGGTATTGGAATGCTCAACCCATAAACTTTTGATGTCTAAATACTTTTCAGTGTTGCAGGATACTCTTTTTAGGTACTAATATTGTTTGTATTGTATGTATGGTTTTCTACTAACTTGTATGCAGAGTTATCAAGAGCACAGTGGTACTTAACATACAATAATGGAAAGATTGGTGATAATAGTAAGAACACAAGAGTACTTTTATTGATTATTCAGAAAGAGTACATCACAACCATTATGAAAACATTGTCACCTAAACAAGAAAACCATTACATCTGACATGAACCTACAACCTAACACCTACTCCATGGGTTTCTTTCCTTTTCCCTCATACTGCTACTTGCCTTTGGAAATTTTCTTTCTCTTGTCATCAAAAGAGAGTTGTTTCCTTGGACAAGCAAGACCAAGAACTTGCTTGGGAGGTCTTGGTGCTTGATTAGGCTTGTCTACAGCTGGCCACTTCATGTTGTTTATTGCAGATGTCAATGCTGTGGTAAGGGCCTTTGGAAGTTCTTTGGAAAGATCAAAGGTTGGATCATTGTCATCATCTGATGAAGAGCTAGAATAAAACTCAAGAGATGGAGCTGGATCAGCTGATATCTTCTTATTGGGCTTCATGCTTGAAGATGTAGCAGCTGCAGTATTTGGTAGGAAATATCCACTCCATCCAGAAGAAAGCTCTTCAGAGTCTGAGTTGTAACTGATTTCCTCATCAGAAGAGTCATCAGAGGAGATGTAAATTAATGGAAACCAACTCATGATGATGCTTTTGGGTTTATGTTTATTGAAGAAGATTGTTGATGAAAGATAAAAGATGTTGAGCCCCCTTTTATATGCAAAGTCAAGGTCAAATTATAATTAATGAAGGATATTTACTCCTACTTGTTTTGGTAGGTTGGAGGAGTAAATTTGGTAATTATCGGGTTGACTTTTGGAAGATATTTTTTGTGAATAGTAACTTGGTTAAAAAGCTACTTTGGGTTAAGTTTTATGGGTTAAGTTGAGTTGTTGAATACAACCCTTATTATTGGAGTCATTGGAGTAATAAGGTGTGTAACATGGACACACAACAAATGGTTATTGATTCACCATGTGTAATCCACATAAGAATCAACTAGTCCAGAGCAAACGGCTACTGGTAAAGACTTATCAAATCCGTTTATGGTTGATAGTTTACCAAAAACTAGGTTATCAACTCACCATACATCCATGTGATCAAGAGTTGGCTAGTCCATAAGCAAACGGCTCATGGTAAAGACACATCAAATCCGTTGATAGCTGGTAGTTTGCTAAAAACTATGATAAGAGCAGCAAATTTTCATGTTTTATTTACCACTGCTCTTTGATATGTTGTGAAAATTTTACCACTGCTAGTTCATTAGTTACCACTGCAAGTGTAATTTTTCCACTGATGAACTAGCCGTTACAACTGTTGTGTCAGTAATCTAATTTTTACTAGCCGTTGTAAAGATAACCGTCATTCCTAATTAATAGGGTAAAATATTTTATGAATTATCTACTTACTTATTATAAATTATTCTTTTTCCAAAGATAATTCTTTCCAAAGATAATTCACATTGCGCAACCTCCTCAAACCCTATTAGTATAAATTGATCATCATACGGCTTGCTTTTTATCTTGATTACTAACACTTTTATTCTCTTTTTCACAAATATCATGGCGATTCTAAAATTTGTCGAGGAGCACAACCAAGTGGCCTACTTACAAAAGTCAAACGAGAAGAGTGGCCCTGTTTTTCATTAGATTGTGGATTTTCTAAACACAATTCATATAAGGTATGCCTTAACTATTAATCCCACAATCTATGTCTCTCATATCAAATAGTTCTGGAACACTGTGGAGTCCATAACTCTTGAACAGGGAGACACACAAGAATCTGTGGATACTTTAAGAGCCACAGTTGATGGGGTAACTATTGATGTTACTGAGTCATCCTTGAGGAGAATTCTCCAATTGGATGATCTCAATGGTATCATCACATTACCCAATTCAGATATATTTGCCAATATTGCTTTAATGGGATATGATACATCTGAACAAAAAGTCACTTTTAGAAAAGGATGTTTTTGTCCCCATTGGAGATTTTTGATTCACACTCTTTTACATTGCCTAAGTCCTAAGAAAACATCTTATGAACAATTTGCATCAACCATGGCTTATCCTTTGGTTTGTTTGGCAACAGATAGGACTTTCAATTTTTCAAAGTTTATTTTCAATAATATGAAGGGCAATGTCAAGAGTCAATATAATTTTTTGATGTATCCAAGGTTTGTGCAAGCAGTGTTAAATGAGTTTCAACTGCGACCTCACAATAGAATTTATGAACCTTCCACTCTTAAGCCAAAAGTTTTTCAAAATATGTCTAAGGCTTCAGAACTTTGGAATGGGCAGGTTCATCCACTTTTCCCTCAAATGCTTGCTAAAATTTCTCAAGTACAGGGTGAGGATGCACCAATCCCAGCTGCATCTCAAAACACACCCACTATTGTTGTTCCACCAATTCAACATACCCCTGCAGTCACTCACACTTATGAGAGAAGGTCTAAACAGCCAACTTCTCTCATCTCAACATTGCATGTTGCTGAGCCTTTTGGTTTAGGAACAAGCAGTGGTGGTTCAAGGCTTAATCCTAGTCCAACTAGGGAAGAGCCTGAATCAATGCCTCATGATTCACCTCTCCCAGCAGGTTACACAGTTGGAAGTGATGAAGGCCGTGTGCAACAAAATGAATTGATGGATATTTGTACTAAATTAGTCAAGCAGGTTCAAGCTCTGGAGAAAGATCTGGCACAGACCAAAGAACAACATGCCACAGAGCTGAATACATTGAAGGCTGAGATTCAAAGATTGCAGATTGAAGTTGAGAATCTCAAGAAGCAAAAACCTCAGGTTGTATCATCATCATCTTCACCTCAGGATGAGTTTTCTGCAAGTTCTACTAAAGTTTTGGGAGATTCTTCCAAACAGGGGAGGAATCCAGATGCAGAGCTTAAGGGGAGGAGTAAAAATTTTGAAAAAGAGTTTGCTGAGCTTCCTGATTCTGATAATGCTCAAGCAAAAGATGATGTAGCTGAGACTGAGGGGAGGAAATTGGATTTTGAAGATATGGATGCTGATGCAGGTTTTAACTTTGATGATTTAGTTGGAACTGCTCAACCAATTTCCACTGAAGCAGAACAAGTACCCACTGATCAACCAATTACCACTGCAAGTGAAAATGTTCCTACTGCTAGTCAAGAAATTACCACTGCAGAGGAAGAAGCTGCTAGAATAAGATCAGTTAAAGGGAAGGCTATTGTAATTGCTTCAGATCAAGAATCAAGAAAGATTTCTAAGTATGAACAAGCTCAGATTGATTTTGATGCAAGATTAGCAGAGCAACAACAAACTGAAGAGTATGAAAGAAAGAAAAAGCTTAAAGAAGATGAAGTTGCTAGCTTTATGGAAGCAACTAGGTTGGATAAACTTGAAGCTGTAATGGCAGAACCTTTTTCAAGTGTCTCACCAACTGTCATACATGAGAAACCTCCATTGTTCAGTTATGTGCCTACAGAAGAAGAGATTGACTACTTGATTAATAATGATCAAGTAATCAGAAAGAAGGCTATTGAATTGATTGCAAACACAACTTTGGATGAAGAACAAAGGTCTGCACAACTTAAAGATTTTATTCTAATGAAGAATCAGCAGGCTCTTGATCAAATCATTGGGGATGTTAGAAAAGGTCAAAAGAAGCCAAGGAAACTTACAAAGGCACAGATTATTGCAGAGATGAAGACTTTTTGTTGTCATGTTGGTAATATGAAAATGGCTCAATTCAAAGGAATGTCACATGATCAGATTGAAGGTATTTACTACAGGATCAAAAGACAAGATAGTAATTTCATTCCAATGGATCAAGAACCAATAACAATGAAGACAAAAAGAACTGGAGTAAGTCTTGAATCAAAAGATGTAAAGAAGTTGAAGACTCAGAAATCATCTCAAGCAGAAGAAGGTCCTAGCAAGTTGATTAAAGAGCAAGTTACAAACATGTTGTTCATAGAGACTGATGTACTTAACATTGAACCTCTACAAGCAAAATATCCAGTAGTTGGTTGGGAAATCTTTTATGATAGTTTTGGTGTTAGTTGGAAGATCATCAGAAATGGAAGTGTCACAAACATTTGCAGAGATTTTGAAGATATTGTTAGATGTTGTGATAGAGAAGATTTGGATACTTTGTGGAAAATTGTTCAAGATCAGTTTCAGAAGGATGAATTTGTTGATGTCAAAGCTAAGGAGTTATGGGTTCACTTTAGAAGATTATATGAACCTGATCCAAGTGATAGGTATTGGAGATTTGAAGCTCATGGTACAAGAACTTTGTGGAAATTCTATGATTTAAGTTCTGTGCATCATGTTTCTACTCAAGATGGAGTTGATGTTTTTATGTTGGCTGAGAAAGAATATCCATTGAGAGCTGGAGTATTAACTGTGATGTTGTCAGAAAAGCTTAGATGTTGGGAAAGAACTGAAGTCATAGATGATTTGCTACAAAGGATTTATGATCAAAGTGTGAGAGCTGATAGAGAGTTAAGAAGAAAAAGATAAGTGTTTGGAAGAATTCCCATATCCTCATGTTTACTGAATACTTGAAGAAACTTATTGATTTATGTATTAATCATAAGTTAGGGGAGGATTGTTGGGAATTATACTAACAGTTACCACGGCTAAGAGAAGAAGTTACAACTGCAGAAGATTGTACTTGCAGTGGAAACTCATTACCACTGCAAGAACAATATATTACCACTTCTTATTAGATAACTGTTAGGAAACGCGTCTAGATTAATATAGAATAGATCTTGTGTATATCTTATTCTATTAGCTTTATACTTATCTTGTAGAAGAGGACTCCTTGTGCTATAAAAGGAGATCCTAGGTTAAAGGTTTTATATACGTTTTTATAGAGCTTCAAGGTGTAACCCTAGTGATATCAAGATCACTCGTATTATTATCATTAATAATATTGGAGCTAATAGTTTGTTTACGTATATTGTTTATGTACAACTGTCTTACTCACAATCAAACTTCTAAGTGTTACTAAGTAAATTCCGCATACTTAGTGATATAGTTCAAAGTATCAATCTAACACAAGTTCAAGGTGTTTAGATCCATCATAATGTTTATAAAATATTGGACATGTACCTCATTCACAAAATCCTTCTTAAAGAAGGCAATACACTCTGGATCGTCAGACATACCCTTCACCTGATAAACATGACTGTTTCTGCTGATGTTGTATTCAGAGAATAGGAACTTGAACAACATTTTCTTGCCCAACATGACGTTCAAGTCCTTAGGGAAGCCATCAGCATCAAGGTTGTTAGTTTTGTTGCAAACTTCAACACAAGTCTTGTCAACCAACTTATGCACCATACCATCAAAGAGAACCAAAGAGGCCGAACCAGTATCATCAATCACACGAACAATCAACTTGTACCTATTATTATAAACCAAAAAATCAGATATATATATATATATATATATATATATATATATATATATATATATATATATATATATATATATCAGATATATATTGTTAATTATTACATTAATCATTTAATATTATAAATAAAATTGAACCTATTTTGGAATTGGTGTTTGAACACCATGAATATCACATTTATAGGTTGGCTTCTTAGAGTTAGAAGGCCTCGCTGATGGTTTGACAGGTTGCTCTTTCACAGATTTGTTACACTTCCTGCACGCCAAATAATCCCAACCATGCTCCTTATGTATCTTGTGTATTTTAGCATACACAATCAAGGTAGTTTCCTGAATTTATACAATTTCATATTATATGAACATAATTATCATACATAATACATACTTAATTTATATTAATCATATTATATTAACATACCATTACATTTGACAAAGTGGGCAATTTGTAGTATAATAACCACTGTTTATAAAGTAATATTCATTATTGATTATATATCATAATATGTAACAAATTTAAAAGGTTACTTTAACATACTAAAAGACTTACAGCATCGGAGTCCCTTATGGCACCAACAGTCTTTTTGACGGATCTTTCAAAAAATGATTCTGCCGTAACAACTGTCTTCACAGGTGAATAATGTGCAATCTTAACACTTGACTCATCATAGCCATCTTTGTTCTTATACCTAATAAAAAAGAATAACCAATAAGATAGTGTATAACAAAAAATTTAACGTATTAAAAAAATAAATCACGTATATATACTCAGCGAGCACACCTTTCTTTGAATGCTACAATCTCTGGCAAATCAGAATTAATGTAGATCTTGGTGCCAAAAAGAGCATTTCCAATTTGTGGCTTATCTAAAAAAATATATATTGATATAAAAAAATTGTAATAAACAGAATGTTAAGTTATTCAAATTAAAGACATACTCATAAACATACCATTCCAATACTTGACCTTCGCCAGCTGAAGTATGATGACAACGTGACCAATCGATTCACGGTTGTCTGTTATGTCATTGAACATGTCCGACCAATTGTCAAAAAAAGTGCACTCAATTTGATGAGATCTACACACAAAGAAAATATTGTTGTTACAACTATTAATCAACATACATAAAATTAGGATATTAACATAGACAATTAACAAAATATATTAACATACTCAGCATCCTCAAGAATAACGGTTCTCCTCTTTTGATTATCACCAAATGGTATAGGATCCCCAATAGACACAATGGTTCCAATGATATCTAAAAAAATGTGATACATATTAAGAAATGGATGTGTTATGTGTATTCTTATGTATACATGTAAAAATGTTATACGAAAAAAAAACAAAATTCATACTGATGAGGCGAAAAATGATCCGTTTTTAGGGGGTCATTTAAGCCCGAATCTGAATTTATTTGATCAAATATTGCCCTAAATCGTTCCTTTTATGATTTTAGGTACTTGGAGAGTGAATTCTGGAAAAGAAGCCATTTTGGACGTTTTTGGAGCATAAAAGTGAAGAAAACGGCAAAGTCTCAATTTTCCATGCTGGGAACAGTACATGAAGGCGTCAAGAGTAAATTCATGACGGCGTCAAACCTCAAGAATTAAAATCCGTAGTTGATGACGGCGTCACACACAGGGCGTCAAGAGTAATTTGTGTGACGGCCTAGGCCTTGACGGCGTTAGAATTAGATCAAGGCCGTCCGAGGAAGTATTTGGCGGCGAGATGACGGCGTCACACCTTTGTTCTTGACGCCGTCATCCCTATTTTCCTATATATAGTTTTCTAGTTTTTCACATTTAAGAGAGAAGTTTTGGAGAAACCCTAAAGACGATTTTTGTGCAACTTTTACAGGTTTTTCAAGGGTTCCAAACCCTTGATACCTTGCATTGTAATTGAGATAAGTGTTCTTCTAATTTAATCAATATGTCTATGTGTTGGTTGTCTATATCTTGTTCTTGTCTCAATTCCATTATGCTAGGCTAGATCTCTTTTGTGTTTGCTCAGATCTAATGAAACCTAGATATTGATTATGTGTTGATTACTTGTTTATTCTTGTCTTGGATGAATGATTTATATGTTAGGCTTAAGAAAACTGGCAGATCTCCAAATGGTAACATGCTTGAACGTCTTAAGAAACATGAACCGAGGCATACTAGGTCTTTATTGGTTGTATTTAATGCATGAGCCACTGTTTACAATCCCTATAGTTATGCTGGGCATGGTGTAGGAGGAGATAAGAGCTCATAGAATTGGGGAGTTATGTATGCCACCCCATGAATGGTATTAAGGAATACGATCCGTCATCCATACAATTATAACAAGTAATTAACGAGTAAAAGATATCTAGGGAGTAGTGAAATCTAAGTAAACACATTTTCTCCAATTACTGCTCACAACCTTAGTATAAATAGTTTATTTTCATTTTTGTTATTTTATTTTGATTGCATCCTAGTATTGGGTTAGTTGAATAGCAACTAATTCCGCCCACTCCTTCAAACCCCGAGATTTTAATTGCTTTCTAAAAAATATAAAAACACAAAAATAATCATCCCTCACCTTTAGAACTAGTAATTAGGTTTTCTAATCCTAGCGACACTATTCCTAAGCTGAACGATCAATCCCCCGGTACTTGTCACTATACTATACTACAACGATCAGGTACACTGCCTGGTGGGGGTTGTAAGCTTCTCGAGATCCCTCGAGAGGTAAAACCTGTTGCGATTCCCATGCATCAAGTTTTTGGCGCCGCAGCCCGGGGAAATAGTTATTGTCTAGGTTAGGATTTCTTTTTATTAGGTCTACTTGCTAGATTCCTTTCTAGTAAGATTTTATTTTTATTTTATTTTATTATTTTTTTTTAGGTTTTCTTTAGTCTATCTTATTTCTTCGTGCCTTTGTTCGTAACTCTTTACCATCCGACATCATGGAAGGTGGTAACATCTTTGAACCCGTCATCCCACCACAACAAAACCCACCATTAGAACCCCTTAGGCCCCGAACCTTAGGAGAGTATTCCCGACCTAGCCACCAAGGCTACCGAAACACCATTGAGCTCACCGGAGCCGATGTGACCCCCTTGCGATCCGACACCATCCGGTTGGTGCAAAGCGGATGTGCATTCCATGGACTTCGTTCCGAAGATCCAAACCAACATCTTAAGGACTTTCTCAAAATCGTAGATTCCATAGACCTAGGTGTTGCAACTAGAGAGACTACCCGTTTACGCCTATTCCAATTCTCTCTACGGGATCAAGCTAGTCAATGGCTTGAGCGTTTACCCGCGGGATCCATCACCACATGGGATGATCTCACTACTCGTTTCCTTGCTCAATTTTTCCCACCGGGGAGAACTACTAAGCTTAGGAATGACATCTTGATGTTCCAACAACGTCAAAATGAATCTCTTTATGAAGCATGGACTCGTTTCAAGGACTTACTCCAAAAAGTCCCTCATCATGGCATAGATCTTTGGCTCCAAGTCCAAATTTTTTATGACCATATCGACATCTCCACGAGGCGAACCATTGACCAATCGGCCGGTGGTAAGCTACGTGATCTTAGTGCGGAACAATCATGGGAACTCATAGAAGATCTTGCTCTCTATGACAACGAAAGTTGGAATGATCCCCGTGATTTGAACAAAACGGTCAAGGCAATATCTTTGCCTTCGAACAATTCTAGCACTCCCGACCGTAGGATCATGGAACTTGAGGACCAAGTCAAGTTTCTCATGAAATCTTAAGAAGCTCCGAAGCCTTCAAGCCAAGTGAACAAAATCACTTCTTCATGCGAATTATGTAGAAGTCCCCATGACACTCGTGATTGTGTGGAACTCCCCGGAACAGCTTTTGCGGACTACGCATCCACGCGTACCGACGAAGCGGGAGATAAGTGGTACACTTTCAAGCCCGAGCCAAACACTTATGGTGATTCATACAACCCCTATTGGAAAAATCACCCAAACCTTAGGTGGAAACAAAATCAACCCAATTCCTCCAATCCGCCTAACCGTTACCAACCAACCGGTCCACCATCCAACCGTACTTTCAACAACAATCCTTCTAAAAACTATGGTAGTACCAACAATCTTGAAGGATTGATGTCAAAGTTTATGGCATCCCAAGAGGCTCGCATAGCTAGGTTTGAAACCGAATTCAACCAACAACAAACGGAGATAACCAACAAGATTGACAACTTGTTGAAAGCCCTCAACAACCAAGCATTAGTCACACCTAGGAAGGACACTAGGGACACCAATAACGGAAACCAAATTAAGGATCCCTCATCATCTAAACAGGTCCACTTTGTTAATGTTGTCACTATTAAGCCGATAGATAAGGAGATAGAAGAGAGTGACAAGAATGAAGTTAGGATAGAAGTCGAGACTAAGGATGAGAATAGGGAAGTTGAGGTTGATAGTAGAGAGGAATTAGAGGAGGTAGAGCCTAGAGAAGAATACTTTGATAAGTTGCCAACCAAGGAAGAACGGGAATACCATAAAGATTTATTCGATAGTCCCGAGAGAACATATATCTTTGGCGACCCCTTATCAAAATGGGAGACCCCTCTAACATTAACATCCCATGCAATATCAGGCACATGCATATATGGAAAGCTTACATAGACCCTAGATCCCCCGTGAACATCATGACTAGGACTTATTACAATTGGGTGATGAAGAAGCAACTTAATTTTAGGATGATGCCTAATAGGAACCTGATAAGTAATTTTGCGGGAAGAGTGAAAGGATTGCATGTGATTATAGGGAATCTCACCTATGAGATCGATTTTATGATAGTTGAGGACACTCGTCCGGTGATAGATGCTTGCCTAAGTCAAATAATATTTGGGAAACCATTTGTTGAGGCCACTAGGATGAGTTATGATCCGACTTTAGGGATAGTTAGATTCAAGAAAGAGAATGATGAGGTTGCTTATCAAATGCCCTACAAGATTGAGCAATACCGCCTTCTCTCTAATTTCGAAAAGGAACACAAGCAAGCGGATTATTATAGGAATGAGGAGGATAGACGTAGAGGAGTAGAGTATGTTAGAAATAGGATGCTTGGTTTCTACAAAGAATGCTTGCAACTAGGTCCGGAATACAAAACTGGTTTAGAAGACGACCTAGAGAGTGGAACCAATGATGAGATCACGTAGTAACCCATGACCTTGAGTCTAGCTACAAGACTCGTAAATAAAGAAAAGCGCTTCTTGGGAGGCAACCCATGTTTTGTGTGATTTTATTTGTTTGATTGTTATTTGCTTCCGTATGCATGTTTAGGTTTTATTGTTGGTTGATCATGTTTCTTAATTAAAACGTGGAAATACTTTACTTTGTTGTTTAGCCTAGTCTTAACTCCAACCTAAAAGTATTTTTGCAAAAGATAAGTGTAAGGGGAAACCCCAAATATGTTTTTAAGAAACAAACCGATCATGATTCTCCACAATATTAAATGAACATGTATATTCGTTTTCGTTAGAGTCAAATGCTTGTATTGAGTCATAATGAAGTTTTGCAGGATTTTCCAGGAAGTAGGACCAAGTTTTTCCATAAATTTTCCGGAAACTTAACATAAGAATTTCTGCAGGTCCATTCTGACGGCGTCATGAGTTTACTCTTGACGGCGTCAGGAGTCAAAAATCTGGAAATTTTACCGGTTTTGTTTTTCTAACGGAGTCTTATGGTTTTTGTGAATTATTAAGTTTTATAATCTCCAGGAAAGCTGCAAACTTCATTCCACAAGCATTATATCTTACTTTGTTTTCTAGGATTTAGAAACTTATATAGGATGCCGCCGATTTTGAGCGAGGTTGTCTTGTCTATTTTGTCAGGATTTACAGGTTATGTTCGACAAGGAGATGATTTATATTCTGGAAGGGAAGCTTTGATTGTTCGTTTTCTTGGAGGAAGATTTAACCTGGCCAACCTATAATCCATACCGAGCGAATCAGGGGAGTATTTGATTTCATTCTCTTTACTTTTTCACTTTTACATTCTTTACTTGAACATTGGGGACAATGTTCATCTTAAGTGTAAGGGGAGGGTAAAAAGATGATACCTTACATATGCACTTTCGCTTGAGTTTGTTTTGTTTAATAGTAGATGTGTAATAAAACTATGAGAAATACTTGTTAGTGCAATTTTAGCGCCAAATTTAAAATTTTTTACAACATTTAGGAGTGAAACTTTAGCCATAGCAAGCGTCTCATGGATAGGAGATTGTATGACTAGCACATAACCGTATATTCAGAAAAATTTTCCACCCAAAAATGTGAGGTTCGCCTTTAGATTTGATAGGAAAAGCATTTATTATTAGTGCTTATGAGTGTACCGGTAGCATTTAGATTCTAGAACTTGCGTTAGTGATGCATTCCGAGACCGCTAGTGAGACTACATTCGTGTGGTAGGATTTACTACATGATAAGAGGCATTAGGATCACCCTTGTGTTAAACCCGTATTATAATTACTTGACCATTTAAGTCATATTACTTGGCTAGTTAAGTCAACTAATTTTTCCCACACCCTTAGCGTTGTACTCATTTTTAGTACACGAAACCCCTAGTACACCCCTCCGAGCCTATCTTTTCGTTTCTAACTTTAAGCATTTTACTTAAAGGAAGAATTTGTTACACCCCACTTAAATGTACACCCAAATCGCCTTAGCCTTCCGTGTATGCGCTCATCTTTAGTGCATTATTGTTATTTGTTAAACCCTAAGTTAACTTTCTAATTGATTACATGGTTGCTATGTCGAGTCATATCCTTGTACATATTGTTTTGGGACGATTGGAACTCATGGGTAAAGTACTTATTTATGGAGTAATGGGGAAGAACATCATTTATTACCCCCAATTGTACGTTAATCTTAAAAGTGCTCCAAGTGTTTTGATTTTCTTAATTCGAGTCATTAGATTAGTTTAATGTAAAGTATGTAAAGATTCAAGTGTAAGGGGAATGCTCAATCCCCTATGATGTATTATTTTGGATGGTAGGGTAAGAGTGTATGCAAAAAAAAAAAAATAATAAAAAAATAAAAAAATCGAAAAAAAAAAAGAAAAAGGAAAAAGAGAAAAAAAACATATGGACTACCATCCCGTTTCATTCTATGTTTATTTTATGTTTTTGTTATTTTTCATTTATTAGCTTAAGTCGAGTCTAGTCTTGGCTTAGCAACGCCATATTGTACATGTAATTAACCAAGATTGTCAACTCGCCACCAGTAAAACTTCCTTTATCCAACAAAACCGTGTAATTCATATCCCTATACCTAACGGTACAACCCTTTAAAAAGACCTCTTTGATAGTTTATCCTAGGTGCTTACGCCATGTGGTGGAGGTTTGATCCTTTCCCAAGCCTATGGTAATCTATTTTGCTATGACAGGTAGTGAGAGATATCTTCCATTTCCATAATGTTATATTACTTTATTACACCCGAGAGATGTGAGTATCTAAACACTATTTGTGAGGTGCTTGTGTATGACCTCCGTGCTTGTCTATTCGTCTTTAGTGGAACGATTAATTGTTATCATTACTTTTATATTAGCGTTAAATGACCCCTAACTTGTCTTTTGAGTAGAATAAAAGCGCATTTGCTTGAGGACAAGCAAATCTCAAGTGTAAGGGTATATGATGAGGCGAAAAATGATCCGTTTTTAGGGGGTCATTTAAGCCCGAATCCGAATTTATTTGATCAAATATTGCCCTAAATCGTTCCTTTTGTGATTTTAGGTACTTGGAGAGTGAATTCTGGAAAAGAAGCCATTTTGGACGTTTTTGGAGCATAAAAGTGAAGAAAACGGCAAAGTCTCAATTTTTCATGCTGGGAACAGTACATGAAGGCGTCAAGAGTAAATTCATGACGGCGTCAAACCTCAAGAATTAAAATCCGTAGTTGATGACGGCGTTACACACAGGGCGTCAAGAGTAATTTGTGTGACGGCCTAGGCCTTGACGGCGTCAGAAGTAGATCAAGGCCGTCCGAGGAAGTATTTGGCGGCGAGATGACGGCGTCACACCTTTGTTCTTGACGCCGTCATCCCTATTTTCCTATATATAGTTTTCTAGTTTTTCACATTTAAGAGAGAAGTTTTGGAGAAACCCTAAAGACGATTTTGGTGCAACTTTTACAGGTTTTTCAAGGGTTCCAAACCCTTGATACCTTGCATTGTAATTGAGATAAGTGTTCTTCTAATTCAATCAATATGTCTATGTGTTGGTTGTCTATATCTTGTTCTTGTCTCAATTCCATTATGCTAGGCTAGATCTCTTTTGTGTTTGCTTAGATCTAATGAAACCTAGATATTGATTATGTGTTGATTACTTGTTTATTCTTGTCTTGGATGAATGATTTATATGTTAGGCTTAAGAAAACTGGCAGATCTCCAAATGGTAACATGCTTGAACGTCTTAAGAAACATGAACCGAGGCGTACTAGGTCTTTATTGGTTGTATTTAATGCATGAGCCACTGTTTACAATCCCTATAGTTGTGCTGGGCATGGTGTAGGAGGAGATAAGAGCTCATAGAATTGGGGAGTTATGTATGCCACCCCATGAATGGTATTAAGGAATACGATCCGTCATCCATACAATTATAACAAGTAATTAACGTGTAAAAGATATCTAGGGAGTAGTGAAATCTAAGTAAACACATTTTCTCCAATTACTGCTCACAACCTTAGTATAATTAGTTTATTTTCATTTTTGTTATTTTATTTTGATTGCATCCTAGTATTGGGTTAGTTGAATAGCAACTAATTCCGCCCACTCCTTCAAACCCCGAGATTTTAATTGCTTTCTAAAAAATATAAAAACACAAAAAATAATCATCCCTCACCTTTAGAACTAGTAATTAGGTTTTCTAATCCTAGCGACACTATTCCTAAGCTGAACGATCAATCCCCCGGTACTTGTCACTATACTATACTACAACGATCAGGTACACAGCATGGTGGGGGTTGTAAGCTTCTCGAGATCCCCCGAGAGGTAAAACCTGTTGCGATTCCCACGCATCACATACCAACAGCTTCATGTTCAGACCATCTTCGTGTTGTGAACCTAAGAAAAGGCTCGAACTTGAAACCATTATGGTTTGTGTCAAACCTGTTCATCCTAGTGAGATCAGTGTTCTTGAAGAAATTAATCTTATACTTGTGGGGGAGAAGAGGATACTTGCCACCATTCTCGCCTACACCAAAGTTACGTATACGATAGCAAGAACCTTCCTCTAGCAGCCCACCAAACTTAGCCATACTATCCTTCCTGATAGTGGCTTGCATTCGATTGCCCTGCAACAATAATTAGGATAATATAAGAATATACATGGTTAACAAAATAACGACCTCTAATAACCATAAGAATTGTATTAATATTCTCACCACAGGGTCCATAAAAACAGCATCTAAACTCCATGGATCATTTGGCCTTCCCTTAGCATGAGAATGCCATATGCTGATGCATCTCGCAACGACAGTAATGTCATCTTGCATTGGGTCGACATCATACAACTCAGTATACACTTGACTCATCTTATTTTCTGAAAACCAAAACATTAACAAAAAATATTATGATTCGTTCATAATACATTAAAAATATGCTTATATGCTTATGAATATAAAGAAAAATAAACCTGTAAATGATTGATGAATGGTATGAAAAGCGTGAAAGTACCTCACAATTGTTTCGAAATTTATAGGACACATCTAGGGTTTCAATTCCATTAAAAATGGCTGAAATATCGACTGATTTAGGTTGATATTTCATTTGAAATTTTGTTATTTTTTTTTATATGCTTTAAAATTTCAAATATCTTATTGAAAATAGGTTTAGATAAGTATGGCATGTTTATAGGGATTGATATATATTTTGAAAGTTTGTTTCATATCAATCCCATTGAATAAAATTGAAAATAAATATCATCCTAAAAAATAGCTTGATTTCAGATTGTTTCATATCAATCGCATTTGAATCACAACATGTGTTTATATAGTTTGTAGTTATAATGTTATGTGTAATTTCAATATGATGTTTGTGAAAACATATATTACGTCTACTAATGTTATAAAATATAAAAGTTCAAATTACCACATACTAATTTCACTTTACAAAATATCAAAGTATAAATGATATCAAATAATAACCTGTCCTTGTTTCTATTTACAATTTACAGCTATGAGTTTATAGTAAAACATTTGGGTCCAGATTCCTATTTTAAAATTTACAAAAGTCAAAGTATAATGCAATTATTTTGTGTGTTGTGTTTCCTATTATAAAGGAGATACTTTTCAAATTGCCTCAACACTCAACTGAATATTATTCACCGAAAATAGCTTAAACAAATTTTCAAAATTTCTATTTTTGGCTTACATGCCACGTGTAGTTTTTAGGGAGTTTTGAGGGATTTTTTTTGATTTTTGCCTTCTAATATTAGAAATCAAACTTGTGCTTTATATAGGTTAGGATTTTTTCTAAATCTAATAATTAGTATTACATGATCTCATAATTTATCTGCTTTTATTCATATATTGATTAAACCGGTGAATAATATTGAGACTATACCGATAAGTTTTGTTTTTTAAGTCTATAGTTATTATAATATAGCAAAAATTTTCAACAAGTGATTCTAAATTATAATGATATATAATAAAACTATATTAATTGGTGATTCTAAGATTATATATAGACAATATTTCACCGTTTGTCCCTAAACTTGTCGCAATTCGCGCATTTCGTCCCTAAACTTTTTTTTTGGCATTTTCGTCCCTGAACTCTGCATTTTTCGCGTGGTTGGTCCCTGGAACCGACTTTTGGCTGACGGACGTTGCTTTGCAACGTTAGTTGACCAGTCAAATGGGTTTTTGGTCATTTCACATGTTTGCAATTTACTTAAGGAATGGCTTGGTCCCTGAATATAAAACGGCTATTACAACCCTATTGGGTCACTTGTTACTGTGCAAACCTGATCATCTTCCTACAGTTACTCTGCAACCCGATCATTGTCACACACAAACAATCTCATACACACCGTGATTCTTGCAATGGCCAACCAAGATTGGAGCAAAGTTACGTTGACTGAAGACATGAAAGATTATCTTTATGAAACCTATAAGGATAGCTGGAAGCCAGGAGATGAGGTGTCTGATGAAATGTTATACACCTTATGGAACTATGCTATGGTGAAAGGTTAGCACATTGTTGCATTGTTCTTGTTTATAATTAAATTTAGACTAAATGATTTGAGTTGACCTTTTTTTGATCATTTGCCCCATCTTATGTTGACAGTTTTGAAAAAAGATCCCAGTAAGGAATTTCCAACCATTCAAGCTGTGTTGGGTCAAACCTCGAAACCCATGGAGGGAAAGCAAGCAGAGGCGAATAAAGGTATGCATTTTGGTATTTATTTAAAATGGCAAACAATGAGCATGTGTTTCTACCATTTTGATGTTGATTTACATTTTTGATGTTGCCCTACTGAATGCCCTTTAGGTTAGTTTATGATTTGCCTAAATGAAACTGTGATATGACTTTAGCAATTAAGGGACTTTACCCATATTGGCTTTAGCAAGTCAAACATGCATGACTCAAAGTGCAAATGGTGTTTGACTTTAGCAATTAAAGGCCTTTGTATTTGACCTAATGAGTGCATATTGTCTTATGTAGCCCTTTAGGGGTGTCTGAATGTCTGAAAAGTTTGGTAGAAACAGAGTTAGCCTATTGGTTGGATATATGTATTACATCTAATCTTTGTTAACCTATTAACTTGCAGATGAGCATAAGGAAAAGGTTGATGAAAGCAGGATTCAAAAGCTTGAGAAGAAGATACAAATCCTTGACAAAAGGATGGAACCAATTGAGGCGGTATACTTTTACAGAGGAGATTGGGGATTTGTGAGTGAAAAATCTAGTGAATAAGTGGTGTCGGATGAAAAGAGGTTTGAACACCTTGAAAGGAAGCTAAAATTGGCTTGAAAAGAGGATGCTAAACCTTGAGTATTAGTGCTACTCGAAGGCAATGAAGGATGTTCCAAGTGAAGAGGAAGTTTCTAGTGAAGAGGATGCTGCAAATGAGGTGTTTAGTGTGTCAAGTGAAGAGGATGAAGCTGCTCCAATAAGATCCAGACCTTCAACTTCAACAGTTGCAGCTGCAGTGGTAACTGAAGACAAAGTTGCTTCAACTTCAATTGCTATAGATACTCCAAAAAGATCCAAAGGCAGACCTCCCAAAAGAGCCAGAGCTTCCAGTTCAACTGCTGCAGCTGCTCCCAAAAGATCTAGAGGCAGACCTCCCAAAAGAGCCAGAACTTCCAGTTCAACTGCTACAGCTGCACCGAAAAGACCAAAAGGCAGACCTCCTTCATCTTCAAAAAGAGTTGGTGAAAGGAAAACAGCTCCATAACAAGCTCCTTCAACTACAACTCCAAGAGGCAAGAGGCCACTACCCATCACTGGAGTCACACTTGGCTTAAGTGCTCCAAATGCTCCAAAGGTTGCCTCTACAAGCTTTATGAGGAAGTCCAATGCATGGTTTTGAAGTTGACATTTCATGGTTGTTTTAAACAATTTCATTTGTTAGTGTATGGCACATTAAGTAATGTCCAAATTTTTCCTGTAAAAATTAACATATTAATCTACAAATATTAAATCTACTAATTTTCAATGTTTTTTGTGCTGTTATCTTTCATTTTAGATCAGTTGACTTATGTTAGTTGCAAATACTACTAATATAACAGTTTGTAATTTTAATGTTTTTTGTAGGTTGACTTTTAAAAGTCAATTTAACCTAAGAGCATTTTTTATTCTGCTAGTTTATGGCTTATTTGGATATGCATTTGCAGACTCCAATTACACATTGAAACAAGTTAGTTTGGAAATGCAATTGAATTAGTTAACACATAGAAAATATGTGATTTCAAGTAAGCATAACAAGAAAAGGTACAAAAGACATTATCTCAAACAATTTGGGTTAATACTGTTGAGAAAAAAAAGTTTGTACTGTTGGGTGTATTTAGTACTGGTAGGATATCAAATGTGCAATAAATGTCTATTCAACCTACGTTCCATTTACATTATCAAAACTAGTAGTATACAACGTTCAACAATAAATTAGTAAGACGTGTGTCTTTTCCAAAGCAAAAAAAAAAAAAAAAAACCGTTCAGTTGCCTTACGCAATGGTTATAAATTGGAACATTTGTAAACAACAAAATCATTCAAAACAACTTACATCTATACAATATCAAAAAAATGGAATCAACATCAAGAATTAACGTCCAAGAGAATGAAGCAGAGGTTAACATGCAAGAGAAACCAGGAATGCAACATATGGAAACAAATTAAATTGAAGAAAAAGCTTCAATAATTCAACAACTAGAAAAGGCTGAAGAAGAAAGTGAGGAAGTACCAGAACCGACCTTTGAAAAAACTATTGATTGGTATTTTAAAGAAAATTTTTAAGTACAGCAAAAAAAATTGATAAAATTTGAAAAACAAGAAAAAGCTGCTAGAGAAAAACCAAGGCGAAAAAGTAAATACACTTGGAAGAAGATGTGGGCATACAGAAAATGCAAAAATATTGCATCTGAGGAGACTCATCAGATGATGAGCATTTGGATTATGACAACTTTCATTTGTCATTTGATCCCGAAAAATCTCCCAAGTTTAATTGTTAATTGTTTCATGTAATGTTTATTTTTTGTTGAATAAAAAGTTTATTTTATGTTGAATGAAATGTTTATTTTGTGTTCTTTTATATTGAATTCGAATTCAACTGTTTATGTTGTATTTCATTAAATTTGTCCAACTAGATACTATATACGAATCAACTGTAAAGTAGCAACCATTGTAGTTGGCACAAAGCCAATCAAAAATATAAACAAACACCATATATGTTCTACCATTAGAATATGCAGGTTTTCTATGTTTTGTTGTGTTGTGTTACCTTTCAGTTTACATCATTTGGCTTTTGTTAGTTAGAATTAGTAACTATAATAAGTCAAGTTATATAAGACTTTGTAATTTGCGTGTTGATTGTACATTGACTTATAAAAGTCAAATAAAGCCATGGGTGTATTTAGTACTGGTAGGCTAAAAGTTAATACGGTTAGGTAATCGTTGGTACTGTTTGGGAATAACCGTTATTCATTAATAACCGTTGAGATATTTTTGTCTATGGGTTCGCTTATAGGTTTCACCACATTGGATAATTCACAATCTTTCTTTAATTTATAACATTTCTACAAGATAAAGAAAAGATTTATTCACACGATTTTCCCAAAACCCTAAGTCATATCTGTATCATCTCAATTTCCTTGACCAAACATACATACTCTTCTAAACGACCATAACCCATAACCCTAATCAAAATTTGATTGATCTTAATGGCGATTTTGGGGCATTGTAAGACACATAATGTAACACCCCCAAATTAGGGATACGCAGCGGAATTAAAGCTGGGTGTTATTTGACGGCACAACAGTTATAATAATAGGAAAACAATCTCTAATTGAGTTGTCTTAGAAATTTTATTATTCAAATATCAGAGTTTACAAAATGAGGTCCCAATAGTTTTACAACTTGTTAAATACTTTATGAAAGAATAATAAAATTTTAGCGTTCCTTCCGTATCCATGCTCTTTCATGCCATCCTTGTTTGTTATGAGCCTGAGATAAACATGCTAAAAGCGTCAACACAAAGGTTGAGTGAATTCACAGCGTTTGTAAATAAGTAATAGTTGAACACAAGTCATATAGTTATAAAATGAAGTATTGCAACGCAGCGTACTGCACTAAGCCTCATGAACTCAAACCTTAACAGTTTGGACATTATAGTAATGAGCTATAATGTAACGTTGCTAACATTATAATAATAATGTGAGTAACAGAGCCCTCGAGTAGGAGCTTGCCAACATCCTATTATTCTTCAAATATAATGCATTTGGCCACTTATCCAGCGACACAAATGGGGCGTCAACTGCCAATAGATCTATTCACTATATTCGCGTTCACTCGCAAGTGATTAATGGTTCATGATATGAGGGACTTTTAATGGCAAAACGTTTAACTTAGGCAATACCAGATCAGGATAGCATACAGAAAATACTTGTGTTCGATTTTGTAGCATGTATCTCCCCACAAGTTTGAAAAAAACGTATGAAAAAGTGGGACTATGAACTCACCTTGGTAATAAAGCAGTCTGAATGGAAATCAACTTAAATAAAGTTGATAAACGTCTCCGACACGAAACCTGAGTTGATTATGTCAAGTTTGAGTATTGGTATTTACGTATATGTGAGTTTAATATTTATCGTAAAGGTTTTGTTAACAATTATTATTTTAGTTATTATAACATGAAGTCTCTTCAAAAGTTATTGGTATTAAGATTTTACCATTTTTCCTATTTATGGTTTGTTATTCGATATTGATATATAAGTTTTTATAACAAGTCCTGAATCGTTATAATGTTAAATATATTTCTTATATAAGTTTTATAAAAACTCCTCCCTATCGTATAACTATTACACGTGTTTTATAAAATAACTCGGATCCTTTAATGTGTTAAAACATATTCCCGGATCACTATATAATAAAAATATATTATTAGACTTTTTATACAAATATTACACTTTTTACCCTTATAGTTTCAAAAATGACACTTTATACCCACAACTATTGTTCATTGACAAAACAGCCCTTGTACTAATTAACTTATAAAACTTACATTTTTGGCCCAAGAAAACTCTATCTTTTATTTATTACAAAAATTTCCCTAGTGTTTTTCAGGAAATGAGATAATTGAAGAGCACGTTTGGTTGTATCAACGAGGCAAAAACAAGCTAAGTTTTAGACGAGGCCGTACAATGTTTTTACAACGTTCTTGATGTTTTCAAAAGTTTACTAGGTGGTCTTTCTAACTGTTCAGACAATAGGTCATGAGCTTTTATGGTTTGCTCGTAATAGTTTTCTAAAGTTGGGTGTTTATAAACTATTTCTACGTAGAAATTACTAAGTATTGTTATTTGTTTATTAGGTTTAGACAGCTAAAAGTATAGCTCAATAGAATCAAAACTACTTGATCTTATTCCTACATTCTTGATACTACTTAATCTATGCTAGAAGGTCTACGTTTTGCCCCTGAGTTTAGGTTCTTAGGTGATCGTTTGATAGTCGAATTAAATGGCCAAAGTTGGTACTCTAGAACCTATACTCGATCTAGAACAGAATACAAAACGATTTGGGTTTCAATTTTAAAGCCTATGAACTGCTCCGTTAAGTATCCTAGCATGTTTATATATATTCCTAGATTATCTATATCCAATCTTAAGGGTCTTGTGTTTAGAAAACATGTCGAAAATTTTAAATAGGGATGTTTGGTCTAGTAACTCGCGACAAGGAAACAAGGCCTGAGTAAAACGTCATACTTAGTTCTTTTTGACCCGGTTATTCGGGCGTTTAGAAGTGTCCTAGGTGATGGTTACAAGTGTCTATTGGCTGGTCTTATAAGCCGAAGCTTGTGGTAGAAAAATGAGGCAAAAGTGAGGCGTTTAAGAAAAGATTTTTGGAAATTTAAATGTCGGGTTTAAAAACAGTCCGCACCTACAGCTCTGGTTGTATGTTTTTAGGACCCGTGCTCCTGAGTTTTTAAAGAAAACGTCATTCCGGACAACTTTCATGTTTTAACTTTTTGATGAATCGGATCAGAAATGCCTCATTTTGCGTGTTTTCAGTTTCTGTCACAGAAACTTTGTTGACAGCTTTTCGGCAAGTTTTTGGTAATTTCATTTGGCCGTATCTTTTGACTCGTGTACTCGTTTTGGGTGATTCACAAGCCTGGATTCTCGTTTTTATTTCTCCTAAATGATTGTTAAGTTTATATATGCTCACAAAATTATCTATCATCAATATTAGGATCCTAGTTTAATATATATGTCGAAAATATTTTATTTAAGGGTTTTGCTTGGTCTAATGACTCGCGAGAATAAAAACATTACATGTACATCTTATGGCCAGATCTTGGGGGAAAATTGAAGTGTGCTAGGTGGTGTTTAAAAAAAACAAAAGGGCTGGTCCTAAAACTCTTGGCTTGTTATAGAAAAATAAGGCGTAAAAGGGGTGCTTGGGGCTGTTTTGCCTCAATTCAGAAAAGACAGAAACCAAGATAACTCTTTATAAAAACTTGTAGTTCCTTCATATTAGCTATTAAATGATTACTTGAATTGTTTTTAAGTATCATTAAACAACTTTAAGCTTATTAAGTTTACAACATAATAAAATGAGTGTTTGTCTGCTCGTTTCATTATATCAGAAGAAAAACAAAACATAACTTTTAGCCTAGGTTTCTAGTTAAGACTTGTTTATTAGCATATGTAAGAGTATGTAAAGCTTACAAAAGAGGTTTGAAAGGGCTGGAGTACTTACTTTGCTTAAGGGTTCGATTATTGAAGGATTTTGGACAAAGGTGACTTGGAAATGGAAATTAGGCTATCTCCTCCTTCTTGGCTTCTAACTGATCTAAAGGTTCTTCTTCACTTCTAGTACATGGCTAAAACTTAGTTTAAAGGTGGTAAAATGCTTAGAGGATGAGTTGTGGTGGTGTGATTAAAAAAATGGTGAAGGGTTCGGTTGATATGAAGGTGACTAGCAGAGATGGTTTGTTTGGAGGGCAAGGTGGTGGCATGGTTACTTGCAGATCCAAAGGATTATAAGGTGGTGGTGCATGGATTGGTTTAATGGTTTAGAAAGATTCATGTAGTCTTGTTTTTAATAGTGTATTCATATGCACACTACACATCTCTCCATCTATTTGGACTTCAAGATCAGTAGATATATAAGAGTATGATTGTTTGGTGCTATTCGAATGATGATGAGTGAAAAGGGGGGAACATGGGTCGATTTATATAAGGGAGTTATAAGAGAGTTCTTGAAAGTGAGATGTCATCATGTTGTGTTGTAGGAAACATGGTAAGGTGGCCTAACTTCCTGGATTTCCAAATGTAACGAGAGGAAGTAATATTAAGGTGTGGAAGGTTTTTAACCATGAATTGTAACTAACCATATGGACTTTGGGTAAATCTTCTAGAAACATAGTGATGTGGAGACTTAGGGCACCATTTGAGGGTTCTTATGGCTAGAGAGTTTACAAGTATCCATGTCCTAACTAGTTTGGTTTTTAATTTGTCTATTTCGAACTAAAAATCTGATCTAGGATTGATCATCCTTAAGTTCTTGTACTTAGGGCTTAATGACATGTACCTAGGGTTTATCTAGTGTAAGTAAGTTAGTCTAGATTGTAAATTAAATAATATCAAAAGTAAAAATGTAATTTAGAGTTTGTTAGGCTAGGTTTTAGTGTCGAATTATATGGGTAAATAAATGAGGATCGGATTGTGCGTAAGGAGGTTGTGCCACGGGCTTACTAGGGTTGCACTAAGGTCTAAGGATTATGAAAAATATATCTTTAGTATTTTGTCTATTTAGAATAATTATAAATAAGTTTATGTTAATATAAATATAGTTTTTAAGTTTCATGCATCAAGTGCTTGTACACTAGGTTTAAAGACTTGTACTTTGGCTCATTAAATATAAGAAAATATATTTTGAAGGCTTGTTCATAAAATACTTGTACAATACGCTTTGAAAATAAGTACACTGAGGTTTATAATGAGTTTATATATATATAATGTGTTCATGCATTATTAACTTGTACCTGAGCTTGATAAACTTGTATTCTTGTATTTCTTTAAAAATATCATTAATTTGAGTTTTATTATAGTTTTAATAATTTAGGGTTTTCATGAACACTTTAGTAAATAGAAAATGTTAAATTTAAACGTTGAATATGAAATGACGTAAGGTGGTAAATAAGAGTTGAAACTTTGGTACTTGACATATAAAAATATTTATTCAAAACAAAACTAAGTGAACTAGTTTATTTAGAATGTGAGTTAAATCATATTAGTTAGTTGTTGTGATTAGTTAAACTGATAATGTTTAAAAAAAATTTAGACATGGAAAAATGGATAAGTATTAGTTTAATTTAAGTGGAAATTTACCGGTGGTTACACATAACATGGTTGCCTACTTACAGAAACCAGAGAGAAGTGAAGGATTTCACCAGATTGTGGATTTTCTCAATAGAAGTTACATAAGGTATGCTATTACACAGAATCCTACTATGTATGTTTCTCAAATCAATCAGTTTTGGCAAACTGCCAATGTCAAACCACTTGCTAATGGAGAAAAAGAGATAAATGCTACAGTTGATGGCATATTCATGGCTATTACTGAATCATCTGTTAGGAGGCATCTGAAACTAGCAGACAGTGGTGGTATTAGTTCATTGCCAAATAATGAAATATTTCAAAATCTTTACTATATAGGGTATGGGTTAACTTTTGATAACTTAACTTTTCAAAAACCACAATTTCCCCCTCAATGGAGATTTCTCATTCATACCATCGTACATTGTTTAAGTCCAAAGAAAACTTGTTGGGAAAAATTTAGTAGCAACATAGCAACTGCTATTGTTTGCTTGGCCACAAAAAAGAAGTTTAACTTTTCAAAATTGATTTTTGATGGTATGGTGAAAAATGTGAAAAGCAAATACAAATTTTTAATGTATCCAAGATTTATTCAAATTTTTTTGAACAAACACAAGAAACGGCTTCAACCTCACAAAAACATTCTTAAAACTCCTACCCTTAGTCAAAAGGTTTTTAGTAATATGAGGACGATTTGTATGGGTTATAATAGGAGAGAAGCACCACTGTTTTTATCAATGATTGTTCCACCACTTGAGGGTCATGGATCTGCAACCCAAGTTGAGTCTCATGACACATCCATAAGTGCTCCATCATCATCAGAACCTCAAGTTACACAGACATTTACGAGAAGAATTAGAAAGGAATATGTGGTACCTCAACCCATATCTCCAACTGAACCAAATGTAGTAGATGAGGCTATCTGTGAGACATTGGTGCGGGCTGCCACTACTCTCACAGGCTTAGAAGCTGGGCAGGCCAGTGGTAAGAATGATAAGACCCAACCCATGGAAACATCTAATGATTCAAGTTCTCATGAGGCTGATTCAGGTGATGCAAACCCCATGCTGCATGATACAATGGGGGATATGCCTCATGGTTCCCCTGTCCCAAAACTGAACACAGATGGAAGTGATGTAGGTAGTCTGAAGTACAAAGAATTGATGGATATTTCTACAAAATTGTCAGACATAGTTACTGGGTTGGAGGAAAACTTGAAAAAGACAAAGCAACTTTATGTTGGTGCTTATACCAAGTTGATTCAAAAAGTAAAGAAGTTGCGCCAAAAACTGAAGGACAGTAAAGGTAAGAGGAAATCAACCATTGTGGATTGTGATAGTTCAGAAGATTTTGAGGATTTTGATTTGGAGGATCTTTCAAAACCGACGAAGTTTGAAGAGGGTGCAGAGAGTCATGGTAGGATTGAAGATCCAATGGGATTTGATATCCCTTTTAAAGTTGATGGTGCAGATACTGTTGAACATATTGGTACTGGTGGCGGATCTGTTTGTACTGCTAGTACTCCGAATATTGATGAAACAACTGCACAGACATTAGTTCATATAAGAGATAATCCTATTAATGGTCTACTCGAGAATATTAAAAGCAAACAGATTGCAAAGAAAGCAGAAGCTAAAAAGAAGAAACCCCAAACTCAAGCACAAATGATGAGCTATATGAAGAGATATCTGATGAATCAAGATCATTGGACTGCAAGTCGACTGAAAGGCAAATCCTTTCAGGAAATTGTAAATCTACACAGACATGCTCGTAGGAAGGTTGACGACTTTATTCCAATGCATTCAGCAGAAGAAAGTAGAAGATTTAAGAGAGGTGGTTTACATTTAGAATCAAAGTATTCAAAGAAGCAAAAAACATATGTTGCAGACCAAGAGAAACAAGATTTGAGTGAAGAACAGCTTCAGCATATGATGCAAATTGTTCCATATGACGGTATGAATGCAGAAGCTTTACAAGCCAAATTTCCAATCATTGACTGGGAGATCTACACTGATGAATTTGGAAAATACTGGAAGATAATAAGATGTGGAAATCGTTCTGAGGTATACAAACACTTTCAAGATATGATGAAAGCATTTGACAGGGAAGATTTGGTCAAGCTATGGAGTTTAGTCACTAAAAGGTTCAAGTTAACAGAGATAGCTGATAACAAGGAAAAAATGCTATGGGTTGAATTAAGTAGGCTTTTTAAACCAGATAAAGATGACAAATTATGGAAGTTTAATGCAGATGAAGCATCATTGAAATGGATATTGTATGATACATGTGGAGTTCACCATTTGTCTACAAAAGGTGGAACTTACATATACATGCTGGTGGAGAAAGAATACCCATTGCCAACACATGCTCTCAGTGTGACTGTCGAAGAAGATACTCAGATGGCAAAAGATCTGCTTAGGAAAATCTTCATACAGTCTGAAAGTTATGTGTGGAAATGATCAAACAGTCTGAAAGTTATGTTTGTAAATGTTCAAACATTTAGTTGTAAAAAAGTAACATATTTGTGTCTTGTTAGTTTTCATTTTAAATGATTTGAATTATGTTTGTTGAAATTAGTAAGTATTTTAACTTTAGTAATATTACATTTTGCTCCAATGAGTTTCATAAGTAAGTTGACTTTTGAAAGTCAATTAAAGCCATGACCAATATTGGTATATCATTTCATGGTTCATTTTGTAGAACATACAATTAGTCAACACATACACAATAACTTATTTTCATTAAGCATAATGGTTGAGTACAAAAGACATTAACTGAAGCAACCCATAACAACCACACCCAAGACATAAAAACCTTAAACTAAACATAAAAACACCCATCAGTTACCAAATCCTTCTTGTCACCAGCATACACCCTTTTCCTCTTCAAAGGCCTTCCATTGGCTTCCACCTGTTCATCAACAACAGCTTCAGGAGTAACAAGATCAACAACAACAATTTCATGTTTAACTCTTGGCACATTAACTGCACCATTAGTTAGTTTGACAAGTGTGTTGTCTAAGGTTTCATTCCAATCTGCCCATTCCTTGATTGGACAAACCTTTTGCTGTGTAATCTTGTTTTCCAGCATGTCAACTTCTTCCCTTAAGTTTTTTTAATGGCATTCAGCAGATTATTGAACTTGTACCATTCATGAATCCTGTTCAACCATAGCTCAGTGAAGTTGAGTGGATCGTCACTGCCCTCATCAATTCAGGGAGATGGTCAACAACATCTTCGATAAATGCCAGCATTGATGCCCATTTTGTTCTTGATTGTTCCATTTGGGAGTTGTGGGTTGCAATGAACAGACTGCTTTTCTTTTCAGCCATTTGGAATTGTTGGATGCAAATTGTGGATGCAAATGGATAGGGAAATGGGCCATGTTTTATAGGTACAAATGAGAGTTGTCAGTGGCATGGTGGTTTGGCGGGAAAAATGACCAAAGGACTAACATAGAATGTGAATTTTGAGGACTAACGGTAAAACAAGGTCAGTAATTCAGGGACTAAACATACACTCTGTGAGATAGGAATAATTGGCGGGAAAATTAAAAATCCCGGCAAATGAGCATTATTTGAACCCTTTTATCTCGTTTTAGGTCCCTAATTTGCGAAAACATTTTGCATGCATCGTCCCCATTTACAGAATCGCGTTATAGGCCCTCACAAACACCAACTTAAAGGACACTATAAATTGGCAAGAAGGTTCTTACTGTCACGGAAAATGACAACAACATGAGTAACTCACCCCGTGCTTCATCAGATCACCTGAATGATGAAATTTCTGGCCAACATCCTGTTAGGATCATACCGGGTCCTGCGGGTGTCTATCAAAGGGCGAAGCTACGTAAAATAGAGGAAACTCGGGAAGGTGGAGAGGTGTCTATAATTTCCACACAGGAGTATATGAGGAAAGTTGTTGAAGACGTGGGTGAGGATAAGGATTTTACACGTGGGTCATGGCTTAGCGCCGTGGACTATGTGAATGCTAATGGAGGGGGGGGGTTGTGATTGGATGTTTAGGTGATATCAAAAGCTTTATCAATAAGGGGAAAGTTGAACAAGTTGTTGCTATAATAAAGTCGTGTGTAACACCCCAACCCGAAAAGGGCTAAAGTGTAACATTTTGGAGTCAAATCAGAACACAAGTAAACGGGAATACATTACTAATACAAGGGTTACAATGCGGTTCTAATGAAAAGATAAAGGACTAATTCTAAATATTACAACTTCCAAAACTAATACAAGCTAAGAACCAAAAGGAAACTCTAAGTCAAAACTCTAATCCATGGAAGGCTATCAACAATGTAGTCCACTAAGAGCTCCTAAGCACTCTTCACTCAACCCAGCTTCTTTCTAAAACCTGCCGCAGGAAAAGAAATGCGGCTGAGCTTAAAAAACCCAGTGAACAGATATAAACGAACGAAAACTACTAACAAAAGGAAAACGAAGGTGAATACAACATAAGTCCAAGCGAATCTGCTGAGATAGAAATCAAAAATATGGAAACATAGAATATGATCAAAGGAAATACGGATAATGGATACCAAACACTCAAGGAAATGAAATGAGTCATAAGTGTAAGCAAAAGAAATAAAGCAAGCGTAAGTTAATCACATCAGAGATGAGAAGATAATAAGAATCATAGAGAAGTAGAACAAATAGGAATGCCCAACAATATATATACTAATTGTACATAGGAGTCATGACCTCCATTGTACCAAATGTGAAAGGGGTGTATTGCACACACACCAAAACATTCACCAAATAATACTAAACTGAGTACCTAGGATGCATCCATACGCTCCCTGCAAAACAGATATATATATGCACAAAGCTCTAGGCTAAGTAAACATATACAATAATAAATATAGGCCTGAATAGCTATAGCATAATAGGGAACACTATGGACAAAAACCCACCTCCACAGATAGTGTCAATACCACTGGTGCATCAGTGGCAAGGCCATGGACTCCCCATGACTGGCTACAAATTAATCAAATAATGGGCAACAAATAGGGCATAGGAATGCTATAAGAATAAGAACTATAACATGCAACAAATATCAAGCAAATCATAGCAAAACCGGATTAATCAAATACGAATCAAACAAAGGGAAGCATAGCAATGGTTCAAGTCAAAGGTTCATAATAGCAAAAGGACTCATAGCAAAGGTTCAAAACTTGAAGTTAAATAATCAAAAGATGTTAAAGAAAGTCGTGAGAAATCCTAGAGAATAAAACAGATTAAGGACTTTAGAAAATTATTTAAAACCTTTTTATCGTAAAAGTATTCCTTTAAAAAACACGTTTCATAAAAGTCATAAAACCTTCATATAAAACTGGAATTGTATCATAATCACATAAATCATTTCAAAAATAGTTTTTCTCAAAAGTCATCAGGTTATATTTTTAAAAGGGTCTTCATACGAAATTATATTATCAAATGAACCAAGGATATCCGGCGTATAAAGATCAGAAATCATAATAGTGGCAATGGAATGGATCATGAGTCATAAGAAACCTTACTGAAAGGTTAGAATATCTGTACCTTAAACCGCCAACGAAACATTGCATAAGAATAGGAAGTCACTCATTCTTCAGCGAATCTACATGAATTAATGATCGGCTTATTATTAATAACTTATTCAGAATCAGATTACTTGTTTTAGTCGGCTTTCCATTTTAGTAAATTTCCATTTATAGCAACTTTCTGTATTATGCAGGTTTCCATATCTAGCAAGTTTCCTTATTTAGAAAGTTTCCATACTTAGCACATTTCCAAAATTTAGTCTAATAGGGTTTTGGTTTCACAGTATTTAATATTTAGGTTTAGGGTTCTAAAACATATTTAATTTCATACATAGCAAAATTAGGTTTTCTTGTCATTAAATTAGATTTTAAAGGAACATCTTTATTACAATTAGGTTTTAATGGTCTTTAATAACATCCTAGCAAAGTAATAGGTTAAAAGTGGCAACACCACATAGTTTTAGGGTTTCAATTATAATTAGTCAAATATGATAAATACTATAGTTTAAGGTCTTATATGTCATTTTAGCAAAGCGTAGGGTTTAATGTGATAATAATCGAAGTTTAGGGTTATATGTGTCAATTTTGGTTTTCCTATAGCCTATTCAAATATACAACTCAATATATAAAGGTGTTCATGCATACTTCATCTTCTTCGTTTGAGATTATATATCTGAATTCGATTCGCGCTTTGTATTAATTGTTCTTAGTTTCATTCCTTCGTATTCTACCAGATATAATAGCGTATAGGTTCGTTTTTACCAATTCTTACGTGACATGCAAAAGTTCCGTTCCGAAACATACCGCAACTCTTGTATATTATATCTCATTTAAGATTCAAATAAATCCGATCACCCTTTTGTTTTGTTTTTGCCATTTTGAAATCAAACAAGTTCTATAATTCTTTTATCCATTCGACTTATAGGTAGATTTATAATAGTTTTAAGCCGCACAATCACGCCTCACATCAGTAAAACACATGTAGGTTTAAAGGTTGATTAAACATGTTTTGCTTTCCGTTATTTCATGTGAGGTCTCGTATGATTTTATGTGATCTTATTAGACGTTAAAAGTGTGCAGCCGAAATAGAAAACACAACACGATGATCGAACAGAAAAGAGTAAAAGAAATTGAACAAGGTTTGATGACGTTACCCTCGTAGCGTGTCGAAGCAAAGGAATACATCACTTGATCGAATATAAATACCAGCCGAACAGAAATCAAGACACCCACGTTAACCCTTCCTTTCGAACAAAACAAACCCACGTCTAAACCAATCAAGATAGCAGTATCAACCACGATCACGAACACGATAGCACACAACGTACCTCCTTTGCATACCCTTGGATTCGAATGAGAAGGAACAAAGAAAGAGTATGCAGCCACCGTTTTGTGTTTGTGTTAGGTTTACGTTTTATTTTTATTATTATTATTACTATCATCTTTTTATTCGTATGACTAAAGAGAGGGAGCCAAAGAAAGATGCGTATTATGTCCTGAAATATTAGGGGGAGCGTGGTACTAATTTGGAAAGTATTAAAAGGTCTTAAATGGGTTTGATTGGGAAATTATGGATTGGTTATGTTTGAGTTTAAAGACAACCGAGAATCATGGGCGATTTACATAAATTTTCGGTGGTTACAACTTAGTATTGAATGTGTGATAGGTAGCCAAAATTATATAAGTTTGTTTAGATGTACAAATATTTATTTTAGATAAAACTTAGGTTAGCTTAGTTTGATATAATTATAGCACAAAATATAAAGTGTAAGGTTTAATTAACTTATTACAAAGTTTAGGGAAAAATTAAAAATTATACGTAAATTAGGTATTTGAATTTTAGGGTTTTACATCGTGTACCCCAAATGCACTTGGAGATCTTACAGTTACTGTCAAAGATCTCTCAGGTGAAATATCTGGTACAATACATCGTAAAATCATTAATGAGGGGGATTATGGAAAGGATATTACTGTAGGAGCTGCTTTGATTCTTCGTAATGTTTCAGTGTTTTCACCAAAATCAGGCCATTATCTTAACATTACCAGGAAAAACTTAGTTAAGGTATTCAAAAAAGATACGCTTCCTGGTTGTAGTGGAATTTTAGAGGAAGAAGAAATAATGAAACTGATGGAAGAAGAAGAAAAGGCTGAATTTGAGATGTAGGTAGTTGGAAATGTTATTGATGGTGAAATTCAGCAGAGTTTAGATGAAGAAGCATTAAACCTTGCATTAGAAGAAGAAGAAGATTTTGCAAAGGCTGACCAAGAGAGGCTGCAACAAGAAGAAGAGGAGTATAACCTGCTTTGGGGCTTGCTTGTGTAACAAAACAAAAAATGGATATATGTTTGTTTTGTTTGACTATCTTGTGTAATCTGTTTCAGTTTAATGAAATGAAATCAGTTTTATCATTTCCTTCATTTGTGTATAATAACTGTTAGGAGCTTCAACTTTAATGTGACCATACATTAAAGAAGGTACTGCTGAAAAAAAATGATACTGGTAGAATTAAAGAAGGTACTGCTACATTCAAGGAGTAAAGAAGTCACTGCTTCTCAACTTGGTCAAACAAGATGACCTACACAATCTATCAATGCACAAGTACTCAGCACAAAAGAATTTAGTGGATCAATAATACAATGTCACATTTGTAATATGTTATCTCATTTCCTTACATGTCTGTGTATGCCTTTCAAATAAAAATACAAAGTGTATCTAGCAATTAATTTGACTTTCAACCATCCGTTGAACAAGCATTGAATGTGTCATTCAATAACTTTAACTAATTAAAGTCAAACAACTTACCTACTATAAAAAGCAAGGTAGAGTATTGAGCACACACTTGGTAACATTAAACACATAACACTCAAACAGTAACTACACCCGATCAAACCCTAAATTCAAAAAAAAAAAAAAAAAAAATGCAAATCAACACAATGAGCTCCCCTAGCCGTCCAGGTATTTATACTGGAATTGTTATTTATCATTTGATACGTCTTTTGCACCATTTAATTGTTGTTTATCCTGTTTAACATATTTGACCTTGTTTTAAGTGACAAGATTTGGGGGTTTTGTTTGCTTGTATGTGTTTACTAAGATTAGAAAGACCATAATGTAGTTTGATGCCTACATTTGAACACTAAGATTAGAAAGACCATAATGAGCTTATTTTATCATTTGATCAAACTTTTCACTCCTCGCCTTCATTTGTGACACATGCCTTGTGCCTACTTGAACGAAATGTATTGTGCCTTTAATGTTGTTTGATACCTACCTTTGAACACTAACTGTACCAATTATATTAATGTGACCCAGTACCAATTAGCTCATCTTCCAGCAGTTCTAGTTTAAGTTCTGGTGGTTACACAATCCCACCCGGATTGCTTGACTGGTTAATTAAAGAGCAAGAAACTGAGTCTGCTACAACCTCTGAGTATTGAATTGAAGATTCTACAAGCTCTGATTCGCTAATAGAAGCTGTACCTCTCCAAGTTATTTACCTTCTCAGCCTCTCCCAGCTGACCTTGCTGTCCTAGCTCTGCTTGTCCCTGATGAGCAGCCAATCCCAACAAAGAAACGTAAATGTGACCAGGATAATGGTGAAAGCAGCAAAGGCAAGGCAAAGGCAAAAGGCAAAGGCAAAGGGAAGGCAAAGGCAACATATAAAGCCAAAGAGAAAGGTAAGGGCAAGGGGAAAGGCAAGGCAACATGAAGATGATGTATCATGTCCAACTTATGCTTTTGAAAAACTTGTTCACTTCTGATGATGGTTGTAAATATTTCTTAACTTACTATGAATGGTGGTAATGTAGTAGACTTAAGTTCTGGTGGTTACTTTAATGACTTAATGGTTAATGCTTTTCATGTTTCTAGTTTACAAATTCTGCAAATCATGACTTCCTTATGATAAAGGATGAGATCAGATACAATTAGAGTAATTTGTGGTTGACTTGAACAGCCCTTGATATGGAGTTGACAATCAAACATTTACAATCAACCATAAACAATGACTAGTAATTAAACTTCATATTTTTGATACATAGAGGTAAAAAGTAGCAACCATTCCATACATCACTATTCCATACATAAGATAAAAACCAGATTACAAACATACTAAAACCATACAAACACCATAATCATTAAAAACTTTCACCCCAATTGGTTCGAACCAGAGCTCTCTTCCCCACTTGCATCACTTTCCCTCCTATCCTTCCTTTCTTTAAATTCTTCAAAGAAAATTTCAAAAGCCCTAATCCTGCTTGCCAAATTCAACCTATCCTGCTGCTCGATAACCTGGGAGACTCGCTCCTCCACCATGCTGTCCAAAAGCACAGTTCGCTGCTCCTCCGACATGTTTTGCTGCTGCTCCACCATGTTTTGTTGTTGCACCACCTGATTTTGTTCATCCCCCACCTCCTCTTACTCCTCCTCCTCCTCCTCTATATCTTCTTCCTCATTCAACCCCAAAACCTCATCCCAATAAAAGTCCTATCTACGCACCCACCTCAGTATTTGTGTCCTCATCACGGTGCTAACCTGCCTGTAATTCCCAAATTCCAACACGGGATCATATCCGAATTGATTGAACACTGCGTCCTACAACAAGGCGTTGTTTAAGACAAACTCGTATTCGTCAGCTTCACTTGGAAAACCTCCATTTGCATCTGGGGCTGCCATTTTTAAGTGTGGTTCTTTTTCAAAGGGATTTCTGTGTTGGTGTGTGATCTAGGGTATACAAACGAGGTTATAAATAGGCTAACGAGTTGTTGAACGGTTACCAAGAAGATAGGCGGGAAAAAAGCGGGGGAAGGGACCAAATGCGCCAATACAAAAATGTGAAATGACCAAAAACCCATTTGACTGGTCAACTAACGTTGCAAAGCAACGTCCGTCTGCCAAAAGTGAGTTCCAGGGACCAACCACGCGAAATATGCAGAGTTTAGGGACGAAAATGCCAAAAAAAAGTTTAGGGACGAAATGCGCGAATTGCAACAAGTTTCGGGCGAACGGTGAAATATTGTCTTATATATAACTATGATTTACTATTTTACAAAATTTTACCAAACATTAGTCATCATCACTTCAACTTTTCAATTAAACTTAGAAAAGTTAATGGAAAAAAAATAATTTTGTTTATTTTTTTTATAAAAAGTCATGACCCGGCCAGGTTTATCAAACCGGGTCAACCCGGATCAACGAAAAACCGGCGGTTCAATCCGGTTCTCAAACAAGCAAAAACCCGGTCCTATCCGGCCCGGTCTCCGAGCCGGTTCCCGGTTCAACCGGTTGAACCGGCCGGGTCAACCCGGGTTTTAAAACATTGATCAAAACATTACATAGATTTTGTGTAGGGCTAACCATGGAAGGTTCAAAATTGAACCGAACCGACAAAAACCGAGCTGACTCGATAGTCTTTCGGTTTATGTTTTTCACTATTTTCGGTTCGATTCGGTTCGGTTCGACCCAAAACCAACAAAAACACCCATAACACACCTAAACCGAACCGAACCGACGTAGCCGACGCAAAACCGAACCGAATCGACCATATTCGGTTCGGTTTCGGTAGGTTTTTCACGGTTTTTGATTTTCGGTTTTGTCTGGGTCAGGTCGGTTTTCGACCGATGCTAAGCCTTAATTTTGTGTATTGTTTAACTATTTTTATCAAGAATCTATTACCACCGAATTTATTTTAATATTATTTTTTCTTCCCTCCACCTATACAATCAATACATACAACCAATCTATATTTTCTTACCATTTATCAACAACCCAACCTAACATATAATAATATTATTTCTTTTATATTTAATTAATTATTTAAAAGTTTTATGTAAAACTATATATTTAATAAAATATTTACTTTATAAGTATATTTTTGAAAAAGTAACGGGTTGAATAATAAAAAAATAATAATAAAATTTTCACTTTATATTTTTAGGTTTTAATTGAAATAAAATGTGTTTTCATTAAAAAAATGAAATTACAAAAATATGAAAAAATTAAAAATTACAAATTTTAGAGATACAAATGGCATATTTAATTATCATCGTCAAAATTTTGCCATATATACTCAATCAAGTCATTTTTTATAGATGAATGAGCTTCTATGTTGCGTAGTTTTCCTCTGTTTCTCATATAACTTCTCGGATCCAATAAAGATATTATTATATTATATAAGTAATAGTATTATATTATTTTAGAATGTATTTATATGAAAATGGCTAACTTATATGGTAAAAGTATAAAAGTGTTAAGTTATAGAAAGTTTAACACAATATGTTTCTAAAAAATGACTTACTTAGAATCCCATGGTTCTTGACCACCGAAAGAATCTCCACCAAATGGAAACATGAAGATAAGAATGTTAAACAACTTATTCTGAAGCTCATGACCATACCAACAGTCACCCGCTTTCCCATAGTTGATGAGGTACGACGCCATGGTGGTCCCCAATTGAGTTGCATCGACATTTGGGACAACCTTTACACCAAGCTTTTCCAGTTCCTTGATGTGGTCTTCGACCACTGGGTACAATTTCTTTAACAACTCTGTTTTATAACACAGGTCAGCCAAATACACTTTGATAACAAAACTTTATTTATAAAACAAATATCGCCTTTGGGCTCTCGAGTGGTCGCGGTGATGAAGTGGTTATAGGCCCCAAAGGCTCTTGCCATAAATGCCGCATAAGAAATGTCTCCTTGTCCCAGTAACAACAAATTTTGATTGTTTCGGTAATGTGACACACTCTCGGCCATGACTTATGCTTGACATATAAGTATCCTATTATAAGAACAAAATTGAAACATTACATGGAACTATGTAATAACAAAATGCAAAAACAAAAAAAATGCATAGTTAAAAAGGAACAAAAAAGTTTACCTGCAACATCAACAGAAGAAGAATCTTTTGAAACTTTCAAGTTAAGTTTTGAAATTTTCTCAAACTATAATGTTGGAGCATGGGTGGAAAGAGCAAAAGAAGAAGAAGATTCTTTTAAAATTATTTTAAGGGTGGAAAGGATGCTTTTGGACAAAACAACATTCATCTTTACATTGGTGGTGGTATTTTTTTTAACAAGTAAGGTGGTATGGTAAACTACCGGATGGTTTTGTTCTACCATAAAAATATGAAAACAACCCTCTAAATGTGAAAAGAAGTTTTTCGATGTGCCAGAAAATATGGAGAAAGAGATGACAGAGAAATAGAGATATTGGAAAGAAGGAGATTCAAATATATTACTGGATGGTTTTGTTCTACCATAAAAATATGAAAACAACCCTCTAAATGTGAAAAGAAGTTTTTTGATGTGCCGGAAATTATGGAGAAAGAGATGACAGAGAAATAGAGATATTGGAAAGAAGGAGATTCAACTATATATGTGTTATCCTATATACTAAAAGGCAAAGTTAAACGGGGTTCAAGGCAATGGTATTACGGGATAGTTATCAACCAAATCTGTTTTCTTATTGGGCCATGGAGTTTATTTTATTGTTAATGGTCCACTTGCCATTATATGGTTGGTCACTTTTGGTAATGATTTACGGGTGCTACAGTGCTTGAGCAACAGTGCACCACGTTTTCCGTTTTTCCCACTACTAACTCATATTTCTGGAACCTTCACCTTTCATCCTCACAAAACCAGACACACACACCTCTCTATCTCTAGAAATTTCCATAACCCAAATTAATCTTTAACCGAAAAAATATCACAAACCCAGATCTAACAAAGAATAATGATTTTATGCTATCTTCACATTCATCGGTAAGTAAGTTTAATGATTCACTTTTAACTTTTTTTTTTTTGAAGATTTATTTTCTATAAAACTCCTTTTTAGGATTTTATTTTGAATAAAATCTGTTATCTTGATCATTTAATTAAGATGTCAATAATAATAGGATAATTTCAAGACCACTTCATTCACCAAGAAACATTAAAAATCGTGCATCTTTTTCTTCATTTGGAAGCTATTCTCCAAGATCTGGTGGAAGGGATGGATTTGAAGAACCACAACCTCATTTCTTGGACAATTGTTTTCTGTGTAAAAAACATGCTTGGCCATAATAGAGATATCTTCATGTACATTTAATTTTTATATAATTTTTTATATATATATTTTTAATTGTTGGTTTTAAGATTTTTGTTTCACTGCTCATATGGGTTTCATTTATTTTTCGTGATATATTCTTTACCAATTTAAAGTTATGTTTATTTATTTATTGTATGATATTCGTAGAAAGTTGTAGGCTTTAGATCATATTAATATTTTTTATATAGTTTACACATTGATTTAAGAGGTTTGCATGATATATTGAATGGGTTTTGGATAGGATACCGAAATGCTAGCATAAGGTGTATTGTTATAATGTTATTTATACTTACTTCCCTCATCTTTTCAGGCAAAAGATTATGGTGCGAGAAAGAAAGCCGGACAAAAGAGATAATTGGAAGCCTAAAATTCCAAGGTTAACATTCAAATCCAAGTACCAATTATCCGTTTTTTAAGTTTTAAACTTGATATGTTTTATCAGTTTTTTTACTTTTAAAGTTGACATGTTTTGTTAGTTTTAATGTTATATTCCGTTACGAATTTATAGGATGATGGCCAATAATGTTGGGAAGAAAAACTAGACCCAAAAAGGGTACGACAAATAGGGTGGTGACCATGGATACAATCAAGGTGGTATGATGCAAGAAGGCGATTTCGAGTATCAAATTAAGTTGGTGCCATGGCAACTGCACTCAGAAGCTATCATCTTCTGCTTCAGCTACAGCTGATAGGCTGAGGGACGCAATTGGTTCGTGGTTTGGAGGCAAAGGGGGCGCGCCACGATCTATGCATAAGAATGGTGGAAAGGTGCGTGTCTTTTAACATAATTTCATATACACATTTAACGTAACATTTACTAAAGTCTAAAATTAGCATTGTCATACTATAAAGCTCATGATTATTTGGTCGTTAGATCACCTGCACTTTTTTTTAAAGAGTTTTGTTTCAAACTTTGATAATGTTCATACATAATAATTTCATGCTTCATTAGATATAGGTGTCATTACATGATTTAGATCGCGGGCACTTTCTTTTAAGAGTTTCCTTTCCACTTCTGAAAGTAAATTTCTTCTATGTCAGACAAGGTTTACATGAATGGAGGCACGGGCTAATGATACCAAATGTATTCCACCAATAATCATGGAATTACGGGTTCATCAAAAAGGTAAACTTGATGTAATTTTTTTTTCATCACTTGCAACAAGAACTATATTAGAAATCATTATTTGGAGATTACTCTACCATCTGATGCTGACATACATCGAGATTATACATATCTACGTTTCTTATAATTAACAAACTTGAATATTTGTTACATTTTATTTAATTCTATTGTTTTTCCTGGTACAATTGAAGTTGATATAAGGGGCTGTTTGGGATTACTTATAAATAAACCCTTTTAAGTTGGTTGGTTGAGCTTATGGATTATTCAGTCATTTTTTTTGGCTTATGGGGTCGCTTGGTTGACCTTATGGCTTATTCGTAGGACATAAGTTGAAGATGATAACCTCATGTGTTCAATCGTGCGTCATTGAAACAGGTGTAGGGATGAAATGCTTATATACTTATTCAAAAATAGTAAATTAGCGGTTGGTAAGTGATTAATAATTTAGCCGATAAGTAGTTTAGTCAGTAAACAACCCCAAATAGCCCATAAGAATTATCACAAGGCAACACACAAAATAAAGATCACAAGGTTTATGTGGTGCAATAATACTTATGGGGTGTTTATTTATTTATTTATTTATTTTCGTAAATGTCATTACCAGGAAATTTGTACACAGAGCTATTGAGTTTTTTGTGGTAGCTTTGACCTTAAAAGTGGGATCTATAATCTTGATTCATGGTTTTGGAATTTTGTACTTTTTCATAAAATTTGACTAAATGGTAACTGCTTCGATGTGGTTTGATTTGTTGACAGGGACGGGTCGTGGTGGTGGAATACAAACAGGTGAGATAGAGACGGGTGATGGTGGTGGTGAGCTATGGGTTGCTCTTACTCTTTACATGAGTCACGTCACAAAGAATGTTGCTGAACCAAGGTAGTGAATTGATTATGTCTACATATTGAGATCATCTTAATATTAAACGTTTCTTTATGATGACTTCATGCGTTTTTTATAGGTAAAGAGCATACCACCTCAGACAACAGGGCATCCATGCAAAGCAGTCTGTAAAGTAGAAAAATCTTGCCATAGTTTGAAAAGAGTCAGATTGTAGCCGTCTACATGTGTTGCGAATATCCGATGTTCAGTCATAAGCTAAAGATACTGCAACAGGAGACTCAGTCAGTTTGGAAAATGGTATGAATAATAACTTTTCTTTCTTGGCTGTCAGTACTGTATATCAGGCCTTGGCGCACGGAGATCATTTTGTATCTAAGAATCAAATTAAGATGCTACGAGAATGAATTTCTCTTTGAAACTGGATTTTATCTAATATATTTTCTGCCTTCTTACAGGTAGCACTTAAGTTTGGGCACAACACTAGCAAATGATGCAGTGATGGTATTTCTCACGAGTTACGAGTTTACATGTGCGTGCTGATTTTCTAATCTATTTTAGTGAAGCCAAGCACTATTTTATAGTCATTTTGTTAGAAGTAGCACTGATGTTCTTTTGGTTGAACAACACTCCAGGTGGCTGTAATGGTGTATCTAAGGTATACTATAAAGGAAAGCAAGGAGAATACTACGTAATGGTATGATGCCCGTTCATTTAATTAGTTGTTTTCTTTAATTATTATGTAACCAATTGAACATCATAATGACATAACGTCTGTAATGTGTTCTCAATGATTCAAGTGGTTTGAGAAACGTCCAGTTAGTAGATAGTATATCGGTTAGATAAGCAGCTCTAAGAGTTCATGTAAAACTGCTTTTTTTAGAGTACTTGAAAATTAGGTAGATTGGTACTTGGTATCCCTTTTATCAAGCTGACCAGCATTCTCAAATAAGTAATTCCATATATTTCATCGGTATTTAGTATATCAGGTAGTCAAGATGATGCGAGTAGTTTAAAATAGGCAATCCTAGACACGCCGTAAGTAGGCACTATATTGGTAATGGAGATGATGTGGATGGTCATTACAAAAAAAAAATGAAACATAAGCCCTCAGATGTATTACAAATGTTTGAATTTGGAATATGCATCAGGCTCATTGGCACGAGCCCTCTGGACTTTTTTCTATGATTGAAGACTTTGTAGATAGATTTTTTTTTCCTTTTGCCCATACTAAATATTACTAGATAAAAACTGTGCTTATTGATTGGCTCCAAACAGTCAACCTAAATTGACCAGGTGAATGGTCAACAAGGTCAAACTACTTAGAGTCAATCTCCGTGGAAGTATAGGGGTTTCCCCGGGTCGTTATGTCCCGACGAGGTGTGATGGTGTTCAAACGGGTTTGTGATCGAGTGAATTTGGACAGACAGGAGTTGTGATTGATTAAACTAAGGAAATGTAAAAGGAAATAGCTTAAATAAGCTATATTAACAATTACTAGAAACCAAATAATCTAAAACGTTTAAATAAAATTACGTAACCGTACAAAATAAAACGTAAATTTTATGCTACACTGTAGGATCGAAAAGTAATGATTTTTATGTGATTCGGGAGGTCTAGGTTGATGATTAAAGATGATATCCATGTTAGGTTTGAGAGAGAGAAAGTAGAGAGAGGGTGAAGAAAAAGGATAATATTAATGACAAATGAAAGATACACAATTTCTCACACCCCTCATGGAGAGTCATGAGGGGTATTTATAGGCTCATAACAACATTACTTTGCCTAGTGTACAATAGTAGTCCCTGCGGGTACTACTTGTTACTAATCTAGTCCAATTCACATATGTGACGTTATCTTTATAAAAAAGCGAGGCTAACAATCTCCCTCCAAGATATCGTCACACGTGAATGGTTACAATGAGACCTATAAATACATTAACAATGTAAAATTACAACAATAGTAAACTATGTTGACGTTGTTGAAGCGCAGAGTCTCTGTAGTCTAGATACTGAGGCAGACTTGAAGTTCCCTCTTCCGACGATCTCGGCGTATGATCTTTGACACTGACGACAAAGGTCTTTGTAGCTCTGAACTTCAACTGTAATGGTCTAGTTAGGTTATTACTCCCTCCTAACTAGTGAGCCTTTATTCTTTTTCCTGCTCCCTCCTGAACCGACAACTCTCTTTTCATCACGCAGCGGATAAAGTAGATTCAAAAGTGTAGGCACATGGTTGTCGTTCAGGGAGCATCTTGACAATATAACTCACATAACATTGCACAGAAGGTTGGTAATACGCTCCGATGTACACATCATTAGTACTTCTTCGGTTCCAGTGTAAGCACAATTCCCTCGAACAACCAACGTACTAGAGATGAAACACTACTTCTTTTGGCATGTTCTTCTCCCTCCTGATGGTTGCGATGTATCGAAATCATCATACTATTGTGTGTACATGCCAAAATTACCCGTACTTTACACTTCTGATGCAATATAGATAGACCGTGTAAGCATAATTTGTGAGTATATGTCGCAAAAATACTCTCAATACTTGTCTCTCAAATCAACCTGTAATCAAACCTCCTTTGAATTCACCGGCTAATAGTAATGACCACATATGGAGAGAACCCGATATGACCAGCTTGAAAAAGAAGTAATCATCCCATCTTGTGACTTAATGCTTGTACGATTGATGTGACTTAATACCTATACTGAGCACTACAAAGTAACTCCTTTAAGTATGAGGTTGCACGAAATATTCGCCACTTGAACAATCCACTACTTCGTGTGACACTGAGTACTACAATGTAACTCCTTTAAGTGATAGTTATACTGTGAGCACTACAACGTAACTCCTTACATCAGTAATAACTAGATTGTCAAGACTGAATTTTTTTAATTTGCGCAGACAAGTTATCTTCAAAAGTCGTGCATCCAACCACCCCTTGACTTTGAGATAAATAAGTACACATTTGGAAACGCCACTTCAAAATCAAATCGATAATACCGTACAAAAACCCCGTGATCATATGTTAAACAAAATAATTCTAGCCGTGAATAATGTATCCCCGTGAAATTTTTAATACCAAAATACCACTCTTTTACCAAATATAATCAAAACATATGTATCCAAAATAAATTCGGTTCACATCGTTTTAATTATCTATTTAGTGCCAGCCAATTAATACTCAAGAGCCCATATTGAAATCAACAAGCGTAGTCCAAGTTTGAATTTGCAGCCCAATCAAATAAAAAATATAATCCTATCCAAACCAAACATATAATACCTGGAGTCATAGTTATATCACTTTGTCTCACTTTGTCTCATTACACATAACCTAAACACTCTTGATAAAAGTATCCGCCCCCACCTCAACTCTCTTTCACCAAACTCAGATCTAGTCTCTTCTCACTCCAAAAAGTAACGATCATAATCAAATCTCATTTCATCAACCATAATCAATCTAATACACTCACTCTTCTTCACAACACTAATCCACACGCACCCACAATTATCGTGTTTCTTCAATTAGAACGAGAACTCACAGTCACGGCTTCAAGAAGACGGGTAGGTGATTATATTGATTTTGTTTGTATTATTAATTGGTCAATAAACGAACCAAGAAGGGAGAATAACAGATTTGTTATTTTTCTACTCTTTATGTTCGGATATTTAGGAAGCAATGCTTCCAAAAGAATCTGTGATGATGTTTGTTCCATAAAAAATCTTGTAAAAGATTATAAGAAACGGAACCCAATCTGAGATTTATGTGGATTTGTTTTCGTAATACTTTTGTTGGAAGTGAGTTGATGGAGAGATTTGTTAGGGTTTTGCGGTTGAGTATAGAGGTAGTGTTGAAGTTGTTGGTTTGGGTTTGTCGAGGATTGTGGATAGGCTGTCCTTATTTTCATTTCGAATGGAAGCTTGTATTCATTGGACCTATGATGGTGATAATAAACTCAGGTCAATCATAGAGTTGGTATTTGGTAGAGGTCGTGTTTGGTATTACGGTATGTGGTCATGGTCGTGGTACCATTCTGCTTCATCTCTATTCTGTTTTCTTTTCGATATGGCAAGTTTACGCATAATATTTTTCTTTCGACCCTTTTACGCATAAAGTTACGCGTAGACCTGTAGAAATGTTACGCGTAGAAATCTGACGCGTAGGAATCTTACGCGTAGAAAACTATATCTTTGCGTAAAACCCATCTTTTGCATAAGAATTACGCGTAAGATGAGGGTTTTTTGCCCAAGTTGCACCTTACGCATAACTTATCCAAGTTATGCGTAGAAAAACTGAAGATACGCGTAGGAACAGGGTTTTGACCCTTTGACCACTTTCCGATGACCTTTTCCGTTCAGATTCCGGTCAAAAAAAATTCTGACTGTTTATTAACTGGCACCTTTTGACCCTTTTTGACCATGAAACTGACCACTTTAGACCATATTACATTCACGGTATGATGCAAAAATAGTCATAAAAATGTAAGAATCAATGTTTGACAAAACTGTTATTTGGACAAAAAATGACACAACAAACAGTATTGAAAAACGTGAGATTAAAGGACAAACATTTATGACTATTTTGATACAAAACAGTTATAGAAACTGTTTACACAAAAGATAAAAAATTTTAGATCCACAAAAAGTGGTGGTAAAACAGCTTCCATAAACAGTTCGAACCACAAAAAAATCATCAAAACAAAACACCGTGGCTCTGATGCCAATTGTAGGATCGAAAAGTAATGATTTTTATGTGATTCGGGAGGTCTAGGTTGATGATTAAAGATGATATCCATGTTAGGTTTTAGAGAGAGAAAGTAGAGAGAGGGTGAAGAAAAAGGATAATATTAATGACAAATGAAAGATGCACAATTTCTCACACCCCTCATGGAGAGTCATGAGGGGTATTTATAGGCTCATAACAACATTACTTTGCCTAGTGTACAATAGTAGTCCCTGCGGGTACTACTTGTTACTAATCTAGTCCAATTCACATATGTGACGTTATCTTTATAAAAAAGCGAGGCTAACATACACTAGTCCTACGGGTGTGAAAATCCCTTTTTTACAATTCTAATGATGAAAGAAAATTTTTGGAAAAAGAAAAATATTTTTTGGACTTTTATATTTTTTATAATGAATTAAAAACTAAAATAATAAAGTAAATGATTTAAAAATACTAAAAGGATTAAAAAAAATTATGAAAAATTTTAGGAAAATCTATTACTGAGTAAATAAGCTAGGAAAACAAGAACTTGAAATAAGCAGAAACAAATAAGCAGAAATAAGCAGTCTATGAGCTGACTAGTTAAATAAGCTAAAAATTGAAGCTAATATAAATAACTAACTAGGGGAAGCATAACAAGAAACAAAGTGTAGCATAGTTGGAATTTCTTATAAACTAAATAATACTAGCAGAAACCTAAGAAAAATGCAGAAGGTCTAATAAGCTTAAAAATAAGCAGTGTAATAAGCAATCAAATAGCTGATAAGTAAAATAAGGAATTAATACTAATACTATATTAAATATTAAGCTAAAGTAATCCTAAACAAGATACATGACTTAGCTCAGATGGGAGGTGCGTGTGGTTTTTGTGTCTGCTACTGATCCAAGTGGTCAGGGGTTCGAAACTTGTACAAACCCAAATTTTTTACACCCCTTTTTTTGAAAATTACTTCTTGAAACCTTTTTACCAACTATAAATAACAAATTTTTACAAAAGCAACATGTTTTAAATCTAAACAAATAAGCCAGAAAAGTTACTTATGCTTGACAGTTGGCTTATAAGCCTATTATTCCAAAATCATTCAACAGGTTTGAGTCAAAAAGCTCAAGGAGGCTACAAGCTAAACCAAATAAGCTAAAAAGACTACAAGGCTCTTAATCTATTCCTAACAAGCAACACTTAACTGAAATCAAGTCACCTCAACAACGATTATGCACTAAAATGAAATTAGCTTAAACAACCAAATACACCCAACAGGTCTAGTGGGGCAGATTTGAGGCTGCAAAAAGCTGATAGAAAAAATTCAAAAAAATAATCTAAAAATACAGTCAACTAGCTAAGCTACTGAATAAGCATCAAACCAATTTTCAGTGCAAAAGGATTAAAATTGAAGAAACTAAAAGTAAAAATCAAAACAGTTTTTTGGACAAAAAACAAAGACACGTGCTGGTCTGCTGTTCGTGGGGGTGTTAAAGCTATCCAAAAGCTCTTAAAAAAATTCATAAAAATCAAAAGTAACTAGGAAACCACCCCATTTACATGCATATCAAATTTCAGGTAAAACGGGCTTATAACGAAGAAATGAAAAATCAAAAACTGATTTGCTGTTTGGGCTCTTTTTGACAGCAACAGTTATGGGTTAAAGTGGGTGGAATAGGGAGTTTTTGACATATAAAGTCAACTATCAGACTTTGTATAGATGCAATATCATATTGTAGACTAATTTGAACCACATTCAACAACACTAGAAGCCTAAACCATGATCTCTCCTAATACCTAATGGAAAACAGTTAAGAAAAAAAAATATTGGAAAACACACTTAGATTCTTAAAAGACCTTTTGAAAATGCAAAAACTCAGTTTAAAACTACTAATAATAGATAACTAAAGTTGACTGAACTAAGAGGAAAGGGTAAAAACAATTTTTAGAGGGAAATAAGGCCTATGCCAAACACCCCCTAAAATTATCTAAAAACTTATAAAACGGATTAAGGCTTACAGAACCAAAAGGTAAATTGATACTAAGCACTCTTAGACTACAACTAAGCAACTAAGACTAATATAAACATAGAAATAAACAACTTAAACAGAAAAGAAGCAATAATCACAAAAAAATTAAGCTAAAAATAAGAATCTGGGTAAACTTACATGTATCCTTAAAATGGCTGAAATTAGCTCATTTGAGCTTATCTACAGGCTACTAAAACTCAAATGAGCCACTCAACTTTCCATTACAGCTTATCATCCATTGGCCCATTTTGACTTTTTCTTTGACTTTAGTCTGACTTTTGGAAATTAAAGCAAAATAATAAAGCTGGACTCATAGGAAGCTATTAACAAGCTTATATGAGCTGAAATGAGACAGTAGAAGAGCTTCTTCAAGATTTTTAACCACCAACAAGCAAATTTGCAAGCTAAACCGAAAATTTGAACATGTAATTGTGAAATAACTTCATTTTTTATTAATGAAAAAGGCTTACACGACTGGAAAAGTAAATTAAGGCAGTTTTGAGAATAGAAGTTACATACAATAAATGTTTAAATAAACAAGAAATTAAAAATGACATTAAAATTACACGACTGATTTAACTGAACATAAATCTAAAACTAAACTAACTACAACTACTTTAGCTAACTCCTGGTCTTCTTTCTTTCTTCTCTAGTTATAGCCTTCAAGAAGTGTTCCTTGTACTTTCCCACTTCAACTTTTAACCATTGGATGAGAGAATTGTATCTTGGCCGTTGGTATGATTTTGGTGGGAAACTTGGGGTCTTGTAATTTGGCAGTTATCTTTTGGCAGGGGGTGGTTTGTATTTTAGTGGTGGAAAGGTGAAATAGGGTGTGGAGTGTGGGCTGTGAAGGTGGGTAGGAGTGATGATGGTGTTGGTGTTGCAGGTTTTGGCAGGGATTGGTCACGGGGTGGAGGGAAGTGTAGGGGTAACCATGGTGATGTTTGTTTGACCTGGGTATAAAAAACGGGGTATGTTTTTATTTATTTTGGAGTTGGGCCAAGGGGGTTAATGGGTAATGGGTATAAGTTGGGCTGGGAAAGGTTTGTGTTGGGTTTGTTTTGTGTTTAGTTTGGATTGGTTTTTTGGTTAGTAGTTATAAATCACAAGACCTTTCATGCAATTTTTTGAAACTTAAGGGCTGAACTTGCATCTTTCCAAAGTTATCACAAGATGTGTAATTTTCCCAAAGTTTTCATCCAGGGATCAAATGTGATAACTTTTGAGTTTCTAAGGACCAAAAATGACTTTTCTTCCAAAATTTTCCACCAGGGACCAAATCTGCCAATATCTGAAACTCCGGGGACTAAACTTGTAATTTCTCAAAACTTTTGAAATTTTTCACCAAAGGACTAAATATGACAACTTATAATTTCAAAAGGACCTTTGGTGACTTTTCTTTCCAAATAAGTACATAGGGACTATTTTTGTCAATTTATGAAACTTGAGGGACTGAAACTGCCAATTATGCAAACTTTGTTCGTTTTTCATTTGTTTTTAAACATTTTGCATCTAAAACATATAAAATACACTTTTGGGATAATTTCTGTATTTTGATGTATTTCTGAGTGTTTTTGAATATTTTTGCAGTTCAGATAAGACAAAAATGATGAGTATTTACACACTCATCACTTATGTTAGGAGATATTAAGACAAGGATTTCGAAATAGATATATATATATATATTTTTTCAGAAGAGAGTTGGCATTAGCGAGTTCCAGAATATTTTTCTTTGTTTGTTTGTCTCATTTAGCTGGTGGTTTTGATTGTTGATTGTGTCTTCTTTTATGGTACTATGCAAGTTATACTATGTAGATGAGAAGATTATATGCAATAATCTCTAAAGTACAGGTATAAGACTACTTATTGTCATTTTAACAATCTTTGACCATGTCTACACATTTTTTTACAGGTTGCTGAGTTTGTGGTGAATTGCTTTCACATCTACCAAACTTTGTAACATTTTTCTTGATCTTAGCCAAACACTCCCGTACTTGATGAGAAATTGAAAATATAGCGTACCAGAGGTCTTTTATTCATATAAAGTAGTTGCAATTTTAAACTGATTACTAACGTCAATCATGAATAGAGAAATTGATGGTGCAAAAGCAAATACATGTGGAAATACCCATACAACTAGCCTCTTTAGCATAAATATACTTATGCAGACTTTATTGACACGAAAATACTCTTACTAATAGTCCCACTTAAAAAAGATCCCTTAGTATAACTTGCTAAATGTAGACGGAGTGCATGAAAGTAGTACCATTCTATTTGCAGTAAATATTGGGTTTCCCTTAGGTTTTCAATATATATGTAAAACCATACTCTTAATACAAATTTTTTTGTATTCGCAGGCATGACCTTCATACACCAGAAAATGTGGATAGGTATAGGAACATGATATTAGACCAAGATTCTCTTTATTTTAGATGATTTTTAAAATGCCAATACAGTGACTACATCATGCATTTAAGGTTACAATTCTAATGATATTAGGACATGCACAAACGATTAGAATATCAGTTATGTTGTCCATTTGTATGTTAACCAACTTAACATCTACCAACAATAACCCAAAAACAAGAAAAAAAAATACTCTACACTATCAACAAAGCACTCCCGCGGGCTACCATGCTCGTTTTCTCTAGATCCGGACCCTATATATATATATATATATATATATATATATATATATCGTTAGTAAAAGTCCAATGGACGCACAAGAAGGGAACAAGTACAAGATGAGAACCCGATGAGAAAATGTATCCTCAATTATTCTGAGAATAGATTCCGAGGACGGAATCCTATTAAAGGGTGGGAGAATTATTATACCCGGATCCCATAAATATATTATTATATTATATAAGTAATAGTTTTATATTATTTTAGAATATATTTATATGAAAATTGTAAACTTATAGAAAGTTTAACACTGTACATTTTAAAAACATGACTTACTAATAATCACATGTTTCTTGACCACCGAAAGAATCTCCACTAAAGGGAAACATGAAGATAAGAATGTCAAACAACTTCTTCTAAAGCAAACAAACATGCCAACGGTCACCCGCCTTCCTATAGTTGATGAAGTACGACGCCATGGTAGTCTCCAGTTAAGTTGCATTGAAATTTGGGACAATCTTTACATCAAGCTTTTCCAGTTCTTTGATTCGGTCTTCGACCCTAGGTACATTTTCTTCAACAACTCTTATTTATAACACAGGCCAGCCCAATACATTTTGATAACGAAGCTTTATTTATAAAACAAACATCACCTTTGAGCTCTCGAGTGGTCACAGTGATGAAGTGGTTATAGGCCCAGAAAATATGAAAACAACCCTCTAAATTTGAAAATAAGTTTTTTGATGTACCGGAAAGTATGGAGAAAGAGATGACAGAGAAAGTGAGATATTAGAAATAAAAAAAATTCAAATATATTAGTATGAAAGAGAAAAATGAATGGGAATGTAGTCAAATGGGACTTGAGAGTATAATGTTGTTTCTTTTAAATTGTAATCGTAAATTTGTTATAGTTGTAACTTGTATGTTGGGTGTTATCATTTTTTTCTTTATTAACATAAACTAAAGAGGGATACCCCTCTTTTTTTAATATTTTTTTTACCATAAACTTTTCATTTTTATCAAATTCTACCATATAACTTTTTTTCTCACTTTTCTATCTAATTATACTTTTCTCTATATTCGGACCCTATATATATACCGCTAGTAGAAGTCAAACGAACGCATAAGAAGGGAACATGTATAAGATGAGAACCCGAGGTAATAATGAAGAACAAATATCCTCAGTTATTCCGAGAATAGATTCCAAGGACGGAATCCTATTTAAGGGTGGGATAATTGTGCCTAGAACACTCATGACACACGCTCCTATAATAACAGTTATTGTTGAAGAAAATAAAAGAAACCAAAGCATTATTCCACTCTTTTCTCCCTATATATACATACCACTCCACACACACACGACACATCAAAAACTAACTCAAAACCAAGTATGGTGAACCGATTTGATAATAGACATGTTCAGTGTAAAAAGTGCCGAAGGTTGTACGTGGACTTGGGTTTTCGTCTTGGTAACCTGTATGTCGTTATCACCCACGAGGCGACCTACAAAATTGTCTAAATTATGACATTTTTTGTTCATTTTTGACTATGTATCATTTTTGTTATATTTTTTGTAGCCCGCTGTTCGCGTCGGACCGCATCATCTGCAAGCAGTTTCAGATGAAAATGAGGATGATGAAGAACAACAACAACAACAACAACAACAACAACAACAACTGCAACAACAACAACAACAACAACAACAACAACAACAACAATAAGAGTAGAAGGAGTAGGAGGAAGATTATGACAGAAAAAGCGGGGTTGTTTCATCATCTATGGTTTTACTTAAGTCTTATGTTCTAGCTATCAGTTTCGTTAATTGTCTTTATAATAAGACATATGTTCTATCAGTAAAAATAAATGAACAACATGTATTAGGCATTTAATTCAAATATATTAGTAGGAAAGAGAAAATGAATGGGAATGTAATCACATGGGACTTGAGAGTATAATTTTATTTCTATTAAATTGCAAACATAAATTTGTTATGGTTGTAACTTGTTTCATAGGTTTTATCATTTTTTTTCTTTATTAACACAAACTAAAGAGGGCTACCCCTCTTTTGTTAATATTTTTTTTGCCATAAATTTTCGATTGTTATCAAATTCTACCTATAATTTTTTTTTCTCACTTTTTCATCTAATTATACATTTCTCTATATCGGGACCTTATATATATACCGTTAGTAGAAGTCAAATGGACGCATAATAAGGGAAGATGTATAAGATGAGAACCAGGGGTAATAATGAAGAACAAATATCCTTAGTTATTCCAAGAATAGATTCCAAGGAAGGAATCTTTTTTTAAGGGTGGGATATGGACATGTTCAGTGTAAAAAGTGCCGAAGATTGGACATGGCTTGGGTTTTCGTCGTGGTAACCTGTATGTCGTTATCACCCACGAGGCGACCTGCAACCTTGTAAGTAACTTGATCTAATAATCTTGTCTACATTATGACATTTTTTGTTAATTTTTGACTATGTATTATTTTGGTAATATTTTATGCAGACCGCTGTTCGCGTTGGACCGCATCATCTACAAGCGGTTTCCGATGAAGATGATGATGATGAACAACAACAACAACAACAACAACAACAACAACAAATAAAAAATAAATGAAAACAATAAGAGAATGAGGAACAGGAGGAAGATTATGACTGAAGAAGCGGGGTTCTTTCATCATTTATGTTTCTATTTAAGTCTTATATTCTAGGTACCAGTTTCGATAAGTAGTCTTTGTAATAAGATATATGTTCTATCAGTAAAAATGAAATGAATAGCTTGCATTATGCATTTAATTCAAATATATTAGTAGGAAAGAGAAAAATGAATGGGAATGTAGTCACATGGGACTTGAGAGTATAATGTTGTTTCTTTTAAATTGCAAACGTAAATTTATTATGGTTGTAACTTGTATCTTGTGTTTTATCATTTTTTTTCTTTATTAACACAAACTAAAGAGGGCTACCCCTCTTTTGTTAATATTTTTTACCATAAATTTTCGATTGTTATCAAATTCTACCCTATATTTTTTTTTCACGTTTCTATTTAACTATACTTTTTTCTCTATATCCGGACCATATATATATATATATATATATATATATATATATATATATATATATATATATATATATATATATATATATATATATATATATATATATATATATATATATATATATATATATATACCGTTAGTAGAAGTCAAATGGACGCATAAGAATGGAACATGTATAAGATGAGAACCCGGGGTAATAATGAAGAACAAGTATCCTCAGTTATTCCGAGAATAGATTCCAAGGACGGAATCCTTTTTAAGGGTGAGATAATTGTGCCCAAAACACTCATGACAAACGCTCCTATAATAACAGTTACCGATGAAGAAAAAAAAGAAACCAAACGCTCCCATTCCACTCTTATTTCCCTATATATAACACCCCCAAAATCGATCAATACAGCGGAAGACTTAAAATGTCAGCGGAAGACTTTTGGGGTATTATATCGTGGATCTTTGTCACAATTATAGAAAATGATTCAAGTGATCGTTTTAAGTTTTATTTAAAATACCAAATATTCATAATTCCAAGAGAATTCGTTATTCAACAACAAGTTTTATTCAAAGAGAAATAAACGTTTCTTTATTTGCCCACTTCGTGCCTTTGCCATCCATTCCATTTAGTTACCTGAGATAAACATGCTAAAAGTCAACAAAAGTTGAGTGAAATTCATAGGTTTATAATTAAGAGTTTGAAAACAAGAGATAAGTGCTTATTGTATAAAAATACAAATAAACAAGTTAGAAAAATCGCATTCATTATTGCATTATGCTCATGACACTCAACGATTCAACAGACATCAATATTTTCTGTAATAATGATGTAAAGTTATATAGCCCCCAAGATAGGTATTTGCTAGTAACCTATGATATTCAAATAAAGTGCATTTGGTGACTTTCCTCTAGCAACCAAATGGGGATTGTCAATCCCTAATAGATCTATTCACAATTATTTACGTTCACCCTTCAAGTGATTAAGGTTCATGATCGAGGGACTTTTGGCAACAGCTACTTAAGCAATAATAATATCAGGAAAAGACTTGTGTTCGGTTTTTGAGCATGTATCCCCCCCACAAAAATAAGTTAACTGTGGGCTATGAACTCACCTTAGTAGGATCGTAGAACAAATGTAATCTCAACGATGCAAGGCAACGGCTTCACACACAACCTATAATATATGGCACGTTTTAGTTCTTAAGTCTCGTTTTATTGCGAACGTTTATTATTAATTACGAGTAATCGATAAAGTGCATACGTGATGTGTTACGTCGTATAAAAATAGATAATGGTTACGTATCGTTTTATTCGTCTAAATTAAGTTATCGTTATATAAGTTTTATCCGTATTATATATATATATATATATATATATATATATATATATATATATATATATATATATATATATATATATATATATATATATATATATATATATATATATATATATATATATATATATAAATATAAAATTATTATTAAAAAAAATCAATATTACTATTCGATCCCTTATGTTTCTCAATTTTACACTTCTTACCCTTAACGGAAAACATTTACGTTGTTAGCCCAAAATTTTATATATATTTACGTTTTTAGTCCAAATATCAAATATTTACATTCATTATCCCTAAGTTTCAATATTTACAGTTTATACCCTTAGAAAAACAGTTTTTATACTTTTCACCCAAAGTTTACAAACTTGACAATTTTAGTCCCTAACTTTCGGATATTTGCAAAAATAGTCCAAACATTACCAAATTTAAAACTTAGCATTTTTATTATTTCAATAAGCTCATAAGGTTTCAAACAGCTTATACCAACAGCTTATTAGCTCAAAAAGTGCTTATTTCATTAATTGGGCTTAACGAGCCAAAATTAAGGGCCTGTTAAGGTTTTATGATCCAAGGGGTTTGGGGGTACATTGGGTTTGTCGAAATCCATATTTTTAAGTTACAAAATCATTTCAAAAGAGCTTATACGATTAGCTTATCGCAATAAGCTAAACTGAGCTTTTTGGGCTTTTCGGCCCACTTAAGGTTTTTAAGTTTCTGAAAACTGGTTTCCATAGCGATTTACTTTAGGTCTCGTTAAGTGATCAAACTAAGTTGTTAAGTCGACTTATTTATCATTCCCGTTAGTGTTCCAAGTAAACAATTAGATCGTGTAAAAATACTTAGGGGTTGTGTGTCTATATTTCATAATATACGATCAAAGTAAACGGGGTACGATAAGTTATTTCGCTAGTATAATAGTGTTGAAATTTTCTAAGTCTTTTTATAGTATACGTGCATGTCCATATGACTTAGAATCGTATGATATTTAGTATATATATATATATATATATATATATATATATATATATATATATATATATATATATATATATATATATATATATATATATATATATATATATATAAGTATAAGCTCGAAATACTTATGCAGGCTCGTTTGTGACTTAGTAAATATGTAGTTCGTTATATAATATGAGCATGTTACATTTTAGTTTCTCATTTTATTTAGACGAAGTGTTCGTGCAAAACAAATGATACGTGTATATATCTATATAAGAAATAAAGATTTGGAGGTCTCACCTCACCTCAAAGGTGGAGTAAAACGATGAAAATGGTTCGTGTACATGGTTCAACGCCTCGTGGTTCACTTCAAGCCTTTCCAAAGGTTCAATATACGCTTTGCTACTCGTTCCTTGGTTCTCTTGCTTCGTGGTTCTCTTGTGCACTCCGTATGTCTTCTCACTAGCTCTTGTGTTCTCGTTTGGGTAGGTTTTGGTACGTACGAGTGTAGTTTAGGTTTGTGCTTGCATGTGTTTGTTATATAGTGAGTTATAAGATACGTATAGATACTTGAAATCATAGGGACGATTTGGTTTCATCATGAGCAAATAGTAGTGCCTCATTCTTTGTCCAATGGCGTGCGTACAAACCAAGTATTCTTGTGATACATTCCTGACATTAACCCTGTTCATTTACTCGTGATAGGGGAGGAGGGGAGGTGTGGAAGAAAACGTATGCCACGATTTGGCCTTATCTCTATAGAGGTTTCATGTCTTTGTTTTGAACGTTTTTAGAGTAGTAACGAAAGCATGTGAGCAAGGTTTTTGGTCTAGTGTGTATCTTGGGTAGTAGATAAATCAAGATGTACAATAAAAATGATACGTAACATGTAGAAGTCGTGAAATATTAGGGTGCGTTTGGAGGTGTCGCGGTAGGGAACAAGAAAAGAAAACAAAAAAAAATAACAAAGGGTGCGTTTGGGCTTGTAACTTGGGCCGCTGGTTGTGTCGGCCCAAAGAAAAAGAAAAGGATAAAAAGGAGTCCGTTTGGTTGTGTAGTGTGTAACCGTGGCCCAAAGGGTGTTGGGGGCCCACCTAGTGTGTCTCGATTATCGTGTCGAAGTTCAAAAATATTAGTGAGCGTTCTCGGGAAGTTTCGTAGGTTCGGGGAATATATAAATAGTATACGTTATTTAGACGAAACGTATTATTTTAAATATAAACGCGTTATATAAATATTTATCGTTCGCAATAATTATAGGCTATCTAGGTCGTGTGTAAGCATCGTTCCTGGGTAAACGGTCAATCACAGTTATTGTAGTGGTTCAATATCAAGCCATATCATAAAAAAAATTTTGTTACCCGTAAAATGGTGTTAATTTATTGTAACATCGTTTTATTTATTCGTATGCATTTACTAATCGTAAGGGAAATTTGCGAGAGGTTACATTACCTACCTCTTACAGGGAATTCTGTCCCGGAATTATAGTCTAAGATAGTTGCCAAGGGTGTCTTAGGTGAAGAGATGTGGGTACTTGGAGCGAATCTGATCCTCGCGCTCCCAGGTATATTCTGGTCCTCGCTTGGAGTCCCAACGAACTTTGACAATAGGGATACGGTTTTGTTTTAGTTGTTTGACTTCTCTATCCATGATTTTAATGGGTTCCTCGGTAAAGACAAGGTTATCATCTAGTCGAATCTCTTTCAATGGAATCACGAGAGATTCATCGGATAAACACTTCTTAAGGTTTGACACATGAAAGGTGTCGTGGATCCGACTAAGTTCTTCGGGTAGTTCTAGTTTATAAGCCACGGGTCCTATCCTTTCTAGGATTTTGAATGGACCGATGTATCTGGGGTTCAACTTTCCATGCTTTCCAAATCGTACCATTCCCTTCCAGGGAGATACTTTCAATAAGATTTTGTCTCCTACTTGAAATTCCATGGGTTTCCTTTTTAGGTCTCCGTAGCTTTTCTGTCGGTCTCGGGCTGCTTGTAAGCGTTGCTTAATCTTGACGATTTTCTCAGTTGTTTCCCGAACAAGGTCTGGTCCTATAAGTTGTCTTTCTCCGGCTTCTGCCCAACAAACGGGCGATCTGTACTTTCTACCATACAGTGCTTCGAATGGTGCTGCTTTATGCTGGTGTGGTAACTATTTTTGTATGAAAACTCTGCTAATGGTAAGTGCTTATCCCAACCTTTTCCAAAATCAATAACGCATGTTCGGAGCATATCTTCCAAGGTTTGGATAGTTCTTTCACTTTGACCATCAGTTTGAGGGTGGTATGCTGTGCTCATATCTAGTTTAGTTCCTAAGGCTTTCTGTAACGATTTCCAAAAGTGAGAGGTGGAACGACTATCTCGATCCGAGATAATCGAAATTGGTACTCCATGTCGAGTGACAATTTCCTTCACATACAGCTGAGCTAGTGTATTCATCTCATCGGTTTCTTTGATGGGTAGAAAATGAGCGGATTTTGTGAGACGATCCACAATAACCCATATTGTGTCGTATCCGGATGAGGTTCTTGGGAGTTTGATGATGAAGTCCATAGTGAGTTGTTCCCATTTCCACATAGGAAGTTCTGGTTGTACAAGTAAGCCTGAAGGTTTCTGATGTTCCGCCTTTACCCTTGAACATGTCAAGCATTTACCGACATATTCTGCGATGTCAGCTTTCATGTTTGGCCACCAATATAGTCTCTTTAAATCCTGATACATCTTGTCAGAACCTGGATGAATGGAGTATTTTGACTTGTGGGACTCGTACATGATGAGCTCACGAATACCTCCAATCATAGGGATCCAACTTCTGTCCTTGAAACACAGTGTTCCATCAGATTTCTTCACGAAACCATTCTTATTCTCGGGCATACCGTAAATCTTTTCCTTGGGTCGGTTTTCTTCTTTAAGTGCTTCGTTCTGTGCGGTAAGGATTTGGGATGGAAGGGGTGAGTGGATAGTCATCCCTAGTGATCTAACTCGAAGGGGTTTCAATCATTCCTTTCGGCTTAACGCATCTGCTACTACATTAGCCTTTCCTGGGTGGTAACGGATCTCACAATCATAATCGCTGAGCAACTCTAGCCAGCGACGTTGCCTCATATTCAAATCCTTCTGATCCAAAATATGTTGAAGACTCTTGTGGTCGGTGTACACGGTACATTTGGTGCCATATAAGTAGTGTCTCCATAACTTGAGTGCAAACACTACAGCTCCTAACTCCAAGTCATGAGTCGTGTAGTTTTCCTCATGTTTCTTCAGTTGCCGGGATGCATAAGCTATCACTTTGCTTCTTTGCATCAAGACTGCTCCTGGTCCATGATAAGATGCGTCGCAATATACTATAAAGTCCTCATTTCCTTCTTGGAGGGCTAATATTGGAGCTTCACAAAGCTTTTGTTTTAACAACTGGAAGGCTGCTTCTTCCTTTTCTTCCCAGATGTACTTCTCATTCTTTTGGGTTAGTTTAGTCAAAGGTTTTGCAATCTTGGAGAATCCTTCTATAAATCTTCGGTAGTAACCTGCGAGACCTAAAAATAGACATATCTCCGTGGGGTTTGTAGGAGATGACCAACCTTTAACAGCCTCAATCTTTGCAGGGTCTACGTGAATGCCTTGACTATCGATGATGTGTCCTAAAAACTGTACGGTGCGAATCCAAAAGTCGCATTTGGAGAACTTAGCGTACAATTTTTCTTTCTTGAGCAGTTCTAGAATGATTCGTAAATGTTCTACGTGTTCTTCTTCGTTGCGAGAGTAGATCAAAATATCGTCGATGAATACTATTACAAACTTATCCAAGTAAGGTTTGTATACTCGATTCATTAAATCCATGAAAACTGCTGGTGCATTGGTCAGACCGAACGGCATTACTTGAAATTCGTAGTGACCATAGCGCGTTCTGAATGCAGTTTTCGGGATATCCTCTTCTCGAACTCTTAGCTGATGATATCCTGATCTCAGATCAATTTTTGAGTACACACTCGATCCTTGCAATTGATCAAACAGATCATCAATTCGAGGCAATGGGTATCGATTCTTTACCATAAGTTTATTCAACTCCCGGTAATCGATGCACATTCGAAAGGATCCATCATTCTTCTTAACAAATAAAATTGGAGCTCCCCAAGGTGATGAGATTGGTCGAATAAATCCTTTGTCCGAAAATTCCTTTAGTTGTTCTGACAACTCTTCCATTTCAGATGGTGCTAGCCTATAAGGTGCTTTAGCCACTGGTGCCGCTCCAGGCACTAATTCAATCTGAAATTCTACTTGATGTACGGGTGGAATACCAGGTAATTCTTCAGGGAATACTTCAGGAAAATCCCTAACGATAGGAACGTCATCGAACTGCTTCTCGGATGTCTTATTTTCCGTAACTTGGGCCATGTATACTTGGCATCCTTCCTTCATGTATTTTATCACTCGCATACATGAGATAATTCCATACCAAGGTTTGCTTTTGTCGCCCTGGACAATGAGTGTTTCATCCTTGAGTGGTATATGGACGGCCTTTTCGTCACAGTGAATCCTAGCATGATGGTGGGATAGCTAATCCATGCCGACAATAGCGTCGAAACTACCAAGTTGAACCGGCATAAGATCAATGGCAAAAGGTTTTTCGGATAAGGTTAGGGTGCAATCTTTCATGATAGTATTGGTATCTATTAAATTCCCGTCAGCCATTTCGACTTCGTAGGTGGTGTTTAACTTAGAGGGGGTAACATTAAGTAAAGGGGCAAACGTGTCTGATATAAAACTCTTATCGGCGCCCGAATCAAAAAATACTTTAGCATTATGATGGTTTAGTAGAAACGTACCGGTGACTACATCGGGTCCGTTTCCATCTCCGAGTAGGTATACCCTAGCTTGGGCATTGACTGGTTCATTTCCTTTTGGGCAGTTCCTCCGGATGTGTCTTACTTCTCCGCATCCGTAACAAGTGGGTGATACAACCTATGTGTTGCTTCCTGTAGCCGGAATCCTACAGTTTCTGGTTTGATGACCGATCTTATGACATTTGTCACATCGGACGGTACAACGACCCTCGTGATGAAGTTTGCATCGCTGGCATAGGGGTTTCTGCCCGTTGTACCCTACACCTTCCGTGGCAGTGTAGACTCGGGGTTTTTCTTGTATTTGATTCTGCTGTTGAGTGCTTCGAGTGTTGTGATATGGTTGGTGGTTCCGATTATTGTTGCGTTGGTTGTTGTTGCGGTGATGACTGTTGTAGTTTTGTTGGTTGTTGTTGTGATAGTGGGTGGTTCTTTTATCGTCCAATTTCCTTTTAAGTTCATTGCATTTCACTTCTCGATCTAGAAGTTTCTGAGCAAGTTCCATTGCTGCTTCCAAGGTTGGCGGGTTTGCTGAGGTGACATTTCCTTCAATACTCCTAGGGAGTCCTTCGACATATTTCTCTAATGTCTTCTCATGATCGGGTACCATGGTAGGGCATAGTATCCCAAGTTCTTGGAATCTCCGGTTGTAACTTCTCAAATCAATTCCTTTCACTATTAAGGCATGGAACTCATCCTCGAGTTTTCGCAGTTCGGAACGGGGACAATACTTCTTTAGTATTTTAGCCTTGAATTCAATCCAAGTAAGCTGATGTGCTGCTTCTGCTCCTAGTGTTTGAACGGTAGAGTTCCACCAGGATAGAGCGTCTTGCATTAGTGTTCTCGTTGCGAAGCTTACCTTGTTGTTTCCGAGCATCCACTTCATTGGAAAACAGTTTCACTTCTTTCAAACCATTGAGCTAATTCCGACACTCCTTCAGTTCCTTTGAAATACGTTGGTTGACATGCTATGAAGTCTTTGTACGTGCAGTAGCGGGGTGCCGGTGCATTTCCATCTCTATTACGGGTTTGTCCAGCTAAAACGGCATTAAAGCCATCAGCAAGTGCTTGCTGGATCGCTGCCGGGGTCATAACTTCGGGGTTTGCTGATGCGGCGTTCGTGGTTGTTCTCCTAGTTCTAGCCATATTGCTATAAAAGAAGGTATATTATTAGAACATTTATAATAATCCTATCACGTTGAAAATACATATCGAGTAATAAATAGTTAAATATAGGTCGTAGTTACAATGATTCGATCATTGAAAAGGTTTAAATCGTAAATTATCGTATGTTGGGATGACACACATTACGAATAAGTTTGACCTGTATGAACCAATATATTACGATATAATGCAACGTAAATAAAGATAAAATAAACTTCCATAAATCAATGTCAAGGTGTTACAACACTTATTGATACTTGTGCAAATGTTTACAAAACACGACAAGATATTCTTATTTGTAGGACATTGATTTTTCTTAACAAGGTGATGGTCTCATGGTTTTCCTAAGGCCTTGTCTAGGTGGTTTTGGAGTTCTTGAATGGCAGTGGACATGGTTTCCATGGTTTGATCTCGAGTCCTTTCCCTTTCTTGAGCTTCTAGCAGGGCTTGCCTAAGGCGTAGGTTCTCAGTGTTGATCCTCTCAATTTCTTGGTCTAAAGTTCCCAATGCTATTTCGGTCGAAGTGTTAGCCCCACATAGTGCTCCTATGAATTCCATTGATTCCCAAAATAAAGAATCCAACTTTTCAACCTTATCTTCTATTGCAAGATGACCAATTATGAGACTGTTCATATCATCTTCAAAGGTTTCTAGAAGTTCATGTGGAATCTTGTTGAGTATACTAGCGATGGAATCAAGTCGGTCTTCGTGGCGAACCATTCTTGCAGCTAACAATGGTATGGTGTGATGTATGGGTTCCCCAGTGACTGGCAGAATTCGGGAGGTAGAGTAAGAACTTTCCCTAAGTTCCCTTGTTGTTGGTGTTCCTTCTTGAGATCTCCAATATCGCATAATGGGCAACAAGAAAGACCATTTACGAGCATCTACTCGCTTGTGGGTCCTTCGGCGTCTGCGTTGAACACAAGATTCTGAGGTGGTTAGGCGGATTGGGTAAGTCCTTTGGTGAGGTGATATTGGGACACTTCGGTAAGGTGCAGGTGGTGATGCTAGTGGAGGTGATGCTATGGGTGATGGTGTTAGTGGCACAGTAGTAGTTTGGCTGTAGAAGATAGTTAGTAGTGGTGGTATCACTGGTGGTGCAGGTGGTGATGGCACAACTGATTCAGGTGGTATGACAAGAGCTGGTGCTGGTACAGCAGTACTTGCTTCATACGGCTGAAGTTGTATAATTTGCCTAGATCGGCGAATCGGACCAGATGTTGCTAGAGGAGAAGCCTCTGTGTCAGATGCTGGCAGAAATTGCTGGCTTTGCATGTATCTGTCGGTAGCAGGAGACATTGGCATAGGTGAGGTAGCATAGGTTGAAGTAACATCTTCAGTTCCTGAGTTTGAGGACAAGCTGATAGAGTGGGTGTTCGAAGACATGACACCGTAATAAATTTCCCGATTAGTAGATGTAAGCATAATTATAACCAATTTAAAATGCTATAAGGTAACTAATACTTTTTACCAATTACTGGGAAGCGTAGGCACGAAGGGCGTAGGATGGTATTTTATGAAAATTTTGTCCCGTTTAAAGTGTAGTTATAGTCCAATGTTCAAAAAACACTTGGTTCACTATAACCGTAGCTCTGATGCCAATCTATAACACCCCCAAAATCGATCAATACAGCGGAAGACTTAAAATGTCAGCGGAAGACTTTTGGGGTATTATATCGTGGATCTTTGTCACAATTATAGAAAACGATTCAAGTGATCGTTTTAAGTTTTATTTAAAATACCAAATATTCGTAATTCCAAGAGAATTCGTTATTCAACAACAAGTTTTATTCAAAGAGAAATAAACGTTTCTTTATTTGCCCACTTCGTGCCTTTGCCATCCATTCCATTTAGTTACCTGAGATAAACATGCTAAAAGTCAACAAAAGTTGAGTGAAATTCATAGGTTTATAATTAAGAGTTTGAACACAAGAGATAAGTGCTTATTGTATAAAAATACAAATAAACAAGATAGAAAAATCGCATTCATTATTGCATTAAGCTCATGACACTCAACGATTCAACAGACATCAATATTTTCTGTAATAATGATGTAAAGTAATATAGCCCCCAAGATAGGTATTTGCCAGTAACCTATGATATTCAAATAAAGTGCATTTGGTGACTTTCCTCTAGCAACCAAATGGGGATTGTCAATCCCTAATAGATCTATTCACAATTATTTACGTTCACCCTTCAAGTGATTAAGGTTCATGATCGAGGGACTTTTGGCAATAGCTACTTAAGCAATAATAATATCAGGAAAAGACTTGTGTTCGATTTTTGAGCATGTATCCCCCCCACAAAAATAAGTTAAATGTGGGCTATGAACTCACCTTAGTAGGATCGTAGAACAAATGTAATCTCAACGATGCAAGGCAACGGCTTCACACACAACCTATAAGATATGGCACGTTTTAGTTCTTAAGTCTCGTTTTATTGCGAACGTTTATTATTAATTACGAGTAATCGATAAAGTGCATACGTGATGTGTTACGTCGTATAAAAATAGATAATGGTTAAGTATCGTTTTATTTGTCTAAATTTAGTTATCGTTATATAAGTTTTATACGTATTATATATATATATATATATATATATATATATATATATATATATATATATATATATATATATATATATATATATATATATATATATATAATAAGTTACGTTTATTATTTATCGTTTAAATATATATTCAAATATATATATATATATATATATATATATATATATATATATATATATATATATATATATATATATATATATATAAATATAAAATTATTATTAAAAAAATCAATATTACTATTCGATCCCTTATGTTTCTCAAGTTTACACTTCTTACCCTTAACGGAAAACATTTACGTCGTTAGCCCAAAATTTTATATATATTTACGTTTTTAGTCCAAATATCAAATATTTACATTCATTATCCCTAAGTTTCAATATTTACAGTTTATACCCTTAGAAAAACTATTTTTATACTTTTCACCCAAAGTTTACAAACTTGACAATTTTAGTCCCTAACTTTCGGATATTTGCAAAAATAGACCAAACATTACCAAATTTAAAACTTAGCATTTTTATTATTTCAATAAGCTCATAAGGTTTCAAACAGCTTATACCAACAGCTTATTAGCTCAAACAGTGCTTATTTCATTAATTGGGCTTAACGAGCCAAAATTAAGGGCCCGTTAAGGTTTTATGATCCAAGGGGTTTGGGGGTACATTGGGTTTGTCGAAATCCATATTTTTAAGTTACAAAATCATTTCAAAAGAGCTTATACGATTAGCTTATCGCAATAAGCTAAACTGAGCTTTTTGGGCTTTTCGGCCCTCTTAAGGTTTTTAAGTTTCTGAAAACTGGTTTCCATAGCGATTTACTTTAGGTCTCGTTAAGTGATCAAACTAAGTTGTTAAGTCGACTTATTTATCATTCCCGTTAGTGTTCCAAGTAAACAATTAGATCGTGTAAAAATACTTAGGGGTTGTGTGTCTATATTTCATAATATACGATCAAAGTAAACGGGGTACGATAAGTTCTTTCGCTAGTATAATAGTGTTGAAATTTTCTAAGTCTTTTTATAGTATACGTGCATGTCCATATGACTTAGAATCGTATGATATTTAGTATATATATATATATATATATATATATATATATATATATATATAAGTATAAGCTCGAAATACTTATGCAGGCTCGTTTGTGACTTAGTAAATATGTAGTTCGTTATATAATATGAGCATGTTACGTTTTAGTTTCTCATTTTATTTAGACGAAGTGTTCGTGCAAAACAAATGATACGTGTATATATCTATATAAGAAATAAAGATTTGGAGGTCTCACCTCACCTCAAAGGTGGAGTAAAACGATGAAAATGGTTCGTGTACATGGTTCAACGCCTCGTGGTTCACTTCAAGCCTTTCCAAAGGTTCAATATACGCTTTGCTACTCGTTCCTTGGTTCTCTTGCTTCGTGGTTCTCTTGTGCACTCCGTATGTCTTCTCACTAGCTCTTGTGTTCTCGTTTGGGTAGGTTTTGGTACGTACGAGAGTAGTTTAGGTTTGTGCTTGCATATGTTTGTTATATAGTGAGTTATAAGATACGTATAGATACTTGAAATCATAGGGACGATTTGGTTTCATCATGAGCAAATAGTAGTGCCTCATTCTTTGTCCAATGGCGTGCGTACAAACCAAGTATTCTTGTGATACATTCCTGACATTAACCCTGTTCATTTACTCGTGATAGGGGAGGAGGGGAGGTGTGGAAGAAAACGTATGCCACGATTTGGCCTTATCTCTATGGAGGTTTCATGTCTTTGTTTTGAACGTTTTTAGAGTAGTAACGAAAGCATGTGAGCAAGGTTTTTGGTCTAGTGTGTATCTTGGGTAGTAGATAAATCAAGATGTACAATAAAAATGATACGTAACATGTAGAAGTCGTGAAATATTATGGTGCGTTTAGAGGTGTCGCGGTAGGGAACAAGAAAAGAAAACAAAAAAAATAACAAAGGGTGCGTTTGGGCTTGTAACTTGGGCTGCTGGTTGTGTCGGCCCAAAGAAAAAGAAAAGGATAAAAAGGAGTCCGTTTGGTTGTGTAGTGTGTAACCGTGGCCCAAAGGGTGTTGGGGGCCCACCTAGTGTATCTCGATTATCGTGTCGAAGTTCAAAAATATTAGTGAGTGTTCTCGGGAAGTTTCGTAGGTTCGGGGAATATATAAATAGTATACGTTATTTAGACGAAACGTATTATTTTAAATATAAACACGTTATATAAATATTTATCGTTCGCAATAATTATAGGCTATCTAGGTCGTGTGTAAGCATCGTTCCTGGGTAAACGGTCAATCACAGTTATCGTAGTGGTTCAATATCAAGCCATATCATAAAAAAAAAATTTGTTACCCGTAAAATGGTGTTAATTTATTGTAACATCGTTTTATTTATTCGTATGCATTTACTAATCGTAAGGGAAATTTACGAGAGGTTACACTATATAAGTACTACTTTACACAGACACACACGACACACCAAGACTAACTCAAAACCAAGCATGGTGAACCGACTTGATAATGGACATGTTCAGTGTATAAAGTGCCGAAGGTTGGACGTGGCTTGGGTTTTCGTCGTGGTAACCTGTATGTCGTTATCACCCACGAGGCGACCTGCAACCTTGTAAGTAACTCGATCTACTAATATTGTCTACGTTATGGCATTTTTTGTTTATTTTTGACTATATATCATTTTGTTTATATTTTATGCAGCCCACTGTTCGGGTTGGACCGCATCATCTAAAGGCGGTTTCCGATGAAGATGATCAAGAACAACAACAACAACAACAACAACAACAACAACTGCAACAAAAAAAAGTACCTTTGGTAGGATGAAATTCAGATAAATGAAATGAAGCCCAGAAATGGAATTCATAGAAATGAATTGTCATGGAAATTAAATAGTAATTCCGGTGTTTGGTAACAACAGAGAATTGACCCAGGAATCAGTTAAAAAATCAACTGTTTTGTTTGGTATGTAATAAGATAGAAATGAAAAGAATGAAATATATTGTTAAACTTCAAATGTTAACATCCAAAACTGATTAAAATATCACAACTACACAAAAAGCAAAGGATATCCAAAACAAAATATAGATGTCAAACTAATCACTAGTACTAGATCAACTCTTACGTCATATATTAAACTCGTCAAACTTGGCATTGGCAACTCAAATCTAGCAGAGATGTGTCTTGTGCAGTAAAAGTTGTACCTTGGTATAAATTGTAAGATATACAACCTACTAAAATTGTGTATAAAAAACAAAAAGGAAATCTTAAAATTGTGTATAAATTATACGTTGTTGGCAAAGTAATTAAAATAACTAAAATAACTTATGGGGGTTTCGACGGTCGCCGGAGAAGAGGTGGATAGAGGTTGAGGAGAGGATCTCCAAAATCCGCAAAGAGGATAGGGCTTGATTTTTTTTGAAGAGAGTGTGGTTTGCACGCGATATAATATTTATACCTCTCTTTGTTTTCTACCTAATTTTACAAGTATAAAAAAACACGAAGAGTTAAAATGTGAGGAGTTCATTTATTTACCAATAGTAGTGGAAATAAAATTACAAAGAGATCAATTCTTAAGAATTTCAATTCTCCACTTTTTTTTTCTCTATTGCACCAAACACAAGAAATGAAATCATTTCCAATTCTTTACCTTTAAGTCTTTGTACCAAACATGCCCTAAGAGAAGGAGGAACAGGAGAAAGATTATGACTGAAGAAGCGGGGTTGTTTCATCATCTATGTTTTTATTTAAGTCTTATGTTCTAGCTATCAGTTTCGATAAGTAGTCTTTGTAATAAGACATATGTTCTATCAGTAAAAATGAAATGAATGGCTTGCATTAGGCACTTAATAAAGGCTTCTAATGATTTGATATTGGTTTGTTGAAATACACAAGAGCTTAACAATTGTCATGTATATCATTTGTTTCGATTCATGATGCTGAGTTTGTTTTTATTGTAACATGTGAATATTTATTTTAAGTTATGCGATGCATTTGGTTATCGACAACATATAATTTTTGAACCCATATGTCAACAAATATACATCACATATATGTCTTTCAAAGGTTTATTAGGTTTTACAAATATAGTTTTTTTTACGTATAGTGTTAATTACAATATAGCCTATTGTCGAATCAAAGTATGTCTGTAGCATTACGACAACGCGAATTTCGTTGTTTCTATCTTCTTTGCTATGTCTCTGTTTCAATACAATCAACCCATTTAAAAAAAACTCTGTATATAAAAACAATATAAGATATTTGAGACATAGTCTTAATTAATATATGAAAAATATTTCAACATACAACTCCAACATATTACGTTAATCAACAAAAGATTTTGAGACTATAAATTGTGAAATCTTATATAATGTCACTGTGAAGTTCATAACATGATCGAGTTTCATATATTTGAAACTCATAGTTGCAATGACATTAAAACCAAAAACATAACTATAAAAACTACTGTATATATATTTGGCGTTTAACACATCTTACACACTAGATTATCAAGATATATATTCAATCTATTTCATTTACATCTATTTCTAAATAAATTCTAACCTATAAAAAAATAATTTCATGCATGGTCGACTTGTTCCATAGCAAAATACGAAAAGAAGTTAAAAGATGGGAACCCGAGTAGAAAATAAGAAACAAGTATCCTCAATTATTCCGAGAATAGATTCCGAGGACGGAATCCTGTTTAAAGGTGGGAGAATTGTTACACCCGGATCCCGTAAAGGTATTATTATATTATATAATTAATAGTATTATATTTTTTAGAATGTATTTTTATGAAAATGGTTAAGTTATAAGTTAGAAGCGGAAATTAGAAGACTTTTGTCTTTTGGACCAAACAAGTGAAGTTGGAAGCCCTCACGAGTCTTCTTTTGAGCTTCACAATTAATCCTCACAAACATAGAATAATACTATCATATGCATTAAGTGATGTAGAGATAAATGTTATTAGTTGAAAATAAACTAATTTAGTATTAAAGAGTTTTGAAATTAAAGTTAAATCAAGAAGGATATGGTTAAAGAGATAAATTTTTGGAAAAGAAACGTAAGGTAAATATACTTTCATTTTCTTTAAACTTGAGAAATTTATAAAAATATGTTGTTAGAGATGCCCTGCAAAAGATTGGAGTTACATCAGAAATGCTTTAAGAAGTTGAATGCTCATCAACTAAGCGAAATTCTAGAGGTAGAAGGATTCACCTACCTTAAAATAGATTATAGGCCTCTAGCTGAAAATAAATTTGAGAAAAAGAAAGCTCATACCTTGAACTCCAAAGCAATGTACAACACTAGGTACAAGTCACTAAGCGTAGAAGATACTTGCATAGTTATCTAAAATTGTAGTCATGACTGCTCTCCATGTTGACCTAGCTAATCAAGAAGATGACATATTATACTCTTGTACATATGAAACTTTAAATATACCATTGAATTCAAATGTTATGAGCCCATTTGACATTTAGAAACTTTTTCATGCAATATCATCTATTAAAGAAACCCAAACAATATGCATTTTATTTATAAAACTACTAATCTTAAAATATAGTCTTTTTTTAGTTATAAGTTGAAGTTTTACAAAACAATACATTTAATTGTTTATGATCACATTAAACTCGTATAATCACTTTCATGTTTGTGGATGTCCAATACATAAGAAGAAAATAGAATAATCGCTAAGTACCACGGTATATTGTTATTAAAATTTGAGACGTATATATAAAATTGCATAAGTTACATTGGCGAGAAACGTAAATTGTGAAAAAATATAAAGTAGACAATGAGAGTTACTAACTTTGAAAGGTTATAAAACAAAGTGTGAAAAAAATAGAATTGAAGGGTTATTGGTGAAAGTTTAAAAAAAATAAGGTGCAAATTTATTATAGTGACTAGAGAGAAAGTTGATTCTATATAAACTCGGTAACCCACAAAAGAGTTTCTTCAGTTCCTATAGTATTAAGTTATTCTTTCAAGCATTTATATTTCGTCATTTAAAAGATATGTCTTATAAATGTGAATAATGTAAATTATATCGTGGAAGTTTAACTGAACTGCAAATTCATCAACAACAATGTGTTAGTGTTAGTTTTATTATTTTGTCTATCTATCACCAATTTGGTTAGCAAAATTACAAAATTAACTTCTAATTTTATTATTTGTAGCGTCCTCCTCTGGCTTAAGCGGCTCTAGATGCTCCGACGGCCCCAGCAGCTCTGGTGGCTCCGGAAGCTCCGGCTCCTCCCCAGGCTTATAACAATAACAGTTTATCTATTGAACCAAGTAATCATAGTTTATAATCATGTCTTAAGTAAAAATAAATTGTAACAAGATATCAGATCTACCTAATTGTTCCAATTATTAAACATAATATAAGAATTTTATAAAATGAAAGTAGTATAATATAAGTTATGGTCCCTAATAATGTTGTGTCCTATATGGGACTTCTATAAAACATAATGTGAGAATTTTATAAAATGTAAGTAGTATAATATAAGTTTTGTAGGAAACAACATAATAGGTGTATTAAGTGAACTATATAACATAGGGTGATTTGGGTTGGGTTAATAATCTCTATAGTAAAGTATGACCAAATATTGTTTGTACTAATTTAAAAAAAAAAAAAAAAACATATCGTGACTAAAATAATCAACCATTCACTAGTGACTAATCAAAATATGTACAAACAAGTAAACACGTGGGGTGGGGTGGGTTGGGCTAATCTATATAGAAAAGTAGGACAATATTAAAGACCTCACCGACTCCATAAAAAAATACCCGGGTAAAAAACCCGATCATGATTCAGGCATTCAGGGTGTGTTTAGATGAAATCAAATTATCAACAAATCATATTCAAATCACCTCAAATATCCATAACCATGATAAAACTTGAAAATCATATCTCAAACGATCCAAAACATTAAAAGATCAAAATCATATCGGATGAACATAAAACTAAGAAAATACGCATAGTAATAAAGATCTACAGTAGAACAATAAAACCCATATGGATAAAAATGAATCTTCTTCTCCAGCTTAATTTTTTTGCTTTTTAGACTTCCTGCTCTAATGGGACCACTTGTCTTTTTCTTAAACAACTTCTAAAAAAAATTAAAATTAAAAATTTAGTAAATAAAGAAATATCGTCATTTTTTCAACAACTTATAAAAAAATTAGAATTAAAAATTTAGAAACTACTAAGAAGATTGAAACAATCTATGAAAGACTTAAGGCGGCACAAGATCGATGAAAAAGCTATGTTGATAGTAGAAGAAAACCAATTGAATTCGAAGTTGGAGACTATGTTATGTTAAAAGTCTTTCCGGTGTGTTACGGTTTAAGAATAAAGGAAAGTTAGGTCCAAGATTCATAGGTCCTTTTAAGATTCTGAAAGATGTAGGAGAAGTCGTTTACGTGTTGAAGCTACCAGAAGAGATGAGAGGCATTCACAATAAATTTCATTTATCGTACTTAAGAAAATGCATTGCGGACAAAACTAGCGTGATTACCTTATATGATGTCGAAGTTGATCAGGAGTTGACTTCACAAGAAGAACATGAAGCTATCTTAGGAAGAATGGTGACTAACTTTATAAAAAAGAAACACCATTATTAAAAGTCCAATGGAGGCACAAGAAGGAAACAAGTCTAAAATGAAAACCCGAGGAGAAAATTAGGAACAAGTATCCTCAGTTATTCTGAGAATAGATTCCGAGGACGGAATCCTGTCTAAGGGTGGGAGAATTATTACACGCGGATCCAATAAAAGTATATTATATTATAGGGATAAATAGTAAATAGCCCGGTTGCCCTGGGTCTAGGCATATTTAGCCCGATTTTGCAATATACTTGATTTAGCCCGGGGCAACTTTTAAAACTGGGCAGCTTCCATCAGAGGATGACACATGTCACGTATTGTATTTTGGGCAACTATTAGTAGTTGGGCAACCGTATATAGGGCAACTGGTTTTTTTTGTCATTTTACATATTATATACTATTTATATATATCTCTCTCTTTCTTTATAACACAAATATAGATCTATCTAGCACTACCATCACCAATTCAATCTGACACCACCACTACAACTTCGTTCCCACCGGAATCCCTCCATATTCGAAACCTCATCACCACTGAATCCCCACCATCGTCGTAACCCTCCACTGCCGCCGTAACCCTCCACCACTACTACAAATTTTAGAATACAACCCCCCTAATAAAGCCATGTTTATTGAAAATAGGGCTCTATAAACAGTTCCAACATACAACCTAATCTCTAACTCAACCACTACAAACCATATATCATATCCACAACCACACACCACCACTGCCTCCGCCGTCTCGCCCCACCACTGTGGCGACGTCGCGCATCACCACCGCCATCTCGCCACCATAATTACTATTTAGGAGGTATAGCCTTGATTTTATTTACTATCCAGTTAAATGGTTTTTACTATTCGATTTTCTAGCAATTAGATACAAGTATATGTTATTCATTATGTTGAGTTTGATTTACGCATTTTATTGTTGAGTTTAAAATATATTTGTGTCACACCCCAACCCAAAAAGGGCTAAAGTGTAACATTATGGGGTCGAATCAGAACATAAGCAAGCGGAATACATTAAATAATACATTGGTTACAAAGCAAATCTAATAAATGATAAGGTGCTAAAACTAAACATAACAGCTTCCAAACTAATTACAAACTAAGAACCAAAAGAGAAATTTCTAAGTCCATCTCTAATCCATAGGGAGCTATCAATCGTCAAATTATACATAGAGTAGCTAGCTCGATGTACCAAATGTGAAATGGAGTGTATCGCACACACATACCCATTCACCAAATTCAAAACGAAACAAAGTACCTAGGATGCATCCATACGCTCCCTGCAAAAACAAATATATATGCACAAAGCTCTAGGCTAAGTAAACATATACAATAATAAATATAGGCCTGAATAGCTAGCTTAAAGGGAACGCTGTGGACTAAAACCCACCTCCACAGATAGTGTCAATACCACTGGTGCATCAGTGGCAAGGCCATGGACTCCCCATGACTGGCTACAAATTAATCAAATAATGGGCAACAAATAGAGCATAGGAATGCCATAAGAATAAGAACTATAGCATGCAACAAATATCAAGCAAATCATGACAAAAATGGATCGATCAAATATGGATCATACAAAGGAATTATAGCAATGGTTCAAGTCGAAGGTCAAAATCAAAGATTCATATCATGAGGTTCAAATCAAAGGTGCATAATAGCAAAAGGGTTCATAGCAAAGGTTCAAAATTTGAAGTTAAATAATAAAAAGATGTTAAAGAAAGTCATGAGAAATTTTAGAGAATCAAACAGATTACGGACTTTTGAAAATTATTTAAAACCTTTTTATCGTAAAAGTATTCCTTTAAAAACACATTTCATAAAAGTCATTAAAACCTTCATATAAATGGCATCGTATCGTAATCACAGAAATCATTTCAAAAATAGTTTTTCTCAAAAGTCATTAGGTTATATTTTTAAAAGGGTCTTCATACGAAATCATACTATCAAATGAACCAATGATATTAGGCGTATAAAGATCAGAAATCATAATAGTGGCAATGGAATGGATCATGAGTCATAAGAAACCTTATTGAAAGGTTAGAATATCTGTACCTCAACCAGACGACAAAGCAGACACAAGAAAGATCAAACCGGAATAGGGACCACTCCTCCTTCATAGAACCTACACGAATTAGAAGTCGAGAATTATTTACTAGTTTATTTCAAATCAGATTACTCCTTTTTAGGCTATCTTTCCATTTTAAGTAACTTTCCATTTATAGCAGCTTTCCAAAATAGTATCTTTCCAAAAATAGTAAGTTTCCTCTTTAAGTAGTTTAACCATTTTAAGTAACTTTCTATCTTTAGCAGGTTTACCGAATTAATAAGTTTCCATATTTACTAAGTTTCCCGAAATAGACATTTTTATACTTCAGAGTTATAAATGACAATTAAATAATATTTACGGGTTAAAATGACAGTTATATTAGTTTAGAATTAATTGTGTCAATTTAATAAAGTTTAGGGTCAAAATGTAAATTATCAAAATTAAATATTAAGAATGTCAAATAAAATTATTTTAATATTAATTCTATAATTTTTATATTAAGATGATAATTTTAGGCCCCGTCGTTCATAATCTATTATCGTACCATTGACATTAATTTTAGACCGCGACAACCAAAATATATTATTATCACATGCATAATCACACGACATCATACACGCAGGTAAAATATTCGACTCATTATATTTATAAACCAAGACCCGATTTGTTCGACCCATAAAATAGAACACACATGCGCCAACAATTCACATAAAATAGCACATGAAATCACCACATCAACCCCTCGTTAACCATGCAATTTAAAAGACCAAAGACCCCACGTAACAATCAAGCAAATTAGTTTTAGCTTTCAGAAACACACCAAGCATTTTCTATTCGATCATGATTACGTTTAGCCCTCACGTTAAAACCCATGCATGTTCATATTACCATAATTTTTAGCATCACATGTAGTCTTCACCTTTTAAACTATATTACTATGATTATGCCCTTATATATGTCATATTAGTAAATAAGCTAGGGTGACTTATGATTTATTTGTGATTTTGTATTAGGATGATAGTTCAAGATATACCTCGACAATATGATAGATCGAAACCGAAACATGAACACGAATACAAAGCCAATTCAAGAACGAGCATCCAACAACAAGGAGACACGATCGAACTAAAACTGAACAGCCAAAGTACAGTCGCGAACATTAATCCTTCATGAAACAATACACACCACGAACCACAATCTGCTACGAAACTCAAACGAAATTGATCACCCAAAAGTTTCAGCGAACACTGGAACAAAACTACATGATCACCAAGAGGCTGTTAATATTTGCACCTTCAATATTTGTCGTGTTTTACCGATATAAAAAATGAATGGATTGGTTTGTTTTTGTTTTTGATGTGTGTGGCGTATAATAAAAGTGGAATGGAGTGCAAGGTTGTCAATCAATTCAAAATAAAAATGGAATGGATTTGGTGATTATGTCGAGATTATGGGTGATTGCGTCGTGTACTATACTTGTGAAATGATAGTGCCGATTTTTAGGGTGATGGGGATATTGACTTTGTCGATGTGACATTTCAAAATTTTCATATCACTAATTTTAATATTTTATTATTTAACTATTTGTTTTTAATAATTAACTTCGTCGGAAGTTATCCGCGTACGTCATGATTCGTTCAATTTATTCAACCACTACTATACTATGTCTACTCTACACTTTTTATGCATTTTTGTTTCCTTACAATCCTATTTTAAAAGTCAATTTTCACTTTTTCCATTTATACGTAAACCTTGCACCTTTCACGTTTTACACGATTTAAATTTACGTTTTATGATTTTAACAACGTGAACCAACCTAGACTATGATGATTTTACATATTCTATGCATTTTAACCTATTTTCATGTTTACAATTAAATTTTATACTTGTCATTTCATTTTTATATTTTGCGTCACTTTTATCAAAAACCGGTGTCACCAAACGCGTTTTTAACTAACGGGTTTAGTTTTAACAATGTTTAAATCCTCCGATGAACTCACCACTCATATAAATTACTAAAATATATTATGATATCAAGTATTAACATTTTTAAAAGTTTTACATTTTATTACTACCCGGTACTACATTACGCGTCTTAAAAACCCTCCGTTTTAATTACCGGGAGCAAACTACACCTCGTAACTCAAATTTTATACAAAAATAACCCACTAGACCACCTCACCATGATGTGGCTGGTTTTTGTGAGTCACTTAAGCCACTTGGCCTTGTGAGAACACTCCTTGCACTATAACTTGACAACTAAACATCATATTCTTCCACTAATACTTAAAACTAGTAAACTACTCATAGTAACATGCAATACCACCATTTTACTCTCATCTTTTCACCACAAACGACCCAAAACAGATTCAAAGCACCCATTTCATCCAAATTTTCACTAAATTATTGATCATAGATTAAAGATCTTGAAGCCCTAGTCTTGTTCTTGATTTATCACACTTAAACAACACATAAAACTCATCATTTCTAAGGTGTTCTATTTGGAAGATTTCAAGAGTTATTTAGAAGATTTTCAAGGTGTTTAGGGGCTGAGATTTTCAAGTATTTACAAGGGTTTTGGTGATTAAAATTTGGGTTGACATGGGGTAAAGAAATGGTGCAAGTGTTGAATGGGTTAAACTAGGTCTAGTGTTCTTGTTGTTGTAATCTTTCTTCTTCATCACTTTTGTAAGGAAACTCTCCACTCAATTTTCATTTTATTTTTATTTTCATTACTGTAAAAGTATTATATCTTGATGTATTTAAGCATTATATAAATTATTATGCTTAATTAGGCATGGTACATAACTTAGAAAACAATAAAAACACTAAAGGACTAGACATGCAACTGTGAATCTGATTCAGGGGTAAAAATGGAATAAACTGATTTAATCAGTAAAAATTGGACCTAAACTAAAAATATGTAGTTGTAGCCCTATGTCTTTTGGTCATTTTTACGGGTATTTCATCGAATAACTCATTACGATGATTAAACTAGAAATATTTTCGTGAAACATGCCAGATTCTGAGTTACAGATTTAAATGGTAAAAATCTCAGTGATATGTTCATTTTCACTACTTGTCCAAGTTTTTTGAAATGTAGGTAACATCTTAACTTAAACATGGCCGCAAACGGGGAATTAATTGGACTTGTAGAACTCTAGATATCGCATTTTTCGTGGGACTGTTGTGATATTGAAAACTGTTGGGCTGAATACTATGGGTAAATGGATTATTTTTCTACTGTTAAGTAATTTTTGGTCTAGTGGGACCCACAAAACTTGTTAGTACAGACAAATACCTTTCCGGAGATATAAGAAACTTAATTTTTCGACATACGGTTTAATAGTAACGGATTTTCTAAGATGTACAAGTTATAAAATTTTTGACAGCCTTGACCTTAAAAGTATAAAAAAAAAAGGATTTACAAACTCATGTACTTATATCCTTCAAACTTTATTATCAAACACTTGATATATTTAAAATCTTTATATATCTAGTGGGACTTAGAGACAAACATAAGAAAATTTTCTTTAAAACTTCATAAGATATAAAGTTCATACATATAAATAACTTTTAAAATACCGAACTAAAACTTGTGATCTACTAGGGAATTTATGTACCAAGCGTAGATAAGATAATAATTTATATATATTGCAAAGTTGCATCAATATTTATTTTCAAAACCTAAGACAACGTATATATGTTTAGGTTCTTCGTAGAGCTTCGCGGCTATCTTTCTTCGCTTGCTTGATTGTGATTATTCCTCTTTGTTCACGGTGAGTTCATAGCCTCGCTTTTACTTACTTCAATTGTTTTATAAACCTCGCGAGGGGGATACATGCTACTTTTACAAACTAAATACAAGTAGTTTTTGGTATGCTTGACCCGATTACATGATTATAGTCAATTGAGTATATTTCTTGCCAATTAAGTCCCCATCATGAATCGTTAATTCCGTGGAAAACGCTAGTATTATGAATATGCATATTTGGCCTGGCGGGCCTGGCCGGGTGAGTAGCGCTCATACATCAACGGTCACATAATATTGAGAGATTACGTGGTAAATGGCAAATCTTACCTTTTCGGGGCACTATTAAACTAGGTCAAGGTTCGGTTTCATGAGCTCTATACTATAATCTGATTACCCGACATGTATTTGTTATATGTCTATTGATAAATAATACTTGTATTCAACTGCTTACTTAAACTCTATGAATTCACTCAACCTTTGTGTTGACTTTTAGCATGTTTATCTCAGGTCCATAAGTGACTTTCAGATTGGATGGGCAGCGCAAGAGATGGATATCAAGATGGCTCATGTTCTAAATAAATTTTCTTTTAAGAAAAGACCAAAACTTTTATTATCTTATGTATCTCTAAACTTTGTATTTATTTGGGACCTCTTTTGTTTAAATAAAAGTTTTCATTCTATAATGTTCTAAACTTTCAAAACTTATGTATCTTTTAACTATGTTAAAAACATTTGGGACCTTGTTAACTCTGATAAATTATCGAATGTGATATTTTAAAAACGACTTTGTTTTAAAGTTGTTTACTATACTTGTACTATGTGACCAAATAGTGCCCCATGTTGTATTCCGCCGCGTTCTTAAAATGGGGGTGTCACAGTCGAATATCATGGGGAGTTATAAACAAGTATCTATCAATTTAGTGTTTTCATATTCGACTAAAAGAGTGTCATAACTTAATAATTTCTAATAGGTCCATGTCAAATTTTTAAACGTGTGATGTTCAAAGGGAAGAAAAGAATGTGCCGAAATTTATTTATTTATTTTTACTTAGATTATGGATCTCACATTTGTAAATTTAATCATATCGTAGGTTTTAGTTCTTAGGATATTTTTGTATCATATGTTCAAATGTAGTTTCAGATTTTCAGGTCGTTATAATTCTTCCTCTCTAAAATAAAATTTCGTCCACGAAATTTGAAGTCGCAAGGTTAGACGATGTCGTAGCAAATCGCAAAAGATCGTTTCAATTATCCTCACACTCGGGGAGGTCTTTCCCAAAAGAAAGTTCAAAATCAAAATAGTTTCTCATGACTCGACTTAGACTAGGTGATTTCGGATTCCTCATAATGAGACAAATCAGGTTGAATCTATTCAGAAGGCCAATGCAACATATAACGGATGGTAGGTGAAATCTTCTCGGTAATAACACAAGGAATACAGATAGAAGTTAAATTGAGTAACAATAGAGAGCTCTACAATGAAACCTAAGATTGTTATCGAAATACAAATATCAACAAACATATCTCGAGGATCCAAACATATCAAATCGTACGGTGATAAGGCAGATCAAACGTATAGGTCGAAAGAACCTAAAGTCTTACTAATCGTAGATAGTCGCCAACGGAAACAGAAATCTAGGTCTTCTCTAAGGCACTCCTCAAGATATCCTATGAACACAATAAGTGCACTTATATGATGTTAGTATTATCACGTTGATTAGGCGTCATAATACCAGCCTCACATAATATGCCCTCATGATGGTCATACTTTATCTCAAGTCGTGAATCAAAGTCTACAAACTACTTAATAGTCCAACTAAATCCTAGGGTTAGCCCTGGTCAAAAATCAATAACGGAATGATGTCGGCAAAACAAATGAAACTCGTAATGACGTAACAAAATCAAACAACATAACCAAGAGGAAAACGAAACTACTCATAAGAGTAACGGAAATCCTCGAATTTCTGACAGAAGTAAGGTACGTCGTCAATAGCGTCAATCCATTCATAAACATACATCTCAAAGTTCCTTCCAAGCTCGAGTAATCTGTCTATGGTTGTCCATCAGATCGTAGGGTGAAACGGAATCATAAACTCGAGTCTGGTTCCTCAAGCCTTCGGCAGTTCTTCTTGGAATGTGATGGAGTAATGTGAATCTCTGGCACGATCTTCAAATCCCTTCATCATCCAGTCTGCTTCCGCTCTCAATTCATCTTAGTACAACCAAGGTGAATAGGGAAGTGAGACTGCATGTCTTCATCCGCTCCAGGTTCGCCATCTTGACTAGATTTTTGTCCTCTGCTTGCCAACACCCCCGCCTTGTAAGGACTGTCTTCTGCTCTTCAGGGTAGCCACCGCTGTTTTCAACTCCAGGTCATGTAGTGAAGTAATTCTTCTCATACATTTCTAGTTGTCTTGATGCATAAACAATCATCTTCCCGTGATGTATACGTTCATAACTGAGTCTCTTCTTGAAGCGTCCCAAATTTGTACCACCTGAAAGTGTAACAATTCGCAATTTCAGGTTAATTACCATTCCCGGAAAAATTTCACTATTCACTTTTACTATTCATTTTTCCCGAAACTTTCCCGAAAGTTGATTTTTATTTGATATTCTTGAGTGATAAATCATTTCCATGGCAAATTAAATGTTTGACATTCGTCAGATCATTTTCGTGAAAGTTATTAAGGAATTACACGTTTTAGGGTAAAACATCATTCAGAAATTCTACGTACAACGAAACTCGACCGCGTTAAGTGACCCCGCATCCGAAAAATGTTTGACACACTCATGATTTATTTGAGAATTAATCATGACTGAGAAAAACATGACCAAAGACTTCCCAGCAGGTCACCCATGTCGGTACTACTCTCACATGAGCACGCTTAACCGAATGGGCGATTAACCGTTAGACCACGAAACGAGTTTCTAAGACGTTTTGAGTTTTCAAACTTATTAGAAAAAGTCAACATAATTTTTCCCTCCTCCTTTGACCAAAAATCATCCCTTGATGTTATAAGTCATTTCGTGATTTTTAGGCTTACGGTTTGATGTCTAAAAGACATTTAACACCAACCGACACTAGACTGAGCCCAGTCTAGACATTATAAGTCATTTTAAATCATTTCTATCACATTAAAAAAGTAACATTTTACTTTTCTCAATTTTACGCAATATTCGTACGTTTTACGTATTACGCGTTTTAGACCCGTGTTTCCAGTTTTTAGCAGGGTTTTAGCACTCGATGGAACCTACCACTCATTTTATATTTTATTATGGAACTTATTGACATGTTTATCAATACTTTCAAGTTCCATAATTTTACGACACCCGGTTTTACGTTTTGAGGCTTAATCATTTACGATTGGCATTTCCCGGAGTCAAAACTAACCAAGTATCTTGGATAATACCAAGAAAAGTCCACACCCTTGCTCTCCAAGCTCATGAACCGCCCTAGGAGGGGGGAGTCACACCCATGTGGCTTCATCTCATGAATTTACCCCTAAATCAACACTTAATTACAACTTGGTCACCAAGTTGTAACACTTTCCTAGCAAGCTTCCTAACCTCCTCATTTGGACTATAAATACCCCCTTCCCATCCCCTTTATGCCGTGCATCCCTAACCCCATAACCCTTCCATCCTTTGTTCAATTCCTTCTAATTTCTAGCAAGGTTCAAGTGATTCTTCAAGGTAGAAACCCTAGTTAGAATATCATTCACCAAAACTCTTCCAATCCCTAATATACTTGGTGATTTCTCTTGAGTTTAAATCCACTCATTTCACCTCAATCTTCATCATCCATCTTTCAAGAATACCAAGGGTAGAAATATTGCATGAAGTGAAGTGGGTTGAAGCAAGTCTATCAAAGTCCTATCCTTACATGTTAACTTCCTTTCATCTATGAAAGCCAAAAGTTGTAAGCCAAACCCTAACATGATTCTTGTTAATTAATCATGTTCATATCATTTACATGTTATTCTTGCTATATTATGTCTTGTATGAATGTCCATGATGTATAAAAATGAGTAAAAGATGTTGTTATAATGGATTGTTGAAACAGGTTACTAAAACAAGCAAATTAGTGAATTTCTTGGAAAGACCTGATTAAAATGGTAAAAATATGATATTGGATTATTACATATTGTAGTAGAGAACCTAACAAAGAAACCGTAGCAATTTGAACCACCTAAAACGAGTATACGAGTCAAAAGTTACGCCCATTTGAAGTTACCAAAGATTTTTGGCAAAACTGCCTAAACCACACTGTTTTGCATTCTGTGATTTTGAAAGTCCCACTTCTGGTCCGATTCATCAAAAAGTTAAAACACGAAAGTTGTCCGAAACGACGTTTTCATTCAGGAATAAAGAAGCTCGAGCCTTGAAAACGCTTTATGAGTGAAATATTTCTCAGTTTCTTAACAGCTATTTACATATATATAAGTCACTATATATTGGTTATACTTTAAAAGAAACAAGAGGTCTTATGACCTATAATCAAGACCACCACCATGGCTAGAGCCAAGGTTGTGTCTCATAACCATGGAACAAGGACTAAGGGTCATGGCTAGGCCATGACGAAATGACCATAACAACTTACATAGGCGTAAACATGAAACAATGAATTAGGCGATAACATGAACAAGCAATTTGGATCTACTTCACTTAAAAGGAAACCATGAGTTATTACCAAGAGAAAATGGTCATTCAAGACTTATGAAACTACCCCTAATAACAATCTTCATTTACTAATAAACTTTCCTAAGTTTATTCAAATATCGGACATGTAACCTTTCGGATCAAAACTTATATCTATATATTTCATCAACTACTACAATAGTAGGGAGCCTCATGTGAGGAGTTCATTATGTAAGCCGTCGAGTTGAGTTGTGGATTTACGAATTAAAGTGTCCTGGCTCCTCGAACGTTTACTAACATGACTTCTGAATTATGTCGGCCCGAACGGTAGTAAACGATATATAAACATACATGTTTCATGAATCAATTCTTTCAAAGACTTACACTATACATCATACCACATCATGGACTAAATGCAAGATATATATATAGGCACTACTTCATATTCTTTACTCCGATCCTAAGTCGCGACATTCTATTATAGGTTGCTCATAGAAACCTACACGATCCAACCATCACCTTCATTACTTGCTATTCTACTTAAGGTGAGTTCGTAGCCCCAATTTCTATTGTTTAACTATTTTACAAACCCATGGGGGGAATACATGCTATTATTTTTCGACTCGAACACGATGCTTTCTAATGTATGCTTCACGACGATGTTTTATTATCACTAAGTAACGATTGCCATGTTCGAAGTCCCTATATCATGAACCATTAGTCACTACCTTTAGTGAGCGCGAATATTGTGAATAGATCTATTGGGATTGACGGATCCCATTTGTGTTGAACAACGATGAGTTCACACAAATGCACTATATTTGAGATTTAGCGGTATAACGGCAAAAGTACCTTGATAGGGCTTCTATAATGCCAATTTTGTTGGTTCGATGTTAATGTTTTGGTTCCATGAGCTTAGTGAAATAAATAACGATTTTGTTTTCCAAACATTGGTGTGAGCCTATAACTCACACTACGATTATTGTGTTCAAACGATTTAACTAAACTCTACGAATTCCACTCAACCTTTGTGTTGACCTCTCAAGCATGTATTTCAGGTTCATGACGATCAAGGATGGCGCGGAAGGGCACGGATGTTCAAGAGGGCTATAAATTTTATTATCATTCAAAAACTCACTTAATGTGATTTGTAAACATGGAACCAATTGGGACCTCATTTTGTAATCTCTGATAATTATATAATTTGAATGATAAATCTTTTAAAACGACTCAATTGGAGTTCGTTTTCTATTATTGTGACTATTGTGCCGTCGAGTAACACCCAGTTCGAATTCCGCTGCAACCATGAATTGGGGGTGTTACAGAAAGTATGGAAGCAAATTTCTATTTCAGCTTTTCCAAAACTTCCTTTCTCAAACAAATTAAACTGTTTCTCCCTGCTCACAAAATTCATCCACGGTAATGCAAGTTGTAAACATCTTCCAAAATTCTTCTGTAAAGTTCAAAATATTCCAGCTTCTCTAATCTATTGTCGGTCTCGGTCACTTGGTGATAGTTTCAAATCTTGCGGGATTTGTAGCAATATCCTCAATTAAGAACACCGTTGTCTCAACAAATATCAACTTCCAGAATGCACAAACGATCGTCAAATTTCTAACAAAGTGAGAAAAGGATTCTCATGTTCTTCCTCATCTCTGAATGTACTAATAAGTCATACAATGACCATTTGTCTACGTACTTACGAGAGACACAATTTATCAGGTTCACAAAATAGCTAGAGCATTAGTTAATACTATTAGCATCGCTAACCGTCATAGCGGTCATTACGGATACGAAAGGCAATTCTATAGCGTCTCAAAGTTGAACAGATACACAGTCGTTTCAGGGTGGAGAAATAATGGTTTCTAACAGCAATACGGTTCAGCTTCCAGTAATCAATACAAATCCCCTGTCACCATCCTTCTTTATCGCGAATGAAACTTAAACACGCCTAGAAGATACACTTAAGCAAACTCCCTTCCTAGTCTTCGGTTGCTGCTCTTCCCAGTTGCTCAAATCAACTGGTATGATCCCGGGCACATATGAAAGACATCATCGCGTGGTGACTAGACAATCTTCCGGTATCATGTCAAACCCACTCCACACTCTGGTGGAAAAACTTGGTGGTTCAACCAGGAATCATATTCCAAAAACTCAAGGAGCCAAATAACTCTCAAGATAAGGTTCATTCATTGGTATACAAAATAGGTTCTAGGAAAACTTCGTAACAACGAAAGTAATGCAAGAGTCTCTAGAGTAATAGTGATAGCAAAAAGTTTAACAATCGGAAATCATGGTAGGGAGCTCAAAATTGTTCAAAACACCAAAGGTGAGACGTAGTAGGATAGTTGTCAGCAACTTGAATGCTTAATCGACCAAATTGATATCAGGATAAAATCGAAGTTAACTTTCCAAAGAAAGACAGGTCAACATAGCAAATCTTATCGTTCAAAGGTGAGGGGAAATATTCCTATACTCGTGGTTAAACACTACAAGACTTCTCATAGGTATAGAGATGGGTAAGACAAAAGTCAAATAGTGTCGGAAGGTTTATAGGTGCTTATCAAAGACAAGAGACAAATCACCGAATGTATCAAATACATCATCATCATGGAGATTCTCATAATGCACGAAGGGGCATCAAAATGATTTACAAAAGGATTAAAAGTAAGAGTCGGAATCTAAAGATAAGGATCAAATAGGGTCAGGGATTACTATGCAATTCTCAATGCCTTCAAAGTTCACTAGGTTATAAATCTTAGGTGGTGCAATATATCTGTTTCCAAACTCCAAAATTGACCTTAACAGGCTTAACCAAAAGTAAGGCACGAATCAGAGTGATGCGGCAGCAATGATACTTAAACGAATGCCTTATAGTCTACCCATTCCTCACAGGTCATAACTTAAATTTCTTCGGGGTGGGAAATCCTAAAGTAAAATTCTCAAAGGTTGTTCTCTAACACTTATGGTGTAAAACTTAGAGGGCCTAATACTCACAGGTCATAGCCTAAGCTCTACGGGTTTTGAATCCACCGATCAAACCTGTCTCTGATACCATAATTGTAACACCCCAACCCAAAAAGGGCTAAAGTGTAACATTATGGGGTCGAATCAGAATATAAGCAAGCAGAATACATTAAATAATACATTGGTTACAAAGCAAATCTAATAAAATGATAAGGTGCTAAAACTAAACATAACAGCTTCCAAACTAATTACAAACTAAGAACCAAAAGAGGAATTTCTAAGTCCATCTCTAATCCATAGGGAGCTATCAACCGTCTAGTCCACTAAAAGCTCATAAGCACTCTTCTCTCAAACCCAGCTTCCTTCTAAATAACCTGCCGCAGGAAAAGAAATGCGGCTGAGCTTAAAAAGCCCAGTGAACAAATATAAACAAACAAAAGCTAATAACAAAAGGGAAACGAAAGTGAATCCGAAATGAATCCAAGTAAACCTGTTGAGACAAATATCAAAGAATATGGAACATATGATAGAATCAACAGAATATGATCGAAGGGAAAACATATAAGGAATATCAAATGAATCAAGGAAAATGGAACGAATCATAAGTGTAAGCAAATGAACTAAGGAAAGCATAAGTCAGTAACAATAAAGAAGTTAGAACAACAAGGATCACATACACAGTAGAAGTAACAGCAATGCCCAACAATCATATATCAAATTATACATAGAGTAGCTAGCTCGATGTACCAAATGTGAAATGGAGTGTATCGCACACACATACCCATTCACTAAATTCAAAACGAAACAAAGTACCTAGGATGCATCCATACGCTCCCTGCAAAAACAAATATATATGCACAAAGCTCTAGGCTAAGTAAACATATACAATAATAAATATAGGCCTGAATAGCTAGCTTAAAGGGAACGCTGTGGACTAAAACCCACCTCCACAGATAGTGTCAATACCACTGGTGCATCAGTGGCAAGGCCATGGACTCCCCATGACTGGCTACAAATTAATCAAATAATGGGAAACAAATAGAGCATAGGAATGCTATAAGAATAAGAACTATAGCATGCAACAAATATCAAGCAAATCATGACAAAAATGGATCGATTAAATATGGATCATACAAAGGAATTATAGCAATGGTTCAAGTCGAAGGTCGAAATCAAAGATTCATATCATGAGGTTCAAATCAAAGGTGCATAATAGCAAAAGGGTTCATAGCAAAGGTTCAAAATTTGAAGTTAAATAATCAAAAGATGTTAAAGAAAGTCATGAGAAATCTTAGAGAATCAAACAGAATAAGGACTTTTGAAAATTATTTAAAACCTTTTTATCGTAAAAGTATTCCTTTAAAAACACATTTCATAAAAGTCATTAAAACCTTCATATAAATGGCATCGTATCGTAATCACAGAAATCATTTCAAAAATAGTTTTTCTCAAAAGTCATTAGGTTATATTTTTAAAAGGGTCTTCATACGAAATCATACTATCAATTGAACCAATGATATTAGGCGTATAAAGATCAGAAATCATAATAGTGGCAATGGAACAGATCATGAGTCATAAGAAACCTTATTGAAAGGTTAGAATATCTGTACCTCAACCAGACGACAAAGCAGACACAAGAAAGATCAAACAGGAATAGGGACCACTCCTCCTTCATAGAACCTAGACGAATTAGAAGTCGAGAATTATTTACTAGTTTATTTCAAATCAGATTACTCCTTTTTAGGCTATCTTTCCATTTTAAGTAACTTTCCATTTATAGCAGCTTTCCAAAATAGTATCTTTCCAAAAATAGTAAGTTTCCTCTTTAAGTAGTTTAACCATTTTAAGTAACTTTCTATCTTTAGCAGGTTTACCGAATTAATAAGTTTCCATATTTACTAAGTTTCCCGAAATAGACATTTTTATACTTCAGAGTTATAAATGACAATTAAATAATATTTACGGGTTAAAATGACAGTTATATTAGTTTAGAATTAATTATGTCAATTTAATAAAGTTTAGGGTCAAAATGTAAATTATCAAAATTAAATATTAAGAATGTCAAATAAAATTATTTTAATATTAATTCTATAATTTTTATATTAAGATGATAATTTTAGGCCCCGTCGTTCATAATCTATTATCGTACCATTGACATTAATTTTAGACCGCGACAACCAAAATATGTTATTATCACATGCATAATCACACGACATCATACACGCAGGCAAAATATTCGACTCATTATATTTATAAACCAAGACCCGATTATTTCGACCCATAAAATAGAACACACATGCGCCAACAATTCACATAAAATAGCACATGAAATCACCACATCAACCCCTCGTTAACCATGCAATTTAAAAGACCAAAGACCCCACGTAACAATCAAGCAAATTAGTTTTAGCTTTCAGAAACACACCAAGCATTTTCTATTCGATCATGATTACGTTTAGCCCTCACGTTAAAACCCATGCATGTTCATATTACCATAATTTTTAGCATCACATGTAGTCTTCACCTTTTAAACTATATTACTATGATTATGCCCTTATATATGTCATATTAGTAAATAAGCTAGGGTGACTTATGATTTATTTGTGATTTTGTATTAGGATGATAGTTCAAGATATACCTCGACAATATGATAGATCGAAACCGAAACACGAACACGAATACAAAGCCAATTCAAGAACGAGCATCCAACAACAATGAGACACGATCGAACTAAAACTGAACAGCCAAAGTACAGTCGCGAACATTAATCCTTCATGAAACAATCCACACCACGAACCACAATCTGCTACGAAACTCAAACGAAATTGATCACCCAAAAGTTTCTGCGAACACTGGAACAAAACTACATGATCACCAAGAGGCTGTTAATATTTGCACCTTCAATCTTTGTCGTGTGTTTGCCGATATAAAAAATGAATGGATTGGTTTGTTTTTGTTTTTGATGTGTGTGGCGTATAATAAAAATGGAATGGAGTGCAAGGTTGTCAATCAGTTCAAAATAAAAATGGAGTGGATTTGGTGATTATGTCGAGATTATGGGTGATTGCGTCGTGTACTATACTTGTGAAATGATAGTGCCGATTTTTAGGGTGATGGGGATATTGACTTTGTCGAATATCATGGGGAGTTATTAACAAATATCTATCAATTTAGTGTTTTCATATTCGACTAAAAGAGTGTCATAACTTAATAATTTCTAATAGGTCCATGTCATATTTTTAAACGTGTGATGTTCAAAGGGAAGAAAAGAATGTGCCAAAATTTATTTATTTATTTTTTTACTTAGATTATGGATCTCACATTTGTAAATTTAATCATATCGTAGGTTTTAATTCTTAGGATATTTTCGTATCATATGTTCAAATGTAGTTTCAGATTTTCAGGTCGTTATAATTTGAATCTAATTGAATACAAGATGCTTGATGAAATTCTCAAGTGATATATGAAAAATTGACAATCATTTACATGGATCTTACCTGTTCGTTGTTAATGAACTGGTGATTTGCCTGTGCAGAAGGAGGTTAGCTTGTAAATCTTCACAAAATTCTAATATTGTAATAATATTATAGTTTCTTGTTTTCAAATAACAATTTCTACGTTAATGCATGGTAGGGTGAAGAGGTAGATTACAGAGGTGTACTCCACCGTGATGGCTCTGTTATCATGTCTGTTACCCTAGATCAACTCAAGGTTATATACTCACTTATATAGCTTCTTTATTGCCATTTTTGTATCAATCACTGTTTTGTCACACCTTAATCAGCTCTAAGAGAAATAATTGTCTTTTTCTAAAGATGCAATCTTTTTCTAAATAATTGTCTTTTGTCTACTTTACTGGTTTTATATGGTACTTAACCTGTTACCATCATATCAGTACTCCATTGGTGGCATCAATTAATGAAATGAAACTTTTAACATGCAAACTAGGAAGTAGCAGGACAACCTGTTCACGGGCTATATTTTGCTGCTTGTGCGTTAGTGCCTTGGTCTTTGGTAAATAACACCTAAATGTAATATTTGAACTAAGACCTTTAGGCTATCATATAAAACATGTATCACTTGGAATAAAGAATTGCGATTAATGTCCTATTTTATCTATATCACATTTTTCTTAAATGAATGCAGTACCGTTTCTATCGATTTTTGGGATCAAACTTTCATGTTCAGTTTGTTGGAAATGGTCTTGAGAAGGTTACATCCATTTTATGCAAGAGAGAGAAAACAGTTGGAAGTGAATCACTTTTTGATGTTGATATTGCGACCAGTTTAGTTGGGTGTTACAAGTTACGACAACCAATCTTGCACTAAAGGACGTCCAAGAAACGCAACGAGAGCCAAACCTCCTTATGAGGTGAAGCAAAAGAGGACAGTAACATGTTCTTTCTGTCATGAACCAGGTCACAACATCAGTGAGTGTAAGAAATAAAAGGCTCTTAGCATGCAAGAAAAGGAATGATGCTTATCTAGTTATCGAATGTTTAGTTTTCTTTTTTGGTGAAAAAATATTGTACATTGACACGCTTAGCGCAAACTTGTATTCCAGTTTCATCTCTTTGCAATTGCGATTGCATTTCTTAGTTTCATCTCAAATTTGGAAAAATAATGATACTGCTACTTACATTCAACTTGCTGAAATGGGTCAATTATTTAATGACTGACGTTTAAATGGGTAAAATTTGAAGCTGGTTAAAACTCAATTTTGGCTACTGCAATTTGGTTACTGCCATATATTCAACTGCTGAAATGGGTCAATTATATAATAATACTGCTACTTACACTCAGTTTTGGGTACTACAATAGCGGGTCAAAACTCAAATAGGGTGTTTCGTTCAATCTTCAAACGGATAAAAATGAAGCGGAAGCGGGTCAAAACTGAGTGTTTGGTGAAAAAATATTGTTATTTTGCCTATCAACTAGAAGTCATGTTTTTTACTTCCATTGATTCATCACTAACACTCAATAACATGTACAATGAAACAATACGAATCAAACAGATCCAATAATTGATCTGAACCACAACAAACATCCCCAAATAACAATCTTAAAATGAATAAACAAATTTTTAGACACACCCGTTAAACTATAACAACTAAATCCAAAACCCCAACTATAAAAATCAATAATGAACACCCAAATCAAACAATACCTGAAATATTTAGGTTAATGATGAAATCAACCGATCTTTTAACATAACACTCAACAACATTTGATTGTATAATGTTTTAATTGATTCATTATGGTTGAAATTGAAAGCCCTAAAACCACTATATGGATACGATATTCCAGTTTTTTTAACCGTATTTGAGAGAAGTGTGTGTGATAAATAAAATATCAAACAAACACTAAATAATATATTTCCTTTTATCATAAAGGAAACAAATAAATATAAATTATAAATAAAATAAAAACACAATTAAGTTAAACTTAAACACTGACCATTGTTCAGATAATCCATTCCATACATGAAACCATACATGAAAATATCAAAATACAAAATAAACATATAAGACTTCCTAATCCTTTTTTGCGTCTGTAATAGCCTTCATCTTCTCAATATGGGCTTTCTTCTCTTCGATTCCTTCATGGGTCAGCAGGAGGAGTTGAGCAATCAAATCAAGCCTTCGATGGTCCCTGACCTGAGATTCAACAAGGCAATCCTCTCCAGCCTTGGCAACCTCATTATTAGGACCAAAGGACCAAGCCTCATCGATGGTATCTGTATGCTTATCAAGCTTGGCCCTCAGTTGGGTACTCTCATCGCCCATTCTTATGAGAAACCCTTCATCCTCAATCATATCTTGAGACTGCAGAAAAGTGAAGACATGACACAAATCATCTAAGCCACAAGCTTCTTTTAGTTCATTGATGTTCGGTGTGTCATCCATTGATGATAATTGCAGAAAAATTTATTTTGGTTATGGCAAGGAATGTCACTGTGAGGAATATGGCCAATGAATGCTTGTATAAATAACCAAAAAAAAGAAACTCAAGAGTAAAAAAAAAACAAATATTGGTTTCTCTTATTATTATTTTTTTTGTTGTGTTAATTTTTTTGTCTAGTTTTTGTTTGTTTATGTTGGAGGTGTGTTGGTCAACCTGGTTAGTATAGGAAGGGATGGACAATTAATATTTGTTCATGCATGTGGAAGTGAAATGAAGCATCAGTAATTATTAGTTTGTGTGGCTCAAGGGTAATAATTAAATCCACTGTGCCTATAAGTGACATACAAACAGAAAAAATTAATCACTAACAAAGCAAAATCTCAATCTAAACACACATATACACCCTAAAAAGCAGCTTTTTATAAAAAAAAGAAAAAGATGACAACACCTATGCCATTTTTCAAGGAGTTAGGTGCTACTGCTGGGTCAACCTTGGTTAGAGACATGATGGTTGTAAGGTTCGAGTGGGAGGTCACTGTCACATTGGTGGATGAAGGGGAGCTAAGAAAAATGCTAAGGAGATAATGAGTCGTGTGGTTGAGAGGGACTTTGTGCTTGGAGAGCTGGGAATGGTGTTTGCTTTTGACTCCTCTCTTCAGAGCATTTTAGAGCTCACGAATCTGCAAACCCAAGATTTGACAAAGGTGTCAATGATCTTGGTAAATGTTATGAAGAAACAAAAGCGAGCAACGGAGCTTTTTGTTGATATAAATAAACGACTAAAAACGTTATTCATATCTTTCGATATCTCTATGTTTTGATGATCACAAAACGAAAACACATTAAATCAAAGATAATGACGTAAACAAGTATTTAGTAGTTAATAATCACTTTCACCATCTAATCACTTAAGGTATGAATAAACATAGTGTTTAAAGCATTATAAGATCAAATGAAAGTTTAATTAAGCATTACAAAGTTTACTTAATTATATAAACATATTATATATTTTTGAAAAACACTTTTGGTAATAAAGAAAAATGTTTTATTCATACTAAATATATGAATTCAAATTTTTAACCAAAATCAGTTAGTTTTTCACCAAATAAACTTTCCCCACTAAAAGACAAAGAATCTGGCCGTTTCAGCTGGGCGGCCCCCTTAATTATAAAGGGCGGTCCCCTTAATTTTAAGGGGGCCGGCCATGATTTAAGGGGACCGGCCACGCTACTCTGTCAGAATCTGTTGCCTATAAATACCACCTTAAACCTGGATTTTTTCCTCACCTTTTTGCACTAAAACTTTCTGATCTAAACATCCCTCTCCATCTTCTAAAAATCCTTTGATCTTATATACTTTGATCTTTGTTTCAAAGTGATTCAAGCCTCAACACTCAAGTGCAAAGAGAAGAATACTTCTACTAGAAGTATTACAACTTAGTATCATCTTGCTATCTAAGTTGTTTGGTTGTTTCATCTTGTTGATCTTTCATACTTTGGTGAATAAGGTGTATGTATTAGTTTGCTAGATTTAGTTGTAGAATCTAGAATTATTGCAAGTGTGTAGTGGAAGTTGAAGTGAAGAAGTAGTGTTGGATAATAGTGAAGATAGGAGTAAGTGACAATAGGGACTAGTAGTGAAGAAAGTGAAGCTTTCAAGTGGAGGAGACTTGAAGACACTAGTTGATTGAAGTTGTGAAGACATAGGTGCTTTGAAGTTGTGAAGTTGCAAGACATTGAAGTTGTGAAGAATTTTGTGAAGGCGTGAAGATACTAGTGGTGTGAAGACTTATTGAAGAAGTCAAAGGTGTGAAGAAATTGTGGTGTCTTATTTGGTGTGAGATTGGTTCTAGCTACGATTAGAACTCGACACCTTGCTTTGTGTCGTTAATTGGTGTAAGCATTTGGTGTGTACGGTTTTCTCCGCCACAAGGGAGGTTATTGACTTAGTGAAGAAAACTCTCGAGTTCGGTGCTCGGGGAGTGGAGTAGGGCAAGGAAGGTGTCCTTGTAGCCGAACCACTATAAATCCTTTGTCTCTCGGTTTGATCTTTCCATCCCTCATTCTTTACTTGTTTACTTACTTGCCTTCTCATATATTATTATTATTGTGTGTTGTGCATATATTGGTTTCACATAAAGATCAAACTAGGTTCCATTCAAAACTTATATTTAAGTGAGATATATGAAATTATAATTTCTATTTAACACTTTAAATAAGAAGTATTTATGTGACATATGTGAATTAATTTGTATCTATACTTTAGCTTCAAAGTGTTCTTACAAACTACCATTAATTATTTGAAAGCAAACTTTTATTGAAACGAAAAAGATGCAAAACTATTCAACCCCCCTTCTAATTTTCTACAATTGGTATCAAGAGCCACGTCTAGCAAGATTTTTAAAATAGATTGTATTTTAAAACTTGCAACGATCAATGGAATTTGAAAAATATGTAGAAGGGAAATTTGCACAACAACCACCTTTATTTGAAAATGATCATTTTCTTGAATGGAAAAATAAATTTGAAAACTATGTGAAATCAATAGATCTTGATCTTTGGCATATCATTTCAATTGGTGATCTTAAACCAACCAAAATAGAGTTTGAAAATCAATTTAATAATCTTCAAACTAATATTGATAAAAACACGAAAGCCAAATTACTTATTTTCAAAACTCTACCAAAAGTTAAATATGAAAGATTATTTCGTTGTAAAACGGCAAATGATATTTGGAAATGTCTTTTAAAGATTCACCAAGAGAAATGTAAAACCAAAAATGATAAACTTGATATTGCACAAGAAATAGTTAATCTAGAAAATTTAGTAAATAAATATTTAGTTGAAATAAATACATGTACTACTAGTTCAAATGTGATCATTGAAGGTATCTACAACGAAGAATACATGAGCCAAATCCAAAGAAAGAGTGTGAATAAATCATGGTGCAACAAGTGCAAAGAAGACGATAATAATACGGCTTATGAGAATATTCAAACAAATGAGAACACAAGTATTGATGGCAAGAACTACATGTTCCTAGATCCAAGTGAAACTACAAACAAAACATGGAGCGACATGGAAAATGAAATTGATCACCGCATAGCATGTGAGGAATATACAACTACAAAGAAGGTACAATTCAAAACTGAACATTTTTGTTACGATCAATTTATATTAGAATTTTTAAAAATGGAAAACAACTTCAAACATTTTTGCAACATTGACTCAAAAATTATTTTTAAGAACGAATTTTCAACATCCGCTGAAAACAACTTTGAACAAGAAATCATTTTAGAAGATAAAATGTCTAGACTTAAAAGTAATATTGAAATCGATCTTGTATGTAAAAAATGTCGAGACTACAAACATGAAATTAAAATGGAGAATGAAAAAGCAAAAACATTGGCAAAATTCGAAAATAGCTCTAAATCTTTAAAATATCTTCTCGACATTCAAAAGCCATTTTATGATAAAACCGGGTTAGGATTTATCGTAAATGATCCTTCAACAAATGCATTAAAACAAATAAAATTTGTTAAATCTAGTGAATAAATTTAGAACTAATACTATTAACATTCATTACTTATTATTCTAGTCAAGAAAGTCATTGTTTGTTAATTAAAACAAACTATTGATGAAATCTTGTACTTATCGACGACATCCACATCATGTGCATTCAAATGCAATGGATGTTGTCATCTAACCAACTAGGACCCATAAGAATCTGGGTACCAAGCTGTTTATCATGTTTAGGTAATTTACGAATGAAGAGTCGTTTACGTGTTGATTTACTCATCTCGCTCTATTACCTTTGACGGATATTGGTCTCTATCATATTGTTTCACTTTCTTCAAATGTTTCGCCTATGACGTTGTTGCAGATTTATTCTTGTATCGGCATTTTGTTCTTCACTCTTGGAGTTTTGGTATCATGGTGTGTCCGTTACTATTTCAAGATGAAGCCTCCTAAATTTCTTCTTTCACCGTCATGCCCATTCTTTTTGAAAAGCTGGACCTGAGATAAGTTTTCTTTTCAAAAACTTGTTAATGTTACATTATACTTTAGAATGTTTTAATTAGTGTGTGAATGTGATTTAACTGATAAGTTGCCATGCTTTTAGATTATTAACACTAATATATGCATACATGATATTAGCATTATTAACCTTCTTGTTGTTTAGTCTATTATCATTTTTCTTAAATCTTCTATCATCTATAGTAGAACCCTTCCACTTAAGCTATATGATCTTACTAGTTGTATTAATAGATGCATTATAATTGATATTTGTTTGCAACTTGATATTATGATGTTCTTTGTATACATTTATACATATATATATATATATATATATATATATATATATATATATATATATATATATATATATATATATATATATATATATATATATATATATATATATACATATGTCTATCTTGTATCCATGAACTATTTACCTTGCTCCTTCCTGTCCCATTGCATTTAGATCATAAGTATCTATCATTTCACTTTAATATCTTTAGGTGTCATTAAAGATGATTATATGTGACAATGGGCTTAATTGATTCTCTTAAAAATGACAAGCTTCCATTTCAAATCCTTCACTTGCAACTTCTTGATTATCATGATCAAAACATCATGTTTAAAACTTCTCTCTTTTTGAATGAATTTTTTTTTTAACTAAAACTTCTTTCATAACCATTATTTTAATCAAAAACAAGATTGAAATATTTTATTGTTACACGTTATGAAACAAAATTCAATTTATGTTATTGTAATGCACACTTGAATTTATTTCAAAACATTGTTGAATAAAACTAAAAACGTTTTGCTTAAAACACATTTAACTTTCTCACATGTGTCATACACTTCTATTGGAAATGACATTCACAATTTTATCAAATCATTTCATGAGAATCATGGCTTGCCCATATGGATCTTGTTTGTAACAAGTCTTGAAGTCCACATAATCATATCCACCTATTTGTTACTTATTAACAATCATCAACATGTTTGCTCTAGGCTAAATGTTATCATTTTCATATAGTTGCACATTTAGCTCATTTGCCTTATTGCCTCCTTAGTTGCATATCTAAATTGATAAATAAATAGATAGCATGATTATTAGAAATTTATTGCCCATTTCAATTATTTTTATATCATTCTCTATATTCATGAATAGTATGCCCTATATTGCCTCAAAGAGTTGAACTTACTTGAATCCAAATCCAAAAACACAACCTTTTTGAAAATTTTCTGCCAAAAACCCATTTCTGGCATTCTGGGAATCACCAGATGGGCGGCCCCCTTAATTATATAAGGCGGCCCCCTTAATGATTAAGGGGACCGACCCCTAATTAAGGGGACCGGCCATCTGATGGTCGGGGATACTGTTTTCTTTATCACTTTTTGACCCATTTCAGCCTATACTTCCCAAAATTCACAAACATATTTTGTCCCGTGTTATCCCTCAAAATTTACCTTCCTAAACCACATTTCTCATACACTATAAATACCCTCTTCCCTTCATTAATGCCATCACACCCAAACATGTCATCTCCCAACAACCAAAAACCTAAGATTTCAAGAACCGCAAGGATCTCCGTCAAACCCGTTTGGAGGAGGAAACTTGATTCTTGTCATAACTCAAGTGATGTTGTTCCAAGTCAACCAACTACTAAACCTCAAAACCACGACAATGATTCATCTCACAACCTATCACCCACTCATTCCCTCATTCATGCCTCTTCTTATGATGAGCATGCTCAATCCCAAAACATCAATCCCAATCTCTCAATCAATACTTCACATGTTGCTTATTCAACAAAAACATCACCCACTCATGAAGAACCTCTCTGATAAGATCGTTTATAGCTCGAGGTTGTTTAGACCTCATCTAGGGATTGCACAATAATAATGAATGAACATGATACGCAGCGGAATAAACAAATATATCATTATTATTGCTAACAAGGTTTCTCGTCATCATCTCTACTCTAACATACACCAAAGCCCCAATGCTACGTGATCAAGTGTAGCACGGTTACATCCTAACAGCGATCTAAGATCGTTGAGGCTTAACACTAATCAACAAGTCTAGGCGTTTACAATAACTATACGCCCTAGACACACACACACCTTTACTAGGTTTTACATCTTGTACGTACATAATATCAATTCCCTGTATCTCTTTATATAATAGAGATACTAGGGTTACAAAGGATATTCTAGAATAATAAAAAGATATGCAGTAATCTTTTTCTTTCTTTGCAAGTTTCTTCCTTTGTCTCCATAAGTCCCTCATGTTTCACATGTTTTGTCTCATCAACTTAATTGTAATTCCCAACAATCTTCCCCTAGTTGATAATGACAAAACCAATAAGCATGAACTTCCCCTGAAGTTAGTATGTCATGAAACATGTGACTTCCCCTTAAACCATGCATATCATCAAGAATCTTCAAGCTGCAATCTTCAAAATATTCTTCTTCCCCTTTTTGTCATCATCAAATAGGGGACAAATGTAAGCAACTTTGATCTTCACAACCACCAACCAGTACCATACATCCAATTTAGTCCTTTAATGTCTTGAATTACCCACCATTAAGAACACCAAAATGCTTACTTATTAAATGAACTCAAGGCATAAAAATCCCAAATCTTCAGTAAGAATACCAACGAATAATCATGAAAACCTTCACCTCGATGTAGCATATAAATGGTTAAGCATTTGAACACTTAAGCTTCCCCTGAAACCTATATGTTAACCATTTGTTGAATGTAGGCTCCATGTAATGATTGCTGATGAAGAAAACTAAGTATAACCAACTTGATGTTGAAGTAGAACAACCCAAACTTGTGCCTTATATCTTGTACTAAAATTGACTTCGAACGTATACTTAACGTATAGGGAGATCGCAATCTCTTGACAATAAACACTGAGCATAATAACGTAACTCCTTCAAGTGTTTGTCAATTCGTAGTCACCTGAACGAACGAACAAGTTACCCCATACTGAAAAGGTATGATAAAACACAAACCTGTGAAACTCCACTTCATCATCAAATAGGTGATAAAAACCTTTCTTCGTAACCAAATAAATCAAATAAAAATGAGCCATTATATCTTTTACGAACCGAAACCAAATCCAAAATATCAAACAATCAATCTTCATTACTTGTGTGTGTGTTTCTTCTCCTGGTGTGTGTATTGGAACCACATGTTCCAAAATAATAAATACTTCCCCTCACTTTGTGTAACACACGCCCATATTACTGCCATTTAAAACATTAAGCTTAGCAGTGGTAACTTTTCACTAGCAGTGGAAACGATGGACATGCGTAGTGGTAAAATTTGCATTAGCAGTGGTAACTCTGAAGCTGCAGTGGAAACGTATAGCGTGCAGTGGTAACACTCTAAAGCTAGCAGTGGTAATATCGAGACAGCAGTGGAAACGAATAAAGCATCAGTGGAAACGTATACACTTGCAGTGGAAACGAATACACTTTGCAGTGGAAACGAATACACTTGCAGTGGTAACATGTAGTGCAGCAGTGAAAACGAAGAACTAGCCACATCGATTCATCCACAAGTATGTCTACTCCCAACACCTGCTGATCTGAATAATATGAATCAAAGTACCAAAGCAATCACCGGAAAATCACGAATCAACCATCAGTACCTTACTTTCCATGGTACACAACATTAACACCACTTCATTATCAACAGTAGCTTTCATGGTCTCCATCATTACATTAGGGTTTCAAACATACGCAACTTTATTCCTTGATAAATACAAATCAAGAAACCCTAAAACATTAATCGTATAGCAACATCAGACCTTTACTCAATAAACCAATCAGTAGCATCCATTATTAGTCCTACTAGGGTTCATCATTGATCCAAGAATCAACTTTTAATAGTACCCACGATCTGATTAACAAGATAGAAAACCATTCACCACAATCAGAAGCACTAGATCAAAATCATTATACCCAAAAGCTCGTCAAAGTACTGAGTAAAACCAGCGTATATGAATGAAAACCCTAAATAACTAGGGTTTGCTAGGGTTTTCTTTCAAGTGGTTATTAAGAGTAGCGTATAGCAGATCCAAAAACCCAAAAAATCAATTCGTACCTTCACCAAATCTGCTATCCTCCATGATTAATAAACTCCAAACAATAGATATTCAACTTCCATAATGAATTAACACAAGTATGCACGAATTAAAAGAAGTTAAGATCAATAAAACCCTTAAAATTCGACTTACAAACTTTTCTGCAGCAGCCTTTTAGAAAAATCATATCTTTTTACTGGAAGCTCAGATTGAAGATCCCTCCGGTGGAACTCTTCTTTGTAATGTAGAGAGTCTCCAGTAAAAATTTCAGCCCGATCCAACGGTTAACGAAGGAGATATTGCGCCTTGAAAACTGACCTGCAGTGAGTTACGAAAATTGAACCAAAATCGAATTTTTCTTGTTTTCTTCGTTCTTCGACAACGAACCTTGTAAATCCTAGATATGAAGAGCCCCCGCTCTGATACCACATGTTAAGATCGTTAACACCTTGAACTTGTGTTAATATTGATACTTTGAGTGATACCACTAAGTATGCGGAATCTACTTAATGATACTTAGAAGATTGATTGTGAATGAAACAGTTGTATGTATGTGAGAACAATGTATGTAACAAACAAATAGCTCCAATATTATTAATGATAATAATACGAGTGATCTATGATATCACTAGGGTTACACCTTGAAGCTCTAAGAAAAACGTATTAGAAAGATATATGCTAACTATAACCTAGGATCTCCTTTTATACAGCAAAGAGTCCTCTTCTACAAGATAAGTATAATGCTAATAGAATAAGATATACATAAGATCTTTTCTATATTTATCTAAGTGCGTTTCTCTAACAGTTATCAAGTAAGCAGTGGTAATATTTGTTCTTGCAGTGGTAATGAGTTTCCACTGCAAGTACAATCTACTGTAGTTGTAACTTCTTCATTAGCCGTGGTAACTGTTAGTATAATTCCCAACACTCTCCCACACATTTCATGTTTTCATGACTATCCAAGCTCAACCATGTCTCCACCACCAAGAGTACCACCACCACATCCTACAACTTCACATGCCACTCCCATGTTGCATGTTCAAACTTTCACCCAAGATAACTATCAAGCTCCACCACCATCACCTTCCTCCGAACACTTGAAGTTCATCGAGGAGCTAAAAGAGGCACATGAGCTTAGTGCTCTTTTAGCATTACATCTTGCTCAACGCAATTTGGATCCACCACAATCAAGCTCACCATCATCACCACATAACAAAAACCAAATCAAGAAGCATGTTAACAATTGCCCTTGTTGCATCTTCCTCCAACAACAAACCATTGCATTGAATGAGCACTTTACTTGGATTGAGTATCTTCTTACTAGATCTCAACAAACACCATCACTTGAACAACATCAAAACCCATCTTCAATTTCACCACCTATAAGCTCCACATCTCCAAACCCAACAACATCCATGCAACCAAATGTTTACCTCCACTAAACCATCAAGCATTTTACATGCTTATGTTTCTCATTTTCAAATAAAACTCCTCAACCATTTTGGGATTCAAGAAAGTTTGGTGACACTTCTTGTTGGCACATTAGGACATTCTACTTAGCTTAGAATATCATCTTTGTAGCCTATGTAACAATGATTATGGGTTGACGTAATCATTTTCTTTTAATGAACGATTTAATATATGTTTCTACTTCTCTTTTGCCATGCTCATTATTAGTTAGTACTATGCTATATGTGTTTGCTTGTGCCATGCTTGTGCTTCTAATATTTTTCTTGCAAGAATCCCATTTCTCGAACCCTTGGTGCTCTCAAACGAGGGGGAGCATACATCAAGGGGGAGTTTTTATCTTATTGGCTTAAACCTTTTTTATTCTACAAAAAGGGGGAGAAGTGAATGTAAACTCACTTAAATACTTGTCTAAAAATTAATTTTTAGATTTAATGAGTTTAGGTTTTGTAATCATCAAAAAGGGGGAGATTGTTGATATAAATAAACGACTAAAAACGTTATTCATATCTTTCGATATCTCTATGTTTTGATGATCACAAAACGAAAACACATTAAATCAAAGATAATGACGTAAACAAGTATTTAGTAGTTAATAATCACTTTCACCATCTAATCACTTAAGGTATGATTAAACATAGTGTTTAAAGCATTATAAGATCAAAGGAAAGTTTAATTAAGCATTACAAAGTTTACTTAATTATATAAACATATTATATATTTTTGAAAAACACTTTTGGTAATAAAGAAAAATGTTTTATTCATACTAAATATATGAATTCAAATTTTTAACCAAAATCAGTTAGTTTTTCACCAAATAAACTTTCCCCACTAAAAGACAAAGAATCTGGCCGTTTCAGCTGGGCCCCCTTAATTATAAAGGGCGGTCCCCTTAATTTTAAGGGGGCCGGCCATGATTTAAGGGGACCGACCACGCTCCTCTGTCAGAATCTGTTGCCTATAAATACCACCTTAAACCTGGATTTTTTCCTTACCTTTTTGCACTAAAACTTTCTGATCTAAACATCCCTCTCCATCTTCTAAAAATCCTTTGATCTTATATACTTTGATTTTTGTTTCAAAGTGATTCAAGCCTCAACACTCAAGTGCAAAGAGAAGAATACTTCTACTAGAAGTATTACAACTTAGTATCATCTTGCTATCTAAGTTGTTTGGTTGTTTCATCTTGTTGATCTTTCATACTTTGGAGAATAAGGTGTATGTATTAGTTTGCTAGATTTAGTTGTAGAATCTAGAATTATTGCAAGTGTGTAGTGGAAGTTGAAGTGAAGAAGTAGTGTTGGATAATAGTGAAGATAGGAGTAAGTGACAATAGGGACTAGTAGTGAAGAAAGTGAAGCTTTCAAGTGGAGGAGACTTGAAGACACTAGTTGATTGAAGTTGTGAAGACATAGGTGCTTTGAAATTGTGAAGTTGTAAGACATTGAAGTTGTGAAGAATTTTGTGAAGGCGTGAAGATACTAGTGGTGTGAAGACTTATTGAAGAAGTCAAAGGTGTGAAGAAATTGTGGTGTGTTATTTGGTGTGAGATTGGTTCTAGCTACGATTAGAACTCGACACCTTGCTTTGTGTCGTTAATTGGTGTAAGCATTTGGTGTGTACGGTTTTCTCCGCCACAAGGGAGGTTATTGACTTAGTGAAGAAAACTCTCGAGTTCGGTGCTCGGGGAGTGGAGTAGGGCAAGGAAGGTGTCCTTGTAGCCGAACCACTATAAATCCTTTGTCTCTCGGTTTGATCTTTCCATCCCTCATTCTTTACTTGTTTACTTACTTGCCTTCTCATATATTATTATTATTGTGTGTTGTGCATATATTGGTTTCACATAAAGATCAAACTAGGTTCCATTCAAAACATTAATTATACATTAGTAAATTAAAGTATATACAATCATTAAAACACATATACACATATAAATACAAACTTATATTTAAGTGAGATATATGAAATTATAATTTCAATTTAACACTTTAAATAAGAAGTATTTATGTGACATATGTGAATTAATTTGTATCTATACTTTAGCGTCAAAGGGTTCTTACAAACTACCATTAATTATTTGAAAGCAAACTTTTATTGAAATGAAAAAGTCGCAAAACTATTCAACCCCCCCTTCTAGTTTTCTACACTTTTGTCATTCATTCAGAAGATCAAGGCCATGCCATACTGATGCATTTTGTTTTTATCTTTTTGAAGATGTGTTTTGGGTTTAGGGGTTGGTGGGAATGTGTAGGGTGCTGGGGATATTTTGATGAAAATGTATCAAGGTTCAAGTTGGTATATGTTTTAGATGTGGAAAAGTTTTTGTGTTACTACTTAACTAATGTAAGATTTATGGCATGAAAGCTTTATGTTGGAACATACCTGTGCCTTTTTTTTAATTGATGTGGTGGTGTTGTCGTCATGTGTTGCTTGTTTGCTCTGCTCATGTGCTGGTTTGTTTCAATACCGTTGGGATTAAGTTTTTGGCGAATAGTGCACCTGTTAGAATAAGGTGACTGTTAATGCTAAGTTATGGCATTGCTTAAAAAAAGATAACATATTGCTGCTTGTAAATTTTACCTTAACTGTAGTAACATCAAACACTGAGAGCCTTGGGTTCAGATATATCTGGTGCCCACCAGCCTTGTTCCTATGATAAAAATGTTTTGGTTAATTCACGTATCTATTATCACAAAGTTTTCAACATAAATAAAAAGAGAATGTCAACTTGACCTTCCTCCTTGATTCACACGCGTTTATCATGCTTGTCAATAACCTGTTCTAACGATGGGCCCAGCAGAGATCACATGTTTAGCTGCAATCAGGTGTTGTTGATTGAATGGATGTTAGACAGCCGATAACTGATTGGATGAGTCCAGGTCTGACATGCCATTCAATCAACAGAGCTGGATTACTGTGAAAATTCCAGTAATGGGACCACGGTTGTAAAAATAGTTAGAAGGCTCAGAATTCAATTCATTTCTTGAACATAATGGGGAATATCACTTAAGAACTCTAGACTTGATCATCGAATCTCCTCAGGATCTTCCCAAATTCTTTTATCTATTCATCGTAAATATCATAATTAGTAACAGAAAAAACTTTATAAAGGAACAACACTAAAGTACATGAAATGTACAAACATATGTTGATAAGATCCTTTCTTTTCTAATTGACAGCTGAACTTGACTATGTAACGATTTAGGGTTGGGTTATTACTTCATGGAATCACAGTTACCGTAATAGAAAACGACTCGAAAAGAGACGTTTTTAGAAAATGAATTATCATTCATTAAGATATCAGAGTTTTTACAGTAAAAGGTATACTTTTACTATTGATGAGGTCCTAAAGTCTATGTGAAATGTTATGTTTGAATGATAACCGGTTTGAAAGTCCTCCGAGTTTAGTGCCTCCTCCTGCCATAGCTCTGTAATAGTAGTATACCTAGGATACATGCTTAAAAAGTCAACACTAGGTGTTGAGTGAGAGTCATAGGTTTAAGTGATAGTGAATACAAGTTCCACAGGGTTCGGTTGTTACACCCTTCAAGGAAAATGTAGTGTTTGAGATAATTGCAATGCATATACAATTTTCAAGAGTGGGTTATTGCACTAAGCTCATGAACCACACGTTAACAGTCCGGGTCATGGGGTCTGCAGACCAAACCATGAGGGGACGGGAAGGATAACTTGCCAAAGTTAATCCTTCAGAAGGTTCAAATATAATACTTATTGGTACCCTCCAGTGAGAGGTAGTACCAACGGGAGTTGTCAAACTCCAATAGATCTATCAATTATATTCGCGTTCACTCGGGTACCCCCGCACAAGTGATTAGATTCATGAATTTTGTTATGTAGTGGTGGCAGATAGTTTACTCGTGCAACAACCAAAGAAAAAGACTTGTATTCTATTTAAAGCATGTATCCCCCTCACAGGGTTTGTAAAGCATTTAGAGTGAAATTTAAAAATATGTGAGGCTATGAAACTCACCTGGGCTTAGGGAAATCTGATTGATGTCAAAAGTGACTCGAAAACTAGACTGCCTTACTCACGTATCCTGGTGGTGTTGTAGGTGTGGATGTATGTCAAGCTTTAGTTATCCTGTTTAAGTTTCTTAACTAATCATTCTTAGGGTTTTTAGTGTTTTAGATATAACATAACACCGTTCAGGCCATCATAATTCAGAAGTATAAGACTCCTCACATGAAGCTCCCTACTATTGTATTATGTTATCACCATAATACTGTTCAGGCCATCATAATTCAGAAGTTAATACTCCTCACATGAAGCTCCCTAATATTGAGTTATATTGTTATTAGAGTTTAGTTATAACATAACACCGTTCGGGCCATCATAATTCAGAGGTCATGCAATAATCGTTTGAGGAGCCAGGGCACTTTAAAACGTAAACCTAGCAAACTCGCCAAAATGAAATATCCACATGATACCCCTCACATGAAGCTCCCTAGTATTGTGTTATGCTTCTAACTTAAAAATAGGTTTTTATACTTATATGAAAATAATCCATTTATACCCTTCAAGTTTTATATATTTACAATTTCTACCCTATACTTATAAACTTATAACATTTAAGCATATAACTTTCTATCTTTTACACAATTAGTCTTGTTAATACAAATAATGTCAAAAACGTCATTTGCATTAATCAGTCTCTACTAGTTTTGGTAATCACAAAATACAAACACACGTTACATAAAACTACGACTAATAAGTTTTTAATCAAGAAAACTCATTTTCGTCATCAACATCACTTAAGGTATGTACAAACTTCTACCAACTTGTGTATGTGATCAAATGATTTAAAAACTTTACATTTTCATGCCACAAAACATTTTTACAAAAGTATTTTTGTATAATTGATGAGGCGATAAGTGTACCGCTTTTAAGGGGTCATTTAAGCCCGAATTCGTGATTATTTGATCAATTATTGCCCTAAATCATTCCTTTTTTTTATTTTAGGTACTTTTGAGGAGAAATATGGAAAAGGAAGCATTTTGGACGTTTTTGGAGCATAAAAGTGAAGAAAACGGCAAAGTCTCAAATTCCTTGCCGGGAACAGTACCTGACGACGTCAAGCTACAACACATGACGGCGTCAAGAGTGACAAAAGAGGTGGATGTGGAACTTATAATGTGACGGCCCAGAGTGTTTTCTTTGTTAATGGCCTGACGGCGTCACCAAGGCCGTCAGGGTCCAAATACTAGTAACGGCCCAGAGCTTATTTCTACATGGCGGCGTCAGAAGTGGATCTGGGCAATACGAATTTCATCTTGGCTGCAAGTTGACGGCGTTAGAGGCTAATACATGACGCCGTCAGGATGCTATGTCTATATATATTTTTCCAATTTTTCATTGTAAAGTGTGGAACAAGTTGTGGAATATTACACACAAACCCTAGGTCGAATTTACTGCATATTGAAGGGGTTTCAAACCCTTCTTTCTTCCATGTTTTAATAAAGATAAGTTCTCCAATAATCATTCAATATGTCTATGTATTGCTTGATTCTATCTTATGTTTATCTTTCTTTTAACATGTTAGGCTAGGCTTTTATTGTGTTTGCTTAGATGTAGTGAAACCTAGATGTTGATTATGGGTTGATTGTTTGTTTATAATTGTTACGGATGATTGTATTCGATGTTAGGCTTAAGAAAACTGGCAGACTTCCATTGGTAACTTGCTTGAACGTCTTAAGAAACATGATCGGAGGTGTACTACGATTTTTGGTTGTATTTAATGCATAAGAGAATTCTAATGATCCCATGTTAGGAGCTTTTAATCGGCTCGACATAGGAGTGAAGTAGGACCTTATAGAGTTAGGGAATATTGTACACGGCCCTATGACTGGTATTAAGGAATATAACCCGTCATCCATGCAATTGTAACAAGCTAATCAACCGGTAAAAGATATCTAGGGAGTAATGAAATCTAAGTAAACACAACTTTTCTCATTATTGTTTCCACCACATTAGTATATTAGTTTTATTTTCATTTATTTTATTTTATTTTGATTGCATCTTTAGTTAATTGGGTTAGTTGGCTAGCAACTAATTCCGCCCACTCCTTCAAAACCCGAGATTTTTCTTGCTTTCCATAAAATATAAAAATATAAAAAGAATCATCCCTCACCTCTAGACCTAGTTTATCAGGCTTTCTAATCCTAGCAACACTATTCCTGAGTTGAACGATCAATCCCCCGGTACTTGTCACTATCCTATACTACAACGATCAGGTACACTGCCTGGTGGGGGTTGTAAGCTACTCAAGATCCCTTGAGAGGTAAAACCTGTTGCGAGGGCGCAATTCCCACGTATCAATAATTTAAAGAAATATTTTATTAAGAAAATGTTTTCAACATTCAAAACCATAACAACCATATTTCTTGCTCAAAACCGACAACAAAACTTCACCAGATAGTTTTTCACCACGTCAGGACAAAACGAGGAGCGTTTGTCTGGACGGTCCCTTAAATAGGGTGGCGGTCCCTTATCGATAAGGGACCGTCCAGCATTTAAGGGACTGGCGCCTCTCTCCTGACGCCTATAAATACAGAACTATTTTGCTTCAGAAAACCTCACCTCTTATGCACCAAAACCTTCTGTATTCCGAAATCCTTTCTAAAACATACACTTTGATCACATTATCAAGTTCTAGTGGTTTATAGTGATCACACTCATCATTCCTTTAAGTGCAAGAGAAGAACATTTGTTGTATTCAAGAAACGAAGTGTTGAAGTAGAGTTTTGCTCATCTCTTCTCATTGTTGCGGATCTATCATTATTTTCATTCATTGTTTTGTGTATGTAATAGGACTTTAGTGCAAGTCTTATATTGTGTATTGTGTTGTATCGTGCCATCGTGTTGGTACGAGGTGTGAAGCCACGTGGGCTTTGGTAGATTGGTTCTAGCTAGGATTAGGACTCGACATTCCGCTTAGTGTCGTTAAACTTGGTGTAAGCTTGTGTAAGGTTTGTTTCGCCATAAGGGAGCGTGTTGATATAATGTTTGTGAAACTCTCGAGTATGAGACTCGAGGAGTGGAGTAGGGACAAAGGAGTGAGCTTCGTGGCAGAACCACTATAAATCTTCGTGTGCCGGTTTGATCTTTCCTTTCCTTATCTTTACTTGTTTACTTATCATTGCTTATATTTATTATTGTGTTGATTTCACGTAAGCTTCGAATCGAAACATTTTATCAAACACAATTTGTAAAGTCAATTTTATAAAAACGTGATTAATAACGGTGAAACTATTCAACCCCCCTCTAGTTTCTACAATTGGTATCAGAGCTTCGTTGCTCAAGGATTTTTAAAATATATTGTATTTTAAAACTTGAAACGATCAATGGAATTTGAAAAATATCAAGAAGGGCAGTCTATGCAAAGACCACCACTCTTTGAGGCTGATAGTTTTATTTGTTGGAAAACTCGATTCGAAACGTATGTGAAATCAAAAGATCTTGATCTTTGACATGTTATTACAATGGGTGACTTTAAACCTATTGAATTTAATCCTGAAACTAAACAAAATGAAATTGTACCTTGTGACAAACAAAGTGATAGTCTTAAAAAGAAATTAGCTAAAAATGATGAAGCAAAAATGGTAATTTATAATGTTTTGCCTAAAAAGGAATTTCAAAGAATTTTTATGTGCAATACAGTTAAAGATATTTGGAAAACATTGTTAGTCACTCATCAAGGTAATAATCAAGTCAAAGATAATAATATCGATCTTTTGGTTCAACAATATGAACAATTTATCATACCTGAAGATGAATCTATAGATAGTTCATTTGCTAGAGTTAACACCATAATCACGAGTTTAAAAGCACTCGATGAGGAAATTTCTGTCAAAAGTTGTGTTAGGAAATATCTCAGGGCTTTACATCCGAAGTGGAGAGCAAAGGTCACGGCGATTGAAAAATCCAAAGACTTGGCATCTCTATCATCAGATGAGCTCATTGGTAACTTGATGTTCCATGAATTAATCATCAAATATGATTCTGATATTGTCAATAGCAAGGTGGAAAGAAAATCAATTGCATTAAAAGCTAAAAGGGAATTAAGTGATGATGAAGAATCAAGTTTGGAAAGTGATGACGAAGAGTACGCATTGGCAGTTAGAGATTTCAAGAAACTTTTTAAGCGGAGAGGAAGATTTGTAAGACAACCACGAGAGGAAAAGAAAGCTCATCAAAAAGCTCGTGAAGATAGATACATCAAGGGTGAGAAAAGATGTTTTGGATGTGGTGATACAAGACACTTAGTTGGAGACTGTCCACACCAAACAAAGGACAAAAACCAAAGGGCATATGTTGACGGTGCTTGGAGTGATGGCGAAGAAGATGATAAGAATGAAACTTGTCTCATGGTCGGATCTTCAAAACAGGTACGTACCGAAACCGATTTCCACAATTTTGATATTTGCTCACTAGATTCTCTTGACTTAGATAATGAATATGATAAAATTTGCGAAGTGAGTCAAAAGATAATTGTGAAAAAAAAATCTCTAAAATCCACCAAATCTAAATTAGAAAAAGAAATATTGGAATTAAAAGAGATGTTATCTAGACTGGAGAAAGGAAAAGAAATTGTTTCGGAGTGTAAAACGTACAAACTTCTTAAAATCAAAATTGAGGAACTCAAAGAGGAAGCCTCAAAATTAAATAAGTTTGAAAAGAACACTCATGTAATACCCTAGGCAAATCCCACAATGGCCGTGACTTGGAGTGATGTTGGGACATATGTTAACATTCACCTTATATGACAACAACGCGTTTTGTGGTCTAACGGTTAATCGCCTATACAATTAAGCGTGCTCATGTGAGAGTAGTACTGGCTTGGGTGACCTGCCGAGAAGTCTTCACATGAGGGCCACAAAAGCAAAGCCGTGAGCCTTCGGGTAAAGCGGACAATATTGTGGTCTATAAGGCGGGGTGTTACAACTCACTCTCTTAGACAACTAATAGGAGTTCAAAAGGCTTCCGACGATAAAACCGGTATAGGTTATAACTTTTTTGAAGCATCACCAAACATATCAAAACAAATAAAATTTGTGAAATCTCAGTCGGATTTGGCTACTAGAGACGGTCCCGCAAATCCACCCGACGGTCCCTCACCTTTAAAGGACCGTCCCATCGATAAAGGATCGTCCCCAGTAAAGAAGACTGTGATCTTACCCAAAGCCACTACAGATTCTAGTTCAAAATAGTCAATACTAGGAAAACCAGAAACACCCGTTGCTAGTGTAGAAGAAGTAAAACAATTCTATAAACCAATACTAAAACCCGGATTAGGTTACAACAAACCAACTATAAGATTTACACCTCCATCCCCTAGGAGAACAAATATACAAAATAGACAAACTGGATCAAAAATAGCTAGAAATAAAAATCATTATAAGAACTACTCCATGAATTGGAAAAATGATTTCCTTCCTATAGGATTCTACTCACCATTTCAACACCCCAGAAAAATGCAACAAATGTATAGGATGTTTGGCGCTAACAACTTTGGACCCATGAGATATTGGGGACCATATGTTTGAGTTTTATCATTAGATATGCTTGGGAATTGGCCTGGAGCCCGACGAATGGGTCAAGGATAGTGGATGCACAAATCACATGACGGGTAATCGCAAGCTATTCTCATCATACAATGCAAGTACTGGGGGAAATGTTTCATTTGGTAGTAAGCTCAAGGGCAATATCATCGGCAAAGGTACGATCACTCATAACTCTCTTACTATTACTAATGTAGAACATGTGGATAACCTAGGTTTTAATTTACTTAGTATTAGTCAAATCTATGATAATGGGTGCAAGGTAATCTTTTCCAAAGACGATAGTGAGATAATTGAGAACGGAAAAGTTATTGCAAAAGGAATTAGAAAAGGTAACCTATACGTCATGAAAATTAGTAACAAACCTAGTGAGAACATATGCTTAGCTACGGTTAATGATAACTCTACTTTATGGCATAGAAGATTAGGACACGCCAACATGCATCTATTACAATCATTGCCTTCTAAGGATTTAGTTAGAAACCTTCCCAAACTTAGGTTCGACCAACATTTTTGTGATGCTTGCAAGGTTGGAAAACAAGCTCACTCCAGTCATAAACCTAAGAACATGATCTCAACATCTAGATGTCTAGAGCTTCTTCACATGGATCTCTTCGGTCCTTCCGACATACGGAGTTATGGAGGAAATCTCTACACCCTAGTGATCGTAGACGATTACTCTAGGTACACTTGGACTAGGTTTCTTGAAAACAAGACTGAAACTTTTTTTTTTTTGGGTAAAAGGGTTTCACCCTGGCAAAATAAAGACTGAAACTTTCGATCAATTCAAAATATTTGGTAAGAAAATTAAAAATCAATTAGGATGCAACATAGTTACCATGGTAGAGAATTTGTCAATGAAGTTCAATTCAGAGCTTATTGTGATGCTAATGGTATTACTCACAATTTCTCGGCTCCACGAACTCCACAATCAAATGGGGTAGTCGAAATGAAAAATAGAACCCAACAAGAAATGAGTAGAATCATGCTTAATGAGCAATCGATTCCTCAAAAGTTTTGGTGTAATGCCGTAGATACATCCACCTATATCCTTAATAGAATTTTAATTAGACAAATCATAGGAAAAACCCCTTATGAAAATTTGAAAGGTAGGAAACCTTCCCTAGATTACTTTAGAGTGTTTGGTAGCAAATGCTATATTCTAAACACCAAAGATTATCTCACCAAAGATTATCTCACCAAGTTCGACCCAAAGTCTTACGAAGGTATATTTCTAGGTTCATCTCAAACTAGTAAACCCTACATTGTCTTAAACAAGGAAACAATGGTCGTCGAAGAATCACTCAACGTGACATTCGATGAGAGTCCCCCTCCCTCTAAAACTTCACCTTTGGTAGATGATGATTTGGATGAAGAAAATGCCATAGTTGAAAACATGAAAAACCTAGACATATCTCAACAAACCATCAAAATAGGTGAAACCTCAAATATTAAAGAATCTAAAAGCCACCCTTTAGATAATGTCATAGGAAGACTAAACCAAAGAACCCTTAGATCACAAGTTCAAAACAAAAGCAACTTCTTTTGTTTTGTTTCAATCATTGAACCTAAAAATGTCACTGAAGCATTGAAAGATGAAAGTTGGATCATTAAAATGCAAGAAGAATTAAACCAATTTAAGTCTAATGATGTTTGGATATTAGTACCAAGACCTAAGAATGTCACGATAATAGGGACTAAGTGGGTGTTTAGAAACAAACTAGATGAAAACGGTATTGTATCTAGAAACAAAGCTAGGTTAGTCGCACAAGGCTATAATCAACAAGAGGGAATTGATTATGAAGAAACCTATGCACCCATAGCTAGACTTAAGTCCATTAGGATATTACTCGCATATGCATGTGCATTAGATTTTAAGTTGTTCCAAATGGATGTGAAAAGTGCATTCCTAAATGGTATCATCAATGAGGAGGTATATGTAGCACAACCTCCAGGATTCATTGACTTCGAGTACCCTGAGCATGTTTATAAACTACAGAAAGCTTTATATGGTTTAAAGCAAGCCCCTAAGGCTTGGTATGATAGGTTGAAAGCTTTTCTTCTTAAGCATGAATACTCGATGGGAATGGTAGATAACACTCTTTTTACCAAGAAGAAAGATTCAAACATCATAATCACCCAAATATATGTTGATGACATTATATTTGGTTCAACTTGTCAAGACATGTGTGATGAATTCTCAAGAATCATGCATTACGAGTTTGAAATGAGTATGATGGGCGAGCTTAACTTCTTCCTTGGACTACAAATAACACAATTAGATGATGGAATATTCTTTAATCAATCCAAATATATTAAGGAAATGTTTAAGAAATTTGGACTAGAAGATACTAAACCTATGAAAACCCCAATGGCTACGAACACAAAGCTCACCAAGGATGAAGAGGGTGAATCCGTAGATAGTACTAAGTATAGAGGTATGATAGGAAGTTTATTGTACCTAACGGCAAGTAGGCCCAATATCATGTTTAGTGTCTGCCTTTGTGCTCGCTTTCAAGAAGATCCCAAATCTTCTCACTTAGAAGTGGTTAAACGTATCTTTCGATACATTAAAGGCACTATGCACTTAGGATTAGGGTATCCTAAGGGGACCGGCATAGAAACTATAGTTTATGTCGACTCTGATCATGCGGGAGATTATGTGGATTGAAAAAGTACTAGTGGCATTTGTACCTTCATGGGTTGTTGCTTAGCTTATTGGTTCTCCAAGAAACAAACGGCACTAGCTATCTCCACAACCGAAGCAGTATATGTAAGCGCCGGAAAGGCATGTCAACAAGCACTTTGGATGAAACAAGCTCTCGTAGACTATTGATGCGTGGTTTTGCAACCTTGCAAAAGGTTGTACCTCTCAAAGGATCTTGAGAAGCTTGCAATCCCCACCAGGCAGTGTACCTGACCGATGTAGTATAGTGTAGTAGCAAGTACCGTGGGATTGATCGTTCAACTCAAAGAATAGTGTTCTCTAGGGTTAAAACTTAATTAAACTAGGTCTAGAGGTGAGGGATGATTCTTTTTATATTTTTATATTTTATGGAAAGCAAGTAAAAATCTCGGGTTTTGGAAGAATGGGCGGAATTAGTTGCTAGTCAACTAACCCAAATAACTACAAATGCAATAAAAATAAATTAAAAATAAATATGGAGAAAAACAATAATAAGAAAAATGTGTTTACTTAGATTTCACTACTCCCTAGCTATCTTTTACTAGTTGATTAGTTTGTAACAATTGCATGGATGACGGGTTATATTCCTTAATACCATTCGTAGGGCCGTGTGCGATCTTCCCTAACTCTATAAGCTCCTACCTCTTCCTATGTCGAGCCAACAACTAGCTCCTAACATGGCCTCCTTAGTAGTTACTTATGCATTAAATATAACCAATTAATCGTAGTACATATCCGATTCATGTTTCTTAAGACGTTCAAGCATGTTACCAATTGGAAGTCTGCCAGTTTTCCTAAGCCTAACATCGATATCATCCATCCACAACAATTATAAACAAACAACCAACCAATAATCAATAACTAGGTTTCATTACATCTAAGCAAACACAAAGAAAACCTAGCCTAGCATGTTAAAGTAAAGACAAGCATAAGATAGAATCAAACAACACATAGACATATTGAATGATTATTGGAAAACTTATCTTCAATCAAACATGGATGAAACAAGGGTTTGGAACCCTTAAAAGTAAGGTAAAATTCGTGCTAGGGTTTCTTCAAAACTATCCCAAAGTTCTCCTCTTTTTAAAAATGAAAAATAGAAAACTATATATAGATTTTTGGGTCTGACAGCGTCACGTGTAAATCCTGACGCCGTCAACTCACCGCTAAAGAAACTCTCGTATTGCCTAGATCTAGATTTGACGCCGTCATGTATTATTCTTCTCATGGACGTCAAGAGTAAATTACACGTGATGGCCTTGGTGACGCCGTCACGTGTTAAAGTCCAAAAAACATTCTAGCGCGTCTCGTTATACTTTTTATCCACCTCTTTGCCATAACGTGACATCGTCACCTCCAAAGCATGATGCCGTCAAGCACTGTTTCCAGCTTGATTTGGAGACTTTGCCGTTTTCTTTACTTTTTTGCTCCAAAAACGTCCAAAATGCTCCATTTTCCAGATTTCTTCTCCAAAGTACTTAAAATGAGAAAAGGAACGATTTAGGGTAATAATTGATCAAATAATCTAGAATTTGGGCTTAAATGACTCCTTAAAGGTGGTACACTTTTCGCCTTATCAAATACCCTAACACTTGAGATTTGCTTGTCCTCAAGCAAATGCGCTTTTATTCTAATCAAAATACAAGCTAGGGGTCATTTAACACTAATATAAAAGTAATTAGAACAAATAATCATTCCACTTCAACCAAAACAAGCACGGAAATTATACACTAGCACCTCATAAATAGTGTTTAGATACTCACATCTCTCGGGTGTAATAAAAGTATATATCACAATATGAAAATGGAAAATATCTCTCACTACCTGTCATAGCACATAGATTACCATAGGCTTGAGAAAGGATCAACCCTCCACCACTTGGCGTAAGCACCTAGGATAAACTATCAAAGAGGTCTTTTTAAAAGGGTTATAACGTGAGGTGTAGGGATATGATAAACACGGTTTTGTTGGATAAAGGCAATCTTTACTGGTGGCGAGTTAATCATCTTGGTCAATTACATGTACAATGTGGCGTTGCTAAGCCAAGACTCGACTCAACTTAAGCTAATCATAAACTAACAAAACATAAAATAAACATAAAAAGGAAACGAGATGGTAGTCCGTATGTTTTTTTTTTTCTCTTTTTCTTTTTCTATTTTTTTTTTCTTTTTCTTGATTTTTTGATTTTTTTTCATACTCTTACCCTACCATCCGAAATAATACATCATAGGGATTTGCATTCCCCTTACACTTGAACTTTTACATACTTTACAATCAACTATTCTAATGACTAGAATCAAGATAATCAAAACACTTTGAGTACTTTTTAAATATTAACGCATATATGGGGGTAATAATTGATGTTCTTCCCCAATACTCCATAACACTAGCACTTTACCCATGAGTCCCAATCGTCCCAAGACAATATGTACAAGATATGACTCGACTTAGCAACCATGTAATCAATTAGACAATTAACTAAGGGTTTAAACATATAACAATAATGCACTAAAGATGAGTGCATATATGGAAGGCTAAGGCGATTTGGTTGCACATTTGGGGTGGATTGTAAACAAATTCTTCCTTTAAGTAAAATGCTTAAAGTTAGAAACGAAAAAGATAGGCTCGGAGGGTTATACTAGGGGTATCGTGTACTAAAAATGAGTACAACGCAAAGGTGTGGGAAAAATTAATTGACTTTATAGGTCAGGTACTTATGACTTCATTGGTCAAGTAATTATGATACGGGTTTAACACAAGGGTGATCCTAATGCCTCTTATCATGTAGTAAATCCTACTACACGAATGTAGTCTCACTAGCGGTTCCGGGATGCATCACTAACGCAAGTTCTAGAATTTAAGTACTACCGGTACACTCATAAGAATCTTTTCCTAACAAATCTAGGGGCGAACCTCACATATTTGGGGTGGATAATTTTGAGTGGTACGGTTTTTTTTGTGCTAGTCATACAACTCCTATCCATGAGACGCTCATTAAGGCTAAAGCTTCACTCCTAAATGTTGTAAAAAATTTTAAATTTGGCGCTAAAATTACCCTAACAAGTATTTCTCTCAGTTTTATTACACACCTACTATTGAACAAACAAACTCAAGTGCAATTGCATTCTCTAAGGTATCATCATTTACCCTCCCTTTACACTTAAGCTGAACATTGTCCCCAATGTTCAATAAAAAGGATGTAAAAGTAATGAAGGTAAAAGAATGAAACAAATACTCCCCTAATTCATTCGGTGTGGATAATGTGGTAACATAGTTAGATCTTCCTCCAAGAAAATGAACGTTGAAAGCTTCCCTCCAGAAATATAAATCATCTTCTTGTCCAATATAACCTATTAAACCTAAGAAAACAATCATGCAAACCTCGCGTAAAATCGGCGGCAAACTCTATACATAACAAAATCCTAGAAAAAATAGAATATATATCTTAATGTTGCTTTCTACGAGTTAAATGGATATAATGCTTGTGGAATGAATATTTGCAGATTTCCTGGAGTTTATAAAACTAAAGAATTAACAAAAAATTTAAGACTCCGGTAGAAAAACAAAACTTGCAAAATTTTTCAGAATTTTACACCTGACGCCGTCAGAGTGCTCTGACAGAAATCTTATGTTAAGTTTCCGGAAAATTTCTGGAAAAACTCATACCTTAATTCTTGGAATTCCTGCAAAAATATCATTATGACTCGATACAAGCATTTGACTTAAACAAATACTGATATGCATGTTCGTTTAATATTGTTGTGATTCATGTCCAATCTTGTTCTTAGAAACAAATTTAGATTTCCCTTACACTTATCTTTTGCGAAATACCTTTATATGAAGTTAAGACGAAGTTAAAGACAAAATAAAGCATTTTCACAATTTATTTTGAAACATGAGTCACAAAAAATAAAAATAAAGCATGCATACGGAAACAAATAAAATCAAACAAACAAACAATTAAAGCTTAGGTTTCCTCCTAATAAGCGCTTGTTTTTGTTCGAGTCACGAGCCTGACTCTACCCTTATTTAACGGAAATAGGGGAGGTTTTCCCTATACTTAGGATTAAGTGCGGGTGGAAGTAGCGATACACACCCTTAGGGTGGAAATATGCCACGTGAGAAAAGAGTGGTGGATGAATTATATGCTCAAAGGGGTGTGCTCCTTTCATCATAACCTTACCTAGTTCACTTTGGTCAATGGGTGAGTTAAAAGTTTTCTCCTAAAAAGGGATCATCTTCTATCAACTTTGAGAGACTCCTAGTTGGGAATCCATCTTGACCTAATAAATCCGGTTTAAACCCATAATGTTTCTTGTGATCAATCATGAAGGGGTGATGTAAGTATGTAAGGTCATGGTTCACTCCTATGTCAGCTTCTACCACACAAGGCTTAGAGGCTACTCCCTTCATCTTAAGACTACTCGGACTACATGGGTTGATGGGTGGGTTGGCTCCTCTTTTGTCTCCTAGATGTATATCTAAGGATGGAAAGTTGTGTGAAGATTGAGGTTCCGATTCATCAACACTAGGAAATTCCCTAGAACTAAGAGTAAGGTTATCACTACAAGTATTGAAACCTATATCCTCTAGTGGTATTTGGTTCAAAGGTTCTACCTCCATCAGGATTCCGAAAGTCTTTTCTACTTCTTCCGGGTAAGTCACGGGCGGTGTATATGCCTCAAGTGATGGCGGGAGTTGTGGAGTACTTGGTGGACTTGGATTTTCTACTCTATCCTCCATCTCATCAAGATCGCCTATGTGCTTATTATGTATTTTGCTAAAGTCAATCCCTAACATGCACTTAGGTATCTCAAATCCTTTTCTATTCATCTCAAATTCTTGCTCCGATTCATAAGAATCATTCTCAATAACTTGATCATTATGTTCTTTTTGCCTAAAGGATTCCTCATGTTCATCATATATCTTAGTGAAATCTAATCCAAGCATGCACCTAGGTGGTTTAACATTAACCATCTCACAATATCGGTAAGGTTCATAAGAAAATATCCTAGGTGAAGGCTGATGAGTGCTCAAACACTCATCATTTTTGTCGTATTTAAACTGCCAAAACATACAAAAACAATCAAAAGTCATTAAAATACTTAAATTATCCCAGGGATTGTGTTTTATATGTTTTGGATGCAAAATGAGTAAAAACAAATGAAAAACGTACAAAGTTCGCATAATTGGCAGTTTCAGTCCCTCAACTTTCATAAAATGTCAAAACTAGTCCCTGGTCATTCAAAATGTGGAAAATTATCACCGAAGGTCCTTTTAAAATCATAAGTTGTCATATTTAATCCTTTGGTGAAAAATCTCAAAAGTTTTGGAAATTTACAATTTTGGTCCCTGTACTTTCAAATTTGACATAAAAGGTCCCTGGGATTTCAATTTTTGGAAACTACAAATTATGGTCCTTTGATTATTGGTACTTGGAAGGAATTACCCTCATGATAATATTGGGGAATTACAATTTCTGTCCTTGGGATTTTCAGCATTTGCAACATTGGTCCTTGTGTATCACTATCTAACCAAATGGACCCTTGATTAATTATATACCCAAAACCAAAAGCCTGATCCAAATAAACACCCCAAGCCCAATCCTCCCTAAGCCCAACACAAGCCCACCCCAGCTTTTAATATCACCCTGGTCAAACGACCAAGTCAAACCCCCACCCCTGATCACTGTTCATCGTCCCTAAACTCCCCCTAAAAACCTGTAATCCTGCTCCCCCCTCCCATCTTTTCACCAACCTCATTAATACATTTCACCAAAACCCTCCCCCTCATTTAATGCCTCACCCACCTCACCAAACCCACTAATAAACTTCCACACTTCTTTTCCCACCAAAAACAGTTTGAACGGTTGGGATCAAAGAAAGGCTATCCAACGGCTGGGATTGAGTGGGAAAGAAAGAGAATGCATCCAGGGACTATTTAAGTCAAAGAAAAAGGAGAGATATGTAATATATAGCAGTAGAATAGTTGTAGTTTAAGCATTATTGTCGAATTTAGTTTAAACTTACTTTTCAGTTGTAATTTTCAGTTTAGAAGGGTGTAATTTACATTTTTAGTGTAATTGTGAACTATTTGAATCATCAATTTCAGTTATCTTATATATATCCAGTTTTCACCATTTTTATTTAAAATTCCAAATTGTGTGTTAAGAGTTAAAACTTGTTGCATTCTGCTTGTTTTAGCTTATTTAAGCTTATTTAAAAGATTGTCAAAGTTTTCAAAGCATTTAAAACAAGTTTAGTTTAAAACTCAAAAAAATACCAAAAATAAGAGAAAAATAAATAGAAAATAAAAAATTCAAGAAAAAGGAAGAAGGAAGCTGAGTAGGATAACCTTTGGGCTTGAAATGGTTTAGTAGCTTATTTGGAAACTGATAGGGTGGTTCATAGTCCTTGGTTCCATTGTTCTCAGTACGGATAAATTTGTAAGCCTTATATTTCAATTTAGCTTATTTACTGTAGAGTTAGTTAAATATGCTTATCTTTGCTCATTTATCTTTATTTAGTGTATGTTAGTTAAGTTCTTGCTTAATACATCTTGCTTGTTCACTAAATTTCATGGTTGCTTAGTTTGTGGATTTCACAGTTAAAATAGCTTATCATGGATTCTTGTTGTTAGACTGTTGTTGTTAGTATTTTTAGGTTTAAATGAACTTACTACGTCATTAGGTAACTTTTTGCATCAGTAGTATGATTTAATTCTTTGTTATGCTTTGGAATCACAAAATCAATTATGATAATGGAGTGTTTGGATTTGCTGATTAGAGTGAGATAGAGTATGTTTTTGATGTTGTTCTTATTTGATTGTGCATCACTAATAGTCTAATATCTCAGTTAACTCATAAAATCATGTGGTTATTTTATCAAAAGTCAAATTGACCTTCAATCCTTTATTATTGTTCACTGTGTGATTTTTCAAGTACCATAATCATATAAATCAGTTTAAAAGTTGTTGTTATAGGTTAATTTAATCTTATTATAGCTTGTTATATCAATTTCAATCAGTAAGATTAGATCAAACTTCACAAAAGTCAAAGTTCCAAGTTCAAGTAAAAAGTCAAAAAGTTATCTTGTCCAGAAATCCCAAAACTTGTAGGAATTGTTTGGAATTTTGTGTTGATATTTAGACCTCAATCTTTTTACATATTGTAGTTTGTCAGTTAGTGTTTAGGAATCCACTTAGTCCTTATTTTTAAGATTTTATTTGAGCTTATTATTGCTTATCAAAGTAGGCTGCAGGGCTTGTGTCTGCCCTGCACACAGATCTTAACCAAAAGCCCCGTTTTCAATGCTTCATATCTGTTCCCTTAGTGGGTCCCACAATGAGCTTATTGGCTTTTCGAAAAGCCAATAAGCTCATCTTCAAGGTTCAAGTCTTAACTTTTGGTTTTGAGCTTATTTCCATAGGCTGCTATGCCCATCAACTTTGTCCCACTTTGTTTATTTGCTGAGTATTCAGGTTTTGACCCATGTTCCATGCCCTCCCCTGGTTTCCATAGTGGGCCCCAAAGGTCACACCTTGGCTTTTTAGAGAGCCAATAAGCTCAGCTTATTGGTTCCATTCTCACTTTAGGCTTCCAAGCTCTTCTGTGGGCCCCACAGGCTTGCAAAAGTGCCTTAGTTTGCCTGTTTGGATTTGTGGAGTTTGGAATTGCTTATTTCTGTTTTTACAGCTTATCCATGGTGGTTTTCTTGTAGTTTCAGCTTATTCTAAGCTTATAGCATCAGCTTTAGCTTACTTTCATCCCTGATCTCAGGTTGTTGCTTGTTTCAAGCTTTTTCAAGGCTTGTTTGACCAAAAGTCAAACTGATAAGCCAATAAGCACTCATAAGTGCTTATTCCTGAGAGTCTAGCAAAGTTCCTTTTTTAAAGTTGTTTATTTTTAGTATTTTAAGAGTTTTTTAAAAGAAAATCCTGAAAAACAAATTTTAATTACAAGTGATAGTTTCTATTTAATATTATTTAACTTTTTAATTTTCCTTTTTAGATTTTTATTAAGTACTTAGCATTTTTATATTTTTCTTAATTTACTTTTATGTTAAAGTAATTGTAATAATTTTCTCAGATTTTTATATTAACATTTGGTAATTATTAGATTTAATATTAGTTTTATTAATAATTAATTAATAATTAAGTTTTAAATAGCATAATTAGTTTTTATAAAGTAACACCTAGTTTTTATATTTTTCCTAGCTTTAATATAATATAATATAATTTTAGGAATTTTTCTAGAATTTTTACTGTTCATTTTCTATTTTTTATAATTTAAATAGTTTAATCAGTAATTAATTAATATTTAATATAATAATTAGTAAAATAGTGTAAAAACTTATAAAACAAACTTTTTATAATTTTTTAGGATTCCTGTGATGGTTAATTAGATTTGTAAAAATTTTCTTAATTTTCTAAGTTAGTTTGTTATTTTTAATAATTTAAATTAATTAAAATTAGTTAAGTAATTAATAATTAGTAATTAATTAATAATAAATAATTAATTAGTGTAAAAATTTATTTTCTTTTTCTAAAAATTTTCTTTCATCCTTTAGTTTGTAAAAAAGTCATTTTCACCCCCTGGGGATTTTCAGATTTCAGTTTTCATGTTTTATTTTGTACGTTCGCGTAAATTTAATCTGAACGTACACGTTTTTAGATATTAAACGTTTTTAGGTATCTAACTTTCACGTAACCGTTCATATAGCTTATTTAAGCTGTTTCTTTGTAGATTCCTTAGTATAACCACTCACAAACCCTTTCCTGTCCAAATTCACCCGATTACAAACCCGTTTGATAACAATTCACACCTCGTCGGGGACATAACGACCCGGGGAAACCCTATATTCCACGGAGATTGACTCTAGGCAGTTTGACTTTGTTGACCATTCCGTGGTCAATATAATTTGACCGTTTGGAGCCAATCAAAGGCTCATATGGTGCATAGATTTCACTAAATGTGGTATTTTGAGGGTTTGATGGAGCTCCTAAGGTGATTTTTTTTTAAAGTTTTATGCGCTTGGTCTCTTTTCTCAAGGTACTCACTAAAAACAATGCAAGATCATGTCTTCCTCATTTCACTCTTCCATCTTGATATATCCAAATTAGTATAATTATATTTCTTTTGGTAAAACTCTAGTGTCGGATTTGGTGGATGTTCTCCATAATGGTGAACAGAAGAGTCAATGGAAAAAAAAATTACGAACAAAAGCACAAAGAAAAGATAGACTACAAGAAAGCTACAAAATAAAAAGAAACATCTCACTAGATAGGAATCTAATGAGTAGACCTAATAAAAATAAAATTCAACCTAAACAATAACTATTCCCCGGGCTGCGGCGCCAAAAACTTGATGCGTGGTTTTGCAACCTTGCAAAAGGTTTTACCTCTCAAGGGATCTTGAGAAGCTTGCAATACCCACCAGGCAGTGTACCAGACCGATGTAGTATAGTGTAGTGGCAAGTACCAGGGGATTGATCGTTTAACTCAAAGAATAGTGTTCGCTAGGGTTAAAACTTAATTAAACTAGGTCTAGAGGTGAGGGATGATTCTTTATATATTTTTATATTTTATGAAAAGCAAGTAAAAATCTCGGGTTTTGGAAGAATGGGCGGAGTTAGTTGCTAGTCAACTAACCTAAATAACTACAAATGCAATAAAAATAAAATAAAAATAAATATGGAGAAAAACAATAATAAGAAAAATGTGTTTACATAGATTTCACTACTCCCTAGCTATCTTTTACTAGTTGATTAGTTTGTTACAATTGCATGGATGACGGGTTATATTCCTTAATACCATTCGTAGGGTCGTGTACGATCTTCCCTAACTCTATAAGCTCATACCTCTTCCTATGTCGAGCCGACAACTAGCTCCTAACATGGCCTCCTTAGTAGTTACTTATGAATTAAATATAACCAATTAATCGTAGTACACATCCGATTCATGTTTCTTAAGACGTTCAAGCATGTTACCAATTGGATGTGTGCTAGTTTTCTTAAGCCTAACATCAATATCATCCATCCACAACAATTATAAACAAACAACCAACCAATAATCAATAACTAGGTTTCATTATATCTAAGCAAACACAAAGAACACCTAGCCTAGCATGTTAAAGTAAAGACAAGCATAAGATAGAATCAAACAACACATAGACATATTGAATGATTATTGGAAAACTTATCTTCAATCAAACATGGATGAAACAAGGGTTTGGAACCCTTAAAAGTAAGGTAAAATTCGTGCTAGGGTTTCTTCAAAACTATCCCAAAGTTCTCCTCTTTTTACAAATGAAAAATAGAAAACTATATATAGATTTTTGGGTCTGACGGCGTCACGTGTAAATCCTGATGTCGTCAACTCGCCGCCAAAGAAACTCTCGTATTGCCTAGATCCAGATTTGACGCCGTCATGTATTATTCTTCTCATGGCCGTCAAGAGTAAATTACACGTGACGGCCTTGGTGACGCCGTCATGTGTTAAAGTCCAAAAAACATTCTGGCACGTCTCGTTATACTTTTTATCCACCTCTTTGCCATAACGTGACGCCGTCACCTCCAAAGCGTGACATCGTCAAGCACTGTTTCCAGCTTGATTTGGAGACTTTGCCGTTTTCTTCACGTTTTCGCTCCAAAAACGTCCAAAATGCTTCCTTTTCCAGATTTCTTCTCCAAAGTACCTAAAATGACAAAAGGAATGATTTAGGGTAATAATTGATCAAATAATCTCGAATTTGGGCTTAAATGACCCCCTAAAAGCGGTACACTTTTCGCCTTATCAACTATGGTATTACACTTGATAACATTCCAATCATGTGTGATAATAAAGGAGCAATAGATTTAAGTAAAAACCCCATGCAACACTCTCGTACCAAACACATAGAGATTCGTCACCATTTTCTATGGGATAATGTGCAAAAGGGTAACATATCTATTGAAAAAGTGCCAATGGAGGAAAACATAGCTGATATTCTTACTAAACAACTTAAGCGTGAACCATTCTTTTATCTTCGATTAGGATTAGGAATGATGGAACACATATCTCCTTAGATTTCATATTTAATGAATCCTTTCTAATCTGAGTCTAGGATTCTCTTGCGCACAAAAATTAGAAATTGGGGAAGTAACTATTTCTTTTTATTAACAACCATTATTGCATGATAATAAGAGAACTTGATTTTGTGCATAAAAACCCCAATTCATGTGTTCAAAATCTTCTCACGAATAGGAAAAATCAATTTTTCTTGCATTGTTAATACAATTCAAAAACGTTTTTCCATGCATGCACAATGCGCTCAATTCCTCTATCGGATCATGTAACAAATATGTTATCTGACATGGAAAGATGAGCAAAATTGAAATTAGGAGACTTTGGATTATCTCTTAGGATTTTTCTTCTCTTTTAGGGTCAAGATAATCACATCTCCACATATGTTTCATATAGGCACACACTAGAAACATTTTCTGAAATTTGGCAAACCTCCTGGTGGCGGTCCTTTATCGACCCATGGACCCATAAGTGATAAGGGATCGTCCACCTATTTGAAGGACCGTCCAACTATTTGTGTGTCGTCAACTATTTTTTGTCCCTGCATGTTTGACTAGCCTACCCTTAGGTCTTCTGGATATTCCTAATTTGCTTAAGCATCATTTGAACTAATTTAACCAAGCATGCATGCTTTACTATTCTTGCTACCTTCATCTTCTATTTAAAGCACCACCTCCTCCATTCATTGCCATGGCATAACCTTTCCTCTTCACAATGTCATCCAACAAAATGTCATCTCCTAGAAAACCAAGAATATCGGTCAAACCCATATGGAGGAAGAAACAAAGCCTTGGCAATTTCATGAACAACTCAAACAACTCACACAATAACCATGTCAATTCCAATCCCACATCACATAATGAGGCATCATCTTCATCATTCTCCTTCTTTGCCTCTCAACCACAAAACGGGCCACCATCTACTCACAATGAGTATACAAACCCGACTCCTTAAGATCATTCATTACCACCTTTGTTTCCTCCTCAAATGACAAATGTCAACTCCCTACACTCCATCAAAGTTCAAGAATTCTCCAATCTTTTTGATTTCAGACTCCTCAATATCATCCTATCCCAAAAACTTCATCCTCCAAAAATGTCTCATCCCACTCTTGCCCAAGTGGATGCCTGATGAGGCAAAAAATGAACCACTTTTAGGGGGTCATTTAAGCCCAAATCCGAATTTATTTGATCAAATATTGCCCTAAATCGTTCCTTTTGTGATTTTAGGTACTTTGGGAGAGAAATCTGGAAAAGGAAGCAATTCGGACGTTTTTGGAGCATAAAAGTGAAGAAAACGCCAAAGTCTTAATTTTCCATGCTGGGAACAGTAGGTGACGGCGTCAAGAGCAAAACCTTGACGGCGTCAAGAGCAAATCTCATGAATTTCCATGACGACCTAGAACGGATTTGACGGCATCACATAGGAAGAGCATCAAGAGTAAAAGAGTCATGACGGCCTGGAAGTATTTAAGTCTTGACGGCGTCAGAAGTGGATCTAGGCAGTCCGAGGAGAGTTTTGGCGGCGAGGTGACGGCGTCACATTGTTTTTGTTTTGACGCCGTCAGACCTGTTTTTCTATATATAGTTTTCTAATTTTCACACATTAAGAGAGAAGTTTTGGGGAGAAACCCTAAGTACGATTTTGGTGTAACTTTACAGGTTTTTCAAGGGTTCCAACCCCTTGATACCTTGCATGATTAATCAAGATAAGTGTTCTTCTAATTCAATCAATATGTCTATGTGTTGGTTGTCTATATCTTGTTCTTGTCTTAATTCTATCATGCTAGGCTAGATCTCTTTTGTGTTTGCTTAGATCTAATGAAACCTAGATATTGATTATGTGTTGATTACTTGTTTATTCTTGTCTTGGATGAATGATTTATATGTTAGGCTTAAGAAAACTGGCAGATCTCCAAATGGTAACATGCTTGAACGTCTTAAGAAACATGAACTGAGGCACACTAGGTCTTTATTGGTTGTATTTAATGCATGAGCCACTGTTTACAATCCCTATAGTTGTGTTGGGCATGGTGTAGGAGGAGATAAGAGCTCATAGAATTGGGGAGTTATGTGTGCCACCCCATGAATGGTATTAAGGAATACGATCCGTCATCCATGCAATTATAACAAGTAATTAACGTGTAAAAGATATCTAGGGAGTAGTGAAATCTAAGTAAATACATTTTCTTCAATTACTGCTCACAACTTTAATATAATTTAGCTTATTTTTATTTTTAGTATTTTATTTTGATTGCATCTTAGTATTGGGTTAGTTGAATAGCAACTAATTCCGCCCACTCTTCCAAAAACCCAAGATTTTACTTGCTTTCATAAAAATATAAAAACACAAAAATAATCATCCCTCACCTTTAGAACTAGTATTTAGGCTTTCTAATCCTAGCGACACTATTCCTAAGCTGAACGACCAATCCCCCGGTACTTGTCACTATACTATACTACAACGATCAGGTACACTGCCTGGTGGGGGTTGTAAGCTTCTCGAGATCCCTCGAGAGGTAAAGCCTGTTGCGATTCCCACGCATCAATGCCCATGGGGGTTATTGTGCTTGTTGCATCTACAATCACAACCACTTTCAAAAGATGAAGAATGATCTTGACTACATCATTTTCATCCTCTTGTCATCCGGGTTTCTACAACCTCTACCTAAAAACTCCTATCCACCTTGCGGTCGCAAGTTCTAGAGTAGCATGCATGATCACTAATAAAACCGGATTTAACATGAGATATCCTAGGAGATTAGACTAGGATTATGCTTGTAAACTCATGTTGTAAATGTCATATGAATGACATTATTCTTGTCTTTTAATGAATGATCTAGTTTATGCATGAATTATTGAAATATTGATCCAGAAAATCTTTCTGCCGGCGGTCCCTTATCAAGGTGGCGGTCCCTAACTTTAAAGGATTTTCGACCCATTTATGGGACCGTCCGCAGTATATGTCTATCCTGCCTTATCTTATCTTTTCTATAGGATTTCTATGTTTGCTTGCATGTTTCCTCTAACATATTGCAGCTTAATTCCATCGATCGATTTCCGAGTGTCCTCATCAAGGGGGAGCACTAAGCTAGGGGGAGTCATCATGATGCCGTGGATTCTACGAAGCCTTTTTGATTCTACAAAAAGGGGGAGAACAAAACGAGACTCGTTTTAAAACCCATTAATGCCTGGTTTTATCTAAAATGAGTTTATATTTTGTAATCATCAAAAAGGGGGAGATTGTTAATACAAATAATGTCAAAAACATCATTTGCATTAATCGGTCTCTACTAGTTTTGATAATTACAAAATACAAACACACGTTACGTAAAACTATGACTAATAAGTTTTTAATCGAGAAAACTCGTTTTCATCATCAAAATCACTTAAGGTATGTACAAACTTCTACCAACTTGTGTATGTGATCAAAGGATTTAAAACTTTACATTTTCATGTCACAAAACATTTTTACAAAAGTATTTTTGTATAATTTAAAGAAATATTTTATTAAGAAAACGTTTTCAACATTCAAAACCATAACAACCATATTTCCCGTTCAAAACCGACAACAAAACTTCACCAGATAGTTTTCACCACGTCAGGACAAAACGAGGAGCGTTTGTCTGGACGGTCCCTTAAATAGGGCGGCGGTCCCTTATCGATAAGGGACCATCCAACATTTAAGGGATCGTCGCCTCTCTCCTGACGCCTATAAATACAGAACTATTTTGCTTCAGAAAACCTCACCTCTTATGCACCAAAACCTTCTGTATTCCGAAATCCTTTCTAAAACATACACTTTGATCACATTATCAAGTTCTAGTTGTTTATAAGTGATCACACTCATCATTCCTCTAAGCGCAAGAGAAGAACATTCGTTGTAATCAAGAAACGAAGTGTTAAAGTAGAGTTTTGCTCATCTCGTCTCATTGTTGCGGATCTATCATTATTTTCATTCATTGTTTCGTGTATGTAATAGGACTTGAGTGCAAGTCTTATATTGTGTATTGTGTTGTATCGTGCCATCATGTTGGTACGAGGTGTCAAGCCACGTGGGCTTTGGTAGATTGATTCTAGCTAGGATTAGGACTCGACATTCCGCTTAGTGTATTAAACTTGGTGTAAGATTGGGTAAGTTTTGTTCCGCCATAAGGGAGCGTGTTGATATAGTGTTTGTGAAACTCTCGAGTGTGAGACTCGAGGAGTAGAGTAGGGACGAAGGAGTGAGCTTCGTGGCCGAACCACTATAAATCTTCGTGTTCTGGTTTGATCTTTCCCTTCCTTATCTTTACTTGTTTACTTATCATTGCTTATATTTATTGTTGTGTTGATTGATGCGTGGGAATTGCACCAGGCTTTACCTCTCGAGGGATCTCGAGAGGCTTACAACCCCCACCAGGCAGTGTACCTGATCGTTGTAGTATAGTATAGTGACAAGTACTGGGGGATTGATCGTTCAGCTAGGAATAGTGTCGCTAGGATTAGAAAACCTAAATACTAGTTCTAGAGATGAGGGATGATTCTTTTTGTATTTTTATATTTTTTAGAAAGCAAATTAAAATCTCGGGTTTGAAGGATTTGGGCGGAATTAGTTGCTAGTCAACTAACCCAATACTAAAATGCAATCAAAATAAAATACTAAAAATGAAAATAAAACTAATTTAAACTAAGGTTGTGAGCAATAAGTGGAGAAATGTGTTTACTTAGATTTCACTACTCCCTAGATATCTTTTATACGTTAATTACTTGTTATAGTTGCGTGGATGACGGATTGTATTCCTTAATACCATTCATGGGGTGGCGTACTTACTTCCCCAATCCTATGAGTGCCTACTTCACTCCTATGTCGAGCCTGCAAGAAGCTCCTAACATGGGATCATTAGAATTTACTCATACATTAAATACAACCAATAAAACCTAGTACACATCGGTTCATGTTTCCTAAGACGTTCAAGCATGTTACCATTTGGAGATCTGCCAGTTTTCTTAAGCCTAACATTGAAATCATTCATCCAATACAACCATAAACAAGTAATCAACACATAATCAACATCTAGGTTTCATTAGATCTAAGCAAACACAAGATAAATCTAGCCTAACATGGTGGAAGTAAGACAAGCACAAGATATAGACAACCAACACATAGACATATTGATTGAATTAAAAGAACACTTATCTCAATAACACATGTAAGCATTCAAGGGTTGAAAACCCTTGAAAAGCTGTAAAATTCGTATATGGTTCGGCCTTAGGGTTTCTCCAAACTTGTTCCTCTCTAATGAATGAAAATTAGAAAACTATATATAGATAATAGAGTCTGACGGCGTCAAGAACAACCTTGTGACGCCGTCATCTCGCCTCCAAAATAATCCTCGGACTGCCTTGATCTACATCTGACGCCGTCATGTATTCCATTTTTCCAGGCCGTCACATATTTAACTCTTGACGCTCTACTTTGTGACGCCTTCATTTCTGTACTGGGTCGTCATGATCTTTACTCTTGACGCCGTCAACTTCTTCCTCTTGACGCCGTCACACACTGTTCCCAGCATGGAAAATTAAGTCTTTGGCGTTTTCTTCACTTTTATGCTCCAAGAACGTCCGAATTGCTTCCTTTTCCAGATTTCACTCCCAAAGTACCTAAAATCACAAAAGGAAAGATTTAGGGTAATATTTGATCAAATAAATTCAATTCCGGGCTTAAATGACCCCCTAAAAACGGATCATTTTTCGCCTCATCATTGATTTCATGTAAGCTTTAAATCGAAACATTTTATCAAACACAATTTGTAAAGTCAATTTTATAAAAATGTGATTAATAACGGTGAAACTATTCAACCCCCCCCCCCCTCCCCCTTCTAGTTTCTACAAGTCCCTGTACTTATATATTTTAGAGAAATGACATAAATGGTCTTTAAACTATACTAACTTTCAATATTTACCCTTTTTACCCTTAACTTAACTATATTTGCAAAACTAGTCCTTATAAGTTTATAACTTATTTTACTTTCTATCCTAGGGTTTTAGAACTTTGCAAAAAGAGCCCTTATACTTATAACTTCTAAGAATTGTCAAAAATAGTCCTTGGACATAGTATTCTCATAATGTTACAGTATATACCCCTATGCATGTAAAATTTTGCAAAACTAGTCCTAACTTTAAGTAAATCATATTTTAATGAGACAAGTAAGTTTCCTAGCTTATGATTAACTAATATATGTTCAAATAAGTCACCTAATTTAGATTATAGCACAAGAACAAGTAATCTAGCATATAAACATCAATTTGATCCAAATTAGGGTTTCTAAATGAAAATGATCAAGGTTTATCTAAGGGTTCTAAGGCATGTTCTAAGTGTCCTAGGTCAGTACTAAGGCTATTAAAATCAAAGGTGAGGCTTACCTAGGTTGTGGGAGTCCTAACGAGGGAACTAGGGTTTCTCGGCCATAAATGTCACTCGACAAGGTTCTAGGGCTATTGTGCTCGACTCCTATGGCTTCTAATGATCTAGTACTACAGAATATATGTGATAGAGAAGAGAGAAGAGGTGTGAAGAGAAGTGGTGGAGGGGGGCTATTTATAGGTACGTTTGGTTTAGTGAGGAAAAAAGGAGGGGTAGGTATCGAGGAGGGGAGAGGTGAGTTAGCCAAGCTAGGTGGTGACTAAGGTGACCTAAAGTGGTGATGAGGATGAGCTACATGGTAGCTAGGGGCTGATAGGCTGGTTGTGGTGGTGAAGGGGTTAACAAGGGAAAAAGGTGACAAGGTGCTGATGCACCACCTTGTGTGGGTGCTTGGGAGGTGCTAGGGTGCTAGGTTGGTATAAGGAGGGTGCTAGGGTGCTTGGTTGTAAGGTTTAAGGTGCTATGGTAGCTTAGTTTAAGGTTTAGATTTAGTTTGGACCTAATTTTTTCTAGTGAGAGTTTAGGGTTTTACCTAGGGTTTAGTGCCTAGTTTAGGGTTTTATGAGTATTTAGTGACTAATTTTAGGTCCTAGAAGGCTTATACTAAGTGGTGGTAGCTTATGGTGAAGTTTTGTGAGGTTTGACCTAGTTTCAGGACTTGTAAACCCTAGTTATGGTTTTGTGCTTAAGGGACTTGTACCTAAGTTCTAGGGAGTTTTACTATAGTCTAGGGAGTCTAAAATATCCTAATGTTGCTAATGTAACTTATACCTAAGCCTTGAACACTTTCAAACTAATTCAGATAGGCAATTAGGGTTTTAAAGATAACCGTAAACACATAGGGGCAATTAGGGTTTATTAGGGTTTTGTGATGAGTTTAGTGTGTCTGATTGATAGATTACTTATTATGGTAGTGTTGTGATCTTATGCTTGACATACCAGGAGTTCGTAGAGATTTTTGGCTTATGTGGGTACGTGAGCAGGTTTAGAGAGTCATGCAAGTAGTGAATGCACATAAAAGGCAAAATTTACCTGTGAAATACCTGACATAGGTATTTGTAGTGGGAATGATAGTGATGAAATTTTATGGGTCGTTACAGACTGTTGCTGGAGGAAGTGCAGCATAAAGAGTGTCGATAAGATCCTTTCTTTTCACACAAATTATGATCAAAACATACCAACCTATATTTAAAAAAAACAATAAACAAAAAAATGATAATAAATAAGCAAAATTAACAAACTACATATAGTGAAAATGCAGATCAAACCAACATAAAATATATAAAAAAAAGTACCTTAATTTTACTTAAACAAGGATTATAACACCTAATATGAAAAGGGTATAATCAGATTCAATTGGATCCCTCAAAAGCTAAAAAAAGATTATAACACCTAATCTGAAAAGGGTATAACTAGATTCAATCGGATCCCTCGGAAGCTGCAAAAAGATTCACAAAACCAATGGCGGTGGAGTGGGGTGGAGCCGCCGTGAGGTGGTGATGGAGTGAAGAAGAGAAGTCGACGAAGCGGTGGAGTGAGACACCATGAGTTTTCGATGGAGACGATGGACTAAGGTGGATACAACGGGATGGTGCACGATGGAGACGAAGGCTTTGCGCGAAGGCGATGGCGAGTAGCAGACGTTGAGTAGTTCACCATTTTTGTATCTATGAGTGTAGCCTTCTAGTCGTACATAGATCAATATAAGGTTCATTATTTTAATCCATGTTAAATGACCAAAATACCTCGTATCAATAGTGGTTGGACGGACACGTGTCATCCTATTGTTGGGTATACGCTAGTTGCCCATAGCAACCCGGGCTAAATCGAGAATATTGCAAAATCGGGCTAAAAATGCCTAGACCGCAAGGCAACGGGCCATTTTGGTAATTATCCCTATATTATATAAGTAATAGTGTTATATTATTTTAGAATATAGTTATATGAAAATGGTTAAGTTATAAGGTAGAAGTATAATAGTTTTAAGTTATACAAAGTTATGTGGCCAATATTAGACAAATGAGACTTAGAGGACTAAAATTGTAAATTAGCCAAAGTTAAATGGATAATTATCCATTTGAGGAGTAGATTCTAGATTATTATAGAGGGTGTTCGTGGAGTCGATTCCAAGAGAGAAATGGGAGGGAAGAAAAAGAAGAGTTTGATCCTTATGTGTTAATTGCTCAAGAATAATTGTTAATCAAGCCATATAGAACTCCTAATCATAATTTCATTAAGAAGAATAAGGAAAGGAATAAGAGGAGGAATTGTACTAATCAAGTAAAGGTAAAGGTAAAGAATAAGTTAAATTGCTTGTTGAGATAAAGGTTAGAAGTGAAAATTAGAAGACTTTCATCTTTTGTACCAAACAAGCAAAGTTTGAAGCCCCTACGAGTCCTCTTTTGTGTTAAGAGTTTGATTTAGTAATATAAAAATGGGATAATGCCAAAAATGCCCCGGTTGCCCAAGGGTTGAGACTATCTATACCTAATGTCAGACACTTTAGCGGATGTTGGTTAGTAGCATGTAAAATGTCAGACACTTGGCAACTGGTCTAGACAAGGAAACACAAAAGTTTAGGTCTAGATAGTCTCAGTCCTTCGGCAATCGGGGCATTTCTGGAATTATCCCTACAAAAATTCACCTTTTGAAAAAAAAAAGTTTTAAATCTACCCATTACCCTTATCAAGCCTAATCAACTAAAAACTGTAAATTTACACATATGTACATACTGTCATTTTATTAATTATGTCAAATGTTTAAAACTTTGTTTTAGATTGAAGAATAAGGATCTATTATTTTCACTTTAGTTTTTAAGTTGATCACAAGGATTAAAACATAAAAGTTTAACACTGTATATTAGTGGTCATAGCCCGCCCGATGGGCGGGTGGTGAGTGCTTATTCACTCACCTGTTCTTGTCTAAAATAAGATTAAATAAATCAAAAACTAACCAAATTTGCCAAAGATTGTATGTTTTTGTGTTTGTAAATGTGCAGGAACGGATATTAAAGAAAAAGATGAAAAATAATGAGAAAATGACAAAACCGAGCACGAGAATGGAATGAGAGTCAAAAGCCGTAGCTAGGGGAGGAAATTTATCAAAGAGAGCTCAATTATTCATAAGAAGTCCTTGGAGTTTAAAGAATTACAAGATTGACCCTTCTTGTTGATGTTTGAAGAAAATACAAGAATGGCCCCTAAAGTTTCAGAATTGACGATTATGGTCCTTTAAAGATAATAATTGAAGAAAGTAAACTCAAGTCCTTCATCTTTTCAAGATCGGAAAGAATATCCCTTGAAGTATTTTTGGAAGAATTGGCAACTTTAGCCCTTGTAGTTTCTGAAAATTACACAAAAGGTCCTTGTGATTACTTAAGCTTAAAACCGGATTCTATATTACTATTAGTCCAAGTCCAAACATTGAACCCATAAAACATCACCAAGCCCAACACCAAACTGAGCCCAAAATCCACCCTTGATCAAACTCTATTTTAACCTTGGTCAAAACCAACCCGAATAATAAAAAAAAAAAAAGAGTTACCGCCCCCTAAATTATATCCCGTACATCCCTTCCCCAAAACACATGAACCCTAGATTTTTTACTGTTCATAATTACTCATTTCCACAGCAATTACCATTAATTACTTAATGATTGGTACTTCTAGAAGCCACCTCACATGCGCAAAATGTGTCAGAGATAATAATTAGTGCATAATGAGCTTCGTGGACAGATAGCAGCTTATGGTTGGATGCGACACCTCATTGGATTCTGCTTCTAGACGTCTGACAAGGACAGAGGGAGTATGCACCCAAGGATCGCCAACATGGCAGATTGGAGCTCATTGATTGGCCAAGCCACATCACAAAACTTGATCTAAGGGTTCTTATGGATTTGAAGAAACACACATTGATCAAAGGGTGGAAATTAACTCTTATGGATCCTTCTGATGACATCACACCAAGGCTCCAAGCTCAGCTATAAATACAACCCTCCTCTCATCATTTTGTATGTAGTTTTAGAGTAGTGTTACTATGCCAAAATGTTGTTAGAATAATTAGCTTATTGTAATTCAGTTTTCATTTCATTGTAATTGTAGTTTGATATTAATAAAAACTTGAAGTTCCTTTCTGATTCGACTTAATCTTCTTTTCATTCTTATTGATAATTAGTTTACTTTATAGAATTTTACAAGCTTTTTAACTATTTCATTGAGCTTTTCAAAAGTTTCCTTTTAGCTTAAAACAATTCTCATTTTTACTTCAGTTTACCTTTTATAAAAAAATAATAAGAAAAATAAAGAAAAAAATTAAAAAAGTATATTGAACACAGCTTACAATTAAGCTATTTCTTCCTTTAGAAAGCTCATTCTAGCTTAATAGCTTTTGTGAGCTTATTTGAAGTATAAAACAGATTGATTTAGCAAAAGCTCCTTGTGATTCAACAAAAGTCAACTAAGGTGGTGGTGATTATTTTGGGTTAATATGGTGTGAATCGGAGGTGGATTTGGGTTAAGTGGAGCCAATCTAAAGATAGGCTTGTTCAAATGATGTCCTTGTTCAGCTAGGATTTGCATTTGTAAGTTTCCAATTTATGTTTTCAACCTCTATTTACTGCATAATTGGATATATAAAGTAGGATATTTGAATTCTGATTGATTGCTGTTATTCATGCTTGTGTTGTTCATTCCTGAGTTTAGATACTTTGAATTTGTGATTTGGTAGTTAATTTTTTTTATAACTGCACATTTTATCTTGTTACTAATTGATTTTGCATTTAATAGTTTAGTTGTTAATTTGGAGAATTTTCTGTTCAATTGTTCTTATAATCACATTAGTGAGTTAGATTGATCAATAGGTTGGAGTTGTTAAGTCTGAATTTGAGATAGATAGTGTAATCTGTTTTTAAAGGGGTGTTTGGATCTGCTAAGATTGAGTAGAATTAGGTGATCATTTGATGTTGACTCTGCACACTTAGTTCATGATAGGATAATTTAGGATTTTTGTAGCATAAAATTAGTAGGTTCAACATAAAAAGTCAATATTAGCTTATAACTTGATTTCTATCTTGTGGAAAACTAGAAGGGGAGGGGGGTTGAATATTTTTACATCTTTTAAATTGGTTATAAAAATTTGTTTGCGTGTTTTGTTTACTTACAAAAATTGTAGATTCGATATCATGTTAATTCAAGTCTTGCACAATATAAACAACTACAATATAAATGCTAAAACTATAAGAATGTAATAAATGAAATAAGTGAGAGATGGAAAGATCTTACCGCGAGACAAGAGATTTATAGTGGTTCGGCTACAAGGACACCTTCCTTGCCCAACTCCACTCCTCGAGCACCTAACTCGAGAGTTTTCTTCACTATGTCAACAAGCTCCTTTATGGCGGAGAAAACCTTACACACCAATGTACACACCACAACTTCGTCACACCTTAATCACACCTTCTACACAACTTCGTCACACCTAGTCACACCTTAATTACAACACTACTTCTTCACACCTACCTATCTTCACAACTATCTTCCTCACAACTATCTACTACTAAATCTTTTTATCTACACACATTGCTAATCTATATTCAACAAATATTCACAACTAATTACACAAAGAGGTATATGTAGTGAATGATGCTCTAACAACTTAGATGTGGAGGTCACAACAAGTTGTAATACTTCTTGTCTTGGAGAATAGAAGTATTCTTCTTTTGCACTTGAAAGGATGAGACTTGGATCACTTTAAAACAAATATTTATGTATATATGATCAAAGGATTATAGGAAATGAAAATGGGGATTTAGATCAGAAAGTTTTAGGGTGCAAAAGGTGAGAAAAATCTGTGAAATGAACCAGTATTTATAGGCCAGAAATTCACTGTTCTGGAGCATGCCGGTCCCCTTAATTATTAAGGGGGCCGCCCCCTCTAGAACGTTGGGCTTGTTTGTCTTTTGTGGGGAAAGTTTTTCTGGATTATATTTGCCATTTTTGGTTAAAATTTTGAATTCATATATTTATAATGATTTAAATATATTCTTTTAATTCCAAAAATGATTTTTGTAAATGATATAAAATGTTTATGACATTTTATAAAAAATCTAGTGATTTAGAAAAATTTCCTTTGATCATAGAATGCAATAAACACTTTGTTTATTCATACCTTAAGTGATTTGGATTTAAAGAGAGATATTTATCGCTAAATACTTGTTTACGTCATAATTTTTAGTTCAATGAGTTTATGTTTTGTAATTATCAAAACATAGAGATATTGTTAATATGTTAACAATGTTTATAGGCATTATTTATGTCAACAATCTCCCCCTTTTTGATGATTACAAAACCTTAAACTCATTAGGTCTAAAAATTAATTTTTTTTTGACAACTATTTAGAGTTTAATATTCTCTTCTACCCCTTTTTGTAAAATCAGAAAGGTTATGCCGATTAAGCTTCATAGAAGAAGTTAAACGGGTAGAAAGCTCCCCTTGATGTGTGCTCCCCCTCATTTGAGAGCACCAAGGAAACGAGCTATGGAGAACTTAGCTACAAAAAAATGTGTGAAGAATGCAAGACATATATATATGCAAAGCAAATAAAAATAGATTCATTCAAGCATTTAAGATGATCATAGAAATGAACATCATTACAACATTCAATATGCTAGAAGCATATTGATTACAATAAAATAAAAGAAACAACATAGTCCTAAATTTGCCAAAGAGTGTTTTTGGACTTGCTTGCAACCCATGGTTGAGTGTTTTATTTGGATGAGGGGTGCATAAGCATAAAGCTTAGTTGTTTGATGGAGAATGATATGGAGTGGGGTATGGAGCGGAAGAGGTGGATCTCACGATGTTGTATCGTGTCAAGGGTGGTATTGGATGAGGACGAGTGAGAAGATATTCGATCCAAGAAATATCTACACTCAAGTAGAGGATTTGTTTTTGAAGGAAGATGCAACAAGGGCAAAAGTGAGTGTGGTTTGTAACTTGATCCAAGTTAAGAGAGTGAGGTAGGCAATTTGCATAGGGTGATGATGGAGGTTGCCCTTTGTTGTGTTGTGCAAGATGCATAGCAAGGAGATCACTTAGATCATGGATTTGGTTTATTTCTTCACGGAACTTTTGCTTTTCTGTGGCAATGTGGAGAGAATCATTTTGTTGATATGGATGAATTGGGGTTGTGTTGTTGGTATTGAAATTGTTGGAAGTATAGTTTGATGGTTGATCAAATTTGTATGGATCATTATAAGTGGTTGGAGGTTGAGATGTGTAGTTTGGCATGAAGGTGGATGTTTGGCCAATATTGTATGGTTTGTAAAGAGGATCAAAGGAATGACCTTGTGGGTTTGGTGTAAAGTTTGGGAAGTAAGTAGTTGGAGGTATTGAGTGATTTCCAACTTCATTGGTTATGATGGATTTGTTTCGAGGGCTTTTTCTTCGCCAAGCGGGTTTTTCCGTCATCCTTGCTAGCCTTGAGGCTTTTGGTTTTGGTTTGCTTGGGGAGGTCATGATGAGATGGATGAAGAGTTTTGAGGATTGGGGTGTTTATAGAGTGAGATTTGAGTGTTTATGGATGGACAAGGTTTGTTTGGGAGATTAGGATAAAATATGTTTGTGAAATTTGGGAAGTGTAGGATGAAATGGGCTAAAAAGCAGAAAAGATTCTGTAAACCCGACCATCAGATGGCCGGTCCCCTTAATCATTAAGGGGGCCGCCTTACATAATTAAGGGGGCCGCCCATCTAGTGATTTCCAGATTGCCAGAATTGGGTTTTTGGCAGAAAATTTGCAGAAAGGTTGTGTCTTTGGGTTTGGATTCAAGCAAGTTCTACTCTTTGAGGCAATATAGCATCTAATCTAATCATAATATAGCATACATGCAAAATACTTAAATAATAGAACAATCATGTAATCAATAATTACCAAGAGTAAACAAGATAAGGCAACAACAATCAATACTTCCTAGTGAAACTATCTTAGATCAAAGGCAAAGGCAACTAGTGAGTGAGTAACTAGTGATGGAACAAAAAGACAACATTGTATGTGATTTTGTCCTAGTGTGTGCCTAAATGCAACAAATGTGGAGTTGTGATTGTTTCGACTTCTAAATGCAAATAAGATAATTTCCTAAGAAACAATCCAAAATCTCCTTGATTCGACTTTTGCTCAATTCATGAATGTCAATGGTATATATTAGATTATATATTTTGACAATTCATGTGAGATTTTATGCATGATTTAAGAAAATGTATTTAGCATTTATCAACAATGCAAGAAATTGAAATTGAAATTGAATTAAGAGTCATTAACACTCATGATTTTTCAAAATTTTGAAACCTTGACAACAAAGCTATTGAAGTTACCAAGAAACCCCCAATTCCATTGCTTTTGAAAACTCACACATAACTAGGATCATGAAACATCTTCATGCATTGTTGATACGAACTAAAAACGTTTTCATGCATACATGACCTCACGAATATTGGCCAAAGCACATAACTAATATGTATCTATCAACATATTGAGCTAAAGTAAAATTTAAAGTGTGTGTGCAATCTTATTAGATTTACTTTAGAGTCAAGATTACCGCACCTCCACATAGTTTGCATATAGGCACACACTAGGCACATATCCTCAAAACAAGTATTATAAAATTTTAACTTTCATTAAACTTCTCTATAGGTAACAAGATGTATCATATGTTTGACTACGATCATGAATTAACAATTGAGTACATTCCCAAAATCTCACTTGAACCAAACATTCCATCGTGTCAAAAACAAAGTTTTCATAATCTTGAGTCTCGTTCGTTTCATGAAGGACGAAGTGTCGAGTCTTCATTTCTCAACAACGATCACATCAAAACCATATTTCAGGAAATTGGATTTGATTTTTTATTCCGAATCTCCGGCCAAATCTGTCCTCGATTTGTCCTTGAGTTCTATAGACAAGTTAGGCTCGTACATAATGAGAATCAAACTTTGTCTCTTCACTTCTCAATTCAAAACAAAAATATCACTCCCACTCTTGGCCAATTTGCTAGCATTCTTGAACTTCTGAATCAGAAAATATGCCTGCACAGAAGGATGGTCTCTCAAAACCCTCACTAGTCATCGATACAAGTATGGACCGTATCATACCCTTATACCCACTCTGAATGAAATAAAAGAACACATTCGTCTTCCCCAAAAAGTTCATGGTTTTCTTAAAGAAAACGGTCATGTTGTGTTTCGTGTGTCTCACGTTTATGACTTAGATCCACTAAAAATCTACGTTGATGAAGTTCATCTAACCCTATGTAGATGGTTAGAAGTCATTCGCGAAAATGTATTTTGTCTTCCTCACGACCGTGAGCACCTGCCGGCATGCTGTGCTCATATGTTGTGTTGTCTCATCACCGAACAACCCTAAAACCTTGCCTACTTTGTGGCAAAAAGAATTGTCAATGTCAAGGGTCTACTAAATAAGGCACTACCCATGGCATGTTGTTAACTCGCTTATACCATTTTGTAATGAAATCCTTCCCACACTCCAAAACAATCAATACCTTCTTGTCGATCCAGCATGACTCCTCTGACCCAAAACACATACACCTCTCTTTATTGGAAATGTAATTCATCTCAAGGGGATCATGGTGATAGCTCGGTATCATGTTACAGTGTCTCGTCTAGTGATGATGAATGAGGATTCATCAACACATACCTAACAACGTGGGTGCACTCAAGTCAATGAACCATTTGTTTTAGGACAACTTTCATCTTTTTATAATAGATACCTCTAACTTTTACTAGTATTTATCTTTGGTTAATTATTTTAGGAGTTAGGAATATCTTGGAAGCTCAAATCTTTCTCCATCATTTTGCATGATTTTATATTATGTATCTTGGATGATAGCTTATTTTGTCCTTTGACAGTCATGGTTATAAGAAAGCGTACCTTTGCCGCTAGCTATTCCTAAGGATACGTTACTGTGAGAGGTCTTGAGCGTGATGCAAGATTAAAGTATTGATGAATCTTCACGTGTGACAAGAATATGAACGTACATTCATATCCATTATTTGCTTCCTTCGTGCATCTAAAGACATAATTTGCAAGAAAACTTGGTACCCATTTTCACATGGGTCCGAGATGGTTAGTCAAAGATATCCATTAAATTTACATGCACATTGTGAGGATGTGGACAAAGAGCAAAAGTATCCCTCTATATTTTATTCCAATTTCTAGACAATTTTAATTAGAGATGGTTTTCTTAAGTTTCATTAGTAATGATCATTATTTTAAAGAAACTTGGTTTTCTAAACAACTAGTTTAGATTTGTTTAAGAGGTTTTAAAAATTTAATTTGTTTTGACTTGCTTGTTGATGACTCACATGAATTAAAACCTGAGCCCGTTTTATCTCCGAATGCCTTTTGACTATTTAGTAAATCTTTAAGAGATTTAGAACTCTTTTCAAATTTAGCTAGTATATTAGCCCTTTCATTAACCTTTTCAATTTCACTTTTGTAATCTTGACATACTTCACATTCTAGATCAATTTCTATACAACTTTAAAGTCTAGACATTTTATCTTCCAAAATGATTTCTTTTTCAAAATTACTTTCAAAAGATTTTAGAGATTCATTTTCTGAAATGTTTTTCGACTTATGTTGCATAGATGTTTAAACTCATTTTCTAATTTTGAAAATTATAGAATAAATGGGTCATAACAAAAGTGTTCTATTTCAGAGTGTACCTAAGTTTCAACCTTTTGGCATCACTGGTACAAAAAGTTGTATTGGTCACGCCAAAAATGAGTGACGATATGCATATAGTCACACACATTTTTTTCATTGTGTGTCACTAAAGGTCCCGCCACCGTAGGTGGCATATGGTCACATTGTTGAGTTCGTGGCCTTTTCCATCGAAAAAGAGTGACCAAAACCCCGAATATGTGTGACAAATTAGGCACAAGTTTTGTTGGATTAGTCATTATCAGTGACCATAAACACTTTATAGTCAAGCGAATGTTTTTTGAGAGTAACTATTTTTCAACCTTTGGCCACATAAATATACAATATATGTGACATTTGAGATGATATATTCAAGTAAATGTGTATTTTGTGTGCCTATTTCCCGTCCTGTGGCCACATGAATATACAATAAATGTGACGTTTGTGGTGATTTAGTCACACAATGGGTGTTGTTTTTTTGGAGTTAGTCACATACAATTTAACACAAAGTGGCCAAAAGTGTTAATAAGTGTGACCATATGTTGTTTAAAGTGAAGAAATGTGTATTTTGTGTGACTATTGATCATCCAATGGCCACATGAAGTTTACGTTTGCGTGGCCTTTTGTAATATTTAGTCACACAAAGCATGTTTGTTTGGGGTATTTAGTCACATACCATTAAGCAAACAGTGGCCAAAAGTGTTAATAAGTGTGACCATATGCTATTTAAAGTGAAGAAATGTGTATTTTGTGTGACTATTGATCATCCAATGGCCACATGAATTTTATGTTTGTGTGGCCTTTTTGTAATATTTAGTCACACAAAGCATGTTTGTTTTGGGTATTTAGTCACATACAATTAAGTAAACAGTGGCAAAAAGTGTTAATAAGTGTGACCATATGCTCTTTAAAGTGAAGAAATGTGTATTTTGTGTGACTATTGATCATCCAATGGCCACGTGAATTTTATGTTTGTGTGGCCTTTTGTAATATTTAGTCACACAAAGCATGTTTGTTTTGGGTATATAGTCACATACAATTTAGGAAACAGTGGCCAAAAGTGTTAATAAGTGTGGCCATATGCTGTTTAAAGTGAAGAAATGTGTATTTTGTGTGACTATTGATCATCCAATGGCCACATGAATTTTATGTTTGTGTGGCCTTTTTTAATATTTAGTCACACAACGAATTAAGCAAACATTGACCAAATGTGTTAATAAGTGTGACTATATGCATCTTTTAGTCACATTTAAAAACTCAATATATATCAAAACAATTCAAATATATATCAAAACAAATTCAAATACAATAAAATTGTAATGTATAGAACTGAACAAAATATAAAATTGGACATCCTTTTATACACCAAGGAGTCCTAATCGGCTTACAATAGTTTCCTAAGTATCTATAATCTTTTCCATAAGCAACTAGCAACTTCGAGCGGTCTTAATCTCTAAGCAGTACCAACTTTCACTAGCAGTAGTAACTTTTGTACTAGCAGTGATAAATACTTGCCACATTTTCTTTGAAGTTCATGAGCTGCACTAAATCCATCTAAGCAATATTAACACAAACATGATCAGCAGTAATTCAAACAACATCATGAAGACTTTTAATCCAAAACAATGAACATAATAATAAAATTTGCAGTTAAACTTACAAGTTTTTCTCCCATTGATCTAATCTCATCATCTGGATATAAAAGCCTTGAAAATGTAGGCTGCTGCATATCAACACATCAGGATGAGAACAGAACTAGAACATGTCAAAGCTCACAACATAACAGAACTAAATGAGCCACTCGTTCAACTATCTGCACAAACATGATAGGAGAGTTACTATTAGTACCACGTTAGTGCTGCTGGAGCAGAGTTACTACTGCTAGTATATATATATATATATATATATATATATATATATATATATATATATATATATATATATATATATAACAGAATGTATATAAATGAAGCAAATATATATAAAATTGTAATGTCGTATATAATCAAATTCTCAACTATCATAAGTTAAAACTTGTTGACTCTTCGCCGCCTTAGCTTGCTTTTGCAAGGTTTCACTAGAGACCAAATGTTTTCGCTTCGTTGGTACTAATTTTAGTCCAGTATTTTGTTCACTAATATTTTGTATCATAGTTGGTGGTGTAACCTGTAGAACCGGTTTGTCGTGGCTTAAGCGTTTTCATATGCCGATAGTTTTAACAGGTTCCTATATATATATATATATATATATATATATATATATATATATATATATATATATATATATATTATATATATATATATATATATATATATATATATATATATATATATATATATATATATATATATATAAAACACGGTACATTAGTCATGTATGTAAAACTAAAAAATCAAAGGTGGATGTTTTATTACTTACCACTGTTTCAATTACTAGTACGTTTTCCAAAGTTTCAATGGCCATTGGAGTGGTCACCTGCAATATAAATTAAGAAATACAATGGTGTTATGATTAGAAAATGAAGTTGTTAACAACATAAAAAATGGCTTACATCTGAGTCTAATGGCAGTTTCCTTCTGCAAAAAAATATAGGAAATGTAAGAAACCAAGGCACTAATAACGTTGCATAATATAAGATCTGCCAACCATGAAACAGTAAAAATATACATGGGTTGGCTTTGGTGACTAAGATGGAGCATACCCACGCCTCGAAAATGAAGTGTGCCAGAAAATCTAGCTGAGGGAATTTTTAGCCAGGCATCCCATGTATCATCCTCACCAGTGAAAATAGCATGTATCTCCTGCAAGAAACAAGTAACGTGATTAATGCTAACATAAAAGACGACAACATTAGATGTCCCAAATATAAGTTTAGCCTCAAAAACAAACATACGGGTTGCATATCAACTCGGGCAACAAATAATATACAATTGGTTGAAATGTTATGCAGTGCCAAACATGGAACGAATAAATGTCAAACACATTACCAAGCAAGCAAATCACTAACATTTGGTACAAATGAAACAGTTTCACAAAAAGCAACCATATTTGAGTTAATTTCCTATATAACAGATGTTATGTTAATCTTTTGATAGATAACTTACGCAACTGTGATAAGCAAACTCCAACTGTTCAGCAACATCCTCTCGGAGTGGAAACCAAGTAAGACTCCCTTTACGAGCAAAACAGTGGCCTCTTAGAACACGTCGATTGCCTCCATTCCAATAAAGAGGAAAACTATGTCGTCTTAATAAGTCTACCTGCAACGATTATCACCACACGAATTTATAATCAAAAACATGTTTTAGGCTAATTTTAATCCACGAAAATCAATATAAATCATTTTATATTCGATTACACATTCAAGAAAATATAAATTAAATATGTGTTTGAGCATACCCTTGAACAGAGTAGGATTGGTGAGATGAGGGTGATGGTGGCTTGACTGTGATTGTGGTGGATGTGGTGGTTATCTCGAACCAAACAACCGAAGCAAACAAACTCTCCCATACAGTTCCCTTCTCTTGATGACGGTGATGGCGTGGAGGAGTAATGGTTGATGGAAAGCCGGCGAGATAAGGCGGTGAAGTGTGGCGGTGGTGTGTGAGTCGGTTCTAGAGAGAAGGAGAAGAGATGAATAATAGAGAAAAGATATATCTGCTGACTAGTGTTAATTAGTGTTTTGATTTTGGGTGAAAAAGGGGTGGGAGTGAGCGAGAGATTGAAATTTTGGGGAAAATTAAGGGGCGGGATATTGACCACTATATTAAAATTTTGGAGATTTTGGAGATTGAAAGCCTATCAAATGAGCTCGAAATGTTTAATGAGTTGAGCTCAACCTTATATGAGTTGGACTCAAGTTAATGTTGAGTTCTCGAGCTTGTAAGTGATATAAAATATGTTTTTTTTAAATATGTAAGTGTACTAAATGCAAATACTTATGAATGTATCAAGCTTTTCGAGCTGAAGTCGAATCGAATTCAATTAGGTTATATTTCAATTTTAATTTGTGTAAGAAAACACATATTTACAGATAAATCGAGCTTTTCGAGTCAAGCTCAAGCCAAGTTCAAACTTTCTCGATCCCGGATAACATGATCGGGAGGTCCCTGGATACGTTGTGGCGGTGGTGCGTGTCGGGTTCGAGAGAGAAGGAGAAGAGATGAATAAAGAGAAGATAGATCTGACTAGTGTCTGGGTTTTGATTTTGGGGAAAAAAGGGCCGGTATCTTGAGCGGGAGATTGAAATTTTGGGGAAAATTAAGGGGGCGGGATCTTGAGCGCGATATTAAAATTTTGGAGATTGAAAACCTATCAAATGAACTCGCCGAAATGTTTAATGAGTTGAGCTCAACCTTATATAAGTTCGACTCGAGTTATTGTTGAGTTCTCGAGCTTGTAAGTAATATAAAATATGTTTTCATTCCTAAAAATCCTGCAAAACATTCATTATGACTCGATACACGCATTTGACTCACACAAGTACTAATGAGTTATGGTAGGCATGAAAGTTCATGTATCCGATTTTACAAGGAAACTACATGTTAAAGAGACTGTCCTTTTCAATTCTTGTCCTAGAGTCAACATACGTAAGAGGATCAATGATTGAGCCTAAACCGTCAGATAAAATTGACCAAGTGAATTGGTCAACAAAGTCAAACAGCCTAAGGTCAATGCTCCATGGATAGTATAGAGTTTCCCCGGGTCGTTATGTCCCGACGAGATTGAAATGGTGTTTGTAAACGTTTGTGGGAATGAGTGGTACTGACCCAGCAAGGAAAATTAAGACTTTGCCGTTTTCTTCACTTTTATGCTCCAAAAACGTCCAAAATGCTTCCTTTTCCAGAATTCACTCCAAAAGTACCTAAAATCACAAAAGGAACGATTTAGGGAAATATTTGATCAAATAAATTCAATTCCGGGCTTAAATGACCCCTAAAAACGGATCATTTTTCGCCTCATCACGCACACATAATTTCTCTATAATCACAAACACTAACATCTTTTATCAATCATTTTCAACATCCCCAAATTATAAAACCCTAATTTAAGATGGTGTTGCCAATTGAATCAAAACGCACATTTGTTGACAAACACAACATGGTCGCTTTTTTGAAGAAACCAGATGGTTCTGAAGGATTCACACAGATAATTGATTTCTTGAATGCTACCCCTATTAGGTATGCATTAACTGTGAATCCTCCTATATGCATTTCTTTTATTAAGCAGTTTTGGGCTACTGCTAAGGTCATAACTTTTAATGAAGAAAAACAGATTAAGTCTAAGGTAGATGGCCAAGATATACTCATAACTGAGTCATCTATTAGGGAATCTCTTAACCTACCAGATAATGAAGTGATTGTGTGTCTTGAAAATGCCGCCATTTTCAAAGGTTTGAAAAAAATGGGGTATGAGAAGAAGAATAATAAATTAAAATTTTACAAAGGTCTCTTCTCATCTTAGTGGAAATTCTTGATTCATACTCTCTTACATTGTTTGAGTCCTAAAACAACAGGTTGGAATGATTTTGGTACTACCATGGCATCAGCTGTGATATGCCTTAGTAAAGGAAAACCTTTTAATTTTTCAAAAATGATTTTGGATGGTATGATCAAGACCTTGGATGATGATGGTAACTCTTTATTATATCCAAGGTTTTTGCAGCTTATTATTCCAAATCAATTGACTACTATTAAGACACATAGAGGAACTTTTTATGCCACCTCACTACAAAAGAAAGTATTTTCAAATCTGAAAAATAATGGCAAGGATTTTTCAGGAAGGGTTACACCACTTTTTCCATATATGGTGAACCTTCCACAAAAAAAGGGTGAGGATGTCATGGAAGGGGCTGCCACTTCTGCTGCTAGCTTAGAAGCAGAGCAGGCCAGTGGTAACATACATGAGACTGAGTATACAGCCGTTGATTCACCTCTCAGGGAAGGTAACACATCTCGAAGTGATGAGGGTAGATCTGAAACACATGAATTGATGGATACTGATGTACAAACTGTCAATTCTAATGATCCATCTCTCGGGCTAGGTAACACAAGCCGAAGTCGTGAGGCTAGAATGAAACTTATACAGGATTTGAAGGACAATTATAGCCAGTTAGAAAAGGATGTTCTTGCCGAAGTCGTGAGGCTAGAATGAAACTTATACAGGATTTGAAGGACAATTGTACCCAATTAGAAAAGGATGTTCTTGGCCTCCAAAAGCGCAAAACAAAACAAGGTGAAAAGATCAAAAAGTTGAAAAAGAGACTTCGATATTTGGAAGGTCAACAGAGCTCAAGAAAAACTCAGTTCAGACGTTTGAAGAAGGTGGGCACAGCACACAGGATGAGTTCTTCTAAGGCTGCTAGTTTGGAGGATGCTCCCAAACAGGGGAGGAATGAAAGCAGAGTCTCAGGGGAGGAAACAACAAATGCTGAAGGTGCTTGTACTGATATGCATGTGGATATGGATATTGGGATTGATAGTGGTGATAATATGGGTGATAACTATGTAGTTGCTGACAATGAGGGTAATGAGGCGGTTTTGGAAGATATAAATAAAAAGCATGTAGTGAAATTTCCAGGTGAAAATATTGTACAAGCTTCAAAGATCATGGTGGAGACTAATACTAGTTTGGGAGAAACTGCTGCTACTAGTAATGCTGAACAATTGGCTAAGGTGGTACAAGATGTTTCTGCTGCTACAACAAATCAAGTTTCTACTGCTGAAGAGGTTGCAAAGAGAGTTGATGAAGCTGAAATAGCTAACTTTATGGATGAGAAAAGGAGATCTAAAGTGTCTGGATTTGAAACAAAAGAGCAAGTAGCATTCATTCTTCAAGAAAAAGAGAAAAAAGAGCTCATGCAGAAAAAATGCAAGCTTTTATTGATGAGGATGAAGTTCTACAGGCTAGAGTTGCAGATCTTTACAAAGATAAGACTTTAACTGATGATAACAGAGTACAAAGACTTGCTGATTTGATAAATGAAAGAGGTGTAGAATTAGCTTTGAGTTAGCTAAGTAAGTCAATGAAGCAAGGTCAAAGTCAGAAGAGGAAAAGAAATCCCACAAAGTCTCCGCTCATGAGTGTAATGAAGACATACTTAAAGAATCAAGGTTTTTATAAACCTCATCAACTCAGGAAAAAGACATATGAAGAAATTGCACATCTATACTACCACTGCAAGAGATATATTGAAGAAAAGTTTATCCCCATGGGTACAGAAGAAACACCATCAAAGAAACAAAAGATCATTGAAGACAAGCATGCTGAGAAGAAGAATGATTCACAAAGAAATGAAGACAACTCTTCTCTTGATCAGATGATGGTGATTGTTCCTGAAACATTATATGTTGATCCTATTCAATCTAGACATCCAATCATAGACTGGGAGATTTACAAAGATAAATTTGGAAAGGCTTGGAAGATAATCAGGCTTAGTGGAGGATCAGCAGTGTGCAAAAGTTTTCAGGAATTGATAAGAATAAGTGACAGAGAAGACTTAGACAGATTATGGGATTTGGTTAAAAAAAGTCAAAACAATCAAGAAGCCAGATGTGAAAGAGCAAGAGCTGTGGGTTGAGTTACACAGGTTATATGAACCTGATCCAGCTGATATCTATTGGAACTTCCCAATTCATGATCTCTCAACTTCATGGAAGTTTTATGATAGCTGCAATGTACATCAGTTATCAACACAAGGTGGAGTTGATGTTTTTATGCTTGCAAAAAAAGAGTATCCTTTGAGTGGTAATTTACTTGCTGTGATGATATCTATAAAGATCATATGTGAAGGAAGTACAGTGGTAGTTAAAGATCTCATTGAAAGAATTCGTGCTCAGTATGAGAGACAAATGCAAGAACGGAATAAAAGAAGATAAGGTGTTTGGAGGTAGCAGGGGTGTAGCTTCTCTGTTTTCATTAAACAGAGAATTGTATGTTCTTCTTTGTATCAGATCTTCGGAATGCCCATATCAGCAATTGTTTATGTTGCAAAAAACCTTTTGGTAAGTAATATAATTCACCTTTTGTGAGATTACAACTCTGTTGTTTGTACAAAAGTTACTAATGCTATTATTAAGTTACTACTGCCATTACAATAGTTGTTTGTGCAATTTAGCCTATTGTAATGGATTTTGACTCCAAAAAGTCAAGCTTTTCTGTGGCAATGAAAAAATTTGCACTTTTCACTAGTATATCTACTTGCAGGCAAGCTTTATTCTATTTGCATTTTCCATTTATCATGTATATGCACTTGCAGGCAATTTAGTAACATGTTACTTCATTAAAGTTGAAAATTGACTTTAGAAAGTCAAGTAACACTGTTCCTGTACGGGTTACAAAGTACATAATTTATCAGAAATGTGTGACCATATGTATCAATTTGTGACTACACTTAAATAATGTGTGAAAAAATATGACTCTATGATTTAGACACCTAAATAAATAGTTCATGTGACCATATATATAGCATCTTTAATTTAGTCACACAAAAACTCAATGTGACTAATATCAAGGTTAATGATAACTGACTTCACATTTTGCTATAAATAATAGTCACATGAATATTTCACAATGTGACTATTTTGAATGTATTGGTCACATATAATACCGTTATGATGTGGCCATAAACATCATTTAGATACACATGTGTGATATGGTATGACTATTGTAAAGCCTATAGTCACACGATCGTGCTTCAATTAAGTGTGGCTATACACATTAGGATTTGGCAAACAAACACACACTAAACTTTAGACACATATATTAACTTACGTGACCATATGTATCGAATTTTAGTTACACTTAATCAGGTTTCTATGGTTTAGTGTGACCATATATGACATTTGGTCACACTCTTCAAGTGTGTGACATATATTTGTCACTCTTAAATGCATTTCGTGACTAACGCTTCAAACTGAGTTTTTAGTTCTCACACATTTCAAATTCATATGTGGCTAACTATTCAGCAAAGAATAGCAGTCACGTTTATATAATGTATGACAAACTTGACTATATAATTTAGCCACATACGCAAGTACTTCATGTGACTATATATCTTTTGGTCACACTGTTCAATTGTGTGACATATATTTGTCACATATGTATATGTATAGTGTGACTAATGTTTCGAGCTGATTTGTATCTGTCACACGTCCCGAATTAAAAGTGACTAAAATGTCAAAAAAATATTTACCAGTTACCCTCTGGTTACATATATACACAAATGTGTGACATATATTTTACGAAATGGTCACACAAGTCGGATCAAGTGTGGCTATTTATTTAAGGCTGGTACATTTAGTCACGTAAATATGTTGTTGTGTTTCGAAATACGCTATGTGTGACGAAAGGCCATATTTGTACTAGTGCATATTTCGCATTCAAAGTACACGTTGTCTTCTTCATCCATATCACTCCAAGATTCTTCAATGAGTTCTCTTCTTAAGTTACTCATATAGTCTTGACGGCATTACCTTCATTGAAAACACTTGAACTAGTAGCATTTGTATTTAATCTATCTAAATGTCTATCTATTAATTCGTCTTCAGAAGTGACGAATTGTTCATGTCTATTTTCAAGATCAATATGGTTATCTTTGGCTTGACTATTTCCTTGATGAAAGTTTAAAAGATTTTTCCAAATGTCATTTGCCGTTTGACACAAAAATAGTCTTCCATATTCAACTCTTGACAAAGCTTTATAAATTATTATTTTAGCTTCAATATTTTTACAAAACTTTCTTTTGAAATAATCACTTTGATTTTCAAAATTTATTTTCGATAGTTGAAAATCACTAAGAGAAATTGTTAGCATTAAAAATTATATTAAAAAGTGATGGTCATTCTCATTTAATGTAACGTTATAATGTGTCGTAGTTTTTGTTATTAGAATAGTCAATGGGCCTTGGTCTTGGTAAGCTAATATGTCATGTGTTATGTAATGTAAGCCTTTATATGTAAAAGGAAACCAAGCCCAAGACCAAGCCCATGGAAAGCCTCTTAAGGCATCATGTTAAGAACTATATAAACACCACAAAGGCTCATTTGAGGTGTGTGCTTGTGTGTGTAAGTGTGTGTGTTTATTAATAAAAGCTCTCTTTTTCATCTCTTATTCTACAATATCTAACGCCACATATATTACATCAAGTCACCATCTTTACTTCATCTAGTGCTTATATTTGTGATAAAATTGATAGATTTAAGGTCATACAAGTGGTATCAATCGCCAAACAATGACTTAAGAGTGTGTGGAAATCGTTTTCATCAAGCTTTCTCTTTAAAAGTTGCGTTTTTCATTTAAAAACGTGTGCTTTTCATTAAAAAGTTTTGATTTTTACGTGGTTTAGTGTTAAAGTTGTTGTTTTTATTGAAGTCTTAGTGATTTCTAGTGTTTTGGGAACGATTTGATCAAAAGAAACAAGTGAAAAAGGTGTTTTTGGTTGAAAAAATCAGATTTTTAGCTGTTTGGGACATCTTACGCGTAAGTTTTCGTATTCTAGTACTGTTTACGCGTGAGTTTTGGCTTAAAACCCTCTTTCTACGTGTAAAACAGCTTCCTACGCTTAAGTTTAAGCAGAAAAACCTTTTTCTACGCATAAGATTGGAATCCTACGCATAAGGTGTGATCCTACGCATAACTTCCTACGCTAAAGTCTGTTTCTACGCAAAAGTATGAATCCTACGCATAAGGTGAACTTCTATGCAAAAGATCCTACGCGAAAGATCCTACGCATAAGTTTTCTTCAACGATCAGATTCTACTCAGTACTTCCCTGACTTGGATAAGTTTGTGGAATACTTCGACACGGGATATCTTTCAAGCTTGGATAAGTTTGAGAGATCAATTTGGTTGAAAAAACCTTACGTGTAACATTCTTACGCATAAACTCTAAGTTTACGCGTAAAATCAAAGTCTACGCATAAACAATATTGTTTACGCATAACTTTAGATCTTACGCATAACTTAAAGGTTACGCATAACATCTTACGCATAAGATTATTCAAGGTTTACGCGTAAAATCAAGCTTTACGCGTAAAATCAAGCTTTACGCGTAAGTTTTTGACTTTTGACAACCAAACTTCAAACGGCCATAACTTTTGAACCGTAACTCCATTTTCGACGAATCAGCTGTCAAAACGACCGTGAGACCGAGAAGAAGGACACGTTGAATCATCTAAAGATCATTCAAGCCAAGCTTCGAGGCCCAAATCCACTCCGAACGGAAGTTATTGAGGTTTTAAGGTTTCAGATCAAATTTTTCACCATAAAAATTTGCAACAATTTACACTAAACACAACTCCTACTTCGTTGGAATGATCCAAGTATCAATTTTATCAATCTACACTTCATCAATGGCAACTCAGCAAGATATTCATGCAGCCGGTGCGGAAAACCGACCTCCTATGCTTGAAAAAGGTGGATATCTCCCATGGACAAGCCGCATGCTTCGTTACATCAAAACAAAGCCTGATGGTAAATTAATGATCAACTCCATTACAAATGGTCCATTCATGCCAAGACAAGTTCAAATTGAAGGCAATCCAAATACAACACCTCCTACTCAACCATTCGTGCGTGAACAAACAGAAGCAGATTACACAGAGGAAGACAAGAAGCAGATCGCCGCTGATGATATGGCAATGCATTTAATCCAACTTGGATTACCACGGGAGATCTTTGCTGCGGTCGACAGTTGTGTAACTGCTTATGCTATGTGGGAACGTGTTAGAAGGATATGTCATGGAACAGAGATTGGACAACAAGACGTTGAGAACAAACTTCTTACTGAATGGGAGAACTTTACATCCACTAAAGGTGAACAGATTGAATCATACTACACAAGGTTTTGCACTTTGATGAATGAGTTAATCAGAAACAAGTTGACACCTCGAACAATTGCAACAAACATCAAATTCATCAATAACCTTCCAGAAGAATGGGGTCGTTATGTTACAATTGTCAATCAAACAAAGGATTTACATAAGGTGAATTATGATCAACTCTATGACTTTCTGAAACAAAACCAAGCTGAGGCTAATGAAGTAAGGAAAGAAAGATTGGCAAAGAATCATGATCCTCTTGCATTAATTGCTACTACACCAACACCACTACCAGTGAACACACAACAATCATCATCATCTTCCACTCACAACTACTTGCAACCATCATACATTCAACAACCAACACCGGTCTACCAACAACAGTTCTACCCACAGCAACAACAACATGTTATTCCACAACAGCAATACCCACAATTCGAAGACCCAGAATTCACTGAAAATGATGAAGCTTTTGCAGCATTGACCCAAGCGTTTGCTTTTCTGTCAAAGGCATTCCAAGGACACTATTCTACACCAACAAACAACAACCAAAGGATTTCATCGAATACTCGCAACAGGCAGATCGCTCAGCCGAGTTTCAATATGGGCAACGGAGGCCAAATGGTTGGAGTTTATGGGAATCAGCAAGGATATGCTACTGGAATTAACATGGGGAATCAGAATATGCTGAATGCAGGGAATCAGAATGCAGGAAATCAGTATGGTCAGTATGCAGGGAATCAGATGGGTCAGTTTGTTGGAAATCAGAGGGGTCAGAATGTTGGTAATCAGGCAATGGGTAATCAGAATAGAAATGTTGCAGCTCCAGTAGTTGGGAATTTGGGAAATGTGAATCAGGGTAATCCGGTAAAGTGTTTCAACTGTCAGGGTGTAGGTCATATGGCAAGGAACTGTCCTATTAAGCCGAACAAAAAAGATCTAGAGTACTTGCAGAAAGCAGTGATGTTGGCACAAAAGGTTCAGGCATGGTTTCAGTTGAACGCAGAGGAGAATGATTTTATGGCTCTTATGGATGACATGGAAGATAGAGAGGATATCGATGCGAACTGCATATTTATGGCGAATCTTCAGGAAGCTAAGTATGACACGGATTCTGACACACTTCCTGTTTATGACACCAATGCACCATCTGAGGTATCCAACTTCAACACATGTCACAATAATGATATATTTGATATGTCTCTTCATGAGGAACAGCATTCTGAGAAGCTAGCACCCACTTATGATACATACCTGGACACGCCAAGTAGTAGCAATACTCCTTCAGCAACTCCAGATGTGAATCATAATGGAGGCTTCGTTTCACAGCATGCTGAGAATGATGAGGAAACACGTGCTTTTTTTGAATCATTATTGAATAATTGTCGTATTGAAATTGAGAATGTGCAAAAGGTCAATCGCGATGTTAAGGCCGCGAATGTAAAATTGACCTCTGAGCTTGAGAGTTACAAGGAAAACGTTAAAGCTTTTGAATTTCATAACAAAAGATTGTCTGAATTAGAAACTGGTTATCAAAATTCCGTTTCAAGGGAAACACAATTGCAACTCAAGTTTGACACACTTGATGTTAATTCTTTCAAAAAGATAAAATCTTTAAACACGGAAATTTCTGATTTGCAAAACCAACTTTCTAAACAAAAATCAGCTTATACCAATCTTGAAAAAGAAAGGGACGAGTTGAAAAAGGAATTTGCAAAGAAAGAAGACAAACTTTTGGCCGAAATCGTGGAGTCAGAACACATGATTGCTCATTTAGAAGAATTAGTGGTTAAGTCGGGTCAGTCAAGTCAAACAATGAAAATGATTTCAAATCAAACTAATCCGATTTACCATACGAAACATAAAATGGCTCTCGGTAACAACACCCCTTGTAATCTCAAGAAAGCTCAGCAAGAACAGAATGTTTTGTACAATGGTAATGTGATTTACACGAAACATGATCCTCCCGTCGTTCGGGATTCTGTGCTAATGATAGAACATGTCGAAGAGAGCATAAATAAAATGAAACAAAAGGATTTGAAACCCATTGATTACAACAAATTGAAAAAACTTTCGGGAATTACTTTTGTTCCACAAAAAGAACCATCTGTGTTTTCCATAAAACGACCATTTTCAAAAATGTTTTCTAAGAAAGTAATTGCTTCCAAATCTCTTTCAAAAATAGAACAAATGTCTTCTAACAACATTTTTAATACAAGTGAGGCTAGAGACATTTTGGATGACGTTAAAAAGAGAATTCAAGAACTTCAAAATATTGTTGCTTCTAAAACTACAATCAGTATTAACAACTAGCATTCCAGTTTTCATATTGAGCAGAAAAAGGTTTTTGAAAACGAAATTACTATCCCACTGAATAACATCAGTGCGAGGGTAATCCATTTTGAACAAGCTTTCTTAAAAGAAACAGCCGACTTTGTCAAGGACCACAAATCCCTGGTAAACGAAGCTAATGATACTCGTGAAAACATGAATGTTTTGGAAAACCTAAATGATTCTCTCTTCGAAGCTGTTATGACCACTGACATTATGTCCATCATTTTACAAACATATTCTGTTCAAGACGATGAAAGACTAAGAGCTGAGACCTCCGCAATTGTTTCAAAATATGAAAATGCTCTTATAAAGCTTGAAAAAGAAAATGTGTCATATTTTAAACAACTTGATCGAAAAAAGGAAGAATGCAAGTATGACAAATTGTCGTATGAGCGTGCCTTAAAGAACATGAAAGAGCAATATGATCTTTTGAGGGCTCAGCTTGAAAGTCAAAAAGGAAAGGGTGAGGAAACTAAGTTTGCAAAACCATTGACTTCGGAGAAACCAAATGTTTCAAACACGGTTCAAAAACCAAAAATGTCAATTTCAAGGTTTGCTCCAAAAGTCGATGAGAAAAAGGATTTGACAAAACCAGTCACTCCAACACCCTCGCCAAAGAAAAATGAAAATGATAAGATTGTTGATAAAGGAAAAGCGGTTGTCGAAACCCCTAAAGTGTTAGCACCTGGCCTTTTTAGGATTAGTCCCACTAATGCGTCTGCCTCCACTTCTAAGACAAATGCGTGCAAAAAGGATAATTCTAAAAAGTCTAGTGATGCTAAAAAGGACAACAATATAAATCCTAATGCGTGTGCCTTACCTTCTACAGGATTAGAATGCACCTCTAGGAGCAGCATACTAAAGCCTAAAAGCAATACAAGGAACAATAGAGTCTCGCCTGTCTCTAAGAGTAGTAGCAAGAATAAAGTTGAAGATGTAGAAGAACACCCTAGGAATTTATCGCTTTGTAATAAGAGACATGTTTCATCTGAATGTAATGTCGAAAGTACTGTTTCTAATGCATGTAATGACTCTGTTTGCTTAATATGCAAGAAATGTTTAATTAATGATGTTCATGATGAATGTGTTTCTAAGAATGTGAATGTTATGCCTGAACAGAAAAATGTTCCAAAAAGACCTAGTGCTAGATCCAGATCTATAGAACGATTAGTTGCACGATTTAGGACTACCACTATTTGTCAAATGCCTAGGAACTACCTTAAGTTTTGTATGTGGATTTCGACGGGTAGAGAGTTCACTCTTCAGAACGGCAAATTAGAAATAGTTCAAGCTAAACAAGTAGCAACTGTCTATGAGTGTGACTTAGATTTTACTCCTAACCCCATGGAACCTAATTCAAAACGGTTTCCAAATACAAACTCTTCTGTTCTTGGCAGGTTATCAAAATATGTCTTTGGATCGTCGACTCGGGTTGCTCCAAGCACATGACCGGGAATTTAAAGCTGCTGATCAATTTCATCTGGAAATTCATGGGAACTGTACGATTTGGAAATGATCATGTAGCAGCTATTCATGGTTATGGAGATCTTCGATTTGGGAATTTTCTAATCACTCGAGTTTACTACGTCGAAGGGTTGGGACAAAACTTGTTTTCAGTTGGGCAGTTTTGTGATGCAGATTTAGAAGTTGCATTCACGAGAAACACGGCTTTTATTAGAAATTTGGTTGGTGATGATCTCTTAACTGGTAATCGTAGTACAAACTTGTATGCTATCGACATGAACCAAATGGCTTCTACATCACCAATTTGTCTTATGACACGGGCAACCGAAACTAAGTCCTGGCTTTGGCATAGACGTTTATCCCATCTCAATTTCGACACCATCAACAAGTTAGCCAAAGACAACATCATCACTGGACTTCCTAAGTTCAAATACACCAAGGAACACCTATGTCCATCATGCGAACAAGGAAAAAGTAAAAGAGCATCATATAAACCCAAAACCGTACCTAGTTCGGAAGCAAGGTTACATATGTTGCACATGGACTTATGTAGCCCAATGAGAGTTGAAAGCATTAATGGGAAGAAGTATATTCTCGTTATTGTTGATGATTATTCACGATATACTTGGGTAAAGTTTTTGAGATCAAAAGACGAAGCACCAGGCATCATCATCACCTTTCTGAAGCGTATTCAAGTTCTACTTCAAGCTCTAGTAAGGATTATAAGAACAGACAATGGCACAGAATTTACAAACCAGGAGTTAAGAACTTACCTTGAAGATGTTGGTATCACACATCAAACATCAGTTGTTAGAACTCCACAGCAAAATGGGGTAGTTAAAAGAAGAAATAGAACTCTTGTGGAAGCTGCTCGCACAATGCTGATTTTCTCTAGTGCACCTCTATTCTTATGGGCTGATGCTGTAGCCACTGCTTGTTTTACTCAAAACCGATCCCTAGTCCATCCGAGATTCAATAAAACCTCATATGAGCTAGTGAACAACCGTAAACCTGACATCTCTTACCTTCACGTGTTTGGCGCTTTGTGCTATCCGACGAATGATAGAGAAGATCTAGGGAAGTTAAAAGCTAAGGGTGATATTGGAATCTTCATTGGATATTTAGAAAACTCGAGGGCATTCAGGGTGTATAATAGAAGAACGAAAAGGATAATGGAGACGATGAATGTGAAGTTTGATGAGATTTCACAAATGGCTTCTGAGAGACTCGCTCTAGAACCCGCGCTTAATCCGATGGCTTCTAATCAAAACGGATTAGGACCCGCACCAAACCAGCAGACTTCTGGACACATCAGTTCAGGACTCGTGCCTCAAGGAGCTCAATCAACAAACACGGACAAACCCACAGAACAAGAACTGGAAAATTTCTTTGAGTTAATGTTTGATGAATACTATGGTGGAACTTCGACAAATGCATCTAATCAACATTCCGCTGCACCCGCTCAAAACCATCAACCAACACCACCATCACAAGATGCATCTACCACAATCGAAGCTGAACCACCAACTACATTAACATCTACATCTACTCAAGTAACTCCAGTACTTGAAACTGTTCTACCAAGCGTTGATGAGCAAAACCAAAACACAAATTTTCAAGAAGAACCAACAAATAATTCAAACGATGTTACGTTAGAAGAAGAAGAAGAAGTATTTGAAAACCCGTTTGCAATAGACTCTGTTGAATCTTCTTCAAGGTTACAAGAACCATCTAACACACATTCGTTACACCCAAGGTACCCTTCTACGTTTCAATGGACAAAAGACCATCTAATAGAACATATTATTGGTGAACCTTCAAAGCCAGTTCAGACAAGGAGACAACTTGCCACTGATCTCGAATTGTGCATTTACGTTTGCTCAATCAGCCTCAAAGAACCAAAGAACATTCGAGAAGCAATGGCAGAAAACCCTTGGATTGAAGCGATGCAGGAGGAATTTCTTCAATACCTGTTACATGATAGTTGGGAACTTGTTGAACGACCACTTGATAAACGTGTTCTTGATCTCAAGTGGTTGTGGAAGAACAAACTGGATGAGGAAATGACTGTTATTCGCAACAAAGCTCGTCTCGTGGCTAAAGGTTATCCACAAGAAGAAGGGATAGATTTCGAAGAATCATTCGCGCCTGTAGCTAGACTTGAAGCAGTCCGGATTTTCTTAGCCTATGCAGCTCACAAAAATATCACAGTCTATCAGATGGATATTAAGACTGCTTTCTTAAATGGAACTCTGAAAGAAGAAGTGTATGTGAGTCGGCCAGAGGGATTCATCGACAAAGATCATCCAGACTACGTCTACAAGCTTAAGAAAGCAATTTATGGTTTAAAACAAGCTCCAAGAGTGTGGTATGACGAACTATCATCTTTCTTGCTCAAAAACAATTTCACAAAAGGAACGGTTGATGACACCTTGTTTATCAAAAAATTCAAAGATGACATTTTGATCGTTCAAATTTACGCGGACGACATTATTTTTGGATCAACCAATCCTAACCATTCAAAACATTTTGAAAATCTCATGAAAAGTAAATTTGAAATGTCCATGATGGGGGAACTAAAATTCTTTCTTGGTTTACAAATCCATCAATCCCCTCGTGGTATTTTTATCAATCAAGCTAAATATACAATAGAGATTTTGAAAAAACATGGAATGGAAAATTGTGATTCTGTTGGTACACCAATGGTCACTTCACCAAAAATAGGTGTTGATTTGTTTGGGAAACCAATCGATCCAAAGAAATATCGGAGCATGATCGGTTCTCTCATGTACCTAACTGCTAGCCGACCTGATATTCAATTTGCTGTTTGTTTGTTAGCATGGTTTCAGGCAAAGCCTACCGAACTTCACCTCAAAGAGGTTAAACGGATCTTTCGATACCTACGAAGCACCATTAACATGGGACTTTAGTATCCGAAGGATTCGGGGTTTAATCTAACAGCATTTTCAGATGCAGACCATGCCGGTGATCAAGTTACAGCAAAGAGTACATCAGGTGGAGCACAATTTTTGGGTGAAAAGCTTGTAAGCTGGTCGTCAAAGAAACAGGATTGTACTGCACTATCAACCACTGAAGCCGAGTATGTGTCTCTATCTGCGTGTTGTGCCCAAGTTCTTTGGATGCGGACACAGCTCACAGATTATGGCTTTACTTTTGACAGAATATCTATGTATTGTGACTCAAAAAGTGCCATAGCCATCTCGTGCAATCCCGTACATCACTCTAAGACGAAGCATATCAAAGTCCGCTACCATTTCATCAAAGAACACGTGGAAGAGGGTACTGTTGAATTATTTTTCGTTAAGACTGATTACCAACTCGCTGATCTATTTACTAAAGCCCTTCCAAAAGAACGGTTTGACTATTTAGTTCGACGAATTGGCATGCGAAGCCTAACTCCTGAGGAGCTAGAACGTCTTATCGAATCTTCTTGAAAAATGTTTTCAAAATCGCTTCGCTGTAAATATCTTTGAAAAAACTAAATACAAAATTTGAAAAACCAACAAAAACAAAATACAAAAAATATAAAATTTCAAAAAATACAAAAACAATATAAAATCAAAAAATTCAAAAATATTCTTCTCACGACATGTCTCTCGTATAAATCAATATTCTGTACGTTTCTAGAAATGTCATTCAACAATGATACGGACATGTATAGATGCTTGAGCGGGAGTTCTTTAAAATGTTTTTCTAAAACATGTCGTTTCTCAAATTTCTTCACTATGGCTTTCGTATACATCAGTACGAAACCCGGACCCGAACAATGACTTCTGATTATTTTCAAATCAAGGACTCGTACGTTAAATGACGAACTCTTTTTCAAAAAGTTCGAGTCTAAACAAACGAAAAAGATTTCAAGCAAAAACTCGTTTTCAATATAGAATTCTTGAGCACTTTTTCAAGATTGTTCAAAAGATTTCTCAAAATCTCTCAAAATTAGTGCTCAAGATAACTCCCTATAAACCCTTAAGTAATTTTAAATATGCTATCATTAAGGGGGAGTACAAACACTAAAATGTTTCGATTTCAAGCAAAATTAAATCTGTCTATCTCTCCAAAAAGCTTTTTATTAATCAGTTGATATCAAAAATATCACGCTATGCTATTTTTTGAGGGGGAGAAGACATGATTAAAATGTGATCAAAGATGTTTAAAGATTGTGGTTGAATCTCAAAAGAGCTCGACTCAGTAAGTACCAATGAATTGACGAAGCTTAAAATGTCAGTAATCGAAAAGACTTGTCCTGGACGGGTAATAATTTCAAGCTAGTTTAACTAGTGATGTAAGCGTGTCTCGAATAGGACTTGTCTGAGTAGAATGTACTGTATCGAGAGACTTTCTTTGGACTTGACCAGGACGGGTAATAATTTCAAGCTAGTCTAACTAGTGATGTAAGCGTGTCTCGAATCGGTCATGTTCACTGAAAGTGGATCAATTCAAAAAGTGCAAACTCCTCACGCATGTGCAAATTTCTTAAAAATTCATGAGCACATATGAAGGGGGAGTCCTTCAAAAGAAATTCAAAACTCTCGAAGTGTCAACAATGTGTTTTATTATCATAAACACTTTGAGAGATTTTCAATAAATGGTTTCATGGCAATGATAGGATAGTCATGGAGTTATAAGGTGACTAAGGTTAGGAAAAACCGTCCTATGATCCACCAGAGCCGGAGGGATCTACCCAAGGATAAATCCAATAGATTATGTCACAACTCACCATTTCAGGTCATTTCAGGTCATTTCGGGAACTTTGGAAAAACACTATTCATAAATTACTATTCATCAAAACACTATTCATCATTTTACTATTCATCATTTTCGAGGTCATTTTGATATTCTGAGAAACATTTGGGAAATTTACTATTCACTGAACACTATTCATTTCCGGAAAAGTTTTCACTATTCACTTGCATTACTCATTTCATCGTAAATTTAGTTTACGGGTATTCAAATTCGCATAACCGGTTTGGTTTAGGTGCGAATTCATTTCATTAGTGTTAAGAACACTGCATACGGACTGCAGATAGTCTGCATATCATCATAACAGCATTTTCATGTTATACCACTCTTAGGATTTTCAAATTTATATATTTGATACATTTAACGTTTTTACGTATAAGTATTCATAATAAACGTTAACACCCGGTTTATACATGACGAATATATCTAAATATTCCCACGATGGTCCCGACATATTTTTATATCCATTTTAACATCATAAAAGTTATAACATTCAGTTACCCAGTATTTTGGAAATTTATTTTATTTATAACGTACGCGTATGAATATAACGACGGTTTTCGTGAAAACTAAACAATAATCACCCGATCACTCAGTAAATGTACCCAACATATTTTTAATATGTTTTTATCATTATTATGACTTTATTTCATCCCGGTTAACTTCGTGAACGTTTATTGCTATTAAACCCGGTACCCGATTTTAACGAATAACACGTAATAACACTTAACGCTACACTAGATTCCTAATTAAATACCAAGTACCCCCCCCCCCCCTTGGCTCACCAAAACCGGCCACATGATACACCCTTTAACCTTATGCATTAACTTCCTAATACTAAACTAATAAACCTCTAAATATAAACTTTAACCAAAAACTAGAAATCATAACTTACACTTTTTAGTAAGAAAGAAAAGTTTCTCATCTCCTTCCTCTCCTTTGCAAACCCACGACCCAAACCATAATCATAGATCAAGTGATCATTTTTCAAAAGCTAAAGCACCAAACTTGTTCATTATACTTGCCTAATCAAGAATCAATCAAGAAAAACACAAGAAATCCAAGCATAATCATCATCTAATCATCTCATTTTATCAAGTAAGTTATCAACTTTATTTTTACATGAAACATCCTATATTTACTTGTATTTCATGATTTCCATGCTAAAAACCATGTACAACTAGCTATACCACCATTTATTTTGTCAAAAATGGAACATACAAACCCTAACTTTTTATTTATGAATCCCCTTGCTATAATAACTTGGTTAGGAGCCCATGGCACCCTAAGAAGGTGTATGGTAGGATTAGATTAGTTATGTGGTGATTACAAGAGGTTTGGTGATGTTAGAAATTAGTTATAAACCTTGAAAACTTGATTTGGAGCATGTTTTAGACATGCTGTCCCTTTTTGTGAAATCCAGGAAAATCAATAAATACAAAGTAAACTTTGGCAAAATTTTTAGAAAATACTTTCAAAAACGAAGCCGTAGGCGAAAGAACGGATTAAAAAGAGTTTATAACGAAGAAGTTATGATTTTTGCAAGATTGTTGACGAAAAGTATTTTTCTGGAAATTAGTTGCTGTTGGACGTTTTTCATTGGACAAAAAGAGACTTTAGACGTAACCCGGAGGGGCCGAGCTTTCCAAAATATATTACTACATACTAAGACGTAACCGTGGACATAAAGAACAAGTAAAACGGACAAGTAATGACAAAGATATTCACGTTTGAATATCGGCTAAAACCATTTTTATTTGACAGCTTTTAATAAAAATGGACACAAAAACTACGAAGTACTTTTATAAGCTAGACATAATATTAAGTACCAAGCTTTATAACTAATGTAGTATTAGTTATTACAAGTATATTTTCATCATTTCAAGGCGATATTACAAGGATTACAACCCGAGGAATTCAACGCTAACATGAAAACATACGATATATATATATATAAGTATATATATATTACAACTAGCTTATTATTTTTTCTAATAGCAATATTTTTCCAAATTCTTGGATTATATATTTTTGATAACACAAGTGTTTTTCCAAAGAGTAGAGTGGTATAGGAACATGAGCATGGACATCCATAACATCATTTCACGATCTAAACTAGATCATATTCATTCATCATAGGTCGCGGTTGATTTCGTTCCTTGTTGTCCTTATCATTCCGTTGCATTGTACTATTACTTCGAGGTGAGTCATAGCCCCTACTCTTTTAATTGTTCTATCAACTCTTTGGGGGAGATACATGCTACTACTTGCTTACTTGTACGGATTCACATAACATTATACTTGATTACATTATACTTGATTTCATTATTCTTGATTACATACATACATGATTGATACATGCACACATACTTACTATTATACTTTGGGAAATGGCACCCAGCAATCATACATACATACAGACTTCCAATGGCCCTAGATTAAGTTGCTGGGCACAACCATGGATACATACATACAGACTTCCAATGGCCCTAGATTAAGTTGCTGGGCACAACCATGGATACGTACATACAGACTTCCAATGGCCCTAGATTAAGTTGCTGGGCACAACCATGGATACATACATACAGACTTCCAATGGCCCCAGATTAAGTTGCTGGACACAACCACTGAGACATACATACAAACATGAGGTCTTCGGAGATGAAGTGTAGACTCACTACTAATTGCTTAACTGTTGTTATGAACTTATACATATCTTAATCATATTATATTGTAGCAGTGGGTTGTAAACACACAGGTTACAAGTCTCTTATGGCGGGACTTGCAACTGAGTGGATTTACGATGCCTTTGCTGTGTGAACATTCTTTATAGGCTTTTCATCTGTACTAAGACAAACTCTATGAACTCACCAACCTTTGTGTTGACACTTTAAGCATGTTTATCTCAGGGTAGAAAGGCGATAGCAGGTATGTGGAGCTGAGAGTCTTAGGGCATGCTTTTGGAGACTTTCACTTTTATCGTTTACCATTCGATACACTTTAAAAACTTATGTATCATTCTACTTTGGGATCTTTGTTTTATAAACTATGACTTTTATCTATTCGAATGGTAACTTTTCAAAAACGTCTCGTTTAGAGTTCGTTTTCTATATCTTGTACTTTGTGCCCTGAAGTAGCATCCCTATGACACAGTCTTCCGCTGCGGTATTTTGGGGGTGTTACAGATTGGTACCAGAGCCTTGGTTATAGAGAACTAGATTGTTTTAGAGTCTAGACTATAACTACATACATGTAGACTCTCCTCCCTATCGCCTTGCACTTTACATACACTTACGCTTGCTGGTAATTTATTTATTTTTAGACCCACGCTATTAGATACTTTGTAGAAACCGTTAGAAACTAGGCTTCCCAGTGACTTTAACACTTAAGGGAGAACCTTTTGTTCCTTCGTACTAAGCGTGACATTCCCTAGATGCCCATTTAAGCAACGTCTACCACTGAGATATGTGTGCCTGGTGATATGTACACTTGTGAAAGGAAACATTTATAATTGTGGTGGCCAATATAATTAAAAGTGCTTCACGACACACGTGGACATATGACTATGCAGATGTAGATCGGTGTTGGCACAACTTAGGAAACAACTGGTAGCACGGTATTATATGAGGAGGTAGAGGAGCTGCTAATGACACTAGTAACCCAAGTAACGATGGTGGAAGAACTGGTGGACGTGGAGGTAGAGGAGGTGGTCACGGAGTTGAAAACAATGATAACAACGACGGTGGAAATACTGATTTTGAAGCCATCATCGCTCGACAACTTGAAAACTTTCTCCCCACTATTGTCACTCGAGTTGGCGATCATATGAATAACTTGGCAAACCACGAAAGCGGAATTAACAACACCAATGGTATAGGCCAGAATGGTAATGGCAACAACAACATTAGGACCGGATGTACGTATAAGGAATTTACGTCATGCAAGCCAATTGATTTCGATGGTGTAGGAGGCGCGTTGGTGTATACTCGATGGGTTGAAAAGATGGAGTCGGTGATCGACATTAGCAACTGTGCAGCACATCAAATGGTGAAGTATTCCATGTGCTTACTATCAGGAAAGGCATTGACATGGTGGAATACGCAGATTCAAGCTAGGGGTAGAGCGGCAGCTGTAGGTATGACATGGGATGATTGTAAGGCATTACTGAAGGAGGAATACTGCCCGGATAATGAGATGCAGAAGCTGGAGGATGAACTCTATCATCACTCTATGATAGGGGCTGGACATGCAGCCTATACAGATCGATTCCATGAATTAGCCAGACTAGTTCCACACCTAGTTACCCCTGAGTCCAAGAGGATCGAGAGGTACATATATGGTCTTGTCCCAGAAATTCGTGGAACTGTGAAAACAACTGAGCCTTCTACAATTCAAAGTGCAATATTGAGAGCAGGGACTCTGACAGATGAGATGGTTAGAAATGGAAGCTTGAGGAACAGTGATAAAAGGAAGGGAACAAGCGAGTCAAACAAGCAAATGGGCACAATAGCTGACAACAAAAGGGCAAGGACCTTTGCGGCAACTAATCCTGGTCAGAAAGAGTATTTAGGCCCGCATCCTAAATGTACGAAATGTAACTTTCATCATCAAAAGATTGCGCCCTGCCGTGTGTGTGCATTTTGCAGACAGTCTAGTCATTTTACAAACCAGTGTAGAGAACTAGCAAATGTGGGCAATATGACGAACAACCAAAGGACATGCTATGAATGTAACAGCCCGGATCACTTTCGGAACAACTGTCCTAAGTTGAAAAGAAATCTTAACCAAGGAGGCAATCGTCCAAACTTAGCAGCAGCAATTGAAGGGCCACGAGATGAGGCCAATGAGATTCCACCCGCAATTGGCAGAGCTTACTTCTTAGGAAATCCTATCACCCAACATGTCCGCGGTAGCATAACGGGTACATTCTCTTGAACAACTATTGTATTTTAGTAGCACTTAAGTCTTAATATAGGACCTATACACAACACTGACTAATCTGAGACCTAGCAGCATTAACCTTAGTCATACTAACATTAGTAATTTGATTAGTGTAAGCAATTCCAAAGTCGAACCAATCTTTCAAAAGATCTTTTTCAAGGATATTGAATCCAGACCTTGATTTTTAGTTTGGTTCTAGTGACTGTTCTTGTTTGATTGGGTTGCGAAAATCAAGCTAAAAGTTAAAGTCATCACTCAAACCGATTTAGCCTAATTTCATGACTGTTCTTGTTTGATTGGGTTGTGGGATTAAGTGAAAATCGGTTACCTAAAGGATTAACCTAAAGGAGGTCTTTTGAGGATTATGCTCGGGATTGGGAAGGTTTGCCTCATCAAGTCTGACCACGAGAACATACCTAGTTGGATAGAAACCCACATACATAAGCTTTGACACATTTAACTGATTAACATTAACTGAACTTCGGGACGAAGTTCTTTTTAGAGGGGAAGACTGTCACAACTCACCATTTCAGGTCATTTCAGGTCATTTCGGGAACTTTGGAAAAACACTATTCATAAATTACTATTCATCAAAACACTATTCATCGTTTTCGAGGTCATTTTGATATTCTGAGAAACATTTGGGAAATTTACTATTCACTGAACACTATTCATTTCCGGAAAAGTTTTCACTATTCACTTGCATTACTCATTTCATCGTAAATTTAGTTTACGGGTATTCAAATTCGCGTAACCGGTTTGGTTTAGGTGCGAATTCATTTCATTAGTGTTAAGAACACTGCATACGGACTGGAGATAGTCTGCATATCATCATAACAGCATTTTCATGTTATACCACTCTTAGGATTTTCAAATTTATATATTTGATACATTTAACGTTTTTACGTATAAGTATTCATAATAAACGTTAACACCCGGTTTATACATGACGAATATATCTAAATATTCCCACGATGGTCCCGACATATTTTTATATCCATTTTAACATCATAAAAGTTATAACATTCAGTTACCCAGTATTTTGGAAATTTATTTTATTTATAACGTACGCGTATGAATATAACGACGGTTTTCGTGAAAACTAAACAATAATCACCCGATCACTCAGTAAATGTACCCAACATATTTTTAATATGTTTTTATCATTATTATGACTTTATTTCATCCCGGTTAACTTCGTGAACGTTTATTGCTATTAAACCCGGTACCCGATTTTAACGAATAACACGTAATAACACTTAACGCTACACTAGATTCCTAATTAAATACCAAGTACCCCCCCCCCCCCCTTAGCTCACCAAAACCGGCCACATGATACACCCTTTAACCTTATGCATTAACTTCCTAATACTAAACTAATAAACCTCTAAATATAAACTTTAACCAAAAACTAGAAATCATAACTTACACTTTTTAGTAAGAAAGAAAAGTTTCTCATCTCCTTCCTCTCCTTTGCAAACCCACGACCCAAACCATAATCATAGATCAAGTGATCATTTTTCAAAAGCTAAAGCACCAAACTTGTTCATTATACTTGCCTAATGAAGAATCAATCAAGAAAAACACAAGAAATCCAAGCATAATCATCATCTAATCATCTCATTTTATCAAGTAAGTTATCAACTTTATTTTTACATGAAACATCTTATATTTACTTGTATTTCATGATTTCCATGCTAAAAACCATGTACAACTAGCTATACCACCATTTATTTTGTCAAAAATGGAACATACAAACCCTAACTTTTTATTTATGAATCACCTTGCTATAATAACTTGGTTAGGAGCCCATGGCACCCTAAGAAGGTGTATGGTAGGATTAGATTAGTTATGTGGTGATTACAAGAGGTTTGGTGATGTTAGAAATTAGTTATAAACCTTGAAAATTTGATTTGGAGCATGTTTTAGACATGCTGTCCCTTTTTGTGAAATCCAGGAAAATCAATAAATACAAAGTAAACTTTGGCAAAATTTTTAGAAAATACTTTCAAAAACGAAGCCGTAGGCGAAAGAACGGATTAAAAAGAGTTTATAACGAAGAAGTTATGATTTTTGCAAGATTGTTGACGAAAAGTATTTTTCTGGAAATTAGTTGCTGTTGGACGTTTTTCATTGGACAAAAAGAGACTTTAGACGTAACCCGGAGGGGCCGAGCTTTCCAAAATATATTACTACATACTAAGACGTAACCGTGGACATAAAGAACAAGTAAAACGGACAAGTAACGACAAAGATATTCACGTTTGAATATCGGCTAAAACCATTTTTATTTGACAGCTTTTAATAAAAATGGACACAAAAACTACGAAGTACTTTTATAAGCTAGACATAATATTAAGTACCAAGCTTTATAACTAATGTAGTATTAGTTATTACAAGTATATTTTCATCATTTCAAGGCGATATTACAAGGATTACAACCCGAGGAATTCAACGCTAACATGAAAACATACGATATATATATATAAGTATATATATATTACAACTAGCTTATTATTTTTTCTAATAGCAATATTTTTCCAAATTCTTGGATTATATATTTTTGATAACACAAGTGTTTTTCCAAAGAGTAGAGTGGTATAGGAACATGAGCATGGACATCCATAACATCATTTCACGATCTAAACTAGATCATATTCATTCATCATAGGTCGCGGTTGATTTCGTTCCTTGTTGTCCTTATCATTCCGTTGCATTGTACTATTACTTCGAGGTGAGTCATAGCCCCTACTCTTTTAATTGTTCTATCAACTCTTTGGGGGAGATACATGCTACTACTTGCTTACTTGTACGGATTCACATAACATTATACTTGATTACATTATACTTGATTTCATTATTCTTGATTACATACATACATGATTGATACATGCACACATACTTACTATTATACTTTGGGAAATGGCACCCAGCAATCATACATACATACAGACTTCCAATGGCCCTAGATTAAGTTGCTAGGCACAACCATGGATACATACATACAGACTTTCAATGGCCCTAGATTAAGTTGCTGGGCACAACCATGGATACATACATACAGACTTCCAATGGCCCCAGATTAAGTTGCTGGACACAACCATTGAGACATACATACAAACATGAGGTCTTCGGAGATGAAGTGTAGACTCACTACTAATTGCTTAACTGTTGTTATGAACTTATACATATCTTAATCATATTATATTGTAGCAGTGGGTTGTAAACACACAGGTTACAAGTCTCTTATGGCGGGACTTGCAACTGAGTGGATTTACGATGTCTTTGCTGTGTGAACATTCTTTATAGGCTTTTCATCTGTACTAAGACAAACTCTATGAACTCACCAACCTTTGTGTTGACACTTTAAGCATGTTTATCTCAGGGTAGAAAGGCGATAGCAGGTATGTGGAGCTGAGAGTCTTAGGGCATGCTTTTGGAGACTTTCACTTTTATCGTTTACCATTCGATACACTTTAAAAACTTATGTATCATTCTACTTTGGGATCTTTGTTTTGTAAACTATGACTTTTATCTATTCGAATGGTAACTTTTCAAAAACGTCTCGTTTAGAGTTCGTTTTCTATATCTTGTACTTTGTGCCCTGAAGTAGCATCCCTATGACACAGTCTTCCGCTGCGGTATTTTGGGGGTGTTACAGATTAGAATTAGAAGTCCTTAGGTATGATTAAAAAAAAAAAAAAAAAAAAAAAAAAAAGGAGAAAATGAGAAAGGGGAAAGAAGGGGTTGAAGAATTAAAAAGAAAAGTTATGAAAAGGGGTGAAAAGAAATAGCCCTCCAAATGTTCAACCTTAGGGCAGACACCGGGTACAATTTGTATGCTACTGGTTGTTACTATGGTGACACCGGTATTGAAGACAAAGACGTCATGGACCCAGTGACGCACTGCACTAAACCTTCTTAACCACTCAAGTTCTCTTAAAAGAGCTTGTTTCATTCTCACGGGGAACCAGTGTAATCTATCGACCTATCTCTTAGAGATGGTTGATATTGAAGCAGGAGACCTCTCCCTAATCTCCGCATAGGAAACCAAATGTGCACTTATCAAGTCTAGAGCCCCCGAGATTCATCAAAAGATCTCATAGGAACACATGATATTTCTACACTGGTTGTTCATCATTAAGGACGCCAGATGTAAACTTTAGAGTCCTACGCAGATCTTAGCAATCTGCCAGAACATTTATGAGAGAATTCACACAAGTGTTTCTCAATGATTGAATGGAAACTCCTGCCAGGGTCAACATCAAGCAGCCCTGACAGCAGGTCACTTCGGTAATTCTTTATGGGTTACGCTTAGTGTTCACGGTGGTTTCAAACGGTCTACAGTCGTGGAGTGATCCCCAGCGACTCACCCAGTCATTGAGCTACTTAGTAGGTCTTGTAAGCTCCCTCGGGAGTATCTGACATGGGAACGGCCATGATAAGGGTTAGAAGGAGTCTTCACACTATGCTGTTGATGATCTCTAATTCCTTATCTGTAAGTACCGGTTGATTTATTGCTAACTGTTTTCATGCAGCTATACATCATCTCCATAGCAAAGGATTCCACATGCTCATACATGCATCTCGAAGTCAAAGGAAAGTTCTCACAAAGATCAAAGCAAAGAAAGGTTCAAAGAAAGATTCTACGCAATGTGAAAGAATCTACAGAAGTAAAGTGACAAAGATCTGTGTGAAAGAACGGGAACTACAAATGCATGTATCACAAAGACTGAAGATGTATGAGCATGTTGGAATGGCAGACAACCACCAGAAACACAGAAGTGACGAATGGCAAATGACTCCACATCACAAAGGAACAAAGAACGATGAAAAGTCAGTCATCAAAAATCACAAAGCATGAAGGAAGAAAGACTAATGACTATTATACTACGACACACAATGGTTAACAACAAAGAACGAAGAAGACCTAATCACGTGGAGCATCATTCGAATGACCACCCCTTAGGGGGAGATTGTTAGCATTAAAAATTATATTAAAAAGTGATGGTCATTCTCATTTAATGTAACGTTGTAATATGTCGTAGTTTTTGTTATTAGAATAGTCAATGGGCCTTGGTCTTGGTAAGCTAATATGTCATGTGTTATGTAATGTAAGCCTTTATATGTAAAAGTAAACCAAGCCCAAGACCAAGCCCATGGAAAGCCTCTTAAGGCATCATGTTAAGAACTATATAAATACCTCAAAGGCTCATTTGAGGTGTGTGCTTGTGTGTGCAAGTGTGTGTGTTTTTAATAAAAGCTTTCTACTTCATCTCTTATTCTTATTACATATTAACGCCACATACATCTTACCAAGTCACCATCTTTACTTCATTTACATGCTATATTATTGTTAAAGTTGATATATCTAAGGTCATACAGAAATAACATGCCAAAGATCTTGAATTATTGATTTCAAATAACTTTCAAATCTATTTTTCCATTCAATAAAATTATTGTTTTCGAAAAATGGTGGTTCTTTCAAAGAACGCCCTTCTAGATATCTTTCAGACTTTATATATTGATTCAAGTTTTAAAGTACAATATACTTTAAAGCTTTTGAGTGACCCGCTCTGATACCAATTTTAGAAACTAGAAGGGGGGGGGGTTGAATAGTTTCACCATTTAGAATTACGTGTTAAAAGATTTTTAGTTCTTTTTGAGAAACCATTAGATTCAATAGTTATGTGAGATCTATAAACAAAATAGTAATAAGTAAAGTAAGTAAAGTAAAGACAAGAGATAAGGAAGAGCACAACCACACGGAGACACCGAGATTTATATTGGTTCGGCACGAAACTCACTCTTCGCCCTACTCCACTCCCCGAGTACCACACTCGAGAGTTCACAATCAATATGTCAACACACTCCCTTCTGGCGAAGCAAACCGTACACAAAGCGTACACCAAGTTTAATGATACTAAGCGGAATGTCGGGTCCTAATCCTAGCTAGAATCAATCTACACAAACCCCACGTGGCTACACGAACAACTACACTTGTCCACTTGGATTTACACACAATCCAAGTCTTCACACGGACGATCACCCCGTCCACTTGAATCTTAACCCGATCCAAGTCTTCACTTCACGGACTCACACCAAGTCTAAGTCTTCACACACACCGACACACCGACTTACACAAAGTCCTAATCTAGATACACCACTTCACAGACTTACACTTTGTCCGTATTTGTCCTAACACACCTAATCACGACTCACACACAAGTCGGATACACAAATTCACAATATTTACAACTTAGAGAGTTTGGGGGAAAAGGAGAATCGTAACACAAGTTACGTTTGTGTGTGATGAGTCTAACACTTCGTTTCTTGACGAATACGAGCGTTCTTCTCTTGCACTTTGATATAGAGGGTAACGAGATCACTTATAAACACATAGCTACACATTATAGTGATCAAAGAAAGGAGGAAGAAAGAACAAAATATTTTTGTGCAAAGAGGGTTGGTTTTTCTGAGAAAATAGTGCAGTATTTATAGGCACCGGGAGGAGTGGGGGACGATCCTTAAAATATTGGACGTTCCCATATATATAAGGGACCGTCGCCATATTTACGGGACCGTCCAATATACGCTCCTATTTTTGTCCTGATGTGGTGAAATATTATCTGGTGAAAAACTATCTGATTTTAGGCAGGAAAACTAGATGTTGGGAGATTTGAAATTCAAATTTATTTTCTTAATAAAACATTTCTTTTTAATTACAAAAATACTTTTGTGAAAATGTTTTGTTACATAAAAATGTGAAGTTTTGGGAAAATAAAATCTTTAATCACTTTACTAACGTCTGTATTGTGTTTGTTCATAACTGAAGTGTTGTTGTAGTTGATACGTTGTCGAAATGATTTTCCTCGGTTAAAAACCTTATCAAATGTAGTTTTATGTATCGTGTTTTTATATTTTGTGATTATCAAAACGTATAGAGTTCGAATAATGCAAATAATGTTTTTGACATTATTGGTATTAACATATCTCCTTGGTGTTCTCGGTGAATTATGGTGAACTAGGTTTTTAAGGTTCTATGTAAAATGGATGAAAATGTTGTATATTGTGTAGGGTATTGGTGGTCACCCGCATGACCTATAAAACATGCACAGCAAAAAATAAACACATAAGGCCATGCAGACCAATCCCTTGATAGACAGATCTCCTAAGTCCTTAGCAAGATATAACCTAATCTAACACGTATAAAGGGTGTTTATGAATTACTTACTTGATCCTGCAGTAACATAAGCTGATAAACCTTCTTATCTTGCACGAAATCGCCTTCTTCTTCTTCTTCTTCTTCTTCTTCTTCTTCTTCTTCTTCTCTTGTTGATGATGCTTGATCTGATCGATTAGGGTTTCTTGGGGAGAATCACCATATGAGCTGCGCCAGGTATCCACTGGTACTGCATAGATAAACCTAGAGCTATGAACCTATGCAAGTTGGAGAGTACAAAAAAATGGGTAACCAGTCGACTTTGTGAAGTCAATTATTCGACCAAAGGGTTTCGACCCTTTGGTTTGCTTGGTCGACTATCGAACAAATAAGATAAGCAAAGAGGGAGATTTATAGGGTTTTGAGGATTGTTATGATTTCTAGTTTAGGTGCTTTTGTATATATAATGATACAAAGATTTTTCTAATTGCACTAAAAATCCCTAATTACCACATCCCTTTAGGGATTGTGGTTATACTTAAATATATTTATCACAGATAAGAATATTGTTCATCGTCTCATTTCCTCTTTATTTCCATTTCATCTTGTCACTTTTTTCTTATTACCAACTTACGTGTTCCGTTTACTGTGCACCGACGTGAGGCATTGACATTTCTATGAGTACGAGTTGTGAAAGATGTTGTTCTTTGCACACTAATCCTTTCATTTTGGGTAATGTGGAAGTTAGAAAAATGAATGTTTTGGGGTTTTGTTCTTTGTTGGGGTTTATGTATGGTTAATTTGGGTTATGATTGTTGTTGTAGACGATCATTTTAAGTTTGCAAAAATTATCTGTTTAGTTCTATCGTGTTTTATCCTTGCTTATGAACCAGAAATGTAATGAACAAATTTACAAAAAATAAATAAATAAATAATTTGAAGTAAAATTAAAGGAAGAGGAAGACTGGGGTATTTTTGTCTTTTCACTTTGTGCCAGAGACAAAAATGAACTCAATACTTCCTCACGGGAAGAAGCCGTCTGCACTTTCGACTTTCGAGTACGGAATCTGCAATCTGAGCAAACCACAAGGACGGCTTTTGCAATTTACTCTATCTTAAAATTAGAGTGACATTAAAAAACAGTCTGCTAAGGTTTTGCATAGGCACCAAGGAGTCCCCATTCCCCAACATCCAGTAATCACGGAGCATCCAGTAATAAGCTCGAATATATATATATTGGTGTTTTAAACAAGGTATTACAATTCAATTATGTTGGTAATGTGGTTTTTATAAAGATGCATATGACGTGTTTGATGATATGCCCATACTTGATTTCCTTAAGTGTACGTTATTCCCCTTGAGTGTGATAGGTAATACGAGTAGTAAAGAAGTTGCAGTACACTAGGAAACAATTGTCCGTCTTGTCTTAATTATTTGTAAATGATTCAACAAGGGTAAATGAAGAAGCAACCGTTGATCACTGCGACAACACTTGTCCAAAAATGCAGCAACAACAACTCGCTAATCAAACTCAAACTTCACCACCAGCAGCTAACTGTCAAAGGCCTCCTCCTTTCGCAACAACAAAACCATCTTATAAACATGTACATCTCACACAATGCCCCATCACACGCGCTTGCCCTCCTCACGCGCCTCCCTCCCTCCCCATCCTCCGTCTTCTACTGGAACTCACTTATTCGCCACACCATCCGTATCCGAAACCCCCAAAATGCCTTACATTTGTACCAAACCATGCACTCCCTTGGCTGGAGTGCTGATGCGTATACTTTTCCTTTTGTGCTTAAGGCGTGTGGTGAGACGGGTTCTTTTCGTAAAGGGGTTTGTTTGCATGGGGTTGTTTGTGTTGTTGGGTATCACAGGAATGTGTTTGTTGGGAATGCTTTGGTTGCTATGTATGCTCGTTGTGGGGAGATGGCCAGTGCGCGTCAAGTGTTTGATCAAATGTTGGCTGGAGGGTTCTGGGACGTTGTTTCTTGGAATTCAATTGTTGCAGCTTATATGCAGAGTGGTGAGGTCAAAAAGGCGCTTGAGATGTTTTATAGGATGACGGGGTGTGGAGAAGGAGAAAATCAGGTTTGTGCTGATGCTGTTAGTCTTGTAAACATTCTTCCAGCATTTGCTTCTGTTCGTGCGTCTATGCAAGGGAAGGAGGTTCATGGGTACGCGTTGAAAACCTGTTTACTTGAGGATTTGTTTGTGGGTAACGCGCTTGTGGATATGTATGCTAAATGTGGGTTGATGGATGATGCTCGTAAGGTTTTTGATCTTATGGAAGTTAAGGATGTTGTTTCTTGGAATGCAATGGTTACAGGGTACTCACAAATAGGTAGATTTGACGATGCTCTTGATTTGTTTGAGAAGATGCGAGGCGAAAAGATTGAACTGAATGTGGTAACATGGAGTGCTGTCATTGCTGGTTATGCTCAAAGAGGGCTTGGAAATGAAGCACTTGATGTTTTCAGGCAAATGATAGTTTCTGGTTCCGAACCTAATGTCGTCACCCTTGTTTCACTATTATCCGGCTGTGCATGTGCGGGGTCATTGCTTCAAGGGAAAGAGATTCATTGTTACGCCGTTAAAGAAATTCTAAATATTAACAAGAATGACCCTGGAGAAGAACAAATGGTGATCAATTCTCTGATCGACATGTATGCCAAGTGTAAGGCAGGTGATATTGCTCGTAAATGTTTCGATTCTGTCTCCCCTTTAGATAGAAATGTAGTCACTTGGACAGCCATGATCGGTGGGTATTCTCAGCACGGTGAGGCTAATGATGCATTAGAACTATTTTCAGATATGCTTAAAAGTAGCAATCCTACGAAGCCGAATGCTTTTACAATATCATGTGCTCTAATGGCCTGTGCGCGTCTTGCTGCTTTAAGAGTTGGTAGACAAATTCATGCTTATGTACTTCGCAACAGATATGAAAAATCTGATGTGTTATTCGTTGATAATTGTCTCATTGACATGTATGTTAAATCTGGTGATGTTGATGTGGCTCGCGTTGTATTTGATAACATGAAACAAAGAAATGTTGTCTCCTGGACGTCTCTATTGACCGGGTACGGAATGCATGGTCGTGGTGCAGAGGCTCTTGAGGTATTTAATGGGATGAGAAAGGCAGGTCTTCCAATTGACGGTGTGACATTTGTTGTTTTGCTCTATGCTTGTAGCCACTCTGGTTTGGTTAATGAGGGGTTGGAGTATTTTGACACCATGACGCGGGAATTTGGGATTGTTCCCGGGGTCGAGCATTATGCTTGCATGGTTGACCTTTTTGGCCGTGCTGGCCAGTTGCAGAAAGCTATGAAGCTCATTGAGGAGATGCCAATGGAACCTAGCCCGGTAGTGTGGGTGGCCTTACTTGGTTCGTGTAGGGTTCATACGAATGTAGAACTAGGGGAATATGCTTCCAGTAAGTTGTTAGAACTAGGGTGTGAGAATGATGGTACATATACACTTCTTTCCAATATATATGCTAATGCTAAGCGTTGGAAAGATGTAGATAGGGTTCGGTATTCAATGAAAGATACAGGAATCAGGAAAAGGCCTGGCTGTAGTTGGGTTCAGGGAAAAACGGGCACTGCAACATTTTATGTCGGGGATAAAACTCACCCACTTTCACAAGAGATATATAATCTTCTTGGTGATTTGATACATCAAATCAAAGCTCTTGGTTATGTTCCTGATACGAGTTTTGCTCTGCATGATGTAGATGATGAGGAGAAAGGTGATCTTCTTGTTGAACATAGTGAGAAGTTGGCACTTGCATATGGCATTTTAACTACAGCTCCTGGTGTGCCCATTAGGATCACGAAAAATTTGCGTGTTTGTGGTGACTGTCACATTGCCATCACATATATATCTAAAATTATTGACCATGAGATAATCTTGAGGGATTCAAGCCGCTTCCATCATTTTAAAAATGGACTCTGCTCCTGCAAAGGTTATTGGTAAGAATGCAAGTGTACATGAATTCTTGACTCTAAAAAGTTGGGTTTGAAGCAATTAGGGCTTCAAGTGCATTATGACTGTCATTGATCCACTGCTTCTGTGGGTATGTTTACTACTCCTTAAGGCTCTTTAATCTAACTGAGGGTGGAATTTAAGGTGATATATAGTGCATCAGTAATGAATACAACTGGAGTATGTAGTTTATAACTTTACCATCATGCTTGGTTACCATTTTTTTTACTGAATTATGGAGACCTTACAGTTTATAGAGGTGGTAAAATTGGGTAACCGGTCAAACATTTGATTTGATTAAGAATTTGAAATCATGGGGGGAGGTTGAACAATACACTTTTGAATTATAAATAAGCAACGTGTTTTATATGATTACAAGAAATATATGATCAGAATAATTGTCTATTTATTCTCTTAAATAAACACGATATAAGAGGCTGTATACGTTTAAACTACATTTTTGGTCTACTTTGGACCCAATCAACCAATTTAACCTGTTCTCTTTTTAGTTATTTTTGTATCTTTATTTTACCCTTTTTTACTCGATAGATATAAATATGACTACAATTGACCCTTTTATAAGTAAATGAGTTGTAATTACCATGTCTAATTGTTCCAATCATTTGCTATCTTTCTTAATTTCTGTGTCATTTAATAAACTTTCAGAGGGAGAAAGCAGTGTGAGCCTCCTAGTCTATCGATAAATTGGTGTTGCTGTTGACAAGTTGTTGGAGGTTGAGCAAAACTACCTGGAGAATCTGGTAAGTTTTCTGAACCTGCCTCTTAAGTACAGCATGGGTAACAAATTGGCATAAATGAAGTTAAATGCAAAACAGCTCTAACAGTTTATAAGAGTAGATGTCAATTTTTACAGAGTATACGGTTAATAAAACAATATTACACCATTATAAACCAAGTAGCATAATGTTAGACCTTATACGAAGTCAACTTGTTACTTTTTGTATATTGACCGACTTAGAGAGGATGAAATTGTGAAATTTAACTAAACTCGCCACTTTGGCCTTGTTAAATTATCATGGTGCACAATGATTGATATTAAGGGATTCGCGGGGTTGCAGACGTCGTTTTATAGAGTGACATTCTAGGGTGGCAAAAGGTTCAGGTGGGGTGAGTTAGGTGTGATGATGCGAAAATGGGTTGGGTCAAAATGATTAATCTGTGGTTTAAAAAACCTGATTTCTTTTAATTTAAAAAGATAAATATATAAAAAAATAATAATAATAAAAAATAAAAAATTATCATCATTAACTCTAGAGAAGAGATCATAAACGTTTATCATAACAAAATTAATCCAATGCTTTAAATAAAGTGTTTTTTAAAGATTTTATTCCTCTTTAACTGTTTGACCCATTATCTATAAAAACATAATCCAAATCGGCTAATGAAATTTCTACCTCAGTCTCTGTCTTGTATTTGCAAATAACTATTTCCATGATTCCAGCATGTTCTGTAAATATGCTAGAGTTTTAGGAGTCACATGGAACGGGGATCGTGGTTCGCTAGGCACCTAAAATTCGGTTTCATTTGAGATCGCTTTGGTACGATGTACCAAGTAATGTGGTACGATGTACCCATGTAGCCAATAATCCATATAATCCAAATTCCAAACATTCATAATATAATACTTATCATATTCTCATAATTCATTCAAAGAAGCTTATTTGAAAAGTTTTATCAGCAACATAACTTAAAAAAGCATAATCAAGATCCAAAAGACAATAAAAATATGAAAAACTAGATTTTAAACTTAGTCCAGCCTTTGTCTCTTTCCTTCCCCTTTATCAGCAACATCTTTATACAAATTTTCCCATTGCATATCGTCCAAACGTACAATTGAGCATTCCAAGTTTGAGCTCTCTGGGTTAATATCCCACTTTTTGTAGGGTCCTTGTTTGTAACTCTCAGAAAATCGTGAAACTAGAGAGATGTTTGAATGAACAAACACTAACTTGTCTTCCCGTTTGTTATTCAACCGGTTTCTTTTCACGCTATGAATGTATGAATACGTACTCCAATTCCTTTCTGCAGAAGAGCTACTAATTGGTTGTGAAAGTAATTCAGGAGTTTCTGAACCATAAGTCGACCACCAATCGATGGCATCCATCATTGTCACATCCACATGAGCTTATGGTAAATTAAACAGCCGTTCTTCATGTGAAATGTGGCAAATTGTTTTCTTAACAAATTCTTTTCAACATCATTTTCAGCTATTCTTTTAAACGCGTTCACCACGTTACGTACTACTTCTGTATCTTAGATTTGGTGCTTTTCTACGGATTCCACCAGGTGCTAGTTGTGAAAGATAATGGGCATCATAAAACCGAGGAGATAATGCAAACCCCAAACAATGTAGAGGAATTGTCATCTTCTCCCATCTAGCCAAGACAATAACATCCTCATAATGATAACTATATGCATTGTCAACCATTATGTCCTTAATTTCACCCAACATATTATCCATTTTTCATAAATTTCTCCCATTTTAGGACCCTCTCCATCAAAAAAATTTATCAACAAAAATATCGGTTTCGTGAATGCAAGTATACTTTCCACATCATCCCAAATTTATCACTCCTTATTGTTTCAGCAACACTTTGTCCCAAACTTCTAGTGTCTTCATTGCCCTGTTTTACCCAATCCCTCCATGAATTGACTCAATTGAGGGCAATGGTTGTTGCTAATGATTCCCTACAGTCGGCTAATCTTCTCAACAAAATGTAATAGGATGCACAGCATGTCTTGGCTACTTTTAATAACTCTAACTTAGAGTTTTCTCTAAACATTGGCAAGGCATGAGTGTGGTTTAGAAAATACTTCACTATATTTTTTCCATTTTTGTACGTTTCTGTCAACCAATATAGCTCTTTCGAAAGGTCTTTAAAGATTAAATTTAGTGTGTGAACACAAGGTGACCAGAAAATGTGTTTATATACCTTCTCCATTTCCTCTCCAGCGGCTTTGCAATTTGCTGCATTGTCGGTCACAACTGAAAGAACATTCATTGGCCCAGTTTCAAAAAAGTCTGCAATTTCAACTCCCGTTTTCTCCACCCCAGAAAAGTCTTCAGCATTAATTAATGGATTATGCTTCACGTTCGACCACCCATCACATACAATAGAAACGCCTTGAGAATACCAAGTATCTTTAATGGGTGTAAGATCCTTTTCAACATCTCTAAGACACTCGTCAAGAAACACAGTTCTTGCTTTCTCACTAGAAGGGGGTTTGTAACCATCAGGTGCTTTGTTAATTGCACTCACCATCTCCCGAAAATGAGGATTTCGCAACACATTCAAAGGAATCCCATTCGCACACAACCCCCTCATGATTTTTAAATCAACCATGCTCCTTTCCATAATGCCAAAAGACTCCTCAATCGGCTTTTTAGAACAACTTGGTTTTTTTTAAATTACATAAGTTTTTGAGGATTTTGAAACACCTACGTTTTCAGCCTCGTTCACCTTGTTAAACACTTTGTGATACTTCTCCTGGTCCTGTAAAAGAGCAGCACATCTCTTTATATCAGCCTTCTTCCCAACTGGCTGACCAAGAAGATGAATGTGTATTGTGTTTAGGAGCTTGTAAAGTTACTTCTTGCAACAATGGCTTGTTATCCTTTTCCTATTTACGTTGTTCACTTGCATTATTACTATCATCATCAATAAGATCAACGAATTCTTGATTCACACTAGGGTAGCATCATCAATCCTTATTTTACCAAACACCATTTTTACATCTTTGTGCTAATCAAAGTTGTTAGAATGGTGTTTGGTAAAACAAGGATTGATGATGCTACCCCTAGTGAGAGTTAGGGCTGAGCACGGTCTAAAAATCGGACCGGACCGAAACCCATTTGGCACAAAACACGAACCGAGGACCGGACCGAAATGTGTTCGGTCGGTCTGGTTCATCGATCGGTCAGGCCAAACAAAGCATATTAATGGGTTTTCTAAAACCGGACCTGACCGAACCGGAACGAGGGCCGAAAATGATTAAAGGGTAGACCAAGGACCAGACGGACCGGTCCGCGGTCTAGTATGCTCAGCCCTAGTGAGAGTCAAGAATTCATTGGATCTTATTGAACATAAAGAGGAAAAGGATAACAAGCCATTGTTGCAAGAACTAACTGTGGTTGGTATCGCTAACAGTTAAATGCGGGTGATGCCAAGGTGTGGATTTGTAATTATTGTAAACAGCGATTTACAAGCTCCTATAAACGAATACACATTCATCTTCTTGGTCTTCCAGTTGGGAAGAAGGCTGATATAAAGATATGTGCTGCTCTTTTACAGAACCGTGAGAAGTATCAGAAAGTGTTTAACAAGGTGAAAGAAAATGCAGGTGTTTCAAAATCCTTAAAAACTTCTGTAATTTTAAAGAAACCAAGTTGTTATAAAAAGCCGGTTGAGGAATCTTTTGGCATTATGGAAAGGAGCATGGTTGATTTAAAAATCATGAGGGGCTTGTGTGCGAATGGGATTCCTTTCAATGTGTTACTAAATCCTCATTTTCAGGAGATGGTGAGCGCAATTAACAAAGCACCAGATGGTTACAAACCCCCACTGTGTTGCTTGACGAGTGTCTTAGAGATGTTGAAAAGGATCTTACACCCATTAAAGATACTTGGTATTCACAAGGTGTTTCTATTGTATGTGATGGGTGGTCAAACGTGAAGCATAATCCATTAATTAATGATCTTGCTGTAAACAGCCGTGGAGCCATGTTCATGTATGCTAAAGACTTTTTTGGGGTAGAGAAAACGGGAGTTGAAATTTCAGACTTTTTGCTTAGTGCGATTATGTCGGGCCAACGAATGTTCTTTTAGTCGTGACTGACAATGCAGCAAATTGCTAAGCCGCTGGAGACGAAATGGAAAAGGTATATAAACACATTTTTTGGTCACCTTGTTGTGTTCACACACTAAATTTAATCTTTAAAGACCTTTCGAAAGAGTTATATTGATTGATAGACACGTATAAGAATGGAAAAAATATAGTGAAGTATTTCTAAACCACACTCATGCCTTGGCAATGTTCAGAGAAAACTCTAAGTTAGAGTTATTAAAAGTAGCCAAGACACGCTTTGCTTCCTATTACATTTTGTTGAGAAGATTAGCCGACTGTAGGGAGTCATTAGAAACGACTATTGCCCTCAATTCATGGAGGGATTGGGTAAAACAGGGCAATGAAAACACTAGAAGTTTGGCGTAAAGTGTTGCTGAAACAATAAGGAAGTGACAACATTTGGAATGATGTGGAAAGTATACTTGCATTCAGGAAACTGTAGGGAGTCATTTGAAACGACAATTCCTCTACATTGTTTGGGGTTTGCATTAGAACCTGGTGGAATCCATAGAAAAGCACCAAAATCTAGATACAGAAGTAGTACGTAATGTGGTGAACGCATTTAAAAGAATAGCTGAAAATGATGTTGAAAAGAATTTGTTAAGAAAACAAGTTGCCACATTTCACATGAAGCTCAGGTGGATGCAATAACGATGGATGCCATTGGTGGTCAACTTATGTTTCAGAAACTCTGATTTAGTAGAGGTGGCAAAAAAAAGTACTTTCACAACCAATTAGTAGAGGTGGCAAAAAAAGTACTTTCACAACCAATTAGTAGCTCTTCTGCATAGAGGAATTGGAGTACGTATTCATAGGTTGAAAAGAAACCGGTTGAAACAGGCAGACAAGTTAGTGTATGTTCATTGAGACATCGGTCTAGTTTCATGATTTTCCGAGATTTACAAACAAAGACCCTACAAAAAGTGGGATATTAACCCAGAGAGCTCAAACTTGGAAAGCTCAAATTGTACGTTTGGACGATATGCAATGGGAAAATTTGTATGAAGATGTTGCTGAGAAAGGGAAAGGAAAGTGACAGAGGCTGGACTAAGTTTAAAATCTAGTTTTTCATACTTTTATTGTCTTTTGGATCTTAATTATGCTTTTTTAAGTTAAGGTTATATAAAACTTTTCAAATAAGCTTCTTTGATTGAATTATGAGAATATGATAAGTATTGTATTATGAATGTTTGGATTATATTGATTATTGGCTACATGGGTACAGTGTACCACATTACTTGGTACATCATACCGAAGCGATCCCAAATGAACCTACCCCCCATGGAACCGAATTTTAGGTGCCTAGCGATCCGCAAGCGATCCCTGTTCCATGTGACCATGGCATGAACAATTTATGTCAATGAAACGTGCAAAGAAGTACGTTTAGAAATTCTGCATGTTTTAAGGATATCCCCAATTTTTTTATTTATTTTATTTTATTTTTTTGTTAGTTTTCATGTGACAAAGGTAGTACTTGCAATCCTTTCTTTTGTTTACTACTTTTACCACTCTCTTATTCAAACTCATAGGAAATATCTTTTGTCCGGTTCCTATCTTAATACAATAAATGTCATCTTAACCTGTTTCTTTCATTTTTCAGCCTACAATATAGACACACTTTCTCTTGGGTTCGTGCGCGTGGGAAGTGAGAATCAGATGGTGGTTGCAGGTTTGATGAAGTAGTCACAAACGGTTGACTTTAGTCCACCTCTTCATTGCCTCACAATTCAAAACTCATCATGTGGAAGAAGAAATGCTTAAATTCTGCAAATTGTAACAAAACATACACACTACTGAGAATTTTGCAGAATGTTCAGATTGTTAGCATGTAAAAGTGTATGCTATGGTGACTTGTCATTTTTGCTTCCAGGAATGTAATTGTATATGCAGCAAAAATATTAGGATGACTTTGGTGCAAACTGCTAAAAAAGGTGGCAAAATGGGTAGTTAGAAAATGGACCACATTGTATCTGGGTCAAACGGGTTGGGTCTTGACAACTCGAAGTTATGCCTCGGGATGGCAAAATAACTGGGACTTGAAATATGTATAAAACTTAAACAGTATCTATAAATGTTTAATCTTCTTGGTTCCTTAATGATCGGCCCAACCGGTTATAGCAACTTTAAAGTGGATGCAATTATCACCTGATTTTTTTTTTCTTTTTTTTTTTTTTTTTTTTTTTTTTGTTTTGTTTTTTTTTTTTTTTTTTTTTTTTCAAATAAATGCATTCTTCACGCTAAAACAAGAACATCAAGTACCGGGATATGTCTTTTAGATTTTTCAGTGAAAAATACAATATTATGATCTGGAGGACAAATTTATGCTATTGATATGATTTAGGTACAAATTTGCTAAAGGGTGTTTTGTTTTAACTACAGCATAAGATAAGTTGATAGAGCCTTTATCTATTACAAATTTCTGTTTCGATATGGTTGGGAATTGGGATGATAAGTTTACTCGTTTAACCTTGTTCTATACTGTACAAAATTTGTTTTGAAAATAGCAAAAGTATAAGTATACAGGGACTGTTTATGCAAATAAATTCAGAAAAGCTTTTTCAAATTCCTAAATGTTACTGTAGACAACAGCTTAAGGAGTCCAAGGGATATGTGTAGCCCTTACCTATTTTTAATGGAATCAAAAGGTATTGCTTCTAGATGCATTGGAGAGTTTTAATGCTGCAAGGAGTTTTGATGCAACTTGAATATTCTGTTTCCTTCAAACACAGTAGTTGATGAAATTAAGGTAAATATTTTAAAGCTAGTATGGCTCTCTTGAAAAGATCATGGATGATTTTGCTCTTTTGTTTATATATTATACTTTTTTGTTTATGTAATTCTGAATCATATATTTCCTCAAGTTTTAAGTATATATTGATTACTTAGATTATGAATATGAAATTTAAGATTTTCATTCCAAAAGCATTTTAAGATATTAGATTAGGTCTCTAAATTAGCCGAGACCCGGCACGACCATAGGCAGCTATATGTGCAAAGCTTGGCTGGCGGAGTGAGTGATTTACCATTAATATCAAAGTTCTCCTGTTAACTAGTTGTAGGTAACATAAACAGCAATTTGATTTTAGTTATTGCATGTTTTTTGTAGGCATATTTTATAGTCAGAGTTTGTGATTAAGAGGGTCATGGAGGAGGAGAAAATAATAACAATCATAGATACCACGGACTGGATCTCACAGCTTCCTGAATTTATTGTTGACCACATACTTTCACTTTTAGATTCTCCTGTGTATCGTGTTCGAATGAGTGCTTTATCTAAAAAGTGGTTTTCCCTAACGGCTTCTTTCCCGATTTTGAATTTCATCATTGATGATATCCTATGGGCCTTATGTGCAACTGGAGTCCCTTTAGAAACATGCTCGTATAGCACATATGTTAAAGACAAGTTTTTTAAGTATGTTGACTATACTACTTCCAGATTTTGTGAGCAAAATGTCAGCGCACACACATTCAACCTCATGACAGTGCTTCAAGAGCCTAAGGAAGTGGAAATTATTGACAAATGTGTTAGATTAATCCTTAAGCAAGGTGTAAAGGTGTTGGTGATTTGTATTATGGACGACTGGCCATTTCTGCCTATAGGTGTTTCGAGGCCTCTTCCAGTGTACCATTTGCCTAGCACACTCTTATCTGCCTCATCGTTGACATCTTTGAAACTATGTAGCTGTGTGTTGCCTTCGTTCTTGACGGCTAGTTCTGTGAAGTTCAAGTCTCTGAAGCTCTTGCATCTTGAATGTGTCCGTATAGATGAAAAAGTCATGATGTATCTTACTGCTGGTTCACCTGTTCTCGAGGAATTTAATGTTTTACATTGCTATGGTTTCAAAATATTTTATGCTCATGGGCTTCAAAATCTTCAAAAACTCTGGATTTACTTTAAGTGTGAAGTAGAGAGAATATATATTGAAGCTCCCAGCCTATGTGATGTTTATTTAGTTGACTGGGAAAGAAGAGGAGCACCATCTATGAACTTGGCTTTATGCGAAAAGCTAATAACATTGATTTATGATGGGTATCCCGCCCTGACCCCAAATTCCTTTGCTGACTTGTCATCTATATCTCCCTACATCAAAAATTTGTTTTTGAATCTTCCACGTCAATGCAACAACTTGAAGCTGTCCAGTCATTCCTTGCAGACACTTGTGGTCAATTCGCTATGTGATTTGGACGAAATTGATATCAGTGCCCCCAATTTGGCTTTCTTAGAGTATAATGGTACTTTAAATGGATGTTGTCCTTTAGTAAGGGATTCACTCGAGCCAAAACCAGTTTTTGAATGTTACCCCACCGCTGAGAATGGGGCTGATGCCATATGGTTCGAGAAGCTGAGGCGATTTTTGGGCAAGAATGTTAAATTTAAAGTTTTGAAGTTGGGTATTCGTGACTTCTTTAACCAAGTTCGTTTCTTTGACTTTTATGTATGTGCTTATTCACAAGCAATGATATAAAATATTCCCAACTCAGTTCTTCTGTAACAATTGTCTTGTAGGGTCTAATAGATGTTGAGAAACTAAAGGCGATTCAGTCACCACCTTTTGAACTGGAGCATTGTGAGCTAGAACTAGCGATAGGAGAATCATCCATTTATGAAGGTGTTGTGGATGCTGTTCTTACCTGTTGTCGTCCTCGGTCTCTTTCTTTAAGGTCAGACTTTTCAAAATTTGATTCTGAAGAATGGAGCCATGTTGTTAAGGTAAGAATTATGTGTACTCTTTTGATAGAAGTATTAATCATCCTTTACCGCGTAAATGATTCCTGACTACATATCAAATACCACTTAACTTTTAAAATTCAAATATTTTTTCCCAGTTTACGTGTACTAAGCTACTTCAACAAGAAGATGAAGGCCAGACAAATATTCATTTTTTGTTGTCGTCTTCTTCCAAAGCTGAAAAGAACTTCAGTGACTTGAATTCACTGTTAACAGCATTACCTCGTCATCCACTTGGAGAAATGATCACCTTTACAAAGGAAGCCTGTACTTTCTTCACTTTCAATAAGCTAATCTAATGTACACAACACGTACTTCACCTCTCTTGTTAATATATATCCAAACAGTTGTGCATAGGTACGAAGATGGAACAATCAAAGGTATGAGAATGTGTAGATTGGACGATGCATTGAATTAAGGTATCCATTCACGAGGTGGAAGTACGAAAAGTGCAGAGTACCAGGAAAGGTTCGATTCTCTTTTGAAGAAATCAGTTGCTGAATTGTGTGAGATACATATGAACTGGACCAAAGACTGAATCTCTGTTTTTTATGTTTGCTTGCGTCGCGAGGGCTTTGAATTTTTATGAGGATGTTATGTATGTTTAAACATCTTTATTACTGTTTTAAGTTACAGATCCTTATGTTTTTGGAGTACCTTCTTTAGACCAAGCTCTTGCTTTTGGTGGCAATGTTTAAATTTGCGCAAGATGATCAAAGTGTATTGCCCTTTGGTTCTATAATGTTTAATCTTTGTTTTGTAATCAGTCACAAGCCTTTGGGGGAGATTCATCATGTACTTAAGCAATGTGCCATTTTTGTCAAATCCGATTGCTGATTGCTTTTGCAATTTAGCTGTTTGCTTGATGGTTCAAATGTTTTTTTTAAAAGGAATCGAAAGCCTTTGTTGAGTTGATTCTTGCCTTCTCATGTATTGTATAAAACAACTATATATATTGCCTTTCTTCATTGCATAGCATGTGCATACTCAGTTTGATTTTTTCTAAATTGTTAAAAGATTTTTGATAATGCAAGAAAGATAGAAGCAACCTGATGGTAAAACACATATATTTTGGTTCGTTCACCTTTCAAAATGTAAGATGGCATAAGAAAATCATTTCAAATACGTTTGATAGACAAGCCTACAAACAGTCAATATTGTTCAGAGAGATCCATAAAACAAAAATTGAACAATGTGTCATTGCAACAACCAACAGATTCATCTTTAGTAGAATAACAATTGCTAGATCATTTACAGAAAAGAGAAATTGGAACAGGTAACAGACAGCGGCAATTCAAAGATATACAAAATTCAGCTAGCAATATACAATACATTCTCAGATTAGCTAGCAGCTTAAGAATGTTAAAGAATTGAAAACAATGAGGTAATGTGTAACCGTACAGTAGTTTCTTTGTCCTCCCCCTTATTTTATAAATTACAAACACTAAGCCAGTCAAACTACATGGAGTGACCATAGAACAGGTCCCTAAAGCACTTGAATTATAAATGTTTGACATCAGTATCTGGGGTTATGGTGGGGTGTAAATTCAGGTCCTTTCTGCACATTTTGCAATATTATACATCAGTAATTGAAGTTATGGTGGGTGTAAGTTCCAACAACCACCAGCGTCACTTGGGTTCATGGTCCCAACAAGATAGTATCGAACAAAGTAGTGAACATCACCAACCTTAAATATTCTCCGACCATCTCTAAATCAAAGCCTGAAATCACCCAAGACTCGTCTTACTGCCTTAGGCTTAGCACCTTCGTTACATGTTATTTCAATTCCGTGCCACTATTTGTTTTGTAACTCAACATACAACATTCATTCACTGTCCTGCTCAATATTACGTGTCTATTCTTTTATTATCCGCAAGTTCAAATCTAAAAGGGACAGATGGGTTCAGATCATTAAGCCTCTCAGCCGCCCATTTTCCAAACTGCTCACGTTTGTATTCATGGCAGGCATCAAAAATCCTAATTAACATGGATGCAGTTGGGTCGAATGGCATTTGCTTAACAAAGTTCTTGAGTTCACCCATGAAGCCATACCTACTATAAAGTTCAATTATCAATTCATAATGCTCCAGACGTGGTATAACACAGAACTCACTAGTCATTGCATCAAAATACTGCCTACCCAGTTCAACACGACCCTCACATATACAAGCAAGCAAAACTCCTTGAAAAGTGGTATTATCTGGTTTTAACCCTTCATTGTTCAGCATCTCAAAAAGATCAATAGCAACATCACCCCTTGAATTGTGACAACTTCCCAATATCATAGAATTATAAAGTATCAAATCCTTCGAAGCAGTTGCTTTGAAAACCGCAAGTGCATACATGAGACAACGACATTTGGAGTAGGCATCAATCAAGGCTCCATTCATAACTATATCCATATCATAACCATTTCTGATTAAAAATCCATGTATCTGTTTACTTGAATCAAGTGCAAATATATTTGCACAAGCAGCTAAAATAGTTGCAAGAGTGTGCTTATGTGGCGGTGTCTCTTCTAGCATCTTCCAAATCACCGTCATCACCTCCTCACTCCTTTTATGACGAGCATGACTCGTTAGTATTGAATTCCAAGAAACTGCATCCCGCAAGTGGCTCATTTGAGAAAACCAAGCTCTACAGCTTTTCAAGTCTCCACATTTCCCATACATGTTAAGAAGGCCATTACCAACAAATAAATTAGAGTTAAAATGATGTCTGTAGATATAAGCATGAATCTGTTTCCCCAATTCAATATCAAAAAGACCAGCGCATGTTGTCAAAATTAACCCAATAGTAACATGATCAATGTTGATATTCGTTTTGGATATTAGATAGATAACTTCTAAGGCGTCGCCCCATTTGTGATACTGCGTGTAGCCTGCCAGCATGGCATTATATGAAATGATGTTTCTTTCTGGCATCTCATTAAAGAGCTTTCTTGCTTCTTCAGTTCTACCGTTTGATGCATATGCTGTCACAATTGAAGTCCAGCTAACTAAATCCTTAGCGTTTGGCTGGTCAAAAACGTAATGAGCACTCTTTAAATCTCCTTGTTTCGCGTACATATCAATAAGAGATCCTGAAACTACCAAAGAGTCTACAAGACTTGTTTTAATAGCAAAAGCATGAATTTGTATCCCCTCACTGATAGCAAAAATCCTTGAGCAAGCACAAATGGCACTCGAAACTGTAAAGCTTAACGGCACAACATCATTCGCATTAACCATTTCAAAAAACAAAACCACCGCCTCCCTCTCTTCCCCCATATCATAATGCCTCCTAATAATCACATTCCACGAAACCTCATTCGGCTTACATATCTCATAAAACATCCTCCTCGCATCACCCAACAACCCACATTTCCCGTAAACATCAACAATGGAGCTCGCGATAATCACATTCCCACAAAACCCATACTTCAAACCAGCTCCATGCATGGCTTTCCCCAAACCAACATCCAAAAGCAAACCACAACACCCCAAAACACTCGCAAAACTAACCTCATTCCACAAAAACCCATGTCTCCTCATTTCGAGAAAAACCCTCAACCCCTCATCCGCAAAGCCGTTACTCGAATACGCGAAAATCAAAGCATTCCATGTGCCACCATCAGTTTGAGGCATTTCATCAAACAGTTCACGAGCATCATCCAAACAGGCGCATTTCCCGTAAGCTTCAATGGCTCTGTTGAGTAAGAAAACAGGTGGGGTTGGGTTAAAAGTGAGTAAATGGGATTCGAGTTTACGGGTTTCGACAATGGCGCGTTTTGAAGCACAAAGACTGAAAAGTGAAGCGTATAATGAAAAGTCAACGGGATATGGAGATTGAAACAAAGTGGAAACTGCTTTGGAGAGGTTGTTGTGTTTGAGTTGAGTTAAGATTTTGTTTGTTAAGGTTTTCACATTGGTTCCCATGGCAGGCATTAATTAATGTTTTGTACTTTTATTTTCATCATGGGTGATGATGCTGGGTGCAATTGCCCGGTTCTAAAAACCCGGTCGATCCTATAATTTAAGTTAAAAGACCGGTTCATAGCTTACCCGGTCCAACCCCGAATTAGTTTGTACTTTGTATCCCTTATTCCCTTTATCCCAAATTTATAGTTACGTTTTCTTTTTAAGATATCTTGATTTAATTGTCTACAACTACTCAAATAGATATACAAGTTTGATAAAGTTTAACATATATATATATATATATATATATATATATATATATATATATATATATATATATATATATATATATATATTTTAGAAATGCAATATATTATTAGAGATCAAAAGAAAAAAACAATAATACAAAACATGGCACCCCACCTCAATTAACAAGCTAATTAAAAGAGGATGAAAAAAAAAAAAAAAAAAAAAAAAAAAAAAAAAAGTTTATCATATTATCTTTGATTAAAATTAATGTTCCAAACTTTAAAAAGTATATTTATTAATTAGTAACGTAAAATTGTCATTCTACAAAATTAATAAAAATAAATCAATAATAATTATGCTTTTTTTAAAATATGTGTTTATTTTAAAAGACAATTATTTTGGGACGGAGAGAGTAATATTTATTTATATAAATTTATCCAAGTTTTTATTTGTTCTAATTTAATAATCTTATTCATTCTTTTTTTATCAATGATTATACGTCATCGCTCGAAGGAACCGATAATAAACAAAAGAAAACAAGTATAACATTTCGATTAGGTAAACTAGATCATTAATGTTGGTTCGATTGACTTCCTTCAAGGCATTTTCAACATTTTCAATTCATTAGAGTGATCAATACAAACATAGGAATAGTTGTGAATCAACACAAATGTTACACTTTTTTTTGGACGGCAAAATCATCAAGAGAACACATAAAATTTCTATGAGTGGTGACATGAGAATCATGGCTTACAAACTTTTTTTCTTTTTCTTTTTTTAGAACGGCAACTAACTATTCACAGTATACAACGATAAACTATCTCACGTGTTATAAGCAGGACTTGAACCTACAACCAATTAGTTTGGGAGCTTCTCACACAACAAGTAGTACCATTGGGACACAAGCCCTTTGGTTATTACTGTTGGCAATGAAGGAGTCGGCAATAATGCCTAGGATGAAAGAGATGAGGACGTTTAAGAGGATAAAATGATCCAACATGGCTGCTATAGAAAGTCTTCTTTCAAGTCTTTTTCTTTGTTTTATAAATGGAAAAAAAGAGACAATTAAATATTATAATAATTATTTTAAGAGTACACACTTTCTTAATAAATTTTTTAACATACCATGCACTACAAAAACGTGTGTAGTCTTTGATATTAGATTTTTTGGGAGGACGCAATGCATCGTGAAAGATCTGATTTCTTACTAAATTAAACAATCAATAGCATTGCCCTATATATGTCACTAGAGAATATTGAAACTCGGAAGCCCAAAGTTGATCAATGGGTTCGAGAAATGAAAGTAATGGATTTAGAGTCATAATGCTGCCATGGTTAGCATATAGTCACATAAATTCGTTCCTCGGGTTAGCTAAAAGACTCACAATCCACAACTTGCATATTTACTTGTGTTCTAGTCCAATCAACCTACATTGCATCAAAAAGAATCTTCCGCAAAAATACTCGCAATCCATTGAACTTGTGGAACTAAATCTTCCACGTTCACCTGATCTCCCTCCTCACTACCATACCGCCAATAGCCTCCCAACCCACCTCAATAAAACACTTATAGACGCTTTTGAGCAATCCTGTCCGAATTTCATTACCATACTGAAGCATCCAACCTCACCTACTAGTTTATGATTTCATTCAGCCGTGGGCACCCCTGGCTGCTTCGTCTTTCAACATACTTAGTGTTGAGTTCTTGAGTGGGCTGACAGTACCATTATCCGTGGCCCTTCATTTCCTGACCAAACCTTTAGCTGAACAATACCCTTTTGAAGAAATATATCTTAAAGATTATGAAATAAAACACATGAAAGAAGCTTGTGGTCATATTCCATGGGAAGACTTGAAGGTAATCCCGTTCTTGAATCCATGAACATGTCTTGTAGCATTATCTTAACTAAAAGTATCAGGGAAATAGATGATCACATGTCTCAAATCCTTAAAAAGAAAGTGATTCCTATTGGTTCATTAATTCGAGAGTCTTCAGAAGAAGATAGTCACGAGCATATTGAGATCTTTAGTTGGCTCAATTAGAAGAAAGAGTCCTTGGTTGTCTTGTTATCTTTTGGGAGCGAATATTTCTTATCCAAGAGCGAGATAGAAGATATAGCCTGCGGTTTGGAACGTAGCAATGTACATTTCATATGGGTCATCAGGTTTCCTGAGGGTAGCACTACTAGTCTCAAAGATGTACTTCCTCTTGGGTTTAAGATTCAGAGAGAGGGGCATGGTTATTGAGAAATGGGCACCACAGTCCAAGATTTTGAGTCATCCAAGCACTGGAGGATTCGTGAGTCACTGTGGATGAGGTTCAGTTATGGAAAGCATTTACTATGGTGTTTCGATTATAGCAATGCCAATGCAATATGACGAGCCGTACAATGCAAGGCTTGTGGCAGCAGCACTTGGAGTTGGCATGGATGTTGGTAGAGGTGAAGATGGCAGGCTGAACAGAGAAGAGATGGCAGAGGTCTTGAGGAAGGTGGCAGTGGAGGGTGGTGAGAGCATGAGGGAAAAAATTGTGGTGTTGAGTGAGATCATGTGCAAAAAACAGGATGAAGAGTTTGATATGGTGGCAATTGAGAATTTAGTCAAGCTTTGTGAACTAAAGAATCAAGTATTTAGGAGACATTTCTGGATGTCAAATTCTTTTTTCTTCCCTTTAATGCAGTATTGGTAATCCAACTAGCTTAAGTGCTATTGTACCCATCTAGCCAGCCTCAATAAATAAATAAATAAATTGCGGACGAGTTTCAGTAATTAAACATGCATGTCCTTTCAGACAGTAGATAGAGCATTAAATACAGTTTATATGTACAGATCTTTATGAAAAGAGTTCACCAGAGTGTTGGAAGGAAAAAAAAATCAATTAAAAAGTAGAGGAGTGCTAGAACAAAGAGAAGAGAGAAAATCTATTTAAACACACCAATCAACACATGACAAATTCCCTTTGTGGATTTCTTTTTGTAAATCTTTTGTAGTTCTAGCACTCCACTAAAAAGTAATTCAAGGACTATTCAGAACAGACATATAGTTCTTACAGCTGGTTAAATACATCGAAATCAATCTGCTTCAAGGGCAGCAATCTCATACCTGACTTCTTCCAGATGCTCGTTTATGGTGGTGACTGCATCCTGCACCCCCTGAATAGCTTCCTTCATAGCATTATTGTATTCTGCATCTGCTTCTGCTTCTTCTGTTCCAGCAGCTTCTGTTATCTCGTGAACATGCACACATTCATGCTGACTATGATTTTTAAACTTGCAGTTTTCATGGCTGACCAGACGCTCTGATGGACGACCAGCTTTCTTCAGAACCTGAATGGTTGCAGTCTATTTCACCACGTTCATTTACAAAAAAAGAAATAGTTAGATTGCATTTTAGAAACTAGCACTTGTTGGGCTTATTTTTATGACCCCTTTTCATGAACCTATTGACCATAGGTGGCAATCATTAACCTATAAATGGATTATTATGGGTTATGTTAGATTTCTAATGAGCCAAATGGGTTATACTAAAGGATTTATTTATGATACAAACAGCACTTAAATGAATAGAAACCTCGCTGTACAAAGAAATAAATAAATAACTGTAAAACCATAGGTCTCGTAATCATTTCGAGCACATTAACGATTCATAACATGCAAAGAAATGGATAAGAATGCGTGTGTTGGTCAATTTGAGCCACACCTTGAACTGTTCGCCAACCTGCCCCGTTTGCCACCTCTAACATGGACCAACAAGACCATAGGTATACCACTGTCCTTAAAAATAAGTTTACTGAAAACAAAACAAGACCAAAAAAAAGCACTAAACATTTTAGTGGAGTATGGTTCATACGATCACTAGTTCAAATAGTGGTAATGTCAACCAAAGTAGCAGTCATGATTTTGCCACTCTCGTTTAAGTGAGAGTTATGGGTTTTGTAAAAGCATGGGGCAACATCTAAATGAAAAACAGCTCCTCCTGAGAACAGGTATTTTTCGCGTCCATTTCCACGGGCTTTGTACAAAAAGCCCACTCTATCATTCAAGGAGGCAGGAGTGCTAATTTTTTAACACCCTACTACTTGAGAAATGAATCAAACAAAATTCTTTTGCAGGACTGTTCGACTTTGTTCTCCTGAATGAGACATTATGTCGCAGCAGTGTTTGGATGTGCACTTTAAAAGTGGTTGTGATATTAAAAAATCAGAATCACTACCAAGACAATGGGTATCAGGGCATCTGGAATTTTTGTGAAAAGGCAGAGCCCTCTTAATTTGGATAAAACCGTAAAATAAAAGAGTAAAGCAGAAACTTCGAATATATTACTGTTAAATTGGTGAAACCATGGTCCGTGTATTGTTGCTATTTCCTGATATGCAACTTTTATTCTTATACATCAAATGCCCTTGAGGCACCCTAAGTATTGAGAAAAGTTTCTATCCTTGTAATACACTAATACTTAGCACCCAAACTGATTGCCCACCTCTGCCACAGAACTACTTTTAAGTTGCACCCCTTATACTCTACCATACAGTGTTGTAAATATCCCTCGGCGGTCGACAACCGCCAAGCGCCAAGACCGATATGGCGGCGATATATCAGTGATATATCGGAGACCATAAATTATAAAGAAATTTATGTATATTTTTGAAATGCAACATATGTAACACAAAACAAAACATAAATTATATTTGTAACTTATAAGAGAGAACCTGGTATACTACCAAAGTGCTCCAATTAAACTCCAATATATGACTGATTGACTGGAAAGAACCTGGACCAATAAATTTGACCGATATTTGACTGATAAATTTGACCGATATGACCGATATGACCGATATAACCGAATTTGACCGATATTTGACCAAACCGATAAATTTGACCGATAAGTGAAATATCGTATCGGTCGACCGCCGATAAGCGATATATCACTGATATATCGGCCGCCAAGACCGATATTTACAACACTGCTACCATAGATCCAAATCACTGAATGCACACTAAAGCTAGCGGATACTAGGCTAACCTGAGGTTTGTCGTATAAGAGTGATTGAAAGAGGACGAGTTTTTATAACTAAATGCAACAACTTCATATACACACTTCTAACCATACAGATCTTTTGAGTTCAAATGATCTGTACAGATCTTTTGAGGGGAATAGGCAGTGGCACAGGAGGGCAGCGCAAAAGTTTTTCTAGCTGTAAGAATATATTGGAGATAAATTTTATAGTGTGGGACAAATAAAATGGTTCGACCATCGGTGGTTAACTTTGCAACTGAAGGTCATAAGTTTCATTCCTGACCATCACATTCTATTCTCGCACATATATTTTCGACTTATGCGTGTTTAAGGTGCAATTTATTTCACAGTTAATCTTTTTGGGGGCCATAACTTGGCTTTCTTAACATAAGATATTTTCTTCTTTTTTATGAATAGACTATTAATCTGTTTGGGGGCACAAACATGATTTTAATACCATAAACCTGTAATTCATTTACAAATAAGGGTTTACCTGTGTTTTAACTATCCCCGAGATCTAACCTAGTTTGTTTGTTAAATTCTATAAGGAAAATAAAAAATCTATAATGCATCTTTAGTATCGTTGACAACAGGTAACAGGGAGACTATGGTACTAGAGTTTGAAGCTTTCAATCATTTACCTATCAGTAGCCGATTTAGTTTATCTTTTACTGTTAGTGAATAAAAATGGTAAAACAAACACGTAAAGGGTAGACATGAAGTTGGCCTCTACTTAGTAATTTTTTAGGTCCGCCCTGATAGTAGGTTTAAACTTTAAATATCAAATAATTACAATAATACCATGTTTACGGTTTACCCTTTCAAACACACAAAAATGTCATTTTTACTCAGCTCCATAATTAATGTAATAAAATCTGTTACTCATAACAGTCTATTTCACTGAATAAGCAAAGATAACAATATGTGCTGCGATGATTGACAGTATTTTCGTCTCTTTGCTACTCGTTACTCAATGAACAGACAATGTAAATGGTTCTACTATATTATATACAGGATGGATGTATTCATTTCCAGCGTTTTGCAAAGGTAGTACCATGGAGGGGTGAAAACAAAATTTTAAACTGAGTGTTCAATTCCAATTAAGTTTTAAATAAATGTTTATTTTTTATTATTCTTTTTTTTTTTTTTTTTTTGGCAAGGGGGTGAGATGCCAGAGAATACATAAGAAATTGCAATCAAAGAATTAGTTTAGTACAACTAACTTTGGTGATAATAATGAGAAAGTAACTCCCTCTTATGTGCTTGAATACATGTTAAATAGAGGTGGCAAAACGGGCGGACCGGGCGGGCACGGGCTACGGGCTAAACGGTCTACGGGCTAAATGGACTATGGGCTAAACGGGCACGGGCTAAACGGGCGCGGGCCAAACGGGCGCATGTTATACGAATCGTCTTAAAAAAGACCTAAAACAACAAAAAAAATTCCTCAAACGTAAGATCTCATTTATATTTAAGTAACTAAATATATTATATTCATAAGTTTTTCATTAAAAACAATTTAATGAGAGAGAAAAACATGTGCCCATTTTGCCCATTTAATTTCTAAATGGGCAATATATGCCCATTTCAAAAAAAAGAGGGGGACCAAATGTACCCAAATCTTTTAAAAATTTACCCATTTAGCCCATTTTTTTGATTTTGGACTCAAATTGCCACCTCTAATGTTAAACAATTCACATCTAATCTTAAAAGTAGATGCGCATTTAGAAACAGCAATTAAATGTTATTCTAGATTAGGAATAAGACCCCATTTGAGGGACAAAATAAAAAATCAGAAGCAGACTGTATATTGGTGTGGATGTAAGAAAATAAGAAAAAAGCACAGCTAATGCTTCTATGCGTCAGATTAATTCATTATTATCGCATTACCAACTAAATAAGGATATCAACCGGTTGAACCAGAAGACCTGCGTATGTGAAATACTTACGTAAATTAACTAATTCAGGACGGAATTACTGACTAGTCATATGCAAACTAAAGTCATGTGATTGAAAGTACCAGATGCAGCTTTTGCTTTTCTTGCACTTGAACAGATCTCAGCAAAGCCGCCAAGTCATTTCGGCAATAACTGGGACTGAGAAATATTGATTCCAATGCAAGAACCTGCACTTATGAAAAAACTTTCATCAACTTAATATCATCTAAAACTTCAGAGAGAGCACCAAGTATCTTAGGAAGCTATGTTACTCACCTGCTTGGAACAGTCATTAAATTGTACTGTGATCTCGTTGCATAGTTGTTGGTAAGCAGAGTCTCCCAATTCAGTAAAGCCCCTGCCAATAATTGCATATTAGAAACTACAGGACATTAAACTAAAAGATTTAGACTATGGAAAAAGAGGAAAAATAGAGCAGAAACCAAGCTGAGTCATTGGTTGGGTGGATTGACTGAACTAGGAACACAATGACCTATACATGGCCATGATCTTATAACTCAAATGAACCATTCATACTTATTATTCAACATGATTTTTTAATTGGATAAATTTTAAAAAACCACTGTATTGACCTTTAGATTTCTTAAGATCTCCAATCTACAAAATAGCTTTGTATTCCAAGACAGAAGCATTTAAATTTTAATTCTTAAAGTATTTTTCCAATTACAATGTTTTTGCAAGTATTTTTTGGTATAACGTAGGGATGGTGCCTCCTGTGAAGTTTTATATATTATAGAAAAGTATATAAGTTGCTATACAGACTTTATATAAGAAAAGAATCTAGTAAAATAAACATTTGGTCCATAATATTAGCAAATGCCTGTATAATATTTACTGTAGATGAAAAAGAACTGTAATAATAGGTTACAAGAGTGTAGTATGAAAATATGCATTGTTTTCACCCTATTCCAGAAACATCCATAATAAGGTTTTAACACCCACATGCATTTTTCAATGAGTTTTTTTATTTCATTTCCTACTTTCTTAGTTTGCAATTGTCTTATTATTACTAGTCAAGGAGGCTAGAATGTTATTCTTGTTTTCTAGCAAGTGGAGTGTGCCTTTTTGTTAGTGGGATAAGGCCAACCTGCATGTAATAATTCAGGCATCCTGTTACGTTTCATGAGAGTATACAGAATAGAGCTAGTCTCTGGCTGGTTTCTAATTTATGATAATTTTTGGGTTATTAGCTTACCAGTAGAATCAAAGCTACTATCTTAGGTGTGTGGTGCACGATTCGGAGAATAGCGAGTGAGAGAGTGATGAAGATGTGTGAGGAGATAAGGTAAACACTTAATGGCGCCAATAAGACATTGTCAAATCTACAAACTAGTATATCAAAAGGTCAGCATGAAACAGTTTTTACTAGCTCATTAGGTTTTTTTTTTTCTTTTTTTTTGGTAACATGGGTTTCCGACTCGACATTGCGAGCCGACTAATCCCACGGCGACTACACTTTTGGATAGCCCGGAGTCAGCGCAGGTGAACCTCCGTGGCCACATGGGGATTATTTTTCTCCCCGTACATTAGGTTAGGTGATTAATGGAACTGGTATACCGATCAACGATTCAGTCCACCATACAGGTGTTGTCAATGTAGACACCAAAGACTGCGGTAACCAAGAAGCAGAGGGGAATCGCTACCAATGAAATCAGTTCATGATGAGCACCGATTACCAGCTTGTAAACAAAGTCACCAAGTTGGAGTTTCCAGCATTTGTTGGTAACAGTTTCACGCGATGGACACGGTGGTACACCCGAGCATATGCTGATCCCTGATCCATCAGGGGAAAAGAGCATTGCTTTGGCATGAGACTTATTTGCAGTGAGAGAGCAGTTCCAGAGGGCGTTGTCTCGAAGCCTTTATTTAATGAGGAACTTTAAGCAATCAACTACTATCGTAGGTACAATTATTAATCCTTTAACCGTAGATGCTCTCTGCATCCAGACAGCCCGTTCCTATACCACACATAATACTTAATAATCTCTAACTTTAACAACCACACACTCCCCTGAACCCACACTGTTACTAGCGTCAAAATCTGCACCGTTAACTTAAACCAACCACTGTACTCCCACAAAAAGATGTCAAACTCAGGGAGGATGAGGGAGTTCCTAACGATTTTGGCAAGTTGAGTACCTTTGCCCGCTATAAAACAATCCAACACTGGTTATTTGAGATGTGTCGTCTTAAATAATCCTACTTCCTAGTCTAAGTGGTTTTCCCTAGCTCAATACCGTCATTCCCATTTAGGCATGCCTGCCTCTATTTAAAAAGACTACAATCGCTATGCCTATCATACAAAAAGATTTACCAACTCAAGCACTGTATAGCTCTCTCAGGGGTAATAATTCGACCCGTTTTAATAGGTTAGTCATAAAATAAAAAGTTTCCAATTATTGTAATCTAAAAATACAATTATTGTAAGTAAACCCTAGAAGAAATACTTTTTGAGATTAGCATAAGCTTGGGCTCTCCGGTTCTGAACTTGGAGAAATTGACGAAGCAGAGAAGCGATTTGGTTATCATCAACGACCTCCATATTATCTTCTGATGATGATGAGATTTTCACTTTCTTTTCGAAATCTTCCATACCCTTCCCTCAATTTTCGTTTTTCCAAAGGCTGTTTGTCTGACTGTTATTGAGTTTTTATTATTGAGGGGGTGTTTGGTTAGGGGGTTAAGGGGTCGGGAATGGGAAAAGTAATGATTAAAGATGTTTGGTTTTGAGCAAGTAATAGACAATATTTCACCGTTCGTCCCTAAAGTATACATATTTCGTGCGTTTCGTCCCTAATCTTTTTTTGGCGTTTTCGTCCCTGAACTCTGCAAAAATCGCACGGTTGGTCCCTTGAACCCAGTTTTGGCTGACGGACGTTGCTTTGCAAACCAGTCAACTGGTTTTTTTTTGTCATTTCACATTTTTGTATTGGCGTATTTGGTCCCTTCTCCCACTTTTTTCCCGCCTATCTTCTTGGGAACCGTTCAACTACTCTTTAGCCTATTTATAACCTCGTTTGTATACCCTAGATCACACACCAACACAGAAATCCCTTTGAAAAGAACCACAATTAAAAATGGCAGCCCCAGATGCAAATGGATGTTTTGCAAGTGAAGCTGACGAATACGAGTTTGTCTTAAACAACATCTTGTTGTGGGACGCAGTGTTTAATCAATTCGGGTATGATCCCGTATTAAAATTTGGGAATTATAGGCAGGTTAACCCATGGATGAGGACACAAATACTCAGGTGGGTGCGGAGACAGGACTTTTACTGGGATGAGGTTTTGGGATTGAGTGAGGAAGGAGATATAGAGGAGGATGGGGAGGAGGTGGGGGATGATCAAAATGAGGTGGTGCAGCAGGAAAACGTGGTGGAGCAGCAGCATAACGTGGTGGAGCAGCAGAATAACGTGGTGGGGTAGCAGCATAACGTGGTGGAGTAGCAGCAAAACATGGTGGAGGAGCAGCGAACTGTGCTTTTGGACAACGTGGTGGAGGAGCGAGTTACCCAGGTTATCGGGCCACATGATATGTTTAATTTGGCAAGCAGGATTACGGCTCTTGAAATTTTCTTTGAACAATTGAAAGAAAAGAAGGAAAGGAGGGAAAGGGATGCAAGCAGGGAAGAGAGCTCTGGTTCGAACAAGTTGGTGTGAAATGGAAATAAGTTTTTAATGATTATGGTGTTTGTAAGGTTTTAGTATGATTGTAATCTGGTTTTTAGTCTAATGTATGGAATGGTTGCTACTTTTTACCTCTATCAATAAAAAATATGAAGTTTAATTACTAGTCATTGTTTATGGTTGATTGTGAATGTTTGATTGTCAACTCTATATCAAGGGCTGTTCAAGTCAACCACAAATTACTCTAATTGTATCTGATGTCAACCTTTATCATAAGGAAGTCATGATTTGCAGAATTCGTAAGCTAGAAACATGAAAAGCATTAACCATTAAGTCATTAAAGTAATTAAGTCAAATACATCATAGAACCCAAATAAGTCTACTACATTAGCACCATTCATAATAAGTTAAGAAATATTTACAACCATCATCAAAAGTGAACAAGTTTTTCAAAAGCTTAAGTTGGACATGATACATCATCTTCATTTTGCCTTGCCTTTCCCCTTGCCCTTGCCTTTCCCTTTGGCTCTATCTGTTGCCTTTGCCTTTTGCTTTTGCCTTGCCTTTTCCTTTGCCTTTGCTGCTTTCACCATTATCTTGGTCACATTTATGTTTCTTTGCTGGGATAGGCTACTCAACAGGGACAGACAGAGCTAGGATAGCAATGTCAGCTGGGGGATGCTGAGAAGGTAGAATAACTTGGAGAGGTTCAACTTCTATTGTCGAATCAGAGATTGTAGAATCGGCAATTGAATACTCAGAGGTTGTAGCAGAATCAGATTGTTGCTGTTCAATTAACCAGTCAAGCAATCCGGGTGGGATTGTATAACCACCAGAACTTAAACTAGAACTGCTGGAAGATGAGCTAATGGGTATGGTTTCTGCAAATAAGAAATTGTATGTCAATTTGATTGATAAAAACGTTAAGATATATCTAATAAAAAGCTTTTGAAGGTATACCAATGTAGTGGTCCTCTCATGTATATCCCAAATGACATTTAGCTGCAAGGTACTCACTCTGGTCCTCTCATGTATATCACAAACTTAGCTGCAATGTACTCACTCTGGTCCTCTCATGTATATCCCAAACAGGGCTTCAATGTAATCACTCTGGTCCTCTCATTGTTATCACAAACTTGGGTTCAAGGTACTCACTCTGGCACTCTCATGTATATCCCAAACCGGGCTGCAGGGTACTCACTTTGGTCCTCTCATAGTAGTGTTATAGGATTTGGTCTTCTCAGTGTAATCCCAAACAGGCACAAAAAATAATCAAACAAAAAAAAAACATAACTAGTCACATTAATATAATTGGTACTGGGTCACATTAATATAATTGGTATTGTTAGTGTTCAAAGGTAGGTATCAAGCAACATTAAAGGCACAATACATTTCGTTCAAGTAGGCACAAGGCATGTGTCACAAAGGAAGGCGAGGAGTGAAAAGTTTTATCAAATGATAAAATAAGCTCATTATGGTCTTTCTAATCTTAGTGTTTGTTAATACAAATATCGCCTAAAAACGTTATTTATATTTTACGATCTTTGCTAAGTTTTGTTAATGACAAAGTATGAAGTTTAGCTATAAGTAAATCATCACTTTAAGTGTTTAAGTCTTGTTTAACTAAGGTTAACATTTCCTTTTAAACAAAACATTGTTTTTATTTCTTAAACTAGGAAAAGTCTTGTCACATCACATTTATTTCTTAATATAGTAAGGTCACATCACATTTAGGGCAAGCTTTGTCAATATACATTTATGGTAAGAAGTGTGTTTGACTTACTAAGTGGTTGCTTACAAGTTTAGTGTTTGACTTGATATTATGAGATGTGACATTGTTTGGTTTGCAAGAGTAATGAGATGTGACCTTATTTGGTTTGGGAGATTTATTGCAAAAACCAACTGCAGCCCTGGCGGTACCCTGGGGGTACACGGGTGGAACCCATCTGAGGGTTCCGCCTTGTTGGGATCATACTTTTAGTATTTAGTCAAGTCTCGGTCATTACATTTTGTAATAGGTTGCTTAAATATTATTTCTAATTATTGTTTAAGTTAATGGGCAACATGTTAAAGCCCAAGAGGCCTTAAAGCCCACGTTAAAAGGATAAGGGAGGAAGGGTGTGTTGCCCTAGCTCCTCCCTTATAAATAGTAAGCTTATGTTACATTTTATTTTGTTGGTTATTAGATTACCTTAAGGAAACTCTTGCACTTTTATCTTTCTTATTATCTTATAATCAACCAAGTCTATTTCTCATCTCATTTCTCTTTATATCATACTTGTGTTTACTAAATGGTGACCTAACAAGTGGTATCATTCGCCTACTAGAAGTTTGAAGTGTATTTCTTTTGGTTACGTGGGGATTTGGTGCTTATTCTTCATCTTTTTGCATTTTTCTTTGTTTCTTTCACTCAAATCTTGAAGCTTGGACAAGTTTCAAGGTTGATATAGTGATTTGAAGCTTAGTTGTTGCATAAAGTTGTGATTTTTAAGGTTTTTTTTAGGTTTTATAGCTTCTTTGATATTGGAATACTAGTTTTTGGTAGTTACATCTCATAAAGTTAAGGTTTTCTAAGTATTGGTGAAGTTATTTGATCAAAAGTACCTTATTTTTAAGCATTTTCTCTTCACAAAAGTCATTATTTAAGGTGAACAGTACGTTTTACGCGTAAAGTGGTCGGAAAAGTACTATTTCCAGCTGTCTAAAGTGTTTTTTGGTCGGTTTACGCATAAAATAGGCCAAAACCCTTTTCTTACGCGTAATATTTGCCAAAACCCTGATCCTACGCGTAACGTGCTCCTCTACGCCTTAAATCCTACGCATAAGTTGAATTCTACGCGTAAGTCAGAGTTACGCGTAACTTGCCAGAGTTTACGCGTAAGCTTCATCAACGATCTTCTTCTTGTGCTACGGTGACTCAGTACTTCCCTAGCTTGGATAAGTTAGTGGAATACTTCGACTACGGATATCTTTCAAGCTTGGATAAGTTTGAAAGATTTGTTTGGTTGTTTCAACCTTACGCATAAGTCTAAACTTACGCATAAGCATAAGCTTACGCGTAAAGAGGAAACTTACGCATAAACTTGAAAGTTTACGCATAAACCTACTCTTTACGCATAACTTAAGTTTACGCGTAAGATTAAGTTACGCGTAAGATTTATACTTACCCCAAGGATTTTGCTACTTTCACAAAGGAACGTGCATTTCAATCTTCTACAAAGATCCATTTCTACACAAGTGTTCTAAGATGTCTCAACCACCTAATCACTACTTCCCTCACTCTTATCCTCAGCAACAACTACCTCAGCAGTATCAGCAACAACAACCTCAGCAGTATCAGCAACAACAATACCTTCCGCACATAATGAATCAACAACCTCCTAAATACAATCCACAACAACATTACCTGATGATGCAGCAACAGCTCATTCCTCAACAACAACCATATCAAGTGCCACAACAAAACACTCAGTTTTCCTCCAAACAACCTCACTGGTTTGACAGAATGTGTGAAGTTATTACAACTCAACAATCCCGACATGAGGCAGGATCACTTGAAACACCTCCAATGCTAACACCTGGTAACTATGTGCAATGGTCAAGTCGATTCCTACGCTTTCTTGAACTAAAGAAACCTCATGGGCACTTCTTAAAGCAAGTGATACTTGAAGGACCATTTGAGTGGCCAACAAGATTTGAAGCTGGTGATCCTAATGCTGATCCTCCACGTCCTCCTGGTGATAGACCCCTTCCTGAAACTGCACTCACTGAAGAACAGAAACTACATCGTGAAGCTGATCAGTATGCAATGGCTTATATACTTCAAGGTATACCCAATCCGATCTATCGCAGTGTCGATGCTCAGAAAACAGCCAAAGCTATGTGGGAACACGTTCATCTCCTCATGGAAGGCACTCAATTGAATAAAGATGACATGGAATCCAAGCTTTACATGGAATACACTGACATCACAATTGAACCTGGAGAGTCACTTGAATCCTACTATCATCGTTTCACAAATGTAGTCAATGATCTGGAACGTCACAAAATCACTGTACCAAGGATCGCTGTGAACTCCAAATTTGTTGGTAGTCTTGGCCCTGATTGGCATAAATATGTGACATTTGTTCGTCAAACGAAGAATCTTCATGATGCTCCATATGGCTTGTTGTATGACTTTCTGAAACACCATGAACCTGAAGTGGAAAAAGATCGAGCTCTACGAGGAGGTTACACACCCACAACAACACCAAATTCTTTGGCTCTCGTAGCTCAATCTCCCTATGCTCCACCACCACTGTCAAATCATGCATATGTTCAAGAGCAGAACTACTTCAGTTATCCACAATCTTCCACCTCGAACCAAATGGTCCCTTATGATTCATCTCCACAAGATACTTCTACTCAACTTGTTCCGTCAAACAACAATGATGCTGTGTACTACTCCAACTGCAATGATGATGACGATGATGACTTTAATACGTTGAATCAGGGACTTGCTCTTATTGCTCGTGCTTTCAGCAAATTCTCCAACAAAACGAACAACCGTCAACGTTCATCTTCTAATACCAGGAATCAAGCTGTTGTTAATGATGGAAGAGTGGAAATTCAAAATCGTAACTATGGTAGATCTGGTTCAGGAAGTTCTTCAGGAAGTTATGGGAATGGTCAGAGGTTTGGTAACAATGCAGGGTTCAGGAACAACTCAGGATCTTCTCAACAAAGGTCTGACTCAGTTGCTACAAGGAACTCAACCTCAGGGAATGCAGTTTGGTGCTACAATTGTAATGAACAAGGTCATATTGCTACAGCATGTCCCAAACCGAGAACTCGGGGTAGCAAGTTTCACAAGCAGGCATTACTCATGGCTCTTCAGGATGAAAAAGATGGACATTTCCCTGAACAGGACAACAACTTCATGGCAAATGTGAACAACGATGATGACATGGAAGATCTGGAAGCCAATGCTGCTGTGATGCTTATGGCCAACATGCAGGAACTTAAGCTCAATGATTCAGGTCCAGTGTATGACACTGACGGCTTGTCTCAGGTACATGACCTCAATGAATGCTTTATTAATGAAATAGTCTCACCTTCTGCTTATGAATCAGATATGGCGCAAGTTGTTCCATCTAAATCATCTTCATCATCTCATACAGATGAACAAATAAACACAGTTGTCATATTCGATGATGACACAGTTGTTTCATTTGATGATCCTATTGAGAATGATAAACATGATCATTTCGAACAACATGAACCATCATTTGATCCAGACCCTGATCTCATATTGTTATCAAAACAACTGGATGCTCAACAATTGCAAATAATAAAGTGCAACGAGAAAAACAAAGTTTTGAAAGAACAAAATGCGTCACTTGCAAGAGATATTGAATGTTATAAAATTCAGCTTTCTAATCAGGAAGACAAGATTAAACATGCAAAAAGTTTTGAAAAAGCTTTTCACGATTCCTACAACAAAGAACAAGATCTTCAACGCAAAATGCAAGATTTAATCGAGTCAAACGGAAAGTTGATTTCAAAACTCGAAAGTGAAAAGAGTGAATTGAAAATGCAAGTCGAACGTCTTCAAACAGAACTTTCAAAAACAGAAACAGAATTGTCAAGTTGTCAAAAAGATTTTTGTGAACATAAAATACGAAAAAGGAAGTATATTGATGACTTACTCGGTGATATTGTTGATCTTGAAAAACAATTGAAAGAATTTCGTAACATTGTTTACAAACACGGGAACTCTATCACAACAATTCAGAAATTTACTTTAAAACCGAGACCCGGTACTGGATTTGCACTTGGCGATTACAATTCAATGTTTCTTCACAATGCATTCAAAGATGTTCCTAAAATTTACAGTATGGACTATTTGCTTGATAATACGATTGTGCGTGCTGTTGTTTTTGATACTGAGGAAGAAGAAGAACTTGAAGACGAGAGTCGGTCAAAAATGAGTAATGTTGAATATTGCACACCATATGACTATTCAAAAAATCCAGTCAAGTTCGTTACTCAAAAGGATTTACCTGAGAAATCATGGTTTATCGAAGAGTCGTATGTTTCATCTCACAATGAGGCCCCTGTCCAAACTGTAGCACAAGTAAATGGTCCTTTACCATCATCCGGTGAACTTTCACGTTTACCAAAATGTCGTGTCTTAAATTATTTCAAAACCTTTATGGAAGACATCGATATTTTGGAGGAAACAATTGAACGCAATTCTGAAATAAAAATTGAAACTTTTCAATCCGCTTACGAGCGAGAAAAGAGAGATATTTTTCAAAAACAAATGAAACCAATTGTTCAACACCTCCGTCTCTGTGCTACACGTTGGGATCAGGAACTTCAAAAGGAGGTCAAAAATATGATAAACGTTTTTGATACTGCTGAAAATGAGATTTTGGTTCAAAAGTTACAAACTAAAGTTTTCAAAAATGATGCTGATCGACTCTTGGAACAAGTTCTCTGTGCTGATATTTTGTCTGTTATCATGAATGATCTCTATAATTCTGGTACTTCTATGCTTAAGCATGATCATTGTGTTGATAATAACTTGTTGAATGTGGAAATTGAGACACTGAAACATGAGAATGATAATCTGAGGAAAAAGAATGATGATGTGACAAAACAGTTTTCAAAACAAATCAGTCTACTCAATCAAAGGCTTGAATGGTGTCAAGCTAAAAGTCTTGAAAGGGAATTGAAGTTTCAAAGTCACAATGTTTCAAACTCTTGTCAACTTTGCAAAAACAATGAGTCTTTAAAAGGTTTGTGTCTCAAATACGAGAAAGAAATTGCGAAGTTAAAAATTGAAAATGACGAATTTCTACAGAACCACATAGACATCAAATATTGCAATGGTATACTTGAGTCTAATATTCAGGATAAGAATCACATCATCATCGAGTTGAAAGAGAAAATCAAAATACTTGAAAAAGGAAAGATGGTTGACACCACGGTGATCGCACCAGGAATGTATAAATTAGACAAAACTAATAAAGGAAAGGTTATTCAAAATACTAATGTTGATACCTCCACTTCTACAGGACTAGTCTCCCCTAATAGCGTTAGCAGACCCAAGCGACAAAGTAAAAAGAAGAATAGGCTCTGGCAACGTAAGAGAGGATCACTAGAAGCTCAAGGAGTAGAAGATCACCTTAGGAATTTGAATAATACTCATGTTGCATCGGATTTAGATTCTAATCTGGCAAATTCTAATCAAAATCTAAATGTAACGAATGATGTACCTTTAAATGTTTTGAATGTTAATGCATCTTGTGTGTTTTGTCGTAAAAGCGTTTCATCTGGTGATCATACTAAATGTATAGCTAATTCTCTACTTCATCGTCATAAGAAACGTAGGACACGCATTCCTTCTAGGCCCACTACTGCCTCTAAGTCTATCTTAGGAAAGCCGCCTTCTACGGTTTCTAGTGATGTTGATGTTACCCCCATAGGTGCAGAGAACAAGTCTAGGAATCAGCCAAACACTAGTGAATACACCATTAAGAAAGCTCGAACTAGTTGGAATTGGCAACGTTGGTTACAACACAAACCTGATTTTAAATGGATTCCTAAATTATTGAATACTTGTGCTTCTAACCAACTGGAACCCGCAGTTTCTTTGGGTTCCACCCTTACTTCTGTTCCATCCGTGTCCTCTTCTTGTGATGCAGGTGGTGCAGATTGTTCTCTGGATTGTTGATAGCGGATGCACCCGACATATGACAGGCAATCTCAAACTGTTACACAACTTTGTCTCAAAGTTCATTGGTACTGTCAGATTCGGGAATGATCATTACGCTTTAATCATGGGGTATGGTGACTTTATCAGTGGAAACATCGAAATAAGCCGTGTTTATTATGTGGAAGGCCTTGGACACAACCTTTTCTCTGTTGGTCAATTCTGTGATGGGGATCTAGAAGTTGCATTTCGTGAGAAAACTTGCTTTGTTCGTAACTTACAAGGAAACGATCTTATGTCTGGCTCCCGTGGCTCCAATCTTTATACAATTTCAATGTCAGATATGATTGCAACATCTCCGATATGTCTTCTCTCCAAAGCAGAATCAACTAAATCTTGGTTATGGCACAAACGTCTTTCACACTTGAATTTCAAAACTATGACTGACCTTGCTCGTTATAAACTTGTTGAGGGATTTCCAAGATTCCGTTTCACCAAAGATCACTTATGTCCAGCCTGTGAACAAGGAAAAAGTACTCGGGCTCATTTTCCTTCAAAACCTGAACACAGTACGAATCATGTTCTACAACTGCTTCATATGGATTTGTGTGGACCGATGCGTGTTCAAAGTATCAACGGTAAACGCTACATACTTGTAATCGTCGATGATTTTTCCAGATGGACTTGGGTTTATTTTCTACGAAGTAAAGATCAGGCTCCTTCTATGATCATCACCTTTCTCACTAAAATTCAAGTTCAGTTACGCAACACGGTCCGAATAATCAGAACTGACAATGGAACTGAATTCAAGAATCAGACACTTAGGTCTTATTATGAGAAAGTGGGAATTGAACATCAAACATCTATTCCTAGAAGCCCAGAATAGAATGGAGTTGTTGAAAGACGCAACAGAACGTTAGTGGAAGCTGCTAGAACTATGTTGATTTATGCTCAATTACCTGATTACTTGTGGGCAGAAGCTGTTTCAACCGCATGCTATACTCAAAACCGTTGTATGATCACAAAACGTCATCGCAAAACACCATATCAAATTGTTCACAAAAGGAAACCGAACATCGATTACTTTCATGTTTTTGGAGCACTCTGCTATCCGAAAAATGATCGTGATGATTTAGGTAAACTTAAAGCAAAGGCTGACATCGGAGTGTTCATTGGATATTGTGAGAATTCTAAAGGTTTTCGGATTTGGAATCGTCGTACTCATGAAATTCAAGAAACCATTCATGCTAATTTTGATGAGCTCACACAAATGGCTTCTGAGCAACACAGCCTAGGACCCGAATTTAACCGTCTTAACTCTCCGGCATCTTCGGCTGAACCATTGCCACTCAACCGCAAAGAATTGGAAACCTTGTTTGCTCCACTGTTTGATGACACAATTGAATACCGTCCTACTGAGGTCCCACCAAATTCCGCTGCTCAACCTGACAATATTCATGTACCAGACTCACCTCAACAAACTTCAACAACTGTTGAGAGAGACGGTCCTCCAATTGCTTCACCATCTACAGTAGAACAAACTGTTTCTAACTCCCGCCACTCAGCTGAAGATCCAACACCACTATCAGTTCCACAATCCGCAGAGCATGATCCTGATGCGTTCTTCAATCCGTTTGCACCAGCTACTACAGTTCCTGATATAGCTGAGTCGTCAACACGCAACTTGGATCCTGCCAACATGCGAGATACATATCAACTACACCCTTCAACACACAAATGGACCCGAGACCATCCTCTAGTTCATATTATTGGCCATCCAGATGCACCAGTTATGACAAGACAACGACTTCACACAGATGGAGAAACTTGCATCTACGCACTCACAGTTTGTCATGAAGAACCCAAGAACATTAAAGATGCAATGACTTATGACAACTGGATTGAATCTATGCAAGAGGAATTTCAGCAATTCATACGATTAGAAGTCTGGGAATTAGTTGAAAGACCTGACGGAGTCTTTGTCATTGGGTTAAAATGGATATGGAAGAATAAGCTTGATGCTGAAGGAACTGTCATACGGAACAAATCACGTCTGGTAGCAAAAGGATACTCTCAACTGGAAGGTCTAGATTTTGCTGAATCCTTTGCTCCAGTGGCTCGACATGAAGCTGTTCGGATCTTTTTGGCCTATGCTGCACACCGGAACATGGTAGTCTTCCAAATGGATGTCAAAACAGCATTTCTTAATGGAGATCTCCGTGAAGAAGTTTATGTCAGCCAACCTGAAGGCTTCGTTGATCCTGAGCGTCCTAATCACGTCTACTGACTCAAAAAGGCTCTCTACGGACTCAAGCAGGCCCCACGGGCGTGGTATGACAAACTGTCCACCTTCTTACTGGCCAATAAGTTTTCTAAAGGATCGGTGGATCCCACACTGTTTACTAAAACCTACGGGGAGGACTTACTTGTTGTTCAAATATATGTCGATGACATCATTTTTGCCTCAACAAAAAGAAGTTTCTCTAATGATTTTGCAAAATTAATGAAAGATAATTTTGAAATGTCCATGATGGGTGAACTTTCGTTCTTTTTAGGACTACAAGTTCATCAATCACCCCGTGGAATTTTTGTAAATCAATCAAAATATGCTCTTGAAATTTTAAAGAAATATGGAATGATGTCTTGTGATACCTATAATACACCAATGGGCTATACCACAAAACTAGATGCTGATTTACATGGGACTCCAGTTGACCCTACCAAATACCGAAGTATGATTGGGTCCCTCATGTATCTCACAGCTAGTAGACCTGATATAGTATTTGTTGTCTACATGTGCTCCCGCTATCAGTCCAGACCAACTGAAAAACACCTCAGTGAGGTCAAAAGAATCCTTCGATACATAAAGGGAACCATTAACTTGGGGATCTGGTATCCGAAGGATTCTGGCTTTGAACTAATTGCTTTTTCAGATGCTGACCATGCAGGATGTTTAGACACACGCAAAAGTACATCTGGTGGATTACAATTTCTCGGAGACAAACTTGTGTCATGGCAATCTAAGAAGCAGGACTGCACTTCACTGTCGTCTACAGAATCTGAATATGTAGCCATGTCTGCTTGTTGTGCTCAAGTCATTTGGATGAGATCACAACTTAAGGATTATGGCTACCTATTCAACAGGATTCCTATCTACTGTGATTCAAAGAGTGCAATTGCTATCTCCTGCAACACTGTGCATCATTGCAAATCCAAACACATCGATCTCCGATATCATTTCATCAAAGAGCATGTGGAAAGGGGTACAGTTGAGCTTTATTTTGTTGGAACTGAGTACCAATTGGCGGACTTACTTACCAAATCCTTGGCACCATCCAGGTTTGCTAGTTTAGTTCACCAAATTGGTATGTGATGTTTGACTCCAGAGGATCTGGAAAAGTTTTTAAAACACTAGTGATTGTCAAACATCAAAACTATCTTTGTAAATATTTTTCTCAAAAACATAATACAAAAATATAAAACCAATGAAAAACTCTAAAAATATTTTTGGTCTTTTAATTTCAAAAAAAAAAAAAAAAAAAAATGCAAGTATAAAACTCTTTCAACACTATTTTTTCTAAAAAGTCTTCAATCATTTAAAATTAGTGTTGAGGGGGAGGAAAAGTAACATTTTTTTTAATTTCTAAAAATTATTTTACCTTTTATACTTGCATTTTACCAAAAACATTTACATTTTAACAAAAATAAATAATTTTTTTCTTAGTGTTGATTCAAAAGGATTTCGGGTTACTCTCCTTGACCAAAACCTGTTAATTTTACCATGCTTCCAAGGTCGAGGGGGAGTATGACAAGTTGTTCTTATCATATCGTAGTGTTGACTAACAAATGTTACATGTGAATAAGTATGTTAGCATCTAAAATTAATGTTAGTAAGGGTTAAGGGACTAAATCTGTCATTTTTTGAAACTGGAATTAACCACAGTCAAAACCACCTTTGACTACTCACATTTAATTTTCTGCAAAACATTTACTCTTTCACCAACCAAATCGAACGCCTCACATTCATTCTTTTGATCTAATCTACCAATCTTGAATCTGTAAGTAATAATATGTTTTGATCATGTTTTCATACTAAGGTTTTTAATTTTATTCCAATCCAACGGCTAAATCTTACACAATCGTTGAAATTGTGTTTGTGAGTTATGCGTAAAATCAAACCCAGATTTAAGTGTTGATTTGATCGTATTGGGTGATGGGATTTGTTCATTTGATGTTATTAAACATGTTAGTTAACACTAATCCTACCCAGAATCATCAATTGTGCAAATTGGGAATTAGGGTTCATGCGTATGAATTAGGGATTTTTGATTGAGGATGTTAGGATGATAATTAATGATGGGGATTTTGTTCTTGTGGTCTTAGGATCATGTTGACATGGTTTAATTGTATCTTTATCATGTCTTGTTCTTGAATCTAAGGCTTAAGGTTCGAATGACACTAGCAGCCTTGATTGTGTGTTTGTGTGGATGAAAATTGTTGTAACTTGGTCCATATAATCCTTAGGTTGTTAGAATCATTTGCCCCATGCTCAATCGTGCCCAGAAACATGTTGAGATAAGATTATGATTATGTGTTCTTGCATGTCTACGCGTTAAGTTGTATTGAGCTTGTTTACGCGTTAAAATGTATGAAATAAGTGTGTTTAGTTAATTATTGATCAGTGGTAATGTTTGTGCACTTTCAGGAAACTCATAACTCGAATTTCAAAAGGTGAATTTCTGGAAATGACGATTTTACGCGTTAAATGTTCATCCTACGCGTAAGATTGAATCTTACGCGTAAGATTCGACACGTGGACAAATTGTGTCTTGGATAAGACACAGTTTACGCATAAAATTGTTCTTACGCATAAGTTCTGATCTTACGCATAAGTCTAGAACTTACGCGTAAGTCATTACCTACGCATAAGTTACAATTTACGCCTAAGGGAAATCCTACGCGTAACTTCAATTTTTACGCATAAGACCTATCTTACGCATAAAATTGATCTTACGCGTAAGTTTCATTTTACGCGTAAAGTTCTAACTTACGCGTAGATTTTGCACTTACGCCTTATTTCTTATCTTACGCTTAAGTCAGGTTACGCGTAAAACAACTACTTACGCGTAAACTTGTCAAAATTCCAAATTTTTTCTAAGTGTTGGAAATTTCCAATGTGTAACTTGTTGTAAATGATAAACTTTGGTTGGAATTGAATTGTTTTATGTTTCTAACAAGTAAAATAACTCAAGTTTGTCACATAACATAAGTTTTAACACACACAAACCCCCACTGATCATCATCAAAACATGATAATCTATATGAACACATGCTTAATGAATGCTTATACTAACATCATCAACAATTGCCATGTTTGTGTGTTTATGATCAATTCAGATGGCAGAACACAATGACATCCCATACGGACCAGAACCTGAACCCATTCGTGCATGGGAAGACACATTTCCTGAAAACTACTCCAGGAAGATTGGAAAGAACAACCTAAGAGTCAACTTCAACAAACTGACATGCAATGAGTCTTCTTGCCTTGTTGCTGTTGATGCTCTCATCTATCACCCGTGCAAAGTTCTACTCACCAAATCTGCTGCAGTGGCATGCTTCTACATACATCAGTTTTGGCACACAATCCACCTGGACCTCCTGGAAGAGTCCTTTACTTGTATGCTTCACATGAGACAAGTCACGGTCGACAAGGATCTTCTCCGTAGTGCTCTTGGACTTCCCGAACTTGAACCGAATGAAGAGTATGACCAAGTTCCCACTGAAGAAGAATTGATAGAATGGCTAAGAGACATTGGGTATGATGAGTCTGAAGGGGTCATTACTAGTCACTCTAGGGTCAATATCAGATTTCTTCCACAGCCTTGGAGAACTCTCTACATCATAATTGCCAAGTCACTATCTGGCAGAGACACAGGCCATGAACACCCTAAGCTCCAACATCTCAGGCTGTTCTGGGCTATTGCTAATGTCAAGAAGGTTGATTATGCCAGCATTATCTGGGAAGATATTGTGTGGCACATACACCGCAAGACAACCAATATTCCTTTCGTCCGTTTCACCAAACTTCTTATTGCAAGCTTCCTCCATGAATATGATGACATTCCTCAAAGATTGAATGATGAGTTTCAACACACATACAAGAATGAGGACACACTGAAGGTCATCAAGAGAATGGATACAAGTACAAGGAAACAGGGAAAGAAACTTCCAGATAGCCTCTTAACTGACAAAGTCAAGGCTGGCAATAACTACAAGTACTACCTACAAGCCATTGAAGCAGAGAAAGTTGGGTTCTTGGACGAAGCTGCTCTACCTTCATACATGCAGAAGAAAGGTAAGAAAGTTAGCAAATCAGGCAGCTCAGAAAGTTCTACTAAGTTCAAACCTAAGAAAAAGCCTTCATCTAAGGTCAGAATTCCTGCAAAGAAACCTACTGCTGAACCTGGCTGGTTTCCCTCACCTCCACCTTCTCCAAAACCTGCTGACTCTGAACAAACCGAATCCGACGAAGGTCCTATTTACAGTGAAGCCTATGCCAATATCACCAAGAAAGTCAATCTTGATGAAATTGACGATAAGGATTTGACGTTCGAAGATTGGGATAATATTATTGACGAATCTGCTGATTATGCTGAATCCCCCGCACACCTCTATCAACGTCCATTCACCAAAGCTCAAACAATTTTGGAAGAAGAAAGGATTAGAAGAAAAAAGATGAAGGAACCAGTTACAGCTGTACAAGAGCCTGAAGGCCTTTCAGTCGAAGAAGAAAATGAACGGGCTCTCAACCTCGGTCTCCTTCACAGCCGAATTGATACATTCAATGCTGATCAACCTCCACCTCCAGTGTTCTCTCAGACCACCGAAGCTGGCGGGTCTAGCAGCATTCCTGAGCCTACCACAGGAATATCCTCAGACTTAATTGTTTATGATAATCCCTCAGTGTCTCCCATCGACATTGATATGACTATGGAAGAGGAAGAAGAGGAAGATCCTATGGATACCGATGCTCCAAGACTTATGTCTATGGAAGAAATGGAGCGTAGAGAAAGAGCTCAGGAAGAGGAACTGAAAAGAAAACAAGAAGCTGAAGAGGCCAGACTTGAAGAGATTGCTCAAGCTAAACTGGAAGAAACGATCAGAATGGAAGAGAGCAGGAAAGCAGAGGAGGCAGCCAAACTGGCTGAAGAAAAGTCTAAGAAGGAAGAAGAAGCCAGGCTGGCTGAAGAACTAAGGCTTAAAGCCGAAGCTGATAAGCTGGCTAATGAAAAACTAAAGAAAGATGAAGAAGCCAGGGTTGCTGAAGAACTAAGACAGAAAGCTGAAGCTGAAAAACTGGCAGAAGAACTTAGGGTGAAAGAAGCAGCAGCCAAAGATAAGAAAGTTGTACTACCCGAACTACAGAAAGGAGATGTCAAAGACACAACCACCATTATTGAATCATCACAGTCATCACCTCCTGCATCTGAATCAACACATGGCAAATCAATCAAGAAACCGAGCTCCAAAGCCTCTGCTGCATCCAAACTACTCAAGTCTGCTTTCAAAAGAGTGCATGATAAGAAGAGAAGCAAACTAGAAGAACATGTTGCTAAACTTGCAACCCAGGTTGCTGAACTATCTAAGCTGAACACGAACGTCAAAGAGCTACAAGATAAGGTTGACATTTTCCTAGCTAAAGACGTAACAGAGAACTTGGAAGCCGCACTAGCAGCTCAAGCACAGGAATACATGGCACAACACTTAGTGGCTGAGCTGAAAGATCTACTGGCACCAATGAGAGACGAACTCACCAAGTTCGCTGAGCAAGCAGTAAAGAAAGTTATCCGATCAACAACCTTCACTCTTCGTGCCGACAAGTCCACTGCTCCTCTACCAGGACTTTCTCTGGATGACTTGGAAGCTCAACTCCTAGAAAAGTTTGCAAACAAGTTCACCTTGACTCCTGAAGAAGCAAAAGTCCTGGAAGCACTGAAAGACAAAATGAACAAAGAGTCTTGCAGCACAGAGGCCGATAAGCTGAAACGTCAAAGAGATGATGAAGACAGGGATCCTAATTCTCAGGCAAAGAAACAGAAACAAGCCGAAGGACCCTCATCTCAGTACAAATCACCGGTAATCTCTCCTACCACAACAACTTCCTCACAACAACCGAAAGCATCAAGTTCTGCTCCCAAGGCACACGACCATTTCGTATACACCGGTGGTGACGACATACCTCAACCCGATGAAGTTCCAGAACCGTCTCCTAAGAAGAAGAAGAAAGATAAGAAAGGAAAGCATCATCAACCCACACCAGACACCTCATCAAAAGGCACCGAACCAAAGAAACCCAAAACCGTCCTTAACTGGCTAGACCAAGACAATAGTGCCGAATACTCCTGGTTTGAGAAGATGATCAGTTCGCAACCACCACTGGAAGACAATCATGAACCTCAAGATGGTCGAACAGTGGAATATGCTCAAATGATTCAGCAAAAGTTTAAATTGAAAAAGATGAATAAGAAAGAGCTGCGAAGAATCAAAAATGATGCTTTCAATCTTCTGAAAGATCGGTCTGCTAACTCAATCGAGCTCGAATACCATCTGGAAAATATTGCTCGAGCTATGTCAAGCAATATTGACTGGATCAATCCTAAATCATATGTCGATCCGGTCACAAAGAAAACCGCACCTTACATTACTGACTGGTCCAAACCACTACCAATGATTGGGAAGCCTAAGGAACCAAAGATCCCGTACAAGTTCTTCTACAACACAGACTTGGAATTTCTGAGACTTGGCAGCAAGATCGAAAAGAAGTACGTTACCTCACTCGCCTTTCTCCCTGCAGCTCGATATCTCAACAATGCCATCGAAGAAGAAGCTTCAGCACTATTCGTCGACAAAATTGTTGAATATGACCGGAATGCACTTTATGGTATTCATCACTGGCCAGACAACCGGGCACAATACTATCGAAGCAGCAGACTTAACCAAACGATGGGTGAAGTAGAAAGTGATTTGAAGATCGTCTCGATTCAATTTATTTCGACTGTCACTCACTTTGGGTACCCCTTCCTCAGCAAAATCACACTTAAAAGATTTGATGAAAAGGAGTACGATATTTCCGAGTCTGACTTTCCACGACTACGTCTCAACGACATTGAAGACATGTACTTGCTCAAAGTTCAAGGAAAACTCTGTGGCTTGCCCAAAAAGATGCAACTTGCCTTCATCCAAGCTCTACTCATCTTCATCAGGCAGATAGTCGTTAGAGAAAGAGTCGAAGATCTTCAGTTAGGAGTGGAAAGTTACCAGAAGAAGCTCAATCTCACCAAACCAAACCTGTTTGACATCCCCGACCTTCAACATCTACCTCAATACTCCTTGATCAGACGACCATTTGGGTTCACCTACCGAAGTGTTAACGGTCGCAACTGCTTTATGGGTTATGAAGAAATTCATAAGTTCTGTGATGAAACCCTTAAGTTCGTCAGAGATGGGATCAAAGGCAGAGTCAATGACATTGAACTGGGAAAATCCAAAAGGTGGAACACCAATGAAGCCCGGGATGCTCGCAGATTCATCTTAAGGATTGAGAACAGATTGAAGCGCAGGGATCAGTTCCGAAGGTTGGAGAGTTATGTGGGAGGCAGATCCAAATTTCCGGTGCTGACATTTCAGAGGCCTGATTGGTAGATCATTGTAAGAATTTGATTTGATTTGTCAATAATTTACTTCACAATGGTTTGTGCACGCATTTCAGTGTACAACCCGATCTTGTAAAGAAAGGACCCTGAGGTACGCATCAGTGCCTCAATCCTGATATAAGGAGCGAAGGCTTCTTACTTTTGAGTAGAATTAATCAAACATTTATGATTTTTTTCACAAATCTGCTCAAAAGGAAAAGTATTTCACCTCAATAAGACCTAATCACTTGTTGAGGGGGAGCACTTGTCAAAAACAAAATACTTTGCTTAAAAACAAAAAGTTCTTGGTGAATCTCCCCGTAAGACTCAAAAGGCATATTTTAATCTAAAAGATTATCAAAAACATCATTTTATATGCTATTTTTGAGGGGGAGAAAATGAATAAGTGATTAAAATATACGAAGTCTATGCTTAAAAGTTGTATCATGTGCGAGCTAGACTCAGTTTTAACCCAGGAATTGACGAGGCAATAAATGTTAGTAATATCGAAAAGACTTATCCTCGACGGGTAATAACATCAAGTTAGATATTAGAGCTAGTTGTCACCTAAAAGCTGACAATGCATCTCTTTATCTAACCACGTAAGCGTGTCTCGAAAAGGATATGTCTTAGTAGAAATGTACCGTCTCGAGAAACTTTCAGTGGACTTGACCAGGCCGGGTAATAACTTCAAGCTAGTTTAACTAGTGATGTAAGCGTGTCTCGAATCGGTCCTGTTCACAGAAAGTGGATCAATTCAAAAGTGATTGCTCCTCCCGCATGTGCAAATTTATTAAATACTTATGAGCACATGTGCAGGGGGAGCCCTTCAAAAGTGTACGCAAAACTCTCAAAGTGTTAACCAAAATATTTGATTATCACCAACACTTTGAGAGATTTTCTATCAAAGGTTTCTTGGCTACTGTCGGAGTTATAAGGTGATTAAGATAGGAATAACCGTCCTATGATCCGCCAGAGCCGGAGGGATCTACCCAAGGACATCACCATTAGTTAGAAGTAGAAGTCCTTAGGTATGATACGAAAAAAAGGAGAAATGAATGAAAGGGAAAGAAGGAGTTGAAGAATTAAAAAGAAAAGTAAAGAAAAGGGTGAAAAGAAATAGCCCTCCAGATGATTCAACCTTAGGGCAGACACCGGGTTCAATACGTATGCTACTGGTTGTTGCTAAGGCGACGCCGGTATTGAAGATTAAGTCGTCATGGACCCAGTGACGCAATGCACTAAACCTTCTTAACCACTCAAGATCTCTTAAAAGAGCTTGTTTCATTCTCACGGGGAACCTACGTAACCTATCGACCTATCTCTTAGAGACGGTTGATATTGAAGCAGGAGACTCATCCCCAGTCTCCGCATAAGAAACCTAGGTGTGCACTTATAGAGTCTAGAGCCTTGAGATACATCAAAGATCTCTTAGGAACACTTAGTATTTCTGCAACTGGTGTTCTACATCAATGGGCATCAGTTGTAAACTATCGAGTCCTTCGCAGATCTTAGCAATCTGCCGAGAACGTTTATGAGAGGATTACTTATGTATTCCTCAATGATTGAACGGAAATCCTGCCAGGGTCAACATCAAACAGCCCTGACAGCAGGTCACTTCGGTAACCCCACAAGGGTTACGCTTAGTGTTTACGGTGGTTCCATTACGGTCTACAGTCGTGGAGTGATCCCCAGCGACTCACCCAGTCATTGAGCTACTTAGTAGGTCTCGTAAGCTCCTTCGGGAGTATCTGATATGGGAACGGCCTGGATAAGGATTAGAAGGAGTCTTCACAATATGCTGTTGATGAGCTCTAATTCCTTATCCGTAAGTACCGGTTGTTTTATTGCTAACTGTTTACTCGCAGGTACCTCACTTCCATGATGGTAGATTCCAACATGCTCATACATACATCTAGAAGTCAAAGAAAGCTCCCCCAAAGATCTTAGCAACACAAAGTTCAAAGAAAGATTCTAAGGCATTAAGCAGAATCTACAAAGTATAATGACAAAGATCTCAATGCATGAAAAGGAACTTCTTGCTCATAAAAGTCAAAGATGTATGAGTATGTTGGAATGGCGTACAACCACCACAGACGCAGGAGTGACGAACGGCAGACAACTTCATAATCCAATCATTACATCATTACCAAAGAACAAAGACAAAGAGCAAAGTACATTCACTATCATTCATTCATTTTGAAGACGTCTAGAGTTTTACATGTCACAAGTCAACGACAAAGATGAAGACGTCAAGCAACCGTGATGACCGACCCTTAGGGGGAGATTGTTGGGATCATACTTTTAGTATTTAGTCAAGTCTCGGTCATTACATTTTGTAATAGGTTGCTTAAATATTATTTCTAATTATTGTTTAAGTTAATGGGCAACATGTTAAAGCCCAAGAGGCCTTAAAGCCCACGTTAAAAGGATAAGGGAGGAAGGGTGTGTTGCCCTAGCTCCTCCCTTATAAATAGTAAGCTTATGTTACATTTTATTTTGTTGGTTATTAGATTACCTTAAGGAAACTCTTGCACTTTTATCTTTCTTATTATCTTATAATCAACCAAGTCTATTTCTCATCTCATTTCTCTTTATATCATACTTGTGTTTACTAAATGGTGACCTAACACGCCTGATCCGCCAGACCTGCAGAATGGTTTGCTATAAATACCAAATCATTTGTTAGTTTTGGGCAACCCCTTTAGGACATTTTTTCACATACTCTCTCAACTAACTCAGTAACCTTTTGATTTGTGTGATTCTCTTATGTAGCAAGGGACTTCACAAGATCATTCAAGAAGTTACAAGCTTCAACTCTAAAGTTGCAAGTCTTGGTAGCTTGGTCATGTATAAGCTTTGGTAGTTTATACTTCATTTGTGTCATGTATGTAGAAGTTAGTGGTTAGTATTTTAGGCCTCAAAATACGTAGTGTGTTGGGAGTTGTTGTACCCTTGTAAAAGAACTAACGGGAGTGGTTGTACCCTTGGTAAAGAACTCGACATCTAGCTTAGTGTCGGTAAAAGTGTAAGCGACGATGGGAGTGGTTGTACCCGTATAAAAGAACTTGACATCTAGCTTAGTGTCGGTAAAAGTGTAAGCGACGTTGTAAAGGTTTTCTCCGCCGGTGAAAGGAGCTTGTTGATTAGTGCTTATAACTCTCGAGTTGGAAACTCGGGGCGTGGATGTAGGGCAAGGAAAAAGAGTCCTTGTAGCCGAACCACGATAAACAATCGTGTTGTGGTTTGATCGTTTCTTTCTTTATCTTTGCTTATTACATGTTGTTCTTTAGTTAAAATAGCTAGTTACATATAAAGTTTTTCAAAGAACTAAACAAGAAAAGATATGTTTATATCTTCAAACAAAAGTAAAGCTTTTCAAAGAACTAAACAAGTAAAGTTAGGATCATCACAAGCAAAGCTTTTCAAAGTATGAAACTAGTAAAGTTAGAATTGTTATTCACATGAAAAGCTTTTCAAAGAATCAAACATATAACATTGTGTTTATATCTTTAAGCGAACGTAAATGTTTTTAAAGATATTCAAGTTAAAAAGAATCGAAAAAGCGATAAACTATTCAACCCCCCTTCTAGTTTTCCACAATTGGCATCAGGAGCTACGTTACTCAAGATCTTTAAAATAGAATGTATTTTAAAACTTAGATCGATCCATGGATTTTGTAAATCTCAAAGAAGGGCAACCTATTCAAAACCCACCGCTATTTGAAAAAGAAAACTTACTTGAATGGAAAAGTAATTTGGAAAACTATGTGAAATCAATTGATCAAGATCTTGGGCACATTATTTCTTTTGGTAATTTCAAACCAAAGAAAACAAGTTTTTGAAAACCAAGATAACTATCTTAAATTTGATAAAAATACTAAAGCTAAAACAATGCTTTACAAAGCTTTAGTACCAAATATAAAAGAATGTATTTTTGTAAAACGGCTAATGATATTTGGAAAAATATAATCAACTTTCATCAAGGAATATGTCAAGTCAAAGATGATCAATTTGATTTTACATATGAATTAGAAGTTTTAGAAAAACTAATTGATTGACACTTAGTAGAATTTAATACATGTGCTACTAGTTTAAATGTTTTAAATGAAGGTACAAGTGAAGATGAGTACGTGTGTTTTGATGAACCTGCTTGCATATCTTGGAATGAAATGGATGTTGACGAAGACAATGATCCCATAGTTTATTGTCAATTTATTGAAACAACAAGCAAGGTGTAAGTAAAGGTGATTACTCGTGTCAAGCTCGTAGTAGACTTGCTTGCGATTCATGAAATTGCACGGATGAAGATGAAGTCAATCATCCAGTTTCTGATTCTAAACTAGATAAAACATCAAGTAAGGTACACTTTGAAACCAAACACTTTTGGTTTGATTAATTTATCCTAGAGTTTTCTAAACTAGAAAATGAGTCTAAACGTTTATGCAACATGGACCTAAAAACTATCTTCAAGAATGAGTCTTCAAAATCTTGTAAGAATATCTTTGAAAAGGAAATCTTATTAGAAGATAAAATGTCTAGAATTGAGAGTAATGTTGAAATTGATCTAGAATGTAAATTATGTCTAGATTACAAACATGAGATTAAAATGCAAAATGAGAAAGGAAAAATCATTTGTTAAATATGATAAAAGCTCAAAATCTCTTGAAAGATTGTTGAGGAGTCAAAGGGTGTTTAATGATAAAACCGGATTAGGACTAAACTCAAAAGCACCATCAACTAATAAAACAAAGCATGTAAAATTTGTCAAACCTCGAAGAAAGATTTAGAGATAATTCAATCTCTAATAGAAACTCATGATAAAAGGATTAGGATTATTATTCTCTATGCTTTTATATGATTATCTAACCTTCTTGGATACATGAGTTATTGAGTTTCAAAGCGTGTCGTCAAACCAAGATTTTACGCATAATGCTTACCCACTTGATAGCATCTCTATGCAATTTAAAAGGTACGTATTACTTCAACTCGACTTTGATTGTCTCGTGTTTCTAGCATTATGTGTTCGAATATGTGTTATTTGTAATACTCTAGAGTGTCTACCTGCTATTTGTAAATAACTAAGATTAGATTCTATGCAACAAGGAATTTAGTCTTTAGTACTAGTAGGAGATATAAGGTGTTTTGGTACTTTAACCATCAAGAGATAAACACGAAAAACTCTTGAGCAAGTCTCACTAAACTCTTGCTTACAAGTGAGCTAACTAAGAATTTCCTAGGTGTTAAAATGTCTAACACTTTTGTGATGCTTGCAAAACAAACCTTTGTTAAATAACATTCTCAAACACCATACTTTGAGTCTTAAATTGTGTTTTTCCTCAATCACTTCTTCATGATAATCTCACATAAAACACACAAGGTGAAATAAATTACATTAGCTTACATTAGGATGTGTGAAAGAAAATGAGTTTTCAACATCTAGGATTTACACATCAAATGTGACACATAGTCTCATGATGTTGTACCTCTTGGACTTTTTCAAAATAGATAGAGTTCATTATGTCTTAAGTAAGAAAACCCAAAGAGTCGAGGAGTCGTTGAATATAACATTTATTGATTGATCTCCTCCTTCTATGATATCATCTTTGGTAGATGATAACTTAGTCGAAAGTCCAATGATGGCAAGACAAGTATGTTGTGTAAAACATTTAGAATAAAACAACTAGTGAAACAAAATTGATATTTCAAAGTAATCAAGTGAGTATAGTGTCAATATTTAAAAGACTTCTTGATAATAAAAGCAAGCCACAAAAGCAAGGAATTTTAACTTAAAGACATTCCTAGTTGCTCTCTTGTTCTCAATGGTTAAGTTATTGATGACTTATCAAGAATGAGATTAGTAAATCCGTAGGTAAAACTAAACATAGAGAAATGTTTGGAAGACTACTTGTTCTCATAACATTTAGATTCAACATTATGTTTAGCTTTTGTCTATGTGCTCGTGTTAAAGAAGATCCTAAAACAACTCTTTAGTTGAGCCTATTTGAATACATCATAAGGTACTACACAACTAGGATTATGGTATCCCAAAAGAACGGGAATAGAAACCATAGTGTTTGACAAATGGAATTATGTCGGTAATAAGTTGATAAGAAAAGCACAAGTGGTACTTGCACTTTTATACTTACTTACCCAATGATTCTCCAAAACGCGCAAGATTCTCAAATTATTATCGAATGGAGAAGCACATCAACAAGCTCCACTTGAGTACGCTAAGTCATATCGACAACGGAATTCATCTCATATACATTGTTATTCCTTCAACAAAGGAAGCATCGACTTCGGCGACAATTCTATCCATTATGTTTCTTAATAGACATATTGTGATCCATCATCATCGCCTTGGTAAGATTGTTCATTGAGGAACGTCTTAACCAAGAAAGTCTTCTTCGTTAACTATTTCATCAACGCGTTAACTATTTCAAGGACATTAATGAAGAGGATAAGAAAAAGGGCATGGATTATGTATGGGAAAAGAAGAGTCTTTTCTACAAAGATTGCTTGACTCTAGGACCGAAGTATAAAGTTGATAAGGAATTTGCCAATAGGATTATAGGAGCAATTGAGAAAAAGGTGGTTGGTCTCTATAAAGAACATTTACAATCAGAAGGAGAAACCAACGATGAGGTCACGTAGTAACCCATGACCTTGAGTCTAGCTACAAGACTCGTAAATAAAGAAAAGCGCTTCTTGGGAGGCAACCCATGCTTTGTGTGATTTTTAATTTGTTTGATTGTTATTTGTTTCCGTATGCATGCTTTATTTTTATTGTTGGTAGATCATGTTTCAAAACTAAAATGGTGAAAATACTTTATCTTGTCGTTTGGCTTAGTCTTAACTTCATCCAAGGGTATTTCGCAAAAGATAAGTGTAAGGGGAAACCCCAAATATGTTTTTAAGAAACAAACTCGATCATGATTCTCCACAATATTAAATGAACATGTGTATTCGTATTTGTTAGAGTCAAATGCTTGTATCGAGTCATAATGATGTTTTGTAGGATTTTCCAGGAAGTAGGACAAAGTTTTTCCAGAAACTTAACATAAGGATTTCTGCAGGTCACTTCTGACAGCGTCAGGAAGAAACTCCTGACGGCGTCACGTGTAAAATTCTGGAAATTTTGCTAGTTTTGTTTCTCTAACGGAGTCTTAAAGTTTTTGTTGAATCTTTAGTTTTATAATCTCCAGGAAATCTGCAAACATCATTCCACAAGCATTATATCTTACATTGTTTTCTAGGATTTGTTATCATATATAGATTGTCGCCGATTTTACGCGAGGTTGACTTGTTTGTTTTCTCAGGTTTAACAGGTTATGTTTGACAAGAAGATGATTTACATTCTGGAAGGGAAGCTTTGATTGTTCATTTTCTTGGAGGAAGATCTAACAATGTTACCATACTATCCATACCGAGCGAATCAAGGGAGTATTTGATTTCATTCTTTTACCTATTTCACTTTTACAATCTTTAATTAAACATTGGGGACAATGTTCATCCTAAGTGTAAGGGGAGGGTAAATGATGATACCTCATATGATACACTTTTGCTTGAGTTTGTTTGTTTGATGGTAGGTGTGTAACAAAACTATGAGAAATACTTGTTAGTGTAATTTTAGCGCCAAATTTAAAATTTTTTACAACATTTAGGAGTGAAACTTTAGCCTTAGCAAGCGTCTCATGGATAGGAGTCGTATGACTAGCACAAAACCGTACCACTCAGAAAAATTTTCCATCCAAATATGTGAGGTTCGCCTTTAGATTTGATAGGAAAAGCATTTACTATTAGTGCTTATGAGTGTACCGGTAGCATTTAGATTCTAGAACTTGCGTTAGTGATGCATCCCGAGACCGCTAGTGAGACTACATTCGTGTAGTAAGATTTACTACATGATAAGAGGCATTAGGATCACCCTTGTGTTAAACCCGTATCATAATTACTTGACCATTTAAGTCATATTACTTGGCTAGTAAAGTCAACTAATTTTTCCCACACCTTAGCGTTGTACTCATTTTTAGTACACGAAACCCCTAGTACACCCCTCCGAGCCTATCTTTTCGTTTCTAACTTTAAGCATCTTACTTAAAGGAAGAATTTGTAACACCCCACTTAAATGTACACCCAAATCGCCTTAGCCTTCCGTGTATGCACTCATCTTTAGTGCATTATTGTTATTTGTTTAAACCCTTAGTTAATTATCTAATTGATTACATGGTTGCTAAGTCGAGTCATATCCTTGTACATATTGTTTTGGGACGATTGGGACTCATGGGTAAAGTATTAATGTTATGGAGTAATGGGGAAGAACATCATATTATTACCCCCATACGTGCGTTAATCTTAAAAAGTACTCCAAGTGTTTTGATTATCTTAATTCGAGTCACTAGATTAGTTTATTGTAAAGTATGTAAAAATTCAAGTGTAAGGGGAATTTTCATTCCCTATGATGTATTATTTTGGATGGTAGGGTAAAAGTGTATGCAAAAAAAAAAAAAAAAAAAAAAAGAAAAAAAACGAAAAGAGAAAAAACATACGGACTACCATCCCGTTTCATTCTATGTTTATTTTATGTTTTTGTTATTTTTTGATTTATTAGCTTAAGTCGAGTCTAGTCTTGGCTTAGCAACGCCATATTGTACATGTAATTAACCAAGATGATTAACTCGCCACCAATAAAGATTGCCTATATCCAACAACCCTTTAAAAGACCTCTTTGATAGTTTATCCTAGGTGCTTACGCCGTGTGATGGAGGTTTGATCCTTTCCCAAGCCTATGGTAATCTATTTTGTTATGACAGGTAGTGAGAGATGTTTTCCATTTCCATATTGTGATATATACTTTATTACACCCGAGAGATGTGGGTATCTAAATACTATTTGTGAGGTGTTAGTGTATGATCTCCGTGCTTGTCTTTGGTCTTTAGTGGAACGATTATTTGTTGTAATTACTTTTATGTTAGTATTAAATGACCCCTAACTTGTATTTTCACTAGAATAAAAGCGCATTTGCTTGAGGACAAGCAAATCTCAAGTGTAAGGGTATATGATGAGGCGAAAAATGATCCGTTTTTAAGGGGTCATTTAAGCAGGAATTGGAATTTCTTTGATCAAATATTGCCCTAAATCGTTCCTTTTGTGATTTTAGGTACTTTGGTAGTGAATTCTGGAAAATGAAGCATTTTGGACGTTTTTGGAGCATAAAAGTGAAGAAAACGGCAAAGTCTTAATTTTCCTTGCTGGGAACAGTACCTGACGGCGTCAGGAGCAAAATGGATGACGGCCCAGAGAAAACGTGACGGCATCAGAACAAGGGCGTCAAGAGTAAAAGTGGTGACGGCCCAGAGCAGAAATACACATGACGGCATCAGATCTGGATCTAGGCAATCCGAGAAGATTTTTGGCGGCGAGATGACGTCGTCAGAACTTTCCTCTTGACGCCGTCACCTCATGAAATCTATATATACTTTTCTAATTTTCATTCAAAAAAAAGAGGAACTTGTGTGGAGAAGTTTAATGTCGAACTTTATAAACCCTAGTTCGTTTGTAACAGTATTTTCAAGGGTTTTCACCCCTTGAAACCCTTCATGTTCAATTGAGATAAGTATCCTTTCAATTCATTCAATATGTCTATGTGTTGTTTGAATATATCTTACACTTGTCTTGATTTTAACATGCTAGGCTAGATCTTTTGTGTGTTTGCTTAGATGTAATGAAACCTAGATGTTGATTATAGGTTGATTGCTTGTTTATAGTTGTAATGGATGAATGATTTCAATGTTAGGCTTAAGAAAACTGGCAGATCTCCATTGTGTAACTTGCTTGAACGTCTTAATAACATGAACCAATGTGTACTAGGTTTTTATGGTTGTATTTAATGCATGAGCGAATTCTAGTGATCCCATGTTAGGAGCTTCTTGCAGGCTCGACATAGGAGTGAAGTAGGAGCTTATAGAATTGGGGAAGCAAGTACGCCACCCCATGATTGGTATTAAGGAATATATGTAATCTCCCGTAAATTTTCCTTATGAATAGTAAAAGTTAATCAAGACTAATATATCATTACGTTAATTAATAACGTTTTTACCGATAACAAAAAATTTTATTTTTATTTATTTAAATATGCTATGTTACTCGAAATCACTACGATACTTAAAAATCCATTTTCCTCGGAACAATGCTCACACATGTACCACTATAGTCTAACAATCGCGAGAATATTAAATTTTACCACTTACGAACTTACGTAACATATTTTAACTAAACGCGTTCGACAACGTCCGGACTCACGTAAACATCACACTAATTAAATACTAAACTTTTCACTAATTATAATTAATAATTTTACTAATTACAATTTCACTAAACCGGACCCTAAATCTCACCCTAAGCCCAAACCTAATCTCGGCCTGTTACTATTCCTAGCCCAAACCAAATTAAGCCCATTTTTCTTTCTTTTGTTTTTCATTCCACTCGACTAGGACAAGTAAGAAACGAGCTTCGTACGCTCAAATTCTACACACGACACACACTTATTTTTACACACCCTCGTTCCTCCCCTAGCCAACATTTAGAGTGTCAAATTTTAGTTCCCCACGTCGAGTCTAGATACGTTTTTACTAGGCAAAGCATTTGTCTCAAAAACGATTTCATAAAATTACAACATATCCAAAACTCAACCATTTTAACCCACGTTTGTTTCTATAACCTCCTAAACTCATTCTAAACACAAACTAATGTCTAAATATTGCAAAGTTATCAAAATCTCACAAGCCATGCCGATTTACAAATCGATTAACAAAAGAAATGATGGTCGACATGCATTTTCAAGACAAACTAGTACTTCCTTGTTTCAAGCTCACTCAATTTCATATTATATTCACTAGGCAAAGTACCATAACCTTTTAAAAGCCATTTCACAAGTACCATGCCCTTATAATAATCCAATGCCCACGTTTTCTTTGAATTGGAGGTTGTCGACACCATAAGAAACCAAAAACCTTGAGTAACTTGTTTGCTCTTACACATTGGACTTTTGAATACACGTAACGATCCCATCTCATTAAATCTTAGACACTAGAATACACTAGGCACCATATAAAAACCCCATGCATGCATGCTTTCGTTTTCATTTCCATGCAAACCGAAAACTCACCTAAAGTTTCTAAGTATTGGGTCTAGTCTTGGGTCGAAGCATTTGGGTAGGAATTCAAAGGAATCGTGTGGGTTTAGGAGGAACAAGTGGTTGTTTGTGAATCTTGGTCGAGCAAACATACACGCTACGTACTCATATCACTCACTTCTCGACTCTACGTCTCATTTACCCCACCATTTGGTGTCGTAAGTTCCTAAACGAACTCTTTTCAATATTTAGCTATACTTTCATTTGCATTATTTTTATACGCGACACAAACAAATGCACCTTAGTATTCAAAAACTAAATAAACGACATATATATATATTTTACGTTCGTCTATATATTTTACACCCTAACAATCGAGTTATGTAAAGTTTTGAAACTAAAAAGCTACGTACAACCTATTTTAGAATACATTTCTAACGTATACAAACAAGTATCGAAAACTCAAAAATTTATCTAAGTCTTTTGTTTTATAAAAAACTCGTCCCATGCAAGCCCCAAAACGCACGTATATTTCTAAAAACTACTTAACGAGCGTATTGTTTTATTTCACCAACCAATCGACCCCCTAGCAGCCTATCACTTTCGTATAGAAACTTAATGAAAATACGTACTGTTAGAATCGTATTTTTATTTATAAAAAGTGTCGGTCATTAATGTATTGTTATAGGTTGCTTTAGAATATCATTATGATGAAGTTTATGTTTAATATTCATGTTTTGTACACTACATCACAATCTGCAACAAAAGAACAAAGTACGATGAAAAGTCAATTATCAAAGATCACAAAGCATGAAGGAACAAAGACTAAAAACTATTCTACAAAGACTCAAAGTTCAAGACAACAAGCTTCAAAGTTCAAAGATCAAGATCACAAAGAGAGATCTTAATGATCACCCCTTAGGGGGAGATTGTTAGCAATAGAAGTGTTGATCATCAATGGAATCAAAGAGAGATCTCAAAGATCGCCCCTTAGGGGGAGATTGTTAGAAATAGAAGTGACGATCATTTATTAAGTCATTTAGTCTTGTAGTAATATTGGAATAGTCTTGTAGTTTAGTTAAGGGTAAACGTGCTTGGCTTAATCTAATATTGTAAAAGGTTATGTCTAGTTTATTTCAAAAGCCCAAGCCCGGCCCATCTTCTTATCTCACCTATAAATACATCCAAATGCTCTCATTTGGAGGTGTTGCTTCTAGGGTTCTCTATGTGTATTTCCTTCTTCCTCTCTCTAATCTAATACATCTTCCTTTCTCTCTCTAGAAGTTACCATCTCTATCTCTCTCTCTCTACATTTCTCTTCTTTAATCTTATACAAACTTGTGTTAGATATTGTTTCCAAGGGTCCTACAATTGGTATCAAGAGCCTAGGGATAATTTTAGGTTGTTTTAGATCATTTTTTGGGTGAAAATCGGAGTTTTTATGTATAAAGTTACTGTTCATCGCGTTTTAATCGAGTTTAGAAAACTTTATCGAGTTTAGAAATTAATTTTCGAGTTTGAAAAAAAAAATCGAGTTTGGAAAATTTATTTATCGAGTTTGAAATTAATTTTCGAGTTTGAAATTTTTTCTTTTTCAAGTTTGGAAAATTTTTTATCGAGTTTGACAACATTTTTCGAGTTTGAAAAATATTCTTCGAGTTTGGAAAAATATTTTATCGAGTTACAAAATTTTGTTTTCGAGTTTGAAAAAAAAATATTATCGAGTTAGAGTTTTAAAAAATACCGAGTTTGATTTTTAAAATAGTATCGAGTTTGAGATTTTAAACTAGGGACCAATTTGCAATTATTTTCTATCGAGTTTGAGTTTCTTTTATATATGTGTCGAGTTTGTTTTTTTTTTAATTTTCATCGAGTTTGGATTTTTATTATTATCGAGTAACATCTTTTGGCGAGTTAGCCAAGATTATCGAGTTAGATAATCTATACCTCATCGTTTATCGAGTGAGGTCTCTTTAGCTTTATGCTTAGGCGAAACTCTGCCGAAATTTCTTTAGGTTATCGAGTAAGCTTATTCCAAAATCGAATCTTTCAACTTCACCAAAACATCTAATCTTTTCAAATAACCTTTATTATCTTTTTAAGATCCATACATCTACACAAGTTTCTAAAAAAAAAAAAAAAAAAAAAAAAAAATTATTTTTTACACTAGGTCTTTATTGGTTGTATTTAATGCATGAGCCACTGTTTACAATCCCTATAGTTGTGCTGGGCATGGTGTAGGAGGAGATAAGAGCTCATAGAATTGGGGAGTTATGTGTGCCACCCCATGAATGGTATTAAGGAATACGATCCGTCATCCATGCAATTATAACAAGTAATTAACGTGTAAAAGATGTCTAGGGAGTAGTGAAATCTAAGTAAACACATTTTCTCCAATTACTGCTCACAACCTTAGTATAAATTAGTTTATTTTCATTTCTAGTATTTTATTTTGATTGCATCTTAGTATTGGGTTAGTTGAATAGCAACTAATTCCGCCCAAATCCTTCAAACCCGAGATTTTAAATTGCTTTCTAAAAAATATAAAAATACAAAAAGAATCTTCCCTCACCTTTATAACTAGTATTTAGGTTTTCTAATCCTAGCGACACTATTCCTAGCTGAACGATCAATCCCCCGGTACTTGTTACTATACTATACTACAACGATCAGGTACACTGCCTGGTGGGGGTTGTAAGCTTCTCAAGATCCCTTGAGAGGTAAAGCCTGGTGCGATTCCCACATATCAAGTTTTTGGCGCCGCAGCCCGGGGAATAGTTATTGTCTAGGTTAGAATTTCTTTTTATTAGGTCTACTTACTAGATTCCTTTCTAGTAAGATTTTATTTTTATTTTTTAGGTTTTCTTTAGTCTATCCCATTTCTTTGTGTCTTTGTTCGTAACTCTTCACCACCTGCCATCATGGCAAATGACGAATCCCTTAACCTTAGGATCACTAGGAGTCGTAGTTCCACTCGAAACCTTGTCTTGCCTTATGCGGAACCCGAAAGAGAAATGCATAGATTGAGACAATATCACTCAACTTCTGAACCATCTAGCGTTGCCATCGATTTTGATGCACCTCTTTCTGAAGAAAATTCAGAAAATCATGTCACAACCCCTAGTTCCCAACCCAACGACGAGACGAGTACTCCCGCAACCCCCATTCCCAAGCGTCTTAAAGACTACTCCTCCCCAACCTCTCGTGGCTTCTCAAACGCCATTGTCTACCCAAACGAACACACCAACGAGGTTTTGCATGCAAACGATGTTTGGCTTGTCAAAAGTGTGTGTAAGTTTCACGGACTAGATGAGGAAAATCCAATCCAACACATCAAGGACTTCCTGAAAATAGTAGACACCCTCCATACGGATGGGGCTACTAGAAACACATCCCGATTGCGATTCTTTCCTTTCACCTTATATGAAAAAGCCCAAGAATGGTATGACAAACTCCCTTCTGAATCTATTTTCACATGGGAGCAACTCATATCCAAGTTCTATGAGAAGTTCTTTCCACCTGGAAAAACCTCAGCATTTAGAGATAGGATCCTCCATTTCCGGAAGGGGAAGGATGAACCCTTCCATAAATCGTGGACTAGATTCAAAGATTTAATAAGACAAGTTCCCCATCATGGCATTGAGCTTTGGCTCTTGGTCCAAATCTTCTACGATAATATCTCCTCTAAAGACCGAAATGGAATTAACCAATCCAGAAAAGGAAGATTGGCCAATCTTAGTGCCGAGGAAGGATGGGATAGGATTGAAGAATATGCTCAAGACCAGGATGACACTTGGGATGAAACTGAGTCGACTGTTAGCATTTCTGAAATCACCTCGGATCGGTTGAGAAAAATTCACAAGAGAGTGGAATACCTATCTGGATCGCAATTACATAAACAGCTGTCAAATCCTTACTTGATCTGCGATTACTGTGGGGGCCCGCATGAGGTAGAAGAATGCGGAGGAGCAACCACAACTGAACATGCATGCTTGTCAGGAGGGGACATTTATGCTGATCCCTCCCTTTTGCCTTTTTACCAAAATGACGATTACACCCTTTGGGGAAATCTGGTAAAGAAAAGAGAAGGGGAGGAAGGCCCTGAATTCAAAATCAGGAGCAATTTCGAAGATGACCTTGGTCACTTCACTCAAGAAAAAGACTTGCAAATGAAAGGCCTTAATGAGCTTTTCGACGAGCAGCAGGAGGATATTGGAGAATTTTTCAGTAAGCTTAACTCAGCCCTAGATAATCTTCAAACGCCATCAGTAAGCAAAAAAGACCCCATGCTCGCGATAACCACGCGAGCTGGAACAACAACCAAGGACCCTCCTTACCCAAACTCGTCCCCCATCACCCTCGATCCAAACAAACCTGGGGAGGAGGAGGAGGATGTCGGCGATGGTGCCCCAGACCAACCGCCCATGACGACCCCTTCCCCATCAGCCCTGCCTAACCAACCTGTGAGAATCCCATTCCCGTCCCGATTAAGGAACCAGAAAACTGAGAATGATAACAAGAGATTCTTGTCATACCTAAAAGACTCAGTCGTCACCATACCTCTCCTTGATGCTTGCTATCACATGCCAAAGTATAGCACATACTTCAAAAAGCTACTTGCTAACAGGAAGAAACTCGAGGGTCTTGTGACCCTGGGGGAAGAATGCTCAGTGGTGACCCATCGAGGGCTACCAAAGAAGGTAGACGATCCGGGCAGCTTCACCCTGCCTTGCTCCATAGGACCTCTATCAATCAAGAATGCTCTTGCTGATTTAGGAGCAAGTATAAATCTCATGCCTCACTCTATGTTCCGTAGACTAGGTTACTCTGGATTGAAGCTTACCCGTATGAACATCCAACTAGCCGATAGATCGGTCAAGTACCCCGTAGGGATATGCGAGAATGTGCTAGTCAAAGTTGGGAAATTCAAATTCCCGGTTGACTTCGTAATCCTGGATATGGAGGAGGATGACTTGGTACCCATCATCTTAGGTAGACCATTTCTTGCTACCGCTCGTGCAGTCATCAATGTCTACGATGGCAAATTAACATTACGAGTGGGAGACGATAGCACAACCTTCGACATTAAGGATTCTATGGACCTCTCCCTCGAAGCAGCCAACCGGCTCTATTTTATCGGGGAAGTAGATGAACTCACAGATGTCATTGATAGTTGTGTCGATGAATGGATCGATGAAGGCTGGCTACGGGATGAAAGTTTTCTGCCTTTGCTAGAGGTGGAAAAGATGGAGGATGTTAGTGCAGTCTCCTTCTACCCCAGACAAGAGGCAACGGAGCATCTCGAGCTCCGAAAGCCCGAAAACAAGCTCAAACCTTCCATTATCGAACCTCCTGATGTAGATCTTAAAGAGCTTCCTAACCATTTGGAGTATGCCTTCCTTCAGGGAGAGAATCAACTCCCGGTAATCATAAACTCTTCCTTGGAACATGAGCAAAAAGTTAAACTCTTAGAGGTCCTAAAAAAATACAAGGGGGTGCTTGCATGGAGTATAGCCGACATTAAGGGGATTGACTCGACTTTTTGCACACATAAGATTCTCATGGAAGAAGATTATAAACCTATCGTGCAACCCCAAAGGCGCGTGAACCCTAACATTAAGGAAGTAGTGAAGAAAGAAGTCATAAAACTTTTGGATGCAGGATTGATTTACCCGATCTCGGATAGCCCATGGGTCAGTCCTGTGCAGGTTGTACCTAAAAAGGGTGGAATGACTGTAGTTAAGAATGACAAGGGTGAGATGGTGCCCCAGAGAACTGTCACTGGATGGCGGGTATGCATCGACTATCGAAAGCTCAATGATGCCACGAGGAAAGATCACTTTCCCTTACCATTCATTGATCAGATGATAGAGAGATTATCTGGACACGAGTACTATTGCTTCTTGGATGGATTCTCTGGATATTTTCAGATTCCCATAGCACCTGAGGACCAAGAAAAGACCACGTTTACCTGCCCTTATGGAACATTTGCCTACAAAAGGATGCCTTTTGGGCTATGTAATGCCCCCGCCGCTTTCCAGCGATGCATGACCGCGATCTTTCACGAACTTATGGAAGACAACATGGAAGTGTTCATGGATGACTTTTCAGTCTTTGGGAACTCCTTCGACCGCTGTCTTGCTAATCTAGAAAAGATGCTTAAATGGTGTGAGGAAACCAACTTGGTGCTAAACTGGGAGAAATGTCATTTCATGGTGAAGGAAGGGATTGTGTTAGGACATAAGATCTCAGGAAATGGAATAGAGGTGGACCAAGCTAAAGTTGAAGCTATATCTAAGTTACCATACCCCACGACTGTCAAAGCAATACACAGCTTCTTGGGGCATGCCGGGTTTTATCGGAGATTCATCAAAGATTTCTCCAAAATCGCTCGGCCAATGACTCAATTACTTGTGAAGGATGCTCCGTTCGATTTTTCCCAAGAATGCAAGGATGCATTCGATCTATTAAAAAGGGAACTCACTCAAGCTCCAATCATGATCACACCCAACTGGGAGTTACCATTTGAAATCATGTGTGACGCTAGCGACTTCGCTGTCGGGGTTGTATTAGGTCAACGACGTGACAAGCTTTTCCAACCTATTTACTACGCTAGCAAAACCATGAATCCCGCTCAAGAGAACTACTCCACCACCGAGAAAGAACTATTGGCCGTAGTGTTTGCATTCGACAAATTTTGACAATATCTTGTCCTTTCAAAAACAGTCGTCTTCACTGATCACTCGGCTCTTAGATATCTCTTCGCGAAGCAGGATGCTAAGCCACGACTAATTCGGTGGATCTTGTTGCTACAAGAATTCGATGTTGAGATTCGTGATAAGAGGGGAGCAGAAAATCTGGCCGCAGATCATCTATCCCGTCTCGAAAACCCCTTGGATGAGCACGATAGAAGTGAGATTAGGGATTCATTTCCTGATGAACAACTCATGTTAATGAGTGACTCGGAGCTGTGGTACGTCGATTTTGCTAATTACCTCGCAAGTAGACTCGTTCCTGAACACCTGACTAAGTACGAAAGGAAGAGGTTCTTTTCCCAGCTAAAATACTACTTTTGGGACGAACCCTTTTTATTCCGAAGGTGTCCTGACCAAATTATAAGGCGTTGTGTTTCGGAAAATGAGGCAGTAAAGATTATGAGGGAATGTCACTCTGGTCCCTCTGGCGGGCACCATGGGATAAACGTTACCGCCCGAAAGATTCTCGATGCGGGATTCTATTGGCCCACAATTTTCCGTGATGTAAAAGAAATGGTGCAGGCGTGCGATGCATGTCAACGAGCCGGAAATATATCACATAGGGATGAAGCACCTCAGAACTTTATACAAGTTTGTGAGGTATTCGATGTTTGGGGGATTGACTTCATGGGACCTTTTCCATCTTCAGGGGGAAACGAGTACATATTAGTCGCCATTGACTATGTTTCAAAATGGGTTGAGGCACAAGCCCTTAGGACCAATGACGCAAGAGTAGTCATTCATTTCCTGAAAAAGCTTTTCGCGAGATTCGGTATTCCGAAAGCTCTCATCAGTGATAGGGGAACCCATTTTTGCAATGCACAAATGGAAAAGGTCATGAAGAGGTATGGAGTACCCCATCGATTCTCCACCGCCTATCATCCACAGACCAATGGCCAAGTCGAGAACACCAATAGAGCTATTAAAAGAATACTTGAAAAAACGGTTAGTCAAAACAGAAAGGACTGGTCATTTAAACTCGACGAAGCCTTATGGGGATTCCGAACCGCCTACAAAACACCTATTGGAATGACCCCATTCCGCATGGTGTATGGTAAGGCATGTCACTTACCAGTAGAATTAGAACACAAGGCTTATTGGGCGCTTAAGGCATGCAACTTAGATTACACAATTGCTGGAAATAATAGGTTTTTGCAATTACACGAGCTTGATGAGCTTAGACTAGAAGCCTACGAATCCTCCATCACATATAAAGAGAGAGCTAAAAGATGGCATGACCAGAGAATTAAGAAACCCAAAGAATTTTCAGAGGGAGACAAGGTCCTATTATACAATTCTCGGTTGAGATTATTTCCGGGAAAACTTAAGTCTAGATGGTATGGACCGTTCACGGTAAAGAATTCCTCTAAATTTGGAGCCGTGGTATTACTAGATGATGAAGGTAGGGAATTTACTGTTAACATACAACGTGTCAAGCACTACCAAGAGAATAACAATGAAATGATTAGTGAGGAGGATGTGACCTTTGATGATGAGGTCACGTAGTAACCCATGACCTTGAGTCTAGCTACAAGACTCGTAAATAAAGAAAAGCGCTTCTTGGGAGGCAACCCATGTTTCGTGTGATTTTAATTGTTTGTTTGTTATTTGTTTCCGTATGCATGCTTAATCTTTATTGTTGGTAGATCATGTTTCTAAATTAAAAAGTGGAAATACTTTACTTTGTTGTTTTGGCCTAGTCTTGACTCCATCTAAAAGTATTTTTGCAAAAGATAAGTGTAAGAGGAAACCCCAAATATGTTTTCAAGAAACAAACCGATCATGAATCTCCACAATACTAAATGAACATGTATATTTGTATTTGTTAGAGTCAAATGCTTGTATTGAGTCATAATGAAGTTTTGCAGGATTTTCCAGGAAGTAGGACCAAGTTTTTCCAGAAATTTTCCGGAAACTTAACATAAGAATTTCTGCAGGTCAATTCTGACGGCGTCAGGAGTTTACTCTTGACGGCGTCAGGTGTAAAAATCTGGAAATTTTATCGGTTTTGTTTTTCTAACGGAGTCTTATGGTTTTTGTGAATTATTAAGTTTTATAATCTCCAAGAGATCTGCAAACTTCATTCCACAAGCATTATATCTTATCTTGTTTTCTAGGATTTAGTAACTTATATAGGATGCCGTCGATTTTACGCGAGGTTGTCTTGTCTATTTTGTCAGGTTTTACAGGTTATGTATGACAAGAAGATGATTTATATTCTGGAAGGGAAGCTTTGATTGTTCATTTTCTTGGAGGAAGATTTAACCTGGCCACCTTATTATCCATACCGAGCGAATCAGGGGAGTATTTGATTTCATTCTTTTTACTTATTTCACTTTTACATTCTTTACTTGAACATTGGGGACAATGTTCATATTAAGTGTAAGGGGAGGGTAAAAAGATGATACCTTACATATGCACTTTCGCTTGAGTTTGTTTTGTTCAATGGTAGATGTGTAATAAAACTATGAGAAATACTTGTTAGTGCAATTTTAGTGCCAAATTTAAAATTTTTTACAGCATGTAGGAGTGAAACTTTAGCCATAGCAAGCGTCTCATGGATAGGAGATTGTATGACTAGCACATAACCGTATATTCAGAAAAATTTTCCACCCAAATATGTGAGGTTTGCCTTTAGATTTGATAGGAAAAGCATTCATTATTAGTGCTTATGAGTGTACCGGTAGCATTTAGATTCTAGAACTTGCGTTAGTGATGCATCCTGAGACCGCTAGTGAGACTACATTCGTGTGGTAGGATTTACTACATGATAAGAGGCATTAGGATCACCCTTGTGTTAAACCCGTATTATGATTACTTGACCATTTAAGTCATATTACTTGGCTAGTTAAGTCAACTAATTTTTCCCACACCCTTAGCGCTGTACTCATTTTTAGTACACGAAACCCCTAGTACACCCCTCCGAGCCTATCTTTTCGTTTCTAACTTTAAGCATTTTACTTAAAGGAAGAATTTGTTACACCCCATTTAAATGTACAACCAAATCGCCTTAGCCTTCCGTGTATGCGCTCATTTTTAATGCATTATTGTTATTTGTTAAACCCTAAGTTAACTTTCTAATTGATTACATGGTTGCTAAGTCGAGTCATATCCTTGTACATACTGTTTTGGAACGATTGGGACTCATGGGTAAAGTACTTATTTATGGAGTAATGGGGAAGAACATCATTTATTACCCCCATACGTACGTTAATCTTAAAAGTGCTCCAAGTGTTTTAATTTTCTTAATTCGAGTCATTAGATTAGTTAATTGTAAAGTATGTAAAAATTCAAGTGTAAGGGGAGTGTTCATTCCCTATGATGTATTATTTTGGATGGTAGGGTAAGAGTGTATGCAAAAAAAAAAAAAAAAAATCGAAAAAAAACAAGAAAAAGAAAAAAAAATAGAAAAAGGAAAAAGAAAAAAAAAAAAAACATACGGACTACCATCCCTTTTCATTCTATGTTTATTTTATGTTTTTGTTATTTTTCATTTATTAGCTTAAGTCGAGTCTAGTCTTGACTTAGCAACGCCACATTGTATATATAATTAACCAAGATTGTTAACTCGCCACCAGTAAAACTTCATTTATCCAACAAAACCGTGTATTTCATATCCCTACACCTAACGTTACAACCCTTTAAAAGACCTCTTTGATAGTTTATCCTAGGTGCTTACGCCATGTGGTGGAGGTTTGATCCTTTCCCAAGCCTATGGTAATCTATTTTGCTATGACAGGTTGTGAGAGATATCTTCCGTTTCCATTATGTAATTTACACTTTATTACACCCGAGAGATGTGAGTATCTAAACACTATTTGTGAGGTGCTTGTGTATGACCTCCGTGCTTGTCTATTGGTCTTTAGTGGAACGATTATTTGTTATAATTACTGTTATATTAGTGTTAAATGACCCCTAACTTGTCTTTTGAGTAGAATAAAAGCGCATTTGCTTGAGGACAAGCAAATCTCAAGTGTAAGGGTATATGATGAGGCGAAAAATGATCCGTTTTTAGGGGGTCATTTAAGCCCGAATTCGAATTTATTTGATCAAATATTGCCCTAAATCGTTCCTTTTGTGATTTTAGGTACTTTGGGAGAGAAATCTGGAAAAGGAAGCAATTCGGACATTTTTGGAGCATAAAAGTGAAGAAAACGCCAAAGTCTTAATTTTCCATGCTGGGAACAGTAGGTGACGGCGTCAAGAGTAACTTCCTGACGGCGTCAAGAGCAAAATTCCATGACGATCCAGAAGAGATTTGACGGCGTCATGAAGGTAGGGCGTCAAGAGTAAAAGTCATGACGGCCTGGAAATGATTAATACTTGACGGCGTCAAATGTAGATCTAGGCAGTCCGAGATTAGTTTTGGCGGCGAGGTGACGGCGTCACCTAATTGGTCTTGACGCCGTCAGACCCCTTTTCCTATATATAGTTTTCTAATTTTTCACATTTAAGGAGAGAAGTTTTGGGAGAAACCCTAAGTACGATTTTGGTGTAACTTTACAGGTTTTTCAAGGGTTCCAACCCCTTGATACCTTGCATGTTTAATCAAGATAAGTGTTCTTCTAATTCAATCAATATGTCTATGTGTTGGTTGTCTATATCTTGTTCTTGTCTTAATTCCATCATGCTAGGCTAGATCTATCTTGTGTTTGCTTAGATCTAATGAAACCTAGATGTTGATTATGTGTTGATTACTTGTTTATTCTTGTCTTGGCTGAATGATTTATATGTTAGGCTTAAGAAAACTGGCAGATCTCCAATTGGTAACATGCTTGAACGTCTTAAGAAACATGAACCAACGCGCACTAGGTCTTTATTGGTTGTATTTAATGCATGAGCCACTGTTTACAATCCCTATAGTTGTGCTGGGCATGGTGTAGGAGGAGATAAGAGCTCATAGAATTGGGGAGTTATGTGTGCCACCCCATGAATGGTATTAAGGAATACGATCCGTCATCCATGCAATTATAACAAGTAATTAACGTGTAAAAGATGTCTAGGGAGTAGTGAAATCTAAGTAAACACATTTTCTCCAATTACTGCTCACAACCTTAGTATAAATTAGTTTATTTTCATTTCTAGTATTTTATTTTGATTGCATCTTAGTATTGGGTTAGTTGAATAGCAACTAATTCCGCCCAAATCCTTCAAACCCGAGATTTTAAATTGCTTTCTAAAAAATATAAAAATACAAAAAGAATCTTCCCTCACCTTTAGAACTAGTATTTAGGTTTTCTAATCCTAGCGACACTATTCCTAGCTGAACGATCAATCCCCCGCTACTTGTCACTATACTATACTACAACGATCAGGTACACTGCCTGGTGGGGGTTGTAAGCTTCTCAAGATCCCTTGAGAGGTAAAGCCTGGTGCGATTCCCACGTATCAATGGACCCAGTGACGCACTGCACTAAACCTTCTAGCCACTCAAGTTCTCTTAAAAGAGCTTGTTTCATTCTCACGGGGAACCGGTGTAATCTATCAACCTGTCTCTTAGAGATGGTTGATATTGAAGCAGGAGACCTCTCCCTAATCTTCGCATAGGAAACCAAGTGTGCACTTATCGAGTCTACAGCCCCGAGATTCATCAAAAGATCTCATAGGAACACATGATATTTCTACACTGGTTGTTCATCATTAAGGACCGCCAGATGTAAACTTAAGAGTCCTACGCAGATCTTAGCTATCTGCCAAGAACGTTTATGAGAGAATTTACAAATGTATTTCTCAATGATTGAACGGAAATTCCTGCCAGGGTCAACATCAAGCAGCCCTGACAGCAGGTCACTTCGGTAATTCTTTATGGGTTACGCTTAGTGTTCGCAGTGGTTTCAAACGGTCTATAGTCGTGGAGTGATCCCCAGCGACTCACCCAGTCATTGAGCTACTTAGTAGGTCTCGTAAGCTCTTTCGGGAGTATCTGATATGGGAACGGCCATGGTAAGGGTTAGAAGGAGTCTTCACACTATGCTATTGACGATCTCTAATTCCTTATCTGTAAGTACCGGTTGTTTATTGCTAACTGTTTACCTGCAGCTTTACATCATCTCCATGGCGAAAGATTCCACATGCTCATACATGCATCAACAAAGTCAAAGGAAAGTTCTCACAAAGATCAAAGGATAGCAACAGTCAAAGAAAGATTCTACGCCAAAAAGAAGAATCTACAAAGTAAAGTGTCAAAGATCAACGTGAAAGAACGGGAATAACAAATGTATGTATGACAAAGACTTAAGACGTATGAGCATGTTGGAATGGCAGACAACCACCACAAACACATAAGTGACGAAAGGCAGATGACATCATTGGATCACTTCATCAACAATGAACAAGGAACAATGAACAATGTACACTGACTCATCTAGTGACTCTTAAAAGACGTCAAGATCTATGAATGATAAAGTTTAAAGACAAAGATGATGACGTCGCGCAACCTCAATGACCAACACTTAGGGGGAGATTGTTAGAATCGTATTTTTATTTATAAAAAGTGTCGGTCATTAATGTATTGTTATAGGTTGCTTTAGAATATCATTATGATGAAGTTTATGTTTAATATTCATGTTTTGTAAAAGTCTAAGGGCTATTAGTGTAATAATGTAAAAGATTAGAGAAGCCCTAGACTTCAACTATAAATACTCTTGTAAACCTCATTTGAGAGGTTGGTTCTCTTAATGGTTCTCTTAGTAATATCAAGGTCTTTCATTTCACACACTAGGAGTTCCCACTCTCTCTCTCTCTACTTACTTTCTCTCTCTAGATCTAGCCTAGATTCACAAGTGATAAGGTTGTTCTACGGTCCTACACGTACGTTTGGACCTAGTAAGTGACCAAAACCAAATCGACATAGGAGCTAGTTTTGAAATTTTATAATTATCGATTGGGCCTTAAGGCCCAATCATCCAAAAATAAGCCGATTGAATAAGCTATGGCAATAAGCAGTTTGGTAACATTTTTATAGTCCTAAGCTTAGCCCAAAACAAAGCCCAAAACCCTCGTAGGCCCATTGGATCTAAAAACCTTAACGGGCCTTAGTTTTTCGTTAAAAAGCCCATAAGCTATGAAATAAGCTTTTCGAACAAATAAGCTGTTAGAATAAGTTAAATAAGCTATTTTGAAACTATTTAAGAAATGAAAACATAAAGTTTTGAAATTGTGAATTTTGGACTAGATTTGCAAATTTTACAAAAATCGGGTCAAAAGTGTCAATTTTTCAAAGTTGTGGTGAAAAACTATCATTTCGTAAATTTAAGGATAAAAACTGATTTATATAAACTTTTGGGTGAAAAGTGAAAGAATTATAAAGTTTTGGACGTAAAACGTAAATATTTTTAATTTTGGACTAATGACGTAACGCTAACGCCGTTAGGGTAAAAAGTGCAAATTTTTAGAAAATACAAGGGCCATATATAAAATTAATATTTTTATTTTTACTTTCCATTTTTACAATTTCACGTAGCGACATTACGTTTATTTTCAAACTATTATTATTATTACTATTATTATTATTAAACGTTACGTTATATTTATATATATATATATATATATATATATATATATATATATATATATATATATATATATATATATATATATATAAACTAAACGTACAATATACTATAAAAACCAAAAGTTTTACTATTGTTAAAGTAACAAATCACGTATTCAAAAACTACTCGCGATTTAAAACATTATGACTATCAAACACTAAAACTTACCATATATATTATCTAGGTCGTGTGTGGAGCCGTTCCCATTTTGCAAACTGAGTATCGATATTTTTATTTACTAAACCACTAAGGTGAGTTCATAGCCCACTTTTATAAAACTGTTTTCGTGGAGAGATACATGCTTAAAAATCTGAACACAAGTATTTTCTTATACTATGCCTGAAATTGTTATTGCTTAAGTCCCTTTTTGCCAAAAGCCCCTCATATCATGAACCTTAGTCACCCAGAGAGGTGAACGTAAATAATTGTGGATAGATCTATTAGGGATTGACAATCCCCGTTTGGGCGTTGAGAAAACAACCAAACGCACTTTATTTGAAATCTAATAGGTTACTGGCAAGGACCTATCCCGAGGGCACCTGTTACTATAATCCATCATTTATGATGAGATCTGTTAATCGGTGAGTGTCATGAGCTTAATGCAATAATAAATGATTTTCAACTTATAATTGTAATTCGATGTAATTATCACTATCGCTTGTGTTCAACTACTAAACTTAAACCTATGAATATCACTCAACTTTTGTTGACTTTTAGCATGTTTATCTCAGGAAATTAATGCGAAGGAGCTCAAGGCATGGAGAGGGCATTGAACCCCTATACGGGTGTTAAATAAAATGTTTTGTCATTCGCTTTTAATAACTCATATCTTCTACGATATGTTAAAACTAATGGAACAACTTTGTATTTGAAAACTTGCTTTTAAATGAATGATGAACATAACTTTAAAACGTCTCTTTGAGTCGTTTTCTATGACTTGACTTCGATCCTCTAAGTAATACCCCACAAAGTCTTCCGCTGCTCTAGTTAAAATTTAGGGGGTGTTACAGATTCGCATCAGAGCCAAGGTTATAGAGAACCAGGTGTATTTTAAAACACTGGACTATAACTACGCATTTAAAACGGACCAAATTTTTTTTTAACAAAAGTCACGTTACGCCCTCCGTGCCTTCGCAGCTCCATCAACGGTTAGAAAATGTTATTTATCATATGAGCTTTTTATAATGTTAACGTAGTTTATGATATTATTAATGACTTGCATTTACTATTTGGGATTAATACAGTACCATGTCGTCTTCTTCCCATCCTATCACCTTCTCATCTGACTCGGACTCAGAAACTTCTCTCCCAATACCACCACCCCCATCACCTGCCCAAAATCGCAGGCATAGGCATGTGCGTCAACTCTAGATTTACGAGCCAGAACCCTTTGGTCAACCTTTCCGACGATACGGAGGAGGTCCTGTCTGTAAGCACACCCCTCGGAAACAGGTGCATTTGACACCTACTCCACCTATACTACCACCATATCCACCTCTACCTACTCCACTCGTATCACCAACACCAGTGATATTTCCCACCTCCCCTATGACTGGAATTAGGCCATCACCATCCTCATCCCTTGAGCACCCTAGGACTATACGACTATCCCCAGTTCCACCAACCACCGTCTTTTATCGACAAACCACCACCGTACCCTTACCAACACCTGATTCACCAACCATTACCTCACTATCAGCTCCACCCCATAGGAGGCCACGTATTGTGGTTTCATCCTTTTCTGACCCCGGTGAGCAAACCGTACCCGAGGCTACTTCCCGTCCTAAGACCCGTAGGAGGGTCGATGCTCGAAGATGGTCTTTCTTACTCCCAATCCTTCAGTACTGGAGATCTCAGGAAGGTGCTCCTAGTGCTAGGGAACTAGGAGAAAGTTCATCCTCAGCTGCTTCTAGGATTCTTCCAGTTACCGGAGAACCCATCCACCATACCATACCTTTACTAGCCGCCAGGATAGCCCGCCATGAGGATCGTCTTGATGACATTGTTAGAGTTATCGATGATTTCCCACTAGAGCAGATAGAGGCTATAGGAGAAGATGTAGGAAACCTTGAGATTGGTCAGTTGGCAATGGAGGAGAGTTTTGAGCTGATGAGCACCCATCTGGAAGGGGCTATTGAGACGATACGTACCTTGGGAGGTATTGCTATCATGATGCAAGGAGAGATTGATTCGCAGGATGACGAGATCGACAGGATTAACACTCAGGTCCTAAACCTGAGGAGTATGATTAGGGACACCCAGGCCAGAGAGAGACCAGAGACTTGACAATAGAGACCATGATGACTATGATTGAAGACCTTCAGCGCAGAGTCGGGGATGCACCAGGGAATCCATAGATCAGGGACATATCATTATAGCTAAGGACTATCTTAGCCTGCCAATGTGGCATTAATAAATAAATCTTGTATTGTTATGTTTTCTTGTAAAACGAATGAACGAGACATTATTAATATTATGTTGTCAGTTACTTTGTAATATATTGATGTTGATCTATGTTTCTATGGTTGTATCTTTATGCGTTTTTGTGTTCTCATATATATGTTGTCACAAGGAATGTCAGTCTATACAAACCAAACCAAGCATTTATACTTCTATTGTGTGTTGTGATTTATTCAAGCATGTCGTGATGATTATTTATAATGTTATAAATTTTACGCGATAACTTCTCAACATAACGTAGTTATATATATGATATTGATAGAGCCATGGCTAAGACAAGGAAAGCGACTGCGACTACAACACCCGAAACCGCAACCCCTGTAACCGAAACGTCCACACCAACTATGACTCCGATTGATATCGAGAAAGCAATTGCTGACGGTGTCACCGCTGGTTTGGAAGCAAATGCACGAAATAGCGGCACCAGTATGCCACCAGGAGGAAGTGGAACCTCTGTACCCCGAAAGTGTACCTATAAAGATTTTATAGGATGTCAACCAACTTTTTACAAGGGTACAGAAGGAGTGACTGGACTTACTCAGTTGTTCGAGTGAACCGAAATAGTCTTTCAGAGGAGTGGCTGTTCGGAGGATTGCAAAGTTACCTTTGCTACTGGAACACTTTTGCAAGATGCCCTGTCCTGGTGGAATTCTATCACCCAAACCATGGGGATGACTGAAGCATTCCAACTCACCTGGACAGAGTTCAAAGCAAAAATACTGAGAAAGTACTGCCCCCGTGCTGAGCTGAGAAAGCTATAAGATGAGTTTCACGAGTTAATAGTGAAAGGGATTGATCTCAGGACATATAACAGGAGGTTCCAAGAACTATCAGCACTATGCCCCACGATGGTGCCAGATTTCGAAAGAACCCTGGAGAAATATGTCGAAGGACTCCCTCGGAGCATCGAAGGAGATGTTACCTCGTCAAACCCACCAACTCTAGAAGTAGCAATGACCCTTGCTCAGAAGCTGTTGGACCGAGAGGTCAAGTGTAATAAGGAACTCAAGCGAAAGCTTGATGATAAAAGGACCACACACACCAACAGTGGAAACCACTACAACAACAACTCCAACCACAACCTTAGGAACAACAATCAAAACCGCCACAGCTACAACAACCGCAACAGTCAATAGAACCCTAGGCAAGAGACTGCCAAAGCATACACCGCCACTGGAAGCGGGGGATATGCGGGTCCAAAACCTCAATGCCACAAGTGCAAGTTATACCACTATGGGCAGTGCACCATTAAGTGTACCAAGTGTTAGAAAGTGGGCCATCAAGCCAGGGATTGCAAGATCCCCGCTACCGGGAGCAACTTGCAACCTGTGACCCCAACATGCTACACTTGTGGAGAAATTGGCCATTACAAGAACCAATGCACCAAAGGAAATGGTCAGACAAACAACGCTCGTGGGAGAGCCTATGTGATGGGAGAAGGAAATACGTCACAGAACCCAGACGTAGTCACGGGTACGTTCCTACTCAATCATCATAGTGCTAAAGTATTATTTGACTCCGGAGCCGATAAGAGTTTTGTGTCTACTTCCTTTGCCCCCTTACTTAACATAGCCCCCTCTAAGTTAGATACTGCCTATGATATAGAAATGGCCAACGGAGATTTAATAGGCATAGACACCGCAATTCAGAATTGCACCATAACCTTACAAAACGAAACCTTTCCCATCAACCTCCTGCCTACTCAGCTAGGTAGTTTTGATGTCGTCGTCGGAATGGATTGGTTATCCAAACACCATGCTAGAATCATCTGTGATGAGAAAGCAGTCCACATTCCATTTAACGGTGAAACTCTATTTATCCAAGGCGATAAGAGTAAACCACGACACGGTATCATCTCGTACATCAGAACGGTGAAATACTTGAATCAAGGGTGTCAAGTATTCATGGTTCGAGTAACGGAAGATAAATCAAAGGAAAAACGACTTGAGGACGTTCCCGTCGTCAAGGAGTTTCCAGAAGTTTTTCCTGACGATTTACCCGGCCTTCTACCTACCCGCCAAGTAGAATTCCAGATAGATCTCGTGCCTGGAGCAGGACCGGTGGCAAGAGCACCTTATAGGTTAGCCCCGTCCGAGATGAAGGAATTGGCCGAACAACTAGAAGAGTTGTCAGATAAGGGTTTCATCCGACCAAGTTCATCACCTTGGGGAGCTCCAGTCCTATTCGTTAAGAAGAAAGACAGAACTTTCCGAATGTGCATTGACTACCGGGAATTAAACAAATTAACCGTGAAGAATCGGTATCCTCTACCCAGGATCGATGATTTGTTTGATCAACTACAAGGATCGAGTGTCTATTCGAAGATCGACTTGAGGTCAGGGTACCGTCAACTAAGAGTTAAGGAGGAAGATATTCCCAAAACAGCTTTTAGGACTCGATACGGACACTTCGAATTCCAAGTGATGCCATTTGGTTTAACCAATGCGCCCGCAGTGTTTATGGATTTGATGAATCGAGTAGCAAACCATACTTAGATAAATTTATGATTGTATTCATAGATGACATCTTAATCTATTCTCGCAACGAGAAAGAACATGCGGAACACTTGAGGACCATCTTAGAGTTGCTCAAGAAGGAAGAGCTGTATGCCAAGTTATCTAAGTGTGATTTCTGGATTAGGACTGTACAATTTCTGGGTCATGTTATCGATAGTCAAGGCATCTACGTGGATCCGGCAAAGATTGAGGCCGTTAAGGATTGGGCATCTCCTACCAACCCCACGGAGATACGCCAATTCTTAGGTCTTGCCGGTTACTACAGGCGATTCATTGAAGGTTTTTCAAAAATCGCCAAGCCTTTGACCGAGTTAACACAAAAGAACAAGAAGTACAGTTGGGAGGAGAAGCAGGAATCGGCTTTTCAGTTGTTAAAGAAGAAACTCTGTGAAGCTCCTATTTTAGCACTACCGGAAGGAAGTGAAGACTTCGTAGTGTACTGCGACGTGTCGTACCATGGTTTAGGTGCGGTATTGATGCAAAGAGACAAAGTGATAGCTTATGCATCACGACAACTTAAGACGCATGAAGTAAATTATACAACTCATGATTTGGAATTAGGAGCAGTAGTATTTGCTCTTAAGATATGGAGACACTATCTGTACGGCACCAAGTGCACAGTTTACACAGATCACAAAAGTCTTCAACATATCCTAGATCAGAAGGAGTTGAATATGAGGCAACGCCAATGGTTAGAATTGCTTAGTGACTACGATTGTGAGATTCGCTACCATCCGGGAAAAGCGAACGTCGTGGCAGACGCCTTAAGCCGGAAAGAACGAATAAAACCTCTCAGGGTTCGATCCTTGGGAATGACGGTTTAATCGCCTCTTCCATCGCAAATACTTCAAGCGCAATCCGAAGCTCTTCGAGAAGAGAAAAGACCAAATGAAAGAATCTACGGCATGCCGGAGAACTCAAATGGTTTTGTAAAGAGATCAAACGGAATGCTCTGTTTTAAGGAAAGGAGTTGGGTTCCAATCTATAGAGGATTACGTGACCTCATCATGCATGAGTCGCACAAATCAAAGTACTCCATCCACCCAGGTTCCGACAAGATGTATGAGGATCTTAAGAAACTCTATTGGTGGCCAAACATGAAAGCCGACATAGCAGAGTATGTCGGAAAATGTTTGACTTGTGCGAGAGTAAAAGCAGAGTATCAGAAACCATCAGGATTGTTGGTACAACCCGAACTTCCCATGTGGAAATGGGAACGGATTACAATGGACTTCATCACCAAACTACCCAAGACGTCAACAGGATATGATACCATATGGGTCATCGTTGATCATCTCACCAAATCCGCTCACTTTCTGCCTATCAAATAAACCGACGAAATGAATACACTCTCACAGTTGTACTTAAAAGAGATTGTTACCCGACATGGAGTGCCTATCTCTATTATCTCTGATCGAGATAGTCGATTCACGTCTCATTTCTAGAAATCTTTGCAGAAAGCTCTAGGTACTAAGTTAGACATGAGCACAACATACCATCCACAGACCGATGGACAAAGTGAGAGAACCATCCAAACCTTAGAAGACATGCTCCGAGCATGTGTGATCGACTTCGGAAAAGGTTGGGACAAACACTTACCGTTGGTAGAATTCTCCTACAACAATAGTTACCACACTAGTATTAAGGCAGCCCCATTCGAAGCACTGTATGGAAGAAAGTGCAGATCACCCGTTTGTTGGGCCGAAGTTGGTGACATACAACTCACCGGGCCCGAACTCATTCATGAGACAACGGAGAAAATAGTTAAGATCAAACAACGGCTGCAAGCTGCAAGAGACAGGCAGAAAAGCTATGCCGACATCAGACGAAAACCTATGGAATTTCAGGTTGGAGATAGAGTAATGTTTAAAGTTTCTCCTTGGAAAGGAATGATACGCTTTGGAAAGCGTGGAAAGTTAAACCCTAGATACATCGGACCATTTAGCATCCTAGAACGGATTGGACCAGTGGCATATAAGCTAGAGTTGCCAGAAGAACTTAGCCGAGTACACCCTACCTTCCACGTGTCTAACCTTAAGAAGTGTTTATCCGATGAATCTCTAGTGATCCCACTCAAAGAGATTCAACTCGACGATAAACTTGTCTTTACAGAAGAACCAGTAGAAATCATGGATCGGGAAGTCAAACGATTAAAACAAAACCGTATTCCCATAGTCAAGGTTAGATGGAACTCTAAGCGAGGACCAGAATACACTTGGGAACGCGAGGACCAAATTCGTGCCAAATACCCTCATCTATTTTCATAGACACCCATGACGACCATCTTAGACTAGAATTCCGAGACGGAATTCAGAATAAGGGGTAGATACTGTAATCTCCCATAAATTTTCCCTATGAATAGTAAAAGGTAATCAAGACTAATATATCATTACGTTAATTAATAACGTTTTTACCGATAACAAAAATTTTTATTTTTATTTATTTAAATATGCTATGTTACTCGAAATCACTACGATACTTAAAAATCCTTTTTCCTCGGAACAATGCTCACACTTGTACCACTATAGTCTAACAATCGTGAGAATATTAAATTTTACCACTTACGAACTTACGTAACATATTTTAACTAAACGCGTTCGACAACGTCCGGACTCACGTAAACGTCACACTAATTAAATACTAAACTTTTCACTAATTATAATTAATAATTTTACTTATTACAATTTCACTAAACCGGACCCTAAATCTCACCCTAAGCCCAAACCTAATCTCGGCCTGTTACTATTCCTAGCCCAAACCAAATTAAGCCCATTTTTCTTTCTTTTGTTTTTCATTCCACTCGACTAGGACAAGTAAGAAACGAGCTTCGTACGCTCAAATTCTACACACGACACACACTTATTTTTACACACCCTCGTTCCTCCCCTAGCCAACATTTAGAGTGTCAAATTTTAGTTCCCCACGTCGAGTCTAGATACGTTTTTACTAGGCAAAGCATTTGTCCCAAAAACGATTTCATAAAATTTCAACATATCCAAAACTCAACCATTTTAACTCACGTTTGTTTCTATAACGTCTTAAACTCATTCTAAACACAAACTAATGTCTAAATATTGCAAAGTTATCAAAATCTCACAAGCCATGCCGATTTACAAATCGGTTAACATAAGAAATGATGGTCGACATGCATTTTCAAGACAAACTAGTACTTCCTTGTTTCAAGCTCACTCAATTTCATATTATATTCACTAGGCAAAGTACCATAACCTTTTAAAAGCCATTTCACAAGTACCATGCCCTTATAATAATCCAATGCCCACGTTTTCTTTGAATTGGAGGTTGTCGACACCATAAGAAACCAAAAACCTTGAGTAACTTGTTTGCTCTTACACATTGGACTTTTGAATACACGTAACGATCCCATCTCATTAAATCTTAGACACTAGAATACACTAGGCACCATATAAAAACCCCATGCATGCATGCTTTCATTTTCATTTCCATGCAAACCGAAAACTCACCTAAAGTTTCTAAGTATTGGGTCTAGTCTTGGGTCGAAGCATTTGGGTAGGAATTCAAAGGAATCGTGTGGGTTTAGGAGGAACAAGTGGTTGTTTGTGAATCTTGGTCGAGCAAACATACACGCTACGTACTCATATCACTCACTTCTCGACTCTACGTCTCATTTACCCCACCATTTGGTGTCGTAAGTTCCTAAACGAACTCTTTTCAATATTTAGCTATACTTTCATTTGCATTATTTTTATACGCGACACAAACAAATGCACCTTAGTATTCAAAAACTAAATAAACGACATATATATATATATATATATTACGTTCGTCTATATATTTTACACCCTAACAATCGAGTTATGTAAAGTTTTGAAACTAAAAAGCTACGTACAACCTATTTTAGAATACATTTCTAACGTATACAAACAAGTATCGAAAACTCAAAAATTCATCTAAGTCTTTTGTTTTATAAAAACTCGTCCCATGCAAGCCCCAAAACGCACGTATATTTCTAAAAACTACTTAACGAGCGTATTGTTTTATTTCACCAACCAATCGACCCCCTAGCAGCCTATCACTTTCGTATAGAAACTTAATGAAAATACGTACGTTTGGACCTAGTAAGTGACCAAAACCAAATCGACATAGGAGCTAGTTTTGAAATTTTATAATTATCGATTGGGCCTTAAGGCCCAATCATCCAAAAATAAGCCGATTGAATAAGCTATGGCAATAAGCAGTTTGGTAACATTTTTATAGTCCTAAGCTTAGCCCAGAACAAAGCCCAAAACCCTCGTAGACCCATTGGATCTAAAAACCTTAACGGGCCTTAGTTTTTTGTTAAAAAGCCCATAAGCTATGAAATAAGCTTTTCGAACAAATAAGCTGTTAGAATAAGTTAAATAAGCTATTTTGAAACTATTTAAGAAATGAAAACATTAAGTTTTGAAATTGTGAATTTTGGACTAGATTTGCAAATTTTACAAAAATCGGGTCAAAAGTGTCAATTTTTCAAAGTTGTGGTGAAAAACTGTCATTTCGTAAATTTAAGGATAAAAACTGATTTTTATAAACTTTTGGGTGAAAAGTGAAAGAATTATAAAGTTTTGGACGTAAAACGTAAATATTTTTAATTTTGGACTAACGACGTAACGCTAACGCCGTTAGGGTAAAAAGTGCAAATTTTTAGAAAATACAAGGGCTATATATAAAATTAATATTTTTATTTTTACTTTCCATTTTTACAATTTCACGTAGCGACGTTACGTTTATTTTCAAACTATTATTATTATTACTATTATTATTATTAAACGTTACGTTATATTTATATATATATATATATATATATATATATATATATATATATATATATATATATATATATATATATATATATATATATATATATATATATATATATATATATATATATAAACTAAACGTACAATATACTATAAAAACCAAAAGTTTTACTATCGTTAAATTAACAAATCACGTATTCAAAAACTACTCGCGATTTAAAACATTAAGACTATCAAACACTAAAACTTACCATATATATTATCTAGGTCGTGTGTGGAGCCGTTCCCATTTTGCAAACTGAGTATCGATATTTTTATTTACTAAACCACTAAGGTGAGTTCATAGCCCACTTTTATAAAACTGTTTTCGTGGGGAGATACATGCTTAAAAATCTGAACACAAGTATTTTCTTATACTATGCCTGAAATTGTTATTGCTTAAGTCCCTTTTTGCCAAACGCCCCTCATATCATGAACCTTTGTCACCCAGAGAGGTGAACGTAAATAATTGTGGATAGATCTATTAGGGATTGACAATCCCCGTTTGGGCGTTGAGAAAACAACCAAACGCACTTTATTTGAAATCTAATAGGTTACTGGCAAGGACCTATCCCGAGGGCACCTGTTACTATAATCCGTCATTTATGATGAGATCTGTTAATCGGCTGAGTGTCATGAGCTTAATGCAATAATAAATGATTTTCAACTTATAATTGTAATTCGATGCAATTATCACTATCGCTTGTGTTCAACTACTAAACTTAAACCAATGAATATCACTCAACTTTTGTTGACTTTTAGCATGTTTATCTCAGGAAATTAATGCGAAGGAGCTCAAGGCATGAAGAGGGCATTGAACCCTATACGGGTGTTAAATAAAATGTTTTGTCATTCGCTTTTAATAACTCATATCTTCTACGATATGTTAAAACTAATGGAACAACTTTGTATTTGAAAACTTGCTTCTAAATGAATGATGAACATAACTTTCAAACGTCTCTTTGAGTCGTTTTCTATGACTTGACTTCGATCCTCTAAGTAATACCCCACAAAGTCTTCTGCTGCTCTAGTTAAAATTTAGGGGGTGTTACAATATAACCCGTCATCCACGCAACTGTAACAAGTAATTAACATGTAAAAGATATCTAGGGAGTTGTGAAATCTAAGTAAACACAATTCTCCCATCTATTGTTCACACCACATTAGTAATTAGTTTAATTTACATTTTTGTTATTTTATTTTGATTGCATCTGTAATTATTAGGCTAGTTGAGTAGCAACTTATTCCGCCCATCCTTCCGAAACCCGAGATTTTTACTTGCTTTTATAAAACATAAAAAAATACAAAAAGAATCATCCCTCACCTCTAGACCTAGTTTTTAGGTTTTCTAATCCTAGCGACACTATTCCTGAGTTGAACGATCAATCCCCCGGTACTTGTCACTATACTATACTACAACGATCAGGTACACTGCCTGGTGGGGTTTGTAAGCTTCTCGAGATCCCTCGAGAGGTAAAGCCTGGTGCAATTCCCACGCATCACTAGTGTATAAGTTCCATGCTTGTTTTGGTTGAAGTGGAACGATTATTTGTTGCAATTACTTTTATATTAGTGTTAAATGACCCCTAGCTTGTATTTTGATTAGAATAAAAGCGCATTTGCTTGAGGACAAGCAAATCTCAAGTGTAAGGGTATTTGATGAGACGAAAAGTGTACCACTTTTAGGGGGTCATTTAAGCCCTAAGTCTAGATTTTTTGATTAAATATTGCCCTAAATCGTTCCTTTTGTCATTTTAGGTACTTTGGAGAAGAAATCTGGAAAAGGAAGCATTTTGGACGTTTTTGGAGCGAAAAGTGAAGAAAACGGCAAAGTCTCCAAATCAAGCTGGAAATTGCACCTGACGGCGTCACGTATTGCATGTGACGGCGTTACGTTATGGCAAAGAGGTGGATAAAAAGTATAACGAGACGCGCCAGAACGTTTTTGGGAGATAACACATGACAGCGTCACCAAGGCCGTCAAAAGCAAATTACATGTGACGACCAAGAATGAATTAACATATGATGGCGTCAGAACTGGATCTAGGCAATATGAGAAGAATATTGGCGGCGAGTTGATGGCGTCAGAATCATAACATGACGCCGTCAGACCACAAAATCTATATATAGTTTTCTAATTTTCATGTATTAAGAGGAGAATTTAAGATAGACTTTTGAGAGAACTTGTGGAGAAACCCTAGGTCAAATTTTACAGGGTTTTTTACCCTACTTTCATACATGTTTCAATAAAGATAAGTCTTCCAATAATCATGCAATATGTCTATGTGTTGTTTGATTCTATCTTATGCTTGTCTTTACTTTAACATGCTAGGCTAGGTTTTCTTTGTGTTTGCTTAGATGAAATGAAACCTAGCTATTGATTATTGGTTGGTTGTTTGTTATTAATTGTATTGGATGAATGATATCGATGTTAGGCTTAAGAAAACTGGCAGACTTCCAATTGGTAACATGCTTGAACGTCTTAAGAAACATAAATCGGATGTGTACTACGATTAATTGGTTATATTTAATGCATGAGTAACTACTAAGGAGGCCATGTTAGGAGCTAGTTGTCGGCTTGAGAAAGGAAGAGGTAGAAGCTTATAGAGTTAGGGAAGATCGTACACGGCCCTACGAATGGTATTAAGGAATATAACCCGTCATCCACGCAATTGTAACAAGCTAATCAACTAGTAAAAGATAGCTAGGGAGTAGTGAAATCTAAGTAAACACGTTTCTCTTATTATCGTTTTTCTCCAAATTTACTTTCTAGTTATTTTATTTTCATTGCATTAGTAGATATTTGGTGTGGAAAACTATAAGGGGGGTTGTTTAGTTTTACCGGTTTTTCGTTTAATTATCTTTTGAAACTTTCTGTTTAATCAAAGATATAAACTCAAAGACAATATATAATATGCAAGTATAAAGAAAGAAACGATCAAACCACAAAACGAGTATTTATCGTGGTTCGGCTACAAGAACTCTTTTTCCTTGCTCTACGTCCACGCCCCGAGTATCCAACTCGAGAGTTTCTTTCACTAGTCAACAAGCTCCTTTCACCGGCGGAGAAAACCTTACATGTCGCTTATACGATTACCGACACTAAGCTAGATGTCGAGTTCTTTTACAAGGGTACAACCACTCCCGTTAGTTCTTTTACAAGGGTACAACAACTCCCGTCAAACTATGTATTTTAAGTCCTAAAATACTAACCGATCACAACTTGAATATACACAATTAAATGAAGTATAAACTACACGAAGTCTATATAATGTTAAGCTAATAAGTCTTGCAACGTTGTGTTGAGTACTTGTAACTTTTATATGAACTTGTGATTCTTTGCTACAAGAGAACTTCACACAAATGACAATGTTAATAGGTTAGATGAATGATGTATGTGTAAAATTGATGCGTGGGAATTGCACCAGGCTTTACCTCTCGAGGGATCTCGAGAAGCTTACAACCCCCACCAGGCAGTGTACCTGATCGTTGTAGTATAATATAGTGACAAGTACCGGGGGATTGATCGTTCAACTTAGGAATAGTGTCGCTAGGATTAGAAAGCCTAAGAACTAGGTCTAGAGGTGAGGGATGATTCTTTTTGTATTTTTATGTTTTTAGAAAAGCAAATAAAAATCTCGGTTGTTGGAAGAATGGGCGGAATTAGTTGCTAGTCAACTAACCCAATTACTAAGATGCAATCAAAATAAAATACTAAAAATGAAAATAAACTAAATTATACTAGTGGTGTGAGCAATATATGGGAGAATTGTGTTTACTTAGATTTCACTATTCCCTAGATATCTTTTACAGGTTACTTACTTGTTACAGTTGTGTGGATGACGGATTGTATTCCTTAATACCATTCATGGGGTGGCGTACTTACTTCCCCAATCCTATAAGCTCCTACTTCACTCCTATGTCGAGCCGGCTAAGAAGCTCCTAACATGGGATCACTAGAATTCGCTCATGCATTAAATACAATCATAAAAACCTAGTACACATCGGTTCATGTTTCTTAAGACGTTCAAGCAAGTTACACAATGGAGATCTGCCAGTTTTCTTAAGCCTAACATTGAAATCATTCATCCATTACAACTATAAACAAGCAATCAACCTATAATCAACATCTAGGTTTCATTACATCTAAGCAAACACATGAAAGATCTAACCTAGCATGTTATAATCAAGACAAGCATAAGATATATTCAAACAACACATAGACATATTGAATGAATTGAAAGAAGACTTATCTTAATTGAACATGAAAGGTTTCAAGGGGTGAAAACCCTTGATAATACTGTTACAAACGACCTAGGGTTTATTAGGTTCGGCCCTAGTATTCTCCACACAAATTCCTCTTTTTATGAATGAGAAATAGAAAAGTATATATAGATTTTGTGAGGTGACGGCGTCAAGAGTAAATTTCTGACGCCGTCATCTCGCCGCCAATAAAGTTCTTGGACTGCCTAGATCTGGGTTTGACGCCGTCACGTGTAATCCTTCTTCAGGCCGTCACCAAAATAACTCTTGACGCCCTTCTTCTGACGCCTTCAGGTTTTCTCTGGGTCGTCATGGATTTTGCTCTTGACGCCGTCATATTTTCCTTCTTGACGCCGTCAGGTACTGTTCCCAGCATGAAAAATTAAGTCTTTGCCGTTTTCTTCACTTTTATGCTCCAAAAACGTCCAAAATGCTTCCTTTTCCAGAATTCACTCCCAAAGTACCTAAAATCACAAAAGGAACGATTTAGGGCAATATTTGATCAAATAAATTCAATTCCGGGCTTAAATGACCCCCTAAAAATGGTTCATTTTTGGCCTCATCATATACCCTTACACTTGAGATTTGCTTGTCCTCAAGCAAATGCGCTTTTATTCTAATCAAAATACAAGTTAGGGGTCATTTAACACTAATATAGAAGTAATTACAACAAATAATCGTTCCACTAAAGACCAAAGACAAGCACGGAGGTCATACACTAGCACCTCACAAATAGTGTTTAGATACTCACATCTCTCGGGTGTAATAAAGTAATATCACAATATGGAAATGGAAAACATCTCTCACTACCTGTCATAGCAAAATAGATTACCATAGGCTTGGGAAAGGATCAAACCTCCACCACATGGCGTAAGCACCTAGGATAAACTATCAAAGAGGTCTTTTTAAAGGGTTGTAACGTTAGGTATAGGGATATGAAATACACGGTTTTGTTGGATATAGGCAATCTTTACTGGTGGCGAGTTAATAATCTTGGTTAATTACATGTACAATATGGCGTTGCTAAGCCAAGACTAGACTCGACTTACCCTAATAAATGAAAAATAACAAAAACTTAAAACAAACATAGAATAAAAAGGGATGGTAGTCCGTATGTTTTTCTCTTTTCTCTTTTTCTATATATATATTTTTTCTTTTTCTTGATTTTTCGATTTTTTTTTTTTTTTTTTTTTTTTTTTTTTTTTTTTTTTTTGCATACACTCTTACCCTACCATCCAAAATAATACATCATAGGGAATGTACATTCCCCTTACACTTGAATTTTTACATACTTTACAAATAACTAATCTAATGACTCGAATCAAGATAATCAAAACACTTTGAGTACTTTTAAGATTAACGTACATATAGGGGTAATAATATTATGTTTTTCCCCATTACTCCATAAAATAAGTACTTTACCCATGAGTCCCAATCGTCCCAAAACAATATGTACAAGGATATGACTCGACTTAGCAACCATGTAATCAATTAGATAATTAACTAAGGGTTTAAAAAAATAACAATAACGCACTAAAGATGAGTGCATACACGGAAGGCTAAGGCGATTTGGTTGTACATTTAAGTGGGGTGTAACAAATTCTTCCTTTAAGTAAGATGCTTAAAGTTAGAAACGAAAAGATAGGCTCGGAGGGGTGTACTAGGGGTTTCGTGTACTAAAAATGAGTACAACGCTAAGGTGTGGGAAAAATTAGTTGACTTTACTAGCCAAGTAATATGACTTAAATGGTCAAGTAATTATGATACGGGTTTAACACAAGGGTGATCCTAATGCCTCTTATCATGTAGTAAATCCTACTACACGAATGTAGTCTCACTAGCGGTCTCGGGATGCATCACTAACGCAAGTTCTAGAATCTAAATGCTACCGGTACACTCATAAGCACTAATAGTAAATGTTTTTCCTATCAAATCTAAAGGCGAACCTCACATATTTGGGTGGAAAATTTTTCTAAATGGTACGGTTTCGTGCTAGTCATACAATCTCCTATCCATGAGACGCTTGCTATGGCTAAAGTTTCACTCCTAAATGTTGTAAAAAAATTTAAATTTGGCGCTAAAATTACACTAACAAGTATTTCTCTTGGTTTTATTACACACCTACCATCAAACAAACAAACTCAAGTGCAATAGTATCCTGTAAGGTATCATCATTTACCCTCCCCATACACTTAGGATGAACATTGTCCCCAATGTTCAATTAAAGAATGTAAAAGTGAAATAGGTAAAAGAATGAAATCAAATACTCCCCTGATTCGTTTGGTGTGGATAGTGTGTCAACAAGGTTAGATCATCCTCCAAGAAAATGAACGTTCAAAGCTTCTCTTCCAGAAAAATAAATCATCTTCTTTTCCAATATAACTTGTTAAACCTGAGAAAACAATCACAAAAACCCAAAGCGTCAATCCGAACAAAGAAAACTCACAACTAGATGTAATTCCAGACTTAGGAATAAAAACAAAATAATTAAAGATATAATGCTTGTGGAATGAATGTTTGCAGATTTCCTGGAGTTTATAAAACTAAAGAATCAACAAAAACTTTAAGACTCCGTTAGAAAAACAAAACTAGCAAAATTTCCAGAATTTTACACATGACGCCGTCAGAAGTGACCTGCAGAAATTCTTACGTTAAGTTTCCGGAAATTTTCAGGAAAACTTATGTCCTACTTCCTGTAAAATCTTGCAAAACATCATTATGACTCGATACAAGCATTTGACTCAAACAATTACTAATATACATGTTCATTTAATATTGTTGTGGATTATGCTCAATTTCGTTCTTATAAACAAATTTGGATCTCCCTTACACTTATCTTTTGCAAAATACCTTTATATGCAATTAAGACGAAGTTAAAAACAAAATAAAGCATTTTCACAATTCACTTTGAAACATGAGCCACAAACAACAAAAATAAAACATGCATACGGAAACAAATAAAATCAAATAAACAAACAAACAAACAAATAAATAAATAAAGCTTGGGTTGCCTCCCAATAAGCGCTTGTTTTTGTTCGAGTCACGAGCCTGACTCTACCCTTATTTAACGGAAAGAAGGGAGGTTTTCCCTACACTTAGGATTAAGTGCGGGTGGAAGTAGCGATACACACCCTTAGGGTGGAAATATGCCTCGTGAGGAAAGTGTGGTTGATGAATTATATGCTCAAAGGGGTGTGCTCCTATCATCATAACCTTACCAAATTCAATCGGGTTAATGGGTGGATTAAGATTTTCTCCTAGAAAGGGATCATTTTCTATCAACTTCGTGAGACTACTAGTTGGGGATCCATCTTAACCTAATAAACCCAGTTTAAACCCATAATGTTTCTTGTGATCAAACATAAATGGGTGATGTAAGCATGTAAGGTCATTTTCCACTCCTATATTGGTTTCCTCTCTACAAGGCTTAGAGTCCATTACCTTTTTCCTAAGACTACCCGGACTATATGGTTTGATGGGTGGATCGGAACCTATTTCAATTCCTAAATTCACATCTAACGATGGAAGATTAGGTAATGGTTTTGGTTGAGGCTCCGGTTCATCAAAACTAGGAACTTCCTTAGAACTAAAAGAAAGGTCATCACTATAGGTGTTAAAACCTTTATTCTCTAGTTGTGCTTGGTCCAAGGGTTCTACCTCAATTGGGGTTCCTATAGTCTCATCTACTTCTTCCGGGTATGTCACGGGTGGTATGTGTGCCTCAAATGATGGTAGGACTTGTGGGGTACTTTGTGGGCTCATGTTATTTACTTCATCATTCCTTGTGTCAAAATCACCTATATCCTCAACATGTGTTTTATTATAATCTAGCCCTAACATTTTCCCAAGTATCTCAAGTGCTTCTCTAGGCATCTCAACTTCTATATCCGAATCATAAGGATCATCCTCAATATTCTGACTGCTATATACAAATTGCCCAAAAGATTCATCATGTGTTTCTTGAGATTCATCATCATCGATCATAAAACCTAGGTCTTTTTGATCAATGTGATCATGTTCGGCTATATCCTCCATCACATCAAGGTCACCTATGTGTTCATCCTGTATTATGGTAGTGCCTAACCATGACATGCAGCTTGGTGGCTCATACAAAACTATCCTAGGTGAAGGCTCATATGGTGCATAGGTTTCACTAAGTGAGGCATTTTGAGGGGTTGATGGAGCTCCTAAGGTGAATTCTTTAAAAGTCTTATGCACTTGGCCTCTTTTCTCAAGGTACTCAATAAAATCAATATAAGATCCTGTCCTCCTCATTTCATTCCCCCATCTTGGTGTATCCAAACTGGTGTAATTATATTTTTTCTGGTAAAATTCTAGTGTCGGACTTGGTGGATTCACATTCTCCATAATGGTGAACGGAATAGTCAATGAAAATTACGAACAAACACACAAAGAAAAAGATAGACTAAAGAAAACCTATAAATAAAAATAAAAATCTCACTAGAAAGGAATCTAATGAGTAGACCTAATAAAAAGAAATCCTAACCTAGACAATAATTATTCCCCGGGCTGCGGCGCCAAAAACTTGATGCGTGGGAATTGCACCAGGCTTTACCTCTCGAGGGATCTCGAGAAGCTTACAACCCCCACCAGGCAGTGTACCTGATCGTTGTAGTATAGTATAGTGGCAAGTACCGGGGGATTGATCGTTCAACTTAGGAATAGTGTCGCTAGGATTAGAAAGCCTAAGAACTAGGTCTAGAGGTGAGGGATGATTCTTTTTGTATTTTTATGTTTTTAGAAAAGCAAATAAAAATCTCGGTTGTGGGAAGAGTGGGCGGAATTAGTTTCTAGTCAACTAACCCAATTACTAAGATGCAATCAAAATAAAATACTAAAAATGAAAATAAACTAAATTATACTAGTGGTGTGAGCAATATATGGGAGAATTGTGTTTACTTAGATTTCACTACTCCCTAGATATCTTTTACAAGTTAATTACTTGTTACAGTTGTGTAGATGACGGATTGTATTCCTTAATACCATTCATGGGGTGGCGTACTTACTTCTCCAATCCTATAAGCTCCTACTTCACTCCTATGTCGAGCCGGCTAAGAAGCTCCTAACATGGGATCACTAGAATTCGCTCATGCATTAAATACAATCATAAAAACCTAGTACACATCGGTTCATGTTTCTTAAGACGTTCAAGCAAGTTACACAATGGAGATCTGCCAGTTTTCTTAAGCCTAACATTGAAATCATTCATCCATTACAACTATAAACAAGCAATCAACCTATAATTAACATCTAGGTTTCATTACATCTAAGCAAACACATGAAAGATCTAACCTAGCATGTTATAATCAAGACAAGCATAAGATATATTCAAACAACACATAGACATATTGAATGAATTGAAAGAAGACTTATCTTAATTGAACATGAAAGGTTTCAAGGGGTGAAAACCCTTGAAAATACTGTTACAAACGACCTAGGGTTTATTAGGTTCGGCCCTAGTATTCTCCACACAAGTTCCTCTTTTTATGAATGAAAAATAGAAAAGTATATATAGATTTTGTGAGGTGACGGCGTCAAGAGTAAATTTCTGACGCCGTCATCTCGCCGCTAATAAAGTTCTCGGACTGCCTAGATCTGGGTTTGACGCCGTCACGTGTAATCCTTCTTCAGGCCGTCACCAAAATAACTCTTGACGCCCTTCTTCTGATGCCTTCAGGTTTTCTCTGGGTCGTCATGGATTTTGCTCATGACGCCGTCATATTTTCCTTCTTGACGCCGTAAGGTACTGTTCCCAGCATGGAAAATTAAGTATTTGCCGTTTTCTTCACTTTTATGCTCCAAAAACGTCCAAAATGCTTCCTTTTCCAGAATTCACTCCCAAAGTACCTAAAATCACAAAAGGAACGATTTAGGGCAATATTTGATCAAATAAATTCAATTCTGGGCTTAAATGACCCCCTAAAAACGGTTCATTTTTCGCCTCATCAAAAATATAATGAGAAGTGATAAAAGAAAAATCTAAGAAATGGCTTGGTATTTATAGCAAGACTTTCAGCAGCTTTGGCAGATACGGCGGAACCCTCAGATGGGTTCTGCCCATGTACCTCCAAGGTTCCACCAGGTCTGACAGTAAGTTTTGCAATAAATCATTCCAATCCAACCAAAGTCACATCAACTTATTTCTAGTCAAACACATACTTGTGTAAGAAGACTTATGGTTAGTCAAACACACAATCTTTCCTTAAATGTATATTGATGTGTTTGACACAAACTTACCATAAATGGGATGTGACATTTCTATTCTAAGAAATACAAAAATGTTGTGTTTTATATGAAATGTAAATGTAGCAAATGTCTAATTATGCAAGTCTTTAAACTCGAATTGTGTTTTACTAAAAACTAAAGTTTACACTTTTTCGTTAACAAAACTTAGCAAAGATCGTAAAATATAAATAACGTTTTTAGGCGATATTTGTATTAACAATCTCCCCCTTTTTGTTAATGAAAAAACATAAACTTTGTTTTTAAGTAACTCACAAATTTTAGTGTTAAGAGTTAAAAAAATGTTATATTAAACTTGTTTTACTTAAGTGATGAAAATCATTTAAAGTTTATAAGTTTATATATCTTCTGCCCCTTTTTGTCAAAACAAAAAGAAGAGTAGCGAAGCGAAATTATGCACGTACTCCCCCTTGGTCGATACTCCCCCTAAATGGAGTGCCAAGATAGGAAACATGGATTTTGAACCTACAAAAAAATGGTTAGTTGGTGATAATGACATATAATCAACCTTGTAGGCACCACACTATATGAGAATATAAGTAACCACAATCACAACTCATATATAACCAACCAACAATTCAAAAAAGATAGTAGAAAAAGACATCATTCCAAGTAAAATTTGACTTTATAAAAGTCAAAGACAAGAAATGAAAAATATCATCCTATTTCTAAAAATAAAAATAAAAATTAAAAATAACCTGGAAAAAAAAATAAAATCCTACTTCTATAAGTAGAAGTAATTCAACACTTCCTAAATGGGGCAAAAGGCCTCTAAACTTGTTCTAAGATTGGTTTAGGTGGGAAAGAGAATCCAAATGCTCAAGGATGTGTTGTATAGCAAAGCGGGTTTCATCTTGAAATTGGTGAAGCAACATTTTGATATTTTCACCTATTTTGAGCATTTGCTCACATTGTGAGCAAACATGGTGATGAGTGGGTAGAAACAGGTCGTTTGATGATGGTGGTGGTGGTGAGTTGTTGTTGGTTTCTTGAGTGGAGGATGGGTTTTGTATGGAGTCAAGCAAGGTGCTTTGTAGCTCCATTGCTTGATGGAGGTGATTTTCGACCATTCTTTGAATTTCCTCATAAGAAGGAAAGAAAGAGTCAAAGGATTGGGATTGAGAATGTGGTGGAGTTGGGTGATCATGGTTTTCAAAGTTAGGTTCTCCATATAGAGGACCATGGATGTCTTTGAAGATTGGATGAAACAACAATGGTTTTGGTTGTTGTGACTCTTGTTGTGGTGGTTGATTGTAGTCAAAAGGCTCATTTTGGTCAAGCAATGGCCTTGGTTTTTCATTTGTCAAAGGTGGTGGATTTGTTGATCTTGGTGGAAGATCATTGAGATCTTGTACAAAAGGATGTGGTGATGTTGGAGGAGACCCAAATAACTCCATTGGCTCAAGTTTAGGTAGTGTTGATGGTGATGGAGTTTTGGATGTTTGGATTGGTGCACTTGGTGGAGTTGGGTCAATGGGTGATTTTGTTGGTGGTGGAGTAGTGAAGTCATTGGGTCCCTTGGGTGATGGAGTTGGAGATGCAAGGTTTAAAAAATGTTTATTTTTGATGGGTGAGGAAAATTCATCCGAAGATGAAGAACTTAAGTTGATTGTGTGATGTGAACAAATTAGTTTCACACTTATGCGGGCGGTTCTCCGAATGGGTCGAGATGGTTGAGAGGTGATTGTTGACTTTGTCATTGTCAAAGTTGTGGTTTAGAAGCTTAAGAGAAGGGATTATGATGGTGATGGTGTGATTTGAAGTGTTCTAAGATGGTTAAATTTATAGGGTGGAGGAGATGTTGGAAGGGGTGTTTGGATTTGATGTTCAACCAAATAAATATTGAGGTTTCTAATGATTTGGGTGAGTTATGAATGTTGTCAAATCAATTGGAAGTCAATCCAATGAAGGTGATGGAGTAAGAAGACAAAGATTTGCAGTAAATGCTTAGTGGTCTTGTCAAATTGGTTGGGAGAATATGTTCCACGGATTGGAAGGATCCTTTGGGAGGGTTCCTTCCCTTATGGATGAAGGTTGCTTGAGTTTGTTATGGCAAATTTTGATTTTTGGCGCGAAATGGCTTCCTATTTGTTTTAGAAGCTAAGAATGATCCTAGTAATCTTAACAACTAATGTAGAATAGATTTCTATCTAAAAAGGATGGTTTGGTGTTGTGTGGAAGTTGGAATTTTGAAAACGGAAACAAGAAATCTGCAGGCAACTGGCGGAACCCTACGACAACATGGGCGGAACCCTTCTGAGGGTTCCGTCCGTTCCGTTGGGCCAAATCTGGGTTACCCAAAATTTTTTACTGGCGGAACCCTGTTAAAGGTTCTGCCGGTTCCGCCAGAACCAAAAAAACATACAGTCCACCGTTTTGACCATCGAGACGATTTTCAAATGTTCTGAAAATTCTTAAAAATGAAAATTTATAACATATCTGATTAGGAAATGCAAAAAATGGACATGTAAACACGCATACCATTGGACTTTGACCGGGGGCTAGCGAATTTCACTATACTTAGTGAAATTTTTCATATTCTTGAAAGTTTGACAATATGCCAAATGTTGTCGTCCTGCATCATTGTTAGTTCATACAAGTTCCAAATAGTACCAAATATCCTACCAACACACAAATACATAACACATATTGTTTAAACGACCAAATTGTTCAAATAGCACCTAGTGCCAAACACTCCTTCCCACACGCTCTCATTGACGATCCACCTTCTTCATGAGCTTGCCAAGGAACCTCCCAAGATATTTGAACATCCCCTTCGGTTGCTTGAACTCTGCCGACTCATTAGGAATTGTTGGAAGTTGTGAAAGGTATTCTAGAGGTGGAAGCCTAGAGTTAGGTAAGCTCTCATCTTCACTCATTGAAGATGATGATGAGGAAGTAAGAGGATGAGGGCGTTTCCCTTGGGTTTTGTAAACTCTCTTATCACTAAGTGGGACAAATGTGTGTGGGATGAGAGAGTAGTCTAGGCGAAGACCTCTAGGAGTTGGAGGAATAGGAGCAATGTGCCTATAGAGACGGGTCAAGAGCATTCCATAAGGCATAGCCGTAGTGCCTTGCACGGGAATGTCGGCCATTCTCTTGGCCATGTAGTAGGCAAGGTTGAAGGGTTGCCTAGCGGACAAGGAGTAGAGCATGTAGCAAAGGCAAACATTGATATGATCCCGGTTTCCTATGGTGCTAATGACATTGGCTCTAAGGAGTTCTTCCCATTTCTTGAATTGGGGCTTGAGTTCATTGAGTTCCATACCATATGGGTCCTTGTTGACCTCATTTCCGGTACGGGTTCTCCTAGTGGTGGTGGTTCTAATGAAGAGGTGGTCACGAAGTTCATCCTTGGACACAAGAGGGGTATCATAGGGATGGATGCGGTCAATGAGTGTGTCAAGAGTTGAGAAGGTATGCTTGTCAGAGTAGATGCAAGTACCACGGTTTGGGACACCTAGGATTTGAGCAAATTCATTGAGAGTGAAGGAGTATTGATGACCACTAGCCATGAAGTTAATAGACATGCGACCATACTCATCCATGGAGAGAGTGACGGATGCATAGAATTCTAAAATAAACCTAGGACAATAGGCTCATCGATTTCTAAGAGACAATCAAAGTTGATGTTTGCAAGTTTCGCGGGTAGGTTTGTACCGGCTAGGAAGGATGGGTCAATGGTTCTACCCTTATGGACATATCGTTTTTCTAAGGCTTTGAAAATGTTGATTTGAGCTTCGGTAAGGCCTTTGGTTTTGTGGTGTTTGGGTAGGTACTTAATGGTGTCCTTGTGGTCGTAATGAGTCACGGGAGGCATGATGATTCCTAGAAATAAAATTTCACATTTTAGTCTTAAGTTAGCGACTATAATAATGTGGATGTTCTAGTGTGTGCCTATATGAAAACAATGTGGAGGTGTGGTTATCTTGACACATTTTGATGCTTAAAACGTTTTATAATGCAAGTTTTGTTATAAAACAAAAGATAACCCAAACGCTCCTAGTTCAATGTAGCTTCGTTTGAATGTACCCGAAAATACATATTAGTTATGTATTCCCTTTAGCATTCAAGAGACATTATGCAAGTGATGTTTTAAACATAACGTTTTTATTTTGTATTCACAATGTGAGACGAAAAAATATTTGTCCTATTTGTGAGAAATTTTTGCAAAAATTTGACATGGGGTGTTTTAGTAAACATGTTTATAACTAGTAAGAATGCAATTCCTAACTATGGGGAACATGATTAGTTTTGTTAAACACCTAATTTCATGCATGAGTTTCTCAAGTTAATGCATAACCTCAAGTTTTTGTTTTTGTGCAAAAATAGAATTCCTAGACTCAGATCAGGAGTGTAATCATGTTTAGAATACTTACAATGATGATTGATGAGCAATGTGAATGAAGGAAGGACCAAAAATTCGTAGGTGTGGATGAATGGTGAAGTGAATAGTAGCAGTTTAGAAGTGGTGGTATGAGATAATGGGTGTTTGGTTTAATATAAACTAAGAAAAAAAAGTTCTACAGGTCGGCGGATATGGCGGAACCAAAAAGAGGGTTCCGCCCGTTTTGTCGCAGGGTTCCGCCGACACTGCTGAGAAAAAGAAAAAATTTTTTTTATTTGTTTTGATTTTTGTGATTTTTGTCTAATGTTTAGAACTACAATGTAGGTTCCATGAGTCCTAAGCCTAGCCTAAGAAGGTTAAAAGGTTCTCGTTTAAGAGGTTTTGTGAGAATGTCGGCTATGTTGTCTTCGGAAGAAACTTTCTCGATTAAGATGTTTCCTTTTTGGATGTTGTCACGAAGAAAGTGATGACGGGTTTCGATATGTTTAGTTTGGGAATGTTGGACGGGATTTTTACTAAGATCTATGGCTCCTTTGTTGTCGCAAAGAATGGAGATGTCATTTAGTTGAATTCCGTAGTCGACAAGAGCTTGCTTCATCCAAAGAGCTTGTTGACATGCCTTTCCGGCCGAAACGTATTCGGCTTCCATTGTTGAGATAGCGAGAGCCGTTTGCTTCTTAGAGAACCATGAGGAGAGACAATGTCCAACAAAAGTACAAGTACCACTTGTGCTTTTTCTATCAGCATAGTCACCGGCATGATCCGAGTCGGCATACACTATGGTGTCCATTCCCGTTCCTTTGGGATACCATAAACCTAAATGTGTAGTGCCCTTAATATATCTAAAAATCCTTTTAACGGCTTTAAGATGAGTTGTCTTAGGATCTTCTTGAAAACAAGCACATAGACAAACACTAAACATAATGTCGGGTCTACTAGCCATTAGGTAAAGTAGACTTCCAATCATACCTCTATATTTAGTGCTATCTACGGATTCACTTTCCTCATCCTTGGTGAGTTTTGTTTCCGTGGACATGGGCGTTTTGATTGGTTTCGAATCTTCTAAACCAAATTTATTAAGCATGTCCTTAATGTATTTGGATTGGTTAAAGAAGATACCATCTTCTAGTTGTTTGATTTGGAGTCCTAGGAAAAAATTGAGTTCTCCCATCATACTCATTTCAAACTCGTCATGCATGATTTTTGAGAAATCAATGCATAATTCTTGACAAGTTGATCCGAATATAATGTCATCAACATAGATTTGGACTATGATAATATGTGAACCTTTCTTCTTAGTGAAGAGAGTATTATCAACTAAGCCCATGGTATACTTATGGTCAACTAGGAAGGTTTTAAGTCGATCATACCATGCTTTTGGAGCTTGCTTAAGTCCGTATAAAGCCTTTTTAAGTTTGTAAACGTGATTTGGTTTTTCAAAATCGGTGAAGCCCGGTGGTTGAGAAACATATACTTCTTCATTTATAAACCCATTTAGGAATGCACTTTTGACATCTATTTGAAAGAGTTTAAAATTGTGTGGGCATGCACATGCAAGTAAAATTCTAATAGACTCGAGCCTAGCTACCGGAGCAAACATTTCATCGTAGTCTATGCCTTCTTGTTGATTATAACCTTGTGCTACTAGCCTAGCTTTGTTTCTAGACACTAAACCATTTTCATCCATTTTATTTCGAAAGACCCATTTTGTTTCAATTATTGTTTGACTCTTTGGTTGAGGAACTAATGTCCAAACATTATTCCTAACAAATTGGTTTAATTCTTCTTGCATGGCTATTACCCATGACTCATCTTTTATTGCTTCATTTAAATTTTTCGGTTCAATGGTTGACACGAAACAAAAGAAGTTGCTTTCATTTTGAACTTTTGATCTTAGTGTTCTTTCGTTAATGTTTCCTATGACACCATCTAATGGATGACTTTTAGATTCTTTGACATTGACAATTTCTTTGTTTAATAGTTCATCTTCCTTGTCATTACCTAAGATCTCTTGACTTTCTATTGCTTGGCTTTCAACTAAGTCATCATCTACCAAAGGTGATGTCTTAGAAGGAGGTGGACTCTCGTCAAAGGTTACATTCAACGATTCCTCGACTCTTAAGGTTTCTTTGTTTAAAACAATGTAAGCTTTACTACTTTGTGAATATTCAAGAAACATACCTTCATAAGACTTTGTGTCAAATTTGGTGAGATAATCCTTTGTGTTAAGAATAAAACCTCTCCTCCAAAGATCTAGTTCGAAACCTACCTAAGTTGAAATATGACCAACACTTTTGTGACGCTTGCAAAGTCAGTAAACAAGTCCATAGTAGCCATAAGGCTAAAAACTTGGTTTTTACATCTAGGTGTCTAGAACTTTTGCATATGGATTTGTTCGGTCCATCCGCTATACAAAGTTATGGAGGTAACTTCTATACTTTGGTAATAGTAGATGACTTATATGTCTCATGTTAGCGTGTCCTAAACGTCTATGCCATAAAGTTGAAGATTAATCAAATGAAGTAAGACAAAGTTTGTCTCTAGATGTTTGATCCATCTTCATGACATACACGTTGTTCTTAAGAACACCTTTGGCTATGGTTATGCCATCTTTAAGTATTTTACTTCCATTTTCACTAAAAAGGACGTTATACTTATTACGGCAAAGTTGAGTAATCCTAAGGAGATTAAAGCCTGAGTTATCAACATGAGCTACATCATCTATAAAAAGAGAGTCATGAGAGATTGTACCTTTTCCAATGATTTTGCTCTTAGCTTTACTACCAAACGTAACATTACCTCAATCACATTTGTGAAATGTTGAGAAGAGACTTTTGTTACCCGTCATGTGCCTTGAACAGCCGCTATCTTTAATCCATTCATCCGGTTCCAAACATACTTTGAGGCACACCTATTTTATGAAAAACATTCAAGCATTTGGTCCCCAATTTCTCATGGGTCCATTTTGGTTAAACATACCATTAACTTGATCCAAGTATGAAAATAGAACATAAGGGTTCCATGACATGTAATTTGGAGTTTGGTAATGTCCAGGAGTGTTTTTGTTCCAAACATGTTGGTAGTTTGGTCGTGTGTTGTAGTTACTCTTTGGAAAGGGGCATTTGGGGATAGGAGTCTTAGGTCTCGATTGAGTAGTTTTAGTTCTAAATTCATTTTTACTAAGTCCTACTCCAGTTTTAACAGCAGGTTTTGTTTCATTTTTATATGTGACTTTGACAAATTTTGAACGATCCAACGTAGAAGCTGTCATTACTGCTGCAGACCCGGCGGAACCCTATTTTGGGTTCCGTCTGTTCCGCGGGCTGCTGTAGCAGTTTTGTTAGTTTCTTGTGCTTTCTTTTCTTGTTTCGTTTGACTCTTCGAAGTTTCTAGTTTCATGAAACCTAGTCCTGTTTTATCGAATGGTGACTTTTGAAGTTTCATAATTTCATCCGCACAAGAAATACTTTTATCGAACTTCTTAAACTTTGTGGTTTGTTTTATTAGATTATCTTGAGTAATTCTAAGTTTCTTAATTTCGAGTTTAAGCTCTTCACATGATTTACACGATGTGTCAATATCTTTACTCTTTTATAATCTCTTAGCTTTTTCTTTTAACTCATAAACTTCATTTTCTAAAAACTCCTTTTTAGTTTTCAAAAATTTATTGTTGTTTATGATTTTTAAGCTTAGTTCACAAAGTTTGTTATATTCTTTTTGTAAGGTGTCATCATCAATAGATGAATAAGATGAGTCGGAGAGTACCTCATTTGAGTCACGAGCCATGAGAGCAATTTCATCATTATTTGGCTCATCGTCATCTTCTTCATAGTCACTCCAAGCACCACTTACAAAAGCTTGTTGAGACTTGCTTTTGGGTGGTTTTGGACATTCTCCAATGAGATGACTTGTGTCTCCACACCTAAAGCATTTCCTTTCAACCTTTTCTTTCTTATCATCACGATCTTTTCGGAAGGTTTTCTTGTCATCTTTAGGTTGCCTTACAAACTTCCCTCGTCTACGAAAGAACTTCTTGAAGTCTCTAACGGCCATGACATATTCTTCATCATCACTATCCGAACTAGATTCTTCATCATCACTTGATTGGACTCTAGCTTTCAAGGCATGGACTTAACCTTTTCTTTCTTGCCTTTAACTATTTCCGAATCTTTTTCCATTACCATTTCATGAACTTTGAGGTTTCCAATTAGCTCGTCAAGTGACATGCTTGAAAGATCCTTGGATTCTTCAATTGCCGTCACTTTTGCTCTCCACTTCGGATGGAGTGCTCTAAGGAATTTCCTGACAAAATTCTTGCTACAAAAAGATTCATCAAGTGCTTTAAGTGAAGTAATAATAGTGTTAAACCTAGCAAATGCACTATCAATAATCTCATCTTCGGGAATAACAAATTGTTCATATTGTTGAACAAGAAGATCAATTTTGTTATCCTTAACTTGTGAGTTTCCTTGATGAGTGACTATTAAAGATTGCCAAATTTCTTTGGCGGTTTTACACATAAAGACTCTTTCATATTCTTTTTTAGGCAAAGCATTGTAAAGCATCATTTTAGCTTCATTATTTTTAGCAATCAATTTCTTTTGATCTTCATCTTTACTATTAGTAGCTACATTATCACCATCAATGATTATATACCATAAATCTATATCTTTAGATTTCACGTAAGTTTCAAATCGGTTTTTCCAATATATAAAACCATTTGCTTCAAAAAGTGGTGGTCTTTGCATAGATTGCCCTTCTTTGTAATTTTCAAAATCCATGGATTGTTTCAAGTTTTAAAACACAATATATTTTAAAAGCTTGAGTAACGTAGCTCTTGATGCCAATTGTGGAAAACTAGAAGGGGGTTGAATAGTTTTACCTGTTTTTCGTTTAATTATCTTTTGAAACTTTCCGTTTAATCAAAGATATAAACTCAAAGACAATATATAATATGCAAGTATAAAGAAAGAAACGATCAAACCACAACACGAGTATTTATCGTGGTTCGGCTACAAGGACTCTTTTTCCTTGCCCTACGTCCACGCCCCGAGTATCTAACTCGAGAGTTTCTTTCACTAGTCAACAAGCTCCTTTCACCGGCGGAGAAAACCTTACACGTCGCTTACACGATTACCGACACTAAGCTAGATGTCGAGTTCTTTTACAAGGGTACAACCACTCCCGTTAGTTCTTTTACAAGGGTACAACAACTCCCGTCACACTATGTATTTTAAGGCCTAAAATACTAATCGATCAGAACTTGAATATACACAATCAAATGAAGTATAAACTACACGAAGTCTATATAATGTTAAGCTAACAAGTCTTGCAACGTTGTGTTGAGTACTTGTAACTTTTATATGAACTTGTGAACTTCTTTGCTACAAGAGAACTTCACACAAATGACAATGTTAATAGGTTAGATGAAGGATGTATGTGCAAAATATAATGAGAAGTGATAAAAGAAAAATCTAAGAAATGGCTTGGTATTTATAGCAAGACTTTCAGCAGCTCTGGCGGATACGGCGGAACCCTCAGATGGGTTCCGCCCGTGTACCTCCAAGGTTCCGCCAGGTCTGACAGTAAGTTTTGCAATAAATCATTCCAAACCAACCAAAGTCACATCAACTTATTTCTAGTCAAACACATACTTGTGTAAGAAGACTTATGGTGAGTCAAACACACAATCTTTCCTTAAATGCATATTGATGTGTTTGACACAAACTTACCATAAATGGGATGTGACATTTCTATTCTAAGAAATATAAAAATGTTGTGTTTTATATGAAATGTAAATGTAGCAAATGTCTAATTATGTAAGTCTTTAAACTCAAATTATGTTTTACTAAAAACTAAAGTTTACACTTTGTCGTTAACAAAATTTAGCAAAGATCGTAAAATATAAATAACGTTTTTAGGCGATATTTGTATTAACATTTGGGTTAGTTGACTAGGAACTAATTCCGCCCACTCTTCCAATACCCGAGATTTTTACTTGCTTTATAAAAAACTATAAAAATACAAAAAGAATCATTCCTCACCTTTAGACCTAATTTAATTAAGTTTTAATCCTAACGACACTATTCCCCGAGAGAACGATCAATTCCCCAGTACTTGCCACTACACTATACTACATCGGTCAGGTACACTGCCTGGTGGGGATTGCAAGCTTCTCAAGATCCCTTGAGAAGTAAAACTTTTTGCAAGGTTGCAAAACCACGCATCACAAAACAAAAAAAAAATGATCCGAACTTTCTGAGTATCGCAATCAACCACCTTTTAATCCACAACCTTCTTAGTATCGTAATTAACCACCTTTTAATCCACAACTTTCTCAGTATCGCAATCGACCACCTATTAATCAAAAAACCTGTTAGGAATCCCAATTAAGGATCTTTTTTGTAAACATTGTATATCGTATGGCCATTACACCAACTATAATTCCTACTTGAAATTATTGCAAGTCTTCCTCTTGACCCTTCTTGAAATTCTTGTAATGATGTAGTATATTATAGCTTCTTAGAGCTTGATTTTACACTTCAATTTTGATTAAAACACATAAGAACCAAAGTAGCTTTTCTCCATCTCTTTCTCTTTTCCTGGAACCAACATCAGCAAACCCAAACACTATAACTTTCTTGAAATCTCTTGTATAAACATGTTTATCTAGTTAAGTTTAGCTTATTTACAATTTTGGTCCCAAAGCCTCATCTTCTTATTCCGCCAGAAGGGAGTGTGTTGACATAGTGATTGTGAACTCTCGAGTGGAAAATGATTCAATTGGCGTTAAAATAAATAAATAAAATAATAAAAAAATACATAATTCAACTAGTCTTTAACATATTCCGTAAATAATAAGTACTTACCGTTATCATGTTAAAATTCGGAAATACCAAGGACTTAATGAAAGGATACTATAACAGAAGACTCAAGTAGTAATAAAAGATCGCACTGCAAAATAGATATGTGTGGGAAAGAAAATGATTACCTAAATTAAAAGCATAATAAGCGCAAAGACAACCATCGCAACTTCTGTCAAAAAATTCACACATCTTGTCCCAAGTTTACCCAACAAAAAATTATACTTTTTGAATGTTGCTTGTTGATACGGTTTGTGGGTTTTGGTTTAATTGTTTATATTTTTAGTGTATTTTAAATTTGGGGTTTCAAATTGAATTTTTGGAAAATTGGAGTTTTTTTTAGACGGGTTTTTTTTGTTTGTTTGGAAGAAATGAAGAAAAGGGTGATGGATGACTTTATATATGGGCAAAATAATCATTCCACATGAATAAATGGGATTTGACAACAGATAATGGGACATTGACCGAGGGAAAACAGGTTAAGATACCTCATTGACACAAAAACCATGAGGTTTAGACTCCCGGCGACGTAAACCCAACTTTTGTCCCATCGTGATGTTTTTTTTGCCAAGTTTAGGGACCAACGGTGTATTTTACTCTTAACTTAATTAGTTGCTCATCACATTAATTGGATGATATGTTTCGTTAAGATGAACTATCAGGCAATATAATTGTATTTTAAATGTGAATTAGAATTTTCAATTTAAAAACAATTTTAAATAGTTTTAACATGCGGTAATTAAACTTTGTACATAAAGATGACCCATATTTATGAAAGTGCTACATATGAACTATTACTACGTACATCAAATATAATTATAATTCAAAATTAATAATCATAATTAAAATAAAAACAAAAAATTAAGCTATTTGTTTTTTAATAAATAAAAATACATTATTGAAAACTAGATGAGTACCCGTGAATAGTAACGAGATTTTATAGGGGCAGATAGTTGTAGTGATAAAAATAATTTTATGGGTTATAAACAAAAAATAATAAAAATTTAAGAATTTAGGGATTAAACACAATTTAAACCGAATGAAAATAATATAAGTAAACAAAAAATAATAATAAAAATTTATGATTTTGATATACAGTTTTTAAAAATTTTTCAAACTACTAGTTAAAAAAAAAGAAAAAAGAAAAAAAAAAAAAACGTTCGCAATCTGAAACACTCGATTGAAGAAGAGTAAATTACATGGATGGTCCTTGTGGTTTGTAAAAAATAACAACTTTCGTCCCTCGAAGTTTAAAGTTGCACTGGTAGTCCCTAAGTTGGTAAACAAATAATACCACCGGTCCTTTAGTTTAACTGGTGTCAAGTTGGTCCGTTATAATTTACACATTAGCCCTTTGGTTAAATATCGTTGCATCGTTTATCCTTAATAATAACGGCTGTTTATAATTTAAAGTTTCCATATGTTTTTATCCGTTTTTACGCGTTTTCATCCTTTCTTATACATTTTAGTCCGTTTTTATCCATTTTCGTCCGTTTTTGGTTGTTTTTATACATTTTTGTCCGTATTCTTACATTTTTATGTGTTTTTATCCTTTATCGTCTATTTTTCTTATGTTTTTATCCGTTTTCGTCCATTTTTATATGTTTTCGTCAATTTTTCTTATGTTTTTATCCGATTTTATATGTGTTCATCCGTTTTTATACGTTTCCAAACATTTTTATACGTTTTTGTCCGTTTTTATATGTCTTCATAAGGTTTTTATTTGTTTTTAGACATTTTCATCCCGGATAAAACGTATGAAAATATACAAAAATGTAGGAAAATGTAAGAAAACGGGTAAAAACGTATAAAACGCATGGAAACGTATGAAGAAGTATAAAAACATAAGAGAAACGGACGAAGAAATATAAAAACATTCAAAAACTTATAAAATAGACGAAAACGGATAAAAACGTAAGGAAACATATGACAACTTAAAAAACGGAAGAAAATGTATAAAAACGGGAGGAAAAGGATGAAAACGTATAAAAATGGTCAAAACATATAAATAAGGACGAAAACGAATAAAAACGTATGACAACTTAAGAAGAATGGAAGAAAATGTATAAAAATGGATAAAAATGTATGACAAATTAGGAAAAATGGCCGAACATGTATAAAAACGGATAAAACGTATAAAAACAAATGAAAACATATAAAACGGACAAAAATGGATAAAAACGTAAGAAAAATGGACGAAAATGGAAAAAACGTATAAAAATGTAAGAAAATGGGCGAAAACATATGGTAACGTATAAAAATGGATGAAAACGTAAGAAAAATGGACGAAAACGTATAAAAACGGATGGAAACGTAAGAAAAACGGACGAATACATATAAAAACGGACGAAAACTGATAAAAACGTATAAAAACGGACGAAAATGTGCAAAAACGGATAAAAACATATGGAAACTTTAAATTATAAACAACCGTTATTATTAAGGATAAACGATGCAATGATATTTAACTAAAGGGGCTAATGTGTAAATTAAAATGAAACTATTTAACACCAGTTAAACTAAAGGACCGGTGGTGTTATTTGTTTACCAACTTAGGGACTACCGATGCAACTTCAAACTTAAAAGTTGTTATTTTTGACAAACCACTACCATCTATGTAATTTACTCATTGGGCAAAACTAAGCTACAGAAATCGTATAACGATCTGAGAATGGATGAGCTTGAATTCCAACGTGTTGTTCATCTCTTTCCCGTTGTTCGCACTCGCGATTATAATGTAATTTTTAATATCTCTCTACCCTAATTGTTTGTTATTCCACATCTAACAACCTTTCAATTATTAATTAATTTATAAACTGTGTATAATTAATTATCTTGAGTTAATTGGAATTTTTATTAATTGCTGTGCTAAATGCAAATTACTTATTGTTATGTTGTGGTGATTTTACAATAGGCATAGACCAACACACGATGATATTCAGGTTTTTAATCACTGGGATTTTTTTTTTTTTTTTGAGTGATAAACTTTGATTAAACAGGATACATGAAATTAGTCGTGAATCACTGAGTAAATGTGCAACCTCCCTAGTTTACTTTTTCACTTTGGATTAGTTTTTGTAGCGTTCAATATTGAACATTCCTTCCCTAAGCATCCCTTAATTTGTAGAGACGAGCATCTAGATGTTATATCAAATCATGAACCATCTAGTCGCTTAGTCTATGGGCTGCATTTGAACTCACTCCCATGAATTGCATTTTTTTGTAGCTTTCATATATATCCTATGCATCATTATGTGGATATTGGCACCTGAATTAGACTTTATATGTATTTATGTCGTGATATTTGTGGTCCCAACATAGCGACATAATTAGTAGCTTCATGCCTTCATCCACCATGCTTTTATCATATGACTCCAAATTATGTAAAATTCGTCTTAATTAAGGTTGTGCCCGCAATGTTTCTAGTTGATGCATACCATATGGTAGCATTTATCTATTATTCTGGAATGAGCACCTAATTTAATTGTATTTAGATGATGCCATTGACAATCAGAGCTCTAGGATCTTGTTAAGAACTCAATGAAGTGTCAGTTGTGCGATAAATTTTTCCCCATCGAGTACATTATTCAACATAAAGTCTGCGATGCATAATTCTATCTGATGTGGTGCTATTTTTTTTGTAGGCTGAGTCTGAAGTGCAAAGACAATTAACAACCCAAGCATCACGCAGGGTATTCTTCTTTTATCATTCATCTCTTCTATAACCTTAATTAGTTTTATTGATCTCTTTGTTTGACAATTTTGCAAACCAATAGGTAAGAGAGCGGATAAATTCACAAATTGAAGGGGGTTCAAAGGAAAACGTTATTGGAGGCACAGATGAACAAGGTAATTGGATTTCTATTTTACTATTTACAATATTTAATTTTGATATTAGACATAGCCTTGTCGGGTTTTTATATAACATCGAAAATTAAATGTCATTGTAGAGATTCATCCTATGGATTGAACTCTTTTTACTATCTCTTTTGTCCAAACTTGATTTTCTATATGATTTGAACACCCTTAGGGAAATGTTTCTACTTAGCTACGCGTCACTAATTTTGTAATGTTTGATTATCTAATCTTCATATACAGTTAATTGCAACCTTATTTAGAGAACCCATAGAGAATTGTCTTTGGCAGATTGAATTATACAGATCTAGATTCTATTGGCAGAAGTAGTTTTGTTAACACATTGTTTTCTAGATATATTACTGGTTATCTTGTTTCTTTTTCAACAGATGCATTTTGGGGGAAACTAAAAATTACTGCTGCAAAGAAGGTACAGTTTCTGTTTCTTTGACAGTTTTATGTAATACATGATGTAGGGTGTCATGCATTATATGCAATGTTTTTTTCTGGCATTAATTAGTTTTGCATTGCTATAAGTGCACCATTTGTTTTATGCATCTATTATGGCTAAGTTAAAATGTATATCTTAGTCAAACCGAAAATAGGATTTGCAGTCACTTGTTTTGACTATGTCGTTAAGCCACTGTGGCTGTTCAATACCGCCATTACGTGTAGCAATACTGCATGGCGCTTCTGCTGGTGGGAAACGAGTCAATTTTTGTTACCTGATGCAACGATCTACGAGCCTGGTATCAATGTTGTAGAACTCACTAGGCGGTGCTTGAGCAGTCGGCTACCTTGTAGGGAGTAATTGGTCTAGGGTGGGAGTACTCGGATTGGATTCTTTAAAATTTAAGTCTCAATTATATCCGACACAAACATAATACTTTCAATACTTGATCAAATAGTTTAAGGTTCATATACTTCAAAGTTCAAACATGAATATTAGATTGGTGTTTCATCCTTGTCGTGTTTGTATTGTTCACTTATTAAACACCATTCAACTTATATTCAACCTCCTCATGTACTTCCTCCTCACTCTTTGACTTGAATTCTTCCTCCTAAAGTTATCTTGATCTAGCACTTGTCGGAGGTCTTAATAGTTCATCGACACCCATGACTTCACTAACCATCTCCTATGATAGTCCTAACTCAACTTCATCTATATCATCCTTAACAATGCAATTTTGAGCCTTACTTGCATCGTGCGTTAGAAGTACTTCATGACCTTCTCTTTTTTTTTTTTTTTTTTTTTTTTTTTTTTTTTTCCCTCCATCAAATCGACCAAAAACAAGATTTTTCTGTTAAGTTACCTCTATAAAACCGATGATTTCTTGTTTCGCCTTTTAATTTATTTTTTGTTCATCCTCGACTTTTTTTGTCCATTTCCCTTGTGTCTTTTTTCTTGTTGCTCAAAGCATCGAGGATTTCTTGTTTCGCCTTTATAAGTTCAATCTATATAAAATCAATGGAAGGCTTCCAATCCGCATCGCCCATTGGAGAACTTTGACTAACGGTGCAAAAACTTTTAGACATAATGTCACACCGACCGAAAATGAGAGACTTTGCACCGTTAATCGGATTTCTCTAATTGTTTTGAAGATCTTACATTTCTCTCATATATTACTAGCAAATATATGCTAGTTAAGACTTCTTTTCGGCCAAACTTAATAAAGTGAGAACGAAGCAAATCTTGTAACTCCCAGTCTCGCAATGACCCTTTTCTTTGTAAATGCCTCATCATAGCCAACGTTTTGTGGTGGCCATAAATAAACCCCATTAGTTTTTTTCTTGATCAAGATTTTTATTATTATTATTTTTTTATTTTTTTTTGGTACCGTACCAATAGGAATAAAATGTAAATGCAACAATAAAATAAACACGGCTAAGAATAAATAATAAAATAAGAAACAAGCACGATAAACTTATTACCTTTTAAGCATAAGAATAACAGTGTGTGTGGAACATTATGCCCAAAAGATTGTTTCTTCGCTTGAAACAAATTTGATGCTCTCATATTAATATATACATTGACGCTTACAACTGAACAACCTTTTCGGGACTAACTTTTTCTATGCAACAATCTATATACTTTAATATGTGCTCACTTGTGTCAGCTTGATCTAAGGGCACTCCCATTCATAACCTGGGTTAAGTTTTAACACGGTGCTACGTGCTTTAACACTTTCACCTTAACTGACAAAAAAACACCCACAACCATAACTCAGCTTTAACTCAACTATTTTCAAATTCAGCCCCTAAACTAAAACTAATATTTCATATAATAAACCACATAACATTAAATCTTAATAAACCACATAACATTAAATCTTAAACATTACAATACGAAATATAAAAAACACTTAAAATAACAATAACAACGATTAAAAAAAACCGAAACATAGTAAATTTAAAGCATACGAATTACAACTACTTATTCATCTTCTTCTGAATCTTCTTCTTCTTCTTCATGTTGCTGCTGGCGTTGAAGACGTTTCTGCCAAACATGGTCCATAAGGTCTCGTTGAAGTTGAGTATGCATTTCTGAGTCGCGCATTTCCCTTGCCTTGCGACGCTGGGTATTGATCGACCCACCTTTCTTGCCTCAAATGTAGTGTCGGATCCACCCACATTTCGCCATACTCACGGAGTCTAAACTTTTGATCTTTCAAAATCATGTTATGCAAAATTATGCAGGTATACATGATTCGTTGTATCTTGACAATTTCCGGTGCACGGGCCGGTTGTTGTAGTATACCCCAACGTCCTTGGAGCACACCAAAAGCACGTTCGATATCCTTGCGTGCACTTTCTTGCTTCTTTTTGAAATAACTATGTTTCTCGTCAGTCGTTGCCAAGAAAGATTTGACGAAAGTTGCCCATTGTGGGTAAATTTCGTTAGCTAAGTAATACCCATGTTCATACCTTCTTCCATTTACCATATAGGGTGCCCTTGGGGATTCGTTAGCAAGAAGATCGTCGAACAAATTAGAGTTATCTAAGACATTAATATCATTATTTGCCCCTGCCATACCAAAAAATGCATGCCAAATCCACAAATCTTGTGAAGCAACAACTTCAAGCATTATTGTTGGTTATCTTTTATCACCCCTACCAAATTGCCCCTGCCAAGCCACCGGACAATTTTTCCACGCCCAATGCATGCAATCAATGCTACCAAGCATTCCAGGAAAACCATGTTCACACTCATGCTGTTCGTAAATATTTTGAATGTTGGACCATGTTGGTTTTCTTAGAAACTCAGGCATAAACAAATCCATAACACACATGTTAAAATTATCAAGACATAGTCGTGAAGTACTCACCCAGTTGCAAATACTCGTCAAATGCATCTGAGCTGCCGTATGCCAATTGGCGTATGGAAGCACACTAAGACTCATCCGACCCGTAGCGTCGGGTCCTACTGTAAAGTATTTAAAATGATCCGGAAGAGGATCGGATTCGTAAGATTCATACCTTTGACAATATCTAGAAATAGTTTCCTGCTCATACGAAACCTTCTACGAAACTTCCGGTTGTTATACTTACAGCCGTCAATGAAATAGTCGTTAAGCTCACGTTCTTCGGCAAGCTCACGTTCACAGAATATGTGTGTACGAGCCACCTTAGTACGAGCTGTTGCTTCTTCTAAGCGTTGATGATAACTCGTACGCGGCAATCATAAACTCGATATCTTGTTCGTCATCAATGTCTGACTAGCTCCGAGCTAATTCGTCACTTTGATTTAGATCCATTGTGAATGAAGATTTTTTTTATTTTATTTATTTATTTTTTATTTTATTATATATATTTTTTTTTAAGAGGAAGTATAAAGACTAAAGATTAGATGTGTATATGTGAAAGAAAAAAAAAACTATGTGTTTAGTTGGTATTTATAGTAGTGGGTAAATGATTTTTTTTATTTATTATTATTTATTTATTTATTTTATTTTTTTTAAGTTAAAATGTGATATAGCCGTTTGGAAAGTACAAGGGCTGTTTTTGTAATTTTTTTTAAATGTAAAGGGATACATATATAGCTGTTGGAGGGCTGAAAGTGATTTTTTTTTTATTTTTTTTATATGCAATTGTGGCTTAACTCCACGTTAAACCTTTAACACCCCTCGTTAACGCTCTATTTAACGCACAAGACGCAACGTTAACGCAAGGTTAACGTGCGTTAACCTGTCTTTAACGCAGGTGGTGAGTGACGAATGCGAATGCTCTAAAGATTCTCTAGAAGACAAATGGTACCTAACTTTGTTCACATAAAAATTGATGGTCTTTATTATTTTATTTTATTTTTATTCCGACCATGCATTTGTCATACATGAGCATCCGTAAAATTTCCATTCGTCGTCGTATCTTTTCAACCACTATTTCTTTGTTTCAACCTTTTTGTTTAGAAAAGTGTCCCAACTCATATCTAGTTGAAGCTTGAGCTCTAGGTTGAAATTGACCAATCGCCTCCAATAACATTTTAAAGCTATCATTTCCAAACACATGAAACGAAATCGCACATTCGAGAGGCAATAGAAGGAGAAAGAGAACTCAAGGCAACGTGCCTTGCCTAGGCCAAGTAGAGAGGCGATTAAAAAAGTTTCATAGTCAATAAAGTATGTTAACCAAATTTGAGAAGTCTTCTTGTTAGAGTATTCACACAACGATGTATGGCGTTGATACAGCGTCATAGAGGAGAGATAAGAGGGCTTCTATACTGTATATTCATAGTGGAATGGAAACCAAATCTTGCATCAAATAATCGTTTCACGCGAGGGGCAATTTTGTGTCCGAAAATAAAAAGTATAGATGGACCATATGTGAAGTCTACATCTACATTCGAGAGGCAATAGAAGGAGAAAGAGAACTCAAGGCAACGTGCCTTGCCCAGGGGCAAGTAGAGAGGCGACTAGAAAAGTTTCATAGTCAACAAAGTATGTTAACCAAATTTGAGAAGTCTTCTTGTTAGAGTATTCACACAACAATGTATGGTGTTGATACGACGTCATAGAGGAGAGATAAGAGGGCTTCTATACTGTATATTCATAGTGGATCGGAAACCAAATCTTACATCAAATAATCGTTTCACGCGAGGGGCAATTTTGTGTCCGAAAATAAAAAGCATGATAAGGCAAGATGATTGCTACGACCTGGCCCATGGGACTAGTCGAACCAAGCGAGGGCCTTCGACTACACTAATCATAAGCCCACCTACAAATATATTCTTCTACGCAATTCAATTTTCTAGTTATAGAATACCATTGGAAACATCACCTTCTTTGTTCTTTCCTTATTCAAAACATCTTTGGAAGCTGTAAATTTATCTACGGAACCAAAAGAACAGAGTGGCTCCATGTCCAAAAAGTCTTCCATTCCTCCGCTTAAAGCTTCAACATCATCATGTCTACTATTATTTTTGCATTTGGTATCAGTAATAGCATTTCGACACTTGATTTAATCTCTTTTGTTGCTTTTTTGCATGAAACAACATTTCCCACTATGCATGCAATGTGATATTCCCCTATTATTTCGTGGGGACACACACTAATCCGTATAAAGCACATTTCACTTTATCCAATTTGTAATTTATTTTTATAACAAAGTGATAAAGTGAAATGTGATCTATGTAGAAAAGTTGTGCGGAGAAATTAAGGGAAAGAAATATGCGAACATAATGCAAAATATTGCTTCATGTAAAAAAGCAACAAAAGATCAAATTAAGTGTCCAAATGCTATTAGTGGTACCAAAAACAAAAAGAAGGGTAGCAAAATGATGATGAAGCTTTGAGAGTGGAGGTAAAGATTGGTAGTATTGAAACCATTGACATTACAAATGCAATGGAAGATTCTTTTGGAGACATGTATGTCCAATTTACTCTTTTGGTCCGATGGATAGATGTACAACTTCTAATAATGTTTTGAATACGGAGAAGAGCAAACATGGGGATGTTTTCTATGTTATTCAAAAAGAAATAAAACAATTAAAGTGAAAAAATATATTGTATGAATGTGCGATTCCGTTTATGTGTTAAAAAAGGATAGCTTCAAAATTTTATTAGCTACGGTTGGTCAATTTTGTCCTCTCGCTCAACCTCGATATGAGTTGGGGAAATACTTATCTAAGAGAAGAGGTTCAAATAATGCAAAATTTGTTGAAAAGATACGAAGACAAATGGAAATTGAATGGTTGCTCAATTATGGCAGTTTCGTGGTCCGATAGAAAAAGGAGCATCCTGAATTTTGTCTTCTTAAGAATCTTCGGATCAAGTGAGCACATAGTTGAGTACGTCGATAGTTCAAATCATTGAACAAGACTAGAATGACACATCTATCTAATATTTATATTTGAGCTTTGAAGTATCATGTTTATGGCATACATAATCTCAAAATTTATATATATAAAAAATTCTAACCTGAGTACTCCCCACGCCTAGGCCGATTACTCGCTACAAGGTAGCCGAATGCTTGAGTGCCGTCTAGTGAGTTTTACAACATTGAATAAGTGATTTTGTTTGGAACTTTGTATAGGACAATAATACTTCTTGTAAATTAATATTTCTGTAAATGGTCATCAAGAGTTCAGAACTATGGTCCTTATAGCAAGTTTATCCATAAAGCACACTTTTTCTATATAAATAGTGTTTCTTAGGATGCTGGTTGAAGTTTTAGTATCCTGACAAGAATTTTACAAGTTTTTCTTTGGGGGTTATTATCCAAGAAAATCATTGGCAACAAGTATCCTAGAAGGTTTCAAGTTGAAGAATGTTTCTGTATCTAATTTGGATACTCCTATTTTTTAGCTTCTTCATATGTGATTCATCCATAAATTAATGGGAGAATTTCATATCTCCCCCTATTTTCATCATTAATTTCATATATACCCAAAATACAACCGTTGAATGCATTTTGTACCATGCTTTTAAAGCATGATTTGGGTAAATATGAAATTTTCAAGTTTTAGTTGGGGAGAAATAAAAAAGATGCCAAGAATGCTCTGATGTTGTCTTTAAATATTTTAAAGTATGATTAGGGTAAATATGAAATTTTCAGCATTCTTGGAATCTTTTTTATTTTTTTATTTCATGCAGAAACTCATTCATGACTGGGCCTTTGGTTTATTTACATTCTTTAGCATGGTATAGCCATTCAAAAGAGAAAAGAATAAGAAAAAGAAAAAAGAAGCATGCTCTAGTATTGTCAATGAACAAAGTTATATGGGAACAGTGTTAACGTTAAAGGTGTAATACTTGCATGTTTAAGTTTATATTATTCGAGCCAGGCATGAAATCTATCGATCTATCTCACGCCAGTAGTTCTGAGGCTTGATGTCTATAGTGCATTCTAAGTCCCCTTGATGTACCACCATGACTCAAGGCAAAACTGTGTTTCTATTTGGTGAGAAAATACTTTGGAGGTTTGCTTGTTAATAGAAGTTTTGTATTGGGTCTTACCCATTTTTCGCGAACATTCTATCATTTCTATGCTCAAGTTTCATGGTTCTGCATCTAAGAAAACTTAGTTCTTAAGGTTAGCAGAAAGATTAGTCGTGAAGTTGTTGTTTTATCCAATTAAACTATCATGTCACTTCTTATTTTGTTAAATTTTCAGTGCTAAACACCCCCTAAATGTACACCTTTTTAGTGTTTTGTAAAACCTGATTATGTTTGGGTGATCCAGACATCTTTTTGTCCTATCTTTTTGAGTAATGTGAATTTATATCACTAATGTGTTGCAATTGATTACAAAATTATTGCTTTTAGAGTAATAATTTAAATTTTTGAATAAAACATTTTAGGTTGTTGAAAATAGACTTTGTGCATCTTTCATCCCGGTTAACCCATTCGTTCCACCTTTAGCTAATATATTGATTTGGCACGTTTTAGATAAAGGTCACTCCAAATTGACCTATCAAAAGGAAATGGGTTGAAATGGTCTCTTCTTAAAACAAAAGGGTTAATCTCACCATTTCACCTTATGGCTTATGTTACAGGTTGGCAATGCTGATGCAGAGGAGTTCGTCAAGGCTTTCCAACATGTTTATAAAAAACTTGTATGTACCCACCTCATTACTTTAACTTTAAAAAAATAACAAACTCTCACTGGAAACGGTTTCTTTTTCAGGTTTTTGAGGAGCTATCTTTAACCGCTGCTCAACGGTTCATAAACTCGTCATAAGATTTCAGCTTAACTATTTGCTTGCTTCACTCTGGCAATTTTTATTTTTATTATTATTTTTTTTTGCCTTGCGTAAAATTTGCTTTATGTATTTGTGATATATTACATAGCCTCTGAATTTGACTGATTCATTGTCTTGTATAGGGGTGAGCAAAACCGACCCGATCCCGAATCCCGTCCCGATCCCGAGTCCCGATTCCTGTCCCGAAACCGAACCGATGTCAAACGGGTCGGGACTCGGTTTGTGTTTTCCGGCTTGTCGGGATTCGGGATAGTCGGGATCGGGTCGGGACGGGCCAAAAACCGAAAAACAACAAACAAAACCGAGAAAACCGACCGACCCCGTCCCGTCCCGTCCCGACTGTCCCGAAACCTAACCGAGCTTAATCGGGTCGGGACTTGGTTTGTGTTTTCCAACACATTGTCTTGAATCTCTTGATACGACTTATTAGTCTCAAGTTGATAAGATTAAATAGCATTTGTGAATTAAAATCACCACATAACTTACCAGTTTACCATTCGTTTTCTATGCATTCCCCTTATGATCCAACATGGTTTCATTATCATAGAGTTGCTCTAGAACTGACTTGGTTTCAAGATTTAGAATCTATGTTAAATCACTATATAGAAGGGCTGCTGGGGCTTGGGTCCCTCTTTTGGGTGATTTCTAAGCACTTGAGTAGATCTTAAAGGGCATGTTTCGTGTGGGTGATTGTATAAATTTTTGTATGATGCTGTCAATGAGTCAGATTTGCATTGAATCGTCCAATGAATTTATATGACATACGAGCCAACTACATGTGTTATGATTTACTCGAGAAGTGGATGACTTGAATAACTTGCCCAAATGGTCATGACTTATAAATGTTGCTACGTGTTTTCCTTTTAACACAAAAGAGTTTGTATAATCAAAAACCATAATTAAAACAAGTAAAATAGTTTTTCAGTTTTTCCTTTACAGAAAAGTGTCGTTTAAGTTTAAAAAATATATATATACATCTATTGGAACACGAGTTTTGCATAGGATTGACATTATAGTCAAACACAAAAAAGAATGATTCTTATTATGTGTGACGACAATATATTATTTTATTATGACATACTTTTATTTTAACAAGTGGGAAGGCACCCGCTGCGTTGCAGCAGGAATTTTCGATGAATTTTTGCAATAATTATTTACGAATAATGTTTGGGTGGGGCTTCTTGTTGTAAGATCGTCGTATTTTTTTGCCGACACGTATTGTATTTGTTTAGAACAAATGTTGTCTGAAGCTATATTTATATTTGTAGTTGTCGTACGAGACATCCTTTTTGGAATGAATGCTGAGCCGGGCACCAGTGTGTTACGGCAGGGCTAATTTTGACGGTTATAGTTTTAAAAAAATTTAGAAAAAATTTAAGATAATTTTAAAGTTATTTGATAGGTTAAGATGCATTTTGAAAGTTCTTTTTTATATATATATATATATATATATATATATATATATATATATATATATATATATATAGGTTCTTTAAAAAAACACACTTTAATAGAAAAGTAAGAAAAGTGTACAAATCACTCTCCTCCCTTCCCCCTCTTTTTTTTTCCCAACTCAAAGGGCTTTATTGTAACTTCTTTTATTTTTTAAGGCTTGTGTGTCACTTCTTTTATTTTTCAGGATCAGTTTTGTAACTTTTTTATTTTTTCCCTTCTTACCATATTTTTCTATCATTTACGCTAGTTTGGTCAAATGAAGCAATTTAACTTTTTTCAAAAATGTGTCTCGTGTGTGATTAGTATACACCATCAAAAGCTAAAAAAGCCACACAAATTATTTCACGTTACACTAAATAAAAAACCAAGATTATCCAAGCGTGTTCTTCTTGAGCCTCAATTGGAGATGCAAACTGCCATGGTTGTAGCTCTTGAAGCAGTTCCTTGGTTACATCAAATATCAATTGGTTACATCTGTATGTTTATCAAGTATGCGCTATCAGATGGCCCCATAATTGTTGCTTCCCAATGGAACATATCCTCAACAACTGACCTGTAAAATGAAGTATCCCATTGTTAGCTTAGAAACAACATCAATCACCGCATAAACGTGAAACCAAACAGCCATGTAACATAAGCTCATCAAGCAAAACAAGTGTGCGACAAGCCCATGAGAGATTGATACTATTAAACTTAGAGCTAACTAATCAGTATCCACATTATGGCAGCAATACACTAGACAAGCCATATTATGGCATGACAAAAGGACACCATTACTCAAAAGGAATGAACATCCCATTTAGTTAATCATAGCTTGCAAGTGCATCTAATCTACATACAATCTGTAACTTGAACTAAAAAATAATCAAAAGCCAAACGATTCCTAAAGATAAAGAAATCAAACATAAAGCATTGAATCAGTCGCATTACAATGCTCCTTGATAACTATACGTATTTACCTCCTACCCCGCTATTCCTCTCCAACAGGACCTTGCGCACCAACCTCACACGAAACACCAACAATACAACTATGGTCTACTAAACACTAAATATTTACACATAATCATAATAAACCATCTCTAGTTCACTACCTCGATCAATAACTAAACTAGTTATAAAAAAGCCAGATTATGGGGGTTGTTAGTGCTAGCTTATTTATTGTGCTAATGAAGTTATGTCAATTTAAAACCTCATTAGCCGACATTTTTCATCTTATGTAAGGTCGTAAGCTCAAAGCTACAAAATTTAGGCTCACAAGCTTTTTCAAATTTACATGATTTCATTCGGCTTACTAGCCAACAAATAAGCTAAAACACAAACACCCCCTAAACATGAATCAACACTTGGATGCATGAATCATCTCTAATATATAAGACGTAACAAGACTCATTTCTAACAAAGTTCGTTCATCAACTGAACTTAGAAAGGATCAATAAGGCACAACAGTTAACAGATGCACCAATCTGTGTTAATGGATGCACCAATCTTTATTAACAGATGCACCAATCTATGTTAATAGATGCACCAAGATAAGACACATCAATTAACAGGAAGACTATGTGGTATGCATCTATAATTTTCAGATAGATTGGAGAAGCATTCACCATTGCTTACATGCAAGGCCTTATTTTCTTACCTAGAAAAGTATTGGAAAGTAAAAGTAGATTACCTTTGTAACAAACGGCGATTTGGTTCAGGGAATGTGTCACATATAATTGTACGCATGGCATTGACTCTTGTGGCTCGATCAGTTCCTAATAATAAGTTGACATATCAGTAAAATGCCATGAAATAATATGCCTCTAATAATCTGTATGCAACATCTCTTTGTCCATAAGGTCTGGCTGATTGAACAATGATGCCTTAAGGATTCTCAATTGTTGCAATCACCTTAGCAGCCATCTCAAGCTTTTCCAATGTCTTTCCGAGGTTGAAAAGGTAAATTTCTGAAAATAGATGAAAAACACAACACAAACGTCACCAACTATACCAGATAGATTCCAATAAGTTTTCTAACCACATTAGGCATTATAGAAATAAAAAAAGTTCATATTAACTCTTATAGCATCTTGACAAACATACATTGCCATTAATATCATTAGACAAAATCAATCAAATTACTTAAAAACGGATACTATGATTCAAACGGATGCACTAAAGTACCTCAAAATGATGCACTAAAGCTCCTCAAATGGATGCAGTAGAGTACCTCAAACGGATGCACTAAAGTACCCAAACGCTACTTTATTAACAAGGAGTGAGATATATAAGTAACTGTACTACTGTAGTTTGTTGCAGCTGGTATGAGACTGATTATCGACAGCTAAATAATCAAATAATCATCAAAGTCACTTTATCCCATAAGTAAATGTAACTAATTACAGAAAACCAACTTTATAAACCACATTTAAACACCCCTTAAGCACATGAATGGTTAACTTAATCCTAATTACAAGGTGCATACCTGCACAAATTAACTATCATCATGGTAACAAGTTATTACTATATAGTAAACTGCTACTAAGGATTTGTCGGAGAAAGTGACGCATATTCAAAATAGATGAGAACATGATGTCACAATTAAGATCAAAACTATCAGCACAACTTGTGTCCAAGAAGAGAGACGATGCACAATTTATCTATATGCATAATGTAAACTAGTCTCTGCTTTGTTACGAGTAAATTTATCAAAATGGATAATAATTTCATACAAACGGGTTATTATTGCCGCATCTTCTTAAAAGTAACTGATTCAGTAAAGTAGTCTATGCTTTGTTACGAGTAACTTTATCAAAATGGATAACACTTTCATACAAATGGTTATTATTCCTACATCTTCTTGAAACGTTCAATACACACATACCTAATACAAATGACCAGTTTGAATGGTAAATAGTGGAGGTAGAAGGTGCACATCTCAGTCAACAAATTATCTCCACATACATACTGAATATACAAATAAACAACATAATCACATAGATAGCAGGGGAATTAGTATCCACGGATGGTTGACTTGAGGGAATACAATTACATGAGCTATTTCTTATTAATAGATGTACGGCCTATTTCTTATTATACAAACTGATCCCTCTTTTTTTTATGAAATTGAATGCACTAATCATTCAAAAACAAATTCACCAAATAAACAAAACAAATGCACCAATTAAACAAAATAGATGCACCAATTAATCAAATCAGATGCACCAATTAAACTAAACAGATGCACAAATAAAACCAAACAGATGCACCAATAAAACTAAACAGATGCCCTTATGTTCTATAATATAATGCTTCAATCAATGTACCTATTTTACTGATTCAGTTACGCATTAATTATACATAGCATATACACCAATGATACAAACAGATTACCTTAAATATATTAAGATTTTTCTAATTATATTTCATTGAGTTGCCAATCATACAAATCGATTGCCCTTAAATTATAGCATATGATCCACCAACTATACAATAGATGCGCCGACAATACAACACAGATGCACTTGGATTACACAAAATCAAATAAATTAATTTACCAATCATACAAATCGACACAGATGCCCTAAGATTATACAAAATCAACACAGATGCCATTAGATGTACAATCATACAAATCGATATACCAGTCATATAAATCGACACATATTCACATAGATTATACAAAATTATCACATATGCCCTGCAACGTCAAATCATTCAAAAATATTTTAAATTATCATCTGTTTACACATTGATGCCCCTAAAATGTCAACTAATTCAAAAATATTCTAAATAATAAGTGGCTACCAACTATTTATTTTGAAACCTCCAAAATTGATACCCTAATTATACACAAACTCACAATAATAAGAAAAAAAAATGAGCTTAAAATGTACATATATCCTGAATAAAATTGTTATAACGCAATTATCCAGTATCACAAAATCACGTAACTCAAATCGTAGCTCAAATCGTTGTGATTCCATTGAATAACATGTATTTTGATGTGTTTTCATGTTTGGGCGTCGGTGTGATGGTGGCGGAGTGAAGATTGACGCAGTGGTTGCATGAGGGATGACGGTGGTGGTGACGGTCGGTGTGATGGTGGCGGAGTGTGTGTTTCAAATTGGGATAGAAGTTTTTGTATCTCATGGTTACCAGCTACACCGTATTTGACTATTTGTTTGCATTGTTTCAAATTCTACCCTATATTTTTTTTTTCTCGCTTTTCTACCTAATTGTACTTTTCTCTAGAACCCTACCCTATATATATATATATATATATATATATATATATATATATATATATATATATATATATATATATATATATATATATATATATATATATATATAAAACTGTACGTACGTCAAAAGTATATCAATATTGAGCTTGTTTTGTTCATTATCGAGATGCCTTTTTGCCAGTATTTTTTTATTCAAGAAACCGGTAGGTATCTGTTAAATATTTGGCAAATAAAGTTTGTTATCTAAAAAAGTCGTAAATATTAAGAAGTTCATGGTTTTTTTTTTTTTTTTTTTTTTTTTTTTTTTTTTTCAAATATTCGAATAAACAATAATTTTGGTTGTCTCTTCGCTCGAGAACATTAAAGACAGTATCACTCCATAATATATATAGTAAGAATTAAGATCATTTGAGGACTGTTGGATCAACTCCTATATAGATCTTTGAGCCTTTGGTATTGGATAAAATACTTATTTAATCACAAGTAAACTATAGGAGAATCTCTTAATAAACTTATGTTTATGCGGAAAGTAAACACAAGAGTTAACGAAGACGAATTACTAATAAACACTTTGATCCTCTATAGATCTATATTAATCACTAAAGATTGTTTCTGAAGTTGTACATAATTCATGGCCATGAGTTTTTTTTTTTTTTTTTTTTTTTTTTTTTTTTTTTTTTTTTTTTTTTTTTTTTACTATAAGAAACCCTAATAAGCCCATTACAAGAAAACGTGTGAAGAAAATATGCATGATCTTTTCCTAATATAACTCACGCATATCCCATCCTCTAACAAACTCTAATAATACGGATTCATGTTATCCGCATGAATAACACTATCAGCAGGAACCATACCAGCAGGAACTACATACATGCCAACAGGAACTATCAGCAAAAACTATTATATCTTAAATAATTCCTAACAATCCTCCCCTAAACTTGAATTTGACTGAATTAACTTCAAATTTCTAGATAGATCTTTAACTCCCAGAGCATGAGGATTGAGACTTGAACTTCTGCAGCAATATAAGGTAACCAGCAGCAACTTGAATGAATCAGCAGCAATAAGTAATCATCTATAAGACCAAGGATCCAGGCATCCAGCAACAACAGGAACCAACAACAACATGAATAGGTTTGATAAGCCTTTACCAAGTAGCTATTCACTCTTGGGCTAGCTAGTCCTTTGGTAGAATCATGGCATCACCCTGGTGAATTAGTAACCAGTTCAACACTTAGAACATGAATCATTGCTGTGTTGAAATACCCTAATGATTTTTGGCAAACCATCACAATCATAAACGAATTTAATATGTCTTTACCTGTAGCCGTTTGCTAAGGACTAGTCAATTCTTTGGTTGAATAAATCACCTTGGTGAAGTGATTACCAAATATGGTTTTCCACTACCTTTACCAGAAGCCATATACTTGTAGGGTAGCTAATTCTTTGGATCCCAAAAGGGTAACATCCATGGTGAACTGAAAACCATTTCAACTCTCAATAATTAAACATGGATGAGTTGAGTACCCTATAGTTTTTAGCAAACTATTACAGTTTTCAACGGATTTGATGATCATACCAGAGCCGTACCCTCTTGGTGAGTCAACTCTTTCTTGTCTGTTAGACATGGTGAGTTGATTACCATTTGTGGTGTGGTAATTAACCAACACTCAAATCCTATAGACATTATACTCAAATATACAAGTTAGTAGACATGGAATTTTTTTTAATAAAAGGAAAAAAAATATACAACAAAAATATTACAGAATACCATGATCAATGAGAAGTATCTTTGGCATCAATAAGTCTCTTCTTGATCAGCCTAATCAACTCCTCTGCATTGGTCATATCTTTTCCCACAAGATCAGTAGGAATCTCCAACTAAAGTTTAAGCATTTGCTCCATAACTCTCATAGAGAGGGGATATTGAACATCTGAAAACATATACACATAGGTGCCAGAAAGAGTCTCCACCACATGGACATTAGAGAGAGGAAAGAATTGCCAATGACAAACCTGCCAGTAATTTTGTCCTTCCCAAACACTAAAACCCTTCCCATCTTGTTAAACAGAATCAAAGAGCACATGTAGATCACCCAGCAATAACAGACCACCACCCTCAGGTTTATGAGTTTTAAAGTAATTAGTCACCAACCCATATAACTTGATGAGATCCTGTCTATCCACTAGATGTAAAATCCCATTAAGAAATCTAAAGTGCTTGTAAGACCCATCCCTTCTATGAATAGTATTTACTTGCCCCATACCATTGGAAGTCAATTCCCATCTATCCAGAGAATACCAGAAAATAGGTTCCTCATTAACAGAATCCTTATCCTCAGCAACCTTGATGAATGTGCTATCCTCAGCCTGTAGATCAAGATGCCTAGAAACTCTCTTATTGGCTACGCTCTTCTTCCTTTTTCCAAGAGTAGAAGAAGGAGAAGATACAGTAGAAGTAGCCACATCAGGAATGGGAATTTCTTGTGTTGCATCAGAAGTAACCAGGAGTTGGTGGAGAGGATGGAACATCAATAATGGGAATGGCTTGAAGAGCAGCAGCAGGAATGGTCTGTGTTGCATCAGTGGGAATGGGTGATGTATCCTCAGCAGGAACAGATTGTTCCTTTGGTGTGTCCATAGGTGTAGAATCCTGAGGTATTGTGTCTTGAGATTTTGGAGGCTCCTCAACAGGAACTGATGACTCCTTAGGTGGATCCTCATGAGAAACAGAGGTATCCTTTGGAGGAGAAGAAGGATCATCAGCAGAAACAGATCCATCCTTTGGTTCAGTAGAAGGAGATTTTTGTTCCTCAGTAGATTACACAACAGGTTTTAGAGCAACAACATCAACAACATCATTGTAGGAATCAGCAGGATCAATAGACTTCAATCTTTTAGAAGCAGGTTCTTCCAAAGCAGGTTGAGGCCTCTTTAAAGTCTCCTTAAAGACCTTAATCCCAGCTTTCTCAAGGTTTGACTTGATCCTCTCATACTGCTTAATGAGTTCATCATCTGGTAAGTTCTTGACATAAGCCATAGACCACCCAGTACCATAAACAGCAGAACTCATATTCTTGACAAAAGTTCTCATGTTGTTCCTTTGTTGTGCCTGAGTCATAGACTTATCCCTCTTCTCATGTGCCTTCCTCTCAGCATCAACTTTCTTTCTTTGTTTAGCCAATTCAACCATCCGTTCAACAAAGTCATCTCCATCAAAAGCATCTCCTAAAATTGTCTGAGCAAGAGATAGATTTGTAGTAACCTGAGTGAGAATGTTATCCCAATGATCATCAGTGAAGTTTAAAGATGCAGCATCTAGCTCTCTCTGTCTCTGAGGAGGTAAGGTTGAGGTAACTGATGGATTGAACCTTGCAAAGTCTGCATCCAACTCTGCTTGTATCTTTAGTGCTAATTCTGCATCCTCCTTTTCAACTGCCAAACGTTTGAGAAGCCTTTCTTGTTCAACCTTTGCTTGATCAAAACCAAGATCCTCCTCTACCATGGGTGCTTTACCCTTATCAGAAGAAACGTTTGGAATATTAGCAGGATCAGAGGTATGAGCAGAGGATACATTAACATCATCATTAGGTTGACCAGTAGTAACATCATCAGAAGGAACAGGAATAGAGTCATCATGAGTGGTGGGAATGGCAGAAATACCACCAGAAGGAATTCCAACAGCAGGATTACCATGACTAATGGTAAAATTAGGAGGAACCTCAGTAGTAGGATGATCAACACAAACATGAATGCTATCTGCAGCAACATCATCCTTGGTAGTAGGTTGAACATGTGCATCCATGTCAAAATCAGCAGCCTTAGTGCTTGCACTAGCCAATGAAGCACAAGCCAACATGTGAAGACCATCCAAGTCAATATGCTCCTCGTGTGCATCCTTATCTTCTTCAGAGTCAGAGACCACACCCTTTCTCTTCTTGGTCTTTAATTGATCCTCCAATTTCTTGACTCTTTTGATCAATGTTAGAACAACAATTCCAAGAGTCTGTTTTGTATCTTTGAGATCTGCATCCAATTCCTCAATCTTAAGCAAACACCTGTTAACCAAAGCAGACATGGAGGTGAGAGTAACAGGATCCTCAGCTCCACCAACAGGTTCACCTGTGGTAGGAGGAGCTTCATTGGTCCTGGTTGGAGAAGCATAAAAACCTACACCTATGTTGGCATCATCATCAAAAGAATGCCTAGGAGGACTAGGTGTGGGTAGCCGTCTATACTTGGGTGAGTCAGGGGTTTTGTCAAAAGAAGTAGCCTCTGGTTCAACAGGTGTATTGACATGTGCATCAGGAGATTTAACTGACTCAACAAAAACACGAGGTTGCTCATGAGGAGCAATAATCCTAGGTGATGGTGGTGTGGGAGGTCTAGGTGATGGAGGTCTAGGAGTGGGCGGTGGCTGGTCATCAATAGCAACTGATGCACTTACATCAGCAGCATTTGAAGTGCCAACATCAGCAGTAACTGGTGCATTGGCACCAACAGCATCAGGGGTAGGTGGAATATTACCAGCAGCAGCATCAGCTGCACCAGTATCCTCATTGCCAATTGGCAACGTAGCAGGCAATAAGGGTTTATGTTCCCCATCAAAATTGGTTCTCATAGTGGCAAACAATTTGGCAGTTAGTTTCCCTATGGGTCTAGGTGTATGGTCATTGGTCTCAATGCCTAATATCATTTGTAAGAACCTAGGATACATAAGATATTTATATTTGGTATCCTTAATATTCTTAAGCATTTCCTCAAAAATATACCTAGAAAAGTTATAAACTCTACCATGAGAAAGACATATAATACCACAGGCAAGAGAGCTTGAGAATTGATCCCACCCTCCTGACTTAGGGCTAATGCACTGAAGGAGAGTGTGTACTAGAAACCTCCATTTAGGACAAAATTTGTTCTTATACCAGATAAACTTGCCATCAGTTTGGTAGCCAAGATTGGCCAAACACTCAAGAATCTGCTCCCTGTTAGTATCAAACACTCCACCTTCATCATCCAATTGAAGCTGAGTCTTTAAAGAGGACTTTGTCATCACGCATTTCTCACCATCAATAGTGGCCACAATTTCTTTGGGTTGACCCTCAAGAGATCTTTCTTCAACTGTGGCCTAGAATTGCCTGACTAACAATTCATAAAAAATGGTAGGGCAATGTGTCAGAGCATATTTGAGTTTGGACCTGTTCAAGAAATCCACCATTGGATCAAACAAATCACTTCCTTTAGCTTTTCCCAAGAATGCAACTTTATTGTGATCACCTTTGAATTTAAGAGCCGTTATTGAAGATTTTAGAGAACGATTTGTGAAAACGAGGAGTTATGAAATGGGTTTGAGTGATTGACAAGAGGGAATTGGTTATTTTGGGCGTAGGATATTGATGGATCTAAACACCTTAAACTGTGTTAGATTGACACTTTGAGTTATATCACTAAGTATGCAGAATCTACTTAGTAATACTTAGAAGTTTGATTGTGAATGAAACAGTTGTTTATGAATGAGAACAATGTATGTAACAAACTGTAAGCTCCAATATTATTAATGATAATAATACGAGTGATCTTTGTATCACTAGGGTTACACCTTGAAGCTCTAGAAAAACGTATATCTAACCTTTAACCTAGGATCTCCTTTTATAGCACAAGGAGTCCTCTTCTACAAGATAAGTATAACTATAATAGAATAAGATATACACAAGATCTATTGTATATTTATCTTTACACGTTTCTTAACAATTATCTAAACAGCAGTGATAATATATGTACTTGCAGTGGTAATGAGTTTCCACTGCAAGTGCATTCTTCAGCAGTTGTAATATCTTCACTAGCCGTGGTAACTGTTAGTATAATTCCCAACAATCCTACCCTAAACTTATGATTAATATGTAAATCAATAAGTTTCTTCAAGTAATCAGCAATCATGAGGATATGGGAATTCTTCCAAACACTTATCTTCTTCTTCTTAATTCCTTATCAGCCCTCACACTTTGATCATAGATCCTTTGCAGCAAATCTTCTATGACTTCACTTCTTTCCCAACATCTAAGCTTTACTGACATCATCACAGTTAAGACTCTAGCTCTCAATGGATATTCTTTTTCTGCAAGCATAAACACATCAACTCCATCTTGAGTAGAAAGATGATGTACAACACTTGAGTCATAAAATTTCCACAAAGTATTCATGTTGTGAGCTTCAAATCTCCAATGTCTGTCACTAGGGTCAGGTTCATATAATCTTCTAAAGTGAACCCATAATTCCTTAGCCTTGACATCAACAAGTTCATCCTTCTTGAACTGATCTTGAACCATCTTCCACAAAGTATCCAAGTCTTCTCTATCACAAGATCTAACAATGTCTTCAAAGTCTCTGCAAATACTTGTGACACTTCCAGTTCTGATAATTTTCCAAGCAACTCCAAAATCATCAGAATAGATCTCCCAACCAACTACTGGAAATTTTGTTTGTAAGGGTTCAATATTAAGCACATCAGTCTCTATGAACATCATATTGGTAACTTGTTCTTCTATCAACTTGCTAGGACCCTCTTCTGCTTGAGATGACTCTTGAGTCTTCAATTTCTTTGCATCTTTGGATCCAAGACTCACTCCTGACCTTTTTGTCTTCATCACTACAGGTTCTTTATCCATAGGAATGAAATTACTATCTTGTCTTTTAATCCTGTAGTAAATACCTTCAATCTGATCATGTGACATTCCTTTGAACTGTGCCATCATCATATTGCCAACATGACAGCAAAAAGTCTTCATCTCAGCAATGATCTGTGCCTTTGTAGGTTGCCTTGGCTTCTTTTGACCTTTTCTAACATCTCCAATGATATCATCAAGAGCCTGCTGATTCTTCATTTGAATGAAATCTTTTAGTTGGGCAGACCTTTGTTTTTCATTCAAGGTTGTATTAGCAACAAGTTCAATAGCCTTCTTTCTGATTATAGGATCATTATTAATCATGTAATCAATCTCTTCCTCTGTAGGCACATAGGTAAACATAGGAGGTTTCTCATGTATAACAGTTGGTGGAATAACTGAAATTGGTTCTGCCATTACTGCTTCCAATTTGTCCAACCTCTTTGCTTCCATAAAACTAGCAACTTCATCTTCCTCTTGCTTTCTCTTCTTTTCATTCTCAGCTGCTGCTAATTGCTCTGCCAATCTTGCATCATAATTAATCTGAGGTTGTTCTTTTTTTGAAATCTTCTTTGATTGCTCTTGTTCTAAACCAGTCACAACTGCTTTACCCTTGACTGTTCTTATTCTGGCAGCTTCTTCCTCTGCAGTGGTAACATCTTGACTAGCAGTGGGAACATTTTCACTTGCAGTGGGAATATTTTGACTTGCAGTGGGAACCTTTTCTGCAGCAGTGGAAATTGGTTAAGTAGTTCCAACTGTATCATCAAAATCAAAATTAGCATCAGCATCCAAATCATAATCTTCACCAAAATCTATCTTCCTCCCCTTAGTCTTAGCATCTGTTTTCCTCCCCTGTTTGGAAGAATCTCCCAAATCTTTACTAGAACTTGCAGAGAACTCATCCTGAGGTGAAGATGAAGAAGAAAACGCAACTTTGGCAGATCTTTTCTTCTTGAGACTCTCAACTTCATTCTGTAATCTTTGAATCTATGCCTTCATTTGATTCAGCTCTGTGGCATGATGTTCTTTGGTCTGTGCTAGATCTTTCTCCAGAGCTTGAACCTACTTGACTAGTTTTGTACATAATTCCATCAATTCGGGTAGTTACACACTGCCCTCAACACTTCCAACTGTGTTACCTGTTGGGAGAGGTGAATCATGGGGCATTGATTCAGGCGCTGCTCTAGTTGGACTAGGATTAAGCCTTGAACCACCACTGCTTGTTCCTAAACCAAAAGGTTCAGCAACATGCAATGTTGAGATGAGAGAAGCTGGCTGTTTATGCCTTCTCTCATAAGTGTGAGTTACTGCAGGGGTATGGTGAATTGGTGGAACAACAATATTAGGTGTGTGATGGGATACAACTGGGATAGTTGCATCTTCACCATGTACCTGTGAAATCTTAGCAAGCATTTGAAGAAAAAGTGGATGAAACTCCCCATTCCAAAGATCTGAAGCCTTACACATGTTTTGAAAAACTTTTGGCTTAAGACATGGAGTTTCATAAATTCTATTGTGAGGTTGCAGTTGAAATTCATTTAACACTGCTTGCACAAACCTTGGATACATCAAAAATTTATATGAACTCTTTACATTGCCTTTCATATTATTGAAAATAAACTTTGAAAAATTAAAAGTCCTGTCAGTAGCCAAACAAACCAAAGGATAAGCCATGGTTGATGCAAATTGTTCATAAGATGTTTTCTTAGGACTTAGGCAATGTAAAAGAGTGTGAATGAAAAATCTCCAATGGGGACAAAAACATCCTTTTCTAAAAGTTACTTTTTGTTCAGATGTATCATACCCCATGGAAGCAATATTAGTGAAAATTTCTGAATTGGGTAATGTGATGATACAATTGAGATCATCCAATTGGAGAACTCTCCTCAAGGATGACTCAGTAACATCAATGGTTACCCCATCCACTGTGGCTCTTAGAGCTTCCACAGTTTCATGTGTGTCTCCCTGTTCAAGAGTTATGGACTCCACAGTGTTCCAGAACTGTTTGATATGAGAGACATAGATTGTGGGATTAACAGTTAAAGCATACCTTATATGGGTTGTATTAAGAAAATCCACAATCTGATGAAAAACAGGGCCACTCTTCTCGTTTGACTTTTGTAGGTAGGCAACTTGGTTGTGCTCCTCGACAAATTTTAGAATCGCCATGATATTTGTGAAAAGAGGATAAAAGTGTTAGTAATCAAGATAAAAAGCAAGGCGTATGATGATCAATTTATACTAATAAGGTTTGAGTAGGTCGCGTATGATGAATTATCTTTAGAAAGATTTATCTTTGGAAAAGAATAAATTATAATAGGTAAGAAGATAATTCACAAAAGATTTACCCTATTAATAAGGAAAGATGGTTATATTTACAACGGCTAGTAAAAAATAGATTACTGACACAACAGTTGTAACGGCTAGTTCACCAGTGGAAAAATTACTCTTGCAGTGGAAACTAATGAACTAGCAGTGGTAAAATTTTCACAAAATATCAAAGAGCAGTGGTAAGTAAAACATTAAAATTTTCTGCTCTTTTCATAGTTTTTAGCAAACTATCAGCTATCAATGGATTTGATATGTCTTTACCATGAGCCGTTTTCTATGGACTAGCCAACTCTTCATCACTTGGAGTATGGTGAGTTGATAACCATATAGTTTTTGGTAAACTATCAACCATAAACGGATTTGTTAAGTCTTTACCAGGAGCCGTTTGCTCTGGACTAGTTGATTCTTATGTGGATTAGACATGGTGAATCAATAACCATTTGTTGTGTGTCTATGATACACACCTTATAACTCCAATGTCTCCAACAATATGGGTTTATATTCTGCATAATAAAGGAACACCAAAAATTTAACCCATAAAATTAACCCAAAGTAACTTTTTGACCAAGTTACTATTCACAAAAATATCTTCCAAAAGTCAACCCGATAATAACCAAATTTACTCCTCCAACCTACCAAAACATGTAAGAGTAAATATTCTTCATTAATAAGCATTCGACCTTGACTTTGCTATAAAAGGGGGCTCATTAACCTTTATCTTTCATCAACACATATCTTCAATAACACAAACCCTATATCAACACAATGAGCTGGTTTCCACTTGTCTACATATCCTCAGATGATTCATCTGATGAGGAGATCAACTATTGCACAAACACAGAGGAACCTTCTACAGGGTGGAGTGATTACTTTCCTCCAAGTGCTGCCACATCTACATCATCCAACATGAAATCCAAAAAGACTGCAGCTTCTCCTGCTCCATCCCTGGAGTTGTATTCCAGTTCTTCCTCTGATGATAATGATCCAACCTTCAATCTTTCCAACGAACTTCCAAAAGCCCTCACCACAGCATTGAAGACTGCCATAAGCAACATGAAGTGGCCTGCTGTTGAGAAGCCTGCACAAGCACCAAAGCCTCCCAAGCAAGTTCTGGGCCTTGATTGTCCAAGGAAGCAACTTTCTTTTGATGACAAGAGAAAGAGAGCTTCCAAAGGCAAGCATGATTATGAGGGAAAAGGGAAGAAACCCATGGAGTAGATGTGCTGAAGGTTGAGATGTTAGGTTGTTGGTTTATGTTTTGTGATGTTTTCTGGTGACATTGTTATTTGAATGGTTGTATTGTACTTTCTGTGACATCAATAAAAGTACTTGTTCCTTGTTCTTTTATCACCAATCTTTCCACTGTTGTATGACTGTTTCCACTGTGCTATAATTTCTCTGCATATAACTTAGTAGAAAACCATACACACATATACAAACAATATTAGTACCTAAAAATTATCCCGCAACACTAAAAAAGCATTAGACATCAAAGATTTATGGATTAAGCATTCCAATACCTGTTACCAAGTACTGAAACCTACCCACATCAAGCCCTTTTGTTAATAAATCAGCATAATTGTCATCAGTATGGATTTTGACAACATTAATAAGCTTTTTCTCAAAACAATCTCTGATAAAATGATGTCTAATTTCAATATGTTTAGTTTTTGTGTGTTGCACAGGATTTTTAATTATGCATATGGTACTACTATTGTCTATATATATAATGGTGTTCATGAAATTGTACCCATAATCCAATAATTGATTCTGAAGCCATAAGATCTGAGCACAACAACTAGCAGCAGCTACATACTCTGCTTCAGTGGTTGAAGTAGCTACCATAGTTTGCTTCTTACACTGCCATGACACCAATCTACATCCAAGAAATTGACATCCTCTTGTAGTTGACCTTCTATCTAAACTTGCACTAGCATAGTCACTATCTGAGTATGTGATCAATTCCATAGGGGATTCTCTTGGATACCATAATCCTAGATTAGGATATGTCTTCAAATACCTAAAAATCTTCGCCACTGCTATCATATGTGATGTCTTTGGAGTCACTTGAAATCTTGCACAAGCACATACAACAAACATGATGTCTGGCCTTGATGAAGTAAGATACATCAAAGAACCAATCATAGATCTGTAAGTATGCACATCAACATTAGCACCACTAGCATTCTTCAACAATAGATGAGTGGTCTTGTCAGCAGGGGTATTTGAAGGTTTTGCATCATTAAACTTAAACTTCCTTATTATCTCAGTCACATATTTGTCTTGACTGGTAAAGATGCCTTCTTTACTCTGTTGTACTTGCAGCCCCAAAAAGAATGTAAGTTCTCCCATAGAACTCATTTGAAATTCATCTTTCATCAGCTTTTCAAACTCTTTGCACATCTCTTGTTTAGTAGACCCAAAGATAATATCATCAACATATACTTGAACAAGTAAAATATCACCCTTGTCTTTCTTGATGAACAAAGTTTGATCAATCTTGCCTCTATGAAACCCATTATTCAACAAATAAGTAGCTAAGGTTTCATACCAATTCCTTGGAGCCTGATGTAAGCCATAAAGAGCCTTAACCACTTTATATACTTTATTTGAGTGTTGAGGATCTTCAAAGCCTGGAGGTTGAGAGACATAGACCTCCTCATCAATTGTACCATACAGGAAGGCACTCTTAACATCCATTTGATAGACAGTAAAGCCCATAAAAGATGCATAGGCTAGAAACAATCTAATAGCCTCAATCCTTGCAACAGGAGCAAAAACTTCATCATAGTCAATACCCTCCTCTTGAGTGTATCCTTGAGCAACCAATCTAGCTTTGTTCCTGATGACTATACCTCTTTCATCTTTCTTGTTTCTGAAAACCCATTTAGTACCAATGACCTTCATACCATCAGGCAAATCACAAAGAACCTAAACCTTTTGAAGTTTAAACTGCAACAACTCCTCTTGCATTGCTTCAACCCAGCTAGATTCTTCTAAAGCCATATAAACATTCTTAGGCTCCACTTGTGAGAGAAAACAGAAAAACAAACATTCATTCTTGCTCCTATGCTTCTTGGACTCATAAAGTTCACTAATGAACCCATGAATATCATCTTTCTTTGTCTGTCTTCTAGTCTTCACACCTGATTGAAGTTCACCAATAACATTATCAAGTGGATGCATTTTGTGAATTGAAGTTTGTGATGTGCTAGGAATATCATATGTTGTAGGCATGTTTGAGATCTCTACATCATCACTAGGTGATTCCTGAGATGAACTTTCCACATTTGGGCTGTCAGTGGAAACTTCTGGTGTAGCAGTGGGAATTGAGTTACCACTGCTAGCAGGAATTTCTTTATTCAGAACATCAAAATTCACACCATCTGCATCACTTTTCTTTTCAGAATTATCAACAAAGTCCCAAAGTAGCATAACAATTTGATCTTCATCATCTTTGCTAGATTCATCTTCATCAATGAATTCTTCTGAATCTTCAAGATCTTTGTCTCCTGTACTTGAAGTAAGAGGTACATAATTCATTGTATTGGATAATGTTTCAAGATCAAATAGCCATTCTGGTCCTGTACCTGCCATGTTAGCTTTATTTTCAAGAAACTCAACATGCAAATTCTCTTCAATCTTCTTTGGTCTTAAGTTATAGACTCTAAAAGCCTTGCTAACCATAGAATATCCAACAAAGAAGCCTTCATCATACTTTTCTTCAAATTTACCCAGATGATCAATGGTATTGAGAATAGTAACATGACATCCAAATGGCCTCATAAACTCTAAAGTAGGAGGTCTTCATCTGAATAACTCATAAGGTGTCTTGTTCTTTGTTTTAACCACTAAAACCTTGTTCTGAATGTAACAAGCAGTGTTAACTGCTTCAGCCCAAAAAGTCACTGGAAGCTTTGAATCAGCTAACATGGTTCTAGCAGCCTCAATTAGTGTTCTGTTTCTTCTTTCAGCAACTCCATTTTGTTGAGGAGTTCTTGCAACACTAAATTCTCTCTTAATACCTTTGTCTCTGCAGAAATCATCCATAACTTTGTTCTTGAACTCTGTCCCATTGTCACACCTGATGATCTTGATCTTCTTTTCAACTTGATTTTCAACTTCAGTGATGAATGTCTTAAGGATACCTGTGGTCTCATCCTTGGTTCTTAAAAAGAAAACCCATGTGAATCTACTAAAGTCATCAGTCACAACAAGACAATACTTCTTCAAATTGATGCTGCTCATAGATGTAGGACCAAACAAGTCCATATGCAGCATGAAAAGTAGATGATCAATAGAATTGAATGCTTTGGTCTTGCATGAAGCTCTGTGTTGCTTTCCTTTGAGACAGGCAATACATGTTTGATCATTTTCAAATCTTTTCTCTGGTAAACCTCTGACTATACCATCTTTCACAATCTTGTTAATGGTCTTGAAGTTAACATGACCAAGTCTTCTGTGCCAAAGCATGGATTCATCCAAAGTGGCTTTTGCAAGTAAGCAAGTAACATCATTATTAGCCACTATGTTCTTCATGTCAATGCTATATAGATTTCCTTTTCTAGGGATTTTAAGCAAAATATCACTTTCATCAGGGAGCTTATAATCCTTAAATAAGATATAGCATTCATCTTCTGTGAATAGAACTCTATGCTTCTTGTCACACATCTGTGACACACTAAAAAGGTTGTACTTGAGTTCTTTCACATAGTGCACATTCTCAAAGTCCAAGTTTCCAGCCTTGATTGTTCCTTTGCCAGAAACTTTACCACCAATTCCTCCTCCAAAGCTGAAAAATTGTCCATCATAAGGTTTGAAATTTGAAAGATAGGACTTATTGCCAGTCATGTGCCTGGAACATCCACTGTCTGAGTATCCTTGATCATTTGTTGTCTTTGAATGTTCTTGCACACAGAATAAAGGAATTAGTTCCTTTTGGGGACCCAAGCCACAAATGACTTGGATCTGCCTCGTGTATCAATATAATTGTATCTATCAAAGGTCATTGATACACCATTGGGATTGTTTGAGGTGTTGGTTCCTTTTGGTTTCCATTCCCAACGTGCTGAGGCCTTAATAGCATTTCCCATATTTACCCTCTTATTGTTCACAGACCCACCAGTGGCAACCTTTGGCCTTGCAGTGGTAACTGCTGGCTTAGCAGTGGAAACTGCTGGTTTTGAAATTTTGGGTACCCACTTGTGATTATTGTAAACTTTCTTTTCAAAATTGGTCTTTTTCCCTGTTTGAGTAGATTTAACAAAAGTAGCAACAAGGGACTTAGGGTAAACTCTGTTTTTATTTCTGGCAGTGGCAACTGCTGGTCTAGCAGTGGAAATAGATTTAATGCCAGAGTTAAGCAAAACAGACCTGGGAATCATCTTGCTAAGTGGATTTGGGTGAGTTAAGTTATTAGTATTATGGCCATTCACCCTAGTATTCCCAAACACTTCCCTTCTTCCCAAGTGATAGTTACAATTATAAGAAAGATGATCAAAGCTACCACATATATGACAGGGTTTGTTGTTGAACTCAAAGTCACTACCAAATTGCCTAGATTTAACATGATTCCAACTCCTCATATTTCCCCTAGGAGTTGTTGACCTACTTCTGTACATCTCTGCATATCTAGTAGTGGGCCTAGTGAAATTAGGTTGTGACCTAGGCCTCTCTTTGACAACATCAGGAATACTCCTTTTAACATCCACATTTACATTCTCAGGAACACTAGGTTTAGACTCAACATTTAAACTTTCATCTTTAAGAGATGAGTCACTAGCACTATCAAATGTATCAACTTCAACCTAAACCTTTTCAACCACAGACTCTTTAACAAATTTTGGTCCATAGGTCATAGTTGGTTCCTGGAATTCTTCTAATCCTGTGTAAGCTAAGTCAATGCCAGGAGGTGATGGAACACCTCTTAGAGGTGGTGGAACAGATTTGTATCCAACTCCTGACTTGGCTTTGTTCACAACTTGGGCTTCCTAAATTTTGTCAATACACTTGGATTGGTGATCCAGTGTATTACAAGTTATCTTTATATTCTCACTAGCCCTTTTAACCTTTTCTAGTTCTTCCCTAAGAACCTTGTTTACAGCAACCTGATAATCTAAGTCTCTTTTCAAAATAGCAATATCATCATTGAACTTAGATTCATTTGCCCTATAATGCTCTAATTGAGTTTCTAAAACACCTAGACTTCTTTTATGATTTGCTAAGTTATAATTAGTGTGATTTAACTCTAGCAATTGTTCATCATATTGTGCTTTAATTTTCTCATACTCTTTTAAGGCCTTACAAGTTTTAGAACAAGCATTATTAATTTGTACCTCAGAGTCAGAAAAAGCCATTAGTGCAAGCTCAGTAGCAACCATTGCAGACTCTGAATCATCTTCTTCATCCTCAGCCATAAAGCTCCAATCAAATCTCACTCCATCAATAGCCAATAGCCCCTTTGGCTCTTCAGTTGTAGGTTCTTTCTTCTTGTCCTGCTTATACCAAGTTGACCTATTGTCAGGTTTCCTTGGTTTCCTGCATTCCCTGGCAAAGTGCCCCATCTTGTGACAATTATAGCACTCCACCTTCTTTTTGTCAAAACCTACTGTCTCATTACCATTAATGGTAATCTTCCTTCTAGTCTTCTTCCAAAACTTCTTTGCCTTTAAGCTTAGTAATGTCACATGCCATTTAATGTCCATCTCCTCCATATCATCCTCATCAATTTGATCCAAATCCTCATGATTGAGAATTGAACCTCCTACCTGACTTGATATAAAGGCATAAAAGGTAGAATCACTAAGTCCTGTAATCTGTCTTTTTGAACTAGCAGTGGAAACACCTCCACTACCAGTGGAAACAACAATGTTAGCATTATCATCATCACTATCACTTTCTCCATCTGAACTATCATCAACAGATGATGATATGAGTGCAACACTTCCTGAACCTGTGCTTAATTTGCCAGCTTTCTTCAATCTTTGTTCAATAACCTTAAAGTTATTGTACAAATCATTAAGTTTCATAGTCTCCAATCTGGCTTATCTTCCCACACTGCAACATTAGTTCCAAACTCAGAAGGTAAACTTCTTAAGAACTTTAGATTGAGGTCTTCCCTTTCCACCTCAATTCCAAAAACAGTGAGTTGAGTAACAATCTTTTGTAGCCTTGTGAAGATGCTATCAATAGATTCATTACTTGTTGAACCAAAGTTTTCATAAGTCTGTTTCAGCAGGGTCTTCTGAGTCTTCTTGGTGGAATCATTACCACCAAAAACATTACAGATCTCCTCAAACAGAGTCTTTGCAGTCTTGTACTTGCTGAATGCTAGAACTTGATCTCTGGGAAGTGTCATCATCAACAAACCTCTGGCCTTCAGATCATTCTTCATCTGAAGTCTTTCATCATTAGTAACAGTTCCAGTGTTAACGTTTACTACTTCCTTGCCACCAACCATCTCTGAGGTAGAACTTGGTTTGAAGGAATTACCAAGCATAATGATCTCCCAGAGTGTATAGTCTTGCACCATAAAGAATTGTTCGATCATTAGCCTCCACATCTCATAGTCATTCAACTTAAGCTTTGGAAGCTTAGCAGCAATGTTTGATTGACTGGTTTCTGTCTCCATTGATTCTTCTGAGTGAACTTGAGGTCTTCTAAATCAAAGTATCAAAGCCTGGCTCTGATACCACTAGATGGATCTAAACACCTTAAACTGTGTTAGATTGATACTTTGAGTTATATCACTAAGTATGCGGAATCTACTTAGTAACACTTAGAAGTTTGATTGTGAATGAAACAGTTGTTTATGAATGAGAACAATGTATGTAACAAACTGTAAGCTCCAATATTATTAATGATAATAATACGAGTGATCTTTGTATCACTAGGGTTACACCTTGAAGCTCTAGAAAAACGTATATCTAACCTTTAACCTAGGATCTCCTTTTATAGCACAAGGAGTCCTCTTCTACAAGATAAGTATAACTCTAATAGAATAAGATATACACAAGATCTATTCTATATTTATCTTTACACGTTTCCTAACAATTATCTAAACAGCAGTGGTAATATATGTACTTGCAGTGGTAATGAGTTTCCACTGCAAGTGCATTCTTCAGCAGTTGTAATATCTTCACTAGCCGTGGTAACTGTTAGTATAATTCCCAACAGATATACACGTTAGGTTATTTAAAGTGGTTACCCAACTTAGCAACTTAATTGGCAAGTATGTCAGAAAGAATCGTTGACCAATTTTGAATTCAATTTTATCCAAAATAAAATACCTAATTCTGCACTACCAGCAGCAACCAAAAGTCAAACAGCAGGAACACTTGGTCAATCAGCAGAATCCCAAAATACATTTGACCATGGTCAATAAACCAACGCTACCAGCAGAAACAACAACCCATCAGCAGGAATGACAGTCAACGAGTAGGAATGAAATTAACTTTTGACCGAACAACTCCTCTTGTAAAATATCTTCTTATCGTCAACCCTCTTCAGTAAAATATCTTTAATATTTACTCCTCCACCAACTAAAAAGTCACGTGCATTAATTACTCTAGTGGAAACATTAGGTTTGACTAGGCCTATAAAAGGGGCTTCGAATCACAATCCAAACACATCAAACAACCTTCAAATCCTCAATTAACCTTCAAACCCTCCATCAGCAGTAACACAATGAACTCTAAGCCTAACATCATCGAAATCTCCTCCGATTCATCATCAGGATGGAACAACTACTTTCCACCCAATGCCTCAACCTCTGCGACCAAGAAATCAAAGAAGAAGGTTGAAGAGCCAATTTCTTCTGATGACCTCCCTACTCCTCCACCCTATGTTTTTGACTCAAGCTCCTCAGAATTGCCAAGTTATGCTCCAAGCTTTCATCCAGATGATAAAGAGCCACTTCCACTTGCAATGACGTTACCAAGGGAACTTGAGAAGGCTTTTGGAAAGGCTGTAACATCAATGAGGAGGATCGCAGTGCCTGAGAACACTCTACTACGCCCAATACCAGCCAAACAAGTGCTAGGACTTCCCAATAAGCATGTGTGGAATGAAATCAATGAGAGGGGAGTCCACAAAACCATGCCTGACATCAAGGAAAAAGGCAAGAGGCCCATAGAGTAGTTGGTTTAGGTGTTTGTTTGTTATCTTTTGATCCTTTTGATGTAATGGAACTTTGTCCTGTAATGTTGCATTGACTCCTCCCAAACCAACCAGTCAACCGAGTGCAGTTGATAGGCCCACCTGGGAGAAAAAGTCAAGTGTTTAAAATCCGTGGAAGTATAGGAAAATCCCCGGGTCGTTAAGTCCCAACGAGATTGAAATTGTATTTGTAAACGTTTAAGGGAATGAGTAGCACTGAGGACAATAACCAAAGATGAAGTGGGTTTGATTTACACTACTAATGTTATTTGGAAAACAGTATATAACAAGCACAGTAAACAGATATGTATACAAGCACAAATCAGAAATCAGAATTGATTACAGACTGAAAAAAGTGAGTTTTAAACAATTTAAAACTACAGGGGGTGCAAATGAAAATTTTACAAACTTAATTATGAAATTAAAAAGAATTTTTTTTTTTGATTATTTTATTATTTAATATTAATTATTTAAATAAAAACTATTTAACTAAAACTATTTAAATTATACTAAAAAGATTTATACTACAAACTTTAACTAGAAAATTGCAAAATTAATTTCTAAAAATATTAAATGACTTAAAATAAATTTAAAAACTAAAAATACCTATTTTTGTCTTTTTGTGGATTTTCTATTAATTAAATACTAATAATATTAATTAAACTATTTAAACTATTTTAAATTATTAATAATACTAAAACAACTTAGACAATTATAGAAAAATTTATAAATCTAATTAACCATCACAGGAATCCTAAAAAATTATAAAAAGTTTATAAAAATTATATTTAGACTATTTTACTAATTGTTTACTCAATTATTAATAAAAATCTAATTTAACTAAATTAATTAAGAAAATTAGAAAATCAACAGTAGAAATTAAGAGACTATTTTCTAAAAATACTAAATGATTTATAAAACCTAGGAAAAATATAAAAAGGTACTGTTGTTAATTAAAAATTGAGAAAACTATTTAATTACTAATATTACTTAATTATTTAATTAAACTAATTTTAATTCTAATAATTACTAAATGAAAAGAGAAAAATCTAGGAAAATTACTAAAAGTACTTTAAGATAAAAGAAAATTAAGAAAAATATAAAAATGATGAAGTGCTTATTAATAAGCTGAAAAGAAAAATTAAAAAGATAAAAACCTATTAAATAGAAGCTATCACTATTTTTAAAGTTGGTTTTTGTTTGTTTTTCTTATTGAGAGATGATTATAAGCTAAAAATAGAAAACTTTTATGAAGACACTTTTGATTTAGCTTATAAATAAGTTGTGTGCACCCCCTTGGTTCTTAACAGTTGACTTAATAGCTTATTAGGACTTGTAGACTTTTGAAAAAGCTAGGAAATGAACAAATAAGCCACAACAGATGAATATTAACTTGAAGTAGGACAAAAGGCAAAAATAAGCACTCTGGATAAGCTGTTATGAACCAATAAGCACTTAACAAAACACTAGGCCAAAACAAGCCTCAAAGAGGGACTTTTGGACGTCTGTAGGGTCCACAGAAGTCAAAGGGGTCCAAAATAAGACTTGACCTACAAAGGTGAACTGGTCAACTTTCAAATAAGCCAATAAGCTGGGCTTATTTCTTATTTTTGAGCACTGGGTGGGGCTTGGGATTTGGTCTCAAACACTGAGTGACTCAGTGTAAAGGGTGAAATGGACAAACTTAATGATACTAGCAGCCCTACTAAACAAGCTTGAAATTGCAAAATAAGCTATGATCTTGAAAGATCAGCTGATTGACTTTCCAAAAAGCCAAGGTTCTTGTGGTGGGGCCCACTAATGAGCACATGGAAGGCTTGGGAAACCTGGTCAATTTCCTGTGCACAGGGCATGTACTTGCCCTGCAGGTCACTTTGAGCAAGTGTGGGGTCCACAGAGAAATTTACAAAAATAAGCTAAACACAGATCTTTGGAGATAAGCTGATGGACTTATATTTTTGAAAAGCTCAGGTTCCAAATCAAAATACAAAAATCAAAACAAATCTCCCATTTTTTGGATTTCTGATACAATGTGTATTTTAACTTTTTGAGATTTTACAAAAGGTTGACTTTGATGAGTTTTGAACTTGCTTTTCTGAATGATTGTGCTATAATAAGCTATGATGAGGCTGAATTAAGCAAAAACAACTACTTGTGGAATGTTTTGATGGAATTTAGACTCAAAATGCTTAACAGATAACAAATGAGGTGAGATCAAAAGGTATTTTGACTTTTTTATGAAAGACCAATGGTTTTTATGATTGAACTAAGTCATTAGAACCTAAAGTGACATGTCTAAGCTCAAAACAACAACTAGAACACCCTTGATCACACAGAACCTAACTGAGCCAAACACTCCTTAAACAGATTCAACACTTGATTTTCAAAAGGATTTGGAGATTTAGACCACTAAACTGACTTATAAGCACTTATATTGATCAATTAAGCTGAAATGAACAAATAGAAATAACAATTAACAAGTAATACTACAAATGACCAATTATACTAATTTAACTGTGTAAATTGGATTTTTAGCAACTACAAATTTTAAGGAACAAGCTCTCTATTTTAAGCTACAATACGACTAAATAACACCAAATAAGCACAATCAAACCAAATAAACAGTGAAATAAGCTATGCTACAGTAGAAACAAAGAAATGAGATTATGAGCTTACAAGGTGCAATCCTGCCAAAACCATGAACCAAGGGCCAAAGAACCTTCCTATAGACTCCCACAAGTCACTAATACCATATCCAATCCAGATTACTCCTTTCTTCTTGCTTCTGTTGTTCTTCTTCCTTCTTTTTTATTTTTTTGAGTGAATTTTTTATATTTTTTTGTTATTTTTGATTTTTATACTAATCTAATTTTTAAGGTTACTAAAAGCTTTTAGAAGCTTTATAAGGAGCTTATGTGATCCTAGAAGTCCAGAACAACAACCATAAACAACATTATTGCAATATGAGATTTTGAACTTAAAAAAAATAGCATAAACTGAATTCTTGAAGATTTAACTGAAATTGATCATTAAAACAAGTTTGAAATACACTATGGAAGCTTTGAATTATACTAGAATTTTAAAGATTACAATACGACACTAAGACTTAGCTAAATTCTACACACCCTGATCTTCACTGCTTCTCTTCTATTTATAGCCTGAAATTAGGGTTCCCCTTGTCTTTCTGAGCATATCCCATCAACAACCTCAGCCATTGGATGACTGAAACTGATCCTAACTGTTTAAGTAGATTTTGGCGCCAAAATTAGGACAGGTGGATTGGGGCTGTTTCAAGGTAATTAAAGAATCTTGGAAGCTTGTGGAGGTGTAAGGGGACAATTAGGATAGTGGGATTAAGCTTTGGGTGAGATTTGACCTTAAAAACAGGGGTGTCTCATGGAGGTTGAGTGTTTGAGGGTGGGGAAGCATTAAATGCTTCATCATACTTCTGAAAGGAGGGGGTGAGGTGGAGGTGAGGGTGATGATGAAAGTTTGCAAGTGGGAGTGGGGGGGGGGGGATGAATGTCAGGGTGGTATTTGGAGAGGTGGAGGTGGAGGTGATAAACAGTGGTTTGGGGGGGGGGGGTGATGGTATTGACCAGGGTGTTTGACCCCATTTTTATTATTTAAGGGATTAGGCTCTTGGTGGGCTTATGGGATGGACTAGATCATAGGTAAAGGTGGATGGGTTTGTTGGTTAGATCAAATAACAAAGAGGGTCCGGTTTGGTTGGTATTTTCAGAAGGACCATTTGTATATTTTCTGGATTTTTGAGGGGGCTGGGTTGACAATTTCCCAAAGTTACCAAAGGGGCCATTCTTGCCAAGGATAAATAGTGTGAGGACCTTTGTTGACTTTTTCCACTTTTGAAATTCCAGGGACCATTTCTGCCAAACTTGAAACTTCAGGGACCAATCTTGTAATTTCACCAAACTTTCCAACCAAGGACCATTCCTGCCATAGATGAGTAGCACAAGGACAAAAATTGATTTTTCCAAAGTTTTTACATCCCAGGGACCATTTTTGTCAATTTTGTAAAGTTGAGGGACTAAACTTGTAATTTTGTGAAACTTTACACCAAAGGACTTTATATGTTTATTTGTGATTGAAAAGGACCTTTGGTGACTTTTTCATGTTTTTAGAATAACCAGGGACTAGATTTGACAAGTTTTGAAAGTTGAGGGACTGAAACTGCCAATTATGCAAACTTTGTTCATATTTCATCTGTTTTTGATCATTTTGCATCTGAAACATATAAAACACATTTCTGGGATATTTTCAGTATTATAATGCACATTTGAGTGTTTTTGGATGTTTTGGCAGCTCAGATTAGGTAAAAATGATGAGTATTTACACACTCATCATGCATCTCAGAATGCAACTCTTTTATAATGAATAAAATGATTTGTTCCTTGTTTTTATGAGCTTGTGATCCTAATTGTGAGTGTTTGACTTCAATATCTGCAAAAATGTTAGTGGACAAAGAATACAGAATATACAAATATGTTACAAAAATGTACAACACTAAGCCTCCCATTAAACAATAAGCCTCCCCTTAGGCTTATTCCTCCCCTCAAACAGAACAATCAGGGATTAACCATCCCAATATGGACTACTAAGTATTGAAACCTAGGGCCTTCAAAAGCTTTGGTTAATAAATCAGCCACATTTTCATCTGTATGGATTTTAAGCACTTGAATAAGATGTTTTTCATTAGCATCTCTTATAAAATGGTGCCTAATTTCTATATGCTTTGTTCTTTGATGAAAAACTGGGTTTTTAACAATGCAAATGGTACTTTGGTTATCAATAAAGATTTTTGTGTTCACAAAATTGAACCCATAGTCTAGTAGTTGATTCTGTATCCAGAGTACCTGACCACAACAACTAGTAGCAGCAACATACTCTGCTTAAGTGGAAGATGTAGCCACAATGGTCTGCTTCTTGCATTGCTAAGAGATCAATCTCCTACCCAGAAATTGACACCCACCAGTGGTAGACTTTCTATCAAGATTAGCACCAGCATAATCACTATCACTGTATGCTTCCAACACAAATGGAGAATCTCTAGGGTACCAAAGACCCAACTTTGGCTGGCCTTTTAGATACTTAAAGATTTTCTTGACTGCATACAAGTGGGAAGTCAATGGTGTAGCTTGATGTCTTGAACAAGCACTGACTGTAAACATAATATCTGGTCTTGAAGCTGTCAAATACATAAGTGAACCAATCATTAATCTGTAGAGATGAACCTTAACAGCATCATCTAGTTCATTATTGGATTTTGGTTTTGGAGCTTCATAAGGAGTAGTTGCAGTTCTTATAGATTCCATATCAAACTTCCTAAGTATGTCTTGCACATACTTTTCCTGGCTGATAAAATTTCATCAGGCTATTGCTTGATCTGTAGGCCTAAGAAGAATGTAAGCTCACCCATAGCACTCATCTCAAACTCAGTCTTCATCAGTTCTTCAAACTGCCTACACCAAGCCTCCTTAGTGGAACCAAAGATAATATCATCTACATAAACTTGGACTAGAATGATATCTCTTGAGTTTTTCCTGATGAAAAGTGTCTTGTCTATAGCACCTCTTCTATAACTATGCTTCAACAGAAATGAAGACAACCTAGCATACCATGCTCTTGGTGCTTGATGAAGACCATAGAGTGCTTTAACCACCTTGTAAACAAAATTAGGATATTGTGGGTCCACAAAACCCTTGGGTTGAGTCACATATACTTCTTCTTCAATCTCACCATAAAGAAATTCACTCTTTACATCCATTTGATAAACCATAAATCCCATATATGAGGCAAAGGCTAAGAAGAGTCTAATTGATTCAACTCTTGCCACTAGAGCAAACACTTCATCATAATCAATACCTTCTTCTTGCCTGTGACCTTGAGCTATAATTTACTAAATCATCACAAGAATTTTAAGCCATTGACTAGCTTGGTCACGTAGAGAGAATTGGAAGAGACGCAATCGGGTCGTCTCTAGAGTTTTAACATCAAGGTCTATGGAATCTACGATTTTTAGGAAATCCTTGAGATGTTGATTAGGATCTTAGGAACGAAGTCCATGGAATGCACATCTGTTTTGCACCAACCGGATGGTGTCGGATCGCAAGGGAGACACATTGGCTGCTTGAGTGTGCTCAATGGTGTTTCGATAGCCTTGGTGGCTAGGATGGGAGTACTCTCCTAAAGTTCGGGGTCTAGGAGGTTGGTTTGGTTGTGGTGGGTTTTGTGGATGGTTTTGTTGTGGTGGGTCGATGGGGCCAAAGAGATTACCACCTCCATGATGGCGGATGGTAATGGTTACAAACAAAGGAACGAAGAAAAAGATAGACTAAAGAAGACCTATAAAAAAATAAAAGTCTTACTAGAAAGGAATCTAGCAAGTAGACCTAATAAAAAGAAATTTCAACCTAGACAATAACTATTTCCCGGCAACGGCGCCAAAAACTTGATGCATGGGATTGTGCCCTCGCAAAAGGTTTTACCTCTCAAGGGATCTTGAGAAGCTTGCAATCCCCACCAAGCAGTGTACCTGACCGTTGTAGTATAGTAAAGTGGCAAGTACCGGGGGATTGATCGTTCAACTCAAAGAATAGTGTTCGTTAGGAATGAAATTAATCTAACTAGGTCTAGATGTGAGGGATGATTCATTTTATATTTTTATATTTTATGGAAAGCAAGTAAAATCTCGGGTTTTGGAAGAAGGGGCGGAATTAGTTGCTAATCAACTGACCTAAAGGCTACTACTTAAACTAATGTGTAGGAAAATAGACTAGGGTTATACGAGGGAAGTGAAGCATATCTACCTATGATATATTACTCCTTGCTAGCTATCCAATTCTACCTATTGAATTATCACATCCATGTTTTAATTGACAGGTTATATTCCTTAATACCATTCGTGGGGCCGTGTACGATCTTCCCTAACTCTATAAGCTTCTACCTCTTCCTATGTCGAGCCGACTACTAGCCCCTAACATGGCCTCCTTAGTAGTTACTTATGCATTAAATACAACCAATTAATCATAGTACACATCCGATTCATGTTTCTTAAGACGTTCAAACATGTTACCAATTGGAAGTCTGCCAGTTTTCTTAAGCCTAATATCGAGTTCATTCAATCAAAACAAGAAACAATAGGAACCAAGAATTATAAACTAAATCAAATAGACCTATTGAAGTTATCACACCTTAATTGATGAAGATAGACACAAACATCAACAAAGAAATCAATAAGATCTAATCAATTATATACAAGTTTCACACAATCATAAGTAGACACAAGGTGAATTAGCCAAGCATGATGAATGGAGAACAATCAACAATAACAATGAAAGACATAATTAAGATAGAATCAACAAACCAATACAAGATGTTTTTGGAGTGATTGAAACCCTCTGAGTTGCTGGAAAAACACCTACCCTAACCCTAAAATCGGACCTAGGGTTGGGGGCTTACAAATAATGAAGTTATAAGGTTGTATCTATAGGCACTTTTCAGCCCGGCCTGTCTTGATGGCGTCAGCCCGTGCCTTGACAGTGTCAAGACCAAACTTTCTTCACCAAATTGTAGATCTCTTTGTCCTCTTCACGTGGGCTTTTGAATCACCTAAATCCGAGTTCGTATACAAAAGTTATGGCCAAAACAATAATAGCTACCGCGCGCGCAAGTTGTGACTAGTTAACACGTGATGGCCTGCCTCCATCAACACGTGACGGCGCCAGACATACACTAGATGGTCATCTGGTTTAAACTTGACGCCGTCACGTTATAATATTTCTCGGCCATCACCTTGTAAATTACACATGACGACCTAGGCGTCCCAAAGGGTGACGCCGTCACTCTTTAATCCCAAAAATCATTCTGGCGCGTCTCGTGTAAGCTTAATATCCACCTTTTTGCAAAAGTGTGACGCCGTCACATGCAAAGCGTGACGCCGTTAGGTACTATTTCCAGCTTGATTTTGGAGACTTTGCCGTTTTCTTCACTCTTCGCTCCAAAAACGTCAAAAATGCTTCCTTTTCCAGATTTCTTCTCCAAAGTACCTAAAATGACAAAAGGAACTATTTGGGGTATAATTAATCAAATAATCTTGAATTTGGGCTTAAATGACCCCCTAAAAGTGGTACACTTTTCGTCCCATCAATTGGCTGGATTAGATTTGCATATTTGACACATGGAACATTTTTAGGTGATGTGTAAAATGATTATTTGTTCATTTTTGTTGCATTTTCGGTAACTGTTTTTGTTTATATTAGTGTTGATGATTGGTATTTGGTAGCGTGTAGTTTAAAATTGGTGATGATGTTAATGAAATTAGGTGATTAAATTAGTGATGACTATAGTTGAAAATCACTTGTGATCTTTAGAATATCACATGTACGTGATATTCTGTATATTACATAATATCACTTTTGATATTCAGAATATCAGTTGTGATCACTTGTGATATATTGAATATCACAGAATATCATTTGTGATATTCAGAAACGTATGAAAACATTTAAAAATGGACGAAAACGTATGAAATTGGACGAAAGCGTAAGAAACTGGACGAATATGTATGATGTTGATATAAATAATGTTTAAAAAGGTTATTAATATCTCTCAATAAACCTATGTTTTGATAATCACAAAACTCAAATCAAATTAAGTCAAGATTAAGACGTAAAGAAGTATTTTGTAACAAATATTTACCTCTACATCTTATATCACTTAAGGTATGCATAAACTAAGCATCTTATGCATTACATGATCAAAGGAAATTTTGTCTTAAGACATAACATCTTATAAAATGATATAAACATTTTATATATATATTTGTAAATCATTTTCGGTAATGCTATATTAAACCACAAAGATATGATTTCAAATTTCCAACCAAAAAAGGCAAATTTTATCCAGAAAAACTTTTCCAACGTTCAGGAGGGCGGCCCTCTTAATTTTACTAGGCGGCCCCCTTAATGATTAAGAGGACCGGCCTCTAATTAAGGGGACCGGCACGCTCCCGAACAGTAAAATCTGGCCCTATAAATATTGGATCATTTCACACATTTTCCTCACCTTTTTGCACTATAAACTTTCTGATCCAACCTCCATCTCTAGATCTAAAATCCTTTGATCATATAATTCATAAGTCTTTGTTTCCAAGTGATCCAAAGCTTCATCCATTCAAGTGCAAGAAGAAGAACACTCCTCTACATCCATCTAATTGTAGTAGTGTTGTGAATAGCTAGTTTCATATTGTAGTTGTGGTAGATATTTGTAAAAGTGTTGTGTAAATTTGTTGTGTGTAGAAAATAGGTGTGTTGTAAAGTAGTTTAGTAGTTGTGAATTAGTTGTGCATAGAAGAAGGTGTGAAGTTGTGAAGGTGTGAAGAAGGTGTGAAGCCTTGAAGAAGTTGTGAAGAAGGTGTGAAGCCTTGAAGAAGTCGTGAAATTGGTTCTAGCTACGATTAGAACTCGACATTTAGCTTAGTGTCGTTAACTCGTGTAAGCCAAGGTGTGTAAGGTTTCTCCACCATAAGGAGTTTGTTGACATAGTGAAGAAAACTCTCGAGTGTGGTACTCGGGGAGTGGAGTAGGGCAAGGAAGGTGTCCTTGTAGCCGAACCACTATAAATTCGCGTGTTGTGGTTTGATCTTTCTAACTCTATCTTTTCTTCATTAGATTTCAATACTTTCATTACTTGATTAGAATTGCTTATATTAATTGTCATTTGAATTCACTTGAGATCGAATCGAAAGTTTTTTTTAATAACCTACAAAATATTTTGGTAATAAACTTTTAAAAGGACGTAAAACTATTCAACCCCCCTTCTAGTTTTCCACAATTGATATCAGGAGCCACGTCTAGCAAGATCTTTAAAATATATTGTATTTTAAAACTTGTAACGATTTATGGAATCAGAAAAATATTTAGAAGGGTAATCTATGCAAAAACCACCACTATTTGAAAGTGATGGTCCCCTTAATGTTTAAGGGGACCGGCCATCTAACACTTCTAAATCCGTTTTCCTACTTAATTCCATTCCCAAACACTCCATTTACTCATTCACTTCTTCCCCACTGCTGCTGAGTACGAACCAAAACACCCAAAACCATCAAAATCCTCCATCATATCACCAATCCGGGGTTGTTTCGCAAGGGGCAAACATCAACCAAACATATGACAACATCTTTTGTAAGTTTTCCAACATGCATTTCATCACATTTCATTCGATTTGGTGTCTAATCAATAATTATGCATTATATTAAAATTTATTTTAATTCTAATTTAAGTGCGATAGAAGCTAGAAATTGAACTACCAAATGCTTCCCATAGGATTAGAATAATGTATTGCAACTCTAATTTAGTATAACATATCATTTTGTCAAAATCATTAATCGCCCATAAACCCTTGTTAAATTTTATTTTTCAAGAGGCACATTGTTGATATAACTCTTAAAAACTACTTTAAACTTACTACATTACATTGTTTTAACGTTCTAAACAATCAAAACATACTTTTAAATTTGTTATAAAATGGTTCATGAAGACAACATGGGCGTTTGGTTCATGAACAAACTATAACTATAGGTAGTTATTTGAAACTTAAAACTAGTTCATAAAACTTGTTAATACTACTAGAATCAATAGACGTCATCAAGATATATAATCAATATATATATTGATGTTTTAGGAGATTTTTATCTAGTTAAGGGAGCGTTTGGTTTATCTCAAAAATGATATTTTTGAAAACTAAAATTCACATTTTAATCTTTTAAACAAACTTATGTTGTGTCAAACTCTTATGAAATGGAAGATATATAAACTAATATATATCTAGCCTTATTTCGAAGAGAATTATGATATCATACTCTTTGATATCATATATTCTAAACGAGTTTAAAATCAAAATAAAAGGAACATTATGAAACTACTTCATTGAATATATTTTTTTTTTGTGTCGAAGTAGAATTTCGTTCCACATATATTGCATATAATTATATATACATATATATATAACATATGCATGATAGTTGTTTCTATATTAATTTTATTTTTGTTGTTATATTGTTTAGGTGAAAATGCCTAAGACCACGGTTGGTGATGTCTCCAAAACCAAATAATACATTCCAAATGTCTCTTCTACTCCCGGCATGTCTCCTTCAGTTGCATGTTTCTATCGTCCTATTGAAAATAGAAACATTCACGAAAGACGAATTGTCGATCCATCTTTCTATGAAAATGATCAAACGAACGAATGTTCACCAATATTCGTTTCGAATGTCTTTTCTAAATCAACGAACCAATCATTCCTCGTTTTGTCCTCGATTTCTATAGCCAAGTGACGGTGCAAACCGATCCCTATGGTAATATCCTCATTTCCTTCATGATTCAAAATCAATTCATCACTCTTACTCTTGCTCAATTTGGTCAAATTCTTCAAATCCCATACAACGGCCAAGCCGTTTTCTCAAATGAATGGGATCTTTCCTCTCTTAAAAGAAATCGTCCTCAGGATGGCCCCTACTATTCTGAGATTCCTAGTCCTGAAGACATTCGTCGAATGCTTGAACTAGAACGTCGTACGACTAGTCGAGTAATCAAGTCAAAGAATGTCGATATTCATGCCAATCAAATCCTCCTCAAAGAGCTAAGCCAAGATATGAAGAAGTGGGAAGAACTCATTCGAGAGAATGCGTTTGGTACTGGTGGTCACCGTGATCATGTCACGGCAAGCATTGCCCACATGCTTTATTGTGTTATTGCTGAAGAGCAATACAATTTGGCTTATCTTTTTATTCATCGAATCATGTCCGCCAAAAACACCCCTAATGCCAATCTTCCTTACGGCATGTTTCTCACACGACTTTATCGTTATGTGATGGAACATTATCCACATCTTTAAAGAGACTACTATGTTCATATCCTTCCTACCTTGAACCAACTTACTCTTGTTCGTACTCGTCGTTCTCGAAGTGACAAAGGAAAATCTCGTGTTCCTTTGTATTCTAGGCCTCGTGGTTCTACATCTCATCGTGATGACGATGATGAGGAGGAGGAAGACACCTCACGTGTTAGTACTCCATCCCCCACGACCTTTGTTGAAGATCTTTCCGATATTGATGATACCGAGTATCAAATTCCTCTTCCTCATGAACGTACCGATGAGCTTCTCTTCACTCGTCAAACGTCTATCATCAACCGTCAAAAACAAATGCATGAAGAACTTCGTGGAGGATTCAAATCCGTTGGGAAGATGTTTAGGAAGATGCTTGGAAAGAAAAAGAAGCAGAAGATATTGACATGTTACTACTTGTTATTACTTGTTTCCTTTAGACATTTGTATGGTTTGCTATTTGTCCGATTTATTTGGAAATACTTGTGTTATTTCTTGTGTTATTTGGAATGATGTTTAGACTTTTATTATTATCATGCTTCTATCATAATGTTATGCCATGCTTCTTTTCAAGATGGATTATAATATGTTAATTTGCATGCAAAATTTGATTATATATATATGTTTATATATCATCATTCCTAGAGTATGTACTTCTAATAGAGCTTGCTGGAAAAACACACTTGAAAAATCACCAAATTTTGCAAATTTTGGGTTTCTGGTCGTCTGGAAAAACACCAGATGGGCGGCCCCCTTAATTCCCTAGGCGGTCCCCTTAATTATTAAGGGGGCCGGCATACAATTAAGGGGACCGGCCATCTGGAACTGGATTCACTGTTTTCTTTTGCATCTTGTGAACCCTTTCTCTAGTTTCAGCTACCATTTCCCATTTTAACCTAACTGATTTTAGAATCTCATTCAACCATTTCAAATACATACCAAAATTAACCATTTCCATACTATAAATTCCCTCCACAATCACCATTCTTCATCTTATCATTCACCATCTAAATCATCATGACTCCACCAAGCACCTCACACTCCAAAGCCTCCAAGAAACAAAAACTTGTGGTCATCCCCCCAAAACAACTCTTCATTGATTTAACAAATGAAGACAACAAAACACCATCACCTCCACCCAAATGCTCATCCCCAAGTGCACCCAATGCACCATCTAAAACACCTTCCACTCATGGAACTTCCTCATCTTCCATACCTTCAACCTTATCAATCAATGACTACATCAACTCACACTTGTCACCACAAATATCATCACCACTTCCTACACAAGAACCCATGTCCACCCATCTTACCATCTCACTTTCACCAATAACACCACTTGATGCTCATCTCTCATCTCCACCAATCACACCACCTTTCTTTGCCAATCCCGTGCCTTGGAGGCTACTTGAATCCCATGGGGATACTTGTCTTTGTTGCATCCACAACCGCACGGTCATCTTTGGCCTTAGAGATGAAATTCAATATATGTTTTCATATATTGAACATTTGCTTACCAACCCACCACCACCACCAACTCCACCATCTTCTCCAATCATTCCTCCACCACAATTCTCACCCATTCCTTCAACATCACTATCATGCTCTCCTAATTAAGCATTTTATATGCTTAATAAATAAAGCCTCTACCACCCTTTTGCTTGCAAGCTCTATGAAGACCATGTACTTTTTGCATGTTGATGTATTTTTCTAGTTGTTTATTTGTGAACTAGCTATTCTACTTGTAATTCAACTTGCTAATTGTATGTTGTGTCTTGACACAACCAATTATTTAATATGATGCTTTCTTTTCAAACATGCTTTATTTTTTTTATATACATGTTTGCATGCATATACTTGTGCTTCTAATATTTTTTTTGCAAAGCATTTCATAGCTCGTTCTCTTGGTGCCCCCAAACGAGGGGGAGTACACATCAAGGGGGAGATATCTACCCATCAATTTTTCACGTTTAAAAATTGTCGGTATAACCTTTTTGATTCTACAAAAAAGGGGGAGAAGTAAATATAAACTCACTAAAATACTTGTTTAAAAATTAATTTTTGAGTTAATGAGTTTAAGTTTTGTAATCATCAAAAAGGGGGAGATTGTTGATATAAATAATGTTTAAAAAGGTTATTAATATCTCTCAATAAACCTATGTTTTGATAATCACAAAACTCAAATCAAATTAAGTCAAGATTAAGACGTAAACAAGTATTTGGTAACAAATATTTACCTCTACATCTTATATTACTTAAGGTATGCATAAACTAAGCATCTTATGCATTACATGATCAAAGGAAATTTTGTCTTAAGACATAACATCTTATAAAATGATATAAATATTTTATATATATTTGTAAATCATTTTTGGTAATGCTATATTAAACCACAAAGATATGATTTCAAATTTCCAACCAAAAAGGGCAAATTTTATCCAGAAAAACTTTTCCAACGTTCAGGAGGGCGGCCCCCTTAATTTTACTAGGCGGCCCCCTTAATGATTAAGAGGACCGGCCTCTAATTAAGGGGATCGGCACGCTCCCGAACAGTAAAATCTGGCCCTATAAATATTGGATCATTTCACACATTTTCCTCACCTTTTTGCACTATAAACTTTCTGATCCAACCTCCATCTCTAGATCTAAAATCCTTTGATCATATAATTCATAAGTCTTTGTTTCCAAGTGATCCAAAGCTTCATCCATTCAAGTGCAAGAAGAAGAACACTCCTCTACATCCATCTAATTGTAGTAGTGTTGTGAATAGCTAGTTTCATATTGTAGTTGTGGTAGATATTTGTAAAAGTGTTGTGTAAATTTGTTGTGTGTAGAAAATAGGTGTGTTGTAAAGTAGTTTAGTAGTTGTGAATTAGTTGTGCATAGAAGAAGGTGTGAAGTTGTGAAGGTGTGAAGAAGGTGTGAAGCCTTGAAGAAGTTGTGAAGAAGGTGTGAAGCCTTGAAGAAGTCGTGAGATTGGTTCTAGCTACGATTAGAACTCGACATTTAGCTTAGTGTCGTTAACTCGTGTAAGCCAAGGTGTGTAAGGTTTCTCCACCATAAGGAGTTTGTTGACATAGTGAAGAAAACTCTCGAGTGTGGTACTCGGGGAGTGGAGTAGGGCAAGGAAGGTGTCCTTGTAGCCGAACCACTATAAATTCGCGTGTTGTGGTTTGATCTTTCTAACTCTATCTTTTCTTCATTAGATTTCAATACTTTCATTACTTGATTAGAATTGCTTATATTGATTGTCATTTAAATTCACTTGAGATCGAATCGAAAGTTTTTTTTAATAACCTACAAAATATTTTGGTAATAAACTTTTAAAAGGACGTAAAACTATTCAACCCCCCTACTAGTTTTCCACATATGAAAATGGACGTAAACGTATGAAAGCGTAAAAAAGGTATAAAAATGGACAAAAATAGACGAAAATGTATGAATAATGGATGAAAACATATGAAAATGGGCGAAAACGTAAGAAACGAATGAAAACATAGAAAATAGACGAATACGTATGAAAACAAACGAAAACGTATGAAAGCGTAGAAACACGTCTGAAAATGAACGAAAACGTATGAAAAATGGTCGAAAATGAAAGAAAACGGACGAAAACGTATGCAAACGAACGAAAACATTAGAAAATGTAAGAAAACGAAAGAAAACGTATGAAAACGGACGAAAACAGATGAAAACGAACGAAAACAGACAAAACGTATAAAAGCGAAAAAAAAATTGGATAAATAAGAAAGACAAAAAGACAAGAAAAAGGAAAAAGGAAAAAGAAAAGACATGGACTGAGGTATATATATTAAATTTTAGGTTAATCCCCACCATTATATCAAACTAGATGAATGGTGGAGATTTTTCCTTTGGTAAGCATCAAAATAATAGTAAGCAAATGAACTTTTCTCTTATTATTCATTATATATTTTATAGTGATATTGATAATGAAATCGTAAACAAATATGGTAGTTGTTGAAAGAAAGAAAAGATAAGGGAATTGATATGTACATATGGGATTTTACTTTGCACACATAAAATTACATGAGTTATTGTTTGTCTTATTCATTAATTGTATGTATATAAAGTAAAATTCAATGTGTACATATAATTGCCTATAAGATAAACTAGAAAAATCAAAATGAATACAATTATGTCAACTCACAAATCACAATCACAAAATGTTTAAATTGTGTACCAAAGTATACTTTACAACAAAAAGATATACAGTTACAAATAAAATTTCAACAAAAAGATATACATACCCATGCTTCATTATGATAAATTTTTATGTACTTTTAAGGTGACTAAACTAAAAGGGTGATTCTGTAATTTCTGCCCAAAATGTGTATTTACATCGTTAGTGCTTGTCGTTAAATATTTTGCACCGTTAGTCCCTTTTTATTAACTTTTTTGCACTGAAGGTCCTTATTTCTAATAAAAGCTAACGAAAAACCTTTTCTAATATTCTAATAGCAATATAAAAGTATATTACTAAAACTTATAAAAATCAAGATGTTACAGATTAACCCATTAATAAGAAAATGGGCTAAAACTGTTACCTCTTAAATAGAAGGGTTAATCTCATCGTTTCAATTGATGATGTCATACATCGGCAATGCAGACGGAGAAGGTTTCACATCCGCCTTTGAGGGTAGGCGATGTGAGCGACCGCCTAAGGCCCCAAATTTTTTTATAGGCCCTAACATGGCCCATTCGTTGATATATTTTACATGGCCCATAAGTATATTTGTTATGTACTTGTAGGCCTAGCCCACTTACATTACTATTACTACTATATACTATCCCTTGGGCTATTCCCCCCAAATTCCTTGCTACAGTATTTTGTGAGGAGAGCTACAGTACTATGAACAGTAATAATATTTTTTTATTGGGTCTCCCTCAAAACTCACGAAGCACAAACCCAAACACGCAGGCGCCAAAAAAAATATGTATCGATCCAAACCCTCACCGAGTCCAAACACAAATATTGATCCCTTGGTCACCAAACAACAACAATAATACAACCCTCCCCCACCACCACCCATGCCTCGGTGGTGGTGGTTCTCGGCTGTCGAGCCACAACAACCAAACGGACCCTCGAAATCCAATCCAAACACAAATATATACTCCCCTTCGTCATCAAAACATCAAACAAGCGCCAAAACGGGTTGAACGAGAACCAAAAATGAAATCTCACACAAGTTTTGGGTTTAAAAATATTATTAAAACATTTTTATAAAAGATTTTATATTAAAACCGGATTTAAAATAAAAATAAAATTAGGGTTTTGAAAATAATTGAAGAAAATAAAAAGAGAGGGTGCGTGGCACGCGTTTTACCGTCGGAGAGTGATGGAAAACGGCGGTCGTGGCGTATGGTGGTGGTACCGCGGAGGTGGAGGCGCGTGAGGGGTGATACGGGGTGTTTGGGGTCGCGTGAGTGGTATAGGTGTGACGGGGATATCCCGATCTATAAGATTGTACAAGAAAATGAGGTGGCCGGAAAAATATTCCGGCGAGTCGCCGGAAACTGCTGCTGCTCCGGTGGAGGGGCGGTGGCTGGCGGTATCAAAGAGAGAGAGAGAGTTGGTGATGAGTGTGTGTGTTTTATATATATAAAATGAGAAAAATGGGTATTAATGGGGTATATATACCAAATAAAAGGTCTAGGGTGGTTTTGGTAATAAAAGAAAGTGCAAGGTAAAGGGAAAAGGGTAGTTAAGGGACCAATGTGCCCAACGTAGTAAACTTCTAATGATATAAGCTCCGGGGTCCAAACGACATAAGAAACGGACTCAAAAAATTACGAAACTTGCGCCATTGTTCACAAAATAATTTTTCCAATAAAATCAAGCATAAACTTCAGAGTTTTTTTCAAACTCAAAATAATTCAAAAAATTTGGCAAGTGCAATACGATTCGAGTTTATATCGACGAAGTTTTAAAACCGTAAAACTTATTATTCGCAAAACACAAAACATACAACATAAAAAAAAAATATCTAAACACTCCCGCCGCAACGCGCGGGTTTCCCCACTCGTTAGTTCTATAATTATCTTTTGTAAATTATTTATTGATTGTGTGACTTAATGAGAAAGCAGGGAACTATAACCTCCAATAAAAACATTCTAAATAATCCATGATTCATGGTATTATCATCTATGATCATAAAACTTTACAAATTCATCATATAATTAAGCATCACACTTAATAAACATCTTACACGATCTTTCTTTGATTAGAATATGATTACTAGAATTTGAACACTTCAGAAGTTACTCCAAGTCACCAAGAACACCGACAGTTAATCTTGAAGAACACAAAACCCTCGCACTTGATTTCTTCAAACCCTTGTATTAATTTTCTTGCTTAATTAATAAAGTAAAACATTTCCCTCATAAAATCCGTTATGATGGCACATACATACCCATGTGTCATTATGATAAATTTTTCTGCACTTTGAAGGTGACTAAACTAAAAGGGTTATTCTATAATTTCTGCCCAAAATGTGTCATTTACATCGTTAGTCGCCGTCGTTAAATATTTTGCATCGTTAGTCCTTTTTTGTTAACTTTTTTGCACTGAAGGTCCTTATTTCTAATAAAAGCTAACGGAAAAACTTTTCTGATATTCTAAAGTAGCAATATAAAAGTCTATTACTAAAACTTATAAAAATCAAGATGTTATAGATTAACCCATTAATAAGGAAATGGGCTAAAATTGTAACCTCTTAAATAGAAGGGGTTAATCTCATTGTTTCAATTGATGACGTCATACGTCAACAATGCTGACGGAGAAGGTTCCAGAGCCGTTTTTGAGGATAGGCGAGGTGAGCGACCGCCTAAGGCCCCAAATATTTTTAAGGGCCCTAACATTGTCTGGCTGACAATTATATGCATGTTTATTGAAGAAAAAGGTAATTAGGTGATAATTTATTTTAAATGGGTCATATCTCATATGTTTAATGTTAGAGAGCTAGTTTACATTATATCTCATAAAATGACAGATACTTTTTATATACCATTAGCTTTAAATGGTCCTCATTATATATTTTTGTCCAGAGCCTTCAAAAACATAAAGTCGGCCAAGAGGGATTCGTCAAAGTTTTGCAACATGTCTACACGAAGCTTATAATGCATCATTTTATACGGAGTAATCAACAAGTTATATACTCGAACTCTTCAAAAGACCTCACTTAATAAAATCTTAAAACTCTGCAACTTCATATTATAATTTTAGAATAGGTATTCCATAGATTTTTTTTTCTTTTATTATTATTATTATTATTATTATTATTATTTTTTAATTCGGTTGAAATTATCCGCATAATTGTCATGTTGGATGTTTCTTATTCATTATATATTTTATAGTGACATTGATAATGAAATCGTAAACAAACATGGTAGTTGTTAAAGAAATTAAAGATAAGATAAACTAAAAAAATCAAGATCTATCAACTCACAAATCACAATCACAAAATGTTTACATTGTGTACAAAAGTGTACTTTACAACAAAAAATATATACAGTTACAAATAAAATTTCGATAAATCCAACCTAACTAAATAATTAAAAATGTTAACTAAGTCAAAAATAATCACGCGTCAAAATGAATTCATCTCAAGCGTATAAGACTTTTTCTTCTCAATCAACTTCCTCACAGCTTCCTCCATACATTTTTCTCCAAACGCACCCATTGCCAAAGACAAGTCATCATCCTTCCCTGATGCGGCCTCCGTTGGCCTAATCACGGCCAACGTAGCCCCTCTCATCACCGCGCCACATTCGGGTAACTCCAACATTGGCATATACCACATTTTTATTGTAACTGCGGGCACTTTAGTTCTTTCCAATTCCACAGTGTCCGCATTTGAACTCATCTCGTTCCTTAGCTCGACAACTTGCCTCTCGGTCATTTTAATCGTTCCTTGTTTACTTCCGTCACTTATCTTCACATCTCGTATCATACGATTTAATGAAATTATTTGCTTCAACATATGGTGCCTTGCTGAAGAAGCAATCAAGCATGATATTGTCCACACCACTCGTTTTTTAAGTTGCTTGTTTGTCAAGTTACCAGAAATAGGCATGTCACCTTCTTTTTTTAGTTTGGGTTCCGATTTCTTAAACCCTGTAGCTCCCAATATCACGCAGCTCTCGAGTTCTTTCCCAAACTCGGCTTTCCATTTGAGTAACGCACCTGAACCATTTCTGTAACAAATATACAAAGTTTAGTTTCTAGCTAAGCCACATAGTTACATAAATATATAGATTATTGTACATTGCACAACCCTAAAATGTTTAAGAAAGTTGTTGGAAAAAAAGTTTAATATTATTTATATAATTACATACGTACGTTAAAAAAAAGGTTTATCATATGGTTTAAGCGTTGACAAACATATGCTTTAAGATATGCCCAAAACATAAATATTAATCAATTTGAGTTTATTTAATGAGTATTTAATGCATTTTTTTTTATTAAATAGGAAAGTTTGTGTTTATTAACTACTCGTTAAATTGAGCCCAATGTGTACTTGTTAGCAAAACCCAAATAAAAATACTACTTACGGTTGGCTAGATTGTTGTAGCGCGTTTTCGGACGAGATATCTCCATGATGACCGGGAAGTTTGACGGACAAAGATTGAATTTCCTTAAAATTCTTAAGCAACTCATTAGGCAATTTAAACGTACTGTCTTCTTCGTCATCATCACAGCAACTCGAACACGTCTTTGATTTTCTCGAAACTATACGATGTAGGAATTCATGTATTGGATTCAAGATATATCTACCAAAGAACCCTTTTGATTTGCTCACATGCGTCTTCTCAGACAACGAAGTGGGACGAGTTATTTCTAGGGAAACATTGCGCGTTTGCGTAACAAGATCACCAAAACGCTTGCAAAGAAGCGTGCAAGCGGATAGAGACTTAGCATCTTCGACTCTGTTGAATATTTCGAGAACTATCGCATCAGGTAACGAGTCGAAAAAATCTACTTGTTCTTCTTCTTGTGGTTTTGAAAATTCTTCAACTCCCATTTTTGTATATCAAGTTTTTCAATGAATATTAAGAATGGGGTAAATGTTTGAATATGTTGTGATGAAGGGATATGGAGAAAATGTGATTTATATATACTTGGTTTTTGGGAAGTTTCGTTGCCGGCACATACAATACACGTTTAAAAGACGGGTCAATTTTTTTGACTTTGAATAAGAATAACATTGGTAGGCCAATAAACTATTTTCTTCTCGAATTATTGCATTTTACTCCCTTAAAGTTTGGACTTTTGACAAGAAGAAACCCTACTACCTTTGTTTTTACTTTTTAGTGTGACAGATTTTGGTGCCCGTGATTATATTTCTACTGTAGTTCGATGATATTTGAGCCCTTCATGTGTTTTAATTAACGTTTTATTAAGCTTAATAATTTGCACACTCTAAAAATTTATTTGCACATTTTAGTATACAAGTAATTCAAGCAGAATATTTATTTTGTATAAATATTTAATGCACAAATAGAATGTCCTAATCAATTCACAAAGTGTGCAAATCAATTTCCTTTATTAATGAGTGCTACTATTGGTACCTTCCTAGCTCAAAAAAGAGTATCCAACATTTCCTGCTAACTTCCGTGTTGACACTTGACAGTAGAATATTGTTATTTATCAGTTTTTGTTTCGTATTTTTTTTAGTTTAAGACTTTTAACTTGTTAAATTTTGTATTTTATGTTTCGTACTCTCAGTTTTGTAGTTATATAATAAAAAGTGTATATATAAAAATAAAAATAAAAAAAAATAATTAAAAAAATGAAAATATATAAAAGGTGCAAATGGTGTTTTAAGGGAGGGTCTTAAATGTTAGCAAGTTCACTACATAAAACTTTGGGGGTTAAGTTGTTACAATATTATTCAACAAGTTCTCCTCAAAGTGAATTACACGTACCTAAATGAGTATTTTCGCTTGATTTTCATAGATCACATCGGGTAGGGTCTAGTTAAAGAGTCGAGTTATTCTATAAATCAAACATTTCTCACATACCAAAGGACTCATCCTCACCATCCATCTAAAAAGGAAATCAATGGTTGAGACTAAAAGCATTTTATTATTTCACCCATTTTTTATAATTTAAATATCTCTTAAACCGTTAATCATTAAGCGAAAATAATTACACCATCGCGACGGGCATTTAATTATCTTTCTATAGACGGGCACTTTGATATACTTTCGAAAAGTAAAAAAAAAATCGTTTTTTTCACGTTTTTTTTCGTGGCCGAAAAAATATCATATATGATATTACATATCATATATGATACTACCTCCGTCTCAAAATTATTGACCATATTTCCCTTTTTGAATGTCTCAAAATAATTGTCCACTTTTCTTATTTAGTAAAAACTAGAGAATCTAATGGAGGAATATTCCATTTTAGTGGTTGAAAATAAAAGTGCCCCCACTTTTCTTAAACTTTGCAATTTCTCTCTCATGACAATAAAATTGAGACGGAGGGAGTATGCAATATCATATATGATATTACATATAATATCATATATGATATGTAATATCATATATGATTTTTTCGGCCATGAAAAAAAACGTGAAAAAAACGAAAAAAAAAATTGTCGAAAATATATCAATTAGCCTATCTATAGAAAGATAATTAAATGCTCGTCGTAACGATATATTTTTTTTCGCTTAACGATTAACGGTTTGAAAGATATTAATATTTGAAAAAAAAAAAAGGATGAAAGTGGATTTTTTAAATTGTTGAGATTAATCTCATCCATTAGATCAAATAAAGATGGGGGAAAGATGAAGGGTGGAGATTAGTCCTTTAGTATGTAAAAGAAGTTTGGTCCTCAAATGATCTTATATCATAGTTAAAAGACTCAAATTTTGGTACAGTAAAAAGTTTATAATATAATACACTTGAGACCATCAAAATTTATTATTTAAAAGAGTTATTAATTAATCAATAGATTAATAATTATTAATTTATATATTAATTAATATTTTATTAATTTATAGTAGAAGACTTAGTTTACAAATACCTTTCAAGCTTTCACTTAATTATTGTATATAATGCATGTATATCAAATGAATGACCTAATTTGAAAGAAACCTTCAATCTTCCACATTATTATGTTTCTTGTGTTCAATGTATCACTTTATGGACATTAAAAATATTTTTTATATAAATACAAGATCAAAATAGGTTAACACAAACAAATCATACACACAACATGGCTTCCCATCTTAAAGGTGAGAAAAAAACAACAATAACAGACGAGATTCGAAGAGCATTATGCAAGCACAACAAAGATAATCCAAGTCTCACTCAAAAGCAATTGCAAGAATGGGTTCATAGTAACTATGGTTGATCAAAGAGTTGGGTTATCGCAATGCAATGGATGTCGAAGATGTTCTGACTCACCCAGAAGAAAATGTAGTTGCACAGTTGTTGACTGATGAAGAAATTATTGAAAACGTTATTAGAATTAATAAAGATGATATCGATGAAGAAGATTGTTGGTCCCTTTTACTTGGTTATCAGTAACTAAAAAGTTAAAGTAACCAAGTTATATGACTTTAAACAAAGATGTATAAAAATGCTTAAGAATAAAGTAACGTAAATATAAGAGACAATATTTTCCAACGTTTAATTCTTTATTAGAAGTTAATCACAAAGAATCGTACCCAAGTGTTTGCGGAATAACACTTGGGATTGAAAACGACAAGTATTGTATGGACTCCTCACTAAACTCAATCTATGTTGAGTGACAACTTAAATTACCCACTGAGCTATCTCAGGGGCTTGTGTTGTTCTTTGGAGGAGTAAAGTGGTTTGTGAATGCTTTGCATTAATTGCACAAACTTGTCAACTTTTACTCCTCACATATGCTTCCTATTTATACACAAGTATAGAACAACTAGTTATACATTGGACATAAAGCTTCCCTAACAATATCTTGAAAGATATTATTCTTCTGGCAAGGAACCTTCATTGAGTTAAGTCCAAAAGGCACTTTCTGATGACAGACTGGTTTTAACCATTTTGGGAAAGTTTGACATTAAAGTGGTAAAACACTTTAATAATGCAGCTCAAACTTTCCCGCCCAGTCCCGCCAAAACTTCAGTCTTCTTGTCATCAGTCTTCAGTACTATGAAGTTGTTGAGGAGTCATGCGATTCAGTGAGTTATTGTCATCCTCACTAAACCCATCACCTTCTTCTTGGCTTAGATCACACTTCACTGAGTTCCACCTCACTGAATGGAGAACCTTTCTTCTTAGGCTCGGTCTAAGCATCCTGAAGATGACTCACTGAGTTACTGTTCACTCAATGACTTGTTTATACTAAGGTTATTTTACGTTCAAATCCTTGCAAGAAGAGGATTGGGGAATTCAGTGACCCAACAATCTCCCCCTATTTGAACATACAAATAACATAAGTGTTTCTTGATTCAGCATGAGTTGTCAGGGTACTTCTTCTCTTGCTGAATGTTAGTTGTAATTGTAAGTAGGACATAACTTTTAAACAAAAACATCGGTTTATTCATAGCTATTACATATTCCTACAAATTACAAGCAAAATAAAGATAGTTGTTGCAGATCAGATGTTCAGATGATAGCCAAGTCCCTCAATCTTAGCTTTCTTTGATCTCAACAGGTGTTTCTCAGGATGCTTCTCAATCTTGGCCCTAAGGTCCTTACAGAACCTTTGGTTTGCACCACTTTGTATAGGAGAAGCTAACATCAGGTACGTTACCATTGCCTTGACCCCTGCCTTGTCTATATCAGACCATCTTTGGAAAGCAAGGTCTCCATATTCATCCGTAAAGCATAGACCTCTTTCAGGGTGTTCAAGCACAGTGTTGTTCACGAAGGTGATTCCTTCAGGAACGGATCTATCACAATCCAATCCTGGGACCTTGATCTCAGGCTCGGATTCAATGTGCTTCCTTTTTCTCTTGGTGGCTGTTGATGAAGCAGTTCCTGTTGTTGGAGCAGGAAGAAGGGAGGGAATGTTTAGGGCTTCAGGCATTGCTCTCAGTCTGTCATACCTTTCATTCAGTGACTTGAGAAGGTGATGTACAACAACATTGTTTTTCTTGGCAATGATGGGACGGAGTTCATCAAGTTCAGTAATCCCAAAGTCAGCAAATCTGAATGGGTTATGAGTGTCCATGATTCTTTTATCAGCCCCCTGAAGACAGTGACCATTGCGGGTTTGGTGTTCCTGTGGATTTTAATGTCAGTGATGGTTTCAGGCTTCAACCTTTCCTTCATCACCCAATGATATCTTTCAACCCTGGTCTTCCTGATTTGAGCATCCCTTTTCATCTTTGCTTCCCTTTCCCTTCTAAGAGCATTCATCTCTTCTTCCTGAGCCTTTTTAAAGGTTGCACCAGCTTGCTCAGTAGCTAGTGCCTCAGCATCCAGACCAATCTTTTCAGCTTCCTCATGAACAACCTGTATCAGTTCAGGCTTGCTCAATCTCTCTTCTTCAGCTACCTTTGCCAAGTACTCAACTCTTTCCATATGGGCTTGTATTTGGTCATTGGTGAGATGATATACTTTTCCATTGATTTCATATGGGACCCTGATTGGTTCATCAGGATCAACTCTGATCATTGTGGAGGCAGGCTGGAGCACAGTTGTAGGTTCAGAGGTGGTAGCAATGCTTTTTCCTCTGTCCTGATTGAGAGTGGAGGAGGCTGGTTCCTCTTGAGGTGGAACTTGAGTGATTGGTGTGGCTTCAGTGACATGCTCCCCCTCAGTGTGAGAGGGCTGTCCAGCTTTTTGTTCATCAGTAATAGGGGTTTCAGGAACATTCTCCCCCTCAACAATTGCCGGAGCTGCAGTGATGGCAAGTGTTGGAGTTACTGAAGATGAAGTAGAGGTACCCTTGAAGACTTGAAACATTTCCGTTACCATTGACTTAATCTCCGCAGTATCCTGATGGATGATGGATACCTTGGAGCCAAGTGCAGCCTGAGAGTTTTCAAGGGCAGTCATTCTGGATCCCATTATCCATGCCAGAGAAGTGGACTTCAGGGATTGAGCTGTCACTGATGCTTCCAATTGAGTAAAGGAGGACTTGAGAGCCTCCACTATGGAGCTGAGATTCTGAACATTTGAATCCCTTATCAAACCAAGTAACCCAGTAAGAGCCGCCGAGTTTACCTGGTACGTCTCAGATGCCTGAAGAATTTTCTTGTTGAGTTCAGGATCATCCTTGACTGATTCTTGAACCGACTTAACCCCTGTAGCCAGCTCTTTGAGGGATTCCAAAAATTGATTGATGTGAGAAGCCATTTGTGTCAGGGAGTGAGAGACAGTGAAATTTTGCTCCCTGACATCATCATTGTAGTCTTCAACAGCATCTTTGAGGAGGTGATAGTGAACCGCTTACTCAGCATGCATGTCAAACACCTCTTCAGTGACCCCCCCCTGTACAAAACATTGGTCATTTTCTTGATGAATCTTTTGAAGGCTCTTTCAGTGAGAGGAGTTTGAGCGTCTTCTGAGGTTTCCGGCTCAGAATGTGTTTCTTCTTCAGTATGGTTAGAGGCTTGAGGAGACTGAGTAACAGGTTCAGGGACTGTCTCCTCAACCTCTATATCATCTCCGGCCGTGAAGACTTCCTCATCACTGTTAAATTCATCATCAGAAAATAAAAGAGCCTGAGCATCTGCCAGGGAGGTAATCTGCAACATCTGGAGGTTATCCGGCTCCTCTTCATAAGAAGATTTGCCTTCGTTTTGGCCAGGTCCTGACCCCTCAAATCCGGTAGGTTAGGTTTTACCTACCTGGTCTTTAAGGCCAGTTCCCAAGTTTTGCGCACCTCCGGGAGTGGTTATGAGTTCCATATCAGCGGGGGGTATATTTCCCTCTGAGTCTTTGTCCCTCGTGACCCCTTCAGGCACTGATGGGTGTTTCTCAATACCATCACTAGGAGCCGTGATTGTTGTGTCCCTATCAGCGGGTTGTATGTTTCCCTCTGAGTCTTTGGGATGAGTTTTTGTGCCCTCGGACAACAACATTGTTTTGCGAATGTCCTCATCAGGCACATGAGTGGTTATGTCCCCCTTTCCAACAGGCTTGTTCTGGCCTATCGAAGATTTAGGAACGTGAACTCCCTGATGCTTGGGTTGTGATTGACCTGAGCGTTTAGTGGGATATGATTGTTTGTGGACCCCCTTCTCAGTGGATTAATGCTGCCCTACCGAGGATTTAGGATCCCTTACTCCCTGAGACTCTGGTTGTGATTTGCCAGGGCCTTTAGCAGGATGTGAAGGTTTGGTTAGTTCCGGCTCCACTGTCTTGTTTATGACAGTAGAGTCTTTGGGAACGGGTATGCCCGAGGACACTGAGTGTGATGTATCAGTGCCCTCCGTTGGCTTTTGTTGCAGGCCTAGTGACTGGGTTATTATTTTCATGGTGTCAGCAGTCAAGGGCTGTTGTGGTTGCCTCCTTATGGTAGGCTTAGGATTAGAGGTCTCAGTGTCGAGTGGCTTGGGTTGAGCCACCTTCCTGGACCCCTGTCCCTTCTTCCTCTTTACCTTCTTGGTAGGAGAGGGAACTGGTGAAACTTTATTGTCACCCTGGATAGCAATACGCATGTACAATGTAAGGGTGACAGGTGTAACCTCAAGAGGGTCACGTGAGTAATTTGCCTTGTGTAGGACATCATGTTCAAAACCTGTTGCGTCAGGCTTATCATACTCAGACCCAAGCAAGTCTTATAGGGCACAAGAAACAAATCTAGGATATGACATGTGTTTTTGCCTAGACTTCCCCCCTAACTTTGCTATGAGGTCCCTGAAGATGATTTCTCCAAGGTCTATCATTTTACCCTCAATGAGACAGAACACTATCATTGCCTGAGTAGTGTTCAATTGCTCAGTAGAGGATTTATTTCCCCAGAGAACCTGAATGATAAAAGTCATTAGAATCCTCCAGGGAGCTGGGAACCAGATCTTAATTATTGGGGCTTTGGATAATAGGGACCCTGGTGTCACCTCAGGGTGATTTTTGTCATGGGGTCCTAATTCCAGTAAGACCTCCTTTACCTCTTTCTCAGAGGGTTGGGCAGTGAAGGTCGTGGTGTAGTCAAGGCCAGTGGCTTTGACAAAAGTTTTATAGTCAAGAGTTAGGGACTTGGTTCCATTCTTGACTGTAAACTTTATTTTGGCCTCTTTTGGCGCATCAGGGTTTTCAACCACCACTGTGCACCAAAATTCCCTCAAATAGTCATGATAGATGACTGAGGGGGTTTTTGTGAATGAGGTGGTCAGGAAGCAGTTCTGAAGGAACTTCACCACATCCCTGTATTCAGGGTACCCTTCAGGGTAGGCAAAGTTCCCCACCACATTGTTTTTGGTAAGGTCTACGCTTTCCATTTGGAAATCCACATTGGGTGCGTATTTTACGACCTTAGAAGAAGCCATTTGGTTTTGATAAAAGCCTGGTTTTTGAAAAATGGGTATCAGTGAGGGAAACACACACAGTTTTGAAAATGATTTGCAAGAGTTTTGTTATGATTTTAAAAGCGTGTGTGTGTGTTCCCCTTTTGTGGGGGTATTTATAGGGTGAGAATTAGGGTAGTGATGTTGCGAATACCAAAAGTTTAATTTATTTAACCGAAACGGCATAATAATTTTGGTTTGATATCCGCATTAAATATCACGATTCCCATTACCCTATTTTCTCTCACATCGTGGATGAACAGTTGTGCGGCTCTGCAAATAATGCACTTTTGCAGAGTAGAAATTATCACAACTTTTGTGTGTGAGGGAGCATTTAATGCTCAGTGGTGTTTGGTGAGAGAGATGTGGGGGCCCAAGGAGTGGATGCTAGTTGTGTAAGTGACATATATTCCTATATTTAATAGGATTCAGTTACCTACCTGGGACATTAACTAACTAAATACTTAGAGCATTTAGTTAGGGTATTCAATGCCATTTTTCATCCTAAGCCCCCTGAATGAATTGTCATTCAAAAATTCAGGAAGGGTGTGATCAGGGACCTATAGAATTTACATCATGATGGAACATTTTTGATCAGTTCCCTGATTCTATGTCCAACATGCCCAGTTCAGCTTTCAATCTTGTGAAAGTGGTTCATCCAAAGGTTTAGTGAAGATATCAGCTAGCTGATACTCAGTGGGGATGAAATGTAATTCAATTTCTCCATTAGAGATATGGTCCCTGATGAAGTGGTATCTGATGTCAATGTGTTTGGTTCTTTGATGAAGTACTGGATTATTTGAGATGGCTATGGCACTTGTATTATCACAAAAGATAGGTACCATCTTATACTGAATGCCATAGTCACTCAGTTGGCTCTTCATCCATAGTACATTTGCACAACATCCTACAGCAGCCATATATTCAGCTTCAGCTGAGGACATGGCCACTGACTGTTGTTTCTTTGTACTCCAACACACAAGTTTACCACCAAGAAATTGGCAGGATCCTGAAGTACTTTTCCTATCCATGTTACATCCTGCATAGTCAGAGTCAGTGTACCCTTTGAGATCGAATCCTGAACATTTTGGGTAATACAAACCAAGGTTTGGAGTACCCTTCAGGTACCTGATGATTCTCTTGACAGCAGTGAGATGTGATTCTTTAGGGTCGGCCTGGTATCTGGCACACAGGCAGACTGAGAATTGGATATCAGGCCTTGAGGCAAGTAAATACATCAGGGAGCCAATCATTCCTCTGTACTGGGTTTGATTCACTGATTTTCTAGTGAGATCAGGGCCAAGGTTGTTTGGAGGACCCATAGGAGTTTTTACTGAAGAGCAGACAGTGAGCTCATACTTTTTCAGTAGGTTCCTGAGGTACTTTTCTTGGCAAATGGATATTCCTTTCTCAGTTTGTTTAATTTGGATTCCAAGAAAGTATGTGAGTTCACCCATCATGCTCATTTCAAACTTTGTGGTCATTAGTTTCTCAAACTGTTTGCAAAGTTTGTAACTTGTTGAGCCAAAGATGATGTCATCAACATATACTTGGACAAGAATGACATCATCTTTTGTTCTGTAGATGAACAGTGTGTTGTCAATTCTTCCTCTGACAAACTTGTTTTGGATCAGGAAGGCTGAAAGAGTTTCATACCATGCCCTGGGTGCTTGTTTCAGTCCATAAAGGGCTTTGTTAAGCTTGTAGACATGGTTTGGGAATTCACTACTTTCGAAACTAGGAGGCTGTTGCACATAAACATCTTCTTTGATGTTACAATTCAGGAATGCACTTTTAACATCCATTTGGTAAACTTTAAAGTTCATGTAAGTTGCATAGGCAAGGAAGATCCTGATGGCTTCCATTCTAGCAACAGGTGCAAAGGTTTCCTCATAGTCTATACCTTCCTGTTGATTATATCCTTTGGCAACCAGTCTTGCTTTGTTTTTGATGACTGTGCCATTCTCATCAGTCTTGTTCTTAAAGACCCATTTCATACCAATGATTAAAACACCCTGGGGGCATTCAACAATGGTCATGACATCATTTCTGTCAAATTGTTCCAATTCATCTCTCATGGCCTGAACCCAACTTTCATAAGTCAGGGCTTCTTTAACATTTTTAGGCTCAATCTCTGAGAGATAGTCAGCATAAAGACATATATTGGCAGTGGCAGCCTTGAGTTTAGCAGCCTTGCTTCTAGTGAGCATGCCTTCAGTGGGTTCACCAATGATGTTCACAAGCTCAATGATTTTGGATCTAGTCCAGCTATCCTGAGGTTTGTGATAAGGATTTGAGCTTGAAGGAGCCTGATTAGGTTCAGACTCAGGAACATGAGGTAACTCATCAATATGTGCTTCAGTGACAATTGTAGGAACAATTTTTTCTGAGGGTTCCTGAACATTTTGCTCAGTGGTGTCAGTCTCATTTGAGACATGCTGAGTTTCTATGAACTCACTGATAGGTGGTTGGGGTAGGTTATGAGGGATGATGTAATAGTAGACATCAACATCAGCTTGGTATTGGGTTGAGGGATTGTTCTCAGGATGATACTCATCTGGAGGATACCTTGATGAGTCATCAATACCAATTTCTTCTACTGAGGAATTTGAGAATTTGATAGATTCAGTGCTCTCATCAACAGTAATGTGATAAGTTTTCTCAGTTTGTTGTCTCCTTGTGTTGAACACCCTGAAGGCTTTAGAGACCAAGGAATATCCCAGGAAGTATCCATCATCAGTTTTGGCATCAAATTTACCCAAGTGATCCTTGTGATTATGTATAAACACAGGACACCCAAATACATGAAAATAACTGATGTCAGGAATCCTTCCTTTGAATATCTCATAAGGAGTCTTATTATGCCTTTTCACAATGATTGACCTGTTTTGAGTATAGCAGGCTGTTTTGACTGCCTCAGTCCAAAAATGTTTTGAGAGGACTGAGCCATTTAACATTGTTCTTGCTGCCTCAATGAGTGTTCTATTTCTCCTTTCAGCTACTTCATTTTGCTCAGGAGTATAGGGAGAAGTGAAATTTTGAGAAATTCCTTTCTCATCACAAAAACATTCAAGGTCTTGGTTTTTGAATTCAGTGCCATTGTCAGTCCTGATCTGTTTAACTTTGACATCATTTTGATTTTCAATGTTCCTGACAAATGACATGATGGTTTCAGCTGCCTGACTCTTTTTGGTCAGGAAGTAAACCCAAGTATATCTTGAGTATTCATCCAAAATGACCAGAGTATACTTCTCATGGTGGATGGACATTGGACTTACAGGTCCAAAAAGGTCCATATGAAGAAGATGCAGGTTGCTTTTGATGGAAAAGGTTTGTTTGGTTTTGAATGATGCCCTGTGGTGTTTTCCTTTTTCACAAGCAGAACAAGGCTTGTCTTTGGTATACACCAGGGATGGAAGGCCCAGAACTTTGTTTTGTTTGGCCAGGTTGTTGATGTTCTTGAAGTTGAGATGAGAGAGTCTCCTATGCCATAGCCAGTTGATTGTCTCACTTGCCTTTGAGAATAGACAAGTCCCATTCTGAGTCAGGGATGACATGTCAAGGACATAGACATCATCCCTTCTAGGGGCAATCAACACAACTTCCTTATTGGCATTAAAGATGGTCCCTCTCTTGTCATCAAACTGAACTATGTATTTGGCATCACATAGTTGGGAAACACTTATCAGGTTGTACTTGAGACCATTAACATAAGCAATTCTTGTAAAAACTATACCATTGCAGTTTACTGAACCATAACCTTCAGTGGGAGCTAATGAGTTATCACCAAATACTACTTTGGGTCCTGGTTCTTCCACATATTTGTGCAGAAAACTGTTCACACCAGTCATACTTCTAGAGCATCCACTGTCTAGATGCCAAGTAGGATCCTTGATGTGTTTCTACACAAACAGTAAACTGGGTTAGTTTTTCTTGTTGACCCACTTTCTAGTGGGTTTAGTCATCAGGGACTTTTTGAACTCAGTTAGTGAATCATGGTCTGAAGTTGTGTGACCTGAGCTTCCACATGTTTTACATTTTGTGGAGGTTGATGCCTCAGGTGACTGAGAAGTGTTGGTTTGGTTTTTCCTTCTGGACTGAATCACTTTGTCATGTCCCCTGGTTTCATGGGAGGGATCTCCACAGATGTCACAGCAATCTTTTATCATACAATCATCAGGAAGATGATCATTGAAACCATAGTGAGGACATGGTGAGAAAGGCTTAGCCTTCAGTCTTTGTTTGGAAGAAGTGGCATACTGATAGCCTTGGTTTTTGTATAGACCCCTTGCTTTTAAAGAAGCAGTGTGGGGGATGTGATCACAAGTTCTGTGGTCCTCTTGTTTGCATATCATACAAAACAGGACTCTGTAGCATTTATCAGTGCTGTGATTTGGATAATTTCACAGCTCACATCTCCCTGAGGGTCTGGGTGTGGTTTTTGGTTTGGAAGAACTTGAGGATACTGAGGGCTTTGTTAATTTTGAGTCAGAGTTTTTCTCAGTAGACTCAATTTTCTCACTCAGCATCCTGACAAGTTCAGCAAGCTGATCAACCTTTGAATCAGTGCTTTCAAGCTTCACTTCAGTGGTTACTGAAAGTTTTTGGTGTTCAGTGGGTGCAAGAGTAGGTCTTTTCAGAATAGTCCTTCCTAACCCTGATTTCTCTTTTGGAGAATGTGGTTGAAAGACTAATGGTGCAAGGTCAGAATTGGGTTCTGCTCCCTGAAGTTGTTTCAGTGGAGGGAGTGGTGAATCAGACTTAGACTCAATGATGGACTCAGTAGGACTAAGTTCATCAGTGACTCCTAGCAGCTCCTTGATAGCCTGACTTTCAGGCTCCAGGATTCTTCCAGTGTTAAAATTTGGCAATTTACTATCAGGATTGTTTCTTTCAATCCACTCACTGGGTTTGGGAGCTAGTTCTTTGCTAGAGAGTATGTTGGTTAATAGAAAAGTTGTAGAATGGCTACTTTCCCCAGAAACTTCAGTGAGTTGATCATCACCCAGACCAGCCTTTTTGGGGCTGGGTGAGAGACTCAGTGTTTCATAAAGTTTGGGGTTTTTCTGAGTCCATTTCCAAATAATTTCCTTTTCTTTCTTAAGTTCTTCCTGAAGAGCTTGATTTTGTTTTACAAGTTCAGAGTTTTGAATTTGAAGTGTAACACTTTCAAGCTTGGCTTGTTTTAAGGCAAGTAATTCATCTCTACAATGATTTAATTCAAAACTCAGTTTGTTAAATTTTGAAAACAAATTAAGTCTTTGCTCTTCAACATACTTAAGATCAACATTAATATAATCTAAGTAAGATTTCCAATCATCATTATCATCCATAGAAAGTAAAAGATTTACCTTCCTCATAGTGATGTTGACCCATTCACCATTTCTTGCATGACTCTTCCCCACAGCAAGTTTGTTGTCATCTGACAGAGCCATCAGGGCACTGATGTGAACTTCATCATCATCATAGGACACTTCAACCTCATCCCAGTCATACGTTTCAGCAACAAGCCCTTTGTTCTTGGCTTGAGTAGGCTTTGGAGCATGAGGAGGCTGAGAGACTGTTGAGGATGATTCAAGAAGGGCAAGTTTAGCTTTTGCCTTTCTGTATTTGGCTTCAAAGTCAATTTGAGGGAGTTTTTCAAATCTTTGACTAGACTGAAGCATTTTAGGTTGAAATTTGCTGGGGCCTGAAAAAGAGTTATTTCCTGAAAACTTGAAGGATGGTTCTGAGGTTGTTTTTGAAAAGCAATCTTTTGCAAAATGACCCATTTTGCCACATTTAAAACATTCAGTGTTGTCATTTGCTTTATAAGGAAATTTGTTTTTCTTAAAAAACCTTTTTGAATTAGCAAGGAGTGCTCTTTCATGAAATTCAATTTGAAGATCATTAAGATACTCCTCACTGGTTCTCTGGTCAACCTCATCATCAGATCCATCCTGAAAATCCTGCACAACACATTTTGAATAGAAAGCAGTTGATATGGGTGAAATTGTCAAGGCCTTTTTGGTCTCTTGAGCTTTACCAGGGTATCTCCTGGTGATAAGATTGTCTTCATAGACAAACTTCCCATAGATGGCAGGGAGCTCAAGGTTCTGAATGTGGTTTGCATTTCTCAATCCCTGAGAGAAGTTTAACCACTTCTCAGGGAGACTATTGACAAAGCCAACATTTATCTCATGTTTTGACAGTATAACACCATCATTGGTCAGCTCATTCATGAGGGTCTTATACCGAGTATAAGTCTCAGAGAGACTTTCAGAATCCTTGGCCTTGAAGGTATTGAATTCAAGCTTCAGGTCCATGATTCTATTCTCTTTGGCATCAGAAAGCCCTTCATAGCTATGAACCAGGTCAGTCCATGTCTGCTGGGCAATGGGACAGTTGATCACTGATTTCATTATATCATCAGGAAGGCATGATATAATGATGCTTTTCAGGCGCTGGTCTTGATTGACCACCCTCCTTTCATCTGGGGTCCACTGACCTTCAGGTTTAATTAAACCTTGGGCAGTTGTTGGGACATATGGACCATCATTAATCAACTTAATGTAGTATGGTTCCATCCCAGTTAAGTAGCAAAGCATTCACTTTTTCCACTTATTAAATTTGCCAGCTTCAAGTCGAGGGGCAGTTGCTGAATAACTTCCACCCTTTTTATCAACAAGCTGGGGAACATCTATGTCAGTCATAGTGGGATCTTGATTTTAAAAAACTTGAGCACTCTTAGGTTTTGAAAACAGGTTTAAGTTTTACAAATCAGAGGCTCTGATACCACTTGTTGGTCCCTTTTACTTGGTTATCAGTAACTAAAAAGTTAAAGTAACCAAGTTATATGACTTTAAACAAAGATGTATAAAAATGATTAACAATAAAGTAACGTAAATATAAGAGACAATATTTTCCAACGTTTAATTCTTTATTAGAAGTTAATCACAAAGAATCGTACCCAAGTGTTTGCGGAATAACACTTGGGATTGAAAACGACATGTATTGTATGGACTCCTCACTAAACTCAATCTATGTTGAGTGACAACTTAAATTACCCACTGAGCTATCTCAGGGGCTTGTGTTGTTCTTTGGAGGAGTAAAGTGGTTTGTGACTGCTTGGCATTAATTGCACAAACTTGTCAACTTTTACTCCTCACATATGCTTCCTATTTATACACAAGTATAGAACAACTAGTTATACATTGGACATAAAGCTTCCCTAACAATATCTTGAAAAATATTATTCTTCTGGCAAGGAACCTTCATTGAGTTAAGTCCAAAAGGCACTTTCTGATGACAGACTGGTTTTAACCATTTTGGGAAAGTTTGACATTAAAGTGGTAAATCACTTTAATAATGCAGCTCAAACTTTTCCGCCCAGTCCCGCCAAAACTTCAGTCTTCTTGTCATCAGTCTTCAGTACTATGAAGTTGTTGAGGAGTCATGGGGTTCAGTGAGTTATTGTCATCCTCACTGAACCCATCACCTTCTTCTTGGCTTAGATCACACTTCACTGAGTTCCGCCTCACTGAATGGAGAACCTTTCTTCTTAGGCTCGGTCTAAGCATCCTGAAGATGACTCACTGAGTTACTGTTCACTCAGTGACTTGTTTATACTTAGGTTATTTTACGTTCAAATCCTTGCAAGAAGAGGATTGGGGAATTCAGTGACCCAACAAAGATGATGAAAGTTCTACAATGGAGCCCCCTTCGCCAAACGAAGCTATTAAAGCGGCAATCATATTGAACAATTTCTTGTTGAGCTATGAGAAAACAACACCAGAAGTTCTTACTATGCTAAGAAAAATTAGAGACGAGATTCAAGGGGAAATTGATTTCAACAAAAAACAAAAGACAATTGAGTCATTTTTCAAGAAACCTTTATAAATCATTCGTGTAATATGCTATATATAAGAAATTATTAATTTATATTTTATATGGGGTCTAAAGAAATTATCAAAAATGTATTATCTTATAATTTTAGCGAATTATTAATTTAGCACCCTATCCCCGAGTCGGGACCGGCAAAAAATATTATCTTAGAGAGTTTATTAAATAATCGAGTATTAATTTATCGAGTTTCTACTGTAGTTTACAAACACCTTTTCAAGCTTCCACTTAATTATTGTATACAATGCATGTATATCAAATGAACGACCTAATTTGAAAGAAACCTTCAATCTCCAACCTTATTATGCTTCTTGTGTTTAATGTATCACTTTATGGACATTAAAAATATTTTCTATATAAATACAAGATCAAAATAGGTTAACACAAACAAATCATACACACAACATGGCTTCCCATCTTAAAGGTGTGAAAAAAACAACAATGACAGACGAGATTCGAAGAACATTATGCAAGCACAACAAGGATAATCCAAGTCTCACTCAAAAGCAATTGCAAGAATGGGTTCATAGTAATTATGGTTGATCAAAGAGTTGGTTTATCGCAATGCAATGGATGTCGAAGATGTTCTGACTCACCCAGAAGAAAATGTAGTTGCACAGTTGTTGACTGATGAAGAAATTATTGAAAGCGTTATTGGAATTAATAAAGATGATATCGATGAAGAAGATGATGAAAGTTCTACAATGGAGTCCCCTTCGCGAAACGAAGCTATTAAGCGGCAATCACATTGAACAATTTCTTGTTGAACTATGAGAAAACAAAACCAGAAGTTCTTACCATGCTAAGGAAAATTAGAGACGAGATTTAAGGGGAAATTGATTTCAACAAAAAACAAAAAACAATTGAGTCATTTTTCAAGAAACCTTCATAAATCATTTATGTAATATGCTATATATAAGGAATTATTAATTTATATTTTATATGGGGTCTAAAGAGATTATCAAAAATGTATTATCTTATAATTTTAGCGAATTATTAATTTAGCACCCTATCCCCGAGTCAGGACTGGCAAAAAATATTATCTTAGAGAGTTTATTAAATAATCGAGTATTAATTTATCGAGTTTCTACTGTAACTCGGATCTTGAATCATGTTGTAAACTTTTTTAAAGGTTTGTAGTTGACTCGACAAGAATTTAGATTCATGTATACAACCAGTTGATTTTACACGAGGTATTTTTCATATAATTTAGATTTACATAATTGTTTACACTAAACTATATTACGTACCTTATAAACGAACTACATAACCTAAGAGAATACACGACCGAAACTTAACACTTGCGTAGAACCGCATACTAATAGGATGTGCACTACCAGTAAGAGAATCCCCATTCTGCTTAGTAACTGAAACACAGGATTTTAATCATCAGAGTATTAGTGATTCCAAAACATGTTGAATTACTAGGATGTGATTAATGAATTACTCGGTATCTGGTTGTTTTTTTATAGCAAATATAGAAAAAGTGTGTACAACCTAAACTTGTGCACAAATAAAAAATGAAACTGGTTTCATTCAATAATGTTTGTGTTTAAAATAATAATGTAAATTAGCATGCCTAAAATTCAAGCTTAAATTAAAGTTATGTCTAACAATATCTCGCACATGATGAAACCAAAAGTGAAAAGTGACAAAACAGAAAGTGCATGAATAATAGGAAATTGGCACGAGTTAATAAACTATAAACTAAGAAATTGACAGGAGTTAAATTAAACCAACATGAACCCAGTTTGTATATTATACATGGTCCTCTTATATTTCAGGTTAAAACTATGCACTTATTATAATTAGAATAGTATTTTAAATTCAAGAAAACTCATGCTATCTCTCAAAAGCCACATGTTATAAAATATGTGGTCTTTTCCTATAAGAAATTATGGATGTTACTGGTAATCAGGACACAATTTAACCAAATATATTTACGAAAAATTATAGAAAATGAAGAACATAATTTTTTTGAACAAGATGCATTTAAAAAACATCAAGTTTCTTTTTACAAAAATTAAAACTATATCGCAAAATTTTATAAATGTCCTGGGACTTCCTGGATTACCTTGGTTCCATCCCTGGGTGGTATATGCCCTCTGGAGTTGGTGAAAACTCAATTTTTGTAACGTAGTTCAATGTGTCTATAAACAATAGTTGTTGACTCTCATGTTTTATATGAGCAAATATTTATAAATTCTACGTCACATGGCATAAAAAATTAAAAAGGAAATTAATATAGATCGGGTCCATTTGATAAACGTTGCCGGTGACAAAAAGTGATAGTTTTGGAAATTAGGTAAAAAAATAATAATAATAATACTAATAAATGCATATGATAGTTTAGTATGCGGATAATGCTTTACAAAACCGTAAATCAAATAACGTAAAATCCTGAAAAATACAAGAATTCTACAAAGAAGTAAATTTTTTAAAAATATTATAGTATTATTGTTGAGGTACTCGTTTACTAATTCGATGCAAAACGTACGTGTCTATCTTATCCATAAATCATTGACCAAAAAGGACATTGTTATTTTTTATTCATATGTTTTAATTTTTAAACGCGCCCGGGTCATTAATATTAGAGTGCATTTTGTATGTTGTTGTGAATGACAATGGGTATGAGTTTGATAGTAGTGGTGGGTTCTTCACCTATGAAAAATTTATACCTAGCTCTTTTAGGGTGCGTTTGGTATTTAACTATAGGAATGAGACTATGACTATAAAAGTGATTAAAAGTGTTTGTTTAAGATGATGGGCCCACCTCTATGGTAATGAATGATATATATATAATCCATATTCCATATAATTAAAAGAGCTAGGTATGAATCTTTCATAGGTGAAGGACCCACCACTACTATCAAACCCATACTCATTGTCATTCACTACAACATACCAAAAGCACCCTTGTATTGATTATATATATCATTTATTACAATAGTGGTGGATCATTCATCTTAAACAAACACATTTAATCATTTTTATAGTTATAGTTTCATTCTCATAGTTAAATACCAAATGCACCCTTAATGTATATTTATTTCATGACAAGGCAACAAGAGATAAAATGTTATATAAACTAAGCACAATATTAAATAAACAAGCAAGATGATTCAAAGAGATATGTATAAATAAAACTGATTGTTATTGATGACAATGTGATCACTAGAAAACATTTGGCTGGTGCCGGTGCCTCGTCATTTTTTCGTTGGCATTGCATAGATATAATAATGTGTCACCACTCACTACCATATATGCCAACATGTTCTACCCACAAATTAAGTCACATCCTTCTATTTTACTACATAAGAACAATATTATCAAATATAAACCTTTTATAATCCAAATACAGTGGCAGGTTGGGAGTAAATGTAAGTGTGTTTTTGACTTGTCAAGCGCTAAGACTAAATTTTCAATTCATACTTGTTAATTTCTCGATCATATTTTTAGGATCTTGTGATTTTACGATATTACAAAGCAAAAAAATCCAGATCTCATGTATGATCTTAGCAAGCTTAAGATTTTTTACAATCCCGATCTTTACTGTAAGATCTTAAGATTTAATTCGAATCTAATCTTACTTTTTTCGAACCGCAAACTAAAAAATAAAAAGCTATAGATTATTTTAGGTAAAAGCCATATATTAGTAATGTACTTTCACATTTTTTCAAATATAGGTAACAAACTTTTTTTTATTACTAATCTAGTCATTGAAACCGGCTAATTTTTTACGATATAATAAATATTATCACTTGCTACCTGTTGAATATGGAAAATGACTGACACGTCATTTTTTTAACGATCGTTAGTAAATATTTTTCATAGTTAGTCCTTTATACTAACGGTCGTTAGTAAATAACTTAAAATTTGGTTTTCATACTTATTCGTCCGTTTTTACACTTTTTCGTCCGTATTTACACGTTTATTATTTTCACCGTTAGTCCTTTATACTAACAGTATTTGTACCGTCGCAGGTCATATACTAGATCGTCGCAGGTCATATACTAGATCGTCGCAAATTAGCCGGTTTCAATGACTATATTAGTAATGAAATAAGTTTGTTACCTAGATTTGAAAAGTTGTGAAAGTACATTGCTAATATATGGCTTTTACCCTTATATTTTTATAGAATTAAAAAAAAAAATGTGAATCTTCTTAAACATTTAATATTCATAATTTAAAATAACATTTTCATGAAAAATTTAGAAATTTTCTGTTTATTATATATAATAATTTGTAGATTTGAATAATATTACAAAAACTATTAAGAAAATACATTATAGTATGATATTAGGATCCTGATCTGATTTAACGATTTGAAATTTGCAAACACAAAAACGAACCCCTGTAGAATCCCGATTTTGAAAAACTTGGTTCATTCATTTTTTAGGAAGAATTCTTTTTCCTGTATTTGAATGTCAAAACAACTGAGTGCCATTTTTAAGTTCGGATATTTTTTTGAGGCATTATAATGTATCCTTCGTATCCAGAGAATTACCAATCGCACTCCAAACATTTATATTATGTAAAATTGATTTGTCTTCGGACATTTTTACAGATACTACGAAAAAAAAATGATTGTTGTGCCTAATAATTTAGATTAAAATTACTCTTGTCTTTCGTATAGGGTATTGTCCCTTTAAAGAGAGAAACACGTGTTGGAAAAAATTATGGTCAAATTTTAGAGTTGAATGACAATTGATGTTGTCATCATGTGTACTAATGTGAATTGAAAATAAAATTAATTTGTGATTTTATTTTAATTCATGAGACATTAGTAATATTAATTTTGTTAATTATTGTGACTGTTTTTCCTTCAATCCATACTCCTTTAAATTGAAACATCTCCTCTCATTTCTATACCGACGAGAAAACACACCAAGAAATACACTACTCCTTGTAAGCTTTTATATGTGTAGACATCAACATCAAATATACATGAAGAACACATTAAACTACTATGCCACAATGATCTTAGAATACAATAATAACCACGTAGATAAGATGAACGAGTATAACATACCAGAAGCCGTAGCAGATATCGACATGATGCAAAGAACACTTTTAGCACAACTAGTTTCTCTCCCTTGACCCACTTGATTGTAGAAAGCTTGATGGATAGCTAAATTATTCTATTTTTTTGTATGTATTAGGTAGAGAGAGGACTAGGTGTATATAAGGGCTTAAGAGTTAGTATCTCCATCAATACTAACAAATGAAACGGTCAAGATTTAATGTACCATTATAGCATTCATCATATCATAATAATGAAATTATTTGATTTCATTAAGTATTGTAACTTACAATTCAAAATGGGATAATTAAACATTAATAACATGTCACATATTTTTACATTCTCCCACTTGACATGATATTTCTATATGGTACAACATAAGGCTAGCAAATAAAATCTTATTAACCGTCATCATAAGTATCTCAACATAACAAACCACACAATGGGGATTATGGCGGTCATACACAGTAATTCTTGTATACTCCCTTCCATATATCACACCACTATGAGCTCATTATACTAGATTCATAAGTTATATACAAATAACGTACAGTCCTTATACTTGTTATGATAATACATACAAATTTCTTATTCAAACACAAATGCATGAATAATAACATAAAGAATAAGAAATAAAGTCAGAAACATTTTATTGAGCTCAAGAGTGTTTAGAACATTATAATTAGTTATCAATACAACCAAGACCCAACCTAGGAACATGTTGCGTAAATGCCTTTGGTGGTAAACCCTTGGTTAGAGGATCAACAATCATGAGATCTGTACTAATATGTTCTAGATACACTCTTTGTTTCTGAATTTCCTCTTTCACGATAAAGAACTTTATATCCATGTGTTTTGCACCTTTAGAGTACTTATCGTTTTTTTAGAAGAAAACTGCTGCAATATTGTCACAATAAATTTTCAGCAGCTTGCTTATAGTGTCAACAACCCCAAGCCCTGAAATAAAGTTCCGCAGTCATAATGCATGAATAGTAGCCTCATAACAAGCTACAAATTCTTCTTCCATGGTGGATGCAGCAATGATAGATTGTTTGGCACTTTTCCAAGAAATAGCTCCTTCAGCCAATTGAAACACATAGCCAAACGTTGACTTTCTAGTATCCTTGCATCCAACATAATCAGAATCAGCATATCCAACCACTTCTAAGTGATTAGACCTTTTATAAGTAAGCATGTAATCCTTTGTTCCTTGAAGATATCTCAATACTTTCTTTGCAGCTTTCCAGGGATGAATACCAGGATTACTTTGATATCTACTGAGCATCCCGATCGCAAAACTGATATCGGGTCTAGTGCAAGTTTGTAGATACATTAAACTGCCCACAACAGAAGCATATGGAATGTTTTCCATTTCCTTTCGTTCCACGTCATTCTTTGTACATTGTATAAGACTAAATTTATCTCCCTTCTGAATAGGGACTATACCATCCGAGCACTTGCTCATATTAAATCTCTCAAGAATCTTATCGATATAGGCCTTTTGAGATAGTCCTAATAGACCTTCAGATCTGTCACAGAATATTGAAATTCCAATCACATAGGATGCCTCACCCATATTTTCATTTCGAAATTCTTAGAGAGATATTCTTTAGTCTTATGCAATAAACCAAAATCATTAGTCGCAAGCAAAATATCATCAACATATAGAACCAAAAATATAAACTTGCTCCCACTGATCTTGCGGTATATACATCGATCAACGATGATTTCTTCAAAACCGAAAGATTTAATGGTATCATTGAACTTACTATACCATTTCCTTGAAGCTTGTTTAAGTCCATATATTGATTTCTTCAATTTACACACCATCTTTTCTTTACCCTCAATGAAAAACCCTTCAGGTTGTTTCATATAAACTTCCTCCTCAAGATTTCCATTCAGAAAGGCGGTTTTTACATCCGTTTGATGTAGCTCTAAGTCAAAATGAGCTACTAATGCCAATATTATTCTCAACGAGTCCTTTTTTGAGACGGGTGAAAAAGTATCGTTGTAATCAATGCCATCTTTCTGAGTATAACCTTCGGCTACAAGTCTAGCTTTATATCTTTCAACATTGCCTTTAGAGTCGCGTTTGGTCTTAAAGAACCATTTACAACTGACTAGTTTAAAACCTTCTGGCAAGTTTACGAGATCCCAGACTTTATTTTGAGCCATTGATTTTAACTCTTCTTTCATAGCATTAATCCACATTTCAGACGTATCACTTTCTATGGCTTGTTGAAAAGTTACAGGATCATTATCAATGCCAATATCAAAATCTTTCTCTTGCAAGTAAACTACATAATCATGAGGAATAGCTGACTTTCTAACCCTTGCAGGTTTGTTTAATTCTATTCCAACGGGTTCACTTGTTTGAGTTGGTAAGTTAGTTTCTTCATGGGGTGTTTGTTTGTTATTCAAATGTTGTTCTTGATTTTGAAATACAGGAACATCATTTGGTGCAGTTGTGGATTTATGAACATTCATGGGTGATAAATCATCATCCCTGATTTCGTTAATATCCATAACTTGATTTTCAACACTCCCACTAACTTCACCATTTTCCAAAAATTTGGCATTGCCTGTTTCAACAATTCTAGAACTATGGTTTGGACAATAAAATCTATACCCTTTAGACATCTCTGGGTAACCAATAAAGTAACCGCTAACGGTTCGAGAATCCAATTTATTTTTTTGTGGATTATAAACCCGTGCTTCTGCTGGACAACCCCAAACATGCAGGTGTCGCAGACTAGGTTTCCTTCCAGTCCATAACTCAAAAGGAGTTTTTGGAACTGACTTACTAGGAACCCTATTTAACAGATACACTGCGGTTCTAAGTGCATACATCAACAAACTTTTGGGTAAAAAGGATTTACTTATCATGCTCCTAACCATCTCCATTAATGTTCTATTTCGCCTTTCTGCCACACCATTTTGTTGTGGCATACCCGACATAGTGTATTGAGCACATATGCCGCGACTTTCGAGGAACTTTGCAAAGGGACCAGGACACTATCCAGATTCATCATACTTTCCATAATATTCACCACCTCTATCAGATCTTACGATTTTCACTTTTCTGTCAAGTTGCCTCTCAACCTCGTTTACAAATACCTCAAGGGCATTTATAGATTGAGATTTTTCATGCAGCAAATAGACATATCCATAACGTGAAAAATCATCTATAAAGGTGATAAAATATTTTTCTCCAGTGAAGGATGAAGTATCAAATGGTCCACAAATATCAATGTGTATAATTTCAAGGAGATTATTGCTTCTTGTGGCACCTTTCTTGCTATGTTTGGTTTGCTTACCCTTAATGCATTCCACACATAATCCAAAATCAGTGAAGTCTAGACTCGGCAAAATCTCGTTCTTCAACAATCTTTGTAATCTTTCTTTGGATATATGACCCAAACGTTTATGCCACAAGAAAGCAGAATTTTCATCGACAATACTACGTTTCATTCCAACATTATGATCAACACTAAACAGAGATTCAGAAAAAACATCATCAAGTTTCAATTTATATAAATTATCAATAAGAATACCATAACCGATAAAGGATTTATTCTTATATAAATTAAAACGATCATTTCCACCACCAAAAGTATACCCAGTAACATCAAGTCTCGGAACAGAAATTAAATTTCTATAAATTGAAGGTACATAGAGAGTATTATTAGATCCAAGTGAAACCCGGTATCTAACTTCAGTCTATAAGTCCCTATGCCTTCAATGGGAGCCTTCATTTGGTTCCCCATAAAGAGAAAGTTATTAGTTGGGCTTGTGGTTTGGATTGTAAGGAATCCCTGCATAATATTGGAAACATGAGTAGTAGCAGCAGAATCAAACCACCAAGTATTAGAAGGAACTTCAGACAAGTTTGATTCAAAGCCTATAGAAACATAATGTATACCTTTCTTTTCGAACCAAGCCTTACGCTTAGGACAATCCTTTTGGAAATGTCCCTCTTTCCTGCAAAAATTGCATTTGTTATCCCTTTGTTCCTTCTTTTCATCATTAGCAACCTTTGAGGTTGTAGCATGTTGTTTCTTCTTAAAGTTCTTGGGTTTTGGTTTGAGCTTCTTGTCAACTCCTTGATTCACCAGGTTAACGGAGTGAACTCTTTGTTTCTTTAGTCTTGCTTCCTCTTGAATAAGCTTACTTGACAGTCCATCAATATTCCGCTTATCCTTTAATGTGTTATAATTGATGTGAAATGGTCCATATTAAAAAGGAAGTGAATTCATAATGAATTGCACCAAGAAAGAGTCATCCACATTTATACCCAGTGTCTTAAGTCTTGCTGCGGTATTGGTAATGTCAAGGACATGTTGCTGCATACTCTTTGTACCATCAAATTTCATGGTGGTGAGTTCAGCCATGAGTGTCCCTGCTAGTGCCATATCAGCAGAACGAAACTTCTCTTCCACAAGCTTAAGAAAATCTTTTACATTTTGATTTTCAATGCCGGGAAGAGAAGACTTAATGTTGTTGGCAATTTTCATCCGCATAAAGTTTAAGCAGAGTCTGTTGGACCTTGTCCATGCCTTATGGTGTGATTTTTGAGCCTCTGTACTATTATTAGTAAGGTCAGTAGGCCTATCCTCCAGTAGCGCCAAGTCAAGATCCAAAGCACCTAAATGGAAAGTGACTTGTTCGCTCCATTCAGAGAAATTCACACCGGTAAACAAGGTAACAGAAGAAGATTGAGAGTGAAGGTTAATTGCTGCAAAATGTACATGCTTACTAATTAAAATTCATACAAGATAAAATAAATGAAATATATATTATTGGTTTCCTTTGGGTAATACAACAATATATTCTCATCATTGATAGAATGCACTAAAACTTTGAAAGAAAATAAAATAGACTTCGTCAAATATATAAGCATCTTTGGATAACTATATACATATGACAAAAGTATACTAATTTTCATCTTAAAGATTATTAGTTATAGAAGAATAATTTTTCCTTTAGGCAAAATTCATAATTTTATCAACTAATAATAAATTCATAATAGCATTCTTTAAGACAACATAAATTATATGACTACAAATTTGAAATTTGAAATTAACTTGATCACTTTGGTGACTAACAAATTAATTTCACTTAATGTCATATAATAAATTAATAGATAGCATTAAAGAGTAACCAATTTAGATTTATGACATGTGAGTGTTACAAACAATATTTCAAAATTTTGTAATATCTAACTTTTTAATACGTCAATTAATGTAATTATTAAGCATTATGAGGACCAATCAAGTTATTAATTACGAATGTAAGAAATGATTCAGAAATTGTAACAATAACCAATAACATAACGTTAAATAATAAACATGTTGCTAACATGTGTTTAATAATAAGCATAAAATGGACATGAACTCTAACAATACAACTAGTCATATTTAAGTTCATGGACAAATGGACAATGAAAACAATGACTACCATTTTGTTATTTGATGGTTTGCTAACTTACTGTCAACCAAACTTCATTATATATTTATATAGGAATAATAAAATCTAGCCATTTTTATACTATTCTTAAACAAGAAAGGTAATTATTGGTCAAATGTTTAGAAAAAAATTACCAAGTGATTAATTATTAACATATGCATGTTATAGAAACTTGTAACAAATCCATAATAATTTTCTGTTGACATGCATTTATCTATAAACTGAGCGGAAGCGGTACGTGGCATAAAAGTAAGATTCCAATTTTATGCATACAAAAATATAAAAGCTAGTAAACTTATATATCATCAAGGTTCATTATCTAAAATACCTCAAAATTTCACATTTGAAGCTTTATACGTAGGTGTCATTAATAAGTAAGTCACATAAAAGAGAACAAACGAATGTATGAACAAAACATGTATTCTAGTAGTAACGTCAATTTTCATTTATCTTGTCAACAAGAAGTAATCTAACATTTAATATTACGTAAATCAAACAATTAAGATATACAATTCATCACATAACGTAGTAGAAAATACAAACATCATGATAGAACTACGGTTCACAATTCTCTAACAATATGAGATCATTTATAATACGGATTATTACCATATTCAAAACATTGGCTCTGATACCACATGTAAGCTTTTATATGTGTAGACATTAGCATCAAATATACATGATGAACACATTAAACTATTATGCCACAATGATCTTAGAATACAATAATAACCATGTAGATAAGATGAACGAGTATAACATATCGGAAGCCGTAGCAGATATCGACATGATGCAAAGAAAACTTTTAGCACAACTAGTTTCTCTTCCTTGACCCACTTGATTGTAGAGAGCTTGATGGATAGCTAAATTATTATACTTTTTTGTGTGTATTGGGTAGGGAGAGGACTAGGTGTATATAAGGGCTTAAGAGTTAGTATCTCCATTAATACTAACAAATGAAACGGTCAAGATTTAATGTACCATTATAGCATTCATCATATCATAATAATGAAATTATTTGATTTCATTAAGTATTGTAACTTACAATTCAAAATGGGATAATTAGACATTAATAACATGTCACATATTTTTACACTCCTCTCTTTTTTGTGATCATTCATGTTTCTTGTGTATCCGGTTTGTAATAGAGGGAAGGCACGGTTTTAGTTCGCCTTGATAACCCATTTGTGCTAATGGAGTTATCCGTCGTTGTTGTATCCTGAGAGATAGACGTTCACGATTCTCAAGCACCGTGGAGAGGACGAATCTGTCTTAAAGAAACTGTGTTCATCACAGGCCTCAACATTTTCCTTGTTTGTGTTCTTGGAGTCTAACAATCAAACGGTTCACGGTATCGTTCTCTACACTTTATATTTTATTGTTGTGATCAACATAGTATTTATTTATCTCTAATAGCAATACACAATATATATATAACAACATTAAGATAGAGTTTATTTTGCTATTAGAGTTTTAGTGGCCATCGCGAGAAAATTAAAGGGAACACGATTTTGATAGTGTTATATTGAGAAGTCAACATGAAACTGTTTGGTTTTGAAATTAAATTGTTGCGTCAATGATGACAGTTATGAGTTATTAAAATACATAACTAAATGTGAAATGTTTTGTAAAGACAGAATCATGTTGCTAAAAAGGTGGTTTGGTTTTTCTTTGGGAAAACTACAACATAGCTTTGAAATTAGTTTGATAATGTACTCAAAGAAAACTAACACATTATGTATCTTTAGTCAATTTTTAAATGCTTTTTGATTGCATTGCTCTCTGTAGTTATTATTGCTAATTAAGGTATGAAACGTTTGGAGTTTAATTGGACGGTAATGCTATTTATATTTGTAGGAAAAATATGAAGTTCTATGAATTCTATCATCCATATGTAAATATAAATATATTAACTAAGAAACTTCATTCTCATTTTATACTATCCCACATTGCGTGACTGTGGTTGTATGGTTCTAAAATAAGATAATGTATTTGCTATGTTGCATCGACGAATTAACTACTTTTAATTCAAATAACTAAGTTATGAATAATTGTATCGTAAAATAAAGTTTGCATACATAATTTTAATAATGTTTATGTCTGGTTTAAAAAGAGAATGAGCATATTTGATAGTTTTACATAATTGCGTGACCCGTGTAACAGAAGGACTGAAGGAGTATATGTGGTCACATAATTAAGTCTTTACTTGATTTTTTTTATAGACATTAACATTATTATGTTGCAAAACTGAATATTTAACATGTTGTATATGTTAATATGGTACTTTGTTCACATAAAAGAAATAATGAAGTAATGAGGTCTGCTTCTATGGTGTTTGAAGAGTTATCATTTGATAAACGTCTATGTACGTTCATATTTCATTTGTTGAAATTCATTTGCATTAATACTAATGACTATTAATCAATAAATGACACTATTACATATAATGATTGGCTGTACATCTATTTCGAACTTGCTAACATGATTTTCATATCATGAAGGATGAGTAGTAGTTTTTATGAAATTTTACATTAAAGATAAAATATTATCTTGTTGTTCATTTATCGTTACGTTTTGATAGAACCATAGAGTGTTCGAAGTGTGTTGGATGAAATATTGTCGTTGTACTGGTTTGTGTAACTAGTATTGATTTCATCATCGGATATTGGGATATAACTCTTTCTTGTGGAATGCGCATTTTGGTTTTATTTGGACTCCAAAATAGTTGTTGTCACAGTTGTGAACCTGTGGGAAAATGCGTTGCTCGCTTAGTAAACGTATGCATTTTAGCCCAAAATTTCTATAGAAAATACGGGTGAGCCGTTCAATCGAATTTCTAACTTTTGTACAGAAATTATTTTAGACATGTTGTTGTCCGTGATACGTGGTCGCAAGAACATGTGTTGTTCTCATAGTAAATAAAAGAGTTTTGGACCAATTTTTTTTAGTGGGTGTCTAAGACATTAAACTTGAATTTATGAAAAGCTTGAACTTAAATGGGTAAAGCATTTAATCACAACTAGTATTTTGGTACAACATTTCTTTTTAGACAACTTTGTTGTCACAAATGTATAGTCATGGAAAAAGTGTATAGTCATGGAAAACCATTTCTTTTTCAGTGATTAGGTAACATCGTAAATTTAATTTCTATAAAGTTTGAGATTAAATGGAAGATTCATTTGATTGCAGTTTGTATTTTAGTATACATTTTTTAAGCGATTTAGTTTTTCTTGTGCTAAAATTTGGGTTGTATGGACACATACACAGTTGTTTGGTACAACAGCTTCTGGCTATTTTAATGCATAATTATGTGATGTTTTGTGCGATATTCAACACAATATTGTTTGTGTTATTTGGTGAAAAATATTGTGGCAAAGTGGTGCCTATTTAAAGTTGTTTGGTGTGATGTTGTGCAACTAATTTTGTAACATGAGAATAAACAAGTTACTCGATTTTGTACCGAGTATTGGATGTTTGGATGTTGCAAATATTCTATTGTGAATATTGTTGCAAATAATCAAACTACTTGTTATTCTAGAAAGATGAACAATTTTTAAGACTTGTTCGAATTCATATCGCTAATAATCGAATGGTTTGTCATTATGAAAAGATATGACTATGTGTTAAATATAACCATGTAGGACATTGTGAAATGTCAAATAAGAACACACATTTAGATGACAACGAATTACATTACGTTGGTTTATGTAACTAACTTGAACGGTGTGATTGTCATCCGATGTGAGCTATTGTCCATTCGCTAAGTTGGACATATTTTGATTGTGTAAATGATTACACATAGATTTTATGTGAATATAATCACATAATAAATTGTGCTAATCATATGCCGATAAAGAGATTAAACATGATTATATATATAATCACAAGTGAATTGGAATGACACGTTATATGTGTAGGACTTACACGTATAACTTATGAGATCCTCCTAAAACATGTATGTTTTAAGGTGGTGATTTGTCTATAAAGAAGAATGTTAGTAGATGAAGCTATGAGTAATCAGAATGATGCATCTTCTGTCATACGCTTGATTCCTTGGTGTATAGCATGCTAGATTTGGAATCTGTTAATTAAGACATTCAAAAAGTGTGCATACACTAGTATGAAACTTGTGAGGTGACAAATTACTAATGATCTTGATGTTATATCCTTGTGAGAAGAAGAAAAAAAAAAGAACTTATAAACAAGATCAATATATTGAAATGGAGAACCTTTCTACAAATTTCTTGAGATAAATTCCCTATGGGGGATTCCGGCCTAGCTAGAGTTCAAAAGGACATCAACAAATATGAAGTTCTTGCTTAGTTGGAATACTCAAGAATATACCTGGAGCATGATATATTTGGAGTTGAACGAAACTCAAATTTGTACAAACATATCATGTTGATACGACGACTAATCTCAACATGGGTTATCTCTATTGACAATGTGAAGTCATAGAATAACATTTGCGGATATGCTTGTGAAATGCTAAAATTGAAAGTTAGTTAAAAAGTCGTGAAAAGGAATGGAACTAAAGCCCTTGAAAAGTTTATATGAAGGAAAACCTAACCCAGCTGACTGGAGATCCCAAGATCTGGGTTCAATAGGACAACCTACTTGTATAAACTGAGGTCACTGTGGGGGAGTAATAAACTCCACATTTATTTAAGGGAGTTGGTAAACTTCCTAGCCCATTCCTATAATAGTGACAATAGGAGGTTAAGCATATGGCTTTTAATGATTAATCGAGAATCACCTATGTGAGAGAGAAGTGGGGTCGCTTCTAAGGGAATTGTGGGGGCGCAATTCTTAATAGCTCTCACAGAACCAGGCTAATGTTCGTGACCATAACGAACATAACTATGAGAACCAAAAAGTGTCAAGGAGATATATGTGTGGATATATATTGTCGTCTCCACAAACAGCAGACAGTTCAAAGACATCGAGTTCTACTGGCTTCTAGGAGGCTACGTATATTTCAAGAGGGAAGGTTCAAAGGGTAACACCTACCTATCCTATGCAAATATCAACTGCAAAACTCTATTACATCATCGAGTCGTTGAATTTTGTTTCCCGTCATCAATTTCATTCATGTGGGGGATTGTTGGAAAATTTTATGGTCAAATTTTAGAGTTGAATGACAATTGATGTTGTCATCATGTGTACTAATGTGAATTGAAAATAAAATTAATTTGTGGTTTTATTTTAATTCATGAGACATTAGTAATATTAATTTTGTTAATTATTGTGACCGTTTTTCCTTCCATCCCTACTCCTTTAAATTGAGACATCTCCTCTCATTTCTATACCGACGAGAAAACACACCAAGAAATACACTACTCCTATCTTTTTTGTGATCATTCATGTTTCTTATGTATCCGGTTTGTAATAGAGGGAAAGCACGGTTTTGGTTCGCCTTGATAACCTGTTTGTGCTAACGGAGTTATCCGTCGTTGTTGTATCCTGAGAGATAGACGTTCAAGATTCTCAAGCACCGTGGAGAGGACGAATCTGTCTTAAGGAAACTGTGTTCATCACAGACCTCAACATCTTCCTTGTTTGTGTTCTTGGAGTCTAACAATCAAACGGTTCACGGTATCGTTCTATACACTTTATATTTTATTGTTGTGATCAACATAGTATTTATTTATCTCTAATAGCATTAAACACTATATATATAACAACACGTATATGAGATTATCGATCTCAATCATTGACGTCCCTATGCACGACGTCACGGTCCTTTCCAAATTTGCTGCCAAATGTTGACTGCTGCAACTGTGATCATCTCTTGCTCCACCAATATCAAGAGTTCTTTGAATTATCAAATACATGCTTCACATCTTAATGGAAAGACATTTTGTGACGAATTGTTTTTATGTCTTCGATCCATAAGGATTGAGGGGGAGTATTAGAGATAAATATGAGGCCCAAGTCCGGTATGTGGGCTTCGGGTCCATTAGGATTTCTAGGTATGTTATATCATAAATACTTTATCAATAAACATAATACATCACGGGGTTTATCATTGTTTGTGTTAGGACATTGTGGGGCATTTCATGTTAGTTTAGTTAGTCTTTTTATTTTGGGTACTCCTTTTTTTAATTTGCTTGTTTAATTAAAGGGATGCTGGGATGCCTTGTTTTGTATTTTTGTTGCTCGTATTTTTTATAAAATGCTGCCTTTCTAAAAAAACAAAGATCTTTATTTTAAATGCTTTCATGAATATCTGAGTGCTAGTGATGGTAGTGATGGTTGTAAGAATGATAATGGGAAGAAGAAAGTGGTAGAAGTGGTTGTAAATGTTACTAGTGAGAATGAAACAGATGATGGTGTTATTAATGAACATGCTAATGATGTTGAATGTGTTACAGAAAACGTTATTGAGAAGTCAGCCATGAAAGACAAGGTTAATGTGGTCAATGATGGTATTAATGTGCAAGGTGATGATCAAAGTAGGTTGGATAAGAGTAGTGGTAAGGTGTCTGCTGAGAATGGTAATAAAACAGTTGAACAGGAGCAATGCAAAAGGGGAAGTAAGGATACCAAATCATATGCATCAGTTGCTTCAGGTAATCTTACTGGTTTAAGTAAGAAATTATTTGTTGTTCCTACTGAAGTTGATGAAAATGGGAAATAATTTGTTATTTTGATGACATTATGATTGAAGAAGGATGTAAAAAATAGGAGTTAACTTTATGTGGTTATTTTGTGGGACATCATATGACCATTAATGAGTTAAAATACAATCTAAGAAGAATTTGGGGTAGGATGGGGTTTAAGGATGTTATTTATGTGAGCAATGGGGTGTATTATATGAAATTTCATAATGAAGAGGGGTTGGATGCAGTGGTTAACAGTGGACCATGGATGGTTAGTAATAAACCTTTCTTTGTTCAAAAATGGTACATACATATGTGCTTGGATAAGAGAGAACCTGAAGTGTTACCCATTTGGATAAAATTGTTTAATGTACCTCTAGAGGCTTTGACCACTCATGGGATAAGTGTTTTGGCTAGTAGGTTGGGAAATCCAATTGTTATGGATAGTGTGACTGCAGACATGTGAAGGCTTGGAGTTTGGAGAATTGGGTATGCTAGGGTGCTTGTGGAAGTATCTGCAAATAAGAGTTTGCTTGAATTAATTGAAGTTGTTTACAGAAATAGGGAGAAGGTTGAATTGTGTAAGAAAGTGGTTAAGATTGAGACTGAATGGGTGCCTCCTAGGTGTGTAGAGTGCTGCATATTTGGACATACTGATAAAAATTGTGTGAAGCAAAATAACAAGGAGGTACCTGAAGTAATTGAGGTTGAGAAAGAACAAAGTAATGATAAGAATCAGGAAGCAGTTGGAAAAGATAATGAGGGTTTTCAAATGGCAAGGAATAAGAATGGTAATGCAGGAGGAAACAGGAACAGGACACAAAATGTTAAGCCAAATGCTCAGTTTCAGAAGAGAGGAACATTTGTTAATAAGGGCAAAGCTGTTTCTCAGTTTGTGTACCAAAAGAAGAGTAAGGAAGATAATCAAGAAAGTACTAGCAAAGAGCAAGAATCTATTGAGAAGAAAACACCTGTTAAAGTAACAGCTAGTACAAGTAATCAAGGAGAGAAGAATAACAGTCCTAATGGAAACAATAGTAATGGAAGAGCATGGAATGTGAGAGGTGAAATATTAGAAGCTATAAAAAGATCTGCAAACAAGTATGTTGTTTTAGATCCTGATAAGAATGAAGATAGTAATGCTCGTGGACCTAAGAGTCATGATGGGGGTAATAATGTTGAGGTAAATGATGTATATAGAGATGTGAATGGGATTGCTTAGTGTATGGAAAGTGATGTTATAGTTGGAAGAGATAAGGAGGTGTTGAATTAGTTTCTTCATGGATTTTAAAGTTGGATGTTGGAATATTAGAGGTATGTGCACCTCTGATAAACAAAAGGAAGCCAGGAATCTGTTAGTCGTGTATATCTACTAGATGTATTTGAGTCCATATAATATTCGTATGGGCTAAGGCCCGAGGTCTAGAACATTCTTGCATTGGAATTTATATACCATGATTACTGATTAATGGAGGTCACGATTCACATTATCCTTCATGGTATCACAACCTTAATCAAACTCGATCCTTTACTAACCCTAAATATTTTTTTTCGTTATTGTCGATTGTTGGCTCCACTTTGATAGCCAGTCGACATACTGTTGGTGTGATTTAATTGTCGATCGTTGGTTCTTGTTTGATAACCAGACGACAGGTGATTTTTTGGTTTCTCTTTACTGTTCTTTTTGAAGCTCCTATTACGATTAAGTTCCAAGCCCTAGTTACAAGTTACTGTTCCATTCTTACTCTCACATAAAACCACGTTACTGTTTCATTCATACTCTCACATAAAACCCTAGCAACACATCCTCACTATGACAGGCACCACTCCACCAACCCCAGTTATTCTTTTGTCGGATAAACTCATGACTATCAATAATATTCCCACCCTTGTTCTGGTAAAGTTGGATGTCGAGGAGATGAATTACTCCTCATGGACTTATTTTCTTAAGCATCTTTGCAAAGGGTACTCTATCTTGGATCATCTAATGGGCAAGTCTTCAGATGATGTAACCTTAAGTGCTTCACCATCCACTCCCGATGCCGAATGGTTAAAGATTGACACCATTGTCCTCTCTTGGATTTTCATCACTTTGTCTCCCACACTTCAACAACGTCTCGTTAATGAGGATCCTTAAACGGCTAAGGAGGCATGGGACATGCGCTTGCTTCAATATTCAATGACAATAAGCGTTCTCGCTCTATTGCATTAAAGGCCGAACTCCGTGCTATAAAACTTGGTGATCTAAGCATTGCTGCTTATTTTAGGAAGATTGAGAACATAGCTAATATTTTATCTAGTTTAGGGTCTCCTATTAGCAATGATGATTTTGTTACATTTGCCTTAGAATGGTTACCTGCCAAGTATGATAGCGTCTCTACTATCATTGCCCATCGTGAGGTTTTTCTGGATCTTCAAATGGTCCGTTCAATGCTTACCACGGAAGAGATGCATTTAAAGACTTGTGGTCATGATACTTTGATTCTACCTCATCATCACCAATGCTTTTATTGGGTAACTCGACTTCAAATGTGAGGCGATCTATTAACCCTAATGGGAAGGTAAACAAACCTTGTTTCCTGTTTGCTCAAGGTTTTTGTAGGTTTGGGGTACATTGCAAGTTTCTTCATGAAGGTGTTCACAATAATTCTTCGAAACGACCATTTAATACTCATGTTTCTACGGGCAATAATTTGTCCTCCAATGAATTGGTCACTCTGCAATCTATTTTGGCTAAGTTAGGGGTTCAAGGTGCTTTGAATGGCATTGACACTACTTTGTCAAATGCTCCAACACAACTTCAACAATCCACTGCTTCTCAACCTATTGCATGTTTAGTGAATCCACAACCTGGGTTTGGTAGTTTAGCCCAGCCCATGCACTACGGATTCCAACAGGGGGTTCACTGTTGCCCAACGGTTCTCAGTCTATGGCAGGTCACGGGTTTCAACAAGGGGTTCAGTTTCCCTTAATAGGGGGGGTTCCTGGTGTGGCAGTTCAATCGCAACAGCAAGGGGGTTAGGTTCCATCGGTTCACACATGCCAGGGGGTCAGTTTGCTCAACAGCAAGGAGGTTCGCAACAGCAAGGGGGTCTGGTTCCTTATGTGCAGGGGGTTCAGTTTCCATTGGTACAAATAGGCCAGGGGGTCAGTTCATGACATCCGGTTCACAGCAAGGGGGTTCTCAACCCACGGGTACATTGTCGGGTCAAGAGACAAGCTTACCTCATGCTTTTACTACTGAAACACTTCATGATCCTGCAGTAAGCAACTGGAATATGGATACAGGCGCGTCCTCTCATATTAATGATGATATCAACTGCCTAACTGATGTTTTTAATTCATGCATTTATCCCTCTGTTGCGGTTGGTGATGGGCATTCTATTCCCATTATTAATTCTGGCCGTAGCATTTTGCCTACTCCTACACGTCCCCTTCATTTAAATAATGTTTTAATTACTCCCAACATTGTAAAAAATTTGATCTCTGTTCGTTAATTTGTCCGTGATAATTATTGTACAGTTGAATTTGACGATTTTGGTTTTTCTATTAAGGAGTTTCAAACGCGTCGGGTGCTGCTCCGCTGTGATAGCACTGGAGATCTTTACCCAATCACTCAACCTTCCACAATTCCGCATGTTTTTCTAGCGAGTCAGTACACATGGCATCAGCGTCTTGGACATCCAGGAAGTGAAGTGCTACGTCGTGTTCTTTCAAGTAGTTCTATTTCTTGTGATAAAGAGAAGTTTCCCGTTCTTTGTCATGCTTGTTAGCTTGGCAAGCACGTGAAACTTCCATTTGTTTGTTCTAATAGTTTGGTTCATTCGTCATTTGATATTGTACACTCGGACTTGTGGACTTCCCCAATTCCGAGTCTTTCTGCTTTCAAATATTATGTCTTGTTTTTGGATCATTATTCTCAGTTTGTTTGGGTTTATCCTTTAGTTAATAAATCTGACGTTTTGTCTAAATTTACTTTGTCTCGTAACTTTGTTCGTACTCAATTTAAATGTGAAATTAAGGCTTTTCAGTGTGACCATGGTGGAGAATTTGATAACCAACCTTTTCATAAGCTATTTTCAGATAATGGAATTCAATTTAGATTTTCTTGTCCTCGCACTTCTCAACAAAACGGGAAATCAGAAAGGATGATTCGAACTATCAATAACCTTATTCGTACTTTGTTATTTCAAGCGAATCTTCCTCCTAATTATTGGACTGAGGCTCTTAGTATGGCCGTTTATCTTTTAAATATATTACCCTCACGTGCCATTGACAATGAAGTCCCATTTACTTGCCTTTTTGGATTAAAACCTGACTATAGTCTTTTGTGTACCTTTGAGTGTCTTTGTTATCCTCATGTCGATACTAATAACAAACTTGGTGCACGGGCCACACCCTCACTTTTCTTAGGTTATGCCACTAATCATCATGGTTATCGATGTCTAGATTTGAACACCAATAAAATTATTTTTTCACGTCATGTTACCTTTGATGAGACCATTTTCCCGTTTGCCATAAAGACATCCACTACCACCACTCCTACTGTCAGTAAATCTTATGAATTTTTGGATGACTCATCTAATGTCATTTCTAATATTCTAAGATTATCTCCCACCACTACACCCTATGTTCCTACACCTAATGCACCTGTTGAGCCACTTAGTCCATCTCCATAAATGCCTCAAACGCCATTAACACCACAAACGCCTGCTACACCTGATGCACCTACACCACAAACACCTGATCCTCTAATTCCATAGCCCACCGGTTCGATTCACCCCATGGTCACACGTGCTCGTGTCGGGATTACTTGTCCCAATCCTCGTTATGCCGGTCATGTGTCTATGATTTCTCCTTCACCTAGGTCTCATAGTGATGCGTTTCATGATCCTAATTGGCGAAATGCTATGTGTGATGAGCATGATGCACTTATTAAAAACAAAACTTGGACTCTTGTACCAAAACCTCTGGATGCGAATATTATTCGCAGTATGTAGTTGTTTCGCCACAAGTATTTAGCAGATGGGACTCTTAGTCGCTACAAGGCTCGTTGAGGCATGGGAATTGCACCAGGCTTTACCTCTCGAGAAGCTTACAACCCCCACCAGGCAGTGTAACTGATCGTTGTAGTATAGTATAGTGACAAGTACCGGAGGATTGATCGTTCAACTCAGGAATAGTGTCGCTAGGATTAGAAAACCTAAAAACTAGGTCTAGAGGTGAGGGATGATTCTTTTTGTATTTTTATATTTTATGAAAGCAATTAAAAATCTCGGGTTTTGGAAGAGTGGGCGGAATTAGTTGCTAATAAACTAACCCAATAACTAAGATGCAATCAAAATAAAATAACAAAAAAATGAAAATAAACTAAATTAAGATAGTGGTGTGAGCAATATATGGGAGAATTGTGTTTACATAGATTTCACTAATCCCTAGATATCTTTTACAGGTTAATTACTTGTTACAGTTGCGTGGATGACGGATTGTATTCCTTGATACCATTCATGGGGTGGCGTACTTACTTCCCCAATTCTATAAGCTCCTACTTCACTCCTATGTCAAGCCGGCTAAGAAGCTCCTAACATGGGATCACTAGAATTCGCTCATGCATTAAATACAACCATAAAAACCTAGTACACATCGGTTCATGTTTCTTAAGACGTCCAAGCAAGTTACACAATGGAGATCTGCCAGTTTTCTTAAGCCTAACATTGAAATCATTCATCCATTACAACTATAAACAAGCAATCAACCAATAATCAACATCTAGGTTTCATTACATCTAAGCAAACACATAATAGATCTAGCCTAGCATGTTAAAATCAAGACAAGTGTAAGATATATTCAAACAACACATAGACATATTGAATGAATTGAAAGAAAACTTATCTCAATTGAACGTGAAGGGTTTCAAGGGGTGAAAACCCTTGAAAATCTGTTACAAATGACCTAGGGTTTATTAGGTTCGGCCCTAGAATTCTCCACACAAGTTCCTCTCTTAATGAATGAAAAATAGAAAAGTATATATAGATTTTGTGAGGTGACGGCGTCAAGAGGAAAAATCTGACGCCGTCATCTCGCCGCCAATAAAGTTCTCGGACTGCCTAGATCCAAAGTTAACGCCGTCATGTGTAATCTTTTTCCAGGCCGTCACCAAATTTACTCTTGACGCCCTACTTCTGACGCCGTCACGTTTTCTCTGGGTCGTCATCCATTTTGCTTTTGACGCCGTCAAAAAATCCTTCTTGACGCCGTCAGGTACTGTTCCTAGTCAAGGAAAATTAATTCTTTGCCGTTTTCTTCGCTTTTATGCTCCAAAAACGTCCAAAATGCTTCCTTTTCCAAAATTCACTCCCAAAGTACCTAAAATCACAAAAGGAACGATTTAGGGCAATATTTGATCAAATAAATTCCAATTATGGCTTAAATGACCCCCTAAAAATGGTTCATTTTCGCCTCATCATATACCCTTACACTTGAGATTTGCTTGTCCTCAAGCAAATGCGCTTTTATTCTAGTCAAAATACAAGTTAGGGGTCATTTAACAGTAATATAAACGTAATTACAACAAATAATCGTTCCACTAAAGACCAAAGACAAGCACGGAGGTCATACAATAGCACCTCACAAATAGTGTTTAGATACTCACATCTCTCGGGTGTAATAAAGTAATATCACAATATGGAAATGGAAAACATCTCTCACTACCTGTCATAGCAAAATAGATTACCATAGGCCTGGGAAAGGATCAAACCTCCACCACATGGCGTAAGCACCTAGGATAAACTATCAAAGAGGTCTTTTTAAAGGGTTGTAACGTTAGGTGTAGGGATATGGAATACACGGTTTTGTTGGATATAGGCAATCTTTATTGGTGGCGAGTTAATAATCTTGGTTAATTACATGTACAATATGGCGTTGCAAAGCCAAGACTCGACTCGACTTAAGCTAATAAATGAAAAATAACAAAAACATAAAATAAACATAGAATGAAACGGGATGGTAGTCCATATGTTTTTTCTCTATTCTTTTTCTATTTTTTTTTTATTTTTTTTTTGCATACACTCTTACCCTACCATCCAAAATAATACATCATAGGGGATGAACATTCCCCTTACACTTGAATTTTTACATACTTTACAATAAACTAATCTAATGACTCGAATTAAGATAATCAAAACACTTGGAGTACTTTTAAGATTAACGTACATATGGGGGTAATATATGATGTTCTTCCCCATTACTCCATAAAATAAGTACTTTACCCATGAGTCCCAATCGTCCCAAAACAATATGTACAAGGATATGACTCGACTTAGCAACCATGTAATCAATTAGATAATTAACTAAGGGTTTAAACAAATAACAATAATGCACTAAAGATGAGTGCATACACGGAAGGCTAAGGCGATTTGGGTGTACATTTAAGTGGGGTGTAACAAATTCTTCCTTTAAGTAAGATGCTTAAAGTTAGAAACGAAAAGATAGGCTCGGAGGGGTGTACTAGGGGTTTCGTGTACTAAAAATGAGTACAACGCTAAGGTGTGGGAAAAATTAATTGACTTAACTAGCCAAGTAATATGACTTAAATGGTCAAGTAATTATGATACGGGTTTAACACAAGGGTGATCCTAATGCCTCTTATCATGTAGTAAATCCTACTACACGAATGTAGTCTCACTAGCGGTCTCGGGATGCATCACTAACGCAAGTTCTAGAATCTAAATGCTACCGGTACACTCATAATAATGAATGCTTTTCCTATCAAATCTAAAGGCGAACCTCACATATTTGGGTGGAAAATTTTTCTGAATAGTACGGTTTTGTGCTAGTCATACGACTCCTATCCATGAGACGCTTGCTATGGCTAAAGTTTCACTCCTAAATGTTGTAAAAAATTTTAAATTTGGCGCTAAAATTACACTAACAAGTATTTCTCATAGTTTTATTACACACCTACCATCAAACAAACAAACTCAAGCCAAAGTGTATCTATAAGGTATCATCATTTTACCCTCCCCTTACACTTAGGATGAACATTGTCCCCAATGTTCAAGTAAAGAATGTAAAAGTAAAACAGGTAAAAGAATGAAATCAAATACTCCTCTGATTCACTCGGTATGGATAATATGGTAACCAGGTTAGATCTTCCTCCAAGAAAATGAACAATCAAAGCTTCCCTTCCAGAATATAAATCCTCTTCTTGTCATACATAACCTGTTAAACCTGAGAAAACAAACAAGGCAACCTTGCGTAAAATCGGCGGCAATCAATATATGCTAACAAATCCTAGAAAACAAAGTAAGATATAATGCTTGTGGAATGATGTTTGCAGATTTCCTGGAGATTATAAAACTAAAGATTCAACAAAAACTTTAAGACTCCGTTAGAAAAACAAAACTGGTAAAATTTCCAGAATTTTACACGTGACGCCATCAGGAATTTCTTCCTGACGCCGTCAGAAGTGACCTGCAGAAATTCTTATGTTAAGTTTCCAGAAAATTTCTGGAAAAACTTTGTCCTGCTTCCTGGAAAATCCTGCAAAACATCATTATGACTCGATACAAGCATTTGACTCTAACAAATACGAATATACATGTTCATTTAATATTGTGGAGAACCATGATCAAGTTTGTTTCTTAAAAACATATTTGGGGTTTCCCCTTACACTTATCTTTTGCGAAATACCTTTGGATGAAGTTAAGACTGAGCCAAACAACAAAATAAAGTATTTTCACCATTTTAGTTTTGAAACATGATCTACCAACAATAAAAATAAAGCATGCATACGGAAACAAATAACAATCAAACAATTAAAATCACACAAAACATAGGTTGCCTCCCAAGAAGCACTTTTCTTTATTTACGAGTCTTGTAGCTAGACTCAAGGTCATGGGTTACTACGTGACCTCATCTCTCGAGATGATGTACCCCATATAGTTGCGATCATTGCTATCATGGTGGTGGTGTTTCAGTCTGTCGATACTTGCAATCATCTCACCTCCTCCGTTACTTCTCAAGTTAGCCATCCTATCTTGGCTTATGCTTTCAATTGTGAAAGGCCCATACCACCAGGGACTCGGTTTATCGGGAGGTATCGTTATCTCCAAGTGTCTTAAGAGTACTAAGTCCCCCTTTTTCGAATGGTACATGGTTCCTCGTTGGTTGACTATATTCAAGCTCGACATGAACTTTGTTGCTTTTGCCTTAACTTTTGCTTCCTTCGTGTTTAGTTTCTTGGTAGCTTTTGATTCTTGCCTCCCATGCAAGTATCTTTTCCTGAACATGAATAGGTGATGTGTCAATGTTGTTTTTGAGCTTTCTCCCCATCAAACTCTCTTGCTCATATCGCGGGGTCATGGGAAAGATAATCTTTCTTTTTCATGATTTAAGCTCAATTTTCCTATTTTCATACTTAATGACAGCTCTTGCGGTGGTAAGGAATGGTGCCCCGAGGATTATTGGCATGCATCCACCTCCCTTATCATCGATGATCATGAAATCAATAGGATACATGAATCCTGCGACATTGACCAATACATCTTCTGCGATTCCCAGGGGGTACACGTAAGAGTGTCCAGCAAAGGATAGCCTAACACAAGTGGTGGCAGGCATTTTTGACATTAGTTGTGTGTAGATAGTTAGGGGCATAAGATTCACTTCCGATCCTTGGTCGGCGAAAGCTTTTAGATATTTCAAATTCCCGATACTTGCCGGTATCTCAAAGTTACCACACGTCATCTGCTTAGTAGCCACTTTCTGTACCAGTAGTTTCTCGAATATCGGCCCCCCAGGTAATGTATCATACTCATCTTTTCCCTCTTCCTCCTTCTCTAAACCCTGTTTGGAGGATTGGTTACGCCCGTCACCCTTTATCCAATTTGTTATAGTGCTTTCGTTTATATCATGTTTCAGGTAGTAACTTAAGGATTCGGATTTTGGCGGTTCTTCTGTGGTTTGTTCATTAGGGGTTTATGCTTTCTCATTATCCGTGTGAACAATTGTGATGGAATTAGCAAACCGGGTAGTGGGGATGACGCTTTCTTTCCTCAGTAACATCCTTTCGGGGGTTTTCTGGTTGGCATACTCCTCCACTAGGCTCATCATCTCATTCATTTTCTCCTGCATCTCCTCCTTTTGTTTATAAACTGCTTCCTCAAATCTAGCAAGCCGCTCAGAATGGGTTGCCATGTATTCCCTCATTCTGGCTTCAAATTCCGGGCTAAGTTTCTCGGGAGGAGAATAAGGTGGGGCATAGTTTTGAAAAGTCTCAACATTCTCTCTAGAGGGTGACTCTGATAATGGCATTGAAGTCATTTTCGAGACAGAATTGACAGCAGCCCGTCTAGGACCTAAGGGTCTCTTTTGCGTTTCCTCAAAATAGTCAACTTTTGCCTCAAGTTTGCAAAGGAGTTCATTAGAGATTTGATTAGTCCCTCCAGGTGTCGAGATTGCGTTGATGGCCACTTTTATAGTGTGATTAAACTCCCATAACTCTTGATTATCGGCGGCAAGCTCATCAATAATTGCCCAAGACTCCTCAGCGTTCTTATCACACAATCTACCTCCTGCGGCTCTATCGATTGTACGTTTAGTGTGATAGTTGACATGGTCATAGAAGATCTGAACTAATAACCAAAGAGTTATACCATGATGAGGGACTTTGTTGAGTAGATCCTTGAAACGAGCCCATGCTTCGTAGAAAGTTTCACCCTGATGTTGTTCAAACATCAAGATGTCATTTCTAAGCATCGCAGTCTTCCCCGGTGGGAAGAATTGGGCAAGGAAACGAGTGGTGAGATCATCCCATGAGGTGATGGATCCCGCGGGTAAACGTTCAAGCCATTGACTAGCTTGATCATGTAGAGAGAATTGGAATAGGCGTAATCGGGTCGACTCTCTAGTTGTAACATCAAGGTCTATAGAATCTACGATTTTAAGGAAGTCCTTGAGATGTTGATTTGGATCTTCGGAACGAAGTCCATGGAATGCACATCCGCTTTGCACCAACCGGATGGTGTCGGATCGCAAGGGTGACACATTGGCTCCTTGGGTGAGCTCAATGGTGTTTCGGTAGCCTTGGTGGCTAGGTCGGGAGTACTCTCCTAGGGTTCGGGGCCTAAGAGGTTGGTTAGCTAGTGGTGGGTTTTGTGGGTGGTCTTGTTGTGGTGGGTTGATGGGTTCAAAGATGTTACCACCTTCCGTGATGTCGAATGGTAAAGATTACGAACAAAGACACGAAGAAATAAGATAGACTAAAGAAAACTAAAAATAAAATTAAAATCTTACTAGAAAGGAATATAGCAAGTAGACCTAATAAAAAGAAATTCTAACCTAGACAATAACTATTCCCCGGCAGCGGCGCCAAAAACTTGATGCGTGGGAATTGCACCAGGCTTTACCTCTCGAGGGATCTCTAGAAGCTTACAACCCCCACCAGGCAGCGTACCTGATCGTTGTAGTATAGTATATTGACAAGTACCGGGGGATTGATCGTTCAACTCAGGAATAGTGTTGCTAGGATTAGAAAACCTAAAAACTAGGTCTAGAGGTGAGGGATGATTCTTTTAGTATTTTTATATTTTATGAAAGCAATTAAAAATCTCGGGTTTTGGAAGAGTGGGCGGAATTAGTTGCTAATCAACTAAACTAATAACTAAGATGCAATCAAAATAAAATAACAAATAAATGAAAATAAACTAAATTAAGATAGTGGTGTGAGCAATATATGGGAGAATTGTGTTTACTTAGATTTTACTACTCCCTAGATATCTTTTACAGGTTAATTACTTGTTACAGTTGCGTGGATGATGGATTGTATTCCTTAATACCATTCATGGGGTGGCGTACTTACTTCCCCAATTCTATAAGCTCCTACTTCACTCCTATGTCGAGCCGGCTAAGAAGCTCCTAACATGGGATCACTAGAATTCGCTCATGCATTAAATACAACCATAAAAACCTAGTACACATCGGTTCATGTTTCTTAAGACGTTCAAGCAAGTTACACAATGGAGATCTGCCAGTTTTCTTACGCCTAACATTGAAATCATTCATTCATTACAACTATAAACAAGCAATCAACCAATAATCAACATCTAGGTTTCATTACATCTAAGCAAATACATAATAGATCTAGCCTAGCATGTTAAAATCAATACAAGTGTAAGATATATTCAAACAACACATAGACATATTGAATGAATTGAAAGAAAACTTATCTCAATTGAACATGAAGGGTTTCAAGGGGGAAAACCCTTGAGAATACGATTACAAACGACCTAGGGTTTATTAGGTTCGGCCCTAGAATTCTCCACACAAGTTCCTCTCTTAATGAATGAAAAATAGAAAAGTATATATAGATTTTGTGAGGTGACGGTGTCAAGAGGAAAAATCTGACGCTGTCATCTCGCCGCCAATAAAGTTCTCGGACTGCCTAGATCCAAAGTTGACGCCGTCATGTGTAATCTTTTTTCCAGACCGTCACCAAATTTACTCTTGACGCCCTACTTCTGACGCCGTCACGTTTTCTCTGGGTTGTCATCCATTTTGCTCTTGACGCCGTCAAAAAATCCTTCTTGACGCCGTCAGGTACTGTTCCTAGTCAAGGAAAATTAAGTCTTTGCCGTTTTCTTCACTTTTATGCTCCAAAAACGTCCAAAATGCTTCCTTTTCCAAAATTCACTCCCAAAGTACCTAAAATCACAAAAGGAACGATTTAGGGCAATATTTGATCAAATAAATTCCAGTTCCGGCTTAAATGACCCCCTAAAAACGGTTCATTTTTCGCCTCATCACTCGTCTTGTTGCGAATGGTAGTAATCAGATAGAGGGTGTTGATATTGATGAGACATTTAGTCTGGTTGTCAAACCTGATACTATTCGGACAGTTCTAAGTTTAGCTATTTCTCGACATTGGCTGATTCATCAGCTAGATGTCAAGAATGCGTTTTTACATGGGGACTTGGCTGAGACAGTTTATATATATCAGCCGCCTGGGTTTCGTGATCCTATTCATCCTGATTATGTCTTTTTATTGCAGCGGTTTTTGTATGGTCTTAAGCAAGCACCCCGGGCATGGTTTTAGCGGTTTGCTGCTTATATTACTTCTTTTGGGTTTAGTTCTAGCCGATGTGACTCATCTTTATTTATTTACAAACAGGGTGATGATACTGCATTTTTGTTACTCTATGTGGATGATATTGTGCTCACTACTTCATCTGATGGTTTATTACAGCGGATCATTGCTTCTTTACATAAGGAGTTCTCTTTGACTGATTTGGGTGCTCTTAATTATTTTTTGGGTGTTTCAGTTACGCGTGACTCTTTTAGGATGTTTTTGTCACAGCGTAAATATGCTATGGAGATATTGGAACGTGCACATATGGTTGGTTGTAACCCTTCTCGAACTCCTGTTGACACTGAGTTTAAATTGGGTAATGATGGTGATAGGGTTTCTGATCCTAAATTATATCGGAGTCTTGCGGGTTCTTTGCGATACTTCTGATGTTGATTGGGTTAGCTGCCCTACTACTCAGAGATCAACTTCAGGCTATTGTGTTTTTCTGGGCAACAATCTACTATCATGGTCCTCTAAGCGTCAACCGACGCTTTCCCGTTCTAGTGCTGAGGCTGAGTATCGTGGTGTTGCCAATGTTGTTGCTGAGACTTGTTGGTTGCGGAATATTTTACATGAATTGCACACACCTTTGTCTTCCACTACGCTAGTCTACTGTGATAATTTTAGTACTGTTTACTTATCTTCTAATCCGGTTCAGCATCAACGTACAAAGCATATAGAGATTGATATTCATTTTGTATGGGATTTAGTTGTTGCTGGTCAGGTTTGAGTGCTACAGGTTCCGTCACGTTATCAGTATGCAGATATTTTTACCAAATGTTTACCATATGCTTTGTTTCAGGAGTTTAGGTCCAGTTTGAGTGTCCGGTGTCCTCCCGCTCCAACTGCGGGGTAGTGTTAGTCGTGTATATCTACTAGATGTATTTGAGTCCATATAATATTCGTATGGGCTAAGGCTCGAGGTCTAGAACATTCTTGTATTGGTATTTATATACCATGATTACTGATTAATGGAGGTCACTGATTTATTCAAAATCAATTATATAATATATAAGTATAATATCGAGGAGATCCGCAAGAAATATGGATCACCCGAGTCGTATCCGTACGAAGGTGTGAATGGAATCAAAGAATATTGATTCGTGAAAACCGTGTAGTGAAAAGTAAATAGTGAAAATTGTGATCAAGTAATTCAAATAATGACAAACAATCACGAATTATGCAAAATGTACAAGCTATGTATGCACTAAAGTTAAAAATCTAAAAACTGAAATGCAAACGCGATTTTTAAAACGTAACGTACAAATTTAAAACGTAACTTCTAACGAAAAATGATCCTACAAATTTGAAACAATTTTCTAAAAATCTTAAACTACTAAAAAGAATTTTCAGAAAAAGAAAAATATTTTTTTGACTTTTTATTTATTTTCTATGAATTTATTTATGTTTTTGTATTTTTAAATGAATTAAAAATAAAGAAAAATGGAAAAATAAAAGTGAAAAATTCAAATTTAATTCTGAAAAATCTAAAATATCATAAAAGAATTTTCTAAAATATTTTTGGATTTTTTATGGCTTTTTCTGAATTTTTATTGATTTTTATTTATTAAAAAGTATATAAAAATGATTTAAATCAAAGAAAAATTAAGAAAAATAGCAAACAACTCAGAAAAATCTAAAAAATTAACAGAAATTCTAAAATAATAAAATAAACTTGGAGAAAAATTTGGAAACAAAAATAAGCTGAAAAACTGCTGATTCAGACCAAATTAGCTTATCACAAGTGCTTATTTATAAGCACTTGTGACCAAACTGAATGAAACTTGAAACACAGATGTTTGATGCTCAATAGTACTCAGAAATACCAAACTCAGATCATAAATTGCACAGAAACTTAGATAACTTTGCAATAAGCAGTCAAAGATAATCCAAATGATAAGCACAATCCAAATAGAGTAAGCCCGAAACAAAAGGATCATACACAACACTTATACAACTTCAATTGAACTCAGACAACTCAAATGATAACAGGTATAAGCTCAATGAAGCAAAAGCAGGCCTATATTCCAATTTAGCTTTTCTGTCTCAAATGTACTAACTAACAGAAGCAATAAGCTCACTAAATAAGCTCAAAAGTAAAGAATCAAGCTACAAGTCTCGATCTATACGAAAGGCACTGGTTTTTTTCTTTCTTTCGGTTTCTAGCTTATGGGGGCAAAAGCTAGAATGCTATACTGAGGTACTACTAAAACCAAAAACTCTTTCAAAAACAACCAATAGCTTCTCTAATTTGACCAAAATTCAGCAGCTATTAAGACTATTAAATCTGATAAAGTTGACTATTTATAAACTTACACTAGTTTGACTTTACCCAGGTTCTACTAATCAAAATCTACTAAAATAAGTGAAATTAAGCTACAATGAAACTTTATTAAGCTGACTATAACTAAAATTCACCTACAAATTCAATTACACTAACAACTTTCCACTAATGCTAATAGTTAAGCTATTATAAAGCTATCTTTGACTAATCTATGTTTTAACCTACTATTTTTATGACTTATTACTCTATTATATATCTGATGATATCTGTATGTGAGTTTATTTCAGTTAAACAACAGCAACTCCACTCAGAACCAAGTTAATCCAAACACTCTCTTATTATCAAATCTCACTAAGCTTATCTGCTTTAAACATCTAATGACCAAAACTGTGAACAATTCAACTTACTAATAACAAATAGAAATCAATTGAACATTAAACTACAATTGTAATCAACTCAAACTCAAATCCACAATAGAAACAATTACAATAAAATTGCTATGAAACACAGATACAAATCAAACAGATTATTAAAATGATCAATCAAGCTAAATTTCAACAATGATTAACACTAAAACAACAAATTACTTCAATCAAACAGTAACTAACTCATTGCACTACAGTCAAACAGAAGTATGAAAATAGAGTCCAACAATGAAATTTTACCAAGTCAAATCCCCCTCAGCTAGAACAGAGGGGGCTCACTAAGCAAGCCTGTCTCTAGACAGGCAAAGAGCTTCCAATTCCCTCTTTGTTCTGGCACAAATTCCCAGAATTCACCACAATCTCATAACTTTGACTATTGTTGACTTTTATAAGAACTTGAGCAATTATCAGTTACAACTCCACAGCTCACATTCACTCAAGCTACAAAGCTTAAATGAATGTTTCTAAACTTAAATTAAGCTTGAATGCAAGCTGAGATAAAGTATAACAATTTATTTTTGTAATTTTTGTTGTTTTTCTGATTTTTTTAATTTTTATGAATAAAAACTTGAATCTAATATAACTTCTGAATTTATAAAAGCTAAAGTAAAAACTCTAAAGTGAACTTATCAATAAGCTAGAAAGTAAAACGGATTGAAATATTAAAATAGAATTAAAGGAAAATGAACTAAACTTTTATTAAAACAAATGACAATTACAAGAAATGAATTGATTTAAGCTAAAACTATTCTATAAAAATTTTGACAGCATTTCATTACCCTAAACCTACATACCAAATGAGGTGGTGAGGAGGGCTTTAAATAGCAGAGGGTATGCCTTGGGGTCTTCAAGTGCCATGCTGGAAATCTAAGTGAAATGTGCTTTCTCCCATCATCTCATCACCATTAGATCATACTTGTGTTTCTTCTCTCAATCCACAACCCTTGGATCACTAAAATCGATGTGGCTTAGCCAATGATATACTGCCATCTGTCTCAATATATATATTCTCTCTGACATGTGCTGACACGCTTCTAGAAGGTGAATCCAAGGCTTGGTATGACGCGTTCCCACCAATCTCTCTCTGCCAAGTGTCAATCACAGCTTCTAATAATCTCTCTAACACGCCTTAAGCACGTGGTTGACCTTCTAGAGCAACCAATTATTGGTTAATTAAAGTGGCTTGAGTCAATTGAGCCAATTGGTGCATTAGGGTTCATGTGGTTCATGCTTTTCTGGGTTCAAGTCATATTGGGGCTAAAAGGGGCGGGTGTGAGTTATTAATAGTTGTTTGACTCATTTTTTACCATTGACCCGTAGATATTATGTTGACCATGGGATGGGCTTGGGTAAAGGGATAGTAGGACTTGGGCTCATTGGTTTTGGACTTAATAATTGGACAAGGCTTATATCTTAATTTTCAGAATTTGTAGTAATAGAAATCAAGGACCAAACTTGTAATTATTGAATCTTCAAGGACTGATTCTGCCATTGTTCCAAAAATAACTTTTAAGGACTTAGTTTGCCAATTTTTGAATTATGAAGGGTTGAGTTAACTTTTCTTCAAATAAATCTCTAAGGGACTGAATATGTCAACTTTCAAAGTGCAGGGACCAATCTTGTCTTTTGATCAAACTTTCTCTAAAAGGGTGAATCTTGCAAATCTTCAAACTCTGAGGATCACTTTTGACAATTTGAGCTTAATTGAATTGCCAGCTTTGACTTTCTGACTTGTTCCACTCTCGTGCTCGTTTTTGCCGGATTTCGTTTGTTTTTCGTCATTTTACGAAATATCCGTACCTGCACATTCACAATCACAAAAACATGTTTTCTTTGGCGTTTTGAGTTAGTTTCTGGATTATTAAGTCCTATTTTGGCTCAGAAAAGGTGAGTGAATAAGCACTCACCAAAATCCCCTGAACTAAGGTATTGTCGTGCCCTCACGCAATGTGATCAATTCACGCTTTTGGGATAAATAATTTCACAATTCTTCCTACTGACTTTGTAAAGTAGCAAGGAGGTTCAAAAGAAGTTACAAAATCATTTATTCACGCAAACTCTCCATTTTCCAAAAAATTTCCTTTATTCTACTTTTATTTCTATTTTTGGACTTTTCATACTTCATACTTGTGATGGTTTGTTGAACTTTCATTATTTTGCAATAATTTTTAGGGTCAACGAGTAGAAACACTTCTAATGGAAAAGTGACCGTACGGATAAAAATCTTCATCCTTGATTTTTCACAAGCCCCCAAACTAAGCGTACAAACGAGATCACAGCTTATCTATAAGTTAGATGCTAACACTACTCATAAAAGTTACTTGTGGAAACCTCTTACTCCCATGTCCTAAGTTTTTGTATCTCAATATTTTACTTTTGTTGAGAAATGAATTGCTTCATATTTTCTCGTTTCAATACTTTTTTAGTCCGATAGTGATACCAAGTTTAAACACTAAGTAGTTTTTCATTATCTCTCAAGAACCACTGCAATAGAAATTCGGTCCACATCAAGGAATTGGGTACATACAATATCATAGATAAGTTGCGGAGTACTACACGTGCACCTCATGTGTCCAATTCAGAATCATCCACATGCACCTCACGTGCCAACAACTTATATACATTCAAACTCTTATTCATCATACCTTTCACTTTGCACTTTTTCATTTTTCACTTTTTTTCCCACTTTTTTTCACTTTTCTCATATTTTTCATACTTTTTTCATCAATGGAAGCTTATCGGGTAGCTCCAAAACCACATACATAATCAGCTTTTGACTTTTGATTTTTTTTTATTTTTGCTCTTATTTTTGATGTTCCTTGATATGTACCCAACTTCTAAAGCAAAGATTCTCTTAAGAAAATAAAGAACTAAATATTATCCAAACCTAAATACCACTAATTAACCTAGAATATCTATTTATATATTGGTGACGTATTTTATGGGAGTAAAAAGTCACAAGTACCTCTCATGAGCTCTAAAGAGAACAAACTACTCCATGTTTAGCATCTTACTTCTAAATAAACTCTATCATTTCTCGCTCTTCGCAATTTAAGATTCCAAATAATGAAACCCGCGAATACTTAGCCGATAATCAGCCATGCATATATAAAGTCAGATACGGAAACTTGCAAATTCTAGAAGAAGAATTCGCGTTTTCTAGCTTCTTATGTAAAAGACTAGCGAAAGCTTTTAAGCTGTGCATGTATAAAGTCAAGTACGGGAACTTGCAGACTCTTAAGAAAGAATTCGCATTTTATAGCTCCTGGTGTACAAGACTAGCACAAGCTTATGTGATTATCATTGGTTAAGGGAACAAGCTAGGGCTCAACACGCCCGGTCAAGTCAAAATATTTATTCCTACTCTCGCCAGCGGGAAAGTCAATAAGGTGTCAAAATACTTATTCAAACTTTATTATATTTTTGCACAACTTTTTCAACTTTTTTTCAAATTTTTTTGTGTGCTTTTTCATGACTTTTTCTTTGATTTTTCTCAAAAATTTTTGAAATTTTCAATTTTTTCAATTTTTTCATTTTTGGTGGAAAAACGGAGTTGCAAGAGTACACGACAAGGTGAAAAATGCAAGGTCAAATCGAATCGAAGATTCACCCTCCCCCGGACTAGAATTTAACATTGTCCTCAATGTTTTATGGGTAAAGGCAATCCTAACAAAATTCTAGGGCCGTTTATTAATTATGCCAAAGAAAACGTTAGTCGATAAGATTCACGGATATAGGCTTTCCAAAAGCATCGATGAATGAAACTCGAGTGGAAGAAGAACATCATGACGAGCACGAGAGTTATCATAAATCGCAGACAATCCTAAACAAACATTCACAAACAACCATGGAACACAAGAGTAGAAGAGGCACCCCCTCTTGACGTTATTCGTTAGAAATAAGAAAAATAAGAAGATGAAATTGATAAGCATGGGTTGCCTCCCACGAAGCGCTTTGTTTTTTATTATCGAGTCACGTAGCTTGACTCGATCCCCGAATTCAATCGTCCTTGGGGAAAGTTTGGAGATCCGGGACTACCATGGTTGGTACGTCACCTCCGAAGTAATGTTTCAAACGGTGACCATTCACCTTAAAGTTGGGACCATCGGGTTGATCTAACTCAATGGTACCATAAGGGAATACTTGTGCTATGGTGAATGGTCCAGACCAACGGGTTTTAAGCTTACCCGAGAAAATCTTTAAACGAGAGTTAAAAAGAAGCACTTGATCACCAACGTTGAAAACGCGGTCTTTGATCTTGGCATCATGAAGTCTTTTTGTTTTCTCTTTATAAATCAAAAAATTCTCGTAAGCTTGATCACGAAGTTCGACTAACTCATTCAATTGAACATTTCGGTGATCACCCGCGGTTTTGAGGTCAAAATTGGCATTTTTTAAGGCCCAGTAGGCCTTGTGCTCAAGTTCTAGGGGCAAATGACAAGCCTTCCCGTAAACCAGCTTATAAGGAGTACACCCAATGGGTGTTTTGTAAGCGGTCCGGAAAGCCCATAAAGCATCGTCTAATTTATCGGCCCATGAGGCACGGTGCTCTCCTACGGTCCTTTCTAATATCCTATTTAAACCACGATTGGACACCTCCACTTGACCACTAGTTAGTGGATGATAAGCCGTAGAAAGTAGATGGGTGACACCATATTTAAGCATAACTTTAGCGAATTGGTCATTGCAAAAATGGGTCCCACGATCACTTATGATGGCTCGAGGTGTACCAAATCGGGCAAAGAGACTTTTCAAGAATTTGACAACTACTCGAGCGTCATTGGTGGGGAGCGCCTTCGCTTCAACCCATTTGGACAAATAATCGACGGCCACGAGAATATACTTATTTCCTCTAGATGACGGGAATGGTCCCATGAAATCGATACCCCAAACGTCAAAAATTTCACAAACTTGAATAGCATTTTGTGGCATTTCATCTTTTTGAGAAATTTTTCCTTGACGTTGGCAAGAATCACATGATTTCACCAATTCATGGGCATCCCGATAAATCGTCGGCCAATAGAAGCCGGAATCAAACACTTTCTTTGCGGTGAAGTTGGCACCAGGATGTCCCCCCGTGGGTCCACTATGGCATGCCATAAGAATTTCAATGGCTTCCGTACTGTGAACACACCGCCGGATCACTTGATCCACACAGACTTTGAACAAATAGGGGTCGTCCCAAAGTAATGTTGAACATCTTTGAAGAATTTCTTCTTTTGTTGGGACGACATCCCTTTCCTAATGAAATTCCCCGCATGGTAATTCGCAAAATCGGCGAACCATGGGGTACTTTGGTCAATTTTAGACACACTCCCAAGTGTCTCGAGAGGAAATGTTTCGGTAATTTCCTTATTCTCGAGAGCACTTTGATTGGGATTCTCAAGTCGTGAAAGGTGATCAGCAGCAAGGTTCTCAGCTCCTTTTTTGTCTCGAATTTCAACATCAAATTCTTGAAGGAGTAGAATCCACCGCATCAAGCGTGGCTTAGCATCTTGCTTTGCCATTAGGTATTTAAGGGCCGAATGATCCGTATACACTATGCATTTTTTCAAAAGCAAATACGGTCGAAATTTTTCAAAAGCATAGACAACCGCTAACATCACTTTTTCGGTAGTCATATAGTGATGTCGAGCATCGTTCATTTTCTTACTTGCATAGTGTATCGGCTGAAAGTACTTATTCTTTCATTGCCCCAGAACTGCACCAATGGCATAATCACTTGCATCACACATTAGCTCAAATGGTAAGCTCCAATCGGGGGCAACTAAGATCGGTGCCTCCGTTAACTTCTTCTTCAAGAAATTAAATGCATCGATGCATTCATTTGTGAAGTTAAACAGAGCATCTTTTCTAAAAGGTGGGTCAGAGGCCGGGCTATTTTGGAGAAATCTTGTATAAAACGTCGGTAAAAGCCAGCATGACCAAGGAAAATTCAGATTCCTTTGATGGTAGTAGGATGAGGTAGCTTAGCAATAACATCAACTTTTGCACGATCTACCTCAATCTCAGATTTGGAGATTTTATGGCCGAGGACTATGCCCTCTTTAACCATGAAGTGGCACTTCTCCCAATTTATAACTAAGTTGGTGTTTTTACATCGTTTTAGCATATTCTCTAAATGGGAGAGGCAAGAGTCGAAAGAATTTCCATAAACGGAGAAGTCATCCATGAACACTTCCATGGTTTTTTCAATCATATCGGAGAAAATAGCCATCATGCACCTCTGAAACGTGCCTGGAGCGTTACATAAGCCAAAAGGCATTCTACGATAGGCAAACGTTCCATACGGGCAAGTAAAAGTGGTCTTTTCTTGATCCTGGGGATCAATGGGAATTTGAAAGTACCCAGAAAAGCCATCGAGAAAGCAATAAAACTCATTTCCCACTAATCGTTCAAGCATTTGGTCCATAAAAGGGAGCGGGAAATGGTCTTTACGGGTTGCGTCATTCAACTTGCGGTAGTCGATACAAACTCTCCATCCGGTGACAAGTCTAGTCGGTATAAGCTCATTATCATCATTTTTCACAACAGTGATTCCGCCCTTCTTTGGAACACAATGAACCGGGCTAACCCATGAACTATCCGAGATTGGATAAATCATTCCAGCGTCAAGGAGTTTTATAACTTCCTTTTTGATCACTTCATGGATTTGTGGGTTAACCCGTCGTTGTTGTTGGACGGAAGCTGTGTGATTATCTTCAAGTAGAATCTTATGCGTGCAAAATCGAGGGTCAATTCCCTTAATGTCGGAGATTTGCCAAGCAATAGCACTTTTATGCTTCCTAAGCACATCTAAGAGTCGGGTCTTCTCCTCATCTTTAAGGCCTTTTGATATGATAACGGGCAATTTATTATTAATTTCCAAGTATGCGTATTCGAGATGAGGAGGTAAATCCTTGAGCTCGAGCTCCGGAGGATTCTCAATAGACGGCTTTACTTCTTTTACGTCTGCCATTTTTAGGTCCATCAGAGGGGAAGAAACAATCGGGTTTTCATTTAAAAGTTTTTCAATTAATAAAATGTCCCCCTCCGGATCAAAGTGAGAATTATCAATTTTCCGGTGAAATCAAATCATTTAAAACACAAGCTTTGATTTCTTCCCAAGCGAGATCACTTCCCTCAAACGGAGTGAGGGAAGGGGTAGAATCGGAGACGATTGGTTCAAAAGAAGGAGTGGGATTGCCACTCGAAGCATTGTTTGTAAAACCAAGAAGTTCTTGAGAATACTCCTCCGTAGCCTCATCAATAACATCAATTCGGTTGACGAAAGAAATATCGTAATCGGAGGAGTATCTCGCGGTTTGATCGAGATTGAACATACTAGCTTCATTTCCAACACGTAAGGTAATCTCCTCGTCGTATACATCTATTAAAGCATGGCCAGTCCGTAGGAATCCTCTCCCGAGAATGAGAGGAACCCGTGGATCAGCATCAAAATCAACAACTACAAAATCGGCAGGGAAATTAAATTTCCCAACATTGAAAAAAATATCCTCGGCTATAGCAATTGGTCGAGACGTAGATCGGTCGGCAAGCTCGAGGGTCATAAGAGTCGGTGTCAAGTTAGGAAGAGACAACTTTTTCCAAATCGACAATGGCATTAGGTTAATGCTAGCACCAAGATCGGCCAAGGCGAAGCATTGAACCATACCCGGAAAATTACATGGAATAAGAAACTTGCTAGGGTCTTCAAGCTTTTCGGGTAGCTTTTTAAGAAGAACTGCTGAGCAATTCTCATTCATTTGGGTCTTAGACATTTCAAACAACTTTTCCTTATTATTCAAAAGACCTTTTAACATCGAAGCAAATTTTGGCATCAAAAGTATAGCATCCGTGAGACTTATATCAAAGTGCAATTCTTGAAAAATCTGATAAAACTTTTCCATTTGGTTTTTATCCTTCTCGCGGTGCTTTTGTTCATTTAAGCGTGACAGATAAGGCAACTTCGTTTTAACGAGAATTTCTTTTTCAGTTTCATAGACAACTTTTTCTTTTCCTTTTGACATTGGGACCACCGGAGGTTGGATGTCTTTGGTCCTTCCATTATTAATAGGAATTTCCGTATCCTTTGTCACCTCGGTTTCACGGGCGACTACCTTAGGAGGAAGAGAAGAAGAGGCAGTCGGAGCCGTTGGTCCATCATACGAAACACCACTCCTTGTTGTGATCGCCTTTGCATCGCTCCTCGGGTTAGCGATCGTGTTGTGATGAGTACTCAAACACTCATCATTTTTGTCGTATTTGTACTGCCAAAACATCCAAAAACACTCAGAAATGCATCAAAATACTGAAAATATCCCAGGGATTGTGTTTTATATGTTTCAGATGCAAAATGAGAAAAAACAATGAAAACGAACAAAGTTTGCACAATTGGCAGTTTCAGTCCCCCAACTTTTAAAAAATTGACAAAACTAGTCCCTGAACAATTGTTTTGAAAGAAAAGTCAACCCAAGGCATTTAAAGGTCAAAAGTTATCAAATATGGTCCTTGGGTGAAAACTTTGGAAAAGTTACAAGTTTGGTCCTTTAATTTTCAATTTTGGCAGAAATAGTCCTTGGGAATTTTAATATGGAAAATATCTTCTGTGGTCCTTATATAGATGGAATGTGACAAATTTGGTCCCTTGGATAATTTTAGAAGTTTGGCAGATTTGGTCCTACAAGAATGCAGAAAATACACTTTGGTCCTTGGGCTTTTATTTACTACAAACCACACCTTGGTAGTATTAACCCAATCCAAACACAAAAACCAATCCACCCATCCAGTCCACCCAGGCCCAATTATAACCAAAGCCCACCCCATCCAATATTAATAATAAAAATGGGAGTCAAACGGTCAACCATCTTCCCCTGAGCTCCCTTTTGCCGCCAAACCAGACACACCCTTGTACCAACCCCAACATTCCTATCTCCTCCCCCATTCTCCAACACAGCCTACCAACCACCCTATTCCACCCACTCCACAAAGTCAACCCCCAAATTTTACAACTCTTTGTCCCTCCAGGTCATCAATCCAGGACCTCCACATGATGCCAAAACTGAATCAATGGTGGAGATGGTCCCAATATCAATCCAATGGCGGGATTTGCTCCCAAGATGCTCAAAAGTGATCTTTGGCTGTTTATTCACAGAAAAGAAGCACAAAAAAGAAAGAAGCCGTAGTTTCAGTTTTAGGATAAATAGGTATCAATTGTAAGCCTTAAAGGCAAGTAGGATTTATGTAATTTTCTCATTCAGTAATCAGTGTAGTTTGTAAACTTTTTTTTTAGTATCAATTCAAGTATTCTAGTTTCTTTAAAATTCCAAGTTCCTTACTTACAGTTTCTTAACTTCTCTAAATTATCTTAAAACTTGTTCAAAGTTGTTATTGTTGTTTAAGCTTTCATAAATTCACATTTGCTCTCAGAAATAAAAAAGAAACACAAAACAGGAGATTAAATAAGAAAAAGAAAAAATCAAAAAGTAAACAAATGAGTTACAGGGTACCTTTGCTTGACACTGTGGAATGCATATGGAAGTTGCCTGCAATGGAGGGGCAAGGTGGATTTTACTAGCTTGTTGTAAAACAAGCTAGAGCTTGTAGCTGCCATTTATTTGGTACCTTTGTTTATCTAAGGTCCAAGGTCATTTTCCTCTATTTCTTCTCTAATAAGCTTTGATTACTACCCTAACAGCTTGTATATGATTAGTTTTATGTAGTTATAACTTGATTGGTGCTTATCTTTTGTTCTAACATGGTTTGGATTAAAATGGATGCATACTGTGTAATTTAGCTCAATTTGCTCATTTGAGATTTCTTGTTTTAAACTGCTGCTCCCTAAGTTATTTTGGTCTCTTTTACTTTGTTATTACCTAGTCTGAACTTGGTAATCACTATTGTGCCTCAAAACCTTGTCTTGCTTTAAAATTTAGTCTAAGACAGAAGTTAAGGGGGTGTTTGGTTTTGCTATAACCTGTGAGACTTTGTATACTTTTGGGGTGTTTTCTGTCTAAACATGTCACAATAGACCACAAAAGGAAATTCAAAGTGTAAAAGTTAGGCCTTGTTTTCAAAAAAGGTCAAAACCTATCTCAAAGGATCCACACAGTTAACTGTTGTGGAAATGTGAAACCAAATCAACTTTTTAGGTCACAAACTTGTTAAACTCACTTAGTTTTAGCTCATTTAGTAATAACAAGTCATTTTCAGTCAATAAATTCCAACCTAAGCTCACTAAAGTAAACAAATTGCAAAAACAGAAAAGTCAAAGTTATTTATTGGTGCAGAAAACTCACTTTCCTGAATTTTGTAATGGGAAGTAAGACTTGATATTTTTTGTGCTTATAATACCTCACCTAAACTACAAAAGCCCACCATCAGCTTATTTTTTGGATTTTTTCCTTGGCTTATTTGATGGCTCAAACATGCCTTCAAGGCTAGGTATCTCCCCTGCACCTAGACCCTTTCAGTTATGACCCACTTTCTAGGTCTCACATTTTGTTCACCTATTGAGTTCTTGTTGTAACATTTGTTGGTTTGGAGATTCACTAGTACTGTCTTGCTATATGTGTGCTTTGAAGTGCTTATTAGCTTAGATTAAATTGCCTTTGGACACTGTTGTTTCTGAACACAAGCTCAGTACACTGAGCTTGTTAATTGCATATTCCTTTGTGATTTTTGTTCTCATAGTTGTTGTTATTAGATAGTTGTGGTCCTGAGATTGTGTTTAGTTTGAGTTTGTGTTGGCTTGAACTGATTTGCTTATTGGGCATTAACTGCTTATTCTAATAAAAGCTCACCTATAACATATCTCACCACTGTTGGATCCTTGCTTGTTAATTGTTGTGTTTGTGTGATTTTCAAGCTTGCATAAGGTGGTCTATGATTATGTTTGCTTAGGGTTAGCCTAGCCTTTGTTCTTGTGCTCATTATTGCAACTGCTTATCCCAAAACTCATTTCATATTCAGCTCAACTGACCCATCTTCCCAAGGCCACCACGAGCTCAATCCTTGAGCTTATTCCTTGGCCTTTGGTGTTTTGGAAACCCCATCCACCAACCTTGTTGGTTCCAGTCTCATTTCAGACCTCTCATCTTATTCTACAAGCTTATTTGGGCCTACAAGTTAGTTGTAGGTCTGTTTGGTTCTTAGGATCCTTGTGATTGCTTATTTGATCTTATGGCTTACCTAGTGTATGTTTGCTATTATTTTAGATTCAATTCAGTTCCTTTAAGTTAGTTGCAGCTTATTTTCACTGTGAGGATCCTTGCATAGCTTATTTGAAGCTTAAAGTCTCATTTTCAAGATAAAAGCTTGATTGTTGAGCTTATTTCAGTGCACACAGCTTATTTTCAAGTTTCATCAAAAGTTTCTTTGTAAAAGTTGTCTCATTTCAATATATAAATAGTTTTGTAAAAGAAAAATTAAGAAAAACAAAAAATACATAAAGTGATAGCTTCTATTTAAGCCCTTTTGGCTTATTTTCTGCTTATGTATAAGCAATCTCTAATTTTAAATTTTTCTTAGGCTTCTTATAACCTGTAGGATTTTTGGTAATTTTTTCAGATTTTTCTTTTGTCATTTAGTACTTTTTATAATTTAATTTAGTTTAATTTAATTAAATAATTAGTTTTTAATTAGTAATAATTAATTAAAAAGTAGGAAAAATAGATTCTCTGTTTTAAAATTAGTTTTATAATATTTTAGATTTTTCTAAATTTAATTTTCATTTTTCTAGTTAAAATTTATAATTAATGGTAATTTAGTATAATTTAGGTAATTAAAAAGTAATTAATAATTAGTAATTAATTAAATAGTGTAAAAATTATTTTTCTTTTTCCTAAAATTTTCTTATATCATTAGGATTGTAAAAATATAATTTTCATATTCGTAGGACTTTATTTGCTCCCGTTTCACTTTTTATTTTGCGCGTTCGCGTTTATTTTAAATTCAAACGCGCGTTTTTAGGTTTAAATCACGTTTTTAGGTTATCTGATCATCAGTAATTGTTCTTATAGTGTTTTTAAGTTATTTTCATTCCTAATCTCGTAATTGTAATCATAATAATCAAATTCCCAACCTTTCTGTTAAATCACCCGATCACTTAAACGTTCACGATTACAATTGCACGCCTCGTCGAGACATAACGACCCAGGGATTCACTATACTCCTTGGTTAATTGGTCTGAGATGTTTGACTTAGTTGACCATTCACTTGGTTGATTTAGTTGACCGTTCAGGACCAATCAAAATTTGGCGCCGCTGCCGGAGAGGTTGCTGCGTATCTGAAAACGTCATTGTATAAACTCCACCACCTTTTGTAAATCTTAATCAAAATACAAAAAACGTCATTAACACTTTTCCTAAAGTGTTAAAAAAAACAAAAAAAAACAAAAACAAAAACAAATCGTTACGTTTTCTATATCGGGTTTCTTTTAAGGTGATTCTTAAAGTAATACGATCTTGGTTAACGAAACGATACCAAAAATATTTTCCAAAAGTTTTTCACCCATACACAAAAAACCCAAAAACATTCGTCTTTTTCTTGTGAATAATAATACATAAAAATAACCGTCGCAAACCAAGACAGAACACCTAACAACTGGGGGTGTGAACATAATAAGTTCCCAAACAAAAGATTAAAACTTGCCTTTGTATCCATGTGAGTGGTGTACCTTTCTTAAAGAAGCCACTTACTTGTGATTATTGGTTTAAGTTCACTGTGGTTTTGCCTCGATTTTGTTTTGATTGATTTTGTTCCTAGCTCATTACGTGAGCTTGTAAGAATTCCTAGAAGACATCGTAGACGTTCAGCACCAACAGTCGGATCCGAGATCCGTACTGTTTCCACATTTGCTGTCACCATGGCAGAAGACCGCCCCATGTGTGAGCTTCTCTAAGCACCCATCGAGGGTTACGGAGACACTATTGTTGTTCCAGCCATAGTGGCTGATAATTTTGAGCTCAATACCAGGTTACTTAATCTTGTAACCTCAAGTCAGTTCTACGGTTTTGAGAGGGACTATCCTCATGCTCATATTCGATGGTTTAAAAAAATCACATCAACCATCAAGTACAAGAATGTCCCTTCATAAGCAATCAAGCTTCTTCTCTTCCCATTCTCCCTCGAGGGTCAAGCCCGGATTAGGCTTGAGAAACAACCCCTTCGATCTATTGAGACATGGGAAGATTTGGTAAAAAAGTTTGTGAATGAATTCTTCCCACCTTCCAAGACCATGAGTCTTAAAAACGAAATCACCAAGTTCACTCAGAAATATGATGAATCATTTGGTGAAGTGTGGGATCGTTTCAAAGAATTACTTCGCAAGTGTCCACATCATGGTTTCTCAGAGTTGATGCAACTCGATACTTTCTACAATGGTGTGAGCCAGGTTGATCAGGATTCTCTCAATGCCTCCGCGGGAGGTAACTTTTTGAGTAGAACCACCAAAGAAGCCTTAGCAATCATCGAGAACAAGTCCAAGGTCCGCTCTATACGAAGCAAGCCGGTTGTTTCCCAAATTAATGCGGGTCCTTCTACTTCATCTTCTATGAGTCAGTCTAGCACCGATGCTAAGATTGACAAGCTCACTGAGGCTATTCAAGCTTTGGTTCTCGCCCAACAAAAGAAAGTCTCTTTTCCACACACACCTCCACCTGCTGAGGTTAAGAAAGTGGAAGTCTGTGTAACTTGTGGTGGGCCGCATGCCTACTACAATAGCACAGCCACTGATGGTTCTCCGTTTGAAGCTCATGCTATAGCCGGGTCCTCAAATCGAGGAGGCAATCAATACCGCCCTCCTATGGACCCGAACTATCGTCCTAATCACTACCCTGGACCTCCCGGTTTTAATCAAAACCAAAATGTCCAAAACCGTAACCAAAATCAAAATAGAGTGAACCAAGGTTTTCAAAACAAAGGTAACTTCAATCAAGGTCACGATTTCCAAAATCAAAACCAAGGTTTCCAAAATCAAGGTTTCTAACATCAAGGAAACTTTAATCGAAACCATGGTCAGGGTAACTTCAATCAAGGGTATTTCCATGGAAATAACAACCAAAATCAAGGAAATTTCCAACACCAAAATCAAGGAAATTTCAACCAAGGTCCCAACCAAAACAATCGTGCTCAAAATTTTAATAACCAAAATCAAGCCATTGTTCCAACTGGGCCTTCATCTGATGAGTTGTGAAAACAATTCATGAAATCCCAAGAAGAGATGAACAAGTTGTTGGTTAGCCAGATTTTTGAAATCAAGAAGTCTTTAAATGATCGACCCTCGGGCTCAGGAACACTTCCGAGCAACACGATCGCTAACCCGAGGGGCGATGCTAAGGCGATCACAACTAGAAGTGGTGCTTCTTATGATGAACCCACGATTCCTACTACCTCTTCTTCCTCTCCTCCAAAGGTAGTGGAACGTGAACCTGAGGTGACAACGGACAAGGTGCAATCTCCTAGCTCACAAAGTATCGCATACGTCCAACCTCAGGTTATTCCAGAAACCAGATGCAAACCTGGAGTTGTCTTTGAACCACCTGAAACTCCAGTGGACAACCCTAAATCAAAAACTTCTATTCCTTACCCATCACGTCTCAATGAACAAAAGCTCCGCGAAAAAGCTAGTCACCAAATGGATAAATTTTTCCAAATCTTTCAAGATTTGCATTTTGACATAAGCTTCGCGGATGCTATTCTCTTGATGCCCAAGTTTGCATCAACAATCAAAAATCTGTTAAGTAATAAGGAAAAGCTCTTCGAAATGGCTAGAACTCCGTTGAATGAGAACTGCTCAGCAGTTCTTTTGAAAAACCTTCCCGAGAAGCTTGGAGACCCCGGAAAATTTCTCATTCCTTGTGTTTTTCCGGGTATGGTTGAATGCTTCGCCTTGGCCGATCTTGGTGCTAGCATTAACTGATGCCATATTCTGTGTGGAAGAAAATATCTCTTCCTGAACTCACTCCTACGTGCATGACTCTTGAGCTTGCCGATCGATCGATTTCTCGTCCACTTGGCATTGCTGAGGACGTGTTCGTTAAAGTGGGAAAATTCCATTTTCTGGCCGATTTTGTGATTGTTGACTTTGATGCCGATTCAAGGGTCCCTCTAATTCTTGGAAGGGGATTCCTTAGGACTGGGCGTGCTCTCATACCTCGATCAAACTTTGAGGTACTCCTCTAATTATGACTCTGAATCGGTAAACCGAATAGATGTCATTGATGTTGCTGCTGAGGAGTATGCTCAAGAGGTTTTAGGTTTCACTGATAATTCTCCGAGTGGAAATACCACTCCATCTTCTCATCCCATCATTGCTAATTCTTCTCCTTCCCTCACTCCGTTTGAGGGAAGTGACTTCATCTTAGAAGAGATTGAGGCCTTTCTTAAGAGTGACTCGATTCCCGATGGAATCGATAACCAAGAGATTGACCCCGAGAGGGATATTCTTCTCCTTGAGAAATTGTTAAACGAAGATCCCTCTCCTCTTCCTGTTCTACCACAACAACTTCATAATCAGGAAATGTTAGGAATACAATTATTCTTGTAAAAGTCTCGGTCACCTGATTATTGTAATAGCATTAAGTTAGCTCGTAGTTAGTTTATATATTTGTTAGTTAGTATTAGTTTAAGTAACACCGTGGAAGAAGGACGGGTCTTCACCCACTGTATGCCTGATCCGCAGCCCGGGTGTGGGCGTTTATGTTGTAAGTATAAATACCCCTCTCCACATGTGGAGAGGGTTGGACCTTCATTCACTATAATCTAATCATTCTATTTCTCTCTCAAGGTTCCACTCTTTCTTCTTCTATACCACTTTCAACGCCTCACAAACCACAAGGAAATCATGTTTCCAACTTGATTAGTATTCTACAATTGGTATCAAGAGCCATGGTTTCATCTTAGGGCCTTGTAGAATCGGATTTGAGGTGGTTTTGTGTAGTTTTTATGAGTTTGAAGACACTTTCTTGAAAAACATCTTTGTTTGATCTTTCTAGTGTTATTAGACATGTTAGTGATGTACTTTTATGATCCTTGGTGTTAGTAGAACATTGTGTTTCAGTTGGTTATACCATATCTTTCATCTATTTGAAGTTTAGATTAGGTGTTGGGCGTATTTCATAGTTGCGATTAGTTCCACTATTGCATTGCTTGTCTGCGTTTAGTTTCTGATCTCTGTGGTTAGTTTGCCTGCGTTTACTATTTTGGGAATACAAACAAATCACAAGGAAAGTGACAGTTTTGGACTTTTGTCTCTGTGATTAGCTCCTGCGGTTAAGTGATCTGCGATTAGTTCATTGTGTTTAGCGTGTTGTGGTTAAGTGGGCTGCGATTAGTTCTTTGTGTTTAGCTTTCTGCGGTTAAGTGGGTTGCGATTAGTTCTTTGTGGTTAGCCTCACTTGCGGTTTGAATATCCTGCGGTTTGCTTATTCTGCGTTTGGATTATTCTGCGGTTTGCTACAGTCTGCGGTTAACTATCCTGCGGTTTGGTCATCTTTCATTGAGGTTAACTATTCTGCGGTTTGGTCAATTTGCGGTTAACTATCCTGCGGTTTGGTCATCTTTCATTGAGGTTAACTTCATTACGAGTATCTCCTAGTCTGCGGTTTGGTTGTTTCAGTTGCGGTTTTCTCGTTTTTAGCAATTTGCTAAGTGATGAGATTCATGTGATAGGACAATCATTTTGCAATTCGTGAATTGTTGTAACTTTAGTCGTTTCAATTAGTCTAATTGTGATCTGACGTAGTAAGTTAATCCTTACGACTTGACTAATCTCAATTGGATAGATTGCAACTTGACTTGTCACAACTCAACACTTGATGCAAACTGTCATTCACCTGGTATCTCTCTCTTAGCTTAATCTGCTGAAAATATCATCCGGTTTCTTTTGTTCGTTTGAAGATTTTGTGATGTCGACATCCTCTGATGACATTCAAGCTGCTGGGTCAGACACCCGACCTCCGATGTTGGACAGAACCGACTATGAATCATGGGCACAAAGGATTCGTCTCTACTGTTTGGGTAAGGAAAATGGAGTCAACATTTTGAAATCCATCGATGAGGGACCCTTTCAAATGGGTACTACTAGAGACACGGTCGCAGCAACTGATCAACAACCGGCTGTAGTTGGTCCAGTAGACCTCGCACTTACAATGAGCTGTCGGATGAAGAAAAGAAACGCTATGATGCCGACATCAGAGCATCGAATATTGTCATTCAAGGGCTTCCTAAAGATGTCTACAAACTTATCAACTACAACACTGAAGCCAAGGCTGTCTGGGATAATGTGAAAATGCTCCTTGCGGGGTCTAAGTTAACCAAAGAAGATCGGGAGTCTCAGCTATACGATGAATTTGAGCATTTCAAAATGAACCCAGGTGAAAGCATCACTGATTATTACGTCAGATTTCACAAGCTGGTCAATGATATGAGAGCCATCAAGATGACAATGCCCAACATTCAGCTTAATTCCAAATTCGTGAATAACATGGCACCTGAATGGGATAGGTTTGTTACAGCCATTAAGCTCAACAAAGGTCTCAGGCATACTAATCATGAACAACTCTATGCATATCTCCAACAACATGAGAAACATGCTGCTTATGATCGGTTAATGCGAGAAAAGCTCAATCCGTCAACATCAAATGAATCTCTTACCTTTGTCTCTAATGTTCAACCACTTACCCAAACTTCAAATGATCAATCTCAACCATTACAACCATCTTCCAGGTCTACGCCAACAAATGGTCAACTATCAACTCCCTCACCATCTGCTTTGAACACACAACTGGATTCTGGGTATTCTCACACTAACATGATGATTGATAATCTCTCCAACCAAGTTTCCTTACTGGTCCAACATTTCAGGGCTGCACTTCCATCAACTAATAACCAGCTTAGGACTTCGTCTAATCCACGTAATCAGGCAGTCATAGAAGATGGTAGGGTGGTGGTGCAGAATGTGCAGCGAAGACAAAACTTCAATCAAAGAAATGCTGGTAGAGATAATGGGCAGTACAGAGTTGGGAATGCTCTTCAAGTACAAGCTAAGCAGCCTAAGTGTTATAACTGCGGAGGGTTGGGCCATATAGCTAGGAATTGCACTCTCCCAAAGCGTCCTCAAAACTCTGAGTACTCCAAGGACAAGATGTTACTAATGCAGGTGCAAGAGAATGGGACTGTGTTGGATGAAGAAGCTCTGCTCTTTCTGGCTGGTAATGACGGGAACACGTTTAATGCTGATGTGGATGATCAGCCTGTTCAGGACATGGCTCTAAATGATCCGAATATCTTTCAAGTTGAAGAATGTGATGCATTTGACTCAGACGTAGATGACGAACCTACTGCTCAAACCATCTTCATGGCTAATTTGTCTGCAGCTGCATTCTCTTCACAGCATCCTGACTCCTCCATCACATCTGCTATCTCAGAGGTACCAACATCACTTAATCCTGATCTGAATACTCCTACAATTTTGCAGGGGGTGTGTGACTCGGTACAACTCAAGAATATTGTCAACACAAACACCACTGATATGGGAAATACCAATAATATCCCATATGAAATGTATGTGAATGACAATGGACTGTCTGTTGTACCAAGTGACATGCCGTCTATTGACTCTAGTGAACATGAGGTACATGAGCACACGATATAAAACCCTGATGATTCCTTGATTACTAGAGTTAACACCCTTAAGGATCAAGTGAATATTTATGAACAGCGTGCTAAATTTGAGCTGAATGAACGTGAGCAGAAAATGGAATGGCAAATGCGTACTTACATATCTGAAAACAATTCCAAACAAGAAACATTGAAAAGGGAGTTAGTTTCTTTAAAAAAACAATTGGATCAAACCGTTAAACAAAAACAAGAATTTCAAAAAGGTTTGACATCAATCAAACTCGAATACAAAGATAAAGAGACTAAACTTCTAAATGATTTCTCAAAACTCAAAATGTTGAAAAATAAATTGGAAGATAAGTTGTACACACAAGGCCAAACCATTCAATCTGCTCAAATGATGCAAAACCATAGGAAACTAAGTGATGAATTTAGTGAACAGGATGCCTCTAAGCCCAAAGCAAAATTCCTTAGAAATGGTTTAGGTGCTCAACCAGCATTATATGATGCAAACACTATACTTGAACCTAACCATGCCCCTCCTGATATGAGATCCTATGATGAGATTGATGAGGCGGAGGATAGAACTAGGGTAAAACTTGCTGAACGATTAAAGGATCCTAAGTGCATTGCTAATAATATTGTGTTTCACTATGATTATGCGAATGATAATCATTCTGCCATTTTTGTTCCTCAGAAGAGAATCCTTCCTGACAAAGTGTTTTAGAATATAGACATTGAGAAAATCAAAGCTGAAAGAATTGTGGGTAACACACGCACTATCTTTAGAATTGTTGACCCAACCATTTATCCCCTGAACACACCCAGGCACCTCGTACCATTTACTCTTCCCACACATTGTAACACTCTTATTGGGTTGTACGTTCTAGGTCAATTGTTTAATTGCTTTGAGAAAACATGTAAAATGAGAATTACACCTGCAGGGATTACAGAAGGGGAAAGGGGTTTTGAGCAAACAAAACAGTGTTACCTAACTGAAGTTATGCCATTTTTCAAACTTCTCAAAGAACATTTTGAGGGCCTTAAAAACACCATTAATGATGATGCGACTCAAATGAAAAAGGTTTTTAATGAAGTGGAAAGTGAGGGTAACCAATTAGCTATTGATCTCAAATACAATGATACTGACAGGAAAAACATTCTCATTATGATTGAAAACTTGATTGCTAATTGCATTGCAAAAGATGTGTTTTACACTGTAACCGACTCAACATTATCTACTCGCCAATTTCATGAAATGTCGGTTACTTTGAATGTCTTTCAGAATCGTGTAATTGAGCTTGAGGGGGAGAATTACAAACTTACTGAAAAAATTCAAAACGACGACCATGATAACATGGTCAGGAATTTCTCAAAACTAGAAGTTGATAATCTTAACTTACAACTAAAATATCAACATCTAGAAGAAAGCATAAAAATATCAAATGCCAAGACATCTTCGGATGCTCCTGAGTTTGACACATGTTTTGAATTAGCCAAAAAGGATGAAGTAATTCAAGCTCACTCAAACACGATTCAGAAATTGAAGGTCCAAATTGCACAATTAAAGTCGAACAAAAGCGACGTGACCAATACCAATTACCAGAAGTCGATAGATTCTCAAAACTTTCAGAAACAAGGCATTATCAATGATTTACAACATGAAAATGAGTAGCTTCGTGCTGAAATGTAAAACGCTAAACAACGTTACAAAGAGTTATTTGAGTCTATTAAAATAACATGTGACCAAAACAATGAAAGAGTCACTTCTTTGTTAAACGAAATTGAGAATCTAAAGACTATGGTGAAGGGTAAAATGCCCGTCGTTTCATGTGATCATGCAATTTCCAATGTACATGCTTGTAAGAAATATGCGTGCGATGCTGTGAATGTCTCTCTTCCCCTTAGGAACAATAAGTTAGTTTATAGCAACAATCTTAGATATCTTAAGGATTGTCTGGCCATACTTAGAGAAACCATTGAAGATGAGAGGATACCTAAACCAAGGGATGATGTTATTGTTGGTGCTTAGTTCCTCACTAATAGAGCCCAGGAATTATTAGAATATGCTATAGGATCATGCCCCAAGAATGATAACAAGTCGGATAGGTCATTTGCGTCGCACTCTAACAGTGGCAACAAACATGTTACATTAGATTATCCCCACACCATGTCACAATCCACCATCATGATCACCGGTAAACAAGTAGCAACTAATCATACTAATGTTCCCGTCATTGCTTCTACAGGAGTAAAAGGTGTATCTAATGCTAGCAAGTCAAAGCCTAGGTGCAATACAAAGAATGATAGGACTTTGCCGGCTACATGTACACTTATGAAGGAAGTAGAAGAATCCTCTAGGAACAATAAAGTTATGCTTAATGAAAGGAATCGAGTTGAATCAAACATTTGTGTTAACTATGATGTAATTAATTCGAATTCTGGTGCTATTTGTAAGACTTGTAACGAATGTTTATTTTATGGTAATCATGATGCTTGTGTTGTGTCTTTTATAAAATCCACTATGAAATCTCCGGTTATGAATGTTTCAAGTGTTAAAAGGGTAAAACAAGTATGGAATAAAACAGGAAAAGTGTTCACTAATGTTGGTTATCAATGGAGACCTACTGGAAGGAAATTCACCCTAGGAGAAAAGTGCCCAATGACTAGGATCACTAACTCCAAAATTGTGCCAATTAAGAAGTGGAGACCTACTGGTAGAATGTTCCCTATAGAAGCAATTAGTACCACTCCTAGTTCTAGTGCATCAAAATGTGAAAATTCCAGTGATATATCTGTAACATATGATAACCCAATATTTGTGTGTGCTAACCAAACAGACCCCAACTGTTTGTGGGGCTCCAGCTTTTTCAGTTATCCACCATTGTCTGGTTTCAAATGCAGGTCGTACAAATCGTCCTTTGGTATTTGGACTCAGGCTGCTCAAAACATATGACTGGAGATCGCTCGCAGCTCAAGAATTTCATGGAAAAGTTCATTGGTACGGTCAGATTTGGGAACGACCATTTTGGATCTATAATGGGTTATGGTGATTACGTCTTTGGAGACAGTGTAATATCCAGGGTATATTACGTGGAAGGACTTGGGCACAATCTATTTTCTGTTGGTCAATTTTGTGACTCTGATCTTGAAGTTGCCTTCAGAAAGCACACCTGTTTTGTCAGAGAATTAGATGGTGTTGATCTCCTCAAGGGGAGTCGGGGCACTAATCTTTATACCATCTCTATCGAATACATGCTACGGTCCTCTCCAATTTGCTTGCTTTCAAAAGCCTCTAAGAACAAATCATGGTTGTGGCATTGTCGTTTAAACCATTTGAACTTCGGTACCATCAATGAACTCACATGTAAGGATCTTGTTCGAGGCTTGCCCAGACTTAAGTATGAAAAAGATCATTTATGTTCCGCATGTCAAATGGGCAAGAGCAAAAAGCACACCCATAAACCCAAGACTGTCAATTCCATCATGGAAGTTCTACATACTCTTCACATGGATCTCTGTGGACCAATGAGGATTCAAAGTATCAATGGAAAGAAATATGTGCTTGTTATTGTAGACGATCACTCTCGATTCACGTAGGTAAAGTTTCTACGATCAAAAGATGAAACTCCGGAAACCATTATCAAACTCATCAAGATGTTGCAAGTTCGTCTCAACAAAACAGTTAGATTCATTCGTACTGATAATGGAACGGAGTTTGTGAACAAACTACTTACTCAATTTTATGAAGGTATCGGCATTAGTCATCAAAAGAGCATTCCACGTACTCCTCAACAAAATGGAGTTGTTGAAAGATGCAATCGCACCTTAGTTGAAGCCGCAAGGACTATGCTCATCTTCTCCAAAGCTCCTATGTTTCTTTGGCCTGAGGCAATTGCAACTGCATGTTACACACAGAACCGATCCTTGATACATCCTCTCCACTGCAAGACTCCATATGAACTGGTTCATGGCAGAAAACTAGACCTTTCGTTTCTTCGAGTGTTTGGTGCATTGTGCTATCTAACTAATGACAGTGAAGACCTTGGGAAACTCAAGGCCAAGGCTGACATTGGTTTCTTCGTTGGCTATGCTCCAGAGCAAAAGGGGTACCGAATCTACAACAAACGTACCAGAGACATAATGGAAACAATCCACGTTACTTTCGATGAGCTGACTGAGCAACCAGTTCCTGGACAATCAAGTTCTGGACCCGTACCTAATCTTTTGTCTCCTGGACCTATAAGCTCCAGGCTTTTACAGAATCCCATCCTGCTACCCCTTTTGTACCTCCTACAAGTGAAGATTGGAAGAAACTGTTTGACCCTATGTTTGATGAATACTTTGAACCTCAACATGTGGATGCTCCAGAAGCCACAGTCGTTCAACAACCAGCTGGGGTAGCTAATGTCCTAGTTGATAATGCTGGGCTATCCACTTCGTTGTCATGGGATCCTGAAGCCCCCACCATCAGTCACTCAGTTACCACATTTAATGGCCAACCTTCATTTGTACAACGTGTAGCAACTGTGGATAACTCGTTTGAAGTGAATCCTTTCGCTCCACCTGATAATGAGCCATTCGTTTACATCTTTGCCCCTGAATCGTCAAATGATGCTTTATCCTCCGACGAATCTAACACGGCTACCTCAGTTCCCTATCCTCAACCCCATGAATACCTTAGGAAATGGACAAATCATCACCCAATTGACAACATTATTGGAAACCCTTCGCGTCCGGTATCTACCCGTAAGCAACTTGCAACCGATGCATTGTGGTGCTTCTTCAACTCTGTCCTCTCTAAAGTTGAACCAAAAGACTTCAAGGATGCAATGTCTAAATACTCATGGTTCACTGCAATGGTGGATGAGATTCATGAGTTTGACCGACTGGATGTGTGGGAATTAGTACCACCTCCCGATTGTGCTATGATCATTGCTCTCAAATGAATATTTAAAGTTAAACTTGATGAGCATGGAGACATATTGAAGAACAAGGCTAGGCTTGTAGCAAAAGGATACCGTCAAGAAGAAGGTATAGACTTTGAAGAATCCTTCGCACCTGTTGCTAGAATTGAAGCCATAAGAATATTTCTCGCAAATACTGCAAGTCAGAACATGGTGGTTTATCAAATGGATGTCAAGACTGCATTCTTAAATGGCGATCTAAAAGAGGTGGTGTATGTAAGCCAACCCGAAGGTTTTGTGGATCCAGAACGCCTTAATCATGTGTATCGTTTGAAGAAGGCTCTCTATGGGCTTATGCAAGCGCCTAGGGCGTGGTACGACACCTTGTCTAAATTCCTTCTTGCTAACAAGTTTTCCAAAGGAGCTGTTGATCCTACACTCTTTACCAGAAAAACGGGCAAAAACCTCCTTCATGTACAAATCTATGTTGATGACATCATATTTGCCTCCTCTGATCCCAAAGAGTGTGATCGTTTCTCCCAAGAGATGAGTTCTGAATTCCAGATGTCTATGATGGGTCAAATGTCTTTCTTTCTAGGATTGCAAATATCTCAAAATCCCAATGGCATCTTCATCAATCAATCCAAGTATGCCAATGAAATTTTGAAGAAATTTGGATTCGATTCCTGTGACTCAGTTGATACTCCTATGATTGAAAGATCAAAATTAGATGAAGATGATGTTGGAATCCCGGTCGAACAAACCAAGTATCGAAGCATGATTGGTTCCTTAATGTATCTTACTGCCAGCAGACCAGATCTTCTATTTGCAGTTTGCATGTGTGCTCAGTATCAATCCAAACCCACCAAGAAACATCTGGAAGCTGTCAAGAGAGTCTTTCGATATCTTAAAGGAACAATCCACATGGGCCTATGGTACCCCAAGGACACTTCTATGGCTCTCACAGCATATTCTGATGCTGACCATGCGGGATGTCAAGACACTCGTCGCAGTACATCTGGGGGTGCGCAGTTTTTGGGTAATAAGCTAGTCAGTTGGTCGTCAAAGAAACAAATGAGTACATCTATCTCCTCCACAGAAGCTGAATACATTGCCATGTCCTCATGCTGTGCTCAGATCTTATGGATGAGATCTCAACTATCAGACTATTGCTTCGTATGCAACAAGATTCCCATGTACTGTGACAACAAAAGTGCAATTGCACTCTGCTGCAACAATGTCCAGCACTCAAGGACTAAGCACATTGACATTCGACATCACTTCATCAGGGAGCAAGTTGAGAAAGAAATTGTGGAACTTTACTTCGTGAGGACTGAGTTCCAGCTAGTTGATATCTTCACCAAAGCACTTTCTAGAGACTGATTTCAATTCATCCTCCCGCGCCTTGGTATGAAGAGTCTCACGCCTGAGGATCTCATAAGTCTTCAGGAAGATCAGGAGGAGTAAAGGGGTTGCTTCACATATCCTTTGTACATAATATTATCACAAAAAGAAAATAGAAAACTATAAAACCTATAAAAACCATAAAAATCTGAAAAATCATATAAAATACAAAAATATTCTTCTCACGACATGTCTCTTGTGTAATCAATATTATGTACGATTCTAGAAATGTCATTCAATAATGACACGGAATCATACATATGCTTGAGCAAGAGTTTTTCGGTTTCAAATAAAGTCTTTTCTAAAACATGTCGTTCCTCAAAATATTCTCAAATATTATGGCTTGTAGTCATTTCAGGCTGCAACCCGCACTTCAAAAATATGGCTTGCTATTACTTCAGATAGCAACCCGTTTTTCCTATTGGAGAAAACACGTCGCCAAAAAGACGGTTGTTCCTTGTACCGGGTGAAGTTCACCTGGGCACGGATTACTTTATATCCGTGTTTCTTCGATTTAATGTACGTTTCAGTGCATTATCTCTTGATAAAGAAGAGAAGTCTTCTTTTTATCACCAAATACTTTCCCTTCTATGATTTTTCCGAAAAGTAATTGTGCAAAACTTGGTGGTACCATGAGATTTTGATTAAAAAATCAAATTGAACTCAAAAGTTTGATAAAATTTTCACTCAATCAATGACTTTAATATTTTATGAAAATATTTCAGTTTTAACATCCGTCATTGATTGAGGGGGAGAGTGTGATGAGTGTGTAAATACTCATCATTTCTGTTACATTTAAGCTGCAAAAACATATGAAAGCAGACAGGAATGCCTTGAACTACATAAAATTATCCCTGGATTGTGTTTTTATGCATAAGGATTGAAAACTGATGAAAAACAAAACATTTCACATAATTTACAGTTTCAGTCCCTGAACTTTGGAAAATTGGCAAAACTAGTCCCTGGTAAATCAAAACTTGTACAAATGTCATAAAAGGTCCTTGGGATTCATAAGTTGTCAAGAAAAGTCTTTTAAAGTTTAAAAATGACAAAATGACAACTTTGGTCCCTCAACTTTGGTCCCTCAACTTTGAAAAGTGTCAAAAATAGTCCCTAAGGTTTTGAAAAATGGAAAATGTGAAAAATAAACCTTATGCTATTCTAAAAAGACAAAATTGGTCCTTATGATAACTTTTGAGAAGATACTAATTCAACCCTTTAAAAATCAGAAAATTACAGTTTTGGTCCTTGGAGTTTGTGGAATTGGCAGATTTGGTCCCTGAGGTTTAAAATGATAAAATTTATATTTGTGGTCCTTGTACTAATGGTTAATTGCAGGTTTAGTCCTTATTTGAAGTTTGAAAAAAAATCACAAACAACCCCTCAACTTTGGCCGAATTACACAATTGGTCCTTGTTGTTCACTATTAACCAAACCGGACCCTTTGTTTTATTTTAATCCAAAACCAACCCAACCCAAAACTAAAACCAGATCCAGTCCACCACTTGGGCCCAAAATCCCTTCCAAGCCCACCCCCTTTGTAAATAAATAAATCCAAACACCCCTGTAATTCCCTCTTCGTCTTCCACCTCACACCCACACCTGTTCTTCCACCTCAACCCCTCCAGCTCACACCCTCATCATCACACCCACTCTCCACCATCTCCTTCACCCTGAACACGCCACAATAAATGCACTTCACACCCAATTTCCACCAAAAACCACCACTGTTCACATACTTACCCATAGTTTTGAGCAAAACCACCCAACTTGGCCTCCAAGCATTGCCAAACTCTTCCTGACACCTCCACATTACAACAAGAAGCTTTAATTGCTTTGGAACTGCCTCAATTCCACGTGTACAGTTTTGGCGCCAAAAGTTGTTTAAACGGCTTTGATTAATTTGACTCAATCAATGGCCATGATTTAAAGTGGGAAAGTATCTGGATGCTAGTGGATAGTTATTGAGTGATAAATACAGAGAAGGGAAGTAATGTGGAAGATATCTAGTTTTATTTTTCATTAATGTATGTCGACTAGTTAATTCTCAAGTAGCTTTGTATCTTTTAAAGTTCTTCAAGTTGTATTTCTTGAACATCAGTGTATCTTAACACTTTGGTAATAATAGATTTCAAGTTTTCTATGTAATTCTCAAATTTGCATATTACCTTTTTACTCAAAATTATCAAATAGTCTATTTGTTGTTTGCATTGGATTATCAGGATTAAATAAGTTCATTTAAGCCTTGACAAAGCTTAAACAAGCTTTTAGAAACATTAAATCCAAGTGTAGCATCAAAACAGAAAATACATAAAAAATTAAGAAAAATTAGTAAAAAAATAAAAAAATCATGGTACAAGAGAGGCAAGCAATGGAGCAGGGGAATTGTGGAATGCCCTTGGGTTAGAAGCTCTGTGGAGAGCATTTAGGAGTGTTAATTGGTTCTGGGTTCTGTGTGTTCATCTCATTTCCAAGTTGTAAGCATTTTCTTGATTTTTGGCATAACCTGTTCTTGTTCTTATCTTAGTATAATTTCTCTTGATTCATGCTTATTTGATGTTTGTTAGTGAAATTATAACTTAAAATTAGTAGGTTGTTAGTTGAAAATCATAGTTGCTAGGAATTATAATTAGACAGTTAAACTAGTGTTAATGTGATACTTGGTTAATTAGTGTTAAAGTCTGTTTAATTGTGTTCTTTTGATCTAATAACATCATATTCAAGTGTCTGAATTCAGTTCATGTACTAAATCAGTGATTTGTAACACTAATCATAGAAACACCCTTCTTAAAAGGTTGTTTGGATCAAGCTGCTTAACTGGTTTGTTGCATGTTATTGTTAATGATTCTTGTAGCTGCATGTTTCTCTAGGTCTATTTAGCTCAGATCAGTCAAATAATTAGGTCCTATTAGAAGAAAAGTCAGAATTAGCTTAAAATCAACCTAGCTGTTAACTGATAGTATAATTTGTGTCCAAAATCTTCATACTAGCTTAGATTTGGGTAAACTAGCTAAATCTCATCTTATTATAGCTTATTATAACAATATCAATCATATAATCTAGATTCAAGCTCAGCTAAGTCAACTTAGCTTTTAATTAAAAAAGTCAATTTGCAGCTTACATGATTTTTGAATTAACTTTTGAATTTCATTGTGGATTTGTTAATTGATCATAGAATCTGAGTTTGTAGGATAATATAGTCTTGTTGCTGTTATACTTGTTACTATTTTTTATAAATTTTATCTAAGTGGTTTAAGTGCTTATTTGGTGCTTATTATTTGGTGATTCTTCACAAGGCCTCCCCTGTACACAGACTACACACCCATGTTCACAAGCTTGCACAAGCCTGTTTATTTAGTGTAGGTCTGAGTATTTTGGATCCTTGTGATGCCCTTGTGGCTAGTCACCTGAATTGAGTGTTTGTTTGCCTGTACTACTTATTTGGTGTGCTTATAATTGCTTATCTTGTTCACATAATCAAACAAAACACTGGTCACCCAGTGAAATCTTGCACTTTCACAAGTCTATCACAAGCTCATGACTGAGTTTGAGCTTGTGATTTTTGGCTCACCAAGAAGCTAAGCAATCAAATATCAAGTTTCTAAGCTCATTGTTCACTTCACAAGCTCCTTTACTAGGGCTGCTCATAGCTTGAAATTTGTCCATATCCAGTACTTACTGGTTGATCACTCAGTGATCACCCAAACTTCATAAGCCCTTTACAAGCTGTCTAGTGGACCCCATTGATCAAGCTTGTGATTGTGGAATCCTTACCAGCTCAACTTTATAGTCCATCACTCAATTGGTCCTTTTTAGCTTATTCTATAAGCTCAAATTGACTATCTTTTTGACTGTAAAGGTTATTTGGATCCCAGTTTATTGGATTTGCTCATAAGCTCACAACAAGCTTGTGGATTGATCCAGTGAACAAAACTTGTTCATATTTATCCATAAACCATATATACATAGTAATAAATCTTTTGTTTTCTTTCTCAAGCTTGTTTTAAAGCTTTCAACAAGCTTATAAACTTGTTTCATTCACTCAGTCAACTGAGTGAATCAGTTTGGACCTCTCATTTCCCAAGCTCTTTATGAGCTTATCACTGGGTCCCACAGTCCATACTTTGGTCCTTTGAACCCCCCTCCTACCAGGGTTCATCTTTTGACCCTTTGTTTGACCTGTGAACTTGTGGACCCCACCTAGAATTGCACCCAAAGGTTGTCCCTAATCTGACCCAGAACCAAATAAGCAAACAGCTTATTGTGGTCTTGTGGCTTATCCAGTGAGCTTATCTTATCAAATCTTGCTCAAACATGTTCAACTAACTTAGGTAGACCATAAAATACCAAGGTGGACCCCACATTAGCTCATTTGAGCTTATTTGCTTAAAAAGTCAACTTGGTCAACTGTCAAGGGAATTAAGCACTCTCAGTGCTTAATTTGATTTTCCATTTTATTTGTTTTCATAAAAGTTTCATATTTTAAGTATTTTAATAGTTTTATAAAAGAAAAACCACAAAAAGCCAAAAATACTTATAGTGATAGCTTCTATTTAATAGAAACTATCTATTTAATTTCCTTTTTAGCTTATTTATAAGCACTTCTGCTATTTTATATTTTTATTAAATCTATTATATATTAAAGTAATTTTATAAATTTTTCCAGAATTTTCTTTTGTCATCTAGTGTTATTTAGAATTAATATTAGTTTATTTAATAATTAAATAATTAATAAGAATTAAATAGCATAATTAGTTTTTATAAGGTAACACCTATATTTTATATTTTTTCTAGATTCTATAAGTCATAAAATAATTTTATAAATTTTCTTGTGATTTATACTGTTCATTTACTAGTTTTCATAATCTAATTATTTTAATTAGATATTAATTAATAAATAGAATAATAATTAGTAAATTAGATTAAAAATACATAATATAAACTTTTTATAATTTTTTAGGATTCCTATGATGGTTAATTAGATATATAAAAATTTTCATAATTATCTAAGTCTTTTTAGTAATTATAAATAAGTTAATCAATATAATTAGTTAAATAATAATTAAATAATAATTAATTAATAATAAATAAATAAATAGTGTGAAAAATATAATTTTAATTTTAAAATAAGTTTTATAATATATTAGATTTTTAGAAATTTTAATTTTAATTTTCTAGACTTATTTTACATTTTCATAATTAATAGTTAATTATTAGATAATTAATAAATAGTTATTAAATAAAAATAATTAATTAAATAGTTTTTAATTATAAAATAAATATTTTAAATTTATTTAATTTGCATTTAAGCCCCTAAGGCTTATAAAATCCAACTATAAGTTAAATTTGTTTTTGTTTACGTTTAATTAATAAACGTTTACGTTTTTCAGTCCCTTTTTCACGTGTACTTATCTGATTTCACGTATTAGTTGATATAACTTATTAAAGCTAATCACTCTTATATTTCGGTAGTACAAATCACTTAAACCCTTTTCCTGTTCAATTCACCTGATCTCAAAGTCGTTTTATTTCAGATTTCACATCTCGTTGGGATCTAACGATCCGGGGAAACACTAAACTCACCGGAGTATTGATTTAGGCTGTCTGACTTGTTGACCATTACTTGGTTGATATTATATGACTGTTTCGGACCAATCAAAATTTGGCGCCGCTGCCGGGGAGGTGTGCTGCGTATTACGACTGTTTTTGAAATATCTGTGAGTTTGAATTTTCACACTTTGTTATATATCATCTTTTTGTTCATATTTTATTTTCTATTTGTAATTTCCCGTCACTCTAAGGATTCTTAGAGTCGTCTCTAGTGCATGCGCACTCGTTCTTCTAGGTCAACAAGCCCTTTACGTGAGCTTGTCAGAATTCCTCGAAGACGCCGTAGACGTTCTGCCCCAACAGCCGTATCTGAGGAACGTGCTGTTTCACCTAAGAAAGTTATCATGGCGGAAGACCGTCCGATGAATGAGCTTCTCCAAGCACCCATTGAGGGTTACGGAGACGCTATTGTTGTCCCAGCCATCGTGGCTGAATACTTTGAGCTCAAAACCGGGTTACTAAATCTAGTAACTTCAAGCCAATTTTATGGTTTTGAGAGGGATGATCCCCATGCTCATATTCGATGGTTTAATAAAATTACTTCAACCATCAAATACAAGAACGTCCCTTCCGAAGCAGTAAAACTTCTTCTTTTCCCATTTTCTCTTGAGGGAGCAGCCCGGATTTGGCTGGAAAAACAACCTCCTCGTTCAATACACTCATGGGAAGATTTAGTTACCAAATTTGTAAACGAATTTTTTCCCCCGTCCAGAACGACAAGTCTTAAAAATGAAATCATCAAATTTACTCAAAGGTTTGATGAATCGTTTGGTGACGCTTGGGATCGTTTCAAAGAATTGCTTCGTCGATGTCCTCATCATGGTTTCACTGAATTAATGCAAATTGACACGTTTTATAATGGTGTGAGTCAATCTGACCAAGATTCTCTCAATGCCTCCGCGGGAGGTAATTTTTTGAGCAAAACCACAAAAGAAGCTTTAGAAATCATAGAAAATAAGTCCAAGGTCCGCACTACACGCACAAAACCATATCACTCCCAAGTGAGTGCTGGTCCTTCCTCTTCATCACCCGTGAGTACTTCTAGCACCGATGCTAAGATAGATAAACTCACGGACGCCATTCAAGCTTTGGTTCTCTCGAGCCAGAAAAAAGTCACTTTCACACAAAATCCTTCACATGCTGAAGTTAAAAAAGTGGAAGTTTGTGTCACTTGTGGTGGCCCACATGCCTACTACAATTGTACTGCCACGGATGGTAGTCCTTTTGAAGCCAATGCCTTAGCCGGTACTACAAATCAGGGGGTAATCAATACCGTCCTCAAATGGAACCAAGTTACCGTGCTAACACACATATGGGACCACCCGGGTTTAATCAAAACCCAAATTTGCAAAACAGAAACCAGAATCAACCTCGAATGAACCAAGGTTATCAAAACCAAGGGAATTTCAATCCTGGACAGAATCAAGGTTTCCACAATCAAGGAAACTTTAACAGAAACAATTTCAACCCCGGAAATCATTTTCAGGGAAATGGTAATCCAAATCAAGGGAATTTTCAGCCACAACAAGGTTATAATCAAAATAACCGTGTCCAAAATTTCCCCAACCAAACACAAGCCATTCTCCCAGCTCCACAATCATCATCTGATGAGTTGTTGAAGCAGTTCATGAAAACTCAAGAAGAGACAAACAGGTTGTTGGTCAGCCAGATTTCTGAAATTAAGAAATCTTTAAATGAACGACCCTCGGGCTCTGGAAAACTTCCGAGCAACACGATCGCAAACCCGAGGGGCGATGCAAAGGCGATCACGACCAGGAGCGGAGTTTCATATGATGGACCTACTGTTCCCACTACCCCTTCTTCTTCTTCTCCCAAGGTAGTGGAAAATAATGTCGAGGTAAATAAGGACGAAGTACTTCCTACTCATAAGGGAGGTACCCAAGATGTCCCACCTCATGTTGTCCCGAAACCCAAACCAAAACCTAGAGTTGTTTTTGAACCAAATGATATTCCAGTTGAAATACCTCAGTCCAGACCTTCTACCTCCTCTATTCCTTACCCCTCACGCTTGAGTGAACAAAAGCTCCGTGAAAAAGCTAGTCACCAGATGGATAAATTCTTTCAAATCTTCCAAGATTTGCATTTTGACATTAGCTTTGCGGATGCTATTATTCTGATGCCCAAATTTGCATCGACAATCAAACACTTGTTAAGCAACAAGGAGAAACTGTTTGAAATGGCAAAGACTCCCTTGAATGAGAACTGCTCGGCAGTTCTTTTAAAGAAGCTTCCCGAGAAGCTGGGAGATCCTGGAAAATTTCTAATACCATGTGTATTTCCGGGAATGGTTGATTGCTATGCCTTGGCCGATCTTGGTGCAAGTATCAACCTAATGCCATACTCAGTTTGGAAGAAACTTTCTCTTCCTGATCTTACTCCTACCTGCATGACTTTAGAGCTTGCAGACCGATCGATATCTCGTCCTCTCGGCATTGCCGAGGACGTGTTTGTAAAGGTAGGAGAATTTCATCTCCCCGCTGACTTTGTAGTGGTTGATTTCGATGCCGATCAAAGGGTTCCTCTCATTGTTGGGAGGGGTTTCCTTAGAACGGGCCGTGCTCTTATCGATGTATTTGAGCAAGAAATCACTCTTCGTGTGGGTAATGAAGCTGTTACATTTAACCTCAATCAAACCTCGAGGTACTCCTCCAATTATGATTCTGAAGCAGTTAATCAAATAGATATCATAGACATTGCTTCGGAGGAGTATTCTCAAGAGTTTCTTGGTTATTCTCATAATTTTGTGAGTGGGGATGCCACTCCATCATCTAAACCTATCATTTCCGACTCTTCCCCTTCTCTCACTCCGTTTGAGGGAAGTGATTTCCTTTTGGAAGAGGTCGAGGCTTTTCTCAAAAGTGATTCAGTTCCATCGGGAATTGATAACAATGAGATTGATCTGGAGGGAGATATTCTTCTCCTTGAGAGATTGCTAAACCAAGACAATTCTCCTCCACTCCCTCCCGTACAACTTCATAATCAGGAAATCAAATATGTTGAGGAAACTGATGATTTTCCTGAGGTCGAACTCAAGGACTTACCTCCTCATCTTGAATACGCATTCTTGGAGGGTGATGATAAATTACCCGTCATTATTGCTAAAGGTTTAAGTGTTGAGGAGAAGAGTGCTCTCATAAAGGTCTTGAAGTCAAACAAGCAAGCAATTGCTTGGAAACTCTCCGATATTAAGGGTATTAACCCAGATTTTTGTACACACAAAATCTTGATGGAGGATGACTTCAAGCCTGCAGTGCAACATCAAAGAAGGGTGAATCCAAAAATCCATGATGTGATTAAACAAGAGGTTCTTAAACTTCTTGATGCAGGATTGATTTACCCTATCTCTGATAGTCCATGGGTTATTCCCATTCATTGCGTCCCAAAAAAGGGTGGCATTACTGTTGTCACTAATGAGGAAAATGAGTTGATTCCAACTCGGCTGGTTACCGGATGGCGTGTTTGCATTGACTATCGTAAGTTAAATGACGCCACCCGCAAAGACCACTTTCTGCTACCCTTTATGGACCAGATGCTTGAGAGATTAGCAGGGAACGAGTACTATTGTTTCCTTGATGGTTTCTCAGGATACTTCCAAATCCCCATTGATCCATCAGATCAAGAAAAGACTACCTTTACATGCCCGTATGGAACCTTTGCTTATAAACGTATGCCTTTTGGCTTATGTAATGCTCCAGGTATGTTCCAGAGGTGCATGATGGCCATATTTACCGACATGATCGGTAAAACTATGGAGGTCTTTATGGATGACTTTTCGGTCATTGGGGATTCATTCCATACATGTCTCACCAATTTAGAAACAATGTTGAAAAGGTGTAAAGACACCAATCTATGTCTAAATTGGGAAAAGAGTCATTTTATGGTCAAAGAGGGCATTGTCCTCGGCCATAAGATTTCCAAGAATGGTATTGAGGTTGACTGAGCTAAGGTTGATGTCATTGCAAAACTGCCTCACCCTACTACCGTCAAAGGTATTAGGAGTTTCTTGGGTCATGCCGGGTTCTATCGTCGATTTATACAAGATTTTTCTAAAATCTCACGGCCTATGACTCATCTCCTTGAAAAGGATACTCCTTTTATCTTCTCACCAGAGTGCATCGAAGCTTTTGAAACACTAAAGAAAAAGCTTACTGAGGCACCCATTCTTATTGCCCCCGACTGGGATTTACCCTTCGAGCTTATGTGCGATGCAAGTGATTTTGCTATCGGTGCAGTCTTGGGGCAATGCAAAACGAAACACTTTCAGCCTATCCACTACGCAAGCAAAACTATGAACGAAGCTCAAACTCATTACACCACTACAGAAAAAGAATTATTAGCTGTAGTGTATGCTTTTGAGAAATTTCGGACATACTTAATCTTGACTAAAAGCGTAGTGTATACGGATCACTCGGCTCTTAAATATCTATTTGCAAAACAAGATGCAAAGCCGAGATTGCTCCGTTGGGTTCTCCTCCTCCAAGAATTTGATATCATTATTCGTGATAAAAAAGGAGCTGAGAACCTGGCTGCTGATCATTTGTCCCGATTAGAGAACCCTCATCAAAATGTGTATGAGAAAAAGGAAATAAATGAAACATTTCCTCTCGAAACACTCAATGCGGTTGCTTTTCGTGGAGATTCTACTACCCCATGGTTTGCCGATTTCGCAAACTACCATGCGGGTAACTTTGTTGTGAAAGGGATGTCAACCCAACAGAAGAATAAATTCTTTAAGGATGTTAAACATTACTTCTGGGATGACCTCTACTTATTTAAAATCTGTGCGGATCAAGTCATCCGACGGTGTGTATATGGACAGGAAGCCACTGAAATTCTTAAGGCTTGCCATGCTGGACCCACTGGGGGACATCATAGTCCTAATTACACTGCCAAAAAGGTGTTTGATTCCGGATTCTTCTGGCCCACAATTTATAAAGATGCCCAGGATCTCATTAAAACCTGTGACGCTTGTCAGCGTCATGGAAACATTTCACAAAGAAATGAGATGCCACAAAATGCTATTCAAGTATGTGAAATATTTGATATCTGGGGCATTGACTTTATGGGGCCATTTCCATCATCCCGAGGAAACAAGTACATACTTGTGGCAGTTGATTATTTATCAAAGTGGGTTGAAGCAAAAGCTTTACACACAAATGATGCCCGAGTTGTAGTGAAATTCCTGAAATCTCTTTTTGCCCGTTTTGGAACTCCACGTGCTATCATAAGTGATCGCGGTACGCATTTCTGCAATGACAAATTTGATAAAGTCATGCAAAAATATGGTGTAACCCACCGTCTTTCTACCGCGTATCACCCACAAACAAGTGGGCAAGTTGAGGTTTCAAATCGTGGTATCAAAAGGATACTTGAGAGGACTGTTGGTGAAAACCGTGCTGCCTGGTCGGATAAATTGGATGACGCACTATGGGCCTTTCGTACAGCTTATAAAACACCCATTGGGTGTACACCTTACAAGTTTGTGTACGGAAAGACATGTCATCTACCGATGGAACTTGAGCACAAAGCCTACTGGGCTTTGAAACATGCCAACTTTGACCTCAAAACTGCGGGTGATCACAGAAAAGTTCAAATGAATGAATTAAATGAACTACGTGATCAGGCTTACGAGAACTCTTTAATCTATAAAGAAAAAACAAAGAGAATACATGACTCAAAAATAAAGAACAACGTTTTTAACGTTGGTGATCGAGTACTTCTCTTTAACTCTAGATTAAAGATCTTCTCGGGTAAATTAAAAACCCGTTGGACTGGTCCATTTACTATCACAAAGGTTTATCCATATGGTACCGTTGAGTTATCTCAAAATGACGGTCCATGTTTTAAAGTAAATGGCCATCGTGTGAAACACTACTTTGGAGAGGACATCCCAAACATGGTTGTCCCGGATCTCCAAACTTTCCCCAAGGACAATTAAATTCGGGGTCGAGTCAAGCTAGTGACTCGGGAATCAAAAACAAGCTACCTCATGGACAAATCAATTCGAGGTCGAGTCAAGCTAGTGACTCGGTAATCAAAAGCATAGTAATATGGGTTTTCACTCATATTTCTGATTTCTTTCTCTTTTCTACCACCTTAGTGTGGGGGAGATGCCCCACATGTTGTATATATGTATATATCTTCAAAAAAAAAAAAAAAAAAAAAAAAAAGAAAAAAAAAAAGTTCAAAACAAAAGAAAAAAGTGAATTTGTATGTAAATAGCCTAAAATAAAGGTTATTAATATTTCCTTCTTACGTTCTAAGTATCGGTTTAACACCCGGTATTTTGAATATTGAGGGCAATATTCATTTCTAAGTGTGGGGGGGGATTCTCACGAATTCAAACACATGTTCCATCAAGCACCCTCATTTGATCAAAATTTAAAGTTTTTTCACACTTAGAAATGCAATAAATGGTATCAATCCTCCATGTCTAACCCACAACAGGATTGGCTAGTCCAGGAGCAAACGGCTCTTGGTAAAGACATCTCAAAACCGTTGATGGCTTGCAATTTGCCAAAAATTGTATGGTTCCTCAACTCCCCATTATCCTAAAAAGCTAATGAGTTGGCTAGCCCGCAAGATTATGGCTTGTGGTAAAGGCCGTAGAAAATCCATAATTGGTAATCAGCTCACCAAGATGTTGACTATTCCATCAAGAGTTGGCTAGTCCAGAAGCAAACGGCTTCTGGTAAAGACAAATCAAATCCGTTGACAGCTGGTGGTTTGCTAAAAATCACACGGTTATCAGGTGTGCCACAGTTCTTACACCTGGCTACTCCAGAAGTGATGGCTTTTGGTAAAGAGTAAAAATCCATTAATTTTTTCTCAAATAGATTGCTAGGGACTAGCAATAGTTTAGTGTGGGGGATTGATGAGTGTGTAAATACTCATCATTTCTGTTACATTTAAGCTGCAAAAACATATGAAAGCACACAGGAATGCCTTGAACTACATAAAATTATCCCTGGATTGTGTTTTTATGCATAAGGATTGAAAACTGATGAAAAACAAAACATTTCACATAATTTACAGTTTCAGTCCCTAAACTTTGGAAAATTGGCAAAACTAGTCCCTGGTAAATCAAAACTTGTACAAATGTCATAAAAGGTCCTTGGGATTCATAAGTTGTCAAGAAAAGTCCTTTAAAGTTTAAAAATGACAAAATGACAACTTTGGTCCCTCAACTTTGAAAAGTGTCAAAAATAGTCCCTAAGGTTTTGAAAAATGGAAAATGTGAAAAATAAACCTTATGCTATTCTAAAAAGACAAAATTGGTCCTTATGATAACTTTTGAGAAGATACTAATTCAACCCTTCAAAAATCAGAAAATTACAGTTTTGGTCCCTGGAGTTTGTGGAATTGGCAGATTTGGTCCCTGAGGTTTAAAATGATAAAATTTATATTTGTGGTCCTTGTACTAATGGTTAATTGCAGGTTTAGTCCTTATTTGAAGTTTGAAAAAAAATCACAAACAACCCCTCAACTTTGGCCGAATTACACAATTGGTCCTTGTTGTTCACTATTAACCAAACCGGACCCTTTGTTTTATTTTAATCCAAAACCAACCCAACCCAAAACTAAAACCAGATCCAGTCCACCACTTGGGCCCAAAATCCCTTCCAAGCCCACCCCCTTTGTAAATAAATAAATCCAAATACCCCCGTAATTCCCTCTTCGTCTTCCACCTCACACCCACACCTGTTCTTCCACCTCAACCCCTCCAGCTCACACCCTCATCATCACACCCACTCTCCACCATCTCCTTCACCCTGAACACGCCACAATAAATGCACTTCACACCCAATTTCCACCAAAAACCACCACTGTTCACATACTTACCCATAGTTTTGAGCAAAACCACCCAACTTGGCCTCCAAGCATTGCCAAACTCTTCCTGACACCTCCACATTACAACAAGAAGCTTTAATTGCTTTGGAACTGCCTCAATTCCACGTGTACAGTTTTGGCGCCAAAAGTTGTTTAAACGGCTTTGATTAATTTGACTCAATCAATGGCCATGATTTAAAGTGGGAAAGTATCTGGATGCTAGTGGATAGTTATTGAGTGATAAATACAGAGAAGGGAAGCAATGTGGAAGATATCTAGTTTTATTTTTCATTAATGTATGTCGACTAGTTAATTCTCAAGTAGCTTTGTATCTTTTAAAGTTCTTCAAGTTGTATTTCTTGAACATCAGTGTATCTTAACACTTTGGTAATAATAGATTTCAAGTTTTCTATGTAATTCTCAAATTTGCATATTACCTTTTTACTCAAAATTATCAAATAGTCTATTTGTTGTTTGCATTGGATTATCAGGATTAAATAAGTTCATTTAAGCCTTGACAAAGCTTAAACAAGCTTTTAGAAACATTAAATCCAAGTGTAGCATCAAAACAGAAAATACATAAAAAATTAAGAAAAATTAGTAAAAAAATAAAAAAATCATGGTACAAGAGACGCAAGCAATGGAGCAGGGGAATTGTGGAATGCCCTTAGGTTAGAAGCTCTGTGGAGAGCATTTAGGAGTGTTAATTGGTTCTGGGTTCTGTGTGTTCATCTCATTTCCAAGTTGTAAGCATTTTCTTGATTTTTGGCATAACCTGTTCTTGTTCTTATCTTAGTATAATTTCTCTTGATTCATGCTTATTTGATGTTTGTTAGTGAAATTATAACTTAAAATTAGTAGGTTGTTAGTTGAAAATCATAGTTGCTAGGAATTATAATTAGACAGTTAAACTAGTGTTAATGTGATACTTGGTTAATTAGTGTTAAAGTCTGTTTAATTGTGTTCTTTTGATCTAATAACATCATATTCAAGTGTCTGAATTCAGTTCATGTACTAAATCAGTGATTTGTAACACTAATCATAGAAACACCCTTCTTAAAAGGTTGTTTGGATCAAGCTGCTTAACTGGTTTGTTGCATGTTATTGTTAATGATTCTTGTAGCTGCATGTTTCTCTAGGTCTATTTAGCTCAGATCAGTCAAATAATTAGGTCCTATTAGAAGAAAAGTCAGAATTAGCTTAAAATCAACCTAGCTGTTAACTGATAGTATAATTTGTGTCCAAAATCTTCATACTAGCTTAGATTTGGGTAAACTAGCTAAATCTCATCTTATTATAGCTTATTATAACAATATCAATCATATAATCTAGATTCAAGCTCAGCTAAGTCAACTTAGCTTTTAATTAAAAAAGTCAATTTGCAGCTTACATGATTTTTGAATTAACTTTTGAATTTCATTGTGGATTTGTTAATTGATCATAGAATCTGAGTTTGTAGGATAATATAGTCTTGTTGCTGTTATACTTGTTACTATTTTTTATAAATTTTATCTAAGTGGTTTAAGTGCTTATTTGGTGCTTATTATTTGGTGATTCTTCACAAGGCCTCCCCTGTACACAGACTACACACCCATGTTCACAAGCTTGCACAAGCCTGTTTATTTAGTGTAGGTCTGAGTATTTTGGATCCTTGTGATGCCCTTGTGGCTAGTCACCTGAATTGAGTGTTTGTTTGCCTGTACTACTTATTTGGTGTGCTTATAATTGCTTATCTTGTTCACATAATCAAACAAAACACTGGTCACCCAGTGAAATCTTGCACTTTCACAAGTCTATCACAAGCTCATGACTGAGTTTGAGCTTGTGATTTTTGGCTCACCAAGAAGCTAAGCAATCAAATATCAAGTTTCTAAGCTCATTGTTCACTTCACAAGCTCCTTTACTAGGGCTGCTCATAGCTTGAAATTTGTCCATATCCAGTACTTACTGGTTGATCACTCAGTGATCACCCAAACTTCATAAGCCCTTTACAAGCTGTCTAGTGGACCCCATTGATCAAACTTGTGATTGTGGAATCCTTACCAGCTCAACTTTATAGTCCATCACTCAATTGGTCCTTTTTAGCTTATTCTATAAGCTCAAATTGACTATCTTTTTGACTGTAAAGGTTATTTGGATCCCAGTTTATTGGATTTGCTCATAAGCTCACAACAAGCTTGTGGATTGATCCAGTGAACAAAACTTGTTCATATTTATCCATAAACCATATATACATAGTAATAAATCTTTTGTTTTCTTTCTCAAGCTTGTTTTAAAGCTTTCAACAAGCTTATAAACTTGTTTCATTCACTCAGTCAACTGAGTGAATCAGTTTGGACCTCTCACTTCCCAAGCTCTTTATGAGCTTATCACTGGGTCCCACAGTCCATACTTTGGTCCTTTGAACCCCCCTCCTACCAGGGTTCATCTTTTGACCCTTTGTTTGACCTGTGAACTTGTGGACCCCACCTAGAATTGCACCCAAAGGTTGTCCCTAATCTGACCCAGAACCAAATAAGCAAACAGCTTATTGTGGTCTTGTGGCTTATCCAGTGAGCTTATCTTATCAAATCTTGCTCAAACATGTTCAACTAACTTAGGTAGACCATAAAATACCAAGGTGGACCCCACATTAGCTCATTTGAGCTTATTTGCTTAAAAAGTCAACTTGGTCAACTGTCAAGGGAATTAAGCACTCTCAGTGCTTAATTTGATTTTCCATTTTATTTGTTTTCATAAAAGTTTCATATTTTAAGTATTTTAATAGTTTTATAAAAGAAAAATCACAAAAAGCCAAAAATACTTATAGTGATAGCTTCTATTTAATAGAAACTATCTATTTAATTTCCTTTTTAGCTTATTTATAAGCACTTCTGCTATTTTATATTTTTATTAAATCTATTATATATTAAAGTAATTTTATAAATTTTTCCAGAATTTTCTTTTGTCATCTAGTGTTATTTAGAATTAATATTAGTTTATTTAATAATTAAATAATTAATAAGAATTAAATAGCATAATTAGTTTTTATAAGGTAACACCTATATTTTATATTTTTTCTAGCTTCTATAAGTCATAAAATAATTTTATAAATTTTCTTGTGATTTATACTGTTCATTTACTAGTTTTCATAATCTAATTATTTTAATTAGATATTAATTAATAAATAGAATAATAATTAGTAAATTAGATTAAAAATACATAATATAAACTTTTTATAATTTTTTAGGATTCCTATGATGGTTAATTAGATATATAAAATTTTTCATAATTATCTAAGTCTTTTTAGTAATTATAAATAAGTTAATCAATATAATTAGTTAAATAATAATTAAATAATAATTAATTAATAATAAATAAATAAATAGTGTGAAAAATATAATTTTAATTTTAAAATAAGTTTTATAATATTTTAGATTTTTAGAAATTTTAATTTTAATTTTCTAGACTTATTTTACATTTTCATAATTAATAGTTAATTATTAGATAATTAATAAATAGTTATTAAATAAAAATAATTAATTAAATAGTTTTTAATTATAAAATAAATATTTTAAATTTATTTAATTTGCATTTAAGCCCCTAAGGCTTATAAAATCCTACTATAAGTTAAATTTGTTTTTGTTTACGTTTAATTAATAAACGTTTACGTTTTTCAGTCCCTTTTTCACGTGTACTTATCTGATTTCACGTATTAGTTGATATAACTTATTAAAGCTAATCACTCTTATATTTCGGTAGTACAAATCACTTAAACCCTTTTCCTGTTCAATTCACCTGATCTCAAAGTCGTTTTATTTCAGATTTCACATCTCGTTGGGATCTAACGATCCGGGGAAACACTAAACTCACCGGAGTATTGGTTTAGGCTGTCTGACTTGTTGACCATTACTTGGTTGATATTATCTGACTGTTTCGGACCAATCAGAGTGATTTCTCAAAATTTTATGTATCATCAAAACTCCCCACACTTTGTACAATACCTTGCAATAAAACGATTTGTGATGGTTATGTGTCAGAATGAGAACATTTTCAAAGAGTTTTCGTTAAAACTTCAAATCATTTGTAAACTCATCAAATCTGACTCATAACAACCTCCCTCACAGATTGAGGGGGAGCTAGTAAAAGTTCCTTTTATCAGAAAATATTAAAATTGACCGCATTTCTCTCCCAAACGTTTTCTAACTTATTTAAATCAATTGAGATCAAAAATCTCGAAAGATTTGAAATTTTTGATCGGGGGAGAGAATGTGATTTAAATATGAAATCTGATAATTAAAAGTGATCGTTTCGACTCAATAAATAGGCTCCCACATATGTGCTAAATACTTTCGTATATTAATGCACATATTGAGGGGGAGCAAAAGGCATTTGTGGAAGTAATACCAAAGACCGACCATTTATCTTTATGCATGGAGTTATAAGGTTGGTTAAGGTTAGGTATGAATTCCTATGATCCACCAGAACCGGAAGGATCTTCCCAGGGACAATCCTCTAGATAGATTAGAAGTCCTTAGGAATGATTGAAAAAAAGGAGTAAAGTGAGAAAGGGAAGAGTGTGGACTGAGATAGAGCTAGGACTGGAACAAACCCAACAAGGTTCTAGTGGTGAAGTCTCGGTAAGCACTGAAGGGGTTGAAGAATCAAAAAGAAATGAAATGAGAAAGGGTGAAAAGAAATAGCCCTCCAAATATTCAACCTTAGGGCAGAAACCGGGTTCAATTCATAATCTACTAGCGGTTACTAAGGTAACACTAGTATTGAAGACAAGACATCATGGACCCAGTGACGCACTGCACTAAACTTCCCAACCACTCAAGTTCTCTTAAAAGAGCTTGTTTCACTCTCACGGGGAACCCTGTGCAATGTATCGACCGCTCATTGCGAGCTATGTTGATACCTAAAACAGGAGACACCTCCCCAGTCTCCAGGAGCGGATCAAAATGAACTATTGAGTCTAGAGCCATGAGATCATCCATAAATCTCGATAGGACACATTCCAAATATGCTTATTGTTTCACACAATGTGGAAAATAAGATAACATATTTAGAGTCCTACGCATTATCCTTGTGGTATTGCCAGAACATCCTAGTGATATGAAAATATTCACAATGAGGATGGAAATCCTTCTAGAGCGAACATCACTCAAGCACTTGGTAGGTGACATGTGAGATCCACCTTGGATCAATGCTTAAGTGACAACTGGAAAGCAACAATGGTGTGATTCATAATTGAATCAAACTTGTTCCAGGAAATGGATTGATGGATACTTTTGCTGAAACCTTTCAATGTGCTCACTAACTAATTTTTTGAGCACATTGATTGTGTAATATCTTTCAAACAAAAGTATTTTTGATGGAAATGTGATTCAAAGTATAAAACTCTCGTCGTGTCTCAAAAATGTTTATCATAGGACACGCGAGTGATTTCTATAAATCTATTTCTCATCAATCCGTGAATATTTATTCACCGATTCACTCTATCGTGCTATCTGCTTTGAGACGTTCCGGTATGAGAACATGCTAAGTATGAAGATTCCAAAGTGGATTCTTTGGAAAATTCATTACTACAAGCTGGAAATTCCTGTCAAGGAGAGTCTTCTTTAAAAGAGACTCTACCTAATCACAAGTCAGTTTTCACAAAACCGGAGGGTAGTCAGTCCTCGCAGAACGAATGACAAAGCCATGTTCGTTCTCTATCTTTATTGCTAACTGTTTTATTTCAGGGACACATATAAAGATGGCGTTGATGGCTCCAGTTTCCAGCTGAATCGGGTCAATCCATACCTCATGCTCACACATCCTCCACACTATCAATGAAGATGTGAGACTTGCTACAACAAATGTTGAGAGACTACCAACAACGTTTCCGCAACTCTGATGAAAAAGTCTCCTGATCCACAACTCTAATGCAAAGTCTCCTGATCCAGAAGGGTATGAGCATGATGGTCCTAAAGTCACTACATCACATGAAGGCGATACTGCTATGGATGAGCTCGGAGATTTACTGTGGCAGATGATCTCAAAGAAGCTCAACAATCACATATCACTAAGGAACTGAAATCACAAGTTTATTGCTTGATGTACAAAGTGTGGTGAAAAGTGAAGAATCAGAACCTACGAGCTACAAAGTCTAAAGAATGGTTGAAGATCAAAGAGCTTAATTTCCAAAGGTGACCTCGCTTAGGGGGAGATTGTTAGGAATACAATTATTCCTGTAAAAGTCTCGGTCACCTGATTATTATAATAGCATTAAGTTAGCTCGTAGTTAGTTTATATATTTGTTAGTTAGTATTAGTTTAAGTAACACCGTGGAAGAAGGACGGGTCTTCACCAACTGTATGCCTGATCCACAGCCCGGGTGTGGGCGTTTATGTTGTAAGTATAAATACCCCTCTCCACATGTGGAGAGGGTTGGACCTTCATTCACTATAATCTAATCATTCTATTTCTCTCTCAAGGTTCCACTCTTTCTTCTTCTATACCACTTTCAACGCCACACAAACCACAAGGAAATCATGTTTCCAACTTGATTAGTATTCTACAGGAAATCAAATATGTTGAGAAAACTAATGATTTTCCTGAGGTCTAGCTCAAGGACTTACCACCTCATCTTGAATACGCATTTTTGGAAGGTGATGATAAGTTACCCGTCATAATTGCTAAAGATTTGAGTGATGAGGAAAAGACTGCTCTAATAAAGGTTTTAAAGTCACATAAACAAGTAATTGCTTGGAAACTCTCCGACATCAAGGTATCAACCCTGAATTTTGTACACACAAAATTTTAATGGAGGATGACTTTAAACCAGCAGTCCAACAACAAAGGAGGGTAAATCCAAAAATTCACGAGGTTATCAAACAAGAAGTTTTAAAACTTCTTGATGTCGGTTTGATTTACCCTATCTCGGATAGTCCTTGGGTGAGTCCCATACATTGCGTTCCAAAAAAGGGTGTCAATACTGTTGTCATAAACGAAGAAAACGAGTTGATTCCAACTCGATTGGTTACGGGTTGGCGTGTATGCATTGACTATCGCAAGTTAAATGATGCCACCCGCAAAGACCACTTTCCTCTACCCTTCATGGACCAAATGCTCGAGAGACTAGCGGGGGATGAGTACTATTGTTTCCTCGATGGTTTCTCGGGTTACTTTCAGATCCCCATTGATCCACAGGATCAAGAGAAAACTACCTTCACATGCCCTTATGGAACCTTTGCCTACCGTCGCATGCCATTTCGCCTATGCAGCGCTCCTGGCACGTTCCAAAGTTGCATGATGTCAATCTTTCCCGACATGATCGGAAAAACAATGGAGGTATTCATGGATGACTTTTTGGTCATTGGGGATTCGTTCCAATCATGTCTCTCCCATTTAGACAACATGCTCAAACGTTGTGAAGACACAAGGTTATGTCTAAATTGGGAAAAGAGCCACTTTATGGTCAAAGAGGGAATTGTCCTCGGCCATAAAATTTCAAAAAATGGGATTGAGGTTGACAAAGCCAAAGTTGATGTCATAGCAAAATTACCTCATCCCACTACCGTCAAAGGTATTAGGAGCTTTTTGGGTCATGCCGGTTTTTACCGTAGGTTTATTCAAGATTTTTCCAAAATCTCCCGGCCAATGACCCATCTCCTCGAGAAGGATGCTCCTTTTATCTTCTCACCCGAGTGCATCGAAGCTTTTGAAACTTTAAAGAAAAAGCTTACTGAAGCACCGATTGTTGTTGCCCCTAATTGGGACTTGCCCTTTGAACTCATGTATGATGCTAGTGATTTTGCAATAGGGGCAGTCTTGGGGCAACGCAAATCAAAACACTTTCAGCCTATACACTATGCGAGCAAAACTATGACCAAGGCTCAAAGTCATTACACCACCACTGAAAAAGAACTATTAGCTGTGGTGTATGCCTTTGAGAAATTTCGGCCATATTTGATATTGACCAAGTGCATAGTGTATATGGACCACTCGACTGTGAAGTATCTCTTTGCAAAACAAGATGCAAATCCGAGACTACTCCGTTGGGTTCTCCTCTTGCAAGAATTTGATATCATAATTCGTGATAAAAAGGAGCTGAGAACCTAGCCGTTGATCATCTCTCCCGTTTGGAAAACCCCCACCAAGATGTCTTCGAGAAGAAGGAAATTAATGAAACCTTCCCTCTCGAGACACTCAATGCGGTTACCTTTCGTGGAGATTCGACTACCCCATGGTTTGACGATTTTGCAAATTACCATGCGGGTAACTTTGTTGTGAAAGGGATGTCATCCCAACAGAAAAATAAATTCTTTAAAGATGTAAAACACTATTTCTGGGATGACCCCTACCTTTTCAAAATCTGTGCGGATCAAGTCATCCGGCGGTGTGTTTATGGTCAGGAAGCCAATGACATTCTCAAGACTTGCCATGCTGGTCCCACGGGGGGCTACCACAATCCAAACTACACCGCCAAAAAGGTATTTGATTCCGGTTTCTACTGGCCCACGATCTGTAAGGATGCCCAAGAACTAGTCAAATCCTGTGACGCTTGTTAACGTCACGGGAATATTTCGTAAAAGAATGAAATGCCACAAAATGCAATTCAAGTTTGTGAAATCTTTGACGTGTGGGGCATTGATTTTATGGGGCCATTTCCGTCATCGCATGGAAATAAGTACATACTCGTGACTTTTTACTATTTGTCAAAATGGGTTGAAGCGAAAGCTTTACCCACAAATGATGCCTGATTTGGAACTCCACGTGCTATAATTAGTGATCGTGGTACGCATTTCTGCAATGACAAGTTTGATAAAGTCATGCAAAAGTATGGTGTAACTCACCGTCTTTCTACTGCGTACCACCCTCAAACAAGTGGACAAGTAGAAGTTTTCAATCGAGGAATTAAAAGAATCTTGGAAAGAACTGTGGGAGAAAATAGTGCATCGTGGTCGGACAAATTAGATGATGCACTCTGGGCTTTCCATACAGCTTACAAAACACCCATCAGATGTACGCCTTACAAGCTTGTGTACAGGAAAGCGTGCCATCTTCCGATCGAGCTTGAGCACAAAGCCTATTGGGCTCTCAAGCATGCAAATTTTGACCTCCAAACTGCGGGTGCTCATCGCAAAGTTCAACTGAATGAATTAAATGAACTTCGTGATCAAGCATACGAGAACTCTTTGATCTACAAGGAAAAGACAAAGAAGATTCATGACTAAAAAGTCAAGAACCGTGTTTTCAACGTTGGTGACCGAGTCCTTCTTTTCAACTCTAGACTCAAGATCTTCTCGGGAAAACTAAAAACCGGTTGGACTGGCCCATTCACTATCGCAAAGGTTTATCCTTATGGTACTGTCGAGTTATCTCAAAATGACGGTCCAAATTTCAAAGTGAATGGGCATCATTTGAAACATTACTTTGGAGAGGATATACCATCCATGGTTGTCCCTGATCTCCAAACTTTCCCCAAGGGCAAATGAATTCGGGGATCCAGTCAAGCTAGCGACTCGGTAAACAAAAACAGTAGCATTCATATGGGGTTTTCACCCTAAGTGTGGGGGAGTTACCCATACTGAAAAAAAAATATAATAATAATATAGTAGATTTTCGTTTCACATTTGGCTATTAGTATTACCTTTTTACGTTCTAAGTGTCGGCATAATAGCCGGTACTTTGAATATTGAGGGAAATATTCAATTCTAAGTGTGGGGGGGGGGGGGGGGGGAATTCTATCGTATGTGTCACATGTTTTTGTACATGTTAGTGCCCTAATACCCCCGTTTTGCCTTTTTTTTTCCTTTTTTTTTTTTGTGTGGAAGTTTTTGGCACTAACACAATAAAGGTTATCAGTCCACCATGTCTAACAGAAGGACTGGCTATCCAGGAGCAAACGGCTCTTGGTAAAGATATCTCAAATCCGTTGATGGCTGACAATTTGCCGAAAATTGTATGGTATTCAACTCACCATATCCTAAAAAGTAAAAGAGTTGGCTAGCCCGCAAGATTATGGCTTATGGTAAAGGCAGTGGAAAACCATAATTGGTAATCAACTCACCAAGATGATGACTATATTCCATCAAGAGTTGGCTAGTCCAGAAGCAAACGGCTTCTGGTAAAGACAAATCAAAACCGTTGAAAGCTGGTGGTTTGCTCAAAATCATATGGTTATCGGTGTACCATGGTTCTTACTTGAACTAAAACATTTGGCTACTCCAGAAGTAATGGCTTTTGGTAAAGAGACTTCAAATCCATTAAGTTTTCATAAAAGATTGCTAGGGACTAGCAATAGTTTAGTGTGGGGGATTGATGAGTGCTCAAACACTCATCATTTTTGTCGTATTTGAACTGCCAAAACATCCAAAAACACTCAGAAATTCATCAAAATACTGAAAATATCCCATGGATTGTGTTTTATATTTTTTAGATGCAAAATGAGTAAAAACATTGAAAAACGAACAAAGTTTGCACAATTGGCAGTATCAGTCCCCCAACTTTCAAAAAATTGACAAAACTAGTCCCTGAACAATTATTTTGAAAGAAAAGTCAACCCAAGGCATTTAAAGGTCAAAAGTTATCAAATATGGTCCTTGGGTGAAAACTTTGGAAAAGTTACAAGTTTGGTCCTTCAATTTTCAATTTTGGCAGAAATAGTCCCTGGGAATTTTAATATGGAAAATATCTTTTGTGGTCCTTATATAGATGGAATGTGATAAATTTGGTCCCTTGGATAATTTTAGAAGTTTGGCAGATTTGGTCCTACAAGAATGCAGAAAATACACTTTGGTCCTTGGGCTTTTATTTACTACAAACCACACCTTGGTAGTATTAACCCAATCCAAACACAAAAACCAATCCACCCATCCAGTCCACCCAGGCCCAATTATAACTAAAGCACACCCCCATCCAATATTAATAATAAAAAGGGGGGTCAAACGGCCAACCATCTTCCCCTGACCTTCCTTTTTCCGCCAAACCAGACACACCCTTGTACCAACCCCAACATTCCTATCTCCTCCCCCATTCTCCAACACAGCCTACTAACCACCCTATTCCACCTACTCCACAAAGTCAACCCTCAATTTTTACAACTCTTTGTCCCTCCATGTCATCAATCCAAGACTTCCACATGATGCCAAAACTGAATCAATGGTGGAGATGGTCCCAATATCAATCCAATGGTGGGATTTGCTCCCAAGATGCTCAAAAGTGATCCTTGGATGCTCAAAAGTGATCCTTGGATGTTTCTTCACAGAGAAGAAGCACAAAAAAAGAAAGAAGCCATAGTTTCAGTTTTAGTATAAATAGGTATCAATTGCAAGCCTTGAAGGCAAGTAGGATTTATGTAATTTTCTCATTCAGTAATCAGTGTAGTTTGTAAACTTTTTTTTAGTATCAATTCAAGTATTCTAGTTTCTTTAAAATTCCAAGTTCCTTACTTACAGTTTCTTAACTTCTCTAAATTATCTTAAAACTTGTTCAAAGTTGTTATTGTTGTTTAAGCTTTCATAAATTCATATTTGCTCTCAGAAATCAAAAAGAAAACACAAAACAGGAGATTAAATAAGAAAAAGAAAAAAAATCAAAAATCAAAAAGTAAACAAATGAGTTACAGGGTACCTTTGCTTGACACTGTGGAATGCATATGGAAGTTGCCTGCAATGGAGAGGCAAGGTGGATTTTACTAGCTTGTTGTAAAACAAGCTAGAGCTTGTAGCTGCCATTTATTTGGTACCTTTGTTTAGCTAAGGTCCAAGGTCATTTTCCTCTATTTCTTCTCTAATAAGCTTTGATTACTACCCTAACAGCTTGTATATGATTAGTTTTATGTAGTTATAAATTGATTGGTGCTTATCTTTTGTTCTCACATGGTTTGGATTAAAATGGATGCATACTGTGTAATTTAGCTCAATTTGCTCATTTGAGATTTCTTGTTTTAAACTGCTGCTCCCTAAGTTATTTTGGTCTCTTTTACTTTGTTATTACCTAGTCTGAACTTGGTAATCACTATTGTGGCTCAAAACCTTGTCTTGCTTTAAAATTTAGTCTAAGACAGAAGTTAAAGGGGTGTTTGGTTTTGCTATAACCTGTGAGACTTTGTATACTTTTGGGGTGGTTTCTGTCTAAACATGTCACAATAGACCACAAAAGGAAATTCAAAGTGTAAAAGTTAGGCCTTGTTTGCAAAAAAGGTCAAAACCTATCTTAAAGGATCCACACAGTTAGCTGTTGTGGAAATGTGAAACCAAATCAACTTTTTAGGTTACAAACTTGTTAAACTCACTTAGTTTTAGCTCATTTAGTAATAACAAGTCATTTTCAGTCAATAAATTCCAACCTAAGCTCACTAAAGTCAACAAATTGTAAAAACAGAAAAGTCAAAGTTATTTATTGGTGCAGAAAACTCACTTTTGGGGGATTTTTCCTGAATTTTGTAATGGGAAGTAAGACTTGAAATTTTTTGTGCTTATAATACCTCACCTAAACTACAAAAGCCCACCATCATCTTATTTTTTGGATTTTTTCCTTGGCTTATTTGATGGCTCAAACAAGCCTGCAGGGCTAGGTGTCTCCCCTGCACCCAGACCAGTTCTGACCCACTTTCTAGGTCTCACATTTTGTTCACCTATTGAGTTCTTGTTGTAACATTTGTTGGTTTGGAGATTCACTAGTACTGTCTTGCTATACGTGTGCTTTGAAGTGCTTATTAGCTTAGATTAAATTGCCTTTGGACACTGTTGTTTCTGAACACAAGCTCAGTACACAGAGCTTGTTAATTGCATATTCCTTTGTGATTTTTGTTCTCATAGTTGTTGTTATTAGATAGTTGTGGTCCTGAGATTGTGTTTAGTTTGAGTTTGTGTTGGCTTGAACTGATTTGCTTATTGGGCATTAACTGCTTATTCTAATAAAAGCTCACCTATAACATATCTCACCACTGTTGGATCCTTGCTTGTTAATTGTTGTGTTTGTGTGATTTTCAAGCTTGCATAAGGTGGTCTATGATTATGTTTGCTTAGGGTTAGCCTAGTCTTTGTTCTTGTGCTCATTATTGCAACTGCTTATCCCAATACTCATTTCATATTCGGCTCAACTGACCCATCTTCCCAAGGCTACCACAAGCTCAATCCTTGAGCTTATTCCTTGGCCTGTAATGTTTTGGAAACCCCATCCACCAACCTTGTTGGTTCCAGTCTCATTTCAGACCTCTCAGCTTATTCTACAAGCTTATTTGGGCCTACAAGTTAGTTGCAGACCTGTTTGGTTCTGAGGATCCTTGTGATTGCTTATTTGATCTTCTGGCTTACTTAGTGTATGTTTGTTGTTATTTTAGATTCAATTCAGTTCCTTTAAGTTAGTTGCAGCTTATTTTCACTGTAAGGATCCTTGCATAGCTTATTTGAAGCTTAAAGTCTCATTTTCAAGATAAAAGCTTGACTGTTGAGCTTATTTGAGTGCACACAGCTTATTTTCAAGTTTCATCAAAAGTGTCTTTGTAGTATTTGTCTCATTTCAGTATATAAATAGTTTTGTAAAAGAAAAATTAAGAAAAACCAAAAATACATAAAGTGATAGCTTCTATTTAAGCCCTTTTGGCTTATTTTCTGCTTATTTATAAGCAATCTCTAATTTTAAATTTTTCCTAGGCTTCTTATAACCTGTAGGATTTTTAGTAATTTTTTTTTTCAGATTTTTCTTTTGTCATTTAGTACTTTTTATAATTTAATTTAGTTTAATTTAATTAAATAATGAGTTTTTAATTAGTAATAATTAATTAAAAAGTAGGAAAAATAGATTCTTTGTTTTAAAATTAGTTTTATAATATTTTAGATTTTTCTAAATTTAATTTTCATTTTTCTAGTTAAAATTTATAATTAATGGTAATTTAGTATAATTTAGGTAATTAAAAAGTAATTAATAATTAGTAATTAATTAGTAGTAATTAATTAAATAGTGTAAAATTTATTTTTCTTTTTCCTAAAATTTTCTTATATCATTAGGATTGTAAAAATATAATTTTCATATTCGTAGGACTTTATTTGCTCCCGTTTCACTTTTTATTTTGCGTGTTCGCGTTTATTTTAAATTCAAACGCGCGTTTTTAGGTTTAAATCACGTTTTTAGGTTATCTGATCATCAGTAATTGTTCTTATAGTGTTTTTAAGTTATTTTCATTCCTAATCTCATAAGTGTAATCATAATAATCAAATTCCCAACCTTTCTGTTAAATCACCCGATCACTTAAACGTTCACGATTATAATTGCACGCCACGTCGAGACATAACGACCCAGGGATTCACTATACTCCTTGGTTAATTGGTCTGAGACGTTTGACTTAATTGACCATTCACTTGGTTGATTTAGTTGACCGTACATGACCAATCATGTTGCTTGGAAGAGTTCCTGAGCCCTAGGGTCGATCATTTAAACGTTTGTTAATATCGTTGATTTGAGTAGCAAATAACCTTGTTGTTTCATCTTGTTTTGCCATTAAAGCTTGTTGACTTTGAATCAATTGCTTAATCAACTCATCCGTGGGCGTTTGATTTGGAATAACACTTTGATTTTGATTATTAAAATTCTGCCCACGGTTTTGAAAATTGCCATGATTCTGATTTCCATGATTAAAATTCCCATGATTATTATTCTGAAAATTCCCTTGAATCGGGGCTTGATTTGATTTCCCTGAAAATTCCGATTGTGGTTAACACCTTTGTTTTGAAAACCTTGATTTGTCCGATTTTGATTTTGATTAACTTGATGTGTACGGTTTTGCACATTGTTATTATGATTCTGATTTTGAAAACCGGGTGGTCCAAGATAATTGCCTGAACGGTAGCTGAGAAGATTTCGATCTCCTTGAGGTTGTGGGTAACCGTTTCCACCCATGTTTTCAGCATACACGTTCTCTTGAGCATAAGCTCCGGTTGACGGACACTCGTAATACGGATGTGGACCACCACAAGTAACACAACTCTGATTTACAACATTCACTTGATGAGTTGGTTTTTCAATAGACATTGCATCAACTTTCTTACTTAGAGCCACTAGCATACTCATCATTTCATCATTATTTTTACCAGTATTAGAAACTTGAGGTTTATTTCTAGACATTCTCACACGAGCCTTATTCTCAATTATCATGAAAGCATCATTCGTGTTTCGAGCCAACAAGTTCCCACCCGCAGCAGAGTTGAGTGAGTCTTGGTCAACATGACTTAACCCATTATAGAAAGTATCAATCTGCTGAAGGGATGTGAACCCATGGTTCAGACATTTTTCCAACAAATCTTTATATCGATCCCAGGCTTCGCTGAACGACTCATCAAAAGCTTGTTGGAATCGAAAGATTTGGGATCGAAGATTAGAAGTTTTAGAAGGAGGATAGAAATAATTCACAAACTTAAAAGCAAGATCATTCGAAGTGTGAATCGAATTCGGCGGTTCCTTTTCCAGCCAAGTCCGGGCTGCCCCTTTAAGGGAGAAAGGAAACAACTTCAATTTTACCACATCGTGAGGAACTTGATTCATCCTAATGGTCTTAGTGATGTCAGTGAAATTTCTTATGTGAGCATATGGGTCTTCGTGTTCAAACCCGTGAAAGGATATACTCGTGATCAAGTTGAGTAATCCGTGATTGATCTCAAAATTGGCATTGATGTATGGAATCACGATGGCTCTCCTCACACCATTGAATGGTGATTGGAGTTGTTCCTCCATCGGACGTGGATCAAAAGCCGGTTGTGGTCCCATCGGAGGGATCACATTGTGTTGAGGACCACCCATCGGCGGGGGTCCATTGTGCTGTTCGTTCTGGTTCATTTCCTCGTCGTTAAGGAAATGAACCCGATTATTATGTCGTAAAACCCTCTCGGAGTTTGAGAACAGAGAAGTAAGATTCTCAGAAGTAGAATGGGTGTGCATACACCAAAAACAAAATCAAAAAGGAAAAGAAGAAGAAAAGAAAAAGGAAAATCTTTTTGTTTTTGTTTTTTTCAAACAAATCTCAAAAACTTTTTATTTCTTTTGTTTTTTTCTTTTAATAAAATGTTACGTTAATCGTAACCGTTTCCTTCAAAACTACTCGCGACGGAACGAGAAAGAAGAGTGTTTCTCTCTTCAGCTAGCAACTTAATGTCTTGGCTTCCGTATTTCCCGCTTATTCGGTTGTAGAATTGAAGTAATCCGATAAACAAGTAATTTCACGTTTTTCTTATGTTGTAAGGCTTATTTGGTTTACAACGCCCTCCCATCCACGGGAGAGTCGAGGCTGTAACTTTATTTTTGTATTTTTGTAAACACTTTAGGAAAAGTGTTTTTGATTTTTTAATTTTTATATTTTTATAGAAAATATATACAAGATAGAGGAAGGCTTATCAAAACACGATTTTTTTCAAAACGAATATTCAGAAACTCACTTCAACCTTCCTTGGCAGCGGCGCCAAAAATTGATTGATTCAAAATCAATTATATAATATATAAGTATAATATCGAGGAGATCCGCAAGAAATACAGATCACCCGAGTCGTATCCGTACGAAGGTGTGAATGGAATCAAAGAATATTGATTCGCGAAAACCGTGTAGTGAAAAGTGAATAGTGAAAATTGTGATCAAGTAATTCAAATAATGACAAACAATCACGAATTATGCAAGATGTACAAGTTATGTATGCACTAAAGTTAAAATTCTAAAAACGGAAATGCAAACACGATTTTTAAAACGTAACGTACAAATTTAAAACGTAACTTCTAACGAAAAATGATCCTACAAATTTGAAACAATTTTCTAAAAATCTTAAACTACTAAAAAGAATTTTCAGAAAAAGAAAAATATTTTTTTGATTTTTTATTTATTTTCTATGAATTTATTTATGTTTTTGTATTTTTAAATGAATTAAAAATAAAGAAAAATGGAAACATAAAAATGAAAAATTCAAATTTAATTCTGAAAAATCTAAAATATCATAAAAGAATTTCCTAAAATATTTTTGGATTTTTTATGGCTTTTTCTGAATTTTTATTGATTTTTATTTATTAAAAAGTATATAAAAATGATTTAAATCAAAGAAAAATTAAGAAAAATAGCAAAACAACTCAGAAAAATCTGAAAAATTAATAGAAATTCTAAAATAATAAAATAAACTTGGAGAAAAATTTGGAAACAAAAATAAGCTGAAAAAGTGCTGATTCAGGCCAAATTAGCTTATCACAAGTGCTTATTTACCAAACTGAATGAAACTTGAAACACAGATGTTTGATGCTCAATAATACTCAGAAATACCAAACTCAGATCATAAATTGCACAGAAACTTAGATAACTTTGCAATAAGCAGTCAAAGATAATCCAAATGATAAGCACAATCCAAATAGAATAAGCCAGAAACAAAAGGATCATACACAACACTTATACAACTTCAATTGAACTCAGAAAACTCAAATGATAACAGGTATAAGCTCAATGAAGCAAAAGCAGGCCTATATTCCAATTCAGCTTTTCTGTCTCAAATGTACTAACTAACAGAAGCAATAAGCTCACTAAATAAGCTCAAAAGTACCAGCTTATGGGGGCAAAAGCTAGAATGCTATACTGAGGTACTACTAAAACCAAAAACTCTTTCAAAAACAACCAATAGCTTCTCTAATTTGACCAAAATTCAGCAGCTATTAAGACTATTAAATCTGATAAAGTTGACTATTTAGAAACTTACACTAGTTTGACTTTACCCAGGTTCTACTAATCAAAATCTACTAAAATAAGTGAAATTAAGCTACAATGAAACTTTATTAAGCTGACTATAACTAAAATTCACCTACAAATTCAATTACACTAACAACTTTCCACTAATGCTAATAGTTAAGCTATTATAAAGCTATCTTTGACTAATCTATGTTTTAACCTACTGTTTTAATGACTTATTACTCTATTATATATCTGATGATATCTGTATATGAGTTTATTTCAGTTAAACAACAGCAACTCCACTCAAAACCAAGTTAATCCAAACACTCTCTTATTATCAAATCTCACTAAGCTTATCTGCTTTAAACATCTAATGACCAAAACTGTGAACAATTCAACTTACTAATAACTAATATAAATCAATTGAACATTAAACTACAATTGTAATCAACTCAAACTCAAATCCACAATAGAAACAATTACACTAAAATTGCTATGAAACACAGATACAAATCAAACAGATTATTAAAATGATCAATCAAGCTAAATTTCAACAATGATTAGCACTAAAACAATAAATTACTTCAATCAAACAGTAACTAACTCATTGCACTACAGTTAAACAGAAGTATGAAAATAGAGTCCAACAATGAAATTTTACCAAGTCAAATCCCCCTCAGCTAGAACAGAGGGGGCTCACTAAGCAAGCTTGTCTCTAGACAGGCAAAGAGCTTCCAATTCCCTCTTTGTTCTGTCACAAATTCCCAGAATTCACCACAATCTCATAACTTTGACTATTGTTGACTTTTATAAGAACTTGAGCAATTATCAGTTACAACTCCACAACTCACATTCACTCAAGCTACAAAGCTTAAATGAATGTTTCTAAACTCAAATTAAGCTTGAATGCAAGCTGAGATAAAGAATAACAATTTATTTTTGTATTTTTTGTTGTTTTTCTGATTTTTTTAATTTTTATGAATAAAAACTTGAATCTAATATAACTTCTGAATTTATAAAAGCTAAAGTAAAAACTCTAAAGTGAACTTTATGATTTAGAAATAAAGGTAAACAGCTTATCAATAAGCTAGAAAGTAAAACGGATTCAAATATTAAAACAAAATTAAAGGAAAATGAACTAAACTTTTATTAGAACAAATGACAATTACAAGAAATGAATTGATTTAAGCTAACACTATTCTACAAACATTTTGACAGCATTTCATTACCCTAAACCTACATACCAAATGAGGTGGTGAGGAGGGCTTTAAATAGCAGAGGGTATGCCTTGGGGTCTTCAAGTGCCATGCTGGCAATCCAAGTGAAATGTGCTTTCTCCCATCATCTTATCACCATTAGATCATACTTGTGTTTCTTCTCTCAATCCACAACCCTTGGATCACTAAAATCGATGTGGCTCAGCCAATGATATACTGCCATCTGTCTCAATATATATATTCTCTCTGACATGTGCTGACACGCTTCTAGAAGGCGAATCCAAGGCTTGGTATGACGCGTTCCCGCCAATCTCTCTCTGCCAAGTGTCAATCACAGCTTCTAATAATCTCTTTGACACGCCTTAAGCACGTGGTTGACCTTCTAGAACAACCAATTATTGGTTAATTAAAGTGGCTTGAGTCAATTGAGCCAATTGGTGCATTAGGGTTCATGTGGTTCATGCTTTTCTGGGTTCAAGTGATATTGGGGCTAAAAGGGGCGGGTATGAGTTATTAATAGTTGTTTGACTCATTTTTGACCATTGACCCGTAGATATTATGTTGACCATGGGATGGGCTTGGGTAAAGGGATAGTTGGACTTGGGCTCATTAGTTTTGGACTTAATAATTGGACAAGGCTTAGATCTTAATTTTCAGAATTTGTAATAATAGAAATCAAGGACCAAACTTGTAATTATTGAATCTTCAAGGACTGATTCTGCCATTGTTCCAAAAATAACTTTTAAGGACTTAGTTTGCCAATTTCTGAATTATGAAGGGTTGAGTTGACTTTTCTTCAAATAAATCTCTAAGGGACTGAATATGTCAACTTTCAAAGTGCAGGGACCAATCTTGTCTTTTGATCAAACTTTCTCAAAAAGGGTGAATCTTGCAAATCTTCAAACTCTGAGGATCACTTTTGACAATTTGAGCTTAATTGAATTGCCAGCTTTGACCTTCTGACTTGTTCCACTCTCGTGCTCGTTTTTGCCGGATTTCGTTTGTTTTTCGTCATTTTACGAAATATCCGTACCTGCACATTCACAATCACAAAAACATGTTTTCTTTAGCGTTTTGAGTTAGTTTTTGGATTATTAAGTCCTATTTTGGCTCAGAAAAGGTGAGTGAATAAGCACTCACCAATCACGATTCACATTATTCTTTAGAATCTAATTGATGGTATTGAACATATGTGCAATCATTGAAACTCAATTAAAAAGGAAAAAGTTGTGTAAGATTGGATATAGTATTTTTAGAAATTGGGAATGGGTTAATAATATGAGCTATTGTGACAAAGGGTGTAGAATTATGGTGGGATGGAATGGAGATATTGTCAATGTGAATGTGATACATTACTTGAAACAATCTGTCTTGTGTAAAATCGAAGCCATTAAAGGAAGTTTAACAATGTTTTGTACTTTTGTTTATGCTTCTAATAGTGGAATTGAAAAGAGAGAACTATGGATGGATCTTGGGTTGTACAAAATAATTGTAGGATATGCAGCATGGGTAATGATGGGTGATTCTAATGTCACACTTGATCCAAATGAACACTCTTCTGGAGGGTCTAGTATGACAAGATACATGTGTGAATTTAAAGATTGCATCAATATGGTTGAAATGGTGGATGTAGCAAGTTCAGGGATGTTCTTCACATGGACCAAAAATCTCTATAAAGCTAAGACAGGGAATCATACTGGAGTTCTCAAGAAGTTGGACAGAGTTATGGGAAATGAGGATTTTATTAGTAAGTACGCTCAAGCTCATACTCTTTTCTTACCCTATATTATCTCAGATCATAGTCCTGCCATTTTGGCTATGCCTAATACAGTGCATCCTAGAAGAAAAGCTTTCAAGTTTGCTAATTTTGTGACTGAGAAAGCTGAGTATATTGAGGTGATTAAAGATAATTGGGTTAATGAGGTGTCTGGATGTCATATGTTTAAACTTGTTCAGAAGTTTAAAATGTTAAAGAAACCTCTGAAGAGATTAGCTTGGAAGGATGGTGATGTATTTTGTAATGTGATTAAGTTGAAAGAAGAATTGAAAGGTGTGCAGGAAAAAAATGATAAAGATAGAGGAGAGTGAGTTGTTATTAAAATACAATGAGGCTGTAAAGAAGATTGAGGAAAAATTGTTATATCAAAAAGCTAAAGTTAAATGACTAAGCTTGGGTGACAGGAATAATGCTTTCTTTCACAGAACATTGAAGAATAGGAATAATAGAAATAGAATAAATGTTGTACAAGATGAAAAGGGGAATAGATATGAAGGTGATGGGGTTGCTACTCAGTTTGTGAATCATTTTCAAAAGTTTATGGGTAATTGTATTGATGTTATAAGTTTGCCTGACTTGGATTTTAGCAAAAAATTAAGTAAGGAGGAGGCAGAGTACATGATTAGAGAAGTAAGTAATGCTGAGATTAAAAAAGCTATGTTCCTTATTGATGATAACAAGGCCCCTGGTCCAGATGGGATCTCGTCACATTTCTATAAAAAAAAAAAAAAAAAAAAAAAAAGCATGGGGTATTATTGGTGAAGATGTGTGTGCAGCTGTTAGAGAATTCTTTGGATCTGATAAGATCTTATCTGAGATTAACTCTACATTGATTTCTTTGGTTCCAAAATTACAAACAGCTGCTAAAGTGTCTGACTATAGACCTATAGCATGTTGTAATGTCATATATAAGTGAAAAAGTAAAATCATTACTGAAAGAATGAAGAAAAGTCTTGGGAAGTTGGTTAGCAATAATCAAAGTGCTTTTATTCCTCAAAGACATATCCAAGATAATATCTTGATCTCCCAAGAATTACTCAAAGGATATGGTAGAAAGGATGGTCCTAAGAGAGTTGCTTTGAAAATTGACTTTCAAAAGGCCTATGACACAGTTAATTGGAGTTTTTTGAAGGACATTCTTAAAGGATTTGGATTTCATGTCAGAATGGTTAAATGGATTATGAATTGTGTGACTACTACAACATTTTCAGTATGTGTTAAAGGTGAAAGTTGTGGTTACTTTAAGGGTGGAAGAGGGCTCAGACAAGGGGACCCTATGTCACCTTACTTGTTCACACTTGTTATTGAAATAATTAATCTTCTCATGAAAAAGAAAGTGGAGGAAAGTAGCCTGTTTAAGTATCATTTTGGTTGCAGAAAGCTTAAGATCACCCATGTATGTTTTGTAGATGATCTTATAATGTTTTGTCATGGTGATAAGCACTCAGTTCAGGTGATTAAGGAGGTAATTGAAGAATTTGGATCAGTATCAGGTTTACTTCCTAACTATTCTAAAAGCATAATCATTTTTGGAAGCATTAAACATGCTGAGCAGCAAGAAATATTGAGTGTGGTGCCTTTTAAAGTTGAGTAATTGCCTGTGAAATATCTTGGAGTTCCTCTGATTACTAAAAGAATTAGAGTAAAGGAGTGTAAAAGTTTGATTGATAAGATTAGGAATAGGGTGTTGAATTGGAAGAATAAATGTTTGTCCTATGTTGGAAGATTGCAACTTGTTGCATCTATTTTGGAGTCTATTCATGTATACTGGGCAACTGTATTCTTGCTTTCTATAACTGTCATTGATGATATTAATAGACTTTTGAAGGGCTTCTTATGGAATCAGAATGATAAAGCTAGTGGCAGGGCAAGAGTGGCATGGGAGAATGTTTGTAAATCAAAAGCTCAGGGTGGTTTGGGCTTAAAAGATCTGGGTGTTTGGAATAATGCAATGATAGTTAAGCATTTATGGAATGTGGCAGAAGACAAAAATTCTTTATGAGTCAAATGGATTAACACTTAAAATTTAAAGGGAAGGAAAATATGGGAAATTAATGAGGAAGGTTTTGATAGTTGGGGATGGAGGAACATTTTAAGAATGAGAAATAAGGTCAGAGATCATATTGTATTTAAGATTGGTGATGGTACAAAAGTCTCTATGTGGTTTGACTCATGGGCTCCTATAGGTGCTTTGAATAAATTTGTTTCATACAGAGACCTTTATGATGCCAGATTCAGGGCTAACATGACTGTGAGAGATTTTGTAGTGGAAGAAGCAGGACAGTGGCCTAATGAATGGTATAGCAAGTTTCCTAATATTACACAACTTTAACAAATTGAGTTGGATCCTTAAAAGAAATACTCTTTAATATGGAAGATGAATGATGGTTCTATAAAGAGATTTGCTATTAGGAGGGTATACAGTGAATTACATGGTGGTGGGGAAGATGTAAGATGGAGCAAATTGATATGGTTCTCTCAAAATATTCCTAAACATGAATTTATATTGTGGCTTGCTGTTCAAAGTAAACTGCCAACTCAAGATAAGATAAGAAGATGGGGGACTTATGATCTCATGGTATGTTTACTCTGCTATTGTGATATTGATTCCCATGATCATTTGTTTTTCAATTGTTCCTACACTAGTCAATTTTGGGCAAAAGTTATGCACAAACTTAAGATGCAGTTCTCCAATACAAATTGGGAAGGGGTGTGTGAAAAGTTTGTAGAATGCTACAATGGCAACTCTGTGGGAAATATTGTTAGAAGATTGTGTCTAGCTGCAAGTGTCTACTTGATATGGCAGGAAAGAAATAACAGGATCATTAAGGAAGAAAAAAGATCAGTGGAAGATTTATTCAAAAGTTTATGTGATGTTATTAAAATGAGACTGTCAAGTTTAAAGATGAAATGGTCTCAAGCTGTATGTGACACTGAAAAAGTGTGGGATATCAAATTAAATGTGATTGCTAGTAAGTGAACTATGATTAGAAGATCACAAGTGGAATGTTGGGGTGGAGGTTGGTTTAAGGAGTGTTTGGCACATCTGATATTTGGCTTAGCAGATGAATTTCAAGAAGAATGTTGTTTTCTATTAAGTTCTGAATGGAATCTTTGCAAGATTTATCCTTTATATACTCAATCTTCTACTTTGGAAGGTAAAGTATTAGTTTATTCACTCATAAGCAAATGGCCTTGTACCTTGATATCTTTGGAAAGCTTATTTCAATTTCAGCCTGGAAACTCTTTTAGGCCTTTGTTAGGTAAAAAGTAGGTTCCAGTGTTGAATTTGAGTTAAGTGGGATAAAGAATCATAAAGTAGGTTTCCTGTTTTTGAAGGGTAGAGTGAATAGGTGGGTGGGGTATGATGAATGGAATAATGAGGAGTGTAAGATGATCCTATTTGGTCCATTCAATGCCTCACTATAGGAGGTAAGGTGGTGTCTCCCTCCAGGTGAGTGTTTCCAAGTTTCTGAAGCCATTTGTAAAGATGGAAATGTAGGGGACTTGGAAGAGCCCTTGACTGGGTTGAGTGAATGGGTACCTAGTGAAGCCATTGTCCTTTTCTTGTTTAATTCACTGTGGTGGCAGGCTGAGTGAGTTAAATGAGGTGGAGAAATGGAAATGTAGCTAGATAGTATGGTCCTTAAAGGTGAATAAAACTCTTGTTTCTTGGTTGAAGCTGGGAGTTTTTATCTCTATTGTATGGGGTTTTCAGAATATTGTCTAATATAGTTGTTTTGTGATAGCAGTAGTATCAGAGATTAATATGTAGTTGATGAATTGTTGTATTCTTTGTATCTAGTTTCTGTCTGGGTATGCCCAAGACAGATGATGCTGAGTTATAAATGTACACAGTTGATAATGATAATTGTTGATACAAAAGTTGGGCGTTCCTTATTTAGATCCCTGTTCTTGTACCAATTAGACCTTAATGCTTGAGACCTGCGCACTAAGAAAGCAAACAAACACCGTTAGGCTTATCGTGGGATTGTCTCCCACGATTATCCTCCGGTGTGAGAGTAAGTAATCGGTTTTAGGGTTATGTAGAAGAGTTAGGGTTGTGAAGTCGTACCTTTAACGTGAGTTATGGTTTTGTTTATATAGGCACGTAATCCTTATTGGATACGTGCTCCTTACTCTTCAATATATATCCGGTTTGATATATATCCCTTAAATAGGAGATATCTATTTCCAAACCATAAATAACTTTGGTTTGGGATTTCGTGAGCCCAAACCGTTAGCATGCTGGCCCAAATCATTGCTATGATAGCCCACTCGTGGTGGGCTTGGGCGTTAGTAATGTTTATTATTTGGGTGCGTGACCCGAATATAGACTATACGTCATCATGTCCCCCCATTCTAGTGGTGTATACTAGACTAATAATATCAGCGGGAAGCGTGGCGGGAAAAGTTCAATATTTTCACCGCCAAAAAGTAGAACTAATTATCTAGTCACAAAATATCAAAAATACCTCGGTAAATGGGGAGGTCATCCACGTGTCCTTCGGAAAACGTGAAAAAGTGTATGTACCTTATGGTATTCTAGCCATACGATAGTGATAGTGGGATCCACGTGGCACTCATCCGAAGCAAGGGGAAAACCCTATATAAAGGGTTCCCCGTTTCACTGTTATAACCACAGTGAAAAAACGTCATTTCCCTTTAAATCCTTCTTTAAGAAAACTAATATCTTCGAGAGGTAATTACGTGTGCGCATTAAAATGGTCCGTCACTTAGAAGAGTTCCGTTCTGAGATGGACGAGGATGAACTTCGTCAGTTCACCTCCGACTATTACATCCCTCTCGATGTGCATCCGGAATTACCGGATGCCGACGCATGCATCGCGGATTTCCCTGAGGGGAAAATAGGGGTATACACGCACTTTTTTGAGTTCGCAAACCAGCACGTGCCTATATCCCAATTTTTGAGCGACGTGCTCAAGTTTTACCGCCTGCATATTTCGCAGCTGCACTGTATAGGTGCGGCGAAAATAACAAATTTCGAGGTAAACTATCGTTTACTCGCAGTGAGGCCTACCATTAACCTTTTCCGTGCGTTCTACCACACGTCGTGGTTGAACGGGTGGGTGACATTTTCCAAGCGCCCAGGGCGCTATCAGTGTTACACTGATAAAATAGACGCCCTAAGGGGTTGGAGGGAAAGGTTTTTTTGGATAGATGATAAGGTTTTCACCACGCTCTCTGGGTTTTATACTCAAGGAGGGCTTCTAAAAGATGAGCGCCCAGATCCCGGTACGTACAGCGTGGAGGATGCGGAGATCATTAATGAGAACCGCATCCCAATCAAAACCTATCCCGAGGAGTTCTTGGTGCACATGGGAATGAGCCGCAACTACTTCGGGGGAAGTGATGAAGTGCCAACATTTTTGGATGGAAGCGGCCGGGATGGGTGCTTGTCCTTTCTTATCCTCGCGTTTATAATGTAAGCTTCCTTGTATATATTGATTTTATCCACTAACTTGCTCTTTTCTTGTTCGTTCATGTGTTGCGCAGAGATGGATCTATTTGTCGTGGTTAAGTTAGCAAAGCCTACGCAGGTGACTGTGGGCGTGCGCCCTCTGAGGGAAGATGAAGTGACCATCTTGGAGGCTACTGTTGGGCGCCTGCTGGAGCTTGCACGAGAAGAGCCTTCTGACGCATCACAGCCTGTTGTGAATGTGACACCAGTGCAGACTGTGCCTGCGCAGGGAGTGGTGGCGCCTGAGGTTGCGCGCGCTGAGTCGTCCACTAGTGTTGGGATCCTCAAAGTGGATACTGATTCTAAAGAGGAGCGCTAAGGTGCGAATCGTAAGGCTGCTGATGATGGTGGTGAGGGTACCTCCAAGCGCAGACGTCATACCATCATTGTGGATGAGTCCACAGAGGAGGAGACGTGATGAGTGCTCAAACACTCATCATTTTTTGTCAAATCTGAACTGCAAAACATACAAAAACACACAGAAATGCATCAAAATACTGAAAATATTCCAAAATTGTGTTTTATATGTTTTAGATGCAAAATGTTTAAAAACAAATGAAAAACGAACAAAGTTTGCATAATTGGCAGTTTCAGTCCCTCAAGTTTCATAAAATAACAAAACTAGTCCCTAAAGGTTTAAAATGAAAGAAAAGTCAACCTAAGGAATTTAAAATTCAAAATTTATCATAATTGGTCCTTGGGTGAAAGTTTGAGAAAATGTACAAAAATAGCCCCTCAAGTTTCAAATTAGGCAGTTTTAGTCCCTGGGAATTTTAAAGTTGAAAATATCTTTTGTGGCCCTTATATTATTCATATATGGCAGGAATATACCCTTGGAACAAGTTTGTGAGATTGATAAATCACACCCTCCATTTTCAGCAAATACACAAATTGGTCCTTGTGATTTAATTTTTACAAACAAACGGATCCCATTGATATTAATTGCCCAAAAAAAACACCCCACCCTTCCAAGCCCACAAATAATAAAACCCTACCCCATAACCCAACACAACCAACACCAGCCCACCCTTATTACTCCATCTTGGCCCATTTCACCCCCAAGCCCACCAAAGCCACCCAACCGTTTTAAATAATGGAAAACCAGTCAACCCTCAGGTTTGACCCACTCCATCCACCTCCCCCCGTGACCCTGCAAATTACCAACACCATCATCACCCCTAAACCTACCTCAACTCTGCCAACACTCCACCCCTACCCCTAATTCACTACCTTTCCACCACAAAAATACAAACCCACCCCCTGCCAAGTACTATTTGCCAAATGGTTGTAAAACCATTTTCCCGCCAAAAGCAAATGAAGGGCCAAGATCGTTTCTACTCATCCTAAGGCTCAAAAGCAAAGTGGGATATGCCAAAAAGACCCACTGGAAGCATATAAAAGAAGAAAAAGGGAGATGAAGCAGGGAGTTAGTTAGTAGTAGTGGTGTAGTATTTAGTTTTAGCTTTTTATTTTGAATTAGTGTAACCAGTTGATTTAAAATTCCAAGTTGTAATCTCAGTTCTGATAATATAATTTCTAGTTTATTTAATCATCAATTCCATTTTCATTGTTCAATTTAAAATTTGCTCAAAATTCTTAGATTTCTCATTTTACCCAAAAGTTGCTAAATTGGATTACTTACTGATTCATAAGGGTCATTTTATCAAATAAAGTTGATTGCAACCATTACATTTCATTTTCACATGTTGTACTTAAAATACAAAAATATAAAAAATTTCAGTGATAATTGAAAAATTCAAAAAGAAAGAAGAAGAAAAGAAAGAAGTTGTGGAAGCAGGGTTTAGAACCTCTTGGGAGGTAATTAGGTTGGGATGGAAACTAGTTCAATAATGGTTTGAGCACAAATCTTGTTGTAAGTTCTATTTTCAGTTTTTAGGATAAATCTTGCATAATTTGGAATTGTTGATTGTTGCTATTAACTGTTGTCTATCTTTGTTTATTTATGTTTACTTTAGTTCAATATCAGCTAACATGTCAAGTTCTTGGGTTAGATAAGTCAATTGCTTAACTAAGCTGTTATTTCAGCCTATTAGGGAGTGTTTGGTTTAGCGGATCTCTGTGTGTCCCAGTACGTTATTGTTGTTGTTTTTAGTTATGATAAGTTATGTTAGGATATATTAGTTAGTTAAAGCCATAACAGATCCATGTTCTTAAGAAAAAGTCAAAAAATTGGTTTAATGGTAGAATGGTGTTATCAGTAAGGTGATTTAGGTCCTCATATCATAGATTTAGTTAAAAGTAGTTGTCATTTAGCTTAATTTGGGTTCATACCAGTCACTTATAACATCTAGGTTCCATTCATGTCAATTGAATTTCACTTTGGTCAAAGCTTATCAAAACAGAAAAATGTCAAATGCACATGTTTGTCAGTTTCTTCAAAAATGGAGGGATTTTTCATGCTTCCAATTTTCAGAATTAGCTTATGAGCTTTTGGACTTTTAATATTTGCCAGCTTGTCTTTCATGTACTATTTTTATTATAATTTTTAGATTTTTTTTTATTAGCTTAAGGATGCCTTGAATATGCCTGTTTGACCATCTGTTGCCCTGTACCATATGGGTCAGGCTGACCCCTCAAATCCACAAGCTCATTCTGAGCTTGTCTTATGAGTTTATTACTTGTAAATTGGTGTTATGGGGAGCTTGTTGTACTAGCTAACTAGAGCTAAGCTCACATTGGATTTACAAGCTTATTTGAATAGCTTGATGGAAGCTTGAACCTTGCCCCATTTTGCCCCTCTAAGCTGATTCAACTCAGTATAAGCAGCCCTCTTTTCATAAGCTTGCACAGAGCTTATCTGTGAGGTTTAAGCTGAGTGCTTGGGCTTTTTAGATAGCTCAACCACCAAACTCTTTGGTTCAAGGCTTATTATAGGCTTATCAGCTTACCTAATAAGCTAAACTGACCCATGTAGCTTGGCCAAACCAACCTTGCATACTGAAGCATCAGTTGTATGAGCTTATTTCAAAGGCCTCCATCTAGCTTATTTGTGGTCCTTAGTAACTGCTTATTTGCTCATTTGAAAGCCCCCTACCCATCTTTCAGGTTCAAGTCCCACTTTGGACCCTGGGTCACCCCTGTGGGTCCCACAATGGGCTGAGTTTAGACCATTTATCCTGTTGGCCTGTTTGGATAGGTGTTTTGGTTTTGCTTATTGTGTGCTTTTTAGCTTATTCCTTGTGTTTTTCCTTATTGTTCCAGCTTATTAGGTCTCCCTCAGGTCCCTTTAGTTTATTTGAACCTTTAGTTAGCTTATTAGTCCCCTTATTCAGCTTTTCAGTTTTCAAAATTTCTTTTGAAGGCTTATTTGTAAACTGCTTATGATTTCCACTGTTTCTGAGCTTATTTGCAAATTATAAAAAGTTTGGTTTTTCAAAAGTTCATTATTTTTAGTAGTTAAGTGTGTTTGTAAAGAGAAAATCAAAAATAAAATTGTTTTGTAAAAAATGTTGTTAGTCAGATTCGCACCTGGGTGATTTGACTCAAACCTCAAACAGAGGTCATGCACCATCTCCCCTAGAAGTGTCTTAGTGTTTTAGATTTACCCTTTTTTATTTATAGTAGTTCATTCCCTTTTAAGCTAATAAGCTTAGCAGCTTATTTTTCCAGCTTATTTAAAAGCTTTTCATAACTTTTATATTTTTCCTAGCTTTAGTATACCACCTAGTATTTTTATAAAAAGTCTTATAATTTCTACTGTTCATTAGGTGTTTTTAATAATTTAAATTAGTTTTATTAGTTAATAATTAGTTTTTAATTAATAATAAATAATTAAAAAGTCAAAAAAATAATTTTCTTTTATTATTAGGTTCGTAAAAATATAATTTTCATGTCCGTAGGGTTAGCGTAGCATAAAATTCACGTTTTATTTTGCGCACTCGCGTTTTATTTAATAAACTTTTACGTTTTTAAATTTAGGTTACGTAAGTAAAAGTAGTTTGTAAAATAAAGAAAAACCAAAAATAAAAAAAGTGATAGCTTCTATTTAAGCCCTTTTGGCTTATTTTTCTGCTTATTTATAAGCAAACTCTAATTTTAAATTTAGATTACGTTTTAGGTTAACTAGGTTTCACGTTATTGTTAATATAGTTTGTTTAAATCGTTCTCATTCGTATTTCCTTAGTGTAATCATTCAAACCCTTATATACCTTTTCCTGTCCAAATTCACCCGATCACAAACCCGTTTTGATTACCATCACACCTCGTCGGGACATAACGACCCGGGGAAACCCTGTACTTCTACGGAGATTGACTCTTAGGCTGTTTGACCTTGTTGACCATCCTTTGGTCAATTTAGGTTGACCGTTTGGAGCCAATCAAGACGTCATCGTCTGTTGATGCGCAGGAGAATGCTAGGACTTAACCTTCATTTGAGTATTTATATGTATACGTGTTTTTCGCAGTGCCATTCTTTGATTTCTTTATGTCTGTGTGTAGTGACAGTGCTGCAGGGGGTGATGCAGCGTTTGTTGAGGGGTCGGTGCCACCCCAAGCGGCTCATGAGCATGTGGAGGAGCCGCTGAAGGTGAGTGAGGAGCTGTCTGCGCAGCAGCTAATGGAGGAGTTTGGTGCTGCTGTGGCGCGTCAGGCTGAGTTGGTCACTCAGCTGAAGGCGCGATATGTTGGTGAAGGTAGCAGTATTGCTCAGAAGGATGAGGAGATTTCTCTGCTTAGGGCGCAGTTAGCTGATGCGCGGGCAGATGTAGAGTCCACAACTGCATATGCTAGGAGACTCGCGAATGAGAAGCTGTCTTTGATGGCTGAAGTGAAGTGAGAGCGCGCTGAGACTGACCAGCATAGGGCCAATTGTGCGTGGGGCTTAAGGTACCTTCAAGAGAATAGAGCCCAGCACTTCGACAATCTCAATGGACTTCGCGAACGTGTGGAGGAGGCTCTGAAGGTTCAGGAGAGCAAGCTGCGCAAGTTGAGTATCGAGTATGATGAGGAGTTGTATCCTTATCTTATGTCTACTATTGCTGAGCGCAGGTATGTATCTTCTTTTGAATTCTTTGTTCACCACTATGTGTCATAATATCTTCAAACGCGTGTATTGTTGTATCCATAGGTGGTTGATCAGCCATGGTCTGCGCTTGGCAGCCATGGGCACGCTGGAGTCCCAGGAAGTCGTGGAGGCTTTTGGGAAAGTTATGGAGTGCGCTATGGCGCGTGGCAAGGCGCAGGCTGCAGAAGAGCTTCATGAGAGGTGCCTGGGTATAAAGCGGATGCTTTTGATGAGCTGGTAGAGGCCATGGAGAAGATGAAGGTCTTCGAATTTCCTCATATTGCCCGCTTAGAGCGTGATCAGGATTATCCGATCAGTGTAATCATGCAGGGCCTGACTCTGGCCAAACACATAGCTGAAGATGCGGAGGCGCAACCTGACTTCTTTTTTAAGCCAGATGAGTCGCAGCTGAAGGTGCATGTCTTTGCTCGCCCCCGCCACATGCTCGATCCCTTCGCTCTTGAGAAGGAGATTTCTTTGAAGAAATGCTTAGAGGCGCATGAGACAAGAGTTGCACATAAGAAGGGCGTGAAGGGGAAGGCCATTCTCTGCGGTGTTGGCGCAGCCCATCTCCCCAGGTCTGATGGGATTCCCGTTAGCGTGCCAACGGTATCTCAGGAGGATAACAGCCTTTTAAGAAGGCTGAGTGAGGCTGGGGAGTTGGCGTCTACAGCTAGTAGCTCAAGTCATAGGCGTGCTCATAGCATTTAGACATGTATGGATTTTTGTGGATGTAGTTTATATAAACCCATGATTCGTATAATAATATTTATCTTTTTTGTATGCCTTACTTGTATTATTTGTACTTAGAGTGTTTTCTTTTGTGTAAAAGGGTATCCAAGAGTCAAATTGAAATTGAGACATACAAAGAATGACTTGTATTAAGCACATAACTTAAAAAAAATCATAAGTGTAAAGATAGACTTGCATTGTGTTGCAAATACTATATCAAATGACCAAGAGTCTTGGCTCGTAAATAGCTAAGCATGTACAGTGTACGTGATGTTGCGCATCCTTCGTGGAATGCGCATTTGAACTTACTCCAACGTCTTGAAAGTAAGGCGCTTAGCAAGGATGCGTGATCCAGTGTTGATGGGTTTGCAACCCTCTTACTCAACGAGTTAGTTAGCAAGTTTACTCATCCTTTCTGCCATCGTAGGTCTTAATAAGTGCATGCACGCCATGTAGGCAAAAATATAAAATAACAGTATTGAGACATAAGAAAAAAATGTAAGCAATAAAGTTAAATGTGTTATGGAGTTAGCTAGAAACCACAACATTTTATTAATACTTGCAAGTTTTTTAAAATAAAAGACAATTCCTAAAAGAAAGAAAAATTCAAATACAGACATTTATTGGGCACGTACTAAAGTGCAAGGTTGTCTGCGTGTGGGCCGTAGCCTTTCCTAAATATAGCATCTCTTGAGATTGCAGATATTTCAAGTGCGTGCCAGCTCATGGCCTTCCATGTCGCGCAACTTGTACGCACCATTGCCTAGTGCATCTGTGACCTCATAGGGTCCTTCCCATTTGGGTCCAAGCTTGCCTGTGTATTCTGCGTGGCTTGCATCATTGGCGCGGTATACGAAGTCCCCTGGCCTGAATGAAGTGTGTTTAACTTTTGCACCGTAATACTTCTTCATCTTTGATTTAGCTTTTGCTTCACGTATAGCTGCGTATTCGCGTCTTTCTTCCAAGAGATCCAAGTCTATGCGCCGCTCATCGTCATTTGTTGTGACATTTATTTCCGCCGTACGGATAGTTGGAATTCCGATCTCGGCTGGTATGACAGCCTCTGTCCCATAGACAAGAGAGAATGGTGTGTCTCCAGTACTGGTTTTAATTGTTGTGCGGTGCGCCCATAAAACATGTGACAATTCATCCACCCATCTTCCTTTATGTATGTCGATGCGCACTTTTATTTCCTCGCCCAGACTGCGATTCGCCCGTTCGAATAAGCCATTGGTTTGTGGATGCTTAACTGAAGCAAAGTGTTGTGTAATGTTTAATTGCGTGCACCAGTCTTTGAACAGGTTATCACAGAATTGTTTTCCGTTGTCCGAGATAATTTCTCCAGGTAGTCCAAAGCGACATACGATGTTGTCCCACACGAAGCGTTTGACTTGGTTGCCTATGATGCTTGCCACTGCTTTTGCCTCAATCCACTTAGTAAAATAATCTATAGCTACGATGAGGAATTTAAGCCCTCCCGCCGCAACTGGAAAAGAGCCTGCAATGTCAATGCCCCATTTATAGAATTGCCATGGTGAGGTGATGGGGGTTAGCTCTTGTTGTGGTCGGCGCGGAATGGGTCTATGGACTTGGAAATCGCTGCATTCTTTATCATGTCTCGTGCATCGCGATGCATAGTAGGCCAATAGTAACCTGACCGCAGGGCGCGCGCCACTACAGACCGTGGTCCTGAGTGCATGCTGCATGAGCCAGCGTGAATCTCTCGGAGTACGTAATCTGCCTGGAGAGATCCAACGCACCGGAGCCATGGTTGTAGGAATGAACGTCGATATAGGACGCCATCTCGGAGTTCAAATTTCTGCGCTGTGCGCCGTACCCTACGAGCATCCTTTTGATCTTGTGGTAAGATTCCTTTTCTTATAAATTCAATGATAGGTGTCATCCACGTAGGATCCTGTTCTTCTATCACCGTGGATATTTCCATCTCCGAGATTGATTTGTCTTTCAGAGTTTCCACCAATACCTGTTTTAATAGGTGCGCAAAACTTGTAGATGCGATCTTGCTAAGCGCTGTTTTCTCCTCTAGGGACTTGTTTGATGGTAAACCTATCAAAATTCTGAATTAGGGACTTGGTTTTTTCGAGGTATTGGACCATGTGTTCATCCTTGGCTTCATATTCCCCTAGCACGTGATTGGCTACCAGCCTGGAATCTACATTTGCCTCTAGGTTACGTACACCCATTTGAGTTGCAATGCGTAGTCCAGCAAGTAAGGCTTCATATTCTGCCTCATTATTTGTGGCTGTGAATTCGAAGCGCAGTGCGTAAGTGAATTCCACTCCATCTGGATTAGTGAGGATAAGGCATGCGCCTGATCCATCTACGCACGAGGATCCGTCTGTGAATAGAACCCATGGTTCTTGTAATTCTACCATGTTTATTGAAGGTGGAGTATCGGTATCTGGCTTCTCAACAATGAAGTCAGCTAATATCTGCCCCTTGATTGCAGTGCGTGGTCTATACGAGATGTTGTACTCGCTCAATAACACACTCCATTTTTGTAGCCGTCCTGATGCGTCAGGTTTAGAGATAACTTGTTTGATAGGCTGGTCCGTTATGACAGCTATTGGGTGCGCCTGAAAGTATCTGCGCGGTCTTTTAGCTGCAAATACTAAAGCTAGGACCAGCTTTTCCATAGCAGTATAGTTAGTCTCTGTCTTCTTAAGTGCTTTGCTCACAAAGTATATGGGTGTTTGAACGGAGTTCCAATCTGTCAATAATACCGCGCTGACTGCTCCCTGAGTTGCAGATAAGTACATGATCAATTCTTCCCCTGGTCGGGGTGCGACAAGTTTGGGAAGCGCTGCAAGATGTTGCTTGAGTTGTTGGAAGGCTTCCTCCGCCTCCTCAGTCCAACGAAAGTCTCCCTTTTTTGTACACTTCGTGCGTGTTTTAAAAAGAGGGAGTGACTTGTCTGCTGATTTGGACAAAAAATGGTTTAGCACAGCTAGCTTTCCGTTTAATGACTGGACTTCTTTCAATGTGCGCGGTGAAAGGAGGTCGATGACAGCTTTTGTCTTTTCTGGGCAAGCTTGAAGCCGTCAGGTTCTATTAAATATCCAAGGAACATGCCTTCTGTCGCGCCAAAAGTACACTTCTTGGGATTTAACTTCATGTTTATCTTTCCCAATGTTTTGAACGTCTCCTCGATGTCGCGCACCAATTCCTCCTCAGTATGACTCTTTATAACAAGGTCATCGACATAAACTTCCAAGTTGCGACCTACTTGCTTTTCAAAGGCCATGTCCACCAATCTCTGGTATGTTGCGCCCGCGTTCTTTAGACCAAAAGGCATTTTTGTGTAGCAATAGACCCCTTGACTTGTGTGGAAGGCTGTTTTTTTCTTCATCCTCCTCAGCCATCTGAATTTGATGATACCCTTTGTATGCGTCTAGGAAACATTTAAAGAGATACCCACACAGAGATTCTATCTTCCAGTCTATTTCTGGTAGTGGGTATCAGTCCTGTGGACATGCTTTATTAAGATCAGTAAAGTCGACGCACATTCTCCAACTGCCATCGCTCTTTTTTACCATTACTGGATTGGAAAGCCAATCATGGTAGTAGACTTCCCGCATGATGCCTGCGTCTACCAGTTTGTGTACTTCTTCCAAGATGGCTTTTGCGCGATCTGGGGCTTGGCCGCGCTTTTTCTGTCGTATTGGGGGAAAATCCTTGTCGGATTTTTAGTTTGTGCTCCGTGATAGATCGTGGCACTCCAGTCATGTGCTTTGGTTCTCATGCGAAGATATCTATGTTCTTTTGCAAGAGTGCGCACACAGCTGCTTTGCCCTTGTCAGATAGAGACCCTCCAATTGATATGTTTTGATCTGGGTAGTCAGGGTGAATGGCGACCTTTAGGTTTGGTATTTTAGTTGCGCGCTGTTCTGGAACACTCTCCACTTCACTGGTTACTGTGTTACATTCTTTAGGCGGTACGGTAGTATTGTAGAGGGTGACAATGCCCCCTTCTACTGGGAATTTGAGCATCCCGTGTGTTGTGGATGGTACAGCACGCATGGATGATATTTCAGGTCTCCCAATGATGCCGTTGTATGGTGAAGGAGACTTGATTATCATGAAGTTTATCCAGGTTGCTGTAGAGTGTTGTTCATCACCAACGACTACAAGTAAGCGTAATTGCCCCATAGGCCATATTTTTTCTCCTGTGAAGCCAGTCAGCAACGTCGTGGCCGAAATTAATTGACTTTGTATCTCTCGTCGCAGCCTCTTGAAACAGTGTTCATACAGAATGTCTGCGGATGCTCCTCCATCAATATACATGCGACGAATATCGTGTCCCCCAGTATGTCTCTCAATGGTTAGCGGCTCTACTACTGCGTTGTCCGCAGCTAGAGTGGGGAAGGATATTTCATTCCCAACAGAGAATTTTTGACTGGCCTTTTGCTTTGTCTTGCGCTGCCATGACTGTATCATGTAAATAATGTCAGCCTTATCTTTTGGATGGCTCTTTCTTACCTCCATTCTTTTGTTTATCCTTCCCTTCTTTAATATTCTTAACGAGATGATCCATTCTACCCTCCTTTACTAGTTTGTCAATTAGTTGTCGTAGTTGGACACACTCGTTTGTGGTATGGCCCTTTTGTCCATGGTATTCGTAGTATCCATTCCCTACATGCTGATCCTCTGAAGTGCGCATTGGTGGGGGTTTTGAGAAGTTTGCGCCTTCTGTTACAAATATCTCCCTTGGAGTTTTCGTGAGGGGGGTATACTTGTCATTGTCCTGGCTGCGATAACTCTTGCTGCGATTGCTACTTTGATCATTGGATTGTCTCCTAGGCTGTTCTTGCTGCCTATAATTTGAGTAGCCTTTTTTACTTTCCGCAGCAGCTGCTTCTCCTTGGATAAAGGACCTTGTGCGCTTCATTAGTTCATCGAAGGTTTGGGGAACCTTATCATTTAATTTCGTGATGAGTTCTGGGTTGTTAATCCTATTCATGAACCCCGAAATTTTTAGCACTTCAGGACACGCCTTGACGTGTATACATTCATCCTTAAAGCGCTCCACGTAAGCACTGGTTGATTCCCCTTGGCGCTGTTTCACTCTGGCCAGTTCAACAGGGTTCTTAGCGCACTTCCCTCTCTGAGTGAAGTTCAAGCGGAATGCTTTCCACAACTCTTCAAACCCGTCTATGCTCCTTCGTGGAAGCTTGCTAAACCAAGTTCGCGCATTCCCCACTAATGTGGAGTTAAACATATGACACCACACAGGTTGTGGCCAATTTTCGATAGTAGCAACGGATTCGAAAATTTTTAGGTGGTCATCGGGATCACCTGTTCCATCATATGTTTTAATATTGGTGGGCATACGCCTTTTCTTGTGATCAGAATAATCGCTGATGCACCGTGTGAATGCATCAACTTTTTGGCGACGCCAAGGAAGGGATATGTCTTCGTCTTCTTCCTCGCGACGTCTTCCTCTGGACTTCCAGTGTCCTGTCTCTTTATCCTCGTTGTCCGAGGAGTCACTTGAGGAGAAGTCATCCCTTTTGCGACGCTTGCGCCGTTTTTCCTCAAAGGAAGAGCTTGAGGGGCTTTCACTTGGGGAAGTTCGTCTTCCCAATCTGTCATGAATTCTTCTGCTTCCAGACCTTGAGGAGCTCTCGCTCGGTGAGCGTTGCCGTCCAAGTCTATCTTGTATCCTGCGACTACCAAGTCTGGAGTGAACATTGGTGCGCCTCTCACCGTCTTCGCATTCCTCCGAGTATTGTGAGTCAGATGCTGTACCATGTCTATCATGGACATTGGTACGTCTTTCATTATTTTCACCCCCCCTGGTAGCGCGGTGGGGATGTTTCTAGGTTAAAGTTAAGTCGGGCTTGTAGGCTCTGGCTCGACCTTCTCTTTGCCTCCTCTTGCATGAGGCTAGTTAAAGCTTCATAATTCTGTGACACAAAATTACTTAGCGTTAATTCAGGCGCGTCCTCTTCTAGTGCAACAATATCTGCTTCTGGGTTAGGTCCCCTATCTCGATTAGGCGCGCCTGGTGGCACAGTGTTGTCCACAATAGGTGCCGTTTGATGGGGAGTGTTGAAGAGAGTGTGTTGAAGTTCTTCAGCGCTTGGAACCACCGTGGTGGTTTGAGTAGTCTCTGCGGGCAGTTCTACTGCTGGGAGAATTAGGGTTGGGCCCGATTCTTGGTGACCAGGCGCACTGGTTGTTCCAGAGGCCTGCCTAGAGGTCGGATCTTGATGGTTCTTCCTCTGGGGGTCACCACGTGTTTTTTCCAACTGCGGAGTCCGCTGGCTTGAGTTTTTGTGCTTCGTCATTCTAGTTCTTAGTGTAGGGTCCCACGGATGGCGCCACTTGTTGATACAAATGTTGGGCGTTCCTTATTTAAATCCCTGTTCTTGTACCAATTAGACCTTAATGCTTGAGACATGCGCACTAAGAAAGCAAACAAACACCGTTAGGCTTATCGTGGGATTGTCTCCCACGATTATCCTCCGGCGTGAGAGCAAGTAATCGATTTTAGGGTTATGTAGAAGAGTTAGGGTTGTGAAGTCGTACCTTTAACGAGAGTTATGGTTTTGTTTATATAGGCACGTAATCCTTATTGGATATGTGCTCCTTACTCTTCAATATATATCCGGTTTGATATATATCCCTTAAATAGGAGATATCTATATCCAAACCATAAATAACTTTGGTTTGGGCTTTCGTGAGCCCAAACCGTTAGCATGCTGGCCCAAATCATTGTTATAATAGCCCACTCGTGGTGGGCTTGGGCGTTAGTAATATTTATTATTTGGGTGCGTGACCCGAATATAGACTATACGTCATCAATAATATAAGTTCACCTTTTGCAACAAAAAAAATGAATATATGAGTAAATGACAAATGAAGCAAAACTTGTGAACCCAACATCAAACATATGAATTCAAAACATGTTTACTAATAGGGAACGAAACTTTTTGAATTGAAGAAAGACAACAATATATGAACTAATAAATAGTTCATAAGCCTCTCTCTCTGAAATTGCAATCTTTATTCCTCTGCATATCGTAGTGTTATCTCTCATTACAATACAAATACTGAGTAGTTATCTAAAATTACACATCTTTTCATGCGAAGAACATCACAATTCACACACAAACATCAACAAGTACATTTTCAGACCGTCTTAAGAATATAAATTGAGTTACTTCACTGTAACAGAAGGTAAGAGTTTTAAAGGCGGTAGATATCAGTGATGTATTAGTCACTTCCAGGATGCCCCTTTCCTTCACTAGCTACTTGCAGCGCGCGCAAAAGGTGTACAATAAGAATAAGACCAATAAAATGGGCCGGTGCTTTAATCCTTATTGATTACCAAATATACGAATATAAGTTGATTGATACAAGTCTACCCTAGGCAGTTGTAGAGCTGCAATCCACAAGCAAGCCAATACACCTATTGGTGCACGCATCCATGGTCTTTGGTCCCAAAAACAGAAGTTTTAGCGTGATCTAACACGTAAAGACCTTAAAAACATCGTCTTGGTAAATTGACTAAAAAAATCTTCTTTAGGCAAAACATGTGGTGAGGATTGATAAGAACACTAATAGTTTACTAGTAGCTGTAAATAGTGAGATTTCATCGGATAGTGCAAAATCTTTTTCGGCAAAACATGTAGTGAGAATTGATAAGAACACTAATAGTTCATAGCAGCTGTAAATAGTGAGATGTGGACAATGCAAAATCTTTTTCGGCAAAACGTGTGGTGAGGATGGATAAGAACACTAGTAGTTCACTAACGGCTTTAAATAGTGAGATTGCATCAGATACTGAAATGGTATATATATGTTGAAGGCAATTTCTTTTTTTAAACAAAGGGATGCCTGTTTCTTGATTGCTTCCACCTGGTACAGTAATTGCGAATGATGCAATCTACACGATGTGGCTGTTGTTTTCATCCACTTTTCTCCTAAAATGAGTAGACGAAACAGCTGATAAATTGGATATAGTACAGCTATTGGGACTGCACAATAAGAAAAAAAAAATACTATTATATACTCTTTGAATAAGTTTTTGGTATATTTGTATAGAACTAATGGCTCACCAAGTAACATCATGACAATTTCTGGCAACAACCGGCTGTATCAGTTGTTGACCCGATTCATTGATATAACATTTTCTGTTAATCATCGCGGCAATGTGAAGGGCTGTGCAGCCATCTAAAAAATGTGCATTTCTGATCTTTTTTCATCTTTTATGAAGTTCAGCAACTTATCAACAAAAAAGTTCATGCCGTTTATGGAAACAACAAGTGTGTTCCATGAATCGGTCATATTTGTTGATTAGTTAATATACGTGTGGATCAAGAAGAAACAAGTTCTTCTATGTATATTGAAAAATTATATTGTAGGTGTAGTTTATATATATAGTTGTTCATATCTGGTGTTTTGTAGTCTTAAAACAGTTCTGACCTCCTGTTTACTCAAGAGGCAAGCATTGAGATATGGGACCGAATTAAAAAAGTAATGTTAAGTGGTGATGGTAAATAATTTAAAGAGAAAACTGGCATGTGTCAATGTATGCAACAAAGCATGAGAAACGTAGGGGTACTTGTTTTAGCTTATTTGTTCGGCTTACGGGTTTATTGAAGTTTTGAAAAGCTACTAAGCTTCATTTTTAAAACTTACACGCTTATGAATTTCAGTTATTCCTATGCTTTACTGCGTACAAATGATTTGTATATTAAAATCAGATCATCCTATACAGTCTTGTACCATTTCACAACCTTACAGCAAAGCTTTTAGAGCTAAAAAATTGGACACTTTATTATTAATTATATTGTATTGCATCATGGATCTAAATCACACATGATGCTGTTGTATCTGCCAAAGTTTCAGTTTGGACACTTTATTATCTAAGTTTCAGTTTTGTCTTATTATCAACGTATAGATTTATTAGCTCGCCTTAACACGACCTAGTTCATTTTCTGTAACTGTATTATTCTGGACAACCTATACTGTAATCTAGCCATGCCCTCTCTATAGTTTTTTATCCATTTTGATGAAGATACTAGTATTTGATTGAAATCAACGAAATATTAAGTTGCTATTGATGACCAAAAAACCTTTATTAATTGGAGCACATATAATGTTACGTTTTAATAAACCTCATGCCATTACAAGTTACAAAACAATGCATTCTGATAAATCTATCGTAGCGACTTACCTGCAAGTTAGGTTCAGACCCTTTCCTTTTGATCTAAACCATTTGTTCTCAATGAGAGAGTTTGGATTAACCATAGTGGAATAATGTTTCTGAGTTTGAGTGAATGAATATGTGCAGAAGTGAATTTACACTAGTATATTTAGAATAGAATTTTGGAGGGAAGAGGTACACGAATTACTGTTATATACTTATATTGATTGATAATAACTATCAAATACAAGGCATATATATAGTTAATGAACAGGTGTGATTTGAATGGGTGTGATGGTTCAAAATGACCCATAAGACACAACCCTTCATGATAAACTGTCACAAACTGTTTTAACCATATTAACTGCCACAATAAACGACCAACTAACTATTAACTAACTATTGACATGTCATCAATCCTAATCTAGAGTTTTATGCAACCTTATTGGTTACTTTACATGTATGCAAACTTAGATACATAATAATAAAGTAAATTGTCTGATATAATTAAGAATTGAGAACAAGTTTGATCTTAATCTTCCAACATTACCAAGGTCAAAAAACCTCCATCATAACAGTTAATTTTATTCCTTAGTTACTTCTTTCCTGCAAACCAAAATAATGGTGTAACACATTGGATAACAGGTACTAACTCACACGGTGCAGTCTTAGTGAACAATAAAAATTTTCCAACTATTCTTGACACACTTTTCTTGGATTTCTAACAAATGTCAAAATCAAGAATTCTAAAAAAACATAATATCTAGTAATGAAATATAGAGAAATTGGCACTGATCAAGATACCTCTTCCTATGTTGCTATATAACATATATATCATACATACGAAAGATATGTAACCCAATGATACACTACAACGAAGCATACAAAACATTCCAAGTTAAGCTTTATAAACCCAAAAAGATCTGGCTATAGCAAGAGAGGATGGAAATCTGAGGTAGATGAACTGCTAAATTGTCCAGATTCTGTCCAGGTAGACATTGTGTCCCAAATCACAGATTGTTCAGGTACAGCGATGCCATATTCAACCTCATCACACTCTTCAGTAGCAGGTGCTTCACTGGATGTTCGTATAAGTTCCAATTCTATCGTTACTTCTTTCATTACTGGCCTTTTTCTCCCATCCAAATTCAAACATCTATTCGCCAGCTCAGCAAATCTCTTTATTTGATTTTTACCGCCTTCTTTCATCACACAAGGATCAATAACTTTAAACAAACGATTATTCTCCATTGCTGACAAAAAATATGTTGCCAAGCTACGTGTTTCACCATCCTTAAATGACGATATTGGTTTTTGTCCAGTTAATAGCTCAACAAGAACTACTCCAAAGCTATAAACGTCACTTTTTTCTGTAAATTGGCTTGACTGGAAGTACTCTGGGTCCAAATAGCCGAAGGTTCCTTGTACTTTTGTCGTGAGATGAGTTTGATCATCCGCAATTGTTCTTGAAGTCCCAAAGTCTGCTACTTTTGCTCTATATTTCTCATCCAAGAGTATGTTTGTAGACTTGATATCCCGATGATAAATGGGCATTCCAGCGGATGAGTGAAGGTATGAAAGTGCTCCAGCAATTTCAGTAGCAATTCGTAAGCGAATTTCCCATGTTAGAGGGAAATATTCATTTGGATCATGTATATACTCATAAAGAGTTCCATTCGGGATGAACTCATAAACCAAGAGAGGCACTTCAGTTTCCAAACAACAACCATGTAGCTTAACCACATTTCTATGATTAATTTGTGATAAAATGACAACCTCGTTAATAAAGTGTTCAATTTTGCTCTCATCTTCAATTTTTGACTTTTTAATAGCTACAATTTTTCCATCAGCCAACATTCCCTTGTAAACGGTTCCTTGCCCTCCTTGACCTAAGATTCGGTTCTCGTTAAAGTTATCTGTAGCTTTCTCAAGCTCCTTTGAGGTGAAGAGTCTAGTTTTATCTACATTACCATTATTACCAGACGACATTTGTTGTTGCAATAGTAAACCGCCGTTTCTTTTGAAGAAAATATCCTTGAGCATATCTTTCTTCCTTCTCTTCATAAATTTATACACCCACCATGCAACAAGTAGTAAAAGCAACCCTCCCAAACCACTGAAACAACCTACATTGTAATTAATTAGTGATCAGTGCCTTCATATCTTGATAGTCGGATACGGTGGATTGAGTAGCTGGTAATGGGTCAATATGGGTTTGGTGCATGAAATGCTGCCCCTTATTTGTACATTCTTAAATAAATAACTAATGTGTAATGAATAATGATGTGAAAACAATATTTTCAGAATTATAATCTTGCGCTCCGAATAAAAGCGATTTTGTTGGTGTGTGCATTAAGAACATCCTTTGGGGGATGTTTAACCACTCAACCCGTTTGACCCCTTTCTCATTCAGCTATTTATATATTAAATATGGCCAGTTTTAACTACAACACAGCAGAAATCGATTAATTATGAAAAGGGGTTAAAGTTAAACTATGACCTCTACATATGGCAGAAACAAGATTTTGCATAAGCAGCCTCCTCCTAACAAAAAACGGTTTGCTTAAGAAGAACATGTGTCACTGTCACCTGTTCTGTTCATATCCCCCTTTTTCCATGTTCATGTTTTCATGTACGTGTATTATTTATAACTAGAACAGTACCCGCGCAATGCGGCGGCGGTTACCGTGTGATTATATTTTGCATTATATGGTTGCACGTTTAGTTGTCTTCATACTTTATAAGTAGAGATATTAGAGATGGTTAAGCCAAATAATTTTAGTTTGAACAACCAACCGCTTCCTATCAAACTTTCTAACCAACTTGCTTCCTAACAAATTAATTTTGAAATCTTTCCTTAATAAGCAAGAAAAAAGTCTGTTCTAATTATAGAATAGTCCCAAATGCATTATAATGTAGTATAAATAAATATCTATGTCTTAATGCCAGATGATGCATATTGTCATACCTATAAGAATTGTCTTCATTTTGTTGTTTTCTTGTTTCTTCATACACGAATTTCCAGCAACTAAGTACCCAGTGGGGCAAGAACATCTGTAACTTCCTGGTGTGTTGGTACAGTAAAATTCACAATCATTTGTAGAAGGGTCGGCACATTCATTGATGTCTGCAAAATCAAGTTTAGTATTGAGCAATATACATTCTGCAAAAAACGACTGTTCGAGGATGCAATGCAAGTAACGGGTCAAATCTAGAAACTTGGTTTTTCTAACGACCAATTTTCTTGTACGGGTCAATTTCGGCTGGGATGACCAGCAAATGTTTTTTGTCCATGTTTAAAGTCTTTCTGTGAATAATTAGTTTGTTAACTATGAATACAAAATTATGTTATCACAATGATAATTTATAAATCACTGAATAAAATGATGTAGGAATTTCTATACTTTACGAATATACTATTGGCGACATCAGCCTGTTTGACTGTCTTATATTTTTTAGCCAGTTATTTTCTGTATGACTCGTTTGAGTAAAACATAACCTGAAAGTACCAACTCATAAGTAATATGGTCAAAATTGCATACCTTGACAACCACCTGACAAATATGGGTTTCCTTCATACCCTGGGAAACACGAGCATACACTTTGATTTGTGCAGAAAGCTCTATCATCACAAACAGACGTATTACTTGTGGAAATCAACGGTCCAAATGAATTGCAATTCCCAGACAGTCTCCAATCTAGAACCGCAGGAACACTTGGCATGGATTGCACCGTATATATATCTATCAAGTTGCCAAACCAATCAACATCCACCATAAACGCATACCTACACCCATTCTGATCATATCTAGAGTCTATGCTACCAAGAGATGCGTTAATAAACTTTAATGAAGGTGGTATGTTGGTCTGACAACACAAGACCCCATAACACGTGTTATCAGGAATATTATCATTGCAAAGTGATATGCAACCTCCAATAACCCTTGTGATCCCGCTGGTGAGCCCACTGATTAATGCAAGATTATTGCAACCAATGGCTGTGAATCTAGTGGAAGTTGACGAGTATGTAAATGGGGTATTTGTAAAGTTTACATCCAAGCGGTCTGTCCCGCTAGAACAATTATCATATGTAAGTACCGGACTGTTGACACGAGCTGTCCCATTCAGTGAGATTTCTAACACCTCTAGATTGATGTTGGTGATAAAGGGTCTTGGAGGACTAAAACTGGTGTTGCAAGTTATGGAGTAGGTGTCGTGGGCTGAACAATCCCGTCCGATTCCAAATGGGTATGGAATTCTTACACTGCCACATCTTTCTTGACATCCGGGCAGTACTTGAGATGATATTTCAAGTAAACAACAGATTTTGATCAGAAATACAAATGATATCAGTCTAAGAAACATTTTAAAAACGGCCCTTCCAAGACAAGGTTGTGAACTTATTATCAATCCAATGTTGGTATCAGGGGTCTTTTGTTTTTAATACGATATCTTGGACTATTTGACTTGTTCAAGATAGTTGTTTAGTAGGAGACAACTACTAGTTTATTTGTTTGATTGGTACTTGATTTTTCTCATTTGATTTGTCTGATGTCAAATATTTCAGCTATAAATAATTGACTTTCAACCTATTATAGGTAACATTGAAGACACACGGTTTACTGTTTATTACTAATTCAAATGATAACCTTAAACAGAAACATATAAAAGTCTACACGGTTTAACACATTTAATATTTACTAATTCAAATTAATGACTTTCAAACTAATTTAAGGAACACGGTTAATACATTAAAAGTTGACTTGAAAATATATTAATGTAAATGTTGACTTGAGAATACATGTAAAATTGTGTAATGTTTTGTACTCTAACAAGCTTAACTTGGCCAAACAGTAACCCAAGAACTCCACAAGCAAATTGTGTAATGTTTTGTATAACCAAAATATATCTATAACTATTTACAACAACAACAACATACCCAATCCCGCCTAGGCGGGGTATGGGGGAGGTGGGATGTAGACAGATCCTACCCCTACCCCAGGTATCCCTGCAGGTAGAGAGACTGCTTCCAGACAGACCTCCGGCAAGTGTGTGCAAAGTGTGCTCGAAGTAAAGAAAACGAGAAATAGAAAGCAAAACAAAGAAAAGCATAAAAGCAAACAGAGCAAAACAAACATAAAGGCAAAAACGACACAACAATCATAAAAGCAAACCAACACAAACAGTAAAAGAGCAAACAAAGCAAAACAGCAAGACAAACAAAGACAAAACTACCAAAACAAAACCACCTAAACAAGCGCCAGCAAAAAAAAAGGGGGCGAGGGGGACACAGAACCAAGGCCAAACCAAGCAGCTAAGACCAAAGAGGGCAACGCAAAGGGCCTATAGCTAAGGCAAAGCAAAAGAGCAAGCAAAAGGCACAAGCACAGGGGCCTAAAGCCTAAAGGCACAACAAAGGCAAAACCAAAGCACTAGCCGAGGCCAAGCAAAAGCTCCTATCTCCTAAAGGGGGCAAGCAAAGGGGGCAAGCCAAGGGGGCCGCTCTAAAATCTCGTTGCAAGCATCCCATTAAGTCACCTAATTTTTTTTTTTTTTTTTTGAAGATTGATTTAAGTTGATATATATCTTTTTGCCACAAGAGAACAAAAAAGGATTCTCACGACTCAGGTTTTGAACGTAAGACCATGGAAAATAATCACGATGGCGAAAAAAAACTATGTTATCTAATTTAAATACTTCATTACTGAAAAGTATATTACATTAAAAATTAGGAAGAATTTCATATTTAACCAATATACACATTATAATGTCGTATTGCCTTAATTTACAGGTGAATGTAATATAAGCCGCGATAACTTTAAAGCGTGTTTGGAAAATTCTAAAAATTTATATTGGGAAATATCCAAAATTGATGCAAGTAATAGCATTGAGAATTTCATTGAACTAATGCAGTCAACATATTTGTTCCACTTGCAACGTACACATCAGAAAATTGAAGGTAGAAAAAGACTAAAGAGGCCGGCAATGCAAAATGTCAAATTTAGACAACTTGAGCCAAAAATTAAATGCACCACAATTTACTTCTTAAACGTAAATTATCCCAAACTACAATCTTAAAAGTTAAAAGAGACGCTGAAAAAAATTGGCCAGGGTGAACCACCAAAACTAACCACACCTGATTCTTAAATGACCAAATTCCTTGATTGGACCAGAACGAGTCACATAAACAAAATAAAATAACCCGAAAACTACATATAGCAACAACATATCAAACAACTAGTAGCAAGAAGTAACTTCTGTCCACAAAATAGCATCACGTTTTTGTGCCACTATGTTTAAGTGAGACACTTGTTAACCACTTCTTACCTGATAATGTTTTAGTTCTTTACGTTTTAGCTTAAAACAGATATTTTCCCGAGCCTAATTTAAAAAGAGCAAGATGGGTTTTGTAGATTCAAATCAATATGCTCCATTGAAGTACTACCAAATCTATACAAGTGGTTAATCATGCAAAAATACGCCGCACACGTCATTCTGAACTAGTTATAAGACAGCACAATAAATGAAGCCGGGAGCAAACACACATCACTTAAAAGATACAAAAATTCTACATTTGTTGATCCATACCAACACCAAGAATCAACTGTGCAAGGTGAGTCAAATATGGTTCAGCCTGTGCTCTGCTGCTCAGTATTGGCCTTAAACTTTGAAGCTCAGCAGTGAACTCCCTATCAAATTTCCTGAAAATTACCCCAATTGTGAGATATGTTGACCAGAGGTGACAAGAAAGAAGGGTAGGGTAGGTCAAACTTTTTTGGGATCAGACTGGTTATTTTTGTAACAATTTAAAAGACAGATTAAACACTTTTCTGTCCATTTTTATAGATTATTATCTCAACCGATTTGACCTATTTGACGTGTTCCATTTTTAAAATTTTTTAGCCAATTAACCGGTTTGAGATAATACACTACCCAAATCAACCCATTCATATGTATACGGGTCAGAAGTGCCGCATCTAATAATGGCAAGGAACTTTTGATTTTGGATCTTACAGGACACATTCAATGACAGATGACTCTTCCGTTGGTGAGTTGGGCTTCTTAGAAGGCTTCCTTAGCTTCAAAATCTTTAAACTTTCTAGGGTAGGAGAATCATCAAACGATTTATTTGTGTCAGGAGCTTCAATGGAGTTCATCAGCCACTGTGTCGCCGCAGCATATTGAAGGCATACAAGTTTCAGTTTCTCAAACTTCTGCATTAACCAGCACAAAACATTTGTTATGTTACTATAATTGCTACTTTTGTATTACTGTATCTACTTAGCTACTATAAATTCTTACAATACACCACAAATAATAGTAGAGCTCATATTCGACATATTAAGCCAACAAGGCTCCAAATTGAGATATATCTTTTACAAAAGGGTAAATACAATACTCATTCAATGAGGTTGTTCATTCATGATAGAGTACTTCCAACAGAAAACAACTGAAGATATTATATATTTTGATCTTTTGTCATTGTTCGCACTTTACCTGGACATAACTAGTCTAGGCCCTTAATACAAACATGGATGGTCCAGATTAATTCTAATTACATTTCATTTAAAAATTATGTAAAATCACATGTGAATGAAGTTAGAAAAATTTTAATCAGCTGATTTCAAGTATAATCACGTGTGATTTAGATGGTCTCTTTTAATGGTCTTAAATGAACCTCCCACAGAGAATAAAATCGTCAAGTTTAGAGAACAATAACCAATCCCGCCTCAGCGAGGTATGGGGAAGTTAGGATGTAGACAGTCACAGAAAGACCTCAGGCTATCAAGTTTAAAGAAACTAAAAAAAAAAAAAAAAAAAAAAAAAAAAAAAAAAAAAAAAAAAAAAAAAAAAAATCCTTAGCAACCTTGATGAGCCTTGACCCTCCGTAAAATGGTAAGGCAAAGAGAAATATTGGCCATTCATTAGAGGCAGTGTTGTACAACAAGGACTACAAGGTCGAGTGATCGGCAATTACTCAATCCAAGATCAATGATCGATTTATCGCTACAAGGTCAAAACTCGATCAAACTCGGTTAAAACTCAGTCAAAACTTGGGGTTAACTTGGACAAACTCTTTCAGAACTCGATTTGAAGTATTAGAGCATTAGCACTAATGTTCTAAACGTATTTTTAGGATCCTATGAGCAATTCTATGGTCCAAAGTCCAAACAACATGTCATACATATAATTTCCAAAAATTTATGTCTAAAAATTACAGTCCTATTAATCCCCGCAAAATACTAGCTACAAGGTAGTCGACCGCCCAACTAGCGCCTAGCGATTTTTACAGCATTGATTAGAGGTTACACATTCTATCATAATGTTCCTCATTGTTTCGAGGAAACCAAGTTGTTTCATAATATCACTGAGTGGCCTTGCATTTATGAACTTTTCGAGTGTTAGATAATAGGACTTCTCAAAACTATATCCATTCAGCAGCAATTAGCCAATTAGATCTTGTTTTAATAATTACACCTATCTTGTTACATGCTTTCCTTATCATGATGCATACAAGGATGTATAACTTGATGAAATTATACTTTTTCCAAACAATTTATTTATTTTCATATTTTGTTTTGAAATTTAGAAATGCAAATTTCAGAACACGCAAGAAAACACATATTTTGGTTATACAGAAGCTAGGGCTAATTATGAATAAAGAATTATGCCAACCTTGAGAAGAACTGGTGAAAGAAGCAAGCATTCCTTGAGACACTTCTCCATGAAAAAGTCGTGATATTGAATTACCTATTTTCATAGAAATATTTGGTTAGGGAAAAGACTAGAAACACATTCCAAGAAAAGATGATATAAGAAATTAGAAATTAAATGAAAGAAGAGAAGAATTTTAAATATAGAACCAAGAGAGTTATAGGAAAAGTTGAAGAATCGTAAATTTTATACACATTATATAGTAAATGTTAAAAGTGCAAAGAAATCGCAAATACCTCATCTATGCTCTTTGCATTCTCAAGTTTATTATGCATAACATGCCAATTTGGTTCAAGAACCTATAAAAAGACAAATCTGCTACTCACCATACTATCCTTTTTGGAGTTGGCAAAAGAATTTAAGAATGTTAAAGAAACACTGATAATATCAGAGAACTAATACAGTAATATATAAATATCAAAATAGTGATTAAAAGGTCCAAAAACAATGGATTGGCAATGCATGTGGCAAAATCCGCAGTCAAAACAGTCCATTTAAGAATGGGTTTGCACAAAACAGCTTTTGTCCAAATTTATTGATAATTTCATAATTTAGTCAGTTAAATATGATTAGATAAAACAGTTAAGAGGTTTTATACTTTAAAATATACTTTCCCTGAACTTCAACCCTTCAAAATAAAGTATGACCCGCATTGACCCAGTTATATAAGAACGAACTCAAATCGTCACCTATAGCTAATGATGTACTTTAATTATAAGACACGCAGCTAGAATTTAAAGGGAGAGTAAAAAGTTATTGTTTTACCTCAAACGTTAGATAATGCAGAAGACTGTTTATAAACTTAAGCATATTGCGGCACAATATCGATGAAGTAGAGATTGCAGTTCCATGCCTATCTCGTGCACGTGCGCCCTAAATAATAAAGCATAATTAAAACATAATCCATGAATAAGGAAGGAGTATTTTCACAGATAGTTGATGCTAGTGACACTTAGTCCATACTTGATGTACTTGCCATGCTGCACAGAGTTGACGATGCACGTGTTTGCAGTGAAACAGGAACCGAAAAATCAACTGGTATTTTGTCAAGGCTTTTTTGGATATCACGAGTGATAATGGCCACTGAGCCTGATAAAGTGTACAAAAAAGAAAAATACTGATCATCAAGTTAAAGGTCAAAATGGTCTAGTCTGGAGAGGTACCAAAATCAATCAGTGTTAACATGGTTCCAGATAGGATATTTGTTCCAGACGTTCAAAAAAATACAAATTGGTGCAAAATGTCAAAGAATCATATTAGTCTAGTCATGCTTAGAAGTCTAACATCGCCACCTCTTAAATGGACGCAAGGGCAATAGCATTTATCCAATCACATTAGACATCATCAAATTACGAACCATGATAAATATCCATGATTAAGCAATGTAATCATACATAAACATCAAATGATATCTGTTAATGTGTTATCATGTTCATTATTATATATTTGTTGACTGATTTCTTCTTTTAGGCAGGGTAGTGTAACAGTGAAAGTGTGTAACAGTTAATAAACTGAGTTTCTCTCCAATACAAAAGAGCAAAATATCTTAAGAGATATGAGTTTCGATTCCCATTTAAGGTTTCCAGTTTGCTATCTCCATCTTTTATATAGAGTGATAAGACTCGTAGGGTTGCAAGACGAGCAGGGTGGTCAGGTCAAAACTGGTCAGGCCACCAACATGAAGATTTTTGTAATTGTAACTATTTTACTTTTTTTTAAATAAAACGATTTGAGACAACGTGAAGATTTTAATACACATTAAAATACTTATGAACAATTTAACCAGTTTTACTTTCAGTTCTTTTCCTGTGTATGACCTTTTTCAATATAATACAACCCAGATCAACCTGTTTCCAATATGGGTTAAAACTGGCACCTCTAATTTATTAGCTCAATGGGACACTGAAAATAACTCTATGTATTGCTAAATCAGATAGGTATAAATAAGTACTGTGACAAGAAGTTCCACCCATGGACATGATCAAATAGCTTTTATATGAGGAAAAATAAAAAATAAAAAAAATAAGTACAATATGTATATATATAGATTATGAAAAACTGCAATATGTAGATCTCGCTAAGAAAAGATGAGTACTTACCTTATAATTAACGGAAAATGTTTCCACACCAGTAATACTCAAGGATTCTTCAAAAGTATCAGTCTGTGACACTGCCTCACTAGTTTGAAGATCTTTGAGAGTGCTCAATCTCTTTAGTAAAGAACATGTGTCCTAAAAGCAGAATGTCATGTCTCATTATCATAATATTGATAAAATTATTTAGCTAACTTTTTACTCCAAGAATATTTGTAAACAAAAGATAGTTACTGACCACAGAACATGTAACGTCCTCATGCAAAGGATCTGCTGCAGCTGCTGTCGAGCGAAGTGCAAGGTCCAAGAGAGACTGAAAATAAAAGCCAGATTTATACCTAATTTGTACCATGCCACATGAAAGTTCTATTGTGTACAATGACAGAACTTATAAATGTTGTGAAATTAGCAAAAACAGCTCTATATATACAGGTTTTCAAAGATATTAGCTGGTCACTAACAGCAACCAGTTATGTTGCAGCAAAGCAAGTCACAACCAAGACTTAATGCAGCAGGCCAAATTGCAGAATGTTTTATATTGTTTTCCGAGATTAGGACATAGAAGTTGTTTATAGGCTACATGTATTTCCTATGAATCTATGATAAGCCTATCGGTAGCAAGATGATAATACTAACAATTGTAGTATAGATAATAGTAGATAAAGACCTGAAGCTTCTCAACGGAGATCTCATTTGGTGCTTTAGCAAGTTCATCCCGGGCAATGTCCATAAAGTGAACCAAGAAATCACCCTGTAAGTCAACCCACGATTCTTACAAGATAGCCATCATAACTAAAACATGACTCCCACATATAAATTTCTAATATAATGACAAAATACGAATTAACGCGAAAAAGTTTCAATCAATATATTGGTAATACTTTAGTTGATAGCGCATACCTGATCTAAAAGAAGATGATGCTTAATAGAACGCAGCTTTGCAATGAGGTCATACTATCAACATTAGAGATAACTATTAATGTTTCTAAAGTGAAAACAAATTAAAGCACCAATTATTTGCAATGAGAAAAGTAATACAAGATACAGCAATCATTAATAAGATTTTAAATAACAGAGAATATAACCACACCTTATCCTTCATCAGATTTAGTAACTCGCCACTGGCAAAATCATATGCAGATTTGATGCATTCAAGATAGTGATCATTGGATCCGAAGTTCATCAATTTTGAATTTTCCAATGCAGGAACCTACAGATACAAGCCAATATAGGAGCATTAGTATTAGCAGTAGTGGTGGTGGTAATAACAACAACAACAACAATGTTATGTTTGTCTTTTCTTAATAATGGGAAGTCGCAAACTCACCTGAACACTGTGCCCACATTCTCTCATGACATTTAGATATTTCCCTGTTGTTAAAATGGTTTCCGCTGAATTTGCAAGGAAGGAAGGAATGTCATCTTTGAGACTGTACCGCTGTCTCCAATACATAGCATTGTAATCTTGGGTGAGACTCTCCTATAATAAAACACGCTGTTAGAAATCGTGATGAGGATTTGTTCTCAGCAATGAAGAGCTCGTCACGAAGATTATCTCCATACCTTTTGGAGAGATTTGTCCTCATCAATGAAAAACTCGTCATGAGGATCATCAATAACTCCTTCATACACCCACCTGCACATTTTAGAATTAACTGCCTCACTAAGAGAATCTAGATGGAAACATAGAACTTTTTATTCAATTTGTGAAAGGTGTGTTCCAACAAAATCTTAGGAGTTCAAAAAGTAACATCTTTGTGACGGAAAATAAAATTTTGAATTACATTTCAAGCAGAAGTTAGAAACTTTCATTATATATCATTTGGCCTTCTGAATTGCATACCTTTCTAGAATGCCTAGATAAGCAGAATTTGCAGATTCTATCATCTTCTCCAGCAAGGACCGCACTGAGTAGTTACCAGCCATTACCTTTGCCTGTTTAAATTTTAATAAATAGATAAATAGCATAAAAAGGGATTTGGAGGATAGGCAACTAAAAGTTCAGAATTTACCTGGCTCTGTAAAAGATTAAGAACTGCTGAACCTACAAAATTTTGTGCTGAAGCTTTTTTTATCACTATTGACAATGCTTGCATCGATCCCATCATTGGCTGCAAAAAATAACAAACGTAATAAAAGTTAATATAGCAAATGAACTAATGAAGATAAGTAATTAACTACACACATTTTCATTGTACTTTAAGGCAGGTTGCAATAAAAATATTCTCAGTTGCATAAACATTATGAACTGCAAAATAATAGTCATAATACACAATAATTAATACTACTGACTTGACTCCAACAACAGATTATGGTAATTTATCAAGTTCCTATGTTTCTAGATAGAACCAGTCAAGATATGATCTGTTGCCCATCTTGTTGTGGAACTGAAATTTGATAACTGTCGAAAAATTAGAGGGTTTGGTGTGATGACCACCATGCTCATGAATAAGATTGTTGGTGGCTCATTTTGAATAAACTAGCTGGTGGTTGCATGTTATATGTATGTGTAAATATGGAGTTCATGGGGTTCATCAAGTCACTATTTTCTGCCTGAAGAAGAATCATATTGTAAGTAGTTATATACGGAGTAATAAAATTAGGTGTTTTTTTTTAGTTAACAGACAGTACCTGGCAATAGAACCATAAACCTTGTATTGACAGTCTTCCAAGTCGAAACTGATGTTCAAGATGTGCCACCATTGCTTGGTGATCCTGATAAGAAAACATGCACCACCATCACTATGAAGCGTACAAAGCATCTATCCAATAAAATTTGAAAATTGGAAAGAAAACATATATGAATGCTAAAACTACCTTTCTAATGTTCTAAATTTGGTGGAAAAAAAGATCATGACTTTCTTTTTAATTGGAAAATACTCCAAGAGTATTTATGGTAAAGTCTAAAACCTTTCTAGAGTCAGAAAACTAACGTTTAAGGATTTGCAAAACAAAACAGGGCCACGTAGGGCAAAGAGGATCCGGCAAGTGTAGAACACATAATCAAACCACAGAAAACGTGTTCAAAGCATGACTCACAAATCAAGAAGCAGATACGAAACTCTAGCATAGCTATGCCTGGTTCTAACTTATTGCTCTGGTATGATATGTATCTGAAGACTCTTAAGCTAAATTTTTATGTCTACTGTCCAATTCAAAAAAGTCCACTGTCCAATTTAGAAAAGGTCTAGTGTCCAATTAGTCGACTATATAGAACTTTTTGTGTCACTTTGTCCAAAATCATTTTATAAATTGATAACATTAATATTAGGGTCCAATTTACTAAAAAATCCATTACATAAACTTGTACTTGTGTCCAATGCACTTACAATGTCTACTGTTTGATTCAAGCATACTTGTATCTGATTTTGTTCAATATACAAAAGATCTCCCCAATTAAAATTCCACAAAATTCTTTTTATAAAGAAAATTGCCCTAAGCTAAGCACTTCCATCACTCCTATAGTTGTGTATGCTTTCTGCAAGAGGTAGTTAATAAATAAAATAATTGGGTATTTGTTACTCATGCGCAAACTCAATTTTAGCAATATATAATCATTGGTTGGTTAAGCAAGGAACTCCAACAGAGAAACCTCACTGGCAAATAATTGGGTATTTGGCCACATTCAGCAACATATGCAGAAACCTGTAACCCTTATTATTACTAAGCAAATAAACTTACCAATATGAGAGCCCTTAATGCAGCAGCAAAAGCATGATTAACCAATCCACACTTGAACTGGGATCTTGACTCAACAAACTGGTTTATTAGCAGATAGCTCTTGCACAATGGGAATATCCGCTTTGCCGATTCCTGCATTTTCTTGACAAATTTAGTTTTCAAAATTGAAAGAGTTGCATTAAGCTACAGATATGCACACACAACCCCCAGATATTATTAGTCAAATCCAATATCTGATTTCCTGGAGATCACAAATCTACGGACTATGCTGATCCAATGTTATTTGGATATATATTAACACATAATCATATATGTGAATAAGTAGATATATGATATGTATCTGAGATTTCTTGCCTGGAGCGCCAAATCCATAGATCCATCAAGATGGAAGCTATAAGAGTCCTCATTTCCTCGAACTTTGTTGATCGTAATATATCGCCCCTCAATACCAATTAAAGCAGACAGAAGATCATCAATCACAATCAGTTCCTGCACATATCAAGACAGGTATATAACCACATCATTGCAAACATCCTAAGTTTTGGTTCCCAAGTTATATACGTTTGAGACATCATCAGATGACAACAGAAGTTTCCTCAATTGGAGGGGTCAAAAATATTTTAGTAATGTATACAGCAGATATCAGTTACAGATACTGGTTCCTAATGAGGGGCGGTATAAACTAGAAAGCAGCACTATTCATTAAGTAACCATAAAGTAGAAAAAATCATTGAACTATGAAATTCTCTAGCAATGCTAATTAGGCTATAAATGACCGCATTTTTTAGGTTTTTTGGACTTTGGAAACTTGAGCTAAAAGATCAAATACGATTCTGTAGTAAAACAACAGTGACCAGGAGGCATCTCAAAAGATGAAGTCGACATTCAAGTCAAGTATTTCATTAAACTAAAACTCCTAAAATGCACCCAACAAAATCCGAAACTGGCGTATCTTTTGAAAAAAGTAGTAAAAGTATGTCCAAGCTGCCAAGGTAAAGTATCTTTTGAAGGGGTGAGTTTGCACATAATATCTACTATACACGTTGCCAAGGTAATTGCTCACTGTTAAATTGTTTGATGATGGGATTCCCAAGCAAAAGTAAAGGTTAATCACTTATTAACTTGTAATTTCTTCTTCAGTTTTTGTATACATGGGTCAGGGGCAATGGGTAAGAAGTTAACAACATTTGACGAGTGTTGTAAAACAAGGGCGAAAGGGCTGAAAACAATATTGATGATCAAGTAAATTTAAAGAGAAAATACCTGAACGGAAGCATTGTAGCAGCCAATAACCTTATCGATTTCCAAGCTATGTATTTATTAACAAACAAGTATAAGTCCAATAACATTACATTAGATTAAATAGAGACAGAGTGTGGGTAAGGTAAAGATGAATGATGTTGATTTTTCACAGGTTCCATACTTCATACTTCCAGGATCGTCTATAATAAAACAAGCATCATGAATGCATCATCATCAAGAACAAAATAAGAACAAGAAACACGTTTGAACCCTTTAAGTAATCTGATATATAATAAATGGGGTTAACTTTTACAAACGATCCTAAGCCTATATATACTACATGAAGCGTTGCTTCCTAAACGACACACCGGTTCATCCAAACGTTGTGATGGTTTGTGATGTAACCGTTCCTTATATCTACCCTAACTGCTGCGAATTGGGCCTTGATTGGGTTAACAGATATGACCCATAAGCAGACTTCTAACTTGACCCATACACTAATACATACGAATTACATATACTAACTAAAGTCTTAATCATAAACAATAACATTTGTACTAACAACATTAAAATGCTAACAAATGATACCGACCCAGCTAAATCGAGTGAATTAGGCTTAGTTTCGTCGGAAGTGGTTGAAGCTTCCTGGTGGAATTGACCGGTGAGAAAAGGTCTATTCACATTCCATTCGGGACTAGTAGTGGAAGCCATTTACTACAACACAACCAGATAGATAGATAGATAGATAACCTTTAATTCAAATAATTTCCCAAAATCAAAAATCATATACTAGTAATAACAACAACTAGATCTAAGTCATACCTTCAATTCAAAATCACAACACTGAGCTTCTATATTTCATTTCAAATATTCGCCACGGATCCGGTTTACTGGTTCGGGTTTTTTCGTTCGGAATTTCTTATACTTTAATTAAAAAAAAAAAAAAAAAAAAAAAAAAAAAAGGTAGAAGATAGAAGATTCGCTTAACAGATCTTTTCGAAACAAACCCTTAACGAAGAGACACCGATCACGGTGACAGTGACTAGCGGCGACTGAGATTCCGGTAACGCAGAGATGAATCTTTTATGTCTCGGTTGAGATAAGAAAGAAAGATCGAGGGTAGATCTTGGTGTTTTTTATTTTATTTTATTTATTTTTGGGTGATGAGAGTGTTTTATTCAAGGAGATGTCACAGATTTTGATGGAGGGTGTGTGCCCAGGGTTTTGCGAGGATGAAAACAACAGGGAGATAGAGAGTGAAACAAAAATGTTAGTGTTATGAGCGGGAGAGAGTGATATACGGTTTTAGCAAAAACTGATGATATTAATTTACTCATTAGTTTTTATTTTTTTTAAAAAAAGAATGCTAACGTGTCATGTTTTTATTGGTGCCTATTGTTCACCTTTTTAAAGTGTTCACCACTTGAACATATATATATATATATATATATATATATATATATATATATATATATATATATATATATATATATATATATATATATATATATATATACTTTCTTACGAGAACCACTCTTATCTGCAAGAACTGCGAAAACCACATTTTAGCCATTGGATTTGTTGATCAATGGTCAAAACTGAATGTGCCATTTATGTAAATAACTGAAAGATATTGTATATTGGTGTAACTGGTGTAAGGGTAATTAAGAGATATCACAATTATAACTTTTTGTAAAACCGTCCATCCCATTAAAAAAATCCTGTCACTTTTATTTTTTGAGATCCACCATTTAAGGAGAAAATAATTCTCTCTCAAAACCCTAATGTTTCACAGCCACCATAACCACCCCTATCTCCCCATAATTCACCGCCACACCTCCCCATCTCCGCGTCATTCACAATTTTTTACATCACCGTTGCTTGAGATGACGAGTGATGACGAAGTTCTCTAGATCTAGCGTGGTGGTTGCGTTTTCTCGCCGACGGCCCGTGGTGTTGTCGTCATTACATGGAGCGACACGGTTTTAGAAACATGTCTATCCATTTACAAGACGTACGATAAAGAAAACATCTATTTTTATAATAATGTATTTGCATAATGGGTCCATTGATTTTCTATTGATCGTTGTTGACTGTTGTGTTATATAAGAAGATGACAAGCTAGATTTATTAAATTAACTGTTGTGTCTTAAACCTTAATTGCATAATATATGATAAGTAATCGCTAATGAAAAAATTATATGAATAAGTTGATGTTGGAACTCATGTGGTTAATATGATAAGTAATCTTTGTTATATGAATAAGAATTATATATAGTTAATACGTAGTCCCAAATTGCTAATAACGATGATGAAAAGATATGCTTTTGATTCTTAAATAAATTGATTGTTGTGTAACTGGAATATATTTGTTTAAATTGACGGTTCACGAATGTTGGGTATGGTGTTATAATATATTTTGTTTAAACTAATGGTTCACTGATTTTGTTTAATATATTTGTGCAAACTAGTGGTCTCACTGATTTTGGGATCATTTTGTTTCGTCATTGAGAACTAGTGATTACAAGAAATTGTTGTTTACTGCTATGTCATATAAGAAGATGGTAGGATAGATTTATTAATCTTTTTTTTTTTCTTTTGGTGAATGTGTCATAGGCCTGGTATATAGGTTTTTATTTTGGGCAAAAAAATGAACGTGACTAGGGGTGGTCACAATTAGGTGGATCAAGTGAAGGATATTGTATTTGTTGGGATTAGTAAAGGTTAAGAAAACATATATGTTTTGTGTTTGAATTATAAAACATATATGTTTTGGAAATATACATATATGTTTGCGTATAAAACATATATGTTTTGTACGTATAAAACATAAATGTTCTGTGTTTTGGATTATAAAACATATATGTTTTGGGTTTACGATTAAAAAATATGTTTACATCATTAGTTTAATATACACAAGATTGTGCATATGTGTTTTGCTAGTTGTTGTGATTAATTTTCACTTCTTATTTGTTTGTTGTTTAATTATTTTCGTGCATGCTTGTTTCAGATTGATTGATGAAGATGATGATATCATTTAAGACCGCGAAGTGGATGAACACGAATATACATGAAGATAATTTACGAATTTTGGAGATATATAATTATTGCATTTGTTTTTGTACTTGTAATCAAGTGAAATGTAATATTTAATTTGTGTTTATAAAAATATTGGTAGGTTGATAAAAAAAACATGTATGCACCTTGACTATTTAAAAAAAAAAAACATGTATGCACTTTGACTATTTGAGAACATGTATGCACCTTGACTATTTGGAGGAAAAAAAACATGTATGCATCATTGCCTATTTGAAGAAAAAAAATGCAAGCACCTTGAGATTTCAAAATAATAATGATTAGGTATAAAAAACATGTATGCACCATGACTATTTGAAAACATGATTATTAAAAAAAAAAAAAAAAAAAAAAACGAATTTTAAGTATTACAAAAAACGGGAATTATAAAAAAAATAAAAAATAATATGAAAATGTCTTTTACTATTATACCCTTTTGAATTAAATAAAAATAACAAAATGCTATGAAGCATTAAATGATGTACATTATATATTATTAGTTGTAAAAGGGTGGTTCTCGCAGTTCCTGCAGATAAGGTGGTTTTCGCAAGAAATGGACCCTATATATATATATATATATATATATATATATATATATATATATATATATATATATATATATATATATATATATGGAAAATTATCAAAATGGCCCGTTGCCCTGCGGTTTAGGCATATTTAGCTCTTTTTTGAAAAATTCCCGTTTTAGCCCAGGTTGCCCTGGGCAACTTTCGTACAGCCAATCAAAAGATGCCAACTGTCCTCAAGTTGCCCAAAATAAAAAAAGTTGCCCAAAACACACGAAAGTTGCCCCGACGTGACACTCTGTAGTTGGCTATGCAAATAGTTGCCCAGGGCAACCTGGCTAAAACGGAAATTTTTCAAAAAAGGGCTAAATATGCCTAAACTTTGGGCAACTGGGCTATTTTACCAATTATCCCATATATATATATATATATATATATATATATATATATATATATATATATATATATATATATATATATATATATATATAGTGTAACTTTCAAACGAGAACCATTTTATCCGCAAGAACTGAGAGAACCACCAAAAACATATATGCACGCCTTCAATAATTGTATTTTTGCACATATGTTTTCAAAACAACACATATGTTTTAAAAAAAAACATAGTTGTTCTAAAGAATTTGATAAGAAATTCGAAATACAAAAAAAATCTTTGAAGGTGTGCATGTATGTTCTTATAAGATGTGCAACGACAATATTGCGGCCGTGTGTAAGGTTTTTGTGAAAAAAGATGATGAGTTCATAATGATATTGAAGAACATAGGTGGATGTTTACGATTATTGATGATTTGCATGTATTTTTATTTTATTTTAAAAGGCGTGCATGTATGTTTTTTGTGGTTCTCTCAGTTCTCGCAGATAAAATGGTTCTCGTAAGAAAGTCCCCTTATATATATATATGTATGTATGTATATATATATATATATATCTATACATTATATATAACAGGAGGCGTTTGACGTCATTAATGCCACGTCAATGCCACCTCAATGTCATGTAATTGTAATATGTCCATGTCATCACATTCTATCCACCTAAGCAATGATTAAGTGATTTAAAATCCAAAATTATAATTTGGGTAAAAAAGGAGCTGCCAAGATTCGAACTTAGGATGAGAGGCACAAATAATCAACACCTCAACCATTGGACCAGGCTAGAATTTGTGATAGACATTTGAAAACAATAATGACATGCTTAATTTGATGTCTTATAATAACATCTCAATACCCTTATCAAACATATAAACGTAAAAAAAAATAATCTCTGACCTTTTTCTCAAAACGATACCCTAATACCATATTCCCATCTCACCAAACATCTTTTTTCTAACGCTCATCTAATTCTGCTTTGATTTTATGCACAACTGATCATAATGAATTGATTCATACATGGCATGTTTGATTTGTTTTTTTTTTTTTTTTTGGTTTTGTTTATAATTTAAATGAATTAATATTGTATGATTTTGTAGGTTGACGATATACAGATTGCTACTACCATGCAGGTATCATTATTTACAATTTTCGCAGTGGTTGAATGTATCGAACATCACTAACCCTAAATCTTAACCACATTTGATTTGTTTTTTTTGGTTTTGTTTTTTTGTTTTAATTTTTTTTTTTTTTTTTTTTTTTTTTTTTTTTTTTTTTTGGTTTTTTCATTGACATCTACTGTAATGTATTTTTTGTTTTGGTTTTTTTTCCCAGTATGCCTTTTCTTTTTTGCAGGTTAGTTTGAAACCCTAATAAAAATCCATCAACCAACCATGGCGGCTCAGGTATATATGATGTCTTATTTGTTTTTCTGATATTAGTTTGTTGCTATGAGCTTCTATCGACAAGCATCCATGGTGTTGCTATGAGCTTCTAACTCTTTGGATCGACGTTGTAAAGTGTATGTTATGTAGGTGTCCCGATGGAATGATTAATTAAGTTACGTTTTTTAGGGTTTCTGGTCATAAGTTTCTGGAATAAGGTATGGTTTTTTAGACCAATATTTTTTTTATGTAATCATTAATAATTATGCTGTTATTCGTGTATTTTGATGAACACCAAGAGTTTAGTTGAAATCATCATGCTCAACATCAGGAAAGACAGAGGAGTATGCCTTCATATTTTATAATCATCATGTTTTTTCTTTTTTATGTTTCGATTTCTTTATGGTTTTCTCTTTTAACATACATAAAAATAACGATAAAAAATTTGTTCCAACTTGAGGTAATATGTTGTACTTATTTCTTCTCACGGTAACCATCAAAATATTTGTCTACCGTATTAAATTAGACAATATGCACGTCTTGAAGTTGTGAATTTCTGCAAATAGGTTGGGCCAGAATATGCAAGATACTGTGGGATCGAGGTTATTGAGCCATTAGGAATATATCTTCCAGGTGACATTAATTATCCAGGCGGTGCACTCTTTGATCCATTGAATCTTTCTAGAGATCCCATTGCTTTTCAGGAATTGAAGTGAAAGAGATTAAAAATGGACGCCTTGCAATGATTGTGTGGCTAGGCTTCTATGTTCAAGCGTTCTGCTACGTTGCAGACAATATGTACATCTTTTACTCAGTAATTTGTAAATAGTATTTTTGAGAGAGATTTTGCGACATGAATCATTCTTGGTAGCTACTTGGCTATGATGACTGTCAATTTCTTATGGGCGGCATATGATACCAACTTTTTCCCAGTAAGAAAGTTTCTATTCTTAATAGATAGTAGGTTAATAATTGGTTACATGAATTTACACCTTGGCTTTCCATCATCTTTAATACAGTTGCTACATATTGAGAAATCTATTTCATATCTTATAATTTGTGTGATTGATTGTGGCATCAAAATACCTTTATTACTACATGCCATCAAAAACATGAATGTATACGAGCCTCAAGTTATCTTTCTTTTTCTACACAGTTACACCTCATCTCCATATTATCAGTTTTATGATCTGCTATTTGCAACAATGTTTTAAAAGAGGCTCCAGCCTTTGGGATTTTTTCAGATCGAGGCTCACGACATGCATGAATCCCGTAAAAATCTTTGCGCCTTAGGGATTTTTGCGCTTTTGCGCCTTGGGGATTTTTGCGCCTAGAAGATGTAACGGGGTTTTGGCATTTTTTTTTCTTAATAGTAAGATACATTTTGGGCTTACATGTTATATACATTGGGCCCTTTAAGTTATAAAGTATCTAATAGCCCTAATATTTTAGAAAATAACTAAAACACACAATTAACAAAGAAATATATATTTTTTGTAATCTAATGTCTAAGAATAGTAGCTTATTAACAAATACAAATGTTGTTTCTTTAGTGTTAAGTGTTACTAAACAACTATATATATTTTTGTTGTTGATAGTTGATAGAGATACATGGTAATTTGTTAAATTTTATAAGTCATAAACTCATATGTCGTAATGTATATTCAGGGATTTAAGGTAGGTCATGGATTCTGATATGTTGCTTGCTTGATATTTTGGATTTAAATGCAAGCTTCGTTGGATGTAATAACTATTAAGTGGCATTATGCATTGAATATTGATATTTTTGTGTTATTTATGCTGCATAAGTTGTCACATATGTTATAAAAAAAACCTAAATGTATAGTGCGCCTCATATTTATGAATCCCGCGCCTTGGTTTGCGCCTCGACTCGAGGCTCTTTGACCCCCTTTGAGCCTTAGTGCGCCTTGAGCCTTTCAAAACATTGATTTGCAAGCCGACCTAAGTTGATTACAGGAAGGGAATTTGGATGTAATTATACTAGCCTCGCTTCAGCACCACATGGTCCCCTTTGGCTTCACCAACGTCGTGTTGCAACCCTTGAGATACTCCCATTTCATCGTCTGTCAAGCCAAGATGGCTCAATTGCTGATGAGATGAAGCTGTTGCTTGGTGGCCTTTTTCTTACCAAGAAGGAAATAGTAGAGTTGAAATCTGTATTTCTAGACCTTGTCTTTGACGTGATGATGAAGATGTTTGCTGGAAAACGGTATTTACAAAACTATCTTTCTTCTTAAAGTTGAACATCCATATATATAGAATCTTGAATAATGTAAAATCCTGATATAATATACTCCGTATTAAAGTGTAACAGGTTTTGTCGATTATAATTTTGGTAGTTTTTAGTTAACGTGGATTTCAAAGAGAGCGTTTAAGTTAGAATTTCAAATGGTTCAACCCACAATGTCTGCTGCAAGCACCCCATTGCAGCAGCCTTTTCATATGAGTAGCATGCCTCAGATACCACTTCAACCCCCACTACCATCACAGCCTAGACCACCTTCTATGCCACCTTACCCTCATCAAAATTACTCTCACATGGGATCCAATGCCGGTTATCAGCACCCAGGCGCACCGCAAAGTCTGTTACCATTTCAGATTTGTTTGGTATTTAATAAATATTCTTCAAATTAAGGTTGCTGTCATATGGCATTTTTCATGTCAATGTGGTACAGGTCAGGTGCCACAAGATCATCAGAAAGTGAATATTGAAAAAAATGTCAAGGATTTGGCACTTATGGGTCATCCTATTCTTCAACTACCCAAGAATACTAACGGTCATTCAAAAAAAGTGTCGTTCTCAATTCTTTGAAAGAGGAATCCCATAGATCAGGTACAACAGTTACAGTCTTTATTTGACCCACAACGATCATAAATGGGTCAAACTAATTTTGTTTTGATATATATATATTGATTTATTTCGTTGTGGAGGTCTTTATGTTTTTATGTTTATGTGACTTTCATTGTGCTATATTAATTGTTTCAGCAAAATCCGGGCCCGATCCTTTCCCGGTTAATCATGATTATGGAAGAATTCAACGTTGGAGTGTATATGACAAACATGGTATGGCTTTTCTGTTGACATTAGAACTATAATGGGTGACGAGCGTTTGATCTATTCGGTTTCGTGTACAACCTTCACACCCGGATTGCTACTATTAAAAGGTACATGTGCTAATCATATGTTGCATTTAAAATTTTTAAACTGAAGGATAATGTAGTGTTTGTTTATTTTTTTATAGTGTGTTTAAAACGGTGCAAATAAGAGGTTGTTTGTTTTTTGGGTCGCTTGCAATGGGCATCATTAAGTTGCTAATTCAAAATAACTATTTTTAGACTAACTTGATTCCTCACATATACGCGTAGCATTCCAGTTAGATAAGTAGCATACGTGAGGTGGCAGCATCTCGGAAGACAATGGCGAGGAAACACATTACAGGTTCGTTTAACATACCCACTTTAAGCTTATCCAACTGGATAACATGTTGTTGGGAAATCATAAAATTATCAAAAGGTGATAAAATATCCGGGTTAGGCTATAGGTCAAAACGGGTGAGTTTTATAACGTGACATTCCATTGTAAGTGGCCTTCAAATTACTATTTTCAAACATTGATCTTTTTATTATACATCATCAGGAGGTGCTGATATACCATCCCGAATCCTATTTTTTAAAAAGCATGATATATAATAAAATATATCACCGATAATTAAGTCATGGTTAGTATTCTGAACATGTGATTTGATGCTTTGTGGAGAATGTGTTGAACACGGTTCACCCTCCAAAACCGGATTAAAGTCACGACTATTCTGGAGTCATGGATAGAATAATCAAAACTTATGAGGCCGATGTTAGTAATCAAATCAATTATTTTAATTGTGAACAACATTTTTTAGTCTAAATAAGTAAATGACGCTTGATAATTGATAAGGTTGCAGCTTTAAAGTCATGACTATTCGCAAATTTGAAAGGAAAAAGGCTGAAAAAATATTGGAGATTGGGATAAGGACGGCTCCTAATGTGAAATCTATTGGCGGTGTGGCTTCTGGTGTAAGTTTAGTTAGTGTGGATCCAAATAGAAAGATGGAGAGTCCATTTGAGTAGACCATGTTAGGTAATCTTAAATCTTTAATTATTTTAATTTGGATGTTGCACTGGCACGAACAGGTAATTCGTCTCAATCAATTAGCAAACCAAATGATATTATTTGTTATTATTATTGTTTTAAAATTTTATGAAGGATGTTAATAATGATCCTTGACTATTTTCATAGGATCAGAAGTCGTGAATGACATGAATATATGTATAGTTGTATGATTTTTATATTGCATGTTTGTTAGGTTGTCAGATTGAGAAAGCCTCTAGCCATTTTTTACCCACCTTTTTTCGTTATAATAATATATCTCAACGATAATTATAGGTGGGCTTACAAGTTATGCCCGCCTATAACATTTAAAATGTATGTCAACCTCACCTTTCTTCAAAAATATTTAACGTAAATTAATACCATCAAAATATTAATTAACCTCTCCGTCCTTAATGAACATCAGTTGACTAATACCATCAAAAGAATAATTATAAGTCATGCATGTCTCTTTATTAATACAGAAGTTATAACTATAAAAGATCATTGATATCCATACATGGCTAAATTAAAATGTATATTACAAGTCATGCCCGCCCATCGGGCGGGCTTAGAAACTAGTATATGTATATATATATATATCTCTACATTATATATAACAGGAGGCATTTGAAGGATAATGCCACGTCATTGCCCAGTAATTCAATTTCAGCCATGTCATCTGCCATGTCATCACATTTAAGCAATTTTTTAAATTTATTTATTTTGCATTTTTTTAATTAATTGCCATGTAAGCAATTTTTTAAATTTATTTATTTTGCACTTTTTTAATTAATTTCGAAAATCTGATTCGAAATTAAAAAATGGAGCTAGCATGGTTCGAACCTAGGATGGTATACAAACATAAACAAACATGTAAACCACTGCAGCAATCCAACTTTTGTGATTTACAATTCAAAATAAGTTAGTTATGCTTAAATAATTGATATTGCATGGAAGGATAACTATCACAATCCCTGCATCTACATTAATCTTCGGTATATCCCTTCCTTCAAGCAAAACATACACAAAACCCTAAAACAAAAGGTGAGTTGAAAAGACCCCAAGATGGAGTTAGTAATGCAATGAATTGATAATGTTTATGAATTTTTAACATGCTTAACATATGTTTTAACAGAGCTTAGATATTTATAATTTTAAAAAACATGCAAAAAGGCACACAGGTGATCGATTCTTACTCTAAACTTGCTAATGCATATGGTTTTTTGACATTTGTTAAAATTGGCAGTGGTAATTTTAGGTTCTTTGAATGCGTTGTGGTGATCAGGTATATATAGATATATATATTTTTTTTACTTTTCAGTTTTGTTTTAGATAATTCTCGATCTTAATGGTCTTTTTGTGTTGTTTGGTTTATAAGGTTTTGAATTTGTTGCATTTGATGTTAAAGTATTTAAAAGTCTTTATTTTATGATTTTTTTCGTATAATAAAGGGATGATTGGGAGGCTTTTTAAAAGTAGTTTTGAGAACTGAGACTCTTAGGAATTGGAAACTAATTTAATTTTTCAGTTTTGTAGGGAATGCTTTTTGATTGTTGCACTCCTTTCACGTAACATATATTGTGCTATTATTGTTAACTTATTTTGTTAATGTAATCTCTTTAAGTGGTTAGCTAACTAAGTTTATGATGCTGGAGTTTTAATCACGCTTAATCAGAATAACCCATCTTCTTTGGATATTTGATTGCTCATTATAACAATGGATTTTTTTGTGATATGAGACATTGTGTCGTCTATATTGTTTTATGTTTATACCATCATAAACTGGAAGAAGGCTTGGATGAAGTTACGCAATAGCAGCTGGCCTAGAGCTCCAAGCTGATGCAGATGAGGATTTTGGTCCAGTAAAATCAGTTGCTTTCTTATTTATATATTAGACTAAATGTGTTGTGCTGATAAAACAAGATGACAAAGAACTCTACAAGTATTGGACTTAACGTACTAATCTTCTTACTTTTGATTTATTTGCAGTCATTTACCTTCATTTTTTCCAACAACGAGTAAACCACGTGTTGTTCTACTGATTTTTAGGTTCACTATTATGTGGATGAAACCGCATCAACTGGTATATGTGTTGTCTTTAGTGTTGGTGGTGAACGGTTTCGTTTTTTTCAAAATTAATATTTAATATTTAATTTTCTTTTACTTTTCAATGTTGTTAGAGCATGGCTTAACAGGTCTTGAGAACAGAGGACGCATGAGAACAGAGGTTTCAAGCGAGGCGTGTGCCATATGTGCTTGAATTATTACCCCAGCTGATACAGTGCCTGATACATAAACATCCAAACAGGTATTAGAAAGTTTAATTCTCTTTTTTATATAGAAGTAGATAATAGGTGGATTTTTTTTTACCCATTTAACTCCCATAGGTTGATTCCGGTCATAATTTATCTCTAACAAGTAAAAGGGTTAGATCACAGAACCAAGGTATGTTGATAATGGTTTGTTGTTTATGTGTTCTCTATTGTTGTCGAGATGTTGGGTTAGATTTTGATCTGATTGTTGTGACAATAGGAGTGTTTTGAAGCTAAAATTGGATGTAGGTCAACCAAACTAGACCTTTTAGACCCATCACCAAACCCGCCCGACCTGCACTTTTTCCGAACCAGACCATGTTATCAGATACAATATCTTATATTTCTCCCCTCTCTGATGTTTTTCCACAAATGGGTGTATATGATCCCTCTTTTTGTAGGCTTACGAAGGAATGTTGGCGGAGGATGGTGCTTTCTCTGAGCGCAGACCAGGAAGAAGATATAGGCTGCAACTCTTGATAAAACGATTTGGAAATTTTACTCTTAGCCAGTTTAATAAGATTTTTCATTGGTCTGTTTTGCAGTCATCGTTTGTTTGTTGATTAATTTTGATTGATGTCGTCACAATGTGATAATTAGGGGGTGTTTGGCATTAGTTTACTATCGCAGTGACGAGCTTATTTGAGTTTGCAAAAGCTTATAAGCCTCCGTTTTTTTACTACAACTTGAACTTATGGCTTATTTAAGTCCATAAGCTCAACTTAATAAGCTCATAAACAGGAAAAAACAATGGGCTCATGAGCTTATGCTTTAACCGGCAAACTTACCACCAAATCAGTTGTTTATAGCTATGGTGTCATTTTGCTACAACTCTTAACGGGCCGTGTACCTATTGACACTAAGCGCCCACCCAGTGAACAATTCATTGTCTCTTGGGTAAGTACATTCATATGTTTTTATGTGTATTTCATGTGCAAGCCTATCAGATATAACGATAGATAGTTTTTGTACATGCATTGGAATTTTTCCTTTGCATTTTTTGGCTTATATTGGTTGCTTTTACCTCCATAGGCTCTTCCAAGAATAATAAACAGAGTTGCAGTTGCTGAGATGATTGATCCGAATCTACATGGCCAATTTTCAAGGAAGGATCTAATTCAGGTTAGTTCGGCTTAACTTCTCCTGAATAATGGCCACTATATATGGTAACTTGGTTAACACTACCACCTCTAATGATCACAAAAATTAAAAAGAGCAGTCAAATCCATGTCTTGCTTATGCAGGTATCAGCTATTGCGGCCATGTGTGTGCAAACAGAAGCAAGGCTGAAGATGATATATCAGTTTAGGTTATAATTTCATATAATATATGTACGTTACTACACTCGGTCAGTAGATTACACTATCTAAAATTTTTCGATCAAATTGATAGTTTTTTTAACATTTCTATAGATGGCTTTTAAAAAAGGGAGGCAATCATTTATAATTTGAATGCTAGGTAATTTTCATAATATGCAAGGAACCTATAAATGGCACACATTGTGCTGGCTGAGAAGAGAGCATATCATACAACTATATATGGTATATTAGTATGTCTACTATTTAAATAATTTTCATTGCATATTGCAAGTGTCTCGATAATGTTTGTGTTCCGTGCTCTTAAGCTAAAACCGAAATCTTGAGCAAAGGAGGTAACACGGGAGTACCTCCAATAGACTACTGCTTGCAGTAGATTGCTGGTGCTCGCAACTTAGCTTGCTGCTGTTGCGCTTGAGACTTCAGTGGCAACTCTGAATATGAGATGGCATTTTTGACCCGTTTACTTAGATGCCTACAACATCTTGAGGTATTTTTATTCAAAGGTTTATTATAGCCTTCATACTATATAAATATGTCTACTACATTTTCCACACTAATATTTTTATATGTATAATACTGAACTTTGATCTATTTTAAATCCCTATATGGATGTCGTGTAGGGGTCAGCGGTTCAGAATTGGATCGGAAAACTGGTGTCCACAACCAAAAACACGACCTCAGTTAACCATACCCTGTCATCGACCACAAGATAGATCAAAGGTGGTGAAGGAAATTAGGCGATGTGCATCTACTCTAGGGTTCTTTCAGATAGTGAATCATAGTATTCCAGTTATACTAATTGATAGTGTGCTTAATGATACAAAGAAGTTTTACGAGCAATCAACGGAGTATAAGATACAATTTTATGGCAGAGAAACTGAAAATGGTACAACATATGCTACTAATTTGGATTTGTAATATGACAGATAAACATTGAATTCTTATACATAACTAATTTTTTTACATTTAAGTTAAAGACATTATCTAATCTTTTTGTAGAGAGATTGGAGCAAGTTATGAGTGGAATTCTGACAACCATGTACCACCATTCATTCCATTGCTCGTGTATATCAAAATGGAGAGATTCTTCATGTCCTGTAAGTATATCAGTGGTACCTGTTGCCTTATATTATTTGTTCTGTGATGACATGTGTTAATTAGTTTATAAACTGTTATGTTATCTGACATGAATTGTTTAAATAAACAAAGCATATGACCCTTATAAGGATGGCCTTATGATTGACATGATATATACATCAACACTTATTCATGTACAAATGATAGCTATGCTTGCCATGTACAAATGATAGCTACACATCTTTTTCTTGAAGTCTTTTTTTCTTTTCATTTGACTCATTTTAGTGTATTGTCTAATTAGCCTTTTTATAATAATACAGCTATGTTTAACCCCCCGTTAGCATATAATGACATATTGACCTTCCTGATGCTCATTTTATTTTAATGCTCTTGAATAACCCCTTGAAGTACATATACATACTGATGGATAAGTTTGTACTAATTTAATATGTGTACAAATTTAGTTCAGTACTTTCAGTTTTCATTCTTTCATCATGTTCATGACTTGGGTTCAGTACCCAAGGTTCAATGACCAAGGGTTGAGTCGCCAGGGGTTTAGCAACAGGTTCAAGGTGTGGGGTGTCAAGGTTTAGAGTCTGCATTTGGTTAGGGTAGGAACCAAGTTTTTGTTACTCAGTGAAAGGTTGGTTGTGTATGCCTGATTCATTTTGAATCTTCCGCTCGCTGATTTGTATATTGATTCTTTCTACCTTAGTTCCATCACCAACAACTTAATACAGGTATGCATCCACTGAAAAAACATTATTAACTCATATATCACTTCAACACACCTACCCAATGAATTTAATCCACTGATCAAGCCACTTACAAAATCAGCTTCATTTTGGAGATGCGTTGCAAGGACACTTTTGCCTCAGGTTTACCTGAACGACACTAAACCCTGATGATGGTTATGATTCGAAGGTTAAAGTTCGAGTTTGGTTCATCCCGAGACTCAAACTAATACCCCCTATTTGACACAACCCTTTGAGTTGCACAACCTAATCTGCCTTTTACTCCACATATAAGGGGTTATGAGGTTATGGGTTCGGCATCCTTAGTGGCACCATATCAGGTAGTCGTTTCACTCTCTGATGTATCCTCATATATGCCACCCCCTGATTTAGTTTCAACCCAATCAGGCTTAGGCTGATAAACACCCTCTTTGATTTTTAACACACTGAACTTTTAAACACTGATTCATACACACACTTCATGTACTCAGCTATGTTTAACTCCCGTTAGCATATAAAGTCAGATTTTTACATAAACATTAAAAAGAAAAGAATTTTGCAACAGTAGACATTTGAGCAACCACGCTGATTAAGTGGTTCAAGTCGTCTTTAACACCGTTTTTCACTACCATTTGCTGGGTGGTTTAGGCTTGATGAAAGGAGTAACATTTGCCAATATTCTAATTTCAGAAGTCTAAACTCCTATAATAATTGATCAATTTTACTGTGGTGGGGAACAAATGCCACAACAATAATACATTGTCGTCTATAATGTTATCATTATTTGAAATTTAGTTGGTAATGCGTTCTCTCTCTCTCTCTCACTCTCTCTTTCTATATCTCAGGCTTACAGAAGATTGGCTGTCGACAATTCGAGTCAGTACTCTTGTGTCATCTCAAAATTTCATGAGTGATAAGTACGATCAGATCTTCCATGTAATTCTATAATGTTGTGTTTCCACAAATTGATCTATTTTTTCCATCTATAAATATTTTTGGCAGGACATACACTGGAAAGGCAAAATATATTATTTTCTGAGCAATGCATCAGCATGGATTTCTTAATCAGAATATATTGGCAAGAAAATAAGCTTTTAAGCCAAAACAGTTTTCTTTAGCATTTACATTAGTACCTATAATAGTTACTATAATCAGATAGCTTCTTCAATTGACATGTTGCTTATCGGTCTTTTGAAAACATTTTAAGACTGTATTATAAAAACAATTATCAATCATTTGTTAGCAAATGGAATTTTTGATATCCTAATTTGAGGCTAACATGTGTTCTAACTTGTAATATAAACGCAGTGTACAGGTATGCAAGGTCAGCGATTGGGTCAAAACGGGCCACCTTGGGGACTTGCTCGAGCTAAACAGAATTTATATGTATTACGTAACAGACCGTTTAACCCAAAAAAAATAATAACTTTGACAAATAACTGTGGATCCAGAAGTCGAAAAGCTCAGGTCCTAGACAACCAGATGATTATTAAAAGACGAGCGCTATTAGAAACATGGGGAACGAGACATTATCTCCGCTGAAAGGACATGCATACTTCTACAACCAACTGCACAACATATACATATCATCAACAACCTGCAAAAAAATGCAAAGAAAATATCAGCAAACGTTAACATTCAGTCATTGAGCGAACAGTAGCATCTTCATTGGATGAGGGGAGCGGTACATACATTAAGCAAAAATCTCGAGGGCTTGACTTTATTTAGTCAAAGAGAAACCATCAAGTCTCCATGTTTGGTGCATGTTCAGCTTATTCTTTTGGTTCCTCAGCGGCTACTTCTTTCTCTGAGGTGCCTGTATCTCCCGTCTGGGATGCGCTTGTGAGTGAGTCTGTGACTGAGCCTGAGACTGCGATTATGACTGGAGCTGAGACTGTGTTTGTGATTGTGATTTAGATTGGGTCGTTGGCGCCTGGCTTGCGCTTTGAGAATCCTGTGGTACAATTCCAAGAACCACCAGTATGGACCTGAAAAATATCAACCCGTTTTCAGTACAACAATGACATAACTGACTGAAACAAATCAGCAACATTAAAGGTAGAAAAAGGGCGGGTTGGGTATCGGGTCAATTTTCAGTAATAATTGGAAACAAGTTGACCAGAAACACCAAATGTCAACAAAATATATATAAATAACCAGTGTCTCACATGATGCAAAAGAACATATTATTTCAACAAAAATTTGTTTGAATACAACTTATTCGGAAGTTATACTCAGCTTTAATACATTTTGAATAGATTTCGACCAGGCTGATGGTTTCCCTGGTAATCGTTTGATACTCACTTACTGTGGCAATGGGCGGTCGGGTAACAGGTAAAATGAGTATTTTTTGCACCCACCTTTAAAATTTTTTATAGATGAAACTTTTAGCGTTTCTGCAATGTAAAACATAAATATTTAATCATGAAGAAACTCCAGGATAGGAAGCATGTCCTAGATGAATTTTACAGGAAATAGAGGACCGTTTATGATCAGTTTGTGACATGGTTTTGTCCTGCGAAGAAGAGTATGATACATTATTCACATGGTTTTGTATGCAAAGAAGTATGTTCGACTTACAGGTAGTGTGTTCCATTGATAAACAACATTAATTAAACCGTGATTGGTTGCCTTGGTATGAATAACTTGCTATCCCTCTTATTGTGATTTCAATATAACATCAGTGTCATTATTTCCATATTTCTGATCAGGTCCATGAAACAAAGAGATTTTGTATTCCAGCCCTACTGGAGGAGGGACCAAAATGGGGTCTACAGTATGATTGATTATTAAGGTTTGAGTTGCCGTTAGGTCCTGCTAACTTTCATTAGAATTGTTAATAGCTTATTCTTTTGGTTTTGTGAGACTGAGGCTTTGCCACTGGAAGTGCCTTCTACATATGTTGATATGGAGGCAATTGCAAAGAAAGAATGAATGCGATTAGAAGAGCTTCTTACGAGCAAAGGAATGTGGTACGGTTCTTATCTTCCCTTTACTCTTGCTGTCAAGGGTGAAAAGGTTGTTCTTCGCTTTTTATCTTCAAAGATGGTGGTATTCAGGTTAAAACAATTGCCAAAAGATACTCCATTTGAAAAATCTATAATCTCTTTTGGTAATAATACACTAGATATTCCTGATGTTTTCATTATCATCGACTCTTCAGGCACTTCTTGAAAAGTCAAATGTTTCATTCGTTGGAACAAGATCAAAAGAATGTCGTACAACATTTGACAAGGTAAGTTTACTGTCTCTTACACCATATTAGGAGAATGAGCACCCCCAACGTGTACCAAGTATAGCCTTTTTGACCCATTACCTAACCTACTTGAAGTACACATTTTGCCAACATTGCTTTTATTTATAGTTGCAACAGAACTTACGATACAATTTTTGCAGAGTACAAAATCAATGGATAACCAGATCAACATCTTGTGTACCTGATGGAAAACGCGATGCTTAATCTTCTAGAAGACCCCTACAACTTCTCTAATTTTTGCAGCCAAAGTTATTGTTGACTACGACTCTGTTAGGTCTCAAGGTTTTGCCTTTGTTAGTTATACATCAGCTGATGCAACTAACACCACTCTACAAGATATGGAGGGAAAGGTATTATGCATCCTCATAATTTTAAGAAAGTTGCTTACTTGAAGCCCTAAGTTTTGTTTTCGGCGGTTTGCACCGTGCTGCGATAGTTGGAATTATATCTAGATAACTTTAATGTGACAGCATGCAGGCTTCATTATGGAATTACCACATGATTTCCTTTCGAGACAATAACTTCCATGTTGGTAATGAGTTTGAGGAGCTACATGGTCGAAGGATAGTCAACCTTGCACAAGAGCGACCTCGACCATCTTTTTGTGGTGGCGCATATGGAGGTATTTATTTAACACTCAAACTGAATGCATTTATTTAACTTCAGTTTTAGAATATTTTAGACTAATGCTTATGAATGATTGCTAAAATTTGTAAATTTATCAAATTGCATTAAACATACATGCATGTACGTTGAGTGCATTGTAGTGAGTTAAATGGGTAATACGATACATTTGAATGATTATATCATCAATAATCATCATTAACATATATGCGGAAGATAGTAACTCCTTTTGGATGTGCTCAACTACATTCTTAATTGTTAAGTTTAATTGTGTAGTTTGGTTTCATGTTGATTTCAAGGTTATTTGGTTAGTGAGTTGCTATGACTTGGGGTGTTACAACACATGTGTCATGAAAGGGCAATTAAATTTTAAAATGGCGATTATATCTAACTGTTGTCATGTTATAAAGATCATGAACCAAAGTTTGCACCAAGAATGATCAAACAAGCGCAGTAATATTTATTTACAATTCCTAATATGTTCAACAGGAATAAGACCCTCTAAGGACCATCCATGATTGAGAGCTTCTTCTGCAGTTATCCTCTTCGCCGAATTAGAAGTCTGCTTAACAAACAAGTCTCATTCCAACTCGGTTAGTATAGGTGGACTTATAAAAGTAGCTACATGAAACCTCTTCTTAAAGTTTTATAAGGCTGCTCAACAAACTTGGCCGTGACCTCGATAGCGTAGAATACTCAAGCCATATCAAGTCACTGGTCATGCACGAGCTCGAAAAAATATGTCAAGATGTTCAAGTTCCATGCTTCCATCAAATAGTGGTTTCTTTGATAGTAACTTGGCCATTATGCAACCAAGAAAACTACATGTCAACAGAAGCAGTATAATGTTTCACCTCAAAAGAAGCTTAGGTGCTGTGTACCAAAGAGTGACCATCAAGATGTGTAAAGTTTTTTAGAATAGTCATTGTGCCTCGACGTTCCAAATTCACAAACAATTAATCAATCATAGTGTAGGGCCCTGTGATATTTTCCATGGGATTCTTTTTTATCCTTTTTTAATACAATGGAAAACTATACATATCTAGCCTCATACTTATAAAACCTTCAATTTTTGATATACCAGATGCAAATGTTGACATTTTCATAAATCTGTGCAAACTCTGCTTATTAAATAACATTAATGAAATGTATAATGTAATAATATATCACTGAATTAGAGGAATATTTTTTCGTTCGGTGTAAGCATTGGCTAATCAAGTAACGCAAGATCATTATGATAATGCGATGATTTATTATTCACTCACTTAGGAAGACTTATGCTAATATTGGATGTTGCTAACCAAATAAAACATGTTTGGATCAAAGTAATTACGCTTCATACCGGTCAACTCATGTCATGTTTACTAGAAACCCATTTTGGCAAAATTTTATGTTTGTTAATAAGTGTTATATATAATTAAAAAGTTTTACACTATCTCAACAATATCACAACATTTGAATGAAATGCAAAAGTACGATTTGAGCAAGTAGGAGAGTGGTAAATTATAAATGGTATAGAAATTCCACCTCAATTTGCTACTAAAGATTTGGGACAAGTAGGAGAGTGGTAAATTAATGTGATTCTGATTTAGCAAACTGGATAAATGTATTACAGGTTTGATAATATGATGGTATCGGATCGGTTCTGGGTGTATGTTCCTTTATCGTATCTGATCGGTTATGGGTGTAGTTTTGGTGCCAAATATATACATTACCCATCATTATCATCGACTCTTCAGGTAATGTATTTATTGCTATTCGATCTCTTTTGCAATGCCAATTAATAAAACTCAAGGCCAAATTTTGTCACAAGTTGGGTTGGTTTTATAGAGGCAAGTTTTCTCACACGAAGTATATGTGGATGTCTCAAGAGTGAAGAGCATAAAGGACTTGAAGATTTTTTGTTGTGATAAAGATGGTAATTACACAAAATCAATAACTAACGTTGTATACAAGAAGCTTTGTTTCACATTTGAGTTTATTTTATTGTATATTTTTTTCTAACATACTACTCCCTCCGTCCTAAATTTATTGTTCATTATTAACTTTTTTAGAATTTCTTTTTCAACTTTGACCTTAAATATTTTTTGGGTGTTATATAATATTTGATGCAAAATATATAAATGGATTGGGTTTTAAGTGTACTTTTCAATGGTATAATTTTTCATCAAGTATTATATAATAAAAAATATATATTTATGGTCAAAGTTGAACCAGTTTGACTTTGAAAATTCAAACTGGACAATAATTTTGAGACGGAGGGAGTACTTTGTAATTTTGTTTTCTTATATTCGATAAACATTTATTTTTTCCCGTTGTTAATGTATTCAATAAATAACATTCTATGTTTATATCTTATTTTTCGTTAATTTTTTCAATGATATTCATAAGTCATGTCCGCCCATCGGGCGGGCTTTGAAGTCTAGTATATATATATATATATATATATATATATATATATATATATATATATATATATATATATATATATATATATATATATGTATGTATGTGTGTGTGTGTGTGTGTGTATATATATATATATATATATATATATATATATATATATATATATATATATATATGTGTGTGTATATATATATATATATATATATATATATATATACAGAGTTAGGATCAAATAAGAAGAAAACTTAAAATAAGAATGATAAGAAGAAACCACAACCACTTATTTCAGATGCATCTACAAAAATGGATGCATCTCTCCTTAAAATTCTCCCTCCTATTTGAAATGTGTGGCTAGAAATCATTCTTATTCTTCCTATTTTAGTTTTTCTTCTTACCGGATCCATAACTCTTTTACCACAATTCTTTTAGTTTTACATATGATGTCATTATTTTGAGTTATTTCAACATAACAGCACACAACTTGCAGTGATCACTTTCTCTTTAAAATAAGCATGCATATATTTGTTTGTCATGGTAACCCTTAATAAACCTACGTCCATTAAAAGAGGCTTCTGAGAGCTTATAGTGTTGGGAATACATTTCAATAATATCAAGTGTCTGTCATTAATATTTTGTAATAGGTTGCTTATGTTATTTTTAGTATTATTATTTACATGTTATCATTTCTTATTACTTATGTTATATAGTCCATGGGCCTTAAGATAAAGCCCATTAGTAAACTTAGAAGGAACGGGGTTGTTAGTGCAAAAAGTGTGGTAGGTTATGGTTGGGCTTAGTTATACGTTGGGCCGTCCATGATGGACTGTCCGTTGTGATGAATTATGCACTAATCCAAGTGATAGATCGATTCCCTACACAAATGAAAGTAAACTGTTAGCCTTACCGTGGGGACGGACCCCACGATTAAGCTCCGGCATGAGAGTAAGTATTCATGTTGTTAGAAAAATGTGTATGTACTGAGGTGTCTGAGAAAGTCATACCTCGCGAATGTGTACTGAGATTACCTTTTATAGGTGGTCGAAATGCTAGGGTTTCCTAGTATTTCGCATATTGTTGTATTGGCCGGGGTGGGACCCTTGTCGGGCAAGGGTTCATAGCTTAATCATGAATGCGGATGTGGATCATTTGCCGGACTGTGGGCCGGTCCGTAAGCTTACTTTGGAAGTGTCGCTCAGACGATCCACGTGCGTTGTTAGTACTCCGGATCGTGCCGTGCTCGGGGCCTGGGCTTTGGTGTTGTTTGGTATTTTTGTTTCGTTAGGCCAGGGCCCAGTTGTATATGATACGATCCAGACCCAGTGAGCTTGTTATCCGTATTATATGTTGTTACTTGTTTCGTTGGGGCGGGGCCGGGGCCCACTTGTATAATACGATCTAGGCCTAGTAGGCATGCTATCCGTATTATACATCATCAAGTCCCCCCAGTCTAGTGCGTTCATTGCTCGCGTGCTATTGTAGCGTACGGTGAACGTCTCTAGAATAAGATTCTAGTTGCTCCGATCTAGCCTTTGACCCTTTTCCGTGGCACGTCTTTATGGTCAGTGGATAAGGTCATGGGGGACGTGTCGTTTTTTAACCATTCCCTCTCTTGGTCTGCTTTTTAATTAGTTGTCGCCCTTATTGTTTTACTACCGAGCGTAGCCGTTGATTGGAGTGTGCTAGACACGCGTCATTTGCTCGATATAACCATGATTAGATGTATTGTGAGTATAAATACCTGTTTTTCATTTTACTATTTATTCTCTTCTTTTTCATCTTATTCCGCTGCCGTTTGGTGTTTTTCAATCCTGCCCATCCCTTTTTCAGTTATCTCTCTTTTCTTTTGAAGAATATTTCGGCATCATGGTTGAGTTTTGGGATGCTAAATGTAAACTTTCACAACATGCGTATGATACGGTTGTCAGGGATTGTCACATTCCTTCTGAGGTTAACCCAGTTCTACCAAATGAGGATATGCTTATCCATCATCCCCCAAAGGGCAAGATAGGTGTTTTTACTCGTCTCTTTGATTATGCTCAGTACCGTCTGTCGTTATCCAGGTTTTTTGTTAGTATCCTTGAGCATTATAGGATTCACATTTCGCAGCTTCATGCGATTGGGGCTACGAAAGTATCCCATTTTGAAATTATGTGTCGTATATGCAGGATTGAGCCATTGGTTGCTCTTTTTCGGTATTTCTACATAAAGATCAAAAAGAAGGGTTGGTTGTCTTTTGGCGCAGGCTCCAAGGAAGCGTGTTATACAAAATCGTTAGATTCGTTGAAGGATTGGCAAGACCGTTTCTTCTAGGATGACAGTTTTGCTTGTCCTACTATTTTTCCTTATTGTCTCACCTCCACTGTACCCAAAGATAAGCCTCCGGAGGTTGGTGAGTACAGTGATGATGATGTTGTTGTTCTTGTCGGCAATCAGACTCCGTTCTTAAGGATCCTGGAGCCGTTCCTCTACTGGGTTGGCCTGAGCCGCTACTATTCTTTAAATGAAGGTGCTTACCCTGTTTACTACCATGAGGGAAAAGGTAAATATATGTTTTCCTCTTCTTCCTCTTTCTCTTCTCTTTTCTCTCCTTTTTTTTTAGATTTGCGTTCATCCCTTCGTCTTTTCCATCTTTTTTATGTGCACAGATTGACGCATTGGCTTTATTTAAGTTGGACGATCCTTTGAAAGTAGGAGTCCATGGGAGGCTTCGCCGTAGCGGGGAGCCCAAAATTTTGGATGTTGCATGTTAGTGCAAATATTACGATATTTAAACTAGATGGTCTCTTCGGTTTTAATGATGACAAACATGTAACTTGTAATACAAAATGTAAAATGCACAACTCACTCGTAACTACGCATCATCATCTCAAGACTTCTATATATGGACTTAGCTAAGTGGATCGGGCCAAGCAAATGAACAATTCCATCTGGGCCCAATAGTAACCGACCCAACAAGGCCCATCAAGACCCAACAATGCTTCTAGAAACATCTAGAACATGGAGGGAAAATGGCAAATTCAAAATTCAAATTTTGAATTTAGGAGGGAATTGATGGAATATTCTTTGGCATATTCCTTATGCTTTGAAATATTCTTTGGTATATTCTTATGCTTTGGAATATTCTTTGGCATATTCCTTATGCTTTGGAATATTCTTTGGCATATTCTCCGATCTCGAGTCTATAAATAGCAAGCTAATCTTCATTTTTTGGGCGCGAAATGGAAGCATAAAACACACACACATAAATATTCATATAATTAGACTAGGAAAATGTAAGTGTAATAGGAAGATCCGGACGATGTGTAAGTCCTTGGAGTGTCATGTGTAGATTAGGATGGTGTGTATGTCCGTAGTTTGATCGTGTGGATCGTGTGATCGTGTGTAGATCATGTGGATCTTGTAGCTTGTGTGATTTGTGAGGATCGGGTAGATCGTGAGTAGATCGGGTAGATCGAGTGAAGATCATGTGGATCTTGTAGCTTGTGTGATTTGTGAGGATCGGGTAGATCGTGGTAGATTGGTACTAGCTAAGATTAGTACTCGACATTTAGCTTAGTGTCGGAAAATAATGTAAGTGACGTTGTATGGTTTTCTCCGCCGAGAAGGGAGCTTGTTGATTAGTGAAGTAACTCTTGAGTTGGGTACTCGGGGACTGGAGTAGGGCGAATAGGAGCTTCGTGACCGAACCACTATAAATCGTCGTGTCCGGTTTGCGCTTTCTTTACTTATCTCTTTACGTTTATTTTCGCATTTACCGTTTTACATTTATATCTTGCGTAGTATTTTTACTTGTGTTGTTTGTTGCTTATATGGTGTTGATCATGTTTGTGTCATGGCTTGATAGTGTTTGTGTTGTAGTTTACTCCATACTATCTCTAGTTGTTGTATGACTATTGTTGACACTTTTCATATTGTGTCACACTTTATCGGTTATTTGATACAAAAGTTTTTTTAGTTTTAAATGGAAACGTATTTAGCCCCTCTACGGTTTTCACAATTGGTACTAGAGCCAGGTCGCTCAAAATTTTAAAACAAATGGTTTGCAAAATTGAGTAAGATCCGTGTATCAAATTTCCCCTGAAGTTGGATAAAATATGAAAAGTATTTACTTGCTTAATACTTACAAGTTTTGTTGTTAAGTATATTTTGTCATACTAGCTTGAAGGTTTTTTTAAACAAATAAAAGAAAAGAATTTGTAAGTGTTCGGTTATGTCTTTAGAAAGAGTTGTAAAGTCATTTGTTTGGGAAAACTATTTGCTTATAGTAAAAGTATTTTCATAAATGTTTTTCTTAGTCCTAAACATGGAAATGTTATTTAATATATCTTTTATAGGTTAGGTATTTGACTAAGGATCAAATGAGAAAAATCCTTAAAATAAGAAGAATGAGAAATTATTATAACAACATATTAAAGATACATCAATTTCAATTAGATGCATCCATAATCTTTTAGATGCATCATAATATATTTTTTAGCAAAAAATTAGATGCATATACATATATTAGATGCATTTCATCAAATTAGACGAATCCTATTTATTTTCGTCCTCTGCGGGTCAAATTTGTTGCTAGTACTACTTTGCATCGTTTTTACTTCAAAATCACTTTCGAAACTAATTGTGATGCATCTAAATGAATATAGATGCATTTAATTCAAGTCAATACATCTCAAATATGAGGTTATAGTTATTTCTCATTCTTCTCATTTTAAGTTTCTTATCACTGGATCCTTACCCTTAGGTATTTAGTTTATGAAGTCTTACATCTTTCTGTTACGTCAAATACTTGTTTTGAATGAAAAAATTGGTTTTATTCAAAATCTGTAAAAACAGGCACGACACCACTAAATATAACGTACGGTACGACTAAATACGGACGGTACCACTAAATTTAATGGTACCTTCATCTATTTTTCAGAACTGAGAAATTTTCAAAAATTCGTATAAAATCAACCGTAAGTCCGTAGGAGTCGTGACACCTATTGTAACACCCCCAAAATTTCAACAAGCAGTGGAAGACTAATTGGGGTATTACTTCTCGGATCACAGTCATAAAGATAGAAAACGACCCAAAAGAAACGTTTTTAGAAAAGTTTTGATTATTATTCAAATACTTAGCTTAATAGGTTACAAAAGATGTTTCACGAAAAATTAAAGGTACACACATAAAACGGTTTACGTTTAAAGTGAATGATAACATTATTGAACATGGTCTATAAAGAGGGGTCCTTTGCCTACTCCGTGCCCGATTTGCCTTTGTCAATTACCTGAGATAAACATGCTAAAAAGTCAATACAAAGGTTGAGTGAATCAACAGTGTTTAAGTTGTAATAGTTGAACACAAGTTTCAAGTAGTTAATTGTATAGAAATACAATTAAAGTAAAAGCATCAATACCGCAGTATTGTATATGTGTATTGCCTTAAGCCTCATGACACGCAAACCTTAACTGGTGACATCATTAAATAATGACGTTAAGTACTACATTATAGGAATAATGTTAGTACGAATGCCCTCGTGCTGGAAGTTGTCGTCCTCCTGTTTAGTTCAAATAAAGTGCATTTGGCTGCTTATCCAGCAACTCAAATGGGGCGTCAACTGCCAATAGATCTATTCACTAAATTCGCGTTCACTCGCAAGTGATTAATGGTTCATGATATGAGGGACTTTTGATGGTAATAGTAGGTAACTAAAGCAATACCAAATCAGGATAGCATACAGAAAATACTTGTGTTCATGTTTAGAGCATGTATCTCCCCACGGGATTTGAAAAACATATAAAAAGGTGGGACTATGAACTCACCTCAGTAGTACAGTAATCCAGATATAGAAATATCAATTGAGAAAAGGAACGGCTCAGAACACGCGACCTGAATTAATATGGCAAACCTTATATTTAGATGGTTCATGGTTTAAGACTTTAATGTTCAAAAGACACTGTTTTGAAAAGTATTCGTATCGTCGTTACTTGTGTGGAAATTACTTAAAGTTCAAAAATAAAGTTTTATATTTATATACTTGTGCATGCAAATGTTATGAAGCTGTTAATTATTAAATCAAAGATAGTGATGATAAACAAAATATTTTTAGTTGGTGAGTATTAAGTTGTTAAAGTATTTTTATTTATTTTTAAGTTACTCAATTATTATTCGTAAATAACGTCGTTATTTATATTCCGAGGTTTTCGGGTTTATATCTTATATTTAAGTTTTTGTAAAACCTTTACGAAAAGAGTTTGTAACTATAAGTTTCAAAGATTTTGTAAAATAAATAAATAAACCCTTAAGTTATATAAAAGTTAAACTATTTACCCAAAATTTATAAGTTTTCATTGTTAGTCCAAAAGTATAAATTTATACTTTTTATTAATACTTTATAGAAATGACCATTTACTTCCCAAATAAATAAAAGTATTATTGACAGGTTTTAACAACACAAGGGTCCAGTGCGTAACTTTATACAAGTGGTAATTTTGCAAAATAAAAATAGAATGACAAGGACAGGAAGCGAACACTTGACCTTAACTTTAACAACCAAACACCCCAACCACCTGAGCTAATCTAATTATTGTGTTATAACATGCAATTTAATGTTTTTAAGGTGGGTTTCTACTGTTTATTATTTGTTATAAATCCTACTCAGTAACCAGTCGCATGAATAAGGTTTTATCTGTTTACTATCTTCCCAAAGATGCTTGTCAACTTTGCATGTAACCTACAATGAGTCTTTAATTGTCAAGAGGGTGTCGAAGGAGACACAAGGTTAGTCTTGACTTCGTTTGTCTAGCGACTCTAGTTTCACTCGAGACCAAAACTTAGTTTCTTTTTCGTTTTCGTTTCTATAAGTTGTTTAAGGTTTGGAAGTGCAACATGCGTGGCAAAAAGGGTCGACTTATGGACCATGGTATTCGTTTATTTTTGTCGAGCTCTGACGGTTTGTTGAACTTTCATTATTTTGCAAATAATTATTAGGGTCAACGAGTAGAAACACTTCTTTTAAGAAGCGACCATACGGTTAAAATTCGTCATCCTTGATTTTTCACGAGTCCCCAAACTAAGCGTACAAACGAGATCACAGCTTATCTACAAATTAGATGCTAATACTACTCATAACAGTTACTTGTGGAAACTTCTTACTCCCATTTCCTAGGTTTTGTATCTCAATATTTTATTTTGTTGAGAAATGAATTGCTTCATATTTTCTCGTTTCAACATTTTTAAGTCTGATAGTGACTCCTAAGTTTAAACGATAAGTAGTTATTCATTTTCTCTTAAGAACCACTGCAATAGAAATTCGGTCCACATCAAGGAATTTGGGGTACATACAATATAAATGATATAAGTTGCGGAGTACGATCACGTGCACCTCATGTGACTGATTACTAATCACGTATCACATGCACCTCACGCGCCAACAACTTATTGATACATACATAGCTCTTATTCAACAATACTTCAACTTTCACTTTTTTCATTTTTCTCATTTTTCACTTTTTTTTCATTTTTTACACTTTTTTTCTTTCTTACTTTTTTTTCAATACATCAATGGAAGCTTAACGGGTAGCTCCAAAACCACATAGATAATCAACTTTTGACTTTTGATTTTTTCACTTTTTCGCTTTTATTTTTGGTGTTCCTTGATATGTACCCAATTTCTAAAGCAAAAATTCTCTTAAGAAAATAAAGAACTAAATATTATTCAAACCTAAATACCACTAATTAACCTAAAACATCTATTATATATGGATGACGTTTCTGATGGGAGTAAAAAGCCACAAGTACCTCTTATGAGCTCTAAAGAGAACCACTACTCCACGTTTAGCATCTAACTTCTAAATAAACTCTATCATTTCTCGCTCTTCGCAATTTAAGATTCCAAATAATGAAACCCGCGAATACTTAGCCGATAATCAGCCACGCATATATAAAGTCAGTTACGGAAACTTGCAAATTCTAGAAGAAGAATTCGCGTTTTCTAGCTCCTGATGTAAAAGACTAGCGAAAGCTTTTAAGCTGCGCATGTATAAAGTCAAGTACGGGAACTTGCAGATTCTTAAGAAAGAATTCGCATTTTATAGCTCCTTGTGTACAAAACTAGCACAAGCTTATGTGATCATCATTGGTTAAGGGAACTAGCTAGGGCTCAACACGCCCGGTCAAGTCAAAATATTTATTCCTACTCTCGCCAGCAAGAAAGTCAACAAGGTGTCAAAACACTTATTCAAACTTTATTATATTTTTGCACAACTTTTTCGACTTTTTCTCATTTTTTTGTGCTTTTTCATTGACATTTTTCATCAAAATTTTTGAAATTTTTCAATTTTTTCAATTTTTTTATTTTTGGTGGAAAAACGGAGTTGCAAGAGTACACGACTTGTGAAACATGCAAGGTCAAAATCGAATCGAAGATTCACCCTCCCCCCGACTAGAACGAAACATTGTCCTCAATGTTTTATGGGTTAAGGCAATCCTAACAAAATTCTAGGCCGTTTTTTAATTATGCCAAAGAAAACGTTAGTCGATAAGATTCACGGATATTGGATTTCCAAATAGCACCGATGAATGAGACTCCAAGTGAAGAGATAACGAGCACGAGAGTCATCATAAATCGCGGACAATCCTGAACAAACATCACAAACAACCACGGAACACAAGAGTAGAAGAGGTAGCCCTCCTCACGTTAGGTGTTAGAAAATAGAAATATAAGAAGATGAAATGATAGGCATGGGTTGCCACCCACGAAGCGCTTGTTTTTGTTAACCGAGTCACATTAGCTTGACTCGATCCCCGAATTAATTCGTCCTTGGGGAGAGCAGATGGCACGGACACTTGGCACAAAAGATGCCCGGATCAAATATGGTGTCCTCACTCCCGGTGGAGTGGAAAGAAAAAATGGTGGGATAGGAAAAGAACGGTTTAAACACCCGGATAGTATAAGCATAGTCGACATCTGAATCAAGGGTGGGTAAAATATTAAGCTCGGGATCATCATGATCAATAGTCTCGTCCACCACTCTAACAACAACTTCATTTACATCGAGCTCAAAATTTTCATCGGGTGGTTTCGCGGGTGGACGAGAAGATGGTAAATCGAAGAGAAATGAATTGGTTTCGGACGGTAAATCATCATTATGTAATACTTTAGTAAGCACACTTCTTCGAAGACCATTCTCGTCATTTTCAATATCCGGCTGCGAAATGGTATGAGAAAGTTCATCGGAGAACTTCTCGTGAGGAGAATCAATCATATCATGTGAAACCTGGACCTCGGGTTCCATTTCAGACTCATCACTAAGAATATCGAAGAGCGGATTATTTGAAATTTGATTAAAATCCGATTCAAAATCAAATAACGGATTCGTTAAAGTCTTATCGAATGCGTCGGAAACCCTTGGAACGAGGTCATCATCATCCTCATTATCATCATCGATTTCACCAAAAGAGTCTTCATCACTTGAAATGTACTCATTGTGAGAATCGGTATAACTTTCCACTTCAACTAAATCTTCGTTGCTCATCGGAGAGAGAGAAGTTGACGGCTCTTCATTCAATAATTCTTCAAGTAAACGAATATCCCCCTCCGGATCAAAATTAGCATCGTCCATTATCGGAATGGAATCATTAGCAAGAAACGCCTCGATCTCATCTAATACGGCATCACTCCCTTCAACCGGTGTGAAAGAAGGATGGAAAGAAGATTCACCGTTAGAATTTTCCCCGGACTCACTTTGGATTGGAACGAGGTTCTCAACACTTGACGTATTGAATTCGTCAGATTCCGTTGCCGGAATAGTGTCAAGAGGCTCGTCCTCCATTGTTAGAGAGTCCACGGGCTCTACGGGAGAAGAAATAGAATCATTTTGAGGATTTATATTGATCGTGATTGTGGAACTATCATCATACAAACAACACTCGCAAAATTGGAATTTCCTTTCTTCAACTCGAGGTACTTCCATCGATCTCTCATTAGGCTCGGGAGTAGATGTATAACGTCTATTCACCATCTCTTTCAACTTATCCATCATGGATTTGATTTCCAAAATTTGATTAGAAAAATTGGAAGATTGTGGGGGTTGGTAAAAACCATTAGAATCGTAATTAAAATTAGGTTCGTGATAAGAACTTTCAAATGATCCCCCACAATTTTCAAAACTTGATGTATTTTGGAAAGAATCACCATTGTAACACGAATTTGGCTCATAAAAATCATTTTGAGGAAAATTATTGAAGCTCGAGTCGTAATCGTAAGACGTGTGAGCATTCGGAGCATAGCACATACAATTGGTGTATCCACATCCGTCACAAAAACATCGTCCACACGGCCTTCCTTCTTCGGACGGGTTTCCACAATTATAGCAATAAAACGAAGGTGGTGGTGGTGTATAGAAATCGGGAATGTTTGACGAATTGTTGAACGAATTTTGATCATATGTATGAGAATTACAATTCAAACAAACGCCATCTCGAATATTATCTCCACATTCGTCGCACGTACACCACACACACAACCCTCCGAAGAACGGTTCTCCACAATTATTACAAAACGTATCCATAAGAATTAAATGTAAGAGGGTTTGAGAAAAAGAATCAAATTTTTAGAGGATAAGAAGATTATTTTTGGTTTTTATATTTATAGAAAAACAAATCACAAAAACTTTTATTTTCTTTTATTTTCTTTTTGTGAAACGTTATGTTAATTGAAAACGTTTCTTTCTAAACCACGCGCAACGAAACGAGAGAAACGAATTTTCCCGCTCAATCGGTTGTTGAATTGAAGTAATCCGATAATCAACTAATTTCACGTTTTCGTTATATTGTGAGACTTATTTGGTTTACAACGCCCTTTCTTTCGATCGGAACGAGGCTGTAACTTTTATTTTATTTTTGGTATTTTGAAAACACTTTAGGAAAAGTGTTTTTGATTTTTCAATTTTATATTTTTATAAAAATATATACAAAATAGAGGAAGGCTTAACAAAACACGATTTTTCAAAACGATATTCAAAAACTCACTTCGACCTTCCCCGGCAACGGCGCCATTTTGATAAAGTCTTTTTGTGGTATATAATTATTTCCAAAGAAATACCGGTGAAAGTATTTCCCGGGTCGTTTTCCCAGCGAAGGTAGAATGGAGTCGTAAATTTTCGTATCGCGAAATCGAGTCGTGAAAAGTGGTAAAGTGAAAAATATAATCGAGATATTCAAGTATTCACAAACAACTATAAAATATGCAAAGAGTACAATCTAATTATGCACCGAAGTGAAAAACGCGAAAACGGAAATGCACACGCAAAATTTAAAACGTAACGTATAACGAAAAATGATCCTACGAATTTGGAAATAATTTGTAAAAATCTTAAACTACTAAAAAGAATTTTAGGAAAAAGAAAAATATTTTTTTTTCTTTATTTTCTAGAATTAATTTCCTATTTATTGAATTAAAAGTGAATTAAAAATAGAGAAAAATAGAAAAATTAAATTGGAAAAATGAAAATTAAATTCTAAAAATTCTAAAATAATATAAAAGAAATTCTAAAAATATTTTTGTATTTTTCAAGACTCTTTCTGATTTTTTATTTGATTTTTGTATTTAAAATTGATTTAAAAGTGATTATAAACTAAAAGAAATTAAGAAAAATAGCAAATGACCTCAGAAAATTATGAAAAATTACCAGAAATTCTAAAATATTATACTGAGCTTGCAGAAAAATAATGGAATGAAAAAGCTAAGAAGAAGTACTTATTTAAAGCAAAACAGCTAAATACAAGTGCTTATTAATAAGCACTTGTACCTAAACTGTATGAAATTGAACACATAGCAGCTCAGTACTTAAATAAATTCAATTATGCTCAAAAATGATCAGAGATAACACAGAATCAAGAGTTATGAGTGATAAGCAGTTTTAAAATAAGCTAAAGTAATAAGCAGATATGAACTGAATAAAGCCAGATGATTATATACAATGAAAATCACTATTCCAAACTCAATAATGCTCAGAACTCTTAATCAACTCAAGTATTCAAAACAAACATCATAACTGTAGGCCTAGATTAGTTAAGACAGATGGACAAGAGAAAGGTAGCAGGCCTAGGAGGCAATGTTTGAGCAAAGATAAATTTCTCAAATAAGCAATTGTCCAAACTAAGCATAAATCCAACAAGCTTAAACTGTAAGCTATCCAAAGAAACCAAAAATCAATTCCTAAGATGCACTAGAAAAGCAGTTATGAGCTTATGAGAAAGGCAATAAGACCAAAGCTGTTGGTTCAGGAAACAGTAGCCTAAAAAGGGATAATCAGAGCTACTAAAAAGTACCACTAAATGGAAACTTAAGCTATCCTAGAATGAGATTATACTACTAACATTTTGAAACACCAAAATCAATCAATCAAACATACTTAAACTAAACTAAAATTGAAGTCGAAAAGACCTGATGGAGCAGACATGAAACTGAAGCAATGGGTTAAATTGAGCGAAACTGGAAATCTTGACTAATGAAGTACCACTACCAGCTAATGCACAACTTAAATAACCTATAATGAACGAGTTTTAAGCATAAACTACTACTCTAACAACCTAAACCTGAATTTAATCTTATCATCTGTAGTGAACTGATTTAAAAACTCAACTCCAAAATAACTGATTCATTTCCTAAAATACTACACAAAACTGAATCAAATCAACTGAAGACAACTGTGATTATCAAATGTAAGGCACATCTAATCCAACAATAGGCAAAACTATACTAAAAACTCAGAATGCTACTTGTGCTAAACACTACTTATCATACTAACTGTTTAGGATTTAACTCTAAATAAGGCACATTAAGCTGTAATACAGAAAATCAGATTATACACTAGCTATATCAACTCATAAAGATCAGTAAGCAATAACTAAATAACACTCAAAATAAGCAATTAAAACTAAACAGTTTCTAGACTAAAGTAGTGATAAAAATGAGAATTCAGTGAACAAACCTCAAGACAATTGCCTTAAGCTCAAATGAGCTTATCAACAAACTACTAAAACCAGAATGATCACATAAAACACCTCTGAATCAGCTTATCACCATCTTGAGATTGTTTGACTTTCATTGACTATTGTGAATTCTTTAAACTAGAACAGTACTAAAACAATATAAGCACTCTCAATTAGCTAGAAAGCTAATATAAGCAGTTTAGATCAATGTAAAGCTAATGAAACCAAATATCTATTTGTATAAAGCTGAGAATGAGATTTACCAATTAATAAAAATGAAACTGAATTTTACATTAATAGAAAGGATTATAATTCTGAAAACAAGAGTTCAAACTAATTATGAAAAACTGAATTACACTAAGAAATTAAATTGACATGAGCTTTTTAATCTATTCTACATACTGTACTACTCCTAAAAACTAACCTAATTTATTCCTACTCCTAACCAGTCGAATTGTGAGGTGAGGGCTTGGTATTTATAGCCTTGAACTCAAGCCTTCAGAAGCGTCTAGAATTGGTATCCCTTTAAGAATATTCTCTCTTGATCCCTTGTGACGCCCTTGGACCAATCACAGCTCTCTATTCTTCCTAATGACGCGTTCAGACCAGTGAGAGATAGCCACATGTCATTCTTTGTTGTCAGACCTTGTCAGGGATATGGGAATTGTCAATCGTACCCTTAATTGCAGTGAATTTAGCCGGGTGAAAATCTAGGGTTCATGTTTACTGTTTGAATTGGGGAAAAAGCGTACGGTGTAAAAAAATGAAGCAGATAATAACTTTTTATTATTTTTGGTTGTGTTGACTATTTTAGGATGTGGGTTGACCAGTTATGTGTGTGGGCTCGGGTTGTATTTAGGATTGGGCTTGGGTAATAATTGGGTATACTTGGGCTTATGGTAATATGGTTTTGGCTGATTTTAAAGTTATGATATCAAAAATCATACAAGGACCAAATATGTGATAATATGTAAGTTCAAGGACTCAAGTTGCCAACTTCCAATAATATCTTCCAAGGGCTGAACTTAACAAACTTTAATTCTTCAAGGGTAGATTCTGACAATCTGAGCATAAAAGTGATCCGAACTTGAAAACTCTTTACCGGCTTCGGCTCTTGAACCTTTTCATACTCTCGTGCTCGGTTTTCCCCGGTTTTTTGCTTGATTTATGTCCATTTAATTAATATCCGTACCTGCACATGTAAAAACACAAAAACAAACAAATTTGGCAATTGTGGTCGGGTTTTTGGTCTTTTAAGTCCGGTTTTGGTCTTATAAAAGTGAGTGAATAAGCACTCACCAAGCTCGTTATCGTGGCAAGGTGCCACTCAAGCTTCTTAGATATACTAAACCAATGACACATAGTTTGCATGAAGGTCGAACATGAGTTCGAGTTTGAAATCTTTTTAAAGGTTTGGTGCAGTCACCACACAAGTTTTATAACAGAACCATTTTCAAAGAAGGTGTCTTGAAGTAAACACAATGTGAGCATGTTTCAGGAAAAACTTATCTAGTTAGTTACATTAACCTGCTAATATGCATATGTTTATTCTTAACAGTGGGTATGAGTCGTGTATGAAAAGAACGAAGCAGCAAAGTGAGGTTTTTAAATATCATTTCTAACACAAGAGTTTACCCCTTCCAAAAGAAATACTCTCCTGCATGCGTGAATGTGTACACGTATATATAACTTGGTGTTCTCTCGTGCATGATACAAAAGAAAAAGAAGCAACATAAAATGAGTTTCGAGAGGTATGCTAGTTCACTATTTGTCGAGTGAGGACACTCGGTCGTTTGTTAGTTTATTTAAGTGGCCACACAAGATCGCGATACGTTAAAACTGTTTCAAGTGAGCTCTATGATACATATAGTAAAAATATCATACGTTACTTAGATGCAAGTTTGTAATGGAAGTAAATGAAATGGTCAAGAAGTGACATCGTACTATGGAACTTGAGGGAGGAGACTTACCACACCAAGACCTGGTGGTGAGGAACGAGATACAAAGTCAAGACTCCCAAGCTTCCAAGCCTTCAAACCCGTCACGTATTAGGACAAGCGAGGCCTTAGAACTCGAGAACCAAACTACAATCTGGTCCCTTGGTTTCTTTTCGACAGGCAGTAGTAATGCAGAAATGGTGAAATGGGTTTTGCTTTTAGTTCATGACAAAAATAGTTGAGACTTGTATTGTATTTATAGCTAGAAAATAATAACAATAATTCTTGGTACAGTAGTGACATGTAGGAAATGGTGATAACCCACTTGGGTTGGTAAATTGGCAACAAATGTTTTGGATGAAAGAATGAGAAAAAGGACAAGTGAGTATTGAAGTGAATATTTAAAAGTGACATGACTGTACACAATTCTTCTACTATTATTTTAAATGTGATATGCATTGTTTTGAATATAATATGCAACAGAGTAGTTTAAATGATTTGGTTGTCATCACATGTTACGAATTCGGCTGATTTTTGGGAAACATGAAGAAAGGTCATGTCTTTTAATTAAATGTGCCATGTGATAGGATGAGAGATTTTTGCGTTTATGTCGTGTGGCACAAGAAGTAATGAAAGAAAATATATATATATATATATATATATATATATATATATATATATATATATATATATATATAGGGTAGGGATCCAATAAGAAGATTATTTAAAATAAGAAGGGTAAGAAGTAATTCTAGCTACACATTTTTATATGGGAGGGAAAATTTGAATGAAGATGCATCCATTTTTGTAGGTGCATCTAGAATGCGTGGTTGTGGTTACTTCTTATCCTTCTTATTTAAATTATTCTTCCTATTTGATCCTAACTCTATATATATATATATATATATATATATATATATATATATATATATATATATATATATATATATATATATATATATATATATATATATATATATATATATATATATATATATATATATATATATATATATATATATATATATATATATATGATTTAATTATTTGGGTTGCTCAATTATTGTGGCACGCGTATGAGTTTGTTCCAATTGAAATGTGAATTGCGTCACATAGATATAGTTTGTAATTGCATTGCAACAAAAAAAAATTTAGCCCGTAAAAATGGTTAATTAAATCGTGACGATAGATTACTCTCGTTAATCACTTAAAATTATGAGGGAAAATTTACGGGATGTTATACCTATCGTTTTAAACGTAACTGAGTCTACTTTCATTTAAAAATACTTTTCGGAAATGATTGTAAAGTAAAATTTACAAGAGTCTTTGATTTGTAACAGATAGTCTTTTCCGGTCACACCGATTGCGCAAATTTTTTGTCAAATTACAAAGAGAACATCACATGTTGATGTATTTATATTTTCAAAGTGTTTGAACTTGATCAAATTTTGAAATGGGGTGGAAAATAATTCATTTTCAAATAAAATCAAGCTTAGTATGCACTATTATACTTAATACACAAAATGACGATAAGTATTTTTATGTGTTATGCTAGATGGTTATTTGTTTTTCTTTGTGTCTTAGTATTGTTAGTTAATATTTTTGAGTACTTATAGTTATCTTTAGTTGAGATAATTATAACTATAATCACAAGCGTTTTACATGCCTTGTTGCTATGTGTTGATTATTAGTTTTCCGGTTTATACGTCAATTGGACTTAGACTAGACTTCTTGCACTAAGTTGTGTGATTGGTTTTGCATTGAATATAGGCATAGACCACTTTTCTTGCATATGTGTTTTCGACATCTTGCATGTTTTAGGATGCTTTAGTTAACTTCTTAGGAATGGAAACTAAGTTGGTTGATCATGTGCGTCGAAAGATATTGTCTTACACAATTATTTTTCCAAAGGTCTAAGTATAAAAAGTATATCACCTCTAAATAATTAACACTTTCATTAAATCCGTAACATGATCTCTAAAACATCACATCTTCGTATCTTGCATGACTATGGGCTGTCTAAACAAGATAAAAGATCATATTAATGCTTTAGTATTTAAGTAAAAGAAAATGTATTAAACTTGCATTGATCTAACACACATACAAAATGTTTTAAACATGTACTATTTTACGTTTGTTGTATAAAAATAGTTAAGATAATTATTTTTATACTAATTAGGTGTTGAACAGAAATTTTCATAAGTTTGTTTCAACAAGGTCTTCTGTGTCTTCTTGGTAGAATCATTACCACCAAAACACATAGCAGATCTCTTCAAATAAGGTCTTAGCGGTCTTGTACTTACTGAAAGCTAAGATCTGATCCCTAGGAAGGGTCATTAGCAATAAACTTCTGGCTTTCAGATCATTCTTCTTCTGGAGTCGCTCTTTAGTTGTAACTGGACCTGTATTTAACTTCTGCACTTCCTTGCCATCAATAGTCTCTGTGGAAGTACCTAGCTTGAAAGAATCTCCATACATAATGATTTCCCAAAGTGCATAGTCTTGCACCAAAAAGAACTGTTCAATCATTATCCTCCACATCTCATAGTCATTCAGTTTAAGCTTGGGAAGCTTAGCAGCAATGTTGGACTGACTGTTCTCCATCTCCATTGAATCTTGTGAGAATGAGCAAACTTCGGATCTTCTAAGTCAAAGTATCAAAAACCTGTATCTGATACCACTTGATGGATCTAAACACACGACTTGTGTTATAGTGATACTTTGAATGATACTAACAAGTATGCGGAATATACTTATTAATACTTAGAAGGTTTGTTTGTATGTTTGTTTGTGAGTTTGTATGTGAATGAGAACAGTTGTAAGAACACAGAATATTAACCAAACGTTAAGCTCCAATATTATTAAGAATAATAATACGAGTGATCTAGTTTATCACTAGGGTTACACCTTGAAGCTCTCTAATTTGATACGTCTATAAACCTAAACCTAGGACCTCATTTTATAGGACACAAGGAGTCCTTTACAAGAAAAGTATTAACTGAGAATAATAGAATATAAACAAGATCTTTTCTATACTTATCTAAATACACGTTTCCTAACAATTATCCTGCATCAGTGGTAATATTATGTACTAGCAGTGGTAATAAGTTTCCACTGCTAGTGCATTCTTCAGCAGTGTCTTCTTCCATGCTTAACAATGGTAACTGTTAGTATAATTCCCAACAATTCTCGACTTAGGGAAGCGGGTATCAGTTTAATTGGGGAATTTCATCCTCATTTGCTTACTGTCATGGCTGGCCGTAGATGGTTGTTGTCCCGTGGCTTAAAGCTTTTTCTGGTTAAATGCCTAAATTTCTTCGAGTACCTTGAGGGTTTGAGGACAGTTTTGCATTTTGCCATGTTGAAGAGAGCACAGGAAGGCTTGGCCGCTGTTATTGATCATGGCAGGGCAGGTAGAGTTCTTACTGATATCGCTGCTCATAGGCCTTCCGCTCAAGCAGATTATGATTCCGCCTTGGCTGTGTTTCGGGGCCTTGAGTTTCCTTTGTTGGATAGTTTGATATCACGCAAGGATTCTTCTATTGAGAATATCATGACTCTTCTTCGTCTTGATGATCAACTTGCTGGGAAGCCTGGCATGGCCGACCTACAACCGGACATGGGACAACCTAGTATTCCTGTCCACGGGGCAGGGGTGATTTGGTTAGCGAGACTCCCCTGTCTTTGGCTTTAGATTTTTCTTGTGAGACAGCCGAAAGGGTTAAAGCTGTTGTGACTGTCGGGCACCCTATTGTTAGTAATGTCTTTATCCTCTAGGCGAAGCTTTTTCCGCTGAGCTTTTGTTTGGTACGTATGCTCTTCCTTGGGGTGGGCCAAGTATTAATGCAGCAAGTTTAACTGTTCCCGTTTCTGCTACTTCTGAGCCGACTCTTTCGATAGAGGATTACGGCGTTTCGAGTAACGATGATTTTTCTTCTTTGGTGTATATTGGTAAAATCATTTCTTACATAAATACTTTTTAAAAATTCGATATGATACATATATTTTTAAAATAAATTATCATATTTAGTAATTAGTAAATGTAAATTTATATTAGTATAAATTGTAATGAAACTTAATGCACCGTCTTCTACTAATATATAACAACAACCAACTTTCATTTTCTACTTTCATAATTTTAGCAATTACCATCTTATCTTGTGGGATGTTCTTATTGGTACTCTACTACCTTTATATTAAAATAATTGTTATTGTTTAAAGTTATTGTAACATAAAATTCTCATAATTTGTAATGTTATTGTCAATAAATAAATAAATAAATAAATCTACCTCCCTTATAAAGGAAGCTTGTCCTATTTTTTCTCCCTCAAAAATACTAATCAACTGACACGTGGCATCTCTAAAATCTAATAGCCGTTGATTTTTTTGAGGCAATTTTGGGCGGAATTCCACATACCATCTTATTTGCAATTTTACACCAATTCTAAAAAAAAACACACACAATAATATAACATATACGACTTCCTAACAACCAAACCCTAACCGTTTTCAAATTCAAAACCAAATCTCATATCAAAAAATCTTCTCCATGTTGCTGAAGATGCTGCTTCCCCAAACCCCGATCTGCAGAAATGAAAAGCATGCCACCATCTCGAAAATTGTTGATTCATCAATTTTTTTCTATTATTTCATCAAAGATCCACTACAATCAGGTATGTTGAATAACTTTAGATGTGTGATTGATTTTTTATTTTAGTTTGCGGTTCTCGATCTGGGGATTTTCATTCAAGATAATTGATAAAGGTACAATTTCAATATTTTGAATATTTGAAAATTTTCGTATGGTTAATTTGTGTTAATGATATGTATTGTTAATATTGTTTTCATGTTTAGATGTTTGATTCATCGTATTGTATATTAATTGCATGAATTGATCAATTTATGAATTTTATGAAGTTGGGGTTTTTCGAATTGATGGTTTTTATGTGGTTAATTGCCGAAATGTTCGTGCTTAATCTCTACCAAAATCAACTAGAGGTAAATTCGTACTTTGATGATTGTTGTTTTTTAGATTCATTTTGATTGTTTTGAATTGTTTGTTCATTTCTTTTTTGGAGCGAGGGTGTTTTCTTTTTAAAACTGATGAAGTCTTACATAACCTAATGAACAAAAAATTTTGTGTTATTTTCGGTGGGTAGGATCTTACCTATCTTTTTATACGCTATTATTATTGATTTTGAGTTATGCAATAACGTGATAACCATATTTGACATCTTTTTTCCTTTTCTTTTTCGGTCTTTTGCAGCTAGAACGGAAAAGCACGCAAGACACTTAAGAGGTATTACATGGCAAACTTTCTACTTTAGAAGCAAACAAACAGATACAATATGGACATGCCCTTGCAGCCACGAGATTAGTACTTAACTTCTATATAATTATTTTGTTTTTTTTTATTATATGAGATGTGTTGTTTGACATAAAGTTTTAATTTATTGAGATGCTACACAGTATAGGGTAATCAGTTATGGCAAGTTGCTAATGTAATTTTTGAATTTTTTTTGCAGCCATAGAGTTGAGTGACCTTGGAATGTTGTAGCTGACTTTATTCTTGGATTTAACGTAAGTTGTGACATGTTCGTGAGGTCGTGTGGCAGTCGTGCTTAGCAACATGTTCTCTTTTTTAAGAAGTAAGTATTTGAAGTTTGAACTCATCTTATTTTGGTTGAACTTTTTATTCTTTGATCAATATGAACAACTTATGTTAAACTCTATAGTGTTCTCTTTTACGCAATAGTATATATAAATGGTCAAAGTCATTCAACAGAAGGGTATTTCTTATTGTAACTAAACATACTGAAAAATTCAGGAATTACAAGCCGAATATTCAAATGATAGAGCTTGATGAAAACCGTTTCAAAAGGCATGTTATGGTGTTACGGTACTGTTATGTTAGGAATTCATGATTGTTATTGTGCTTGCTTTTTTCTTGCAGCTTGCTTGGTGCAAAAATTTGTTCCAGTAGAGAAATACTAACGGGGTGTTTGGGTAAGTTTATGTTAAGAGCTTAATAGGTTATCGTATCTTTTTGTCACATGGATAAGTTAGCATTGTTGCACACATGCCTGTCTTTCTGCATTTAAATTCAAAATATTGTATGAGTATGTAATCATGTAATAAACTTTTGGGCTATTTTGACAGGAAAACTAACAAGTTACTTAATGGAATGCAAATTGGATGATAAAATTCGGGCTTTGTACGATGACGAGGAAGCGCATGTATTATCACTGAAAGAGTTTCTTATTTGTCAAGAGGAATATTATGTTAATGCTTCTCAGACACACAATGATCTCGCAATGACTGTCTTAAGGTACTTTGTGGTCAAATATAAGTAACTTCATTTCATTTAACACTTTTAACAGCATATTTACATAAAGTAGATGTCTTGGTTTTTTTAAGTTAAATAGGCCCTGTTATATGACTTGGTTTTTTTAAGTTAAGTAGACACATGATTTGTTTTGCAATAGTAATGTTAAGTAGGACCTATTATATGACTTTGGGCTTTTTTTAGGACGTGGTGTACAAATTTAAATATTGTATATTAACTACTAATTAGTAATTAGTGTTTGTGGCAAGATGAGCAGTTGAGCAAAATGTGAAAATAGGACATAGTTGAAATGGGTCACTTTAGTGTGAGTTGGAATATGACTAATCAAGTTGGTTTACTCATAAACATGTAAATCACTATTTTTTTAATACTGATTGATATTTTTAGAGTAAGCACAAAAAATATAATTACATCATGTTGTTGGTCTTTCGTCAATTCTCTTTGTGGTCTGTCCTAAAGTTCAGAATAAGAAAAAAGAAAAGCAAACCCCAAAACCATGGGTTCTAAAAATTTCTACTACACGATTGAAGTAAGTTATTTTTAATAATAGGTATGTACACAACAAACTCAAGATGAAAATTAACACTGTCATTGTTATTATTCTAAAACTTTTTTGGATAATACGTCTGTACTAATTTCATCCAAATATGCAATGACCAAAATCATTGCATAAAGTCTTTGACTCAACAAAACACGAGGACACATAATAGAAAATAATTTATATAGTTTTATGACTAATTGGTCATCTTTGCAGGTGTGGATACAACAATATAACTTGATTGATATGTTTTTCTCATATAGGCATTTCACTTCCTTGACAAGCTCAGTTACTAAAGAAGCAATGGTAAGTCCCTTAGACCCTATCCGACGTTGACACTAACTATGATTATTTGGTTAGTGTATGCCAGAGAGGTTTATTTTAACTTTCTAATTGTTTTGGTAAATTTGTGATTCATTGCCATCGTTGGATTAAAGATTTTGAATTGGACTTTAACTTCTTAGGTTGCTGATGAAAAGACTCAAATACATCAAATACAACCAACAAGCAACAATTTCAGATAACAGCAGCGTGTAGGTTGCAGGTACATTATGTGGTTCTTCTTGCTTTAATGAAGTCATTTTTATATATTATCGAAATAGTCTCTAAAGTGTGTAGGTTGCAGTTACATTCTGTATTTTTCAAATTTATAAACAGATGCAAATTTGAACAAAATACAAAAAAAAAAAAAAAAAAAAAAAAAAAAAAAAAAAAAAACGGCCGGAATAGGACTGATCATACACTCTTTTGTTGAATGACCTTGGCATTTAGAAGTGGGCTATATAAAGACTGTAGTGTTTAGGAACGGGAGTTTCAAGGCAGACTTTATAAAACTCTACTTAAATTCCCTTTCATAGAGTTGTTTTATATAACAACTATAACAGTTAATATATAAACATTTATTCGAGGTGAGATATAGATAAAAAAGAATGTATAGTAGTTTATGAGCGACATTAGTGTTATCTCTTATGTGCTTCTGTCATATGTTATTGTTTGATTATGTGCTTTATGTGTCCCTCGATAACTTGGGGTTTGTTGGTGGATAAAGTTGGTATTATATATAAGTTGAAGTGTGCGTTGGTTAAAATGCTTATAATGCTAATATCTATAGATCAATATTATAGCATCATGAAGTAGGTTACATTAGTTTCAACAAGATAGTAACATGTATAAATTGTTATCCAATAAACTACAACTTCTTTTAATTCATCATGTGACATTTAGTGTTTCCCAATATATGAAACTAGACGAGTGCCCGTGCATAGCAACGGGGTTTTATAGCGACAGATCGTTTAGTGATAAAAAAAAGGTTTATGGGTTATAAACGAAAAATAATAAAAGTTTGAAGAGTTAGAGATTAAACATAATGTTTTGAAACCCGGTTCGACCCATTCTGGATGAAAAATGGGTCGATTTAAATCGAGTGAACCCGACGGGTTTGGTCGAAAACGGGTCAAATTAAACCGGGTCAACCCGCCGGGTTTGAAGCGTCCCAGGTCAACCCGGTTTTCAATGTGTATTAATAGTTTCATTTTGAAATATATGTTTTCGTATGGTTTTTATTTGTTAGACGAACCGGTGGCGACACCGGTTCCCGGTTGAACCCGTTGGTACAGTCCAGTTTTCAAAACTATATGTACCATCAACTTGTTAGCTTGTATGAAACTTTGTGTATTTTATTAATTTGTATAATGTGTAAAATAACATTAGTTATTGTGTTAATTATTTTATATTTAGATTATGTTGTAGCTTACTAGCTTGTTTAAATTGTACATTGTGAAAATTTTATTGTACTTTTTAGTAAGCGGTGTTTTAATTGGTTGTTTTTAATTTGATATATATACTTTTAATTCATTGTACAATGTGAATAAAGTATTGTACTTTAAAGTTATGGGGTATTTTAATAAGAGTATTAATTATACTATGCATTTCTCTCACCTTTAACTTTCAAGATTTCACTTTTCAAGATTTGATCATACACTCTTTATAGCGACAAATAGTTTATTCATCAAAAAAAGTTTATTATAAATGAAAAATAATAAAAGTTTGAATACTTAGGAATTAAACATAATGTCTTGAAACCCGGTTCGACCCGGATGGTTCAACCGGGTGAACCGTTCCGGTCGAAAAATTGGTCGATTTAAACCGGGTCAACTTGCTATGTTGGGTCGAAAACGGGTCAAATTAAACCGGTTCAACCCGTTTGGTTTGAAGCGTCCCAAGTCAACCCGGTTTGTGATTTGTATTAATTTGTTGTATTTAATTTGGTAGATATGTTTTTAATTGGTTATACAATGTGAATAAATCATTGTACTTTTAAGTAATGCGATATTTTAATAAGAGTATTAATTATATTTCATAATTTCCTTTAATAAGATTTTTCAAGATTTCCACTTTTCAAGATTGACCATTTTTTCAAGATTAACCATTTTTCCATTATATGTATAGATGGAATAATTTCGTTCTATATTACATTAGTTTTTTTTCTTAGAGCATGATTAGGCTGCAAAGCATTGGAGAATTGTATTAAATCTTAAAGTTGCTAAGATATAGTTTCTTTTTAAGTTGGCTGGAATAGTTGTGTAAAAATTGTGTTTTGGATAGAAAATGAAAAAAGATAGAAGATACGGTTAAGGAGATTGGACAAAGTTATTTGGATATTATCGGTCATGATGATCAAGATGAAGATGAGATTCCGAACCCCCTAAGCCAAAGGTATTGTATCTAATATTGAAGAGAATTATATACAGATTAATAAATGTTGTATATATATATGTACAACAAGTAGAAGGCGCCCGCCGCGTTGCGGCGGATTTTTGCACCAGATTTCACTCTTTTTAACCTCGATGATCGTGTCATTTGTTAGAAGGTTTATGTGGGCATGTATGCAGGCCAATGAATTGATGCAAAATCTTATATGGTGTGTTAGTATACATCGACACACACTCTGTCAGCAACTCAACAATTATAGTCATAACTTAATTGGGCCGCATATGATTGAGAAAACAGGCTAAACTACGAGCCCAAAGCAAAAACAATATTTTATTACTGATATTGTATTATAATCATTTGTTTATTAATTTGTACACAATACTCCCTCCTATAATATATATAGGGAATAGATTGATTGGTTGATTATGAAAATGTTTGTAGGAGCAAGAGGAACGTGTAGGAGTGAAGCGGCTTAAGTTCGGGGATTTAAGATTTGTGTGTTAAGTTGTGCATGTGGTAAGAGTTTCAAGACTTGCTAAAGAACAATGGCTATTGTTTCTACAGATTGACAGTGTTGGTGGGTAGCAGATAGAAGGATTGAAGTTGGTGCATGTATATGATATATGCATCGTTGTGGTTTTTTCTTTAGGGATGTGTTTGAAATTACTTTTGGCTAAAATGAACTGTATTGTTTTTATATTGTAGCCAGAAATACATTGTGAAAGTGTAATCATCTATACTATCTATAATGGAAAAATGGTCAAAAGTGAAATGTTGAGTTTTCAACAATGGTCAAATGAGAGAGAGTGTGAAATGTAATTAATACTCTTATTAAAACACCCAAATACTTAGAAGTACAATTATTTATTCACATTGTACAACCAAATTAAAGCATATCTACCAAATTAAATACAACCAATCAAACACAAATCGGGTTGACCCGGGACGCTTCAACCCGGCGGGTTGACCCAGTTTAATTTGACCCGTTTTCGACTCAACATAGCAAGTTGACCCGGTTTAACTCGACCCATTTTTCGACCAGAACGGTTGAACCGGTTGAACCAACCGGGTCGAACCGGGTTTCAAAACATTATCCATTACTTAAAAAAGTACAATGATTTATTCACATTGTACAACTAATTAAAAACATATCTACCAAATTAAATACAACAAATTAAAACACAAACCGGGTTGACCCGGGACGCTTCAAACCCGGCGGGTTGACCCAGTTTAATTTGACCCGTTTTCGACCCAATCTAGCAAGTTGACCTGGTTTAAATCGACCTATTTTTCGACCAGAACGGTTCAACCGGTTGAACCACCCGGGTCGAACCGGGTTTCAAAACATTATCCATTACTTAAAAGTACAATGATTTATTCACATTGTACAACCAACTAAAACATATCTACCAAATTAAATACAACCAATTAAAACACAAACCGGGTTGACCCGAGACGCTTCAAACCCGGCGGGTTGACCCAGTTTAATTTGACCCGTTTTCGACCCAACCTAGCAAGTTGACCCGGTTTAAATCGACCCATTTTTCGACCGGAATGGTTCAACCGGTTGAACCACCCTGGTTGAACCGGGTTTCAAAACATTATGTTTAATTCCCAAATCTTCAAACTTTTATTATTTTTCGTTTATAACTTATAAACTTTTTTTTATCAATAAACTATTTGTCGCTATAAAATCTCGTTGCTATGCACGGGTACTCGTCTAGTATGAAACATAGACGAACTACATTTTAGTGTTGTAATCATATTATTTCTAGGCTTATACTTCTGAATAAACGTCGAGGGGGTTATAATATGTTATTGGCTGCAACAACATATGTCCCAAATCAATATTGGCAGGAACGTTAGTTAAATGCACATTTCATTCTTAACTTGCATAAAGTTATCAGTTACCATTTCTTAACATATGAATTCTGATACATGTGTTCATCTAATAGTATAACTTTGTTATTTTTCAGTTTAGCTATTTGGCATCTTCAAGTTGAAATTTAAAATTTTGTTAGACAATCATCTTAGACCAGCGACTCACGTATATGCAAAAGTGCTTATTCCATACAGCTCTTCTTAAGGAGATTTGTGTTGAGTTGAAATCGTTATTTGTGTTCTTCATGGGATAAAGCTACAAGTGCACTTGCGTAATGAACCTTCAATATAGCTATCTTATGTAATCTTATTTAACTTGGCTTCTCTAATGAATGATATAATCACTTCGTATTTGACACATGCAATGAAGTCGAAAAAAAAAGAATGATATAGTATTTTCTATTCTTTGGTCAAATGTAATTTATTTTTAACCATCTAACGTACCGTAGATATAACATAATGATACTTTATTGTGTATAAAAAAGTATTCATAATTTATAAAAAAGTATTTGTACTTTTTTTTACCGTTATTAAGAACATTGTTTAATTTTTCATTTTAACATTATATTCGTTTAACGTTATTGTATCGAGCATTTACTACTTTTATTTTCTTAACAATTATTTCTGTTTAACGTTATTGTATCGAGCATTTAGTACTTCTATGCAGAAAAAATTAAGGATTTTGTTGAATGGATTTTGAGTATTGGTGATGGGACAATATGCGGCACTAAAGATACTACTGATGAGGTTGAATTCCCATAAGAAATGCTAATACCTGATTCTGATGATTATGTACAAGCTGTGATACAAGAAACTTATGATAATTGGGAGCAAAATCGTTGGGATCCATCTTATTTCCAAGATCGAGCCATTCTTGCACCAACATATGAGGAAGTTGACAAAGTTAATGACCGAATGATTTCTCAAATTAGTAGCAGAGAGAAAGTTATTATAGTTCGGATATAGTCCCAGATTTAGACGTGGATTTTAATCCTAGCGAGGATATGTACACTACAGATTTTTCGAATACAATCAAAATGTCTGGACTTCCACACCATAAATTAGTTTTGAAGATTGGCACTCTGGTTATGTGTTTGCGCAACATTGATCAATGAGGTGGATTGTGTAATTGAACCATGTTACAAGCATTGAGAATGGGAATCAATAATATTGAGGCAAAGATTATATCAGGTGGTAAAGTGGGTGAGGTTCGCTCTAATTTTACAATGATTATGAGCCTATCCGACAAGAATATGCCTTTTCAAATTAATATAATACAATTCCCTATTTCCGTTTGTTTTGCCATGACTATAAACAAAAGTCAAGGCCAAACATTGTCTAAGGTTAGGTCACATTTGGAATAGTCTGTTTTTCTCACGAACAACTTTATGTAGCCATCTCAAGAGTAAAAAGCAAGAGAGGTCAAAAAGTGTTGTGTTGTGACAAAAACGACAACTACACCAACTCTACAACCAACGTTGTATATAGAGAAGTTATTCATAGATTATAAACTATATGTTGTTTTTTTTATTTTCAACCTTAGGTTTTGTTCAACATTATTATTTTATTAATAATAGCATTTTTTTTCATTTATGTCGCTACATGTTCATACTTATATTACTAATAATTTTATCGTATAATCAAATTCTTAAAACTAGCCGCCCCAGCGGGGCGGGCCTAAAATCTAGTAAATAAAATAAATAACGTATTATCAAAAGAATTTACTCGCAAAAGGTTTTAATTGGAGAGTGTCCGCCGTCGCAACTAGTTAACTATAAATTGTACTAGTATTTCATTTATTTTTGACATATATAATGATGATATAGAGCAATAACAAATAAATTTGAAAAGTTTGTTTAAAATTTGGTCCGTGATTTTCCCCTTATAATCGGAGCACCGTTAAATCCCAGAAGAAGAAGAAGAAAAATAAAGAAATTCAGAAATCATCAAGGTCTCCTCCGGCAAATAATGGCTTCGAACGCCCTTTCACGACTCGCCAATCTTCATCGTCATTTCCATATTACAAAATCAAGCACCAAGGTATCTAGCCCTGATTGGTTTAATTATTATTATTATTATTATTATTATTATTATTATTGAAAAATGAATAATAGATATAAATGAATAATAAAAAAAATAAATAGGGTGGTTCTGAGAATGAGAATGGAAATGTTGGGACAATAAAGATATCTCCAGATGTTTCCACCGCTTTATCCACCGGCAAAGCTGTCGTTGCTCTCGAATCCACCATCATTTCTCATGGTACTACTAACCTAACCAACCCCCTTTTTTTTTTTTTTTAAATACCAACTTATTTATTTTTAAAAAACAATTTCAGGTTAGAACATGTCACCTTTTTTATAAGGGTTGAAATGGGTCGACTCATGTTTTTGTCCATATTTAGATATAATTTTTTCTTCCTTCGTTATGATTGCAAAAACAATAATCTAAATCTTTCAATGTAAAAGACTTGGGAGGTTCTTCGCATTAAACACAGACATTAGTTTGACCCGTTTTAGATTATAACACAACCGTCATTGACCCATTTATATGTAAATGAGTGGAAATGCCTCATCTTCTTTCAATCTATCAAGATTGGCTTTCTGATTATATTGTTCCTTTTTTGTAGGTATGCCGTATCCTCAGAATTTGGAGACTGCAAAAGAGGTGGAAGCAATTGTCAGGGAAAACGGAGCTATTCCTGCGACAATTGCTATTTTGGATGGCATACCATGCATAGGTTTGTATTCTATCCGTCAATATTTTTTTACTACTTGAAGCTTACTGAGATGCATTGTTATGAAACAATGTGTGTGAGTGTGATGAGTTGATCCACAACCACCCCATCTTTGTGTACAGTTATGAGTTGCTAGTCATCAAGATGCGTTTTCTATAGGATTCTTAGCTCATCTCTTAGTAAAAAAAGGAAAGTCTTCTTAGAGTGACTCTTTGAAAATGATCTATCAGATGTCAAAGTCAGTTCTGGCATCTTTTCTGGCCTGCCGTGATGAAATAGGACCTTGAATGTATTTCCAGTGATTTTGTCATTTAGCTCCTTTGTTTTGGATTACTTTGCTATGACTTCATAACCGTACTGACAGGAATATAGATGAGTTTCCAAACTCAACTTCTGTTTATCTTCATTACTATGTTGCTAGTATACAGCCTAAGTGTCTAGCAGCGTGATAGTAAGCCATTTTCCTCGCTTGATTTAAGAGCAACCAATTCAGTCAAATTTTTGAGGATCTTTTTTCTCGCCCATGTTTATTAATCATTAAATTTTAGTCTATGAGGTGAATCTGTGTTCTTCACAGACGCAATGCATGACATCGGGGTGCTCATGTTTGTGGTTGAGGTGAACTTATGATATAGCTATTCTACTTGCAGTACAAATACCATAAATGGTTTTAAGCAACCATATGTTGTTTAATTGTTTGTTTTCGGTTCTTATGTTTTGCATGGCTTCTAACTTGTAGGTCTCAGCCCCGAAGAAATGGAGAGGTTAGCTAAGCTAGAAAAAACCGCTCGAAAGATATCTCGAAGGGATATTGCACATGTGGTGAGTATGCTGTAAAAGTATCTCCTTATTTATCCATGCCTGTATTATGTTGCAATTGTTAATGTTAATGTCTGGAATGCAATGTATCCAAGTTCCATTTGGGACATGTCTGATAAAACTGTATGATTTAGCGCTGAATGAATCAAATGTGTAAATACTTAGGCTCTGTCTGGAGGTGGTTTAAAATGAAAAGTGACTGTATGATAACTGATAAGTGATGTAACTTATAAGGGGCTGTTTGGATTAACTTATATTTTTGGCTTATGGGTTTATTTGAAATTTAAAAAAAGCCAACAAGCTCACCTTTCAGACCTTATGAGCTTATCAACTTGAGCTTATTGCCAATTCAAGTAAGCCCAGAAAATAAGCTAATCCAAACACCCCCAAATGGATATCCTCGAATGACATAATATTTACCATTTTAACTGTTGTATGATTTAGTTGACACCACAGTTAATCTACTCGTATGTCGTCTGACTGTAGCTTTTTCCCTTAAAATCTGTAGAGTTGCTATATAATGTGCTGTATGGATCGTATACGCCATTTACTTAACGATAAAATTATTTAGCTAGGTTCAGTTGTGACTTTAGTTTAGTTCTTTAATGGAATCAACCCATCAAAGTGGAACTTAGTTTATGATCAGATGTTCAAACTTCATAAGTTCATGTAACTGTTGTATTTGACTTGTAAATATATGTAGGTGGCTACAAGAAGTAGCGGTGGAACTACCGTGTCTGCAACCATGATCTTTGCTTCAATGGTGCGTGCTCTCTCACTGGTTTTCTCTTTCAGACTAATTCATTTTGCTTAGAGGTGGAATATAGACAGGTTGGGTAACATGTCAAAACAGGTATTTTTTTAAAAGAGTAAAAAACAATATGACGACCGTCATCATGTTTGAAAGAGACGATAATTACATTAAAAAATAAAAAAATAAAAAAATGCATACATGATGTGTATAAAGAAGCTTATATCTGAACTTATGTAGTTATTATTACCTCCTTATGTGGCAAAATTATCCAACTGTTCCAACTTTCATCAGGTTGGCATATCTATATTTGTGACGGGAGGTATTGGAGGAGTTCACAAACATGGAGAAAGCAGTAAGCTTTCTGATATATACATATTGCTGGATATTTTCACTTCTCTTGCATGTTAATTTATAATTCTGAAAAATTATTGCTGTTTTCTGTTTGTCTTCTATATAATTTAGGTGCACCATGCAACATAAACATTAATCTTTAGAACGGAATATAAATTTCAAATAGTGTGTTGTCAATTGTTGTTTTATGCTCTCTACATTTTAATCGAATTTGATTTTCTGTTTAAATTGTTTTATTATCTGTTGATAATCAACTCCCTATTGACCAATTTGCACTTGATCAAATAATTATGGAAGTGAGTCATTTTCCATTCTTTCAAAACTGATGGGTGGCTAGAACATCAGATTTATAATAATGCCAAAAGTCGAAACAGGCTTCTTTTCTTGGGACAGAATTGTTTGTTCTTTAGTGATGTCTATTTACCGAGAACATCAGAATTATAATAATGTCAAAAGTCTAAGCATCAGATTTATAGTAACAAATTGTAACTATATATAAGTTTACATGTATACCATACTCTTCAATTTTCAAATTGAACTCGTCATGTTTCCAGTTGAATTAGAACTTGCGGGTAGTTTAGGTCGTGTGGTAGGTTGTCTTTGCCTTGCCCTTTTGCGTTTTAGGTTTGGTAGGCCCTTTTGCACTTTAGGCGTTTTGGTCTCTTTGCTTGTCCCCTTTTAGGTTTTTAGTAGGCTGGTGGTGTCTCTTTTCCCTTTGCCTTAGCTTTTTCCCCCTTGGCCTTTGCTTTAGCCCCCTTGCCTTGGTTTTTGCCCTTTGCTTTGCCTTTGCTTTTGCCCCTTGCTTTGCTTTGCTTGTTCTTTGTGTTGTCTTCTTGCCTGCTGCCTGCTTGCTTGTGTTTGTTTTGCCTTTGCGTTCTTGCTTGTGTTTGTTTTGCCTTTTCGTTCCTTGTTTCTCTTGCGTTCCTCTATGCTTTGTTTGCTTGCTTTACTTGCTTTGCTCCTTGTTCTTTGTTTGGTTCTCTGTGCTTTGTTTGTCTTGTTGCTCTTTTGCTCCTTGCACTTTGGGTTTCTTTATCACTCACATATGTGCACGTGCCGGAGGTCTCCCTGGAAGCAGTCTCTCTACTCCTAGGCTTTGCCTGGGGTAGGGGTAGGATCTGTCTACACTTCTACCTCCCCCATACCTCGCTCTTGCGGGATTGGGCATGTTGTTGTTGTTATGTTTCCAGTTGAATATAAAGCTACTCAGGGACAAATATATTCTCATAAATCTAGTTTCAATACTTATACCGTGATCAACTGAATATCTCTTATACTTGATTATTGTAGCTTAAAAGAGGTCTGTTTTAGATTTTTACTTTATAAACTATGTATGTGCTTGTAATTTTTGATTTATTGGCTTCTGTGTGATTCAAATTGTTTCAGCTATGGATATATCATCTGATCTTACGGAGCTTGGAAGAACTTCTATCACTGTAGTATCAGCTGGTGTGAAGTCAATATTAGATATACCCAGAACCCTAGAGTATTTGGTATGTTCATTCCTCCACTAATTACAATAAGAAGCAAATATATATGGAGGCTGACATATAACTATAAATTTTCAATGGTACAGGAAACTCAAGGAGTTTCTGTTGTTTCATACCAGACTGACGACTTTCCTGCTTTTTATACTGAAAAAAGTGGCTGCAAGGTATGGATTGCATCATCCTAGGAATTCTATCTCCCTCACGTTTTCGAAATTATGATTTCTTATTTGCATAATGAACAAATGTTTGAGACGTTGAGGTTATATAGACTTAACCTTTAACAAAAATGTGTTTGGAATCAATTTATGCAGAAGTAGTACTATTAAGTGATGTTAGGTTTTGTTTTTTGGTTTGTTTTTGTTTTAATTTCGAGATTGCCACCTTTACTTCCAGTTATACTGGTAGAACTTCCTAAATCTATTTGATTCCTGAGCTATCAACGCTGATAGCTCTAGTTAGTATTACATATATGTTTATTTGATATAACCCTTCCCTAATAACTTCAATTGTTTAATGACAAACCAGGCACCATGCCAATTAGATACACCAGAAGACTGTGCTCGAATGATTGGCAAGTACCATTAATCCCTAGATTGATTGTTCATCTGAGTCATTGATTAAATTTGCTTACTGTTTTCTTTACTTATTCATCACAGAGGTCAACAGGAAACTTGATCTCAAAACGGGTATCTTGATTGGAATTCCAATACCAAAAGAACATTCTGTTTCTGGTAACATTATAGAATCTGCTATACAAACAGCACTCAGAGAAGCTAGGTAAGAATTATCCCAAAATATACAATTTCATATTCTCTAAGGTGTCTATAAATAAGTTAACATATGTTTGATAAATGTAATTTGGAGCTGTGATTTTAGTGATAAGGGCATATCAGGAAGCGCTGAAACTCCTTACTTACTTTCTAGAGTGAATGAGCTAACAGGAGGAGCTTCTCTCGAGTCAAGTATCCTTTTAATAAATAGAAAGATGTTTGGTATGCATGCCATTGTTTTACCAGTTTTTCTGGGTAAAGAACTTTCATATAACATCATCTCCATAGCCAATATAGCAAAGAGTGTTAGGACATGCGTTTTGAAATTGATTTTGATAATCAAAATCAGATAACCAGCTATATTTTGGGGTTGCAGGAAAACGTTTAGGCATGCTTTTGTTGTTTGAAGTTGTAATAATCAAACTATTTGTTTTTTTGAGTGACAAAAATTCTCCAAATTTTTGGAAAGTCATGTACATAAAAATGACCAAATAGGACAAATTTGTGAGGAATAGACATACTGGTGAGATGGAAGTAATTTTTTCTGAAAGTAAGGTTATACGAAGAACAATCAAGTAAATCGTTTTACCTTGTGATTATATTTATATGTTTTGTTGCAGTTTTGATGATTACCCAAAACAAAATGGTATAATCAAATCAAAAGCATAATATGTATATCTCTACATTAGGAATTGATTTTCTACGACTTCTAGTAGCCTATAATGGATTATCAGTTTCAAAATGCAAATTTAAATACCTCCTTTAGAAGCAAATGCAGAAGCTTGAATGAGTTATGTCTTTTAAGTAACAAATTAGTTTACTTTATGCATTTTAAGTAACAAACTAGTTTACTTCTATTTAATAATCATACCGGGTATTTTCATGAAAGAATTTTCTTTAACAAAGTATAGACATTGCGCTTGTGAAGAACAATGCTGTTCTTGGTGCTCAGATTGCCGTAGCCCTTGCTCAGATCCAAGACCATGGTCATCATAAAGGTTAGTATTCACTTCTGAATTCTCTGAGAACATGTGGGGGTCATTTGAGTAACCCCTTTAGAGCATTTTACCGCACTTTAAATTCTTACTAGTTGGTAAACAAATTAGCCAGTTAGAAAGATAATGGCTATATAACTGTTTTAGAAACTGGACCCTGGTTTAACTGTAAATACACGGGTTTGTCCATGAAACCGGCCACTAATGAGAACGCCAAAACCACACTGGTTTGGTCAAACGTGTATACTGTTTCCATTAACCTGAGCAAGGAGCATATGGGTGATAACTTTTTTCTTTTTTGTTTGTACAGAAGATGAGATTATGAAGGAGGAGGGGCACCAGGAAGAGGGGCACCAGAAGGAGGGGCACCAAAAGGAGGGGCACCGGACAATGTGGGACACCTCCAAATTCAAGAAACTTGGTAGAAAAAATGGTAAGTGATCTCAAGAGTCAGGAATTAGACTTTGACTTTTTTGCATATACTTTGATTTGTTTATAAATAGTTGTTTATCTGCTTGTCCGGTTTTGGGAACGTCGAACCATGGAACCCATAACATGATGGGCTTAATGCCTGGTCATAAACAACAAAATACATGTAGTTTTTATAAGGTTATAAACTTTTTTTGGCTCCAAACTAAAAGCTCATTTTAGGCCTCTTGCACTTTTGAGCCGCCCCCAACATGACCGGTTCTTAATTTATTGATCTTTATAAACAACAAAATATAAGTACTTTATATCAGGGCTAAACCTAGTATGGTAGCGGGTGCAGCATGGGCTACACCCGTTTTGGCACACGAAATGTAGAAATAATAAATTTCTGTATGCTGCGGGTTATTGATTAAGGATTTGATTATAACTGTCATTTTGAGTTGTACACATATGGGGAATTTATAGAAATAAGTGAATATCATGTTGAAGAGAAATAGACGATGAACAAATGCTTATAAAGGAGAGGTGACTAATGAGACTTACTAGCTTTTGAATTTTAACTATATCTTTTTATCAAATAGGATTTAATTTAGATTTTAGAGTCAATTCTTTAAGTTCGGTGCCAATTTTCGATAATTATGATTTCTAATTTATGTACGGTAAGTAATATGTAAACATTTCAATGAAGTTAAGAATTATACTCTATTTTATTTTAAAGATACATTTTGAGTTTCTATGAGTTAGAGATCATATAAGTTATAAAATATTATAATTAGTAAATGTTAAATCAATAGTTACTCCATATTAGAAGTTGAAAGTTTAAAGTAAATGTTAATTTCTTTTATCAATTTCCTTATAAAATTCACTAGTATTATCTTGGTAATTCTGAAGACAAAAAACGATGCAAAAATCGAGCCGAAGCAAACAAGAAAAGAACAGTTGTTTTGTGCTACACCCTACCCAAATTTCTGGATCCGTCACCGCTTTATATGATGTTTTTATTTTTTTAGTCCCCAAACTAAAAGCTCATTTTACGCCTCTTGACCACTTGAGCCTTCTTGGGTCACCCTTAGGCCTTATCTAACTTGATCTGCGACTAGCCATCTTTCCGACTCTAATATATAAGTACACATATGCATAATGCATGTGTGCTTATGAATGAAAGACTATATAAGTATATGTATGCATGTGTGCTTATGAATGGAAACCAGTTGGAGGTGAGTAAACTGGGGATGAACTATTATTCTACTGGCCACCTGTTGATATTTCATTGAGCAACAGTAAATATGTTGAATGTTGTAACACGGACGCTTGTACTCACAGAAGTTTGAATGAATTTAACTTTTGAGGATATGAAATTTGGAAATAAAAAATTGTCACTTATGGTTGGACAGGATCGGCAGCAGGATCTGGATCTGGATCTGGAGCGGGCGACTCCTGATATTGCTATCTCACTCTTTACCTTGATAACAACTCTACCACTGTCTCAAAAATGTAAGATGTCACATAGTCAAGTGTGTATAACTTATTTACTTTAAACAAAACTTTGTAGCTTCAAAGAAAATATTGAAGAGAAGGAATTGATATAATAAAATGGGAAGGTTTTGGGCTAATTTTGTAGCAGTAAGATTCCTCTTCCTTTCGTGGCAATATGTTGAATGCCATGCTATTTCAGGTGGATTTATTTATGTATCTACTGTATAATCTTCTGAACAAGAAGGCAATTAGTTTCCAAACTTGCTATAATTGCTTATTAGAAAACATGCAGTTGATTTGCTCATTTTGTTCTCTCTTTGTCAAACAAAAATGGCATGCTTGACAGTAGTAACCAGAATATACAGGGGTTTACTCATTTACAATGGTTCATAATAAAAGTTGAAATCGGATTCAAGGATTGCACCATGTACCTACCTATATGTGTGATGTAGGTACTTGAACCACTTTCTAATATCATGGCATTATGTAGAAAGTGTTCAGGAGTTTATTTGAAGTACTCTTTACTGTTTCCTCTTACAAAACATTGTTGATCTAGAGAGCAAATGACAAATTTTATTAGAAGCACTCTTTTGAATTGTTTCACTGTCTATATCTATACTAGCATTTGGGACATTCTATTTATGGAAGGCTTAAAATTTTAAGATTCAACACTTATTAATTGTGGAATTGCGTAAGATTTAAAAAAGACAAAAATACACCGTTGGTCCCTAAACTTTTCACGAAACATCACAGGGCACCCTAAGTTTTGATTTTAGTTGTCATGTGTTCAAAACTTGAGATTTTGAGGCTGAATGCGTCCCTCCACCATTATTTGCTGTTTTGTTTTGTTTCTAGTGAAGGACATAAAGGTTATTTCATATTTTGGATTATTACTCATCTAAATCTCCTCCTCTACTCTTCTTCTTCCACTTTTGATGTTTTGTTTTGTAATGATCAGTTCCAAAGATCACCTGTTTAATGTGCTACCCAAGCCCAACTCGTGGGTCATAAGATTTTGAAATGAGTTTCAGATGACAGTAACGTGGACAAGTGGATATGGAATTAATGAAGCAGTGCCTTTAGTTGAATGATCTTCTATTAGAGAGTGTAACTACAAGAAATGATATCACGACTTGGTTATTATTATTCTTATTACAATTTTAATAGCAAACCTTCTCTTTCACTAAAGAAAATATATGTAAATACGATATTCCGTGTTCTTGTGACATTACTTTTATCAACAATTCATAAATTGAATATGGTAAAGACTCGAAACAAATAAAAATGGAATGGTACTTTGAAATCTTTGAGAAGTGACTTACAATGCAATCAATAAACATACTTGCTTAAAATATCCTAGTCAAGTTAAGCTTCTTAAAACTTAGAAGTCATGCATTAGTCCAGCACATGCAATGCTACATATAACCATCCTTAAAAACTTCTTTCTGCACATCAAACCCATCTAAAAAACCTATTTAGAACCTGAATCAATATCGTCAAATAAACCAAATAGAATTGACAATGGCAACCGTTGTATTCGTAGTGCTTGTGTCATTTGGTTGTTTTTTCTTCTTAGCACTTACATTATTTGCTTTGTGTTACATCATTAAGAAGTGGAAATGCAAGAAGACGACTAGCAAAAACGAAATGGTGCATGTTGACGAGCATTTGAAAGTGAGGGAGAATGTCGTGGAAGGTCCTCTTGGTACGAAAGCTGTTTCAATAACGATAGATGATGATTTGCATGTTGATGAAAAGGAAGAGTGCGGGAAGAATGAGAAGTTTGGAATTGAGTTGCATCAAACACCGCCAAGTACAAGTTCTCAAGCTTGAAATTTGAGCTTGTGCACTTTGATTTATGATGTAATATGACTGCATATTTACTATATATCCTATCTAACTTACTAATGTGTAGCTAATGAAAATAAATGCAAATGTTTTTTACTTGCAACAGAAAAAGATTATTACATCATGTTTGTGGAACTTTGGTTAAAAAACAACTAATCTAATGCACAATAACAAAACAGTGATTGTATACAATCGTTGTACAACACATTAGTCGGATTTGTTCCAAATGACAATTTGACTTCTCCCTGTTTCTTACACTCGTCTATCAACGAGAAATGTAAGGTGTAAAGTTAGCTTCTTCTTTTTTCATTAATAACAAGCCTGCAAAAAACAAGAGCAACTCAATTGAAAACTCTACTTAACAAATTGAAGTCAACTGTTTAATGTTAAACAATCGACTTTCATATTCAAAATTGATGCAAATTTATTAGAACAAAATCAAAACTTTTAAATAGAGCTAGTTGCATCGACGGTATCTTACATGCTTTGGAACTGATCATTACAAAACAAAACAAAACATTAAAAGTGGAAGAAGAAGAGTAGAGGAGGAGATTTAGATGAGTAATAATTCAAATATATGAAATGACCGTTATGCCCTTCACTAAAAACAAAACAAAACAGCAAATAATGTTGAAGGGACGCATTTTGCCTCATAATCTCAAGTTTTGGACGCATGGCGACTAAAATCAAAACTTAGGGTGCCATGTGATGTTTCGTGGAAAGTTTAGGGACAAACGGTGTATTTTAGTCTTTAAAAAACATGTAGTGTCAAGATTTAAACCCGGGTCTTCTAGGTGAAAGCAAAATATTTCAACCAGTAGAATACAATGAACTTTTGTTTATTTATTGCACAACCAAATACATATACATATACTACATTTATTGCACAACCAAACACATGTATAACTTTTGTGAATATTTACACGAGCCTTATAAGTTTGTTGTTTATTTGATTTTTTTTCCCTTTCTAGTTGTTCTTCTAATAAGCAACATCAAACACATGTTTTCTGATAGGATTTTAATCTTACTCATTCAAAAAGAAAAACTCAAATACAATTCAATTCGCCTTCAAATAACATTCGTTAAACGACATTTGACGACGGGTACCTATAATCAAATCGTTAAACAACATTCGCCTTCGAATCCGCTGCTTTGTGCGGGTACCATGCTAGTTACTATTAATATATAAGATCTTTGATGGTTTTGTCTCGTATAAACCTTGATCAATACTTGTTTTATACTTTTATACCTTTCATGCTAAAATTGTCATTGCAAAATATTGAGTTCCATATATACATGGAATATCAATAGTTTTTATTAGAGGATAAATAGGCCCGGTATTTATCCTCTAATAATGTATAGGCCAAGAGTGTCCTATAACTTGGGTGATGGAGTGAGGGTGTTTTTTTTATTTAAGTTATAGGTTCTGAATTATAAGAAAAATATGCTAAGAATGCAACACTTTTTGCTATAACGCGTGACGGATAACTCTAAGGCACCTAAATGTAAACAATGTAAGAAAATTTGACACAATTTTTAGAAATGTGTAGAAATAAGTGTGCAATTTTTAGTGGTTAATACAAAAATTACTTTTTGTGCAATCTAATATTTTTAGAACTCAATTAAAAGTTTTTTTAAGATGGGTCCTTCATATCCCCTTTGTAACTTGTAAGTAAAACCAATTCCAATATGCACCTTCCATTATATCGATCTATATTGTCCTGAACCACTTATTTGATAATCATAGTGATTTAACACTAAATGAACTTGCATCGTCAATTTTCCACAGCTACACAACGAAGAGTCAAAAAAATATAAATTTTGTTATACGAATCTTAAAAATAAAAGAAAATTCTCAAAAGGAAACAATCGCGCAAAGGCACATCAACTTTCAAAAGTAAGAAAATGTTTTGATAAGTGTACTATTGGGCAACTTTCAAAAGTCTAAAAGAGATCATGACGATTATACTATTGGGTAACTCAATCATATCTTGATAACTGTCTCATATTTTCATATTAAGTACATTAAAAGTACAAGTTGCCTCATACAAATTGCTTTAAAGTACAAGTTGCTAAAAAAAATGAGAGACACTTGTCAAAAATATGGTTGAGTTATACAGTTTTTCAGTCACCCTGATCTCTTTTGGACTTTTGAACGTTGATGGGTAAAGAGTGATGTGTCCTTGCACGACTCGTCACTTTTAGGATTTTCCCTAAAAATAATACTTTAAACTTGATTAATCATTTAACAGTTAAATAATTGCGACAACTACTTCTTTTAATCTTTTAATGTGATGTGAGCGGTTCAGATTGCTTTGATCTTTCCCAATCATCCTAGCCGGAACTTTTGATATATACTTTTGACAAACCGCTTCTTCATTTTAAGTTAAACATTTTAATTTTACACTATCAAATCAAAAGTAAATTTATTTTGAGATGTCAGATAATAAAGGGATGTGTTAACCGGGCGGGCTCTATGCCTAGCCCGATCAAAGTAGGCTGCAAAAATTCTGATATTCTGACATTTTTTTTTTTTTTTTTTTTTTTTTTTTTTTTTTTTTTGTCTAAAGTTATTTTTTGTCCAAATATTTTTGTCCAATTGTCCAAGTGCTAACACAGCAGGTCCAAGTGCAAAAACACAAGCAGGTTATTCGACACAAAGGCTCGGACTAACACGTAATCGTCATCGCCTTATTCGGTTTTTAAAAATATGTTAGGCTCGGATATGAAGGTTGCAAAGTGATAAAAATATCACTTTGCCATGCCATTCGGTTTTAAAAACCATTCGTCATCGCCTATTAGTAAACCATTTGTCCAAGTGCAGATACACAACCAAGTGCAGATACAAAACCATGGGTCCAACTGCAGATACACAACCAAGTGCACAACCAAGTGCAGATACAAAACCATGGGTCCAACTGCAGATACACAACCAAGTGCACAACTAAGTGCACAACCAAGTGCAGATACAAAACCATGGGTCCAACTGCAGATACACAACCAAGTGCACAAGTGCAGATACACAGCAGGTCCAAGTGCACAAGTGCAGATACACAGCAGGTCCAAGTGCAAACAAGTGCACAAGTGCTAACACAGCAGGTCCAAGGAACCAAGGTCACAAGCTCACAGTAAGATTCTCAAGATTGCACATAATAAGATCCGACACAAGGTAACAAGGTCAAAAGTGCCACAGTAAGATTCTCAAGATTGCACAAAATAAGATCCGACACAAGGTAACAAGGTCACAAGCTCAAAAGTGCCACAGTAAGAAGATTTCACAACAAAGCAGTATCACAAGATTGGACACAAAGCTCAAAAGTAAGATTCTCACAAGGTCACAAGCTCAACAGTATAAGGGAGGTGTTATACTCAAAGTTCCCCATTATAAACTGCAAGTGAAACAAAGCAGCCAAGTGAAACAAAGCAGCTCAAAAGTAAGATTCTCACAAGGTCACAGCTTCACAACGAAGCAGCCAAGTGAAACAAAGCAAAACAACAAAGCCAAGTGAAACAAAGCAAGCATCAATAGTAGGCTCAGATTATACACAAAACTGCAGAAATGTCTCAAGCATCAATAGTAACAAGCCAAGTTTTTAGCAACTAAGCCAAGTTTTTAGCAACTAAGCCAATATGAGCCATCAACAACAAGCCAAGTTTTTAGCAAATAAGCAGTAACAAGCTTTAAAACTACTACTGCTATTAGTTTTTAGCAACTAATAGTTTCACATCACCAATATTCAAGTTTTTAGCAACTATCACCATAAACCAACAATCACCATAAAAATATAACAAGTTCTTACTTTAGATCTAAAAAAAATAGATCAAAAAAATACAGAGTTCTTACCAACGATCAATCACAAATAAAACATCACAAGAAACCACCTTCAAACCAAGGGGTAGGTTATTCTCACGGACCATATTTCTATTAACCGAACCCTCCCTAAACCAACAATCACCATAAACATCACCACCAAACCACCACAGTTTTAGATCTAAACCAACAATCACCATAAAATCACCATCAAACCACCACGGTTTTAGATCTAAACAAATCTAACCGCTAATAAAGTAATAATACTCTTCAAAACCGCGTTCCACCCACAGTTTTATCCCATAAACATCACCATCAAACCACTACTAACACTTACAACATCACGTTAACAATTTTTTGATCTCAGTTTTTAGATCTAAAAAGAGACCCGTGTGTTATTAGTGATAGAGAGAGAGAGAGAGAGTGGATTGATTGAGTGAGTGAGAGAGATAGTGGATTGAGTGAGTGAGTGAGAGAGTGGTAAAACCGTGGGACGGTTTAATAAAACCGTGGGTGGGTGGATGGTTTTGAAGAGTATTATTACTTTTTTTTTTTTTTTTTTTTTTTTTTTTTTTTTTTTTTTTTTTTTTTTACCAGGCCAAACTCATCACAAGGAACCGACCCCATTGTGATTGCCCGTGTGGGTGCTCACTACATTGTACTTACGCTCGACAGAGATTTTCAACTACCCTATATCCACCCACAATGGAGGCATTTCAGAGAGCCAGTTGCAGCCGAATGGGAAACTTTGTATCAAGATTGACTAATGGTTCATTGATTTATATTGTAAATAATAGAGACACCGACAAAACCATTGTAAATGATTACTGATTTATGTTGTAAATAATAGAGACACCGACAAAACCATTGTAAACATAGTCAATCATATGTTGTAAATGATTATTCAACATCGTTTAAATGTTAATTGTTTGAAACTTAAAAGTCTGCTTTTTTGTAGAGTGTTAGTTCTGCACCAGTTATTATTACTTTGTTTATATTAGTAATAACATTATTGATTGCTGATGTAAATTATTATGCAAATTCTTTGGTCAGATGAGCCAAAGAAATCCTTTCTGGTGCCGATGTAATAGAGGATTTATTGTAGAACGGAAATCCTGGCAAGATGGTAGTCGTGGGCGACTGTTTTATGCATGTCCTCTTTCAGTGGTAAATAATCATACGTTTGCTTAGTTATGTAAATAATTTGTTTGTTAAAAATACATTTCTTATTATTTTCTTAACATGTAACAGCCAGGTACAAGCGACTATGGGTGTCGATACTTCAAGTGGAAAGATGAATTTGAAGCAGAGCACTTTAGGCAAGCCTCTTCTTCAACGCATTGCTCAAAGTGCGTTGCTACAAAAAATGAGAACAAGTTGTTGAAGCAAAGAATAAAGGCGCTGGAAATGGAGTTAGAAATGGCAAGAAATCCTGAGGATCACGCTTGTCAGTCAAGTGCCCGGCTCCATGATCTTTTAAATGATTTGAATAATCTTCATATGTCGTAAATGTTGTTGTTTTTTAAATAATGTGTTAACGTTGTTGTTTAATTGAATAATAACATTTGTTGTTATAGTCGTTTAATGTGGTAATATTTAACGTGATATCATACAAAACATTATACATATACAAAACATTATTAAACACAAATATATCAAACATTATACATATACATTATATTATTATACATATACATATACTCCTTTCTATTTAAACAAAAAAAAAAAAAAAAAAAAAAAAAGCTAAACGACAAAATAAGTAAAAAAAAAAAAAAAAAAAGGCTAAATTTTAGAGAGGGTTTGATTAATAGAAATAGGGCCCGTGAGAATAACGTACCCCATAATAAAACACACGTAAAAAAGAAAGTAGGTAGAGAATGAAAAAGTAATAATAGCCATATGGTGAGAAAAGATGGGTGGCAGTGGTGGCACCCACGAGAGTCTCGAATTGAGGTAACAAGTGGAAAAACGGTGGCATTTCGTATTTGGAGTTTTGCATAAACTCATTGTCTTCTTGTCTTCAATATGCCCATTTGAAGCCTCTTTTGCCTTCTTCTTCCACTACCAAACAAATCTCTTTAACTTTTTCCTAACCACTTTAGACTTTCAACATTCATAATAATACTACATTACTACCATACTGGCCTATCAAATAATTTATTATTACTCTCGTGATTATTATGTCTCTTTTCTTTTCTTTTTTTTATTACATACAAATATTTCAAATACTAGTATTTTTCTTTTATTATTACTTCTTCTTCCCTCGCCCTATCGTTGGAAAGAAGGATTTGACATTTTGATTCCATAAATTATGTTGAATCATTTCTATCTTTTACTGTAGTTATATTGTTTCTCAGATGAGACAAATTATCCACACCCTCCTATAAGGAGCGTATCCAATGATTGGACGCATTGCTGACTTGTTCGGTATGTATTATGAGTTGTACGGTTTGACAAAACTTTCTTGATGTGACATTATAGAGAGGATTTGTATAGTAAACCCCCTGATGTGACAAAATAGGGAGGGTTTGTATAACATAGCCTCGGGGTGAGTTATCCACACCCTCCTATAGGGAGGGTATCCAATCATTGGATGCATTACCGGCTTGTACGATGTGCATCGCGGGTTGTACGGTTTGACCAAACCCCCTTGATGTGACAACATAAGGAGGGTTTGTATAACATAGCCTTGGTTATGTTATACAAACCCTCTCTATATTGTCATATCAAAAAGGTTTGGTCAAATCATACAACCTGTGATGCACACCATACAAACCGACGATGTGTGCAATGATTAGAAACTCTATTTATTTACTAGTCATCTATTTTTCCAATGTAGATTGGTTAGATTGATTGCTCGAAAACTTTCTTCCTGGTGGAACGTGGATTATGCTGATGTTAGTACTTACGAGGAATGGTGTACTTGGATGGTGTCGCTTCGAATTCAAGCCAAGCTCAAATCTGTATTTGAAGGTATCTTTTACGGCTTGTGGTGGTCGATATGGGATTTTTGTAACAAACTTTTATTCGAGAAGGAGACTCCAAGGCAGGCGGCGATTTTTGATAATATTGTTTCTATTTCTTTTAATTGGTGTAAGTTTAGATGCAAAGCCTCGTTTAAGTGGAATGATTGTCTTAAAAACCCATATCTTGTTTTAGTTTAATTCTAGCTCCTTGCTAGTTGGTTTAATAAAACTTGCCCCTTATTTAAGTAGCAACTATACATTTCTTAAGATTAAATCTGATGTCTTGGTTAAATGCTTTATTTAGTGTTTCATATAGAAAGTGTTATATTTTTATAATTATAATTTACAAAAAGTTGGTAAATTGTGATGATGAGCATCTAGCTTTTGGTTTTGGTAGAGTTTGTTTGGAAGTATGCAAATAGATGAGAGAATAAAAGCAAAAGGTGTTTTGGCCACCCTTCGTTGATTCCCCACTCCACCTTAAAACATGACAAAAACCTTTTCCAAAATCTTTTTTTGTCTCTATCGTATTTTATCTTCCCAATAATAATTCTTTTGGTAACTTTTATGTACAACCCACTACTATTGAAACGAAAAGAGTAGATTCCAATCGTTCGTCCTTTTGGTTTGCATTTACTGGCGTCGTTAGTCCTTTAACCAAAAAAACTGCACCATTCGTCTTTAATGGGCAAACGTTTGGCGTCGTTAGTCCCTCCCTCACTAACGCTTGTTAAGTGTGGTTACACCTGAAGTCCCATGAGGGTATACTACTCATTTAGCAAACCAAAAGGACGAACGGTGCAATTTTTTTAATACGTTCGTAAGTTCTGTTTTAATACGTTTTCGTCTGTTTTTTTACGTTTTTGTCCGTTTTTTTCGTTTTCGTCTCTTTTTTTACGTTTTCCTTCTTTTTTTTACGTTTTCATCCGTTTTTTATCGTTTTCGTCTGTGTTTTTTTTTATGTTTTCGTATGTTTTTTTTGTTTTCGTCTGTTTTTTACATTTACGTCCGTTTTTGTTCGTTGTTCTAACATTTTCATACGCTATCGTCCATTTTTTTTACGTTTTTATCCATTCTTAACCCTTTTTTTCGGTTTCATCTGTATTTTTACGTTTTCCTCCGGTTTTTATGTTTTCATCTGTTTTTTTAGTTTTCGTCTGTATTTTTACATTTTTCTCCGTTTTTTGACGTTTTTATCCGTTTTTGACGTTTTTATCCGTTTTTTTTGTTTTCGTCTGTTTTTTACGTTTTCCTCTGTTTTTTACGTTTTCATCCGTTTTTTCGTTTTTGTCTGTATTTTTACATTTTCCTCCATTTTTTTACGTTTTCATCCATTTTTTTCGGTTTCGTCTGTATTTTTACATTTTTCGATGTTTTTTTACGTTTTCATCCATTTTTTTTCGTTTTTGTTTGTTTTTTTTCGTTTTCTTCCGTTTTTTTTCGTTTTTGTCTGTTTTTTTACGTTTTCCTCCATTCTTTTACGTTTTTATTTGTTTTTTTCGTTTTCGTCTGTTTTTTACGTTTTTTCATTTTCGTCTGTTTTATTACATTTTCGTTCGTTTTTTTACACTTTCGTCCCTTTTTTTGTTTTTGTCTTTTTTTTACGTATGAAAATGTAAAAAATGAACGAAAACGTATGAAAACGTTAATACAAAAGACAAAAACGTAAAAGAATTGGCGAAAACGTAAAAAACGAACAAAAACGTAAAAAAAAGACAAAAACAATTAAAGGATGAAAATGTAAAAAAACGAACGAAAACGTAAAAAAACAGACGAAAACGTAAAAAAAATAGAGGAAAACGTAAAAAAACAAACAAAAACGAAAAAAACAGAGGAAAACGTAAAAAAGCATACGAAAACAAAAAAAAACGGATGAAAACGTAAAAAAACGGAGGAAAATGTAAAAATACAGACGAAACCGAAAAAAATTTGATGAAAACGTAAAAAAAGGAGGAAAATGTAAAAACACAGACGAAAATGAAAAAAAAAACCGGATGAAAACGTAAAAAATGGAGGAAAACGTAAAAAATGAACGAAAACGTAAAAAAACAGGCGAAAACGAAAAAAAAACGTAAAAAAACAGACAAAAAAAAAGGAACTTACGAACGTATTAAAAAAAATTGCACCGTTCGTCCTTTTGGTTTGCGAAATGACTAGTATACACTTATGGGACTTCAGGTGTAACAACACTTAACAAGCGTTAGTGGGGGAGGGACTAACGACGCCAAACGTGTGCCCGTTAAGGACGAACGGTGCAGTTTTTTTGATCAAGGGACTAACGACGCCAGTCAACGCAAACCACAAGGACGAACGGTGTAATTTACTCAAACGAAAATTTACTATATGAAATATTGAAATTTGTAAGTTTGCTATGGTCTATATGATGATTCCAAAAAAAATAAGACATGTAGCTCATTTTAGACGTGTGCTACCTTGGCCCATAAAAGACGCGTGCTAGGTCGGAGAAAAGGAGAACTCGGTAGTTTAGATGATCGAATTGTAGGAAGTGTGGAGGGTTGTTAGTTGTGTTACTAACTATATTAGTGGTGATGTTGGTTATGAAGTGAGAACATGAAGTTTTGGTGGTAATGTTAGTTGTGTTATTAACTATATTAGTGGTGATGTTGGTTATGAAGTGAGAACCTGAAGTGACGGTAAATTAGCGGTTGTGATATTGGTCACTATTACGACTAAATATGATGGTATAATCGCATAAATCACTTATATGAATCGGCTCATGTACGCAATTGTACATGTGGCAAAATATGATTATCTGTCAAAATTATTACAAGAGCAATACTATACATTCTTACTACATCTTGCTAGTTATCTTTATACTCAATATAAAAATTGACAAGTGTAATTCACTGTTTATCTTTTTGATCCTTTCTTTAATTTTAACACTCGTCATTAGGGTTGAGTAAAATCAACCGAAAACCGACCCAACTCGACAAACCGACTTGAACTGGACCTAACTGAACCGACCTTATTCGGTTCGGTTTTCGATTTTGTATAATTATTTAGGTTTTATTCGGTTCGGGTTAAAACACAACTATTCGGTTGAACTAGCTAAATCGACCTGACCTTATTCGGTTTGGTTCAGTTTCGATTGGTTTTACTCGGTTCGATTCTCGGTTCACGTTTTACCCTTAGTCGGTTTTAAGTTGAGTCGGGTTCGTTTGAGTAGGATTTAACCTTTTGCTCAACCCTATTTGTCATCATTTTAAATGTATGAGGATAAGTTAAAAAATGTAGTAAGAAGTTTACCTATTAAAGCTTGCGCAGTAGATTCAATTAGGCTGCTTGTCAAAGTGGTGATACTATCACCGATTGGGTCCACATCACCAATTCACTCCCTTGCCTCTCACCATTCTTCACCATCCAAGTACACAACCCAAAACAATATTAGGTGAAGGCATCACCAAATGTAAAAGCAAAAAAATTGGGCCCCATGTGTACCTTTTTTATTTTAATTATTTTGTGTGTGAGTGTGTGTGGGGTATTTAGTGGGGTATATTTTTATAAAATGAGTATTTAATTAAAGGTGAAGTCAAAGGTGATCATGGTTTCCCTTGCCCTCTAAAAGGTGAAGAGTGGTGAAGGAAAGTGAGAGGAGAGAGAAAGCTGACGTGGCGCTGATGTGGATGGTGAAAAAATGTTTGCCTTGCCTATTAGCCTTACTAGCATCATTCCAAAAACAATTACTCCGTACAAAAATAGGTTCAACTAATTAATTATTCAATAAAGCCTCACTTTTTTTTTTTTTTTTTTAAACTCTAATAATTTTATACAAAACGATAATCTCATATTCAACGTTCTTTGACACTAAAAACCGAAAGTATATTTCTCACTAAGAGGAAATCGGTTGCCAATCGAAGCCAAGTTTTGGTGACTTTCTAACTTGTTTGTCTTGGATAACTATATAATTTTTCAAGAGAAGTATTATTTAACGGAAGCAGCTATATATAGTGTATAACTGTATACAAACTTTAACACTATCATCACCATTCTGATTTGTATAAAAGACCAAACACTATATACAGCATTTATTTAAGTAAAAGATACCCAAATGAGGATTTATGTGGGTCTCTAGATGTATGATTTCTTTTTACCTCTATAGACAGGAAGAAAAGTTTATTCTTTAACAAAAGAAAACAGATAAAAATACAACATAAGCATTAAAGTAGAAAATATATACTAGTAGTAAATAGCATGAAGTTTCTTTGCCTGTTTGTTTGTATAGATGATGATTCCTATCCATCTTAAATAAAGACAAGTATTTAGAAAAAGCAGTTTTGGTAAAGAGAGTAAAAGACAAAGTGCTTTTTTTCCTTTTATTGAAATTTGTGGCATAATATTCTCTGTAATACAAATCGACATAAAATCGGTGAAGATAAAAACAAATCCGCCATTTGTCTTTTATTCATTCACACCTTTCTTTCTTTCTTTCAAACCGCCTGACTGACTGACTGACTCGACTCCATTAAAATTCCAACTGTTCCTCATTTCATTTCATTATCTCTTTCTTTCTTTCTACAAACCCCCCTTTATCTTCAATCTCATATACTTTTTTAGTGATTTGAGGTGGGTTTTTCATGAATTGCAAAACCCATTAAGGAATTTTGATTCTTTTGCTTATTTTCACTTTTTCTCCAAAAACCCCTAAACTGAGTTCAAGCTTGTTTTTGTGATCGGATTTTGAAGTGTTTGTGTGATTTCAATTGGGTTTTTAATGAATTTGAAAACCCATTAAGGAATTTTGATAATTTTGGCTGTTGTTGGTTTTCAGCTCAATTCAAGTTGAATTGGGTTTTTGATAATTGTGGTTGGTAGTAATATTTGTTATTGAAATCCTCCAATGTTTCAAGATGATGGGTCATCATCTGTGACTTCAACACCGGTTCAAATGTTTCCATCAATGTCTATGTCACCTTCACCATACCCATGGCTCAAAGAGCTCAAGTCAGAAGAAAGGGGTTTGTGTTTAATTCATTTATTACTCACTTGTGCTAAACATGTAGCTTCAGGAAACTTTGAACATGCCAATATCGCCCTTGACCAAATCTCCCACCTAGCCTCACCTGAAGGTGACACAATGCAGCGAATTGCTTCGTATTTCGCTGAAGCACTTGCTAACCGAATCCTTAAAACATGGCCTGGTATTTATAAAGCGCTTCATTCTACTAGGATATCCCTTGCCTCTGAGAATATTTTGGTTAGGAAGTTGTTTTTTGAGTACTTCCCTTATTTGAAAATAGCATTTGTGATTACTAATCAAGTCATAATAGAAGCTATGGAAGGGGAGAAGATTGTTCATGTTATTGATCTTAATGCTGCTGAGCCTACTCAGTGGCGCGCACTTCTACGTGATTTGAGTGCGCGCCCTGAAGGGCCTCCGCATTTGAGGATTACCGGTGTTCATCAACAAAAAGAGGTTTTAGACCAAATGGCTCGAATTTTGATTGAAGAAGCTGAGAAGTTAGATATCCCATTTCAGTTCAATCCCATTGTGAGCACAATAGAGAATCTTGATGTTGAGAAACTGAATGTTAAAACAGGCGAGGCTTTAGCTATAAGCTCGGTTCTACAGTTTCATTCGTTGTTGGCACCCGATGATGAAGTCGTTAAATCAAAAAAGAATTCAAATGGAGTTCACTTGCAAAGAGTCCTCCAAGTGAATCCAAAAGATTTGGCCAATGGGTATAGCCTTAGTCAAGATACGGCCTCGTCTTCGCCTTTATCTAGTGCTATCACTTGTACAAAAATAGAAGGATTTCTAACGGCCTTGAGGGGTTTATCCCCGAAGGTTATGGTGGTAGTTGAACAAGATTCTGATCATAACAAATCTGGTCTTATGGAGAGACTTTCTGAATCTCTCTACTTTTATGCTGCATTATTCGATTGTTTGGAGTCCACATTACCACGGACTTCAATGGAGAGACTGAAGGTGGAAAAGATGTTATTTGGGGAAGAGATCAAGAACGTTATAGCTTGTGAAGGTGGGGAGAGAAAGGAGAGACATGAAAAACTCGATAAGTGGTTTCAAAGACTAGATGTGGCTGGATTCGGGTGTGTGCCTTTGAGCTATTATGCTCTGCTGCAGGCACGAAGATTGCTTCAAGGTTATAGTTGTGACGGGTGTAGAATCAAAGAAGAGAATGGGTGTGTGGTGATGTGTTGGCAAGATCGGCCTCTTTTCTCGGTTTCTGCTTGGAAGTGTCGAAGGTGAAAGGATGTTCGAGTATGTCTCATGCTAATGTTTTAGGTTCGAGTTTACTTTTATGTTTTCTTTTTCATGTTTCCCTTTTGTTTTTGGTGTATGAGGGATATTTTAGATTTGCATAGTTGTTGGTTTTTTATAGTTAATCTAATATTGCTACTACATTACATAACAAAATGAATGCTTTCTCTTGTGTAATCAGCAATCAAAAGCTTGTTTCATGATCTCTGAGTTAGAGCTATGGTGTGTTAAAAACATTGAATGCAACTGTTGTACTATGTTATTGTTGATGAGAAGGACTCTCCTACTCGGCATTACATATAAAGCAAATTCGTTATAGATCGCCAAGCTGAATCTTTTTGTACACTAGTTGGGTTAACTTTTTGATTGGTTAAACATATCATTACTTGAAATAACACGAAATGTATCATTTCTTGAAATAAATTGAGATAACTGTTGTGCTCAATTATCTTTCTTTCAGTTTTCTCGTGTTGTGGTTGATCTTGGTGAAGTTTGTGTTCAGTGTTGTAAGTTATTATTGGTCTTATATAAAATGCTGCGATATTTTCCTGTGGATTTTTGTCCAAGCTGCTACTACTTTCAACAGCTCAATTGTTTTTGTCCAAGATCGATTGTTTTTTGCCCGGTTGCATAGTACTATTGATGAGGATCTCAAGAGTGTCACCACATGTGCGTAAAATAAACACAACAAAGAAACAACCCCGAAATAACGAACACTGAAACTGAAATGTACTGGTAATTCTTAAAACGTAACACATTGAGATCCCAGTTTGTTGAAGATTATAATTAAAATAAAATTGTTGTTTCAGAGAAAGGTAACGAAACATAAATCAATTTCAACTATAATGAGGAAGCATCAAAATAATAAGGCCAGGTGTGGTAAGGGTTCTTGGACGCGTCGTCCACTCCTACCCATGCGTTGGTCTTAAAACAAACACCCACATCGACGTGGTATTGTTTGGTGAGAACTTGGTCGTTCCATTGACCGAGTTGGTGTGAGTGAAATGAGAAGCCAATAGTCCATCTTTTTTACTAAAAACTTAACTTTAAATAGCTTTACCTTATCTTACTATCTTATAATAATAGAGGAAGGCCTACTTAATATTGAAACTCTTAAAATTCAGTAATTCAAGTTATAAAGCTAAAAGTACAAGTAACTAAAACACATTATCACATATATACATTTGTTGGGTTTTGTTGCCCCTCCCTTTTTTGCCTCCCCTCACATGGCCACTGTAGAAACCATTTACGGCGGGTCGGGTTTAGAACGGGGCGGGTCGGGTTTAGAATTACTCCACATACGCAAACACAACCAGACATCCAGAACCCTCTCCCATCCACAAACGCAAACACAACCAGTTTTCCACATAGAAATCAGATAACAAAACCATAGAACACAACCACAAAGGATCTTCCCAGAACCACTACTTCGTCCTCTCCCACTTTGTCTTCCCCATCTAAAAAACGGCTAATAACAGACGCAGACTCACAGTCATGGAGGAACGAGCTATGGTGATGAAGAAGATGAGAACAGAAAGTAAGGTGAGAGATTCTTTATACAAAATTCAATTTGACTTCTTTTAAATTTAACAATTATTATAACTTATACATATATAAGAATTTGAGTTTAAATTTGAAATTAGGGTTTTGACATAATTTGGGGGTTTTGCTAAGTTCGAGTTTTTTTATTTTAGGTTTTAGGTTTTTTTTTTGTATAAATTTTGTGTTTTTGTTTGTGGTTAAGCTGGTAGAAAGTCCATAATGAGTTTTGTTTTAAGCCTATAATGAATTGCTTATAAGCTCATTAATTGTGCTTATTGGATGCAGTCGGCTTATGGATGCGGCCTGCTTATGTGAATTTTTTTATAAGGGTGTGATCTATGAAACTATTGGTGGGTATGGGTTACTCATGTGTGATCTATGAAAGTAAGGGAAATGATGTTAAATTTCCTATTTATTTGATAAAATCATGTGCTTATTGGATGCGGCCTGCTTATGAGGTTGTTAGTAGAGGCTTATTGATTTTATTAAACCATAAGCTTGGTGAGGCAACTAACATATTTTTTTCTTTTCTTTTTTTTTTTTCAGTTTCCGTAGCGAGGATGGAAGAGCACATAAAACTTGAGAGGTGCCCGTCGATTCAGATTAAAATTTGGGTATGTCATATAATAGAATTTAGTGTACCTAATTGGGAAAATATGGACCAACGATCAAGCTGTACCACAACTCATAAGTTTAGACCATAATTTAGAGTATTTAAAAACGTATCTGTTAATGACGGTTAGGCACATGAGCAAATATTGAGTGTAACTTCGTTATCTGGTAATGGCTAGATAATAGTGGTTGTGATGTTTTAGGTAATGGGGTGGTTATGGAAAGAGTTAATAAGGTTCTTTTGATCCAAGTGCAAAATATATGTTATACTAATTTTGCGTACCTTGGCATCGCCATATACTATCGATGTTTGTTTTACCTTATCTGATGGCCTTACGAATTTATGTAAATTTCGAAAAGCCAATTACCTTATTTTAACTCCTAATGAGCTTAGCAAATTCAATAATAAGCTATAAGTTGAAGTTGCTAAGCCGTTAAAACTGAGGTTATTAGCTTTTTACAGCTTCTCAGTCAAAACGATTTGGTATACTATTTTTGTGTGACTATACAAATGAATTCCAAAAAAAGGAATCTTTAAAGTTCATTAAAAAAATAGGACTCTAAAAAAATGGTTCATTGTGTATGCTGAATTAAAATTACTTGCATTACTATTTCTACTATTACTGTTTTTTGTAATTAGTTTATATCTCAATGCCGCATTTCATTTTCATTGGATGTTTGGGATTATTTACATTTTCAAAGTATCCATATGCAGAAGACGACCTTATCAGAACGCAAAATAGGATGCAGGATTAGCCTACCGGAAGGCTAAAGGACAATGGAGTGGGCTAAAGAGGAGGTGGAAGTGTGTACGAAGCGATGAAGGTGAAAGCGGGAGAGGGTTTAGGGTTCGAGATACAGGCAATGGGCAAGAAGTACCATGAGGCTGCTGCCCCGGAAATGCTTAATTTCAGTAATGGTCCACCTTACGAGATCCAAGTTCATAGGTTTGTATTCATTTTTCAAGCTAACCTCTTTTGAGTTCAAAATAAGTGATGTTGCAATAAAATAGAAATTTGTTCTTTTCCAATTTTTAGTCACAACTCACTATGACAGTTTTCATTTGTTGTTTTGAGGTTATGAATCAGAAACGCAAGAAGACATCACTGATATTACACATTTTTTTTCTTACGCAAAATTGGAGCAAAAACTATTGGGTCGGACTAAACTGATCCAAACCATTTTGACCCGGATTAAAGTTTAAAGTTGATACTTGCATTTATGAATCGCTAAATTGGATTATGTTTTCATTAAAAGAGTCATATGTAAGCATACTCATAACCTTGATTTGATGTGGTTTATTTTGATATACTTATTTAAGCAGACTCATGGCCTAATGAGGTGTCATCTCGGGTCATTTTGAGTGAATCATATACCTGTTCAATATGTTTACTAACTCTCCGTGTTCTGATTTGCAGGCTCATCTCGCTTGGTATGTCCCTCATGACATAATTGGAAAAAGGCTGAGTATGAAAGTCGGGTTGTTTGCCACGTGATCGGGTGGATGCGGGCAAGGGTGAGATCATTTGCATCGACCATGTGTGCTCAGTTAGACTTTCTATGAGATGAGAATGAGAATATAGGAGGCTGTGATGATGGCGGGGCAACCTTATTAGGTTTGCGGCCATCAAAGATGTGCCCTCTTTTCTCGAACACTCACCTTATGTGGTACTGTGGCTATTAACCACTGTTAGCTTCGTTGCCAAATTCCCAAAAACAAAACAATAGAACCAGACCGACAAGCATGGTTATCAAGGCAAGTTTACTGTGTTTCTCCTTATATTATGAAAATTATATGTTTATTTCATAGACCTTTAAAATTAAATGGGATTCTTTTGAATTTCAGCTCGAGCGGGGTGGGCTAGATCGGTGAAAGATTATGAAGTTTTTGAGGCGAGATAACCATTAGCCAAGATGTTGGAGATCTCATTGAATACACATAATTATAATCCAATTTCAGTTTTCACAAAGGTATATGCATTTTCTAAAGTAGACGTTGTTTGGTATTGTGAATGAATTTGGAAAAAAACGTTCATTTGTGTTTTATTCAACTGTGTTTGTGCTGTAACTCAAATTATCCAATGATGATCGTGACAAAATATTTACCAATGGACTATTTCTCTCTACATACTTGATAAAAATTGTTTAATATGGGCAGTAGCTTATACTCAAAAACTGGAAAATTGAAAGTTATACAAAACTCAAAGCACATAATGTCACTAAATCGGATGTGACAGTATGATTTAACGCTTAGTAGTATTACATTTTTTAGTATAAATGTTTAGTTACATATTGATTGGACAAAATGTAAGTCACTGTATGTGTTTTCCTTATGTCACTTCCACAAAAATTGATCATTATAAATATGTAAGTTATCACCCTATGTCCATACACGTGTAGGTAATCTTATAATGAACTTACAATTCGGCTTCATTTATCGACATTTCTACTTTCCTGTAAATAGTTCCATCTTCATAAATCTGTTTCATTTGTTATCATAGCTATTGTTGCTCACTTACAAAGTGTTTGGCACTGTATTTTATAAGTGATGCTGCAATATACAGAAGATTTAGGTTGAACAGAGCGGATCAGATAGTGTTTATGGGTCTTTAAACATGTATATATATCTTTGACAACTAATAAGATTAAAAGTAATCATAACATTAGAGACTGATTATATGCAGCTTGATATACCAAATGCTAGAAATTTATTATATGCGGCTAATGATTGGTCTGTGGGTAAAAAGGTACAGGAGAAGGATAGGCGGAAGCCTTTCTCGGCTGCTGCCCAGGAAGCTGGTATTCCCTATTATTGTGGCAAGCTTGGTGATATTACTATTGTCGTTTCCCATGTTACTGCATCCAAAAATGTACGTCCTCTTCTCCCTGTTTTCAACACACATACATTATAATTATTTCTAGATGTGACTAAATAAACGGGTCAGCGCATTTCAGAAACGGGTAATAATGGATTAAGCCCAAAACGCATAACTTTTAAGTACGTTTTCGTTTGGCTTGGTATGAAAATCTTTTAGGTCCAACTTTTCACAAAGCTGTTTGCATGCTGTATTTCAAGTGGGTTTGTTATGAAAACATTTAAAGTTTATAATTTTTTTTTTGGATGAGGACATTATCTATGAATAGGTTTTTGATACCTCCGATTCGGGCAACAGTCAAATTATTTTCATAATGACGTGGCGAGCTTACTAAGCTTGCTGCCAATTGGATGGGTATTTGGTATTGGCTCTCACTTCCAGTTATATCATTTGTAGTTATGTTGGTGGTGAAACTTTGGCACGAGTTCGGGTCCGGACATGTTGGGGCAGGCTTGGTGAATTTGCTGCATGGCAGACATATGGCAACTTGCCGATGTGCAACTTATAATTAGCATGAAATTTCATTTGGTCTTTTCATAAATAAACTCTAACCATAGATTGTTTCAATTTATTATTATTATTATTATTATTATTATTATTATTATTATTATTATTATTATTATTATTATTATTATTATTATTATTATTTTGCAGATAGCTGATCTCAAACTCACAATGGATAGCCTCCAGAAAAAGCGTTCAAGTTTAAAGTGTGAATGGTGTTTCTGTTCGTGGTCACAGGTGAGTAGACTTTCAGTTCGAATATGGCTTATGTTGCTTCAGGAGGTGTGTTTAGGGGGTTGGGTTCACAGGATGGATTCATTGGGTTGGTTTGGCAGGTATGTACATGAGGTGGGTTCAGGGGATGTGTTCAGGGGGTGGGGTTTAGGAGGTGGATTCGGTGGGTTGGTTCAGTTGATATGACAAATACTCAAGACAAAAGGGGCAGCAGTTTGCTACTAGGCTCATGACGCATATGTTGCTTTCTTAATGTTGTCCATTTATATAACTAACACAGGCAAATGTTTACTCCATGGTGCTTTTGTTTATAATGTTGTGGTTAAGATCATATGGTATTGCGGTCTTAAAATATTGTTGCTAGCATTCCCAGTTTCCACCACTTACTAACCGCAACTTAAACTCCTTCTTTAGCAAAACACCCCGCCGCAACGCGCGGGCTTCCAACCTCGTTTTCTAACATTTACAAGTTCTTAATCTCAAATTACAACTAATTAAAATAGAAATACTAACATTAAATACAATAAATAAATTATTATGTATATTAAATACAACTAGTTGGATACCCGCGCACAGCGGCGGTGATAAATATAGTTATATTATAATATAGTAAACGAAATGATGGCCCAACTTTTCCTACAATTCCCTACCCGCTTAATGAATTCGTTTCACAACACTCCGAATGTATGTTAGTTGTATTTATTTGCTTGGGTTTCCCGTTGCTTTCTCGTGACATTATTATTCGCACATATAAAAAGACCCTGGCAATCTCTTACCGTCAAACACTCCCCCCAAAAGTATATATGATTTTGTCGAATCAAGATTGTATTGATTGAAATAAAGGTTAAAGTGGTAAAATTTTGAATTAATAAAAATAAACCCACTAAAAATGTAAAAACTAAGAACTCATAAAAATATATCAAAATGGATCTTGAATTAAAAAGCACAAAATTTTGAAAAATATGGTGAAATTAGATTATAAAAAAAATAAATAGATAAAAAGATATTTCAATTTGAAAATAAAGGTTAATTTTAAGTTGGGAAGTGACACATGTCATCTTATGATTGGAGCTCGTTATCTTAATTTTTGGTTAGGAGCTAGGCTTGGAGTTAGTTGAGAAGTGACACATGTCACCTTATAATTGGAGCTCCTTATCTTAATTTTTGGTTAGGAGTTAAGCTTGGAATTAGATACATTATATAGTAGTATAGATTAATTAACTGGTCATAAATATAATTAATGCAGTTATTAAAACACATTTTAAATAAGAAATACAAATTATCAAGCATATTGTACAATCAACTTAAACACAATTACTGCATTAAATGTCACTAATACAAATAATAAATAAAGCACATTATACAAATCTTCAAGCCAGAGCGGGCTCTCGAGCCTGAACGGGCACGGATCAAACGGGCTCGAGCCCGAACGGGCACGAGCTAAACGAAATTCTTGATATCTGTAAATTTATTGTCAAAAAGAACGGAATAAACTAAAATACATGATTCACCGGAAAATTTTATTTTAGGTTACCCGCTGCCACAATGCGCGGGTACCCTGCTAGTCACTATAAATACTTCAACGACTTTTTATTTTTATTTTATTTTTAAACACAAATTTTTTTACACTTTTATATACACTTCTCAACTCAAAAAAATCACAAGACAAAAACACCAATCACACGTCGCCAACAAAACGTTCCAACACTCAATTCCGTTTTTGTTTGGGTCACTCATCAACCTTTAGTTTTCAACCCGCAATTTTATACACGACACAATCTCGACCACCACAACAACAACCTATTTACCCGAACAATCCGTTTGTACCTATGTATAACCAACAAATGTATCAACAACAACAAACTTTGTATAAAGTATTCTTCGTCATCACTACCCATGTACCATGATTCATTGTCACCACCAACGAACCACTCTCAAAAATTTTCTCTGATTGCACCTTTTAATGTCGGTGACATTGATGATTTGGATCCTTTTTTGGTTCTTAACGTTATTCTCTTACTAAATCTTTGGGTGGTCCTTCCAAACCCGTGCAAGAAGACTCTCCCGTTGAAGAAGTCCTTATAGTAAAAAAGAATCCGTTAAAAAGACGCTAAAAAGACGATCAAAGACGGTGTTAAAGTTCTATGGTCCCCGGCGGAAAAGATAGCATTGTGTAAAGCTTGTGTCAACACGTCCGAAAATAGTTCAAAAGGGAATGCGCAAAAAAGTCGTGAGTTTTGGACGGATGTACTAGCATACTTTGAGAAGTAAAGGGGCAATCGATAAGAGGCTACAATGCCCTCAAGTGTAAATGGAAATCACAAATTGTCCTAAAGTTAGTCAACTTTTTGCGGCTTACGATAATATTACTGGGAGGGAGAGCGGGTCAAGTGACCAAGTGGCGTTCAATAAGGCAATGGCTGAATATCATCAAATGTAGGACAACACTTCACACTTGTTGAGCTATGAAAAATTATAAAAGGTCATAAAAATTGGCAAGAGATGGAACTACCAAAATTTTACAAAACCAAAGCTTAAAACAAAAAATCAAAGACATCGATTCTACCTCATTCAACACATCGGACTTAACAAATGATGGTTTTAATCTCAAGGACGAAGCGGATGATTCAGAGGATGAGAAGTAATAGGTGCGGGAAGTTCGACCAATGAGTAAGGACAAAGCAAAGAAGAAAACGTCATCCTCGTCCATTCCATCAGAATCTTCACACTACTGCTTCCGCACCATTGTTGATTTGTTGGTGGATAAATCGACAAGCGCCTACTCGGGTCTCTTTTCCCCGAAAGAAGAAAGATCAAATATCTTCTTTGGAAATAAAGAAGCTAGAAATGGAAATGGAAGAAAAAAGTATGCACAAAAGCACAAAAGCAAGAAGAAATTAAGCTACAATGAAAAATGTTCAACTTTCAACAAGAAAAACAACCAAGAAAAGGAAATATTGTTCTATATAAGTCCTGATGAGCATTTGAGTGGAATACAACGCTAAACAGTGATGGATATGAAGCAACAAATTAAGGCGGAATTTAGTTTTAGTTTTTAGTGTAATGTATATAATTAGTAATGCAATGTTTTTTAATTTAATGAAATTATAATTATAGTATTTAAAAGAACAAAAATGAAAAAAAAAAGAAAAAAAAAAAGAAAAGGAAGTTGGTGGTAATGTTGGTTGTCCTATTAAACTATGTTGATGATGATTTTGACTGAGGAGAGTAATAGGGTTACCCATGTTTACTAGAGATATAAAATGGCTTTAAGTACTTGGCAGCACACATATACGTGGATACATACATCACCTGACATAGTTGGAGTACATTGCAACACATACAACATGTCCATAAGTGTTCATTGTGCAACACAAGGGTAAAAAATATAAGCATCTCAATGGCGCTACTAGTTGATATGGTTGGAATGGAAATACATTGAACCAGAGAATTGGAATGGAACCGCAGAGTTGGAATGGAAATAACTTAACCAACTTGACATAGCAACTTGATACACACAAGTGGGCACACTTGTTCATATCCATTGTATCTCAAAGTATATCTTGCTCAATAAATAGATATCATTTTTATCATTTCAAGCACACACCAATCTGCTCCTAAGCACTTTTATCTATAGCTTTTCCACTCTCACTTCTTGCATCTTTCTCTAGTACTAGCAACATTATTCTAATGATAAAATACACATGAGGAATACACTGAGTTGCCCTCTCGATCATACTTCCTAAATATACTCATTTCCATTTAGGAAATGTGGTATAAAACCGCATATATAATGTGAGTTACCAATGGAGAATCGCCACCCGAGACATCTAGAGAATTTAAGCATTCATCCATTAAGATTATCTACGTATTTTTATGTATACATAGTAATATGATCAATAGTGACTTAATCATCCGATGGGGTTCTTCGGGCTCAGCCCGGGGACCTCTCTAACAGTCTTTCTTCGTCTTTTCACCACTGTTACTAAAGTCCCAAAGTCAAGGTCAACAAGTCAAAGGGACAGCTCATCACCTTGACGACCATCAACATTAGCATAAGTAGTGGATCTTGGAACAATACCTTTGATGAACCCTAAGTTTCTCTTTGTAGAAAACCCAATTTCAATCGCCCTACGCCATTCACGATAATTTTGAGCACCATTTAGCTTTTCTTGCATGGTTAATGAACTAGGACCATCAGAAGGATGTAGGCACAATGGATTTTGAAAAACTGTTGGTTCAGTCACGTTAACTGATCAAGAATCTATGACAAAAATTGAGCAAAAATTGACAAATCCAGGGTTAATCGTTCAAACTAGACACACACTAACACAATTGTGAAACGATTTAACGGTTTTAACGGTCAAAACTCCATTAAAAGAGTTGTAATACCAAGAGACGTTCAATGAAGAAGAAAGGAGAATTTAGAGAAAAGTTGTTATGAGTATATTAAGTTTGACCAATTGATTTACAAATATTTAAACTAGACTAAACTTTCTACAATTACAGACTAGTCCTTCAAAGTAACAAAAGTTACACAACTGGTCCTGTAACTATCCTTCACCAACTCTTGAACACTCCCCCTCAAGTGGAGAGTTGGATGAAACAGACCTTCCAACTTGTTTAAAAGAGACTTATGATGATCAGATGTAACCCCTTTGGTAAATATATCATCTACTGAGATTTGGTATTCACATAAGAAGGATTGATCAATCCAGCTTTCATTTGGTCTCTGACATAATGACAATCTACCTCAATGCATTTTGTTCTAGCATGGAAAACATGATTAGTAGCTATATACAAAGCTACTTGATTATCACAGAACAAATCAACTAGTTGTAGATCATTTATCCCAAGATCTTTGAGTAGACTTACCAACTAGGTTACTTCACAACAAGTTACCATTGCCCTATATTCTGCTGAGTTACTAGCCAAAAGAATCCTTGACCTGGTCCTTGCAACAAATACCTCAACAAATGTTTGACAACTTGCATATGCACAGATGTAGGAGACTGCATAAATTAGCTTAACAACTGCATTGTGTAACATATATATAGCCTTGTCAAAGTTTAGTAAATTAACTTGCCAATAAACTTTCTATACACCTCTGGAACTTCAAGTTTGGATCCATTAGAAGTTTGTAAAGTTTGTCATTTAAAACACCCCTTCTTTCAGCAATTCCATGATGTACTTGTGTTGAGAAATAAAAATGCCTTGAGTAGACTTTAACACCTCTAGAAAGTTGCTTAAATCACCAAAGTCTTACATTTGGAAAGTTGAATGATAAGGAGAAATTTTGACGCTTTTAGGGGGTCATTTAAGCCCTAAATCATGATATTTCTGATTTATTATTACCTCAAATAGTTTCTTTTGTCAATTTAGGTACTTTGGAGAAGAATTATGGAAAATGGAGCATTTTGGACGTTTTTGGAGCAAAAAGTAAAGAAAACGACAAAGTCAAGCATCCAAGTTGGAAACAGTACCTGACAGCGTCAAAGGTCACAAGGTGACGCCGTCACATGTTGATCAAGAGGTAGATAATCACTTTACACTTGATGCGCCAGAAAGAAATTTGGTGAAGTACATGTGATGGCGTCACGTTATGAAACGCCAAGGTCGTCACGTATTAATGTAAAGAGAGACGGGCCAGAACGTATTTGAACCAGACGGTGTCAAGAGTAGATCTATGCAATCCGAGGAGTTGCATAGCGGCGACTTGACGGTGTCACGTCCCAAAAGGTGACGCCGTCAGCTTGTAAATTCTATATATAGTTTTGGATTTTTTATTCATTAAGAGGAGGAACTTTTGGGTAACACACACATAAACCCTAGCACGAATTTCAGACCTTTTCAAGGATTTCATACCCCTTTCTTTACCCATGTTTAATTGAAGATAAGTTATCCTTTAATCATTTAATATGTCTATGTGTTGTTTGATTATTTTGTATGCTTTTCTTTCTATTAACATGCTAGCTTAGGTTTATTTGTGTTTGCTTAGATATAATGAAACTTAGTTATTGATTATTGATTGTTGGTTTATCATTGATTGTTGTGGGTGATTGATTTTAGCGTTAGGCTTAAGAAAACTGGCTAACCTCCTATACAGTAACTTGCTTGAACATCTTAAGAAACGTAATCGGATGTGTACTACGGTTTTATTGGTTGTATTAAATGCATAAGTAACTATTAATGAGGCCATGATAGGATACTAAACGTGTCGAGGAATAGATAGAAGCTTATAGAGTTGGGGAAGATCGTACATGGTCCCACGAATGGTATTAAGGAATGCAACCCTTCATCCACGCAATTGTGACAAATCAATTAATAAATAAACGATAACTAGGGAGTAATGAAATCTAAGTAAACACGTTTTCTCCATATAAGAAGTTCCTAACATTTTATTTTCTTGTTATTTTATTTTATTTGTTTAAGTAGTTATTTGGGTTAGTTGGCTAGCAACTAATTCCGCCCACTCTTCCAATACCCGAGATATTTTACTTGCTTTCATAAAAACATAAACATACAAAAAGAATCATCCCTTAACCTTCGAACTAGTTAGATTAGTTTCAATCCTAACGACACTATTCCCCTAGAGAACGATCAATCCCCCGGTACTTGCGACTCACTATACTACATCGGTCAGGTACAATGCCTGGTGGCAATTGCAAGCTTCTCAAGATCCCTTAAGAAGTAAAACCTTTTGCATGGTTGCAAAACCACGCATCAAGTTTTTGGCGCCGCTGCCGAGGAATAGTTATTGCTTAGGTTGATTTTTATCTTTATTAGGTCTACTCACTAGATTCCTTTCTAGTGAGATTTTTGTTTTATTTTTATTAGGATTTCTTTAGTCTATCTTGTGGAAAACAAGAAGGGGTTGAATAGTTTACCGCTTTTTAACTTGTTAATCTTTGAAAAGCTTTACGTGTAACCAACAATTCTAACTAATTAACAATAATTAATATGCAAGTATAAAGAAAGAAACGATCAAACCACAACAAGATTATTTATCGTGGTTTGGCTACAAGGACTCTTTTTTCTTGCCTACTCCATGCCCCGAGTATCCAACTCGAGAGTTTCAAGAACTAGTCAACAAGATCCTTTCACCGATGGAGAAACCCTTACAATCGTCGCTTACACTTTATCCGGTACAAAGCTAAATACCGGGTCCTAGTTCAAGGTAGAACCACCCTAACGTCGCCTATCCACTATTTTCGACACTAAGCTAGATGTCAAGTTTTTTTTACAAAGGTACAACCACTCCTATCACTTAATGTATTTTGAGGACTAAAATACTAACCGATCACTTCTTAACAAAATAAAAATGAAGTATAAACTACAAGAGTTTACACAATAGAAGTCTAACAAGTCTTGCAACGTTGAGTTGAAACTTGTAACTTCTCGGACGAACTTTTGAACTTCCTTTCTACATAAGAGAATCACACAAGTGAGTTGCTACTGAGTTAGATGAGATAAGTGAATGTTTGTATGTAAAGTATAGCTTAAAGTGAAGATAGATTTCTTACAAGTGGCTTGGTATTTATAGCTAACCAAACCAACAGACTGGCGAATCCGGCGGAACCAAAACAAGGGTTCCGCCCTTGTAAACCCAGGGTTCCGCCAGGTCTGACAGTTAAAGACTTCAAGAAATGTTTTGTCACACCCCAAAAATACCTGAATGGCAGCGGAATGGAATACCTGGGGGTGACTGTCATAGCACCACAGTTACAGTTATATTGAACGACCTAAAGTGTCGTTTTGAAAATACATCGTTTGATTCATTTAAAATATTCAGAGTTATAAAACATAGGTCCCAAAGTCTTGAAAATTTTACAGAAATAAGTTTAGTACAATCAAACGATAGTTCATAAGTGCATGGAAATCCAATATGAGACGCGTCATCCTTGTTACTCAATGATATGACTCCATGCATGTCATGAAGAATATGTCTTAGTTACCTGAAAATACATTGCGAAAACGGTCAACAATAATGTTGGTGAATAATCATAGGTTTGTAAGTTAAATCGTATGTACATTGGCCACAAGTATAAAGTAAACCGACAAAATGTCAAAAGTAATACATTGGCTCTTAAGCTTATGACCCCGAAGCTAGACGTTACTTGGCCCCAAATGAGTGTTTACCAGACACTCTAAATATATTAGACATGAAATGTAACACCCCCAATTCATGGTTGCAGCGGAATTCGAACTGGGTGTTACTTGACGGCACAATAGTCACAATAATAGAAAACGAACTCCAATTGAGTCGTTTTAAAAGATGTATCATTCAAATTGTATAAATATCAGAGATTACAAAACGAGGTCCCAAATGGTTCCATGTTTACAATTTACATGAAATGAGTTTTGAATGATAATAAAATTTATAGCCCTCTTGAGTATCCGTGTCCTTCCGTGCCATCCTTGATCGTCATGAACCTGAAATACATGCTTGAGAGGTCAACACAAAGGTTGAGTGATATTCATAGAGTTTGTTTAATGTTTGAACACAATATGTTGGTAGTGTGAGCTATAGACTCACACCAATGTTTGGAAAACAAATATGGGCCACGTTGTTACACGCCCGGAACAGTTATTATCAAATACTAAGCTTATGACACCAAAACGTTAACGGGTACCAATATCAATCGGCGGAGTTATCCCGGTAGGTACTTTGCCGTCATACCTAATGTCTCAAATATTAATGCATTTGTTTGAACTTAGTCAATACAAATGGGATTCGTCAATCCCAATAGGCCTATTCACAATATTCGCGCTCACTTGCAAGTAACCCTCGCAAGTGATTAAATGGTTCATAATATGGGATCTCGGTTTGGCAAGGATGGTACTTAGTGATAATAAAACAATCAGGCAAGCATACAATTTAAAAACATTGTGCTCGGTTAAAAATAGCATGTATTCCCCCCAAGGGTTTGTAAAACAATGAAGTAATGTAAAGTGGGGCTATGAACTCACCTTAAGTAAGATAGCAAGTAATGAATGTAACGGTTGAATCGTGAAGGTTTCTACGAGCAACCTATAATAGAATGTTGCGACTTAGGATTTGAGTACAGAATATGAAATAGTGCCTATATATATATATCTTGCATTATAGTCCATGATGTGGTATGATGTATATTGTAAGTCCTTGAAAGAAAAGATTCATGAAACATGTATGTTTTGTATATCGTTTACTACCGTTCGGGCCGACATAATTCAGAAGTCATGTTAGTAAGCGTTCGAGGAGCCAGGACACTTTAACTCGTAAATCCACAACTCATCTCGACGGCTTACATAATGAACTCCTCACATGAGGCTCCCTACTATTGTAGTAGTTGATGAAATATATAGATATAAGTTTTGATCCGAAAGGTTACATGTCCGATATTTGAATAAACTTAGGAAAGTTTATTTGTACATGAAGATTGTTATTAGGGGTAGTTTCATAAGTCTTGTATGACCATTTTCTCTTTGTAATGTCTCATGGTTCCTTTTTAAGTGAAGTAGGTCCAAATTGCTTGTTCAAGTTATCGCCTAATTCCTTGTTTCATGTTTACGCCTAAGTAAGCTTACATGGTCATTTCGTCATGGCCTAGCCATGACCCTTGGTCCTTGTTCCAAGGTCATGAGACACAACCTTGGCTCTAGCCATGGTGGTGGTCTTGATTATAGGTCATAAGACCTCTTGTTCCTTTCAAAGTATAACCATAATCTTGTGACTTTCGCCTAAAAATGGGCTGTTTAGAATTTGAAGAATTTTATCACTCGGAAAGTGTTTTTAGGTCTCGAGCTTCTTTGTTCCTGAACGAAAACGGCGTTCCGGACAACTTTCGTGTTTTAACTTTTTGATGAATCGGACCAGAAGTGGGACTTTCAAAACCCAAATTTGATCAGAATGGTATTTGGCAGTTTGCCGCAAAGTTTTGGTAACTTCAAATGGGCGTAACTTTTGACTCGTATACTCGTTTTAGGTGGTTCAAATTGCTATGGTTTCCTTGTTAAGTCCTCTACTGTAATATGTAATGATCCAACATCATATTTTTACCATTTTGATCAGGTCTTACCAAGAAAGTTACTAGTTTACTTGTTTTAGTAACTTATCTTGTCAATCAATAACAATAACTTGTTTTGCTCACTTTTATACATCATGGACATAACTACAAGACATAATATAGCAAGAATAACATGTAAATAACATGAACATGATTATTTAACAAGAATCAAGTTAGGGTTTGGCTCACAACTTTTGGCTTTCAAAGATGAAAGGAAGTTAACATGTAAGGATAGGACTTTGATAGACTTGCTTCAACCCACTTCACTTCATGCAATATTTCTACTCTTGTAATCTTGAAAGAGAGATGATGAAAATTGAGGTGACTTGAGTGGATTCAAACTCAAGAGAAATCACCAAAGTTTCTAAGGATTTGAAGTAGTTTTGATGAATCAAAACTAAACTAGGGTTTATGTATGGATATTGCACTTGATTTCTTGGATGGAACTTGAAGTAAACTAGTAAAATGAAGTGTGTTGTGTGTGTGGGTCGTTCATATGGTCAAGGAGTGGGAGGAGAAGCATTTATATGCAAATGAGGAGGTTACATTGTTAACTAGTCAACACTTGGAGGCCAAGTTGAACACATGTTCACATCTCATGACACAAGGCATAAGATCAAGCCACATGGGTGGTGAATCCCCCCTCCTAGGCGGTTCACAAGCTTGGGGGACAAGGTGTGGACTTTGCTTGGTATTATCCAAGTATTAGGAAGAGTTTTGACTCCGGGAAATGACAACCGTAAATGATTAGGCCTCAAAACGTAAAACCGGGTGTCGTAAAATTATGGAACTTTAAAGTATTGTTAGACATGTCCATATGTCCCATAATAAAATATAAAATGAGTGGTAGGTTCCATTTGAGTGGTAAAACCCTGCTAAAAACTGGAAACACGGGTCTAAAACGCGTAATACGTAAAACGTACGAATATTGCGTAAAATTGAGAAAAGTAAAATGTTACTTTTCTAATGTGATAAAAATGATTTAAAATGACTTATAATGTCTAGACTGGGCTCAGTCTAGTGTCGGTTGGTATTAAATGTCTTTTAGACATCAAACCGTAAGCCTAAAAATCAAGGAATGACTTATAACATCAAGGGATGATTTTTGGTCAATGGAGGAGGGAAAAATATGTTGACTTTTTCTAATAAGTTGAAAACTCAAATCGTCTTAGAAAAACGTTTTGTGGTCTAACGGTTAATCGCCCATACGGTTAAGCGTGCTTATGCGAGAGTAGTGCAGGCTTGGGTGACCTGCCGGGAAGTCTTTGGTCATATTTTTCTCAGTCACAATTAATTCTCAAATAAATCATGAGTGTGTCAAATATTTTTCTGATGCGGGGTCACTTAACGCGGTCGAGTTTCGTTGTACGTAGAATTTCTGAATGACGTTTTACCCTAAAACGTGTAATTCCGTGTAATTCCTTAATAACTTTCACGAAAATGATCTGACGAATGTCAAACATTTAATTTGCCATGGAAATGATTTATCACTTGAGAATATCAAATAAAAATCAACTTTCGGGAAAATTTTCGGGAAAAATGAATAGTAAAAGTGAATAGTGAAATTTTCCGGGAATAGTAATTATCCTGAAAAATGTGAATTGTTACATGAAATGCATTCGTACCCGTTGGAGCAACCCAAACACGAATGGAGGAGTCACCCTCAATAGATCTATTCACTCACTCTCGCTTGTAGATTAATTAACGGTCCATGATAATAAAGGGGACTTGTCATGACATGGTAATAAGGCAATTTAAGCAATGTAAGGAATTTAATACTTTGGCATGTACAGAAAAATAAGTAATGCAATGTATTCTCCCCCGTGGGATTTGAAATCAAATATGTAATTGAAAACGGGGCTATGAAAACTCACCTGAAGTGATAGTACAATGTGATGAAATAATCGGGACAACAAGGCGCGAACACTAGCCGCAACCTAATATGAGTAATAACGATCTACTTTAGATCATGCCGTGATGTAATAAATGCACATGCACATGATACCTATACCACTCGTAACTTGAAAATACTAGTTATTGTCAAAGTAGGTAATTTCCATACTTAAGAAAAATAAGTCCAACTAGAATAATAAAAACTTGTCGTAATATATCGTATATAAAAATGTTAGTGTTATATTCCCCGTTTTGAAAACCTTGAAATAACGTCTAGTAGTCGTATAAATAAGCCTTGGGTCGTACGTACTTCATTAGTTAAGAATATAGTTCTTGAACAAGAAATCTAGAAAATATAGTATTTAGTACGTAGTTATATTATTTCTATTAGTGACTATAACTATATATATAGTTTTGACGATTTTAAAACGTGTATAACTTTGTCGTTAAAAGTTCATTTTCCTCGTTCTTTATATCCACGGATTCGTCTTAACATGTATTAATATATTTTTGATAGTTCGGCTCCATTAGATTACGTCTAACGCCTCTCTTTGTCCGTCGAAAATCGCCAATCAGCACGTTAAATTTTCAGAAAATAGTTTTCGTCGTTAAACTTGCAAAAATCATAACTCCTTCGTTATAAGCTCGTTTTAATCCGTTCTTTCGCCCACGGCTTCGTTTTTGAAAGTATTTTTTAAATCTTTGGTCAAAAATTATCCATCACCTACTGAGTTTCACACGTTTTAAAAATATGGACAGTAGGTATATATATTGTTTCAAAAACCATTTCTAGGGTTCCAATCTAGTTCTAACTTCAACCAAACCACTTTCAATCACCACAAAACTAGTCTAATCTTACCATACACCTTCTTAGGGTGTCATGGGTTCCTAAACATCATAAATCAAGTGGATCTAACAAGGATCTAACTATAATCTATTTCTAGGGCTCAAAAGTTAGATATGTATAAAATGTAGTGGTATAAATAACATATGCATGTAGATCTTGTATATATATCATATGAATCTTGTAAAAACTTGGTAAAATTATAAAGATGAGTTTGACATACTTACTTGCAAGATTAGAGAGTTTTTGATGAAAAATACTTAATTATCCTTGAGGTTTTTATTTCAAAACCTTAACTAGGATACTAATAGGACTTGTAAAATTACTTGTTCTTGAAAAATCTTGATTTCTTCCTTGTCCTTGTGGTTGGCCGTGAGTTTGAGAGGAGAGGAAGGAGAGATATATTTTTGTTACTTGTATAATGGAAATGAAAAATATATATGTATCATGTATATATTATAAGTTAGACAAAAGGTACATGTTTTAATTAGAGTTGGTGTAAGAAATTCAAGGGTGTAAGGGATTTGGTAAGGGGGGACGGCAAATCAAGGGGGGGAAGAGATTTTGTGGACTTTATGTATTATTATGTCTATATTAAAAATTTTAGGGGATACCGGGTACCGAGTTTGCTAGAAATAAATTTTAACGGAGTTAACCGGGACATAATAAAGTCATAAAAATTGTAAAAATATGTTGGGTACAAGTATTGAGTATTTGGAAAATTATTGTTTAGTTTTTACGAAAACCGTCGTAAATAAATAAGGCGTACGATATATATTAAATAAATTTCCAAAACACCGGGTAAATTAATATTATAATTTTTATAATATTAAAATGAATATAAAAATATATTGGGATCATAGTCGGGAGTGTCGGACATGTTAGTCACATTATTGGTCGTGTGTTAATGTTTATTTAGAAATAAATATACGTAAAAAGTCAATTATACCAAAAGTATTAATTTAAATATCCTACGAGTGGAATAGTATGCAAATGCTATAATGATAATCTGCAAGCCATTTCTAGTCCATATGAAGTGTCCCTACCGATGATTTCATGAATTCGCAGCTAAACCTGACTGGTTTCGCGAATGTAAATATTAACGATGCATGAATTCGCAGCTTAACCTGACCGGTTACGCGAATTTAATTACCCGTAAACTAAATTTACGATAAAATGAATAAAGTACATGAATAGTGTTTTCTCTTCGGAAATGAATAGTGTCATGTGAATAGTAAATTTTCTGAACGCTTCTCGGAATCTTAAACTGACACCAAAAATGATGAATAGTAAAATGATTAATAGTGATCGGTGAATAGTAACTGATGAATAGTTACTTTCCGAGATGAATAATGAAATTTCGACATCTGAACAAAGACCTGAAATTACGAATTGTGACAGTCTTCCCCTCTAAAAGGAACTTCGTCCCGAAGTTCAGTTTTGGGTGGTCTCTGAAGTATATTCGGTAAAAAGACGTGGATACTTAAGTTGCATTTGGTCTTACCGTTCCCAAGTAAATTCGGGACCTCTTCGAGAATTCTAGCGAACTTTCACGATAGAAATTCGACTTTGCTTTAACCGTTCGACCTCACGGTCCATGATTTCTACTGGTTCTCCTACCAGATTTAGGTTTGTCAATGGGTTGGATTCCTTTCAATGGAATCATAAGTCACTAATCTGAAAGTCATTTCCCGGAATTTGAAATTGTGAAACATGTTTGTGTAATCTTGCAACTTTCCAACAAGGCTCAAGTCTGAGGGTTACTGGCCTACTCTGTCTGAAATATTAAATGGTCCAGTGTACATCGAGTTCAACTTCCCGGATTTTTCTGAATGGTATCATACCTTTCCTAGGCAGAACTTTTAACGTAACCCTACCACCCACTTGAAATTCTAAGGGTTTACAACTTATCGACTTGTAACTGATTCTTGATTTGCAGGAAATTCCTGGTTATTTCATGAGTGCTTACAAGAATAGTGAGTTTGGCTTTTTCCGCGTTCGGTCCGTCAATAGATGGTCAACGCTTCTTGAGGTTTACAATATGATATTGGTAATATATGTTGCTGAATTCTGCCAGAACTCAAATTTGTACGTCAGATGGTCGATTCTAAAACGAATCTTAAATGGTCCAATATACTAGAGGTTCAATCTCTCGTGTTACCAAAATTGCATCATGCCTTTCCAAGGCAAAGCTTTCAACTTAGTTCATTCTCCCACTTGAATCTAGTTGGTTTGCTGTTCAGGGATACCCGATCCGCATGATGTGTGTCATGCACCAACCTAACTCCTACCAGTTTCACGTTGCTTGTAACTGGTTCTTGACTTGTGAAATTTCCTTTGTTGTTCCATAGTTTAGTTCTAGACCAGTGAATTTAACTTTCCGATTTCGGTCTGTAAATGGGTAATTGGTACTTTGACCATAAAGTGCCTCAAATAGTGTAGTCTCTACGCCCGTGCGATAACTATCGTTGCAAACGAATCTGATTTATGATAAATGGTTAGTCCAACCATTTCTAGAGTCAATTGCTCACTCTCTGAGCATATCTTTCCTATGTTTGAATTGTCCTCTCAATCTGACCATTGGTCTGAGGATGATAGGCGGTGTTTACATCTAAATGGGATTCCGAAGGAAATCTTAAAATGATTGCTAGAAGTCTGAGGTGATTCGATCACCTTGATCAGGAATAATTGAAACGGTTACAATGAATCTGGTGACTAATTCTACAATGTTATACTTTTCGAAAAGGGCGTTATACGAAGAAGATAGAATATGGGTAACACTTTGATTCCTTGTGTTTTGGTCTAATGGGTGCTAAGACATGTGTCTTTCTTTGCCTATTGTGCTTGGTCTCCATTACTGACGTTTGTAATCGATCTATGGTGTTCCTCATAATTTCCTTCATCACACATTCTAATATTCCTTATTGTCAAATCGCAAAACCCTAAATGCATAAGCGATCTTGTAAGGTGATTGGTTTTCAAAATTTATCTCGTGATTGTGAGTTTTGGTAGAAATATTTTTCCGAATAAACTAATATAGAAAATGGAGCAAATGGGTTACTAAGTAATCTCTTTCTTGATGATTCAAAATTCAGTAGTTATAAAAATGTGAAACCGTCTTCAAAATATAGTGAATAGGACTGTTTACCAAAGTTTGTTGTTTATTTATTTCTCATTGTACAATGGTTTTGCAAAATATTGACCAAAAAGGATCGTATTTGTTCAAAATAGGCAATTCAAAAATTATTTTCTACGAGGTATGTGATTTGTATAAACGCAATTTTTAAATCAACTTCATTTAAAAGTGAAACACTAACAAGGATAAAATAGTAGGATAGGTAATGTTCGCATAAACGCATAGATGCCTAACGTTTAGTTCCTGATATTAGAAAATGCCTATTGGCGATTATCTGGCAAAACTACAAGCCTAGGTATTCAACCAACTTAAGTCCTGAAATGGTTTATCGTTGAAATTGTTATCATGTTGGCAAAATGAGGGTGTCCATTGATACTATGTCGATGAATGTCTATTTCATTTCCATATGAAGCTGGGGAGATATGCTTGGGCCTGATGCCTCTCTTGATGTATAGGTGAGGTTATCTAGAATTTCTTGAAGACACATCGCTTTAGGGGAATCTGTGGAAAACTAGAAGGGGGGTTGAATAGTTTTACGTCCTTTTAAAATTTATTACCAAAATATTTTGTAGCTTATTAAAAACTTTCGATTCGATCTTAAGTGAATTCAAGTGACAACCAATATAAGCAATTCTAATCTAATAATGAAAGTATTGAAATGTAATGAAGAAAAGATAGAGTTAGAAAGATCAAACCACAACACGCGAATTTATAGTGGTTCGGTTACAAGGACACCTTCCTTGCCCTACTCCACTCCCCGAGTACCACACTCGAGAGTTTTCTTCACTATGTCAACAAACTCCTTATGGTGGAGAAACCTTACACACCTTGGCTTACACGAGTTAACGACACTAAGCTAAATGTCGAGTTCTAATCGTAGCTAGAACCAATCTCACAACTTCTTCACAACTTCACACCTTCTTCACACCTTCACAACTTCTTCAAGACTTCACACCTTCTTCACATCTTGTCAACTTCACGCTTTCTTCTAAGCACAACTAGATCACAACTACTAAACTACTTTACAACACACCTAGTTTCTACAAACAACAAATTCACACAACACTTTTCCAAAGATCTAACACTACTACAATATGAAACTAGCTATTCACAACACTACTACAATTAGATGGATGTAGAGGAGTGTTCTTCTTCTTGCACTTGAGTGGATGAAGCTTTGGATCACTTGGAAACAAAGACTTATGAATTATATGATCAAAGGATTTTAGATCTAGAAATGGAGGTTGGATCAGAATGTTTTTAGTGCAGAAAGGTGAGAAAAATATGTGAAATGATCCAATATTTATAGGGCCAGAAAATACTGTTCTGGAGCGTGCCGGTCCCCTTAATTATGGGGCGGTCCCCTTAATGATTAAGGGGGCCGCCTAGTAAAATTAAGGGGGCCGCCCTCCTGAACGTTGGAAAAGTTTTTCTGGATAAAATTTGCCCTTTTTGGTTGGAAATTTGACATCATATCTTTGTAGTTTAATATAACAATACCAAAAATGATTTACAAATATATATAAAATGTTAATATCATTTTATAAAAAGTTTTGCCTTAAGACAAGGTTTCCTTTGATCATGTAATGCATAAGATGCTTAGTTTATGCATACCTTAAGTGATATTAGATGTAGAGGTAAATATTTGTTACCAAATACTTGTTTACGTCTTAATCTTGACTTAATTTGATTTGAGTTTTGTGATTATCAAAACATAGGTTTATTGAGAGATATTAATAACATTTTTAAACATTATTTATATCAATAGAATCTATATCGATATCCATAATTTGAATCAATCATTCTTGGCGTAAACTCACTGCAGGGAAGTTTGCGTTTAGATGAGGCCATGTTTAAATGAATTGCTTTACAGTCTCAATTAGGTGCTTGGATTATTTCTATAGTGTTGTTTAGCGTACCTTCACAATGTGTTCGATCCTGTAGCTCAGGCTTGCTAGTACCTTTGAATGATAAAATTTGGCAACTAGGTCAGAAATGGTGATTCAGATGGTATCGTGGTATCTTAGGATTGTTGTTGGATTATGAATTTTCTTAGTCTAGGTTTAGTAGTTCCGTAATCCTTTTATTGTTTTTCTTGTATCGAGTAATCCTCCTAGTACTCGATAGGGAAAGTCTCTCCTAAAGAAGTCAATGGAAAGTCCATCTTAATGGCTAAGTGAGTGACAGGTGAGGTAAGTATCCAGGGGAAAGTTTGTCAGAAAGAGACATTTATAAAAGAGTTTACTTGTTTACAACGCTTTTACATGAAGATTGTTATTAGCAATACTAAAAACAAAGATTATTTACTTCATGGCATAATCCTTCCTGAATTATACATTGGTGATCAGGCTATGTATAATTGAGGACTAATGATGCGATCCTTGATTTAGTCAAAATAGTATTACTTTTCTCCAAAGTTTTAGATGGTGTTCAACGTTTTGTTTTGAAAAATGGTATTCTAGTCATTTCCTTTCAAGTAACATGAAAATTGTTTCGCGTAATAATAGTAAATACTTGGTGCAATAACGGAAAAATCAATTTATAGGGTGGTAATAAAATAGTTTCTTTTAATAATTCCATAAAACAATTTCCCCGTATGGTAGTAAAATAGCTTGAAGTAAAATTCATTAAATGGTTTATTGGATACATGGGTGAATCTTATGGTATGGTAATAGTCTACTAATCCACTTATTTAAAGAATGTAAGCATCTTAGTTCATAACAGGGCAGTGGTTTATGATTATGAAGTGGTCGAGAATATGGTAGTGATATTAAGAGCGTGAAAGATGAACGTGTCTTTAAGGCATCTACAGTCAACTGAAGGATATAGGGCAGAAATTTGGTGCCAATGATTTGAAGTATTCGAGAATTTTATACTAGGTAAAGTTAGCAGGTTCAAATGCGTAATCCCTCTAGGCATGACTAAAATGTATAAAGAATGGAAAGTGTTGTATGGGTGATCTGAGTCAAGTAGGTACCACATCGAATGATGTTTTGATTTGTCATGAATGCAAGCTAAATGTCTTATGGTCAGGTGAAACTTCTCGATATCCTTTCATGAAAATGAGGTTTTGTCCCATTGTGACTAAGCTATATCGATATCCGAAAAGAATATAACTTTTGTTGAGTAATTGAACCTTGATCTTTATCCAACAAGCTTATACTAGCGTGAGAGTCTTATAATATGGAATGAGCGAAAAAGTTGTAATTTGAAGTAGTGGTGTTAAGGCATGGTGTATCAATATTGGCAATCTCTGGTAGAGGGGTTTTTTTTCGCATTTAAGGTCAAATAGTAAGTAGGTATAGTGGTTGCTTTCGAGATTCGTTCATGTGTTATGCGTGTTCCTTCTTGGAGATATGGTTTCTAAAATTAACAACATTTATTTGAGTGAAACACTGTGAAAATTTGATCATAAATGTATTTTGGAGTGACTTTATTTGAATTTGTAATGAATATCGTTATGTAAAAGATGTGACTATGAAATATTTTGTATTTTGATAAAAACAATATCTCATATATATATGTCTTTGGAAAAAGGGAGTTCAAGAAGATTGTTGCTCAAACAAAAATGAATTTTAATCCAACCATTGAAAATCAATAATTTGTCGTACTTCGTAAGATTTGCAAGAAATCTTTTTGTTTGTACAAAAATTTAATTAGACTTTGACTTACTTGAATTGTTATTATCTCCGAAACACGAAAACTAGGGTAGTCACTTTTATCTTGGTCAACATAACCATCTAATCGTAAAGACATCTTCGTCTTTATTAATCCTATTGTCTTACTTGCATCTTTTCAAAGTTGTAATTACATGTCAAATCTACTAATATGACCACCTTGGTCGGTAGAGTGTTGCTAGAGCGACTAATGATGTAATCATAGGCTTAGAATGTGGTGTAATCAAACTTGATAATGAAGGGAGAGTTGTGATGAGTTCCATTATGATGGTATAATACCGTTCAAGGCATCTTGTTGGTTTATTGTGTTATGGAGGTATGAGTCGATCATATCTAAGATAATATCGAGTCCTTGTGATAGATGCCACCCTTGGGCGATTTGTTGCAATTCTTATTGTGTTTGTGAGGCTTGTGGTATTATTCAGAGTGTATCGTCCAAACACTCGTGGGTAATCTCAAATAATTAGAGATCATCGTCTAACGATGAAGAGTAGTAGGTTGTCAGGCAGTAGAGGCTCTTAAACTCTCACCAACCTCAAACCCATAAGGTGGTGTAACGTGTGGTATGTCAAATAGTGGTTGCTTCTTAAGCGGCCTGTCATATATGGGTGTAGAGTCTCTGAGATGTGATGGTGATAATAGTAAATGGAATGCTACCCTCTTTCGCACAATCTCGCGACATCTAAGAGGTAAAACTGAAGTACACACTATGGGACGACCAATAGTGTAATAACTAGCTGACGGTGGTGGTAGTACCTGCGTAGTAAGCGCCCTACTAGTAAAGGAAATAAAACATACTATCTTCCTTGCAATAAGCATCCAAATAGGTCCATTAAGATTAAGTCTGAATATCCTACCAAACGGAATTCTATGTATGGGCTGGATGTTAGGAAAACCTTGTTCTTATAACAATTCAATGGTGCTAATGGCGGCGTAAGTGTAACCGGTAGTACAATGGTAGTGGAAGATGACAAGGCATCTTCAATGTTGGAATCCGACGAAAGGATAACAGGGTGGGGATGGGTATCTGAAGACATGTCACTTGTGAACCAGGTCGACATAATCATATATATATATATATATATATATATATATATATATATATATATATATATATATATATATATATATATATATATATATATATATATATATATATATATATATATGAGTATGGGTATAAATAACTCGCACAATGTGTGCATGAAACAACATGTACAATGAATATGCACCTATGATGAAATGATGAGATGCTATGATGATGTGGTTATAATCTAGGGTCCATGATATATCCTAGTTCGCTATAACCTTAGCTCTGATACCAATCTGTCACACCCCCAAAATACCTGAATGGCAGCGGAATGAAATACCTGGGGGTGACTGTCATAGCACCACAGTTACAGTTATATTGAACGACCTAAAGTGTCGTTTTGAAAATACATCGTTTGATTCATTTAAAATATTCAGAGTTATAAAACATAGGTCCCAAAGTCTTGAAAAGTTTACAGAAATAAGTTTAGTACAATCAAACGATAGTTCATAAGTGCATGAAAATCCAATATGAGACACGCCATCCTTGTTACTCAATGATATGACTCCATGCATGTCATGAAGAATATGTCTTAGTTACCTGAAAATACATTGCGAAAACGGTCAACAATAATGTTGGTGAATAATCATGGGTTTGTAAGTTAAATCGTATGTACATTGGCCACAAGTATAAAGTAAACCGACAAAATGTCAAAAGTAATACATTGGCTCTTAAGCTCATGACCCCGAAGCTAGACGTTACTTGGCCCCAAATGAGTGTTTACCAGACACTCTAAATATATTAGACATGAAATGCATTCGTACCCGTTGGAGCAACCCAAACACGAATGGAGGAGTCACCCTCAATAGATCTATTCACTCACTCTCGCTTGTAGATTAATTAACGGTCCATGATAATAAAGGGGACTTGTCATGACGTGGTAATAAGGCAACTTAAGCAATGTAAGGAATTTAATACTTTGGCATGTACAGAAAAATAAGTAATGCAATGTATTCTCCCCCGTGGGATTTGAAATCAAATATGTAATTGAAAACGGGGTTATGAAAACTCACCTGAAGTGATAGTACAATGTGATGAAATAATCGGGACAACAAGGCACGAACACTAGCCGCAACCTAATATGAGTAATAACGATCTACTTTAGATCATACCGTGATGTAATGAATGCACATGCACATGATACCTATACCACTCGTAACTTGAAAATACTAGTTATTGTCAAAGTAGGTAATTTCCATACTTAAGAAAAATAAGTCCAACTAGAATAATAAAAACTTGTCGTAATATATCGTATATAAAAATGTTAGTGTTATATTCCTCGTTTTGAAAACCTTGAAATAACGTCTAGTAGTCGTATAAATAAGCCTTGGGTCGTACGTACTTCATTAGTTAAGAATATAGTTCTTGAACAAGAAATCTAGAAAATATAGTATTTAGTACGTAGTTATATTATTTCTATTAGTGACTATAACTATATATATATAGTTTTGACGATTTTAAAACGTGTATAACTTTGTCGTTTTAAGTTCATTTTCCTCGTTCTTTATATCCACGGATTCGTCTTAACATGTATTAATATATTTTTGATAGTTCGGCTCCATTAGATTACGTCTAACGCCTCTCTTTATCCGTCGAAAATCGCCAATCAGCACGTTAAATTTTCAGAAAATAGTTTTCGTCGTTAAACTTGCAAAAATCATAACTCCTTCGTTATAAGCTCGTTTTAATCCGTTCTTTCGCCCACGGCTTCGTTTTCGAAAGTATTTTCTAAAAATTTGGTAAAAAATTACCCATCATCTACTGAGTTTCCCACGTTTTAAAAATATGGACAGTAGGTATATATATTGTTTCAAAAACCATTTCTAGGGTTCCAATCTAGTTCTAACTTCAACCAAACCACTTTCAATCACCACAAAACTAGTCTAATCTTACCATACACCTTCTTAGGGTGTCATGGGTTCCTAAACATCATAAATCAAGTGGATCTAACTAGGATCTAACTATAATCTATATCTAGGGCTCAAAAGTTAGATATGTATAAAATGGAGTGGTATAAATAACATATGCATGTAGATCTTGTATATATATCATATGAATCTTGTAAAAACTTGGTAAAATTATAAAGATGAGTTTGACAAACTTACTTGCAAGATTAGAGAGTTTTTGATGAAAAATACTTAATTATCCTTGAGGTTTTTATTTCAAAACCTTAACTAGGATACTAATAGGACTTGTAAAATTACTTGTTCTTGTAAAATCTTGATTTCTTCCTTGTCCTTGTGGTTGGCCGTGAGTTTGAGAGGAGAGGAAGGAGAGATATATTTTTGTTACTTGTATAATGGAAATGAAAAATATCTATGTAACATGTATATATTATAAGTTAGACAAAAGGTACATGTTTTAATTAGAGTTGGTGTAAGAAATTCAAGGGTGTAAGGGATTTGGTAGGGGGGGGGGACGGCAAATCAAGGGGGGAAGAGATTTTGTGGACTTTATGTATTATTATGTCTATATTAATAATTTTAGGGGATACCGGGTACCGAGTTTGCTAGAAATAAATTTTAACGGAGTTAACCGGGACATAATAAAGTCATAAAAATTGTAAAAATATGTTGGGTACAAGTATTGAGTATTTGGAAAATTATTGTTTAGTTTTTATGAAAACCGTCGTAAATAAATTAGGCGTACGATATAAATTAAATAAATTTCCAAAACACCGGGTAAATTAATATTATAATTTTTATATTATTAAAATGAATATAAAAATATATTGGGATCATAGTCGGGAGTGTCGGACATGTTAGTCACATTATTGGTCGCGTGTTAACGTTTATTTAGAAATAAATATACGTAAAAAGTCAATTATACCAAAAGTATTAATTTAAATATCCTACGAGTGGAATAGTATGCAAATGCTATAATGATGATATGCAAGCCATTTCTAGTCCATATGAAGTGTCCCTACCGATGATTTCATGAATTCGCAGCTAAACCTGACTGGTTTCGCGAATGTAAATATTGACGATGCATGAATTCGCAGCTTAACTTGACTGGTTACACGAATTTAATTACCCGTAAACTAAATTTACGATGAAATGAATAAAGTACATGAATAGTATTTTCTCTTCGGAAATGAATAGTGTCATGTGAATAGTAAATTTTCTGAACGCTTCTCGGAATCTCAAACTGACACAAAAAATGATGAATAGTGATTGGTGAATAGTAACTAATAAATAGTAACTTTTCGAGATGAATAATGAAATTTTGACATCTGAACAAGGACCTGAAATTACGAATTGTGACATCTTTCCATATCTAGCAATGTCAGATTAAGTTTCTTCAAGTCAACACACAATAGATAGAGTAAGAAACCTTCTAAAATGTGTAAGAGATCTTATGAAAAGTCAACTGCTAGATTTAGTAACCTTTTCATAAATGCTCATGATGCATTCCATGATGTCATGTTATATTTTCTATATTTAGAAATATAACAATGTTATGTTTAATATGTAAGTGTAGCAAATGAAATAAAGTCTAGTTTATCAAGACTTAAACTAAAATAATGTTTTACTAAAAACTAAAGTTTACACTTTGCCATTAACAAAACTTAGCAAAGATCGTAAAATATAAATAACATTTTTGGGGCGATATTTGTATTAACAATCTCCCCCTTTTTGTTGATGACAAAACATAAACTTTATTTTTAAGTAAATCACTAATTGTAGTGTTAAGTCTTTAAAAGTTTGTATTTAAACTTGTTTTACTCGATTGATGAAAATCCTTATAAGTTGATGAAAAATCATTATAAGTATATAAGTTTAAATATATTTTCTCCCCCTTTTGTCGAAACAAAAAGAAGAGTTGCGAAGCGGAATAATGCAAGTGCTCCCCCTTGGACAATACTCCCCCTAAATGGAGTGCCAAGTAAGGATTCATGGATTTTGAACCTATAATAGAAAGTTAGTTGACACAAGAAACAAGTATAGAACAAGTCATGAGAAGATGAGAACTCACATCATACTCATAACAAAATAAAATTCAACCCATAATACACCCAATATAGTAGAACCGATTTTTATTTCTAGTAAAATTTATGTTTGACAAAGGTCAAATTAAAGACAAGAAATAAAAGTCCTACTTTTAAGAAGAAAAACAAAAAATTGATAATAACTTAGAAAGAAAAGACATTACTACATCTATAAAAAGACTATCATTGTCCTTAATAAGAAACATCCTCCTAAAACAAGGTCTAAGGGTGTTGAGGTGGATGAGAGATTGCATTCAGACGCTCCAAAATGTTGTTTAGGATAAATCTCATTTCATATGTTAGCTCACAGATGTCCTTTTGACATCGTTCACTTATGTGAGCGGTTCTCTCACAATGTCCGTAATCATGGCGGGGAAAGTTAGGTGGAAGAGGAATTTCATTAGTTGTTGGTGGATCATTGGTGGTTGATGGAGCAAATGTGTATGGTTGAGGGGTGTTTTGTATAATAGATTAGTATAGAGTCATTTGGAAATCCATGACATGGTTGAGATGAGAGTCAACCATATGCTTGAAAGCATGTAAATGGTTCAAACGAGTGTTAAGTTCTTGTTGATCATGATGGTGGAAGCTTGGTTCTCCATAATGGGGACCATGAATGTCTTAGTAAATGGGGTGGAACAATAATGGTTGTGGTTGTGTATGAACTTGATCTTGTGGAAAAATTGAGGGTCTAGCATATCGGTAAGCCGAACGATCTACGAATGATGGTTGATGCGGTTCATGATCTAATGACCAACTTGGTTGAAGCCTTGGTTGTTTCTGGGTTTCCATTTGAGCAATGGTGTCAAAGAGTGGCAATGGTGGTAGGTTTGATGTTCTAGGTGGTAGGTCTTCTAAAGTTTCCTAAAATGGATGCGGTGATGTTGGTGGTGTTTGGAAAAGTTCCATTGGTGTTTGTTGGGTCACTGAATTCCCAAAGCTTCCTTTAAACTTGGATTTAAACATAAAATAACCTAAGTGTCTATATACAAACAAGTCACTGAGTGAACAGTACCTCAGTGAGTCATCTTCAGGATGCTTGGAGCGAGTCTATGTTGAAAGGTTCACCATTCAGTGAGGCGGAACTCAGTGTATGGAATCTAAGCCAAGAAGAAGATGATGGGTTCAGTGAGGATGACAATAACTCACTGAACCCCCAGGACTCCTCAACAACTATTACATACTGAAGACTAAAGACTGAAGACCTGAAGACTGAAGTATGGGCGGGACAAGGCGGGAAAAGCTTGAACGTATCAACAGGTGACCTCATCTACCTGAAGTCAAACTTTCCCTGAAAGGCATCATGTCAGGATGGTGTCATTACTTTGCACTGGAAAGGCACAGTGTCTCATTCCCAAAATAGTCTATTGTAACAGAGACAAAATACGTAAGTATTTTTGTATCTACTAGTTAGGTCATCTTTTATCTTTATCAGTAAAGTTATAAATTACTTGTGTATAAATAGGTAGCATAAGTGAGGAGTAAAAGTTGACAAGTTTGTGCATTTAATGCGAAGCATTCACAAACCACTTTTACTCCTCCAAAGAACAACACAGTCCCTGAGATTGCTCAGTGTGACCTTATAGTTGTCACTCAACGTAGCTTGAGTTTAGAGAGGAGTCCACGCCATACTTGTCGTTTCAATCGTAAGTGTTATTTCGCAAACACTTGGGTATAATTCTTTTGATTAACTTCTAATAAGAATTAAACGTTGAAAAATCGTGTCTCTTTTCTTTACGTTTTATCTTTGTTGTAATTCTATTTATCTGAGTTAAAAGTCATGGAACTTGGTTAGGTTAACTCTTTAGTTAACTATTAACTTAGTAAACGGGACCAACAAGTGGTATCAGAGCCTCTGGTTTATAAAACTTTTCTTAACCTGTTTTCAAAACAAAGAGTGCTCAAAGTTTTTAAAATCAAGATCCCACCATGGCTGACTCAGATGTTCCCCAACTTGTCGATAAAAAGGGTGGAAGTTATTCAGCTACTGCCCCTCGACTTGAGGTTGGAAAATTCAATAAGTGGAAAAAGCGAATGCTTTGCTACTTAACTGGGATGGAACCATATTACATTAAGTTAATTAATGATGGTCCATATATCTCTACAACTGCTCAGGGTTTAGTCAAACCTGAAGCTCAGTGGACCCTAGATGAAAGGAGGGTGGTCAATCAAGACTAGCGCCTAAAAAGCATCATTATATCCTGTCTTCCTTACAATATAATGGAATCAGTGATCAACTGTGCTACTGCCAAGCAGACCTGGACTGACCTGGTTCATAGCTATGAAGGCCCTTCTGATACCAAGGAGAATAGAATCATGGACCTGAAACTTGAATACAATACCTTCAGGGCCAAAGATTCTGAAAGTCTCTCTGAGACCTATACTCGGTATAAGACCCTCCTGAATGAACTGACCAATGATGGTGTCACCCTGTCCAAACATGAGATAAATGTTGGCTTTGTCAACAGTCTCCCTGAGAAGTGGTTAAACTTCTCTCAGGGTCTTAGAAATGCCAACCATATCCAGAATCTTGAGCTCCCTGAAATTTATGGGAAATTTGTCTATGAAGACAACCTGATCACCAGGAGATATCCTGGTAAAGCTCAAGAGGTTAAAAAGACCCTGATCACACCACCCATATCAACTGCTTTCTATTCTAACAGTGTTGTGCAGGAGTTCCAAGATGGTTCAGATGATGAGGTTGATACAAGAACTAGTGAGGAGTACATGAATGATCTTCAAATTGAATTTCATGAAAGGGCACTCCTTGCTAACTCAAGAAGGTTCATTAAAAGAAACAAAAATTTTTCTAATTCAAAAGCAAATGACAATTCTGAATGTTTTAAATATGGCAAAAAGGGTCATTTTGCAAAAGATTGTTTCTCAAAAACAACCTCAAAACCATCTTACAAATTTTCTGGAAACAATTTCTCTTCAGGAACTAGCAAGTTTCAGCCTAAGTTGCTTCAATCAAATCAATTTGTTCAAAACAAAATTGAAAAAATTCCTCAAAAAGATTTTGAAGCTAAATATAAAAAGGCCAAGGCCAAACTTGCACTTCTTGAGTCTGCTTCCTCAGTCACTCAGCCTCCTCAGGCTCCTAAACAAGCACAGGCTAAAAACAAGGGGCTAGTTGCTGAAACTTATGACTGGGATGAGGTTGAGGTGTCTTCAGATGATGATGAAGTTCATATCAGTGCCCTGATGGCTCTTTCTGAAGATAACAAGCTGGCAGTGGGAAAGAGTCACGCAAGAAATGGTGAATGTGTCAACATCACAATGAGAAAGGTAAACATTTTACTTTCTATGGATGATGATGCTGACTGGAAGTCTTACTTTGATTATATCAATGTTGATCTTAAGTTTGTTGAAGAGCAAAGGTTAAACTTGTTTTCAAAATTTAACAAACTAAGTTTTGAGTTAAACCAATGTAGGGATGAACTCCTTACTTTAAAACAGGCCAAACTTGAATGTGTTAAATTACAAATTCAGAATTCTGAACTTGTAAAACAAAACCAAGCTCTTCAGGAAGAACTTAAGAAAGAAAAGGCAATTATTTGGAAATGGACTCAAAAGAACCAAAGCTCTATGAATCAATGAGTCTCACACCCAACAACAAAAAGGCTTGCTTGGGTGAAGACCAACTCACTGAAGAGTCTAGGGAGAGTAGTCATCCAAAAGCCTTTTTGTCCGCAAACATGCTCTCTAGCAAAGAACTTGCTCCTAAGCCTAGTGACTGGATTAAAAGAGTCAATCCTGATAGTAAATTGCCAAATTTCAACACTAGAAGAATACTAGAGCCTGTAAGTCAGGCTATTAAGGAGTGGCTAGGAGTCACTAATGAACCCAGTCCTACTAAGTCCATCTCTGAGTCTAAGTCTGATGCACATGCACCATTCCCTCCACAGAAACATCTTCAGGGGGCAGCACCTAGTTCAGACCTTGCACCACCTGTTTATCAACCTCATTCTCCAAAGGAGAAAGCAAATTCAAGGATAACCATCCTGAAGAGACCCTTTGTACCTTCTGAAAAACAAACACCGTCAGTATCCACTGAAGCTAAACCAGAAAGCCCTGATTCAAAATTTGACCAGTTGGCTGAACTTATCAGGAAGCTGAGTGAAAAGATTAAGTCCACTAATAAACCCACTGGCTCAAAATCTAAACAACCATCACCTTCCTCAAGTACCTCCAAACCAAAAACATCCAGACCTTCTGTGAGATGTGAACTGTGCAATCAGCCAAACCATCCCACTGATAAATGCTACAGAGTCCTCTTTTTCATGATTTGCAAGCAAGAAGACCACAAAACCTGTGATCACATCTCTCACACTGCTTCTCCAAAAGCACAAGGTCAATACAAAACTCAAGGCTACCAGTATGCCTCATCTTCCAAACAGAGACTGAAGGCTAAGCCTTTCTTGCCATGTCCTCACTGTGGTTTCAACGATCATCTTCCTAATGATTGTATGATGAAAGACTGCTGTGACATCTGTGGAGACCCCTCCCATGAAACTAAAGGGCATGACAAAATTATTCAGTCTAGAAGAAACACCTCTCAGTCTACTGAGTCTTCATCAACCACAAAATGCAAAACATGTGGAAGTTCAGTACACTCTACTTCTGACCATGACTTACTGACTAAGTTTAAGAAGTCCCTGAGGACTAAGTCCACTAGAAAGTGGGCAACCAAGAAAAACTAACCCTTGCTTGCTATTTGTGCAGAAACACATCAGGGATCCTGCTTGGCACCTCGACAGTGGATGCTCAAGAAGTATGACTGGTGTGAAGAGTTATCTGTACAAATATGTTGAAGAACCAGGAACCAAAGTAGTTTTTGGTGATAACTCATCAGCTCCTACTGAAGGTTATGGTTCAGTCAACTGCAATGGGATAGTTTTTACAAGAATTGCTTATGTCAATGGTCTGAAGTACAATCTGATAAGTGTCTCTCAACTATGTGATGCAAAATACATAGTTCAGTTTGATGATAAGAGAGGGACCATCTTCAATGCCAACAAGGAAGTTGTGTTGATTGCTCCCAGGAGGGATGATATTTATGTTCTTGACATGTCATCCCTTACTCAAAATGGGACTTGCCTATTCTCTAAGGCAAGTGAGACAATCAACTGGCTTTGGCATAGGAGACTCTCTCATCTCAATTTCAAAAACATCAACAACCTGGCCAAACCGAACAAAGTTCTTGGCCTTCCATCCCTGGTGTATACCAAAGACAAGCCTTATTCTGCTTGTGAGAAAGGAAAACACCATAGGGCAACTTTCAAAACCAAACAATCATTCTCAATCAAAAGCTGCCTGCATCTTCTCCATATGGATTTGTTTGGACCTATCAGTCCCATGTCCATTCATCATGAGAAGTATACTCTCACTGGTACAAAAAGTTGTATTGATCACGCCAAAAATGTGTGACGATATGCCTATAGTCACACACGTTTTTTTCGTTGTTTGTCACTAAAAGTCCCGCCACCGTAGGTGGCATATGGTCACATTGTTGAGTTTGTGGCCTTTTCCATCGAAAAAGAGTGACCAAAACCCCGAATATGTGTGACAAATTAGACATAAGTTTTGTTGGATTAGTCATTATCAGTGACCGTAAACACCTTATAGTCACACGAATGTTTTTTGAGAGTGAATATTGTTCGTCCTTTGGCCACATAAATATATAATATATGTGACGTTTGAGATGATATATTCAAGTAAATGTGTATTTTGTGTGACTATTGATAATCCAATGGCCACATGAACATACAATAAATGTGACGTTTGTGATAATTTAGTCACACAATGGGTGTTATTTTTTTGGAGTTAGTCACATACAATTTAACACAAAGTGGCCAAAAGTGTGAATAAGTGTGACCATATGCTGTTTAAAGTGAAAAAATGTGTATTTTGTGTTACTATTGATCATCCAATGGCCACGTGAATTTTATGTTTGTGTGGCCTTTTGTAATATTTAGTCACACAAAGCATGTTTTGGGTATATAGTCACATCCAATTTAGGAAACAGTGGCCAAAAGTGTTAATAAGTGTGACTATATGCTGTTTAAAGTGAAGAAATGTGTATTTTGTGTGACTATTGATCATCCAATGGCCATATGAATTTTATGTTTGTGTGGCCTTTTGTAATATTTAGTCACACAAAGCATGTTTGTTTTGGGTATATAGTCACATACAATTTAGGAAACAGTGGCCAAAAGTGTTAATAAGTGTGGCCGTATGCTGTTTAAAGTGAAGAAATATGTATTTTGTGTGACTATAGATCATCCAATGGACACATGAAGTTTACGTTTGGGTGGCCTTTTGTAATATTTAGTCACACAATGAACTAAGCAAACAGTGACCAAAGTGTTAATAAGTGTGACTATATGCATCTTTTGGTCACATTTAAAAAATCAATATATATATATATATATCAAAACAAATTCAAATACAATAAAATTGGAATGTATATAACTGAACCAAATATAAAATTGGACATCCTTTTATACACCAAGGAGTCCTAGTCGGCTTACAATAGTTTCATAAGTATCTATATTCTTCTCCATAAGCAACTAGCAACTTCGAGCGTCTTAATCTCTGAGCAGTACCAACTTTCACTAGCAGTCGTAACTTTTGTACTAGTAGTAGTAACTTTTGTACTAGCAGTAGTAATTACTTTTGCACATCTTCTTTGAAGTTCATGAGCAGAACTAAATCCATCTAAGCAATATTAACACAAACATGATCAGCAGTAATTCAAACAACATCATGAAGACTTTTAATCCAAAACAATGAACATAATAATAAAATTTGCAGTTAAAGTTACAAGTTTTTCTCCCACTGATCTAATCTCATCATCTGGATATAAAAGCCTTGAAAACGTAGGCTACTGTATATCAACAATAACTACATCAGGATTAGAGCAGAACTAGAACATGTCAAAGCTCACAACATAACAGAACTAGATGAGCATACTGGAATAAATTTCTTGATTAGATGCTAGAAAACCTTCCTCTGTAAAAAGTATGTGGTTATATATATTGTTGACGGGTGCATCTATTTCTTGACATTTGACAGACACACTATTGCCTTGTCTTTTGTCAGGTGCATCTAGTTTGTTAGGCGCCACTAGTTCAAATATCTGCTGTTTTTGTGGTTTTGAGTCGCTTGATTCACCACTGATTCAACTATCTGCTTTGGTGGTTTTGAGTCGCTTGACTCGCCACTGATTCAACTATCTGCTTTGGTGGTTTTGAGTCGCTTGATGCGCCACTGGTTCAACTATCTGCGTAAACACGATAGGAATAAAACGCATATCAGATCTTGTAACTTTGTCCCAACCACCCAATTAAAAATAAGGTATAGATTAAACTCTAGGAATGGTTTAAAAAGGTACAAGTAACTTTGTCCCAACCACCCAATTAAAAATGGAAAAGATAAGCTAAAAAAATCAAATAGACCAACGCGACTACTTGATTAGAAACAACTATATTTTTTGATAATCAGATCTTGGTCTATTTCTGATTTTAGGCTTTCTTACAATCGATTCTGCATCTTTTATTTGTAACTTTTATTCAACCTTCCAAAGCTATATACATTTCAGATTATTTTTGTCAAACTAGAAAAAAGTAAAGATTCCAAGGTAGCATTTGCTTTTGACCAGTTTGGTTATGGTCAATCTAGTTTTTAAATCAGTCCCCGCATAATGGGTGCTTAAAAACATCTAAAAGATGAATTCAAGGAAAAAAAGCCATTTTAGATGTGAATGCACTTTCAAAAATAATAAAAGATAATACCACATAAAAATGGCGGGCTGGGTAACATGTCATGAAAGACATTTCGAGTTGTTTTGCAACCTGATGATGTATTAATAAATTAAGGACTAAGATATGCACCAGATAAAGATGCCTGAATGCATCAGAAGTGTGTAATCAGGTATTCACAAAAAATCTTGTCATTATAAGATATCAAGGCGGTATACGAACCTTGAGATTGTTTCAAAGCTTCATTGACAGCATCATCAACCCGGTTTAATATCTGCACACATTACATATAGCTTTAGTGAAATCAAAATCAAGGAGCTTGAATCACGTAGCTCAATAACCATGTAAAAGCAAAGTACCAATCAAGAACATGGCAAAGTTGGAGTGTTCCTCGCCAGTAATTAGGATCAACCAAACCGGTGAGCTGAATACCAAGCCGGACTGGACCGACAAACATAGTGAGCTGAATACCGAGCCGGACTGGACCGCCAAACATGTCATTGGATCGGGCCTTAGAGGTGGTCTTGGTGCGAGTGTGGTGTTGGTGCGAGCGGTAGCGTTGGTGAGGAGAGGGTTGAGGAGATAGAAGAAGACCAGATCTAGATTTTGTGGATATTAATTGGGAACGAGTATTGAAAAACATGGGAGGGTCAATGAAATATTTGGGTGGAGGGAAATTTAAATTTGGGGAAAACTTTAAGCGGGTTAGGGAAAAGTTAAAATTTGGGATGGAGTATTCAAGCTAAAGCCTATCAAATGAAGTGGTAATTATTTAATGAGTTGAGCTCAACCTTATAAAAGTTCGACTTGAGTTATTGTTGTGTTTTGTAAAATTGAAAAAACAACATGTTATAATCTTCTTATACATTCCATAACCATAATTTAGGACAACATTTCAATGAAACATTTATATAATTTTGTGTTTATGTATATAATAATTTATAAATTTGTATAATATTACAAAAGATACTTAAAAAATGCATTATGGTAGGATCTTAAGATACCGATCCGATCTTACGATCTCGATCTTGCAAAGACAAAATCGATCCTAAGTAGGATATGATCCTGATCTTGAAAACCTTGGTATCGAGATTTTCGAGCCGAAGGTGAACCGAATTCGATTATTAGATTATATTTCAATTTTAATTTGTGTAAGACACACATCTTTACAAATAAACCGAGCTTTTCGAGTGATCAAGCTCAAACCGAGTTCAAACTTTCTCAATCCCTGATAACATGATAGGGAGGTCCTTGCATACTTGCTTCTTATTAGTTTATGTGACAAACGGTACACCTACCAAGCCGGTGTAACCCATGCATGACCGCCTTTAATAACTTCAAATACAATTCATATAACATTCAATTCACACTATATATAACTACTATATGTACACCTACCAAGCCGGTGCAACCCATGCATGACCGGTGATAATGGCTAATTCACATGGGTCATGGGTCATATGCATTAGGTTGTCACTGGTCACATTCAATAATGGGTATTTGACATCATATGGGTCATATGCATTAGGTTATCACTGGTCACATCCATGAGTGTTGATCATTGGGTAATTAACATGGGTAACGGGTCATGTGCATTAATATTGGGTTGTAGTGGCATGTCACATATGTTATCGACCCAATACATGATTGGTGATCGACAATGGGTAATTAACATGGGTCATGGGTCATGTGCATTGGATTTCGTTAAATAAGACTAATACTGCATTTTATACGTTTTGTATTTTTTTTTTTACGTTTTAATCCGTTTGTAATGTTTTTTGTCCTTTTTTGACTGTTTTCAATCGATTTTGATCGATGTCGCTAGTTTTCGACCGACGTTGACAATTTTCGACAGATTTCGACCGATTTAGACTGTTTTAGTCCGACTACGACTGATTGCGACCCTTTTCGACCGATTTCATCCATGTTGAATGTTTTCGGCAATTTTCGCTCGTTTTCATATGTTCTAAGCTTTTCTGAATGTTTTCCTCTGTATTAAAACGTTATGAAACGTTTATTACGTTTTCGTACATTTTTGTACGATTTTTTCATTTCCATACGTCCTTCTCCTTTTTATTCGGGTGATTCGGGTTGAAAATATTTGGCTAACTCGGGTACGGGGTTGGCCCGATTGACCCGAATAAGGATTAATGGCCGTCAATTTTTGATCTTCTGTTATACATACGGCTAATGATTTGCACACTCAAAAAAGTTATTTGCACACTCAATGTACAAGCGGTTGAAGCAGTGTGTTTAATACTGTACAAGTATTTAATGCACAGATGGAGTGTCCCAATCAATTTATAAAGTGTGTAAATCAATTCCCTTTCACATAAAACCTAATTTAACACACTCTAAAAAATCATAACGAATCCCAAATCAAAATCAAACTAACTCATGTCGTTTTATCTTTTTGAAGATAACTGCAAATGTGACAGGCCAACAATGGTGGTAACATCTTGGACACCATCCAACCCTGCTCGACGTTTCATTTGCTGCCAAAATCGATGGGTAAGTTATCAGATACGTTTACTTTAAAGATTATTCCTATTAAGTTTAATGTTTAATATAGTATGTTTTTTTGATTTTAGAAACCGGGTACGAAGAAATGTGAACAATTTGATTGGTATGATCCAGAGGAGGAATGTGATTGGTACAAGATGCATTTGTTTGAGATTTATAGCAAACTGAATCCCAGACAAAGGCGTGAGGTTCAAATTGAAGTTAATCGTCAAAGAAGGATTGAAGAATTAGAGGCAGAGTTGACAAATGCCTTAAAGAAAGTCAGTTTTTTGAAGTCAACACTTTGTGTTTTTGCAGTTGTAGTTTCTTTGGTACTTGCACTGAAGTAGTATAGTGTTTATGGCTAGATTGTGTGGTTTGTAGTGGCTCATGTACCCCATCTTTATGGTGAATGGTTAAGTGTGCTTGTAAATTTAATTGATCTTGATCTTTTGGCTACTCGATATCTTTTGGCAGTAATTACCCAAAATGGCACAATTTGACTATCCTGTTTGACCTTATGCAAATGAATGTACAGGAACAAAACTACCAAAAATTACAGTGACAATCATGATTGGCTATTAGTTATCTTTTGATAGTAATTGCCCGGAATTGCCCAAATTCACTTGGAGACTCTTTGACTTTTGCAAATGACAATCAAGTTTGACAATCTTTGTTTGACTTTTAACAAAGCATCATAATATAGTAACGATAACTTGATTAACAAAGAAACATAACATAAGTTTTCTTTGAACACAAAAACATTAAACTTCAAAGAAACATAACATAAGTTTTCTTCGAGTCACGGTCAAACTTTTATTCCCTCGGGTCAAAACCTGATCCCAAATCATTGTTGGAAATATTGAGTTTGAAAGTTTATTATTCATAAAGCATGAGATACAAGTAGTTATTGCATCAACTCATTGAACTTGGTAAGTCAAGAATTGGTAAAAGGAAAGTGGAGACAGTCAATTCCTTATCTTTAGGAACAGTTTAAAAATATCTTCAATTCACAGTATGATTTAGGCGCCTTTGGTCGATCCCTTTTCCCGCCAAAAGTCTTGGGAACCCTTCATATACCTCTCCAACCTATTTATACCTCTTTATTGTATATATACCAAATAACACACACAATCACATATTCACTTTCACAGAAAACTTCAACAATGGCAGCAAATGGTAACTTTCAAAATGATGCAGAAGAGTACAAGTGAGTATTAAACAACAGTTTGCTATGGGACGCAGTGTTTAATCATTTCGGGTATGATCCCGTTTACGAATATGGGTCGTATAGGCAGGTAGATACGTGGATGAGGTCAATAATTTTGAAATGGCTGCATAGACAAGACTTTTACTGGGATGAGCGTTGGGGACTGAATGATGTGGAGGTGGAGGAAGAAGATGAAGAGGATGAGGAGGATCAACAGGATGCGCAGCAAAATGTGGTGGAGCAGCAAAATGAAGAGGATGCGCAACAAAATGTGGTGGAGGAGCAAAATGAAGAGATCAGAAGCAAAATGTGATGGAGCATCAAAATGTGGTGGAGCATCAAAACCAAGGGGGTCAACAAGATGGGTTTGCATTTGCAGACCCGTTAAATCTGTAAAACAGGATTACCGATCTTGAAATTAAGTTTCAATATCTCCTGGAAAGGAAAAGGATGCAACGCAGGGAGTAGTTTTTAATGATGATGTTTTTATGTTTCTAGTATCTTTAGTATTTAGGTAGGATAATTAATTATGTTTATGTTTGCAGCTTTTATGAATGGTTGTATCTTTGAAAAAATATCAATGAAAATTTTGAGACCTTGTATGGTTGCTTGTGATGTCAAACTGTCAAATGTGTGTTTGGTTTCTTGGATAAAAGCAGTATGTCAAATTGTTAAAATCAAGAAATGATTTGTTAATGTTGCTAGTTATAAATAGTATTGCTAAGTGTAATTGATGATGTGATTATTGTGATTCGGGTAATGAGTTAGGTTTTGTGTTTTTGGGACTAATATTTTGCAGGATAAGCTGAGAAAAGTGTTGGAGTCCTGAAAAATAAGCCGTTTCGAGTGGAAACTGACTTAGTGTTGCTAGGCACATTTTAGTGCTGCTAAGCCTAACTTAGTCCGGCTAAGGGTTGTTCTGCTATTTTTGAGAGTGCAGGGTACTGTTTTAGAAATATGAATGGTTAAGGGTTTGTACACTTCAATCGTTCACAGTTTCACACAAATGTTTTTATCCGATCAAAACTCTATCAAACATAAAACCACTGCTTGATTTTATCAATTAATTGCAATTCCCAGCAAAACTCTACACAAATTTTCAAATTTCACAATGTCGACTCTGTCTTTTTCCAACAAGCATAACATGATTGCATTCTTGCAAAAGCCCACCAAGGAGAATGAAGAGTTCACTGAAGTTGTTGATTTTCTCAATGCTACTCATATTAGGTATGCATTAACAGTTAACCCTACTGTATATGTTTCCAACATCAAACAGTTTTGGGCTACTGCAAAGGTCAAAACTATTGATGAGGAAGTTCAGATTCATGCCCGTATGGATGGGCAGAAGATTATTGTTACAGAGGCATCTGTTAGAGAAGTTCTTCATCTAGGAGATGTTAATGGAATTGAGAATCTTCCAGACTCCACAATTTTTGAAAACCTTCAAGAGATGGGGTATGTAAGAAAAAATGATTCTTTGAAATTTAATAAAGGTAGCTTTCCCCCACAGTGGAAATTCTTAATTCACACTTTGTTACAGTGTCTTAGCCCAAAGACTACTGGTTGGAATGAGTTTAGTAGTAACATGGATTCTGCCCTTATATGTTTGGCAAAAAATTAAGAAAAATTCAATTTTTCAAAATTAATTTTTGATCATGTGGTTAAAGCCTTGGATAATTCTTCAAACCAACATTACTTATATCCAAGATTTCTGCAACTTCTTATGGACAAACAGTTTACAAATAAGAAAGTTCACGACAATGTTTATCCTGTTCACTCTCATATTAAAAAGGTCTTTTCTAACATGAAGAGAAAGGGTAAGGACTTTCTTGTCATAGGTAAACCATTGTTTGAAGCAATGTTGGAACTAGGTCAACATAAGAAGGGTGAAGGTTCAAGAACTTATAATGAATCAAGTTCCAATGGAACTGATTCAGGTGAAGGAAACCGCAGGTGCCAAGAAACCAAGGGGGACAATGCAAGTGATGAGGATAAAAGTGGTGAGGAAGAGATGGAACTTGTTAAAGAATTGATGGTTAAATATACCAAACTTAAAGAAGAGGCTTTTGGCCTAAAACAAATCATAGATACTCAGGGGGATGTAATTACAGGTTTGAAGCTGAGGGTTAAGCAATTGGGAGGTCAGAAGGGGTCAAGAACCAGGTCATTCAAAAGACTAAAAAAAGTGGGCACAAGACAAAGGATTAGTTCATCTGAAAGCATAAGTTTGGGGTAGGATGATCCCAAACAGGGGAGGAATGAAACCAAGGATTCAGGGGAAGCTATGGAAAATTTTGATAGTGCTGCTGCTGGTGATGACATTGGTGTGGATATGGATGTGGATTCTGCTGAGAATGATGATGAGTATATGGTTGCTGATAATCAAGGTAATGAGGTTGTTATGGAAGCAGCAATCAAAGGCATGGGAGATTCTACTGCTGGTGCAAGTGCAGAAATTGCCAAGGAGGATACTACTGCTGAGGAAAATGTTCCTATTTATAGTGATGATGAGGAAACTTTGGCCGAAGCAATGATTCTATTGAAGACACGATTTAAACAAGCAGTGCCACAATCACCACTACCAACAGAATAATCACAACCACCACCACAACAACCAAGAGTACCTGTCAAAGGTGTGGTGATTAGAGAACCAACTCAACAAATCAAGAAGAGTGTACAAGAGCCAAGTTATAAGGGCAAAGGCAAAGGTTTTATGGTTGAAGAGCCTAAGCATGATCCTTTAAAGGATCTTGAAGTAGATGGTGCTGCTGCAAGAAAATTGGCTGCTTTGTTTGCAGAGGAGAATCAGATGGTACTTGAACAAAGAAGGAAACACGCTGAAGCTGAGGCCAAAACAAAAGCACTCTTGGATTCTTGGGATGAAGAAAGGATTAAAGGTGATGCTGATATTGCACTGATGAAACAAATAAAAGAAGAAATGCAAGAGTACACTCAAGAACAAAAAGATGAATGGAAGAGGAATTATGAAGCTGAGAGGAAGAAATTTTATCTCAATCAAAGAAAGAAGAGAAAGGTGCTCAGTCGTCCAATAGTTAAGCAAAAGAGGAAGTACTATGAGTACTATCTAAACAATATGAAGGGTTGGAAGCTTGTTCAATTAAAGCGATACTCACATGATGAGATCTTCAAAATGTATGGAAGAGCCAAAAACTCAATGTAACTAATATATATCAATGTTAATGATAACTGACTTCACATTTTGCTATAAATAATAGTCACATGAATATTTCACAATGTGACTATTTTGAATGTATTGGTCACATATAATACCCTTATAATGTGGCCATAAACATCATTTAGATACACATTTCTGATATGGTGTGACTATTGTAAAGCCTATAGTTACAATGTGACTATTTATTTATTTTTATTTTTATGTTTTTTTGTAAAGCCTATAGTCACATGATCGTGATTCAATTAAGTGTGACTATACACATTAGGATTTGGCAAGCAAACACACACTAAACTTTAGACACACATATTAACTTACGTGACCATATGTATCGAATTTTCGTTACACTTAATCATGTTTCTATGGTTTAGTGTGACCATATATGACATTTGGTCACACTCATCAAGTGTGTGACATATATATTTGTCACTATTAAATGCATATCGTGACTAACGCTTCAAACTTACTTTTCAGTTGTCACACATTTCAAACGCTATGTGGCTAAATATTCAGCAAAGAATAGCAGTCACGTTTAAATAATGTGTGACAAACTTGACTATATAATTTAGTCACATGCACAATTACTTCATGTGACCATATATCTATTTTGGTCACACTCTTCAATTGTGTGACATATATTTGTCACATATGTATATCTGTAGTGTGACTAATGCTTAAAGCTGATTTGTATCAGTCACACGTCCCAAATTAAACGTGACTAAATGATCGAAAAATATTTACCAGCTACCCTCTAGTCACATAAATACACAAATGTGTGACATATATCTTCTGAAATGGTCACACAAGTCGGATCGAGTGTAGCTGTTTATTTTAGTTTCATACATTTAGTCACGTAAATATGTTACAATGTGACCGTTTGAAATCGACCATGTGTGACGAAAGACCATTTTTGTACCAGTGTCTAGTCATTGTGGATGAATACTCAAGATACACTTGGGTTTATTTCCTGACCAAAAAGAGTCAGGTAGCTGACACAATCATGTCATTTGTCAGGAATATTGAAAATCAAAATGATGTCAAAGTTAAGCAAATTAGAACTGACAATGGCACTGAATTCAAAAACCATGACCTTGAGTGTTTCTGTGATGAGAAAGGAATCACTCAAAATTTCCCTTCTCCCTATACTCCTGAACAAAATGGAGTAGCTGAAAGGAGAAATAGAACACTTATTGAGGCAGCAAGGACAATGTTGAATGGCTCCGTCCTCTCAAAACACTTTTGGACTGAGGCAGTCAAAACAGCCTGCTACACTCAAAACAGGTCCATTATTGTGAAAAGACACAATAAGACTCCTTATGAGATATTTAAAGGAAGGATCCCTGACATCAGCTACTTTCATGTATTTGGGTGTCCTGTGTTTATTCATAATCACAAGGATCACCTAGGTAAATTTGATGCCAAAGCTGATGATGGATACTTCTTGGGATATTCTATGTCTTCAAAAGCCTATAGGGTGTTTAACACAAGGTGACAACAAACTAAGGAAACTTATCATATAAATGTTGATGAGAGCACTGAATCCATCAGGTTCTCTAATTCCTCAGTTGAAGAAATTGGTATTGATGATTCATCTAGGTATCCTCCTGATGAGTATCTCCCTGAGAATCATACTTCAACCCAATATCAAGATGATGCTGATGTCTCCTACTACATCATTCCTCACAATCTACCCCAACCAACTGTCAATGAAGTCACTGAAACTCAACCTCCCTCCAATGAGACAGCACCCACTGAACCAATTGTTCAGGAATCCTCAGAACAAACTGTTCCCACTAATGTCACTGAAGTACATAATCTTGAGTTACTTCAGGTTCCTGTAATTGAACCCACTTCTCAAGTAAATCAGGCTTCTACATGCTCTAACTCCTATCCTAAACCCTAGGATAGTTGGACCAGATCCAAAGTTATTGAGCTTGTGAACATTATTGGTGAGCCCACTGAAGGCATGCTTACCAGAAGCATGGCTGCTAAACTCAAGGCAGCCACAACCAATATATGTCTTTAGGCTGACTATCTCTCAGAAATTTAGCCTAAAAATATCAAAGAAGCCCTGACATATGAAAGTTGGGTTCAGGCCATGAGAGATGAACTGGAACAGTTTGACAGAAATGATGTCATGACCTTTGTTGAATGCCCCAATGGTGTTCTGGTCATTGGCATGAAATGGGTTTTCAAAAACAAGACTGATGAGAATGGCACAATCATCAAAAACAAAGCAAGACTTGTTGCCAAAGGATATAACCAACATGAAGGTATAGACTATGAGGAAACCTTTGCACCTGTTGCTAGAATGGAAGCCATCAGGATCTTCCTAGCCTATGCAACTTACATGAACTTTAAAGTTTACCAAATGGATGTCAAAAGTGCATTCCTGAATGGTAACATTAAAGAAGATGTATATGTGCAACAACCTCCTGGCTTTGAAAGTAGTGAATTCCCTCACCATGTCTACAAGCTTAACAAAGCCCTTTATGGACTGAAACAAGCATCAGGGCATGGTATGAAACACTTTCAGCCTTCCTGATCCAAAACAAATTTGTCAGAGGAAAGATTGACAACACTCTGTTCATCTACAGAACAAAAAGTGATGTCATCCTGGTTCAAGTGTATGTTGATGACATCATCTTTGGCTCAACAAGTTACAAACTTTGCAAACAGTTTGAAAAACTGATGACCACAAAGTTTAAGATGAGCATGATGGGTGAACTCACTTACTTTCTTGGACTACAAATCAAACAAACTGACAGAGGGATATCCATTTGTCAAGAAAAATACCTGAAGAACCTATTGAAGAAGTTTGAGCTTACTGACTGCTCTTCAGTGAAGACTCCTATGGTTCCTCCAAACAACCTTGGCCCTGATCTCACTGGCAAATCAGTGAACCAAACCCAATACAGGGGAATGATAGGCTCCCTGATGTACTTACTTGCATCTAGGCCTGATATCCAATTCTCAGTCTGTCTGTGTGCCAGATATCAGGCTGATCCTAAAGAGTCTCATCTCACTGCTGTCAAGAGAATCTTCAGGTACCTGAAGGGTACACTAAACCTTGGTTTGTATTACCCAAAATGCTCAGGATTTGATCTCAAAGGGTACACTGACTCTGACTATGCAGGATGCAATATGGACAGAAAAAGTACCTCAGGATCCTGTCAATTCCTTGGTGGTAAACTGGTGTTTTGGAGTACAAAGAAACAATAGTCAGTGGCCATGTCCTCAGCTGAAGCTGAATATATGGCTGCTGCAGGAAGCTGTGCAAATGTACTCTGGATGAAGAGCCAACTGAGTGACTATGGCATTCAGTACAAGATGGTACCCATCTTTTGTGATAACACAAGTGCCATAGCCATCTCAAATAATCCAGTGCTTCATCAAAGAACCAAACACATTGACATCAAATACCATTTTATCAGGGACCACATCATGAATGGAGAAATTGAATTACATTTCATCCCCACTGAGTATCAGCTAGCTAATATCTTCACCAAACCCCTGGATGAGCCCACTTTCACCAGACTGAAAGCTGAATTGGGCATGTTGGATATTAACTCAGGCAACTGATCAAAGTTATTCCAACCGAATGTAAATTCTCTTAGGTCCCTGATTAAACCCATGTCTCAGTGATAAACACCTCTTAACTGAATGATAAACTCATTCAGGGGCTCATGATAACATATGGCATTAAATACCCTAACTAAATGCTCAAAGTACTTAGTTAGTAAATGTCCCAGGTAGGTAACTGATTCCTATTAAATATAGGAATATATGTTGCTTATACAACTGGCATCCACATCATGGGCCCCCACATTTCTCACCAATACCACTGAGCATTAAATGCTCACTCTCTCACACAAATACTTGTGTGATGACATCACTATGCAAAAGCGTCTCTTGCAGAGCCACGTAACCATCTTTCTAATCATGTTGAGAGAAAAAATGGGTAATGGGAATCGTGCCAGTTAATGTGGATTTCAAACGTACTTTAAATTACCACTTTGAAGCTCTTGGTTACCAACTGAACATCTGAATCTGCATCAACTATCTTTCTTTTGTGTTTTTGTAATTTTTCATAGGATTTTTAATATTTATTAATGAACAATGATGTTTCTTTTAAGTTACAAGTGTCCTAAGTTAATTACATCAACACTCAGTGAAGAGAAGAAGAACCATGACTACTCACACTGAATCAATACACACTTAGGCTATTTGTATATCCAAATAAGAGGAGACTGTTGGGTCACTAAATTCCCCAAGCTTCCTTTAAACATGGATTTTAACATAAAATAACCTTAGTGTCTATATGCAAACAAGTCACTGAGTGAACAGTACCTCAGTGAGTCATCTTCAGGATGCTTGGAGCGAGTCTATATTGAAAGGTTCACCATTCAGTGAGGCGGAACTCAGTGTATGGAATCTAAGCCAAGAAGAAGATGATGGGTTCAGTGAGGATGACAATAACTCACTGAACCCCAAGGACTCCTCAACAACTATTACATACTGAAGACTTAAGACTGAAGACCTGAAGACTGAAGTATGGGCGGGACAAGGCGGGAAAAGTTTGAACGTATCAACAGGTGACCTCATCTACCTGAAGTCAAACTTTCCCTGAAAGGCATCATATCAGGATGGTGTCATTACTTTGCACTGGAAAGGCGCATTGTGTCATTCCCAAAATAGTCTATTGTAACAGAGACAAAATACGTAAGTATTTTTGTCTCTACTAGTTAGGTCATCTTTTGTCTTTATCAGTAAAGTTGTAAATTACTTATGTATAAATAGGTAGCATAAGTGAGGAGTAAAAGTTGACAAGTTTGTGCATTTAATGCGAAGCATTCACAAACCACTTTTACTCCTCCAAAGAACAGCACAGTCTCTGAGATTGCTCAGTGTGACCTTATAGTTGTCACTCAACGTAGCTTGAGTTTAGAGAGGAGTCCACACCATACTTGTCATTTCAATCCCAAGTGTTATTCCGCAAACACTTGGGGTATAATTCTTTTGATTAACTTCTAATAAGAATTAAACATTGAAAAATCGTGTCTCTTTTCTTTACGTTTTATCTTTGTTGTTAATCTATTTATCTGAGTTAAAAGTCATGAAACTTGGTTAGGCTAACTCTTTAGTTAACTATTAACTTAGTAAACGGGACCAACAGTGTTAATGTTGGTGATTGAGGTGATGGAGTTTTTGATAGTTTAGTTGGTGCCGAAGATGGTGTTGAATCACTTGGTGTTTTAGTTGGTGCCGGAGTAGTGCTTATGTTGGCATTGCAAGGTTTTGGAGATGGTGTTGGAGTAGCAAGATTGAGGAAGTTTGTATCTTGGATATGTGAGGGAATGTTGAGTGATGAATCACTTGATGATGATGAGCTTAGTTGAATGGTTTTGTTGAAGCAACATGGTTTTACACTAATACTAGCAGTTTTCCTAATAGATCTTGATGATTCGGATGAAGTGTTGGATTTAGTCATCTCAAGACTTTGGTTAGCTAGAATTATGAGATTAAGAGAAGTGATGGTGATGGTGTGAATTGGAAGTATGAATGTTGGTCCATTTATAGGAAGAACATGTTATGGAAAGGAGTGTTTGGATTTGATGTTGTTCCATACAAATTTGGAGGTTTCTAATCATTTGGAAGAGTTCCAAGAACTTGTCAAGTCATTAGAAGTCAATCCAATGGAGTTGGGTAGAGTGAAAGACTAACTTATGCACTAAATGCTATGTGATCATGGAAATTGATTTGGTTAGGAAGCTCCACGGATTTCAAGGAACCTTATGGAGGGTTCCTTGCTTGATGAAGAAGGGTTCCTTGGATTGATATTGTTTCAATTGAAATTTTGGCGGGAAGAGGCTTCCTAATTGTTCTAGTGAGTAAGAATGATCCTAATGTGTTTATTGGAATTTAGGGAAGATGTTTCTGACTAGTGAAAATGATTTGATCTTCAAAGAAAGTTTAAATTTAAGAAAAATAAAAAAATTTCTGCACGTAACTGGCGGAACCAAACGCTTACACAGGCGAAACCCTGTTTTGGGTTTCGTCCGATCCGTTTGGCCAGACTGGGTTTACCCAGAAAAATGCACTGGCGGAACCCTATTTTTGGTTCCGCCATATCCGCCAGGGGTCTGAGAGTAGACAGAACAGGTGCAAGGGGGTCGGGACGAAATCCAAATTTTCTGAAAACTCTTGGAACATAAAATTTAAGGTATATCTGATTAGGAAATGCAAAAAGTGAATGTAGAAACACTCTTACCGACAGATTTTGACCGGGGGCTAGCGAATTTCACTATACTTAGTGAAATTTTCATAAGCTAAAAAATTTGACAACATTTCAAATGTCGTCGTCCTGCATAAATAGTTAAACCGATACATTGTCCAACAATAATAATAGAGCATAGAAGTACAAAACAACATAAACCACATAGTTTAATGTCTACAAAGTTCTAAAACTTAATTGTGCCAAACGCTCCTTAAGCACACATCTCACAAGCGGTCCAACTTCTTCTTCATCTTTCCAATGTACCTTCCAATGTACTTCCACATTCCTTTCGTTTGCTTGAAATCTTCTGACTCATTTTTAATGGTGGGAAGTTCTTGAAGGTAATCGAGAGGGGCTAGCTTAGAGTTGGGAAGACCATCGTCTTCACTCATTGATAAAGATGAGGATGAAGGTGAAGGACAACGAAGACATTTCCCTTGAGTCTTAAAGACTCTCTTACCACTAAGAGGTAAAGACTCTCTTACCACTAAGAGGAACAAAGGTGAGAGGAATGAGGGAGTAATCAAGGCGAACACCCTTGTGATTTGGTGGAATAGGTGAGACGGCTCTAAAGAGACGGGTGAGGAACATCCCATATGGGAGAGCGGTTTTTCCATTTAGAGGTATATCGGCCATTCTTTTAGCCATATAGTAAGCCAAATTGAAGGGTTGTCTAGTGGAGATACTATAGAGCATATAACTTAGACACGTGTTCACATGATCTCTATTACCTACGGAACTTATGACATTAGCCCTAAGAACCTCTTCCCACTTCCTAAATTGAGGTTTAAGTTCATTAAGTTCCATTCCAAATGGGTCTTTGTTCACTTCACTTCCCAAATGATTTTTCCTAGTGATGGAAGTTCTTACGAAGAGATGGTCATGAAGCACTTCCTTACTAACAAGAGGAGTGACATAATAGGAATCTTGTTCAACGGTGTCTAAAGTAGAGAGTGGCCATTTGTCCGTGTAAAGACAAGTGCCATTTTTTGGAATACCAACGATTCTAGCAAATTCATCTAGAGGTAAGACGGTTTTGTGTTCATTGATAAAAAATTCCATGGATATATGACCATATTCATCACTCGAGAGATCTACGATAGCATAAAATTCTAGAATGAACCTAGGACAAAGTGGCTCATCAATATCTAGGAGACAATCATAGTTGATGGTAGCTAAGTCTTGGCGAATGGAGTTTCCTTCTAGGAAGGATGGATCGATGGTTCTCCCCTCATGGACATAATGTTTCTCTAACCCCTTAAAGACATTGACTCGGTGTGGAGTGAGACCTTTGGTCATATGGTGTTTGGGTATATACTTGAGGGTGCCTTTGTGATCGGAGAATGTTGCGAGAGGCATGTTTATTCCTAGAAAGCATAAAATTTTACATTTTAGTTGAGATCAATGACTTTTAAAATGAGAGTGATCTAGTGTGTGCCTTTATGCAAGCAATGTGAAGATATGGTTATCTTTGATACATGTTGTTGCTCAAAACGTTTTTATGATGCAAATTTTGTTTTGAAACACATGATAACCCTAGCTCTTCTAAGTCAATGTAGTTTTAACTTTTAAATGTAACCAAAAATTCATATTTGTTATGCATTCTCTTTATCATTCAAGAGTTTTGTGCAAATGGTATTTACCTAATATTTTTCATTTGTTTTAACAATGTGATGAAGTGTTATGTCCTAATTGTGAATGTGATTTTTCAAAAAGGTTTTATAAGGGATGTTTGGCTAATTATGATATTGTTTAAAAGATGCAAGAACATAATCAAGGGAAAGCATGATTAGTTTTGTTTCCAACTAGGGTTCTACAAATTTTCAAAAATAATTGCAGAAACCCTAAGATTTTAGATATTGTGTGTAAATGAAAATGTTATACTAAGATCGGGAATGCAATTAAGTTAATAATACTTTAACTGTTGCTTGGAATGAGAATGATTGAAGAGGAGCCCTAATTTTCGTGTGTGGAGATGTTTTGGTCGTGAATAGTGGGTGTGATTGAGTAGTGGTTGTGGATTAGGGAGTGTTTGGTTTAAACTAGAAATAACTTGATCAACAGAGTTGGCGGACCCGGCGGAACCAAAAAGGGGGTTCCGCCCGTTCAGTCGAAAGGTTCCGCCATATCAGCAGAGATGAAAAATGTTTTGATTTGTTTTGATTTTTGTGATTTTATTCTAATGTTCGACACTATAGTATAGGTTCCATGAGTCCTAAACTAAGTCTAAGAAGGATAAATGATTCTTATTTAAGAGGTTTCGTGAAAGCGTTGACAATGTGGTTTTCGTATGAAACTTTCTTGGTTGAGATGTCCCTCAATGAACATTTTTTCCAAGGCGATGATGATGGATTTCAATATGTTCAGTAAGAGCACATTGGATTTGATTATTACTGAGGTCGATGCGTCCTTTGATGTTGCTTAAATGACGAAGGTGATATCTAGCGAGAATATGAGGCTGATGGTATCCTTCTTGATCTTAAGGAACTTGTTGACATGCTTTTCAGCGCGACTTGCCTTTAGTATGTGGATGTTGCATGAGTCGTTTGTTTCTTAGAGAACCATGAGGTGAGACAATGTCCATATAAAAGTACAAATACTATTTGTGCTTTTTCTATCAACACATCCAAGTTGGCATATACTATGGAGTCTATTCCTCTTCCTTTGGGATACTATAATTCTAAATGTGTAGTAATCTTAAAATTTTGTTTAATGGCTTCAAGGTGGATTAGGATCTTCTTGAAAATGAGCACATAGACAAACAATAAACATAACGTCGGGTATACTAGCCGTGAGGTAAAGTAGACTTTCAATCATATGTCTTTATTTAGTGTTATCTACTGATTCACTTTTCTCATCCTTGGTGAGACATAGAACACGTAATTCATTGTGTACTTGTGAGGAACTAGGAATGACTTCTAAGTGATTATTCCTTGCCTTTTGAAGCTTGCGAAAAGTCTTTCATAGTATTTTTATCTTGACTTTGTTTATTTTCTTTCCAACATCTTTACATAAGATCCAATTATGATTTTATTCTTAGATTGAGATGCTAAGGTCAAAACTTCATTTTTATCAGATTTATTTATTTATACCCAAAATACTTGTTTCAAACCAATGTTTGACACGAGACAACATATGTTAATTCCAGTTTCAGCTTTTATCTTTATGGTTCCTTTTATTAATGTTCCTAATGACTCTAATCTAATGAATGACTTTTAAATCCTTTAACAAATTCTCTATTTAATAGTTCATCTTCCTTGTCATTTCCTAAGCTCTCGTATCTTACCATTATTCGATTTTTCACTAAGTCATCATCTAACGAAGGTGATGTATTAAAGGAAGATGGTCATTAGTTGAGTGTTAAGTTTAATGATTTCTCGATTCATTTGGTTTCTTCGTTTAAAATAGTATAACCTTTGTTATTATAAAATCATCCAAGAGGTATGTCTCCATAAAACTTAGAGTTGAATTTTTATGTGCAAAACCTTGGAGTTTTAGAATACAGTGTTTTCTTCAAACATACTAAAATGTTTTGATGTACTCTATTACCTTTTATATGCTTCATGTGAAGATTTATTAAACGAGAGTTTTTAAGATGTGATTGAAAATTCACATCTTTGTGTTTAGATGATATTATCTCATAAACTATTGTGGATTATTTTATTTATTGAATTTGCAAGCATCATAAAAGTGTTGATCATCTTATCACTTAGGAGATTCTTAGTTACCTCATTTGTAGACAAGCTTTAAGTGAGACTTACTCAAGAGTTCTAATTTTCTATGTCCGAGGGCTAAATAAGACGAAGCACCTTATGTCTCCCATTTATTATTATGTGGAAATCCTTCGACCACAGAGGATCTAATCCTCGTTATAACTTACTAAAGAAAGAACAACTTAAGGTATGAACTGCCAATACTACACACGATAAATCTTAAGCTAAAAGCATGAGACAACAATAAGTAAGTTGAAATAATGCATACCTTTTAAGTTCCATAGAGAAGCTATCAAGAGGATAATCATAAAGTGTTTTATCTTGACTTGTAGGAAAGGTTGGAAACTCAAATACTCGTGAATCTAAGGAGGTTAGACAAACATATAAAAGCATAGAACATGATATTCTTAATCCTTTTATCGTAAGTTTCTATTAGAGATTGAGTTACTTCTAAACCTCTCTCCTAGACTTAACAAACTTTACTTGCATTGTTTTACTTGTTGATGGTCCATTCAAGTTAAATCCTAATCCGGTTTTATCTCTAAATGACTTTTGACTTTTCAATAATCTTTCAAGAGATTTTGAACTTTCTTTAAATGTAACTAACATTTTTCCATTTTCATTTTGTCTTTTAATTTCATGTTTGTAATCTTGACATATTTTGCATTCTAGATCAATTTCAACATTACTCTCAAGTCTAGACATTTTATCTTCCAATATGATTTCCTTTTCAAAATTGTTCTCGACAAATTTTGATGGTTCATTGGTAAAGATTGTTTTTAGGTCCATGTTGTTTAAATGTTTAGATTCATTTTCTAGTTTAGAGAATTCTAAGATGAATGTGTCAAAGCAAAAGTGTTCGGTTTCAAGTTGTACGTTGTTTGTAGTTTTATCAAATTCATAACTACAAACTGGATAGTTGTCTTCATCTTCATCCGTGTCACTCCATGATTCGTAAGCAAGTCCTCTTTGAGCTTGACACAAGTTTTCATCTTCACTTATACCTTCATTGAAAACATTTAAACTCGTAGCACTTGTATTTACTTCAACTAAATGTCTATCCATTAGTTTTTCTAAGACTACCAACTCATATGTAAGATCAAGTTGATCATCTTTGATTTGACATATTTCTTGATGAAAGTTTAATATATTTTTCCAAATATCATTAGCCGTTTGGCAAAAATACACTCTTTCATATTCAATCCTAGGTAAAGCTTTATAAATCATTATCTTTGCTTTAGTGTTTTTATCAAATTTAAGATAATCATCTTGTTTTTCAAAACTTGTTTTTGTTGGTTTAAAATCACCAATGGAAATAATATGCCAAAGATCTTGATCAATTGATCTCACATAGTTTTCAAATTTACTTTTCCATTCAAGGAAGTTTTCTCAAATAGCGGTGGCCTTTGAGTAGATTGACCTTCTTTTAGATTTTCAAAATCCATGGATCGATCCAAGTTTAAAATACAATATATTTTAAAGATCTTAAGTAACGTAGCTCTTGATGCCAATTGTGGAAAACTAGAAGGGTGGTTGAATAGTTTACCGCTTTTTAACTTGTTAATCTTTGAAAAGCTTTACGTGTAACCAAAAATTCTAACTAATTAACAATAATTAATATGCAAGTATAAAGAAAGAAATGGTCAAACCACAAAACGATTGTTTATCGTGGTTCGGCTACAAGGACTCTTTTTCCTTGCCCTACTCCACGCCCCGAGAATCCAACTCAAGAGTTTCAAGCACTAGTCAAAAAGCTCCTTTAACCGTTGGAGAAACCCTTACAATCTTCGCTTACACTTTATCCGGTACAAAGCTAAATACTGGGTCCTATTTCAAGGTAGAACCACCCTAACGTCGCCTATCCACTATTTATGACACTAAGCTAGATGTCGAGTTCTTTTACAAAGGTACAACCACTCCTATGACTTAATGTATTTTGAGGACTAAAATACTAACCGATCACTTCTTTACAAAATACAAATGAAGTATAAACTACAAGAGTTTACACAATAGAAGTCTAACAAGTCTTGCAACGTTGAGTTGAAACTTGTAACTTCTCGGATGAACTTGTGAACTTCCTTTCTACATAAGAGAATCACACAAGTGAGTTGCTACTGAGTTAGATGAGATAAGTGAATGTTTATATGCAAAGTATAGCTTAAAGTGATGATAGATTTCTTGCAAGTGGCTTGGTATTTATAGCCAACCAAACCAGCAGACTGGCGGATCCGGCGGAACCAAAACAAGGGTTCCGCCTTTGTAAACCCAGGGTTCCGCCAGGTCTGACACTCTAAGACTTCAAGAAATCTTTCCATATTTAGTAATGTCAAATCAAGTTTCTTCAAGTCAACACACAATAGATAGAGTAAGAAACCTTCTAAAATGTGTAAGAGATCTTATGGAAAGTCAACTACTAGATTTAGTAACCTTTCCATAAATGCTCATGATGCATGCAATGATGTCATCTTATATTTTCTATATTCAGAAATATAACAATGTTATGTTTAATATGTAAGTGTAGCAAATGAAATAAAGTCTAGTTAAGCAAGACTTAAACTAAAATCATGTTTTACTAAAAACTAAAGTTTACACTTTGTAGTTAACAAAACTTAGCAAAGATCATAAAATATAAATAACGTTTTTAGGCGATATTTGTATTAACATATCTTTTTCTTCGTTTCTTTGTTCGTAACCATTACCATCCGCCATCATGGAAGGTGGTGATATCTTTGATCCCGCCAACCCACCATAACAAAACCCACCACAACCAAACCAACCTCCTAGAGCATGCACTTTAGGAGAATACTCCCGACCTAGCCACCAAGGCTATCGAAACACCATTGAGCTCACTCAAAGAGCCAATGTATCTCCCTTGCGATCCGACACCATCCGGTTGGTGCAAAGCGGATGTGCATTCTATGGACTTCGTTCCGAAGATCCAAACCAACATCTTAAGGATTTCCTCAAAATCGTAGATTCCATAGACCTTGATGTTGAAACTCGAGAGACGACCCGATTGCGTCTCTTCCAATTCTCTCTATGTGACCAAGCTAGTCAATGGTTTGAGCGTTTACCCACGGGATCCATCACTTATTGGGATGATCTCACCTCTCGTTTCCTTGATCAATTTTTCCCACCGGGAAGAACCACCAAGTTAAGGAATGACATCTTGATGTTCCAATAACGTCAAGGCGAAACTCTTTACAAAGCATGGACTCGTTTCAAGGACTTACTCCAAAAAGTCCCTCATCATGGCATAGATCTTTGGCTCCAAGTCCAAATCTTCTATGACCATGTCGACTACCATACCAAGCGCACCATTGATCGAGCCTCCGGGGGCAGATTACATGACAAAGACACCAAGGAATCATGGGAAATCATCGATGAACTTGCATTCTACAATGATGAATTGTGGGAAACTGCTCATGTTGTAACCTCGGCTGTCAAAGCAATTTTGTCACCGGAAAAGACTCCTCACCTCTCTGAAGAAAACCTTTGTGAACTTGAAAGAAGGGTCGACGAATTACTAGAAAAACAAAAAAATTCACTAAGTCTGAATCGAGCAACAGTTAACTTAATCTCAAACAAAAAACCGGTGCCCTTATCTGAGTCACCTCTTAGGGAAAACGCTGAATCCTTCCATAAGCTTGCCCCAATCCACCTCCTCACCACCTTAGTACAGAATTCGAAGCTCGAATGAGAGAGTTTATATCAACACACTCTGAAAGGTTAGCAAAATTTGAGGAAGCCGTCTACAGACAGAAACAAGAAATGCAAGAGAAGATGGCTGAAATGATGGATTTATTAAAGGATTACGCTAAAGTCAGAGCCCAAGAAAAGGTGTTAGTATGCAAGGAAGTCAAAACCCCCCCATCACCAAGTTTGTTAATGCTATCTCCATTGTCCATGAAGGAGGCGATGAGAAGGACAAAACAACTGGTAATTAAGGAAAATTATGAAGTCAGCCTCATCACAGCCGATGAGACCGACGAAGGACAGGAGATACCTCCTGTCGAGCAACCACCGGAAGAGTCGCTCAAATCCCAAACCATAGGCTATTATTTGAACCACAACATTAAAAAAAAAAGACCGTTGATATTTGGGTAAAAAAATAGTAGGCAAGACTATGCACCTAAAGGATTTATAGGGAAGAAGAAGAGAAAGGAGGGTGATACATTAAGCATAAGCCCATTGTGTAGAAGTATCCTTACGCGGAAAATCAATAAGAAACAAGTGTTCTGCGGAACTTTCAAGATACCATGTGGCATAGGAGATTTCAAGTATATAGAAACTTTGGCCGATCAAGGGTCAGAAGTGAACATATTGCCCCTGTCCATTTATACTCAATTAACCAGTAAAACACCAACCACCACCCGCATTGAGCTTTCTCTCGCATTCTTACATTTATCCTTTAGGAATTGCAGAAGATGTACTAGTCAACGTAGCAGGATTTTTATATCCTGTTGACTTCATGATTATTGATGATAGAGAAGGTAACTATATACCAATAATCTTGGGGGAACCATTTCTTGCTATAGCACGGGCAACCATCAGGTGCGAGACGGGAATAATTGAACTCGATTCAGGACCAAGAAGGGTTGACTTCCATATGACCCCATTTGGTAAGAGAAATTGTAAGGTGCAAAAGAAACCTCCAACCAACTCTAATACTTCTAACAACCATGTTCATGATACAATCCTTGCATGGGAAGCTAGGATTAAGAATTACCAAGAGTTAGGAAAGAAAGGGGAATGAGTAAGAGTAAGGGATCTGAATAAGCTAAGGTTGAATGCAGTCAGCGAGATAGGAGACTTTTTGAATTCATGAGAGGAGATAAGGTACTACTGCACAACTTAGGGGTAAAATTACCTCCCAAAAAACTCAAATCATGCTGGTATGGACCGTTAACAATAAAAAATCTTTGCGAAAACGGGGCTGCAGTCTTGGTTGATAACAAAGGCAAAAAGATGACCGTCGATTCTCAACGGCTGAAACTTTACCACAAAGACGATGTAAATCCTATTAACGGATACGTCATCTTACGTGACGAAGTCACGTAATAGGGGGCATGACTTTGAGTCTAGCTACAAGACTCGTTAATAAAGAAAAGCGCTTCTTGGGAGGCAACTCAAGCTTTATTTGTTTGCTTGTTTATTTATTTGTTTTTATTTGTTTCCGTATGCATGTTTTATTTAAATTGTTTAATGTTTATGTATCAACCATTTTGTGAAAATGCTTTATTTTGTTTTTAACTTCGTCTTAACTACATATGAAGGTATTTTGCAAAAGATAAGTGTAAGGGAAATCTAAATTTGTTTTTAAAGAACGAATTGAACATGAACGATAACAATGAGATATAAACATACATATTAGTACTTGTTTGAGTCAAATGCTTGTATAGAGTCATAATGAATATTTTGCAGGAATTCCAGGAATTGAGGCATAGGTTTTTCTAGAAATTTTCCGGAAACAAAATATAAAATTTCAGTCAGATCAATCTGGCGGCGTCAGGCATTACAATCTAACGACGTCAGGTGTAAATTTTCTGAAAATTTTGCAAGTTTTGTTTTTCTGCCGGAATTGTAAAGTTTCGTAAAATCTTTAACTTTTAAACTCCAGAAATTTGCAGTATTCATTCCACAGGCATTATATCTTTACTTGCTTTCTAGGATTTACTATTATGTAGAATTTACCGCCGATTTCATGCAAGGTTTCTCGTTTTTTGTTTTCTCAGTTAATTAACAGGTTATATTGAACAAGAAGATGTACATGCAACACATCAAACTTTTGGCGCCACTTTTATCTTGGAGTTTTCACATTTTCTTGGAGGAAGATACACCGAACGAATCAGGGGAGTATTTGTTTCAATCTGTCATTTTCTTTACTTTCACATCTTTTAATTGAACATTGGAGACAATGTTCGGCTTAAGTGTAAGGGGGGGGGGTAAATGAAGATTCCTTAGAGATTACAATTGCCCTTGATTTTTGTTTATTTAATAGTAGATGTGTAATAAAACTAAGAGAAATATTTGTTAGGGCAATTTTAGCACCAAATTTAAAATTTTTTGCAACATATAGGAGTGAAACTTTAGTCTTAATAAGAGTCTCATGGATAGGAGTTATATGACTAGCACAAAAACCGTACAACTCAAAAATTTCCACCCCAAATATGTGAGGTTCTCCCCTAGATCTTTAGGAAAAAGCATTCATTGTTAGTGTTTGTGGTGTACCGGTAGTACTTAGATTCTAGAACTTGCGTTAGTGATTCATCTCGAGACCACAAGTGAGACTATATTCGTGTAGTTAGGATTTACTACGTGATAAGAGGTATTAGGGTATGCCATGTTTTAAGCCTGTAATATAATTACATTGACTTCATTGGTCAATTAATTCTCCCACACCTTTGCGATGTACTCATTTTTAGTACACGATACCCCTAGTACACCCTTCAGAGCCTATATTTTTCGTTTCTAACTTTAAGCATTTTACTTAAAGGAAGAGTTTGTTTACAATCCACCCCCAAATGTACACCCAAATCGCCTTAGCCTACCTTGTATGCACTCATCATTAGTGCATTATTATTACAACATATGTTTAAACCCTCAGTTAATTGTCTAATTGATTACATGGTTGCTAAGTTAAGTCATATATTGTATATATTGTTTTTGGACAATTGGGACTCATGGGTAAAGTACTAGTGTTATGGAGTAATGGGGAAGAACGTCAATTATTACCCTCATATGTGCATAAATGTTTTAAAGTACTCCAAGTGTTTTGATTATCTTAATTCGAGTCATTAGAGTAGTTACATGTAAAGTATGTAAAAGTTCAAGTGTAAGGGGAATGTGAATTCCCTATGATGTATTATTTTGGATGGTAGGGCAAGAGTGTAATAAAAAAATCGAAAAAAAATCAAAAAATCAAGAAAAATGAAAAAAAAAAAAAAAAAAAAACATTAGAAAAAGAAAGAAAAAAAACATACGGACTACCATCCCGTTTCCTTTTATGTTTATTTTATGTTTTTGTTAGTTTGTGATTAGCTTAAGTTGAGTCGAGTCTTGGCTTAGCAACGCCGCATTGTACATGTAATTGACCAAGATAATTGACTTACCACCAGTAAAATATCATTCATCCAACAAACCGTGTTTATTATATCCCTACACCTAACGTTATAAACCTTTAAAAGACCTCTTTGATAGTTTATCCTAGGTGCTTATGCCAAGTGGTGGAGGTTTTCGGTCCTTTCCCAAGCCTATGGTAATCTATTTGCTATGACAGGTACTGAGTGATGGATCTTAACACACGCCTTGTGTTAGATAGATACTTTGAGTAATACTAACAAGCACGCGGAATTTACTTATTAGCACTTAGAAGATTGTATTGTATGTTGTATTGAGTGAGAACAGTTGTAAGTAATAAACACAAGATGTTTAACAAACTTTGCAGCTTCAATATTATTAATGATAATAATACGAGTGATCTTTAACTATCACTAAGGTTACACCTTGAAGCTTTCACAATAATACGTATATCATAACCTAAACCTAGGACCTCCTTTTATAGGACAAGGAGTCCTTTACAAGATAAGTATAAGCTTAACTAAATAGAATATACAGAAGATTTATTCTATACTTATCAATACACGATTACAAACAATTATCCTGTAAGCAGTGGTAATAATATGTACTATTAGTGGTAATGTGTTTCCACTGCTAGTGCATTCTTCAGCAGTGTCTTCCACATACTCAATAGTGGTAACTGTTAGCATTATTCCCAACAATCCTCCCCTAAACTTATGATTTCAGTGCAAATCAATAAGTTTCATCAAACGATTAGCATCTAAGAGGATAGGGGGAATTCTTCCAAACACTTTATCTTCATTTCAACTTTTCTATGGCTCTTGAATTTTGCTCCACAATTCTCTGCACTAAATCTTGAAGATGAGGAGTTATTTCTTCACATCTTAGCTTTGAAGAAATCATGACAGTGAGAACTCCAGCTCTTAATGTATACTCCTTCTCTGTGAGCATAAACATATCCACACCAGCTTGTGTAGACACATGATGAACATCACTTGAACTGTAGAGAGTATTCAAATTGTAAGCTTCAAATTTCCAATATCTGTCACTTGGGTCAGGTTCATAAAGTCTTTTGAAATGCACCCATAACTCCATTGCTTTGACATTCTTAGGCTCTTCATCTTTGAACTTAGCCTGTACCAAAACTTGATTGATTTCAAATCAAATATAGTTTATAGTATAGTTTTTCTCAAAGGAATTGCTAAGGAAATAAGCAAAACCCGAGGTCGTAGTCCGTGTGAAGGTGTGAATAGAATTTCAAATTTCCGGTTCGTGAAAAGTGTCGTGAAAGTGGGAAAAAGTGATTTTCATGAAATTTAAACTAATGAATATGAAAATGAAGCACAATTAACCAATTAAGCACGTAAATCAAATTACCAAACCTAAAACGTAACGTAGAATCAAAAACGTAAGCTAAAACGCAAATTAAACGTAAACGCGCAAATTAAAAAGTGAATTTGAAGCTAGGCTAATCCTACGGGTTTGAAAATAATTTTCCTAAGTTAAAAATGATAAAAGAAAATTTTGAGAAAAAGAAAAATATTTTTTTGAATTTTTATGAATTAAAAACTTATTGAACTAATTAAAAATTAAAAGAAAATGGAAATTAAGTGAGAAAAATACAAAATTAACTTTGAAAATTCTAAAATAACTAAAAACTATTTTTAAAACTGAAAATATATTTTTTTGGCTTTTTGTGTAATTATTATAAATTAAAAACTATTTTAACTAATTAAAAAGTAATTAAAATTCAAATAAAATGGAAATTAAATGAGAAAAACGCAAAATTAATTTTTAAAAATCTAAAATAAATGAAAACTATTTTCTAAAATATTTTTGGATTTTTTTTATGCTTTTTGTGATTTTTTTTGGAATTTTTGGTATTTAAAAAGTAATAAAAATTGATTAAAAACTAAAATTTAATAAGAAAAATAGCAAATTAATTCAGAAAAATCTGAAAAATTCAAGAAAATTCTAAAATAATAATCTAAACCTAGGAAAAATTTAAAATTTGAAAAATAAGCTAAGGAATTGCTTAGTGCTTAAAAAATAGCTTATATGGAGTGCTTATTAATAAGCACTCTTGACCAAATTGACTGAAACTTTGACCCAATGTATTTTTCACTCTAATAAGCTCAAATGAACAGAGATTAGGCCAATAAGTGCACAGAAACACAGCAAGAGACCAAAAAGCAGTTTGAAATAAGCAATATGGATAGGCAGTAAGCAAACAGATTAAGCTAAAGGGACAAGATCAATAAAATAAACAACTATAAGGACTGAGAAGCTTAATTGAACCACAAATCTCAAGTTCCAAGCAGCAAAGCACAAAAGCAGGCCTATACTAGAATTCAGTCACTTGTTCAAATCCCTAAACTAGAAGGCTAAAATAAGCAGTCTTAATAAGCACTAGGATAAAAGCAAAGTGGGGCAAATACTTAACTGACCTACTGAGAACAAAAATCTACTAAAAGTTTTGACTCTAAAGCCTAAATGCTAGCCTAAAAGTTGCCTAGAAATGTTGACCAAACTGATGGTGCAGGGCACCCTTGTGAGCAGAATACCAACTTTGATCCAAATTTCCAATGAGCAAATGAGTTTAAAACTTGAATTTTCTTTTTGTTTATGAATCTTAAGCTGCTAATCTCCACAAATAAGCAAACCAAACTTAATTCCAAAAAGTAATGAATCCTATGGGTGCTACAAAGTTATAGCCAAATCTGAGTTCATATCCAATTTTGACTTTCTGATTTTAAAGAAACTTTGACCAAATTGAATTTTGATTGAGCCTAATCTACTAATACAGATGAAATAAGATATTATTATTCTCAAATAAGCAGTGTATACTACTAATCTAACTACTTATAAGCTTATGCAATCTAAATAACCTAACAATTAAGCTATTGATTACAATATAAAATGATTTGACTATTTAACTAATAACCTACTATTTTAGGTACTAATTACTTCTATTATGATCCTACTTGATGTGCCTTATCAACTATAACCTACTGAAACACAAGCAATCTCTTATAGTCTAACTGTCCCAAACACCCTCTAATGTTAATGTATCTGTCTAAACTAAATATGAAGCAAACAAATAAATCTCCAATTCAATCCACCTATACTGCAATACTAGTGTTTAAACAAACTTAAATGAATCAGAATATCAGACCACAAACCCAAATAATCAACAGGAACACAGATTCAAAATATGAAGCAGTAATGAAATAGTAAGCTCAAATAAATTTGCAATTGATTGGTGCTAAACAGTCAACTAAAGTCAACCACAAATGTGGTCAATATAGTCAAACTACCTAGAACAATGCTTCCGGGTAATATAGGGTATCACCAGGCCGTTATGTCCCGACGAGGTGTGATGGTATAGAAAACGGATTTGTTATCGGGTGATTCTGAACAGGAAAGGGTAATAGGGGTTTGAATGATTACGCTAAGGAAATACAAGTGAAAACAAGTTAAATAAACTAACTTAACTAAAACGTAAGACCAAGTTACCCTAGAACGTATTTAAAATTAGAAACGCGCGTTTACGTTAAAAATAACGTCAACGCGCACAATAAAAAGTGAAACGGGAGCTACGCTAACCCTACGGACATGAAAATTATATTTTTACAATCCTAATGATAAAAGAAAATTTTTAGAAAAGGAAAATTAATTTTTACACTATTTAATTATTTATTGTTAATTAATTACTAATTATTACTTACTTTTTAATTATTTAAATTAACCTAAATTATAACTAATTATAAAATTACACTAGAAAAATGAAAATAATATTTGGAAAAATCTAAAATAACTTAATACTAATTTTAAAATTAAATATGTATTTTTCTAACTTTTAAATTAATTATTATTAATTATTACCTAATTATTAATTAATAAAAACTAAATTAAATTATGAAAGCTACCAAATGATAAGAGAAAAATCTGAAAAAATTACTAAAATTATTTTAAGCTATAAGAAACCTAAGAAAAATATGAAAATGAAAATTGCTTATAAATAATCTGAAAATAAGCCAAATGGCTTAAATAGAAGCTATCACTATTTTTATTTTTGGCCTTTTTGGAATTTTCTTTTACAAAACTATTTAAACACTGAAAATGAACAACTTTTGTGAAGGAACTTTGATCAGAACTTAAAAATAAGCAATTGGGAAGCCTATGTTCTTAACAGATTGCTATTTCTAGCTTATTAGAACTTTGATGATTAGAAAAAGCTATACAACAAGCCACAAGGACTGAGCCAAGGGTGGAATAAGGTGAGCACAGACTAAAGGGACTAGGATTAAGCTAAAACAACAAGAGTGGCACACTAAATAAGCCAATAAGGCCAAATAAGGAAGTCCAAATGAACTTCCAGTCAAGCAGGCATATGAGGGCTAATTGACAGGCCAAAATAAGCTGGGGCAAAAGCTTTAAGCCCCAAAGTGAGCCTGGATTCTGTAAGATAGTACAACTAGCTTCCCAAAGAACCAAAAATCTCAGAATGAGCTTAAGTACAGAGCAAGTTGATAGCTTATGAAGGGAGCTGAGTCACCACTAAATCAGTGGTTTGACTCAAGTAGATTCTTGAAAAGCCATAAGCCAAAAGCTATTCCTAGGGACCAGTGAGCTAAAGCTAATCTTAACCCAACCTAATAAGCTAAAACTAACAGGCAAACAAACTAAAACAAACTTATGCAAGCTTTAAAAGACCAACAGTTGGATGTTTTGGGGATTACGTTCACAACTCACTTAGCTAAATAAGCAACTGAGCAGAAATCAGGGGTACCATCAACAAGCATATTCTCAGGCAACACAATTTAACTAAAAGCAACAACAAATAAACAAGTAAATCCAACAGAAATGCAAGATCAACAAGCTCAGATCATACAGATGTGCATACAGCAGCAAGTGGTCCAAAAAAGCAACAAAAAAGGCAAGGAATAAGCAAGAACATAAGCTCACAGTGGAAAACAAAAGGCATATGCACAAAGACAGTCCTATGGGGATCATAAAGCACCAGATAATCAAGCCAAATGGTCAAGGATTGACCAAGATAAGGTCAAAAGAAAATAGGTCAATGTGGCAGTGTAAATTGCAAGCCTGAGGGCTCACTTTGGCATCCTTAATAAGTTGTAAAGAAAAATTATAAAAATGAAATGAAAATACTAGCATAAAGATAAGCTAGTAGATAGGTTGTAAACCAATTTTCAAGTCATTAGGATAAGTAAGGAACAAATTAAAAATGCTCAACCAAATGGCTGTGGAGACAGGGCTGTTGAGACAGTGGTTCTAAATGGGTCAAAAGGTGATTTCTTTGACTACAAAAGCTAGGGATCAAACCTTGAACATGTATGCAATCTTATTTGGAACTGATTTTGAAGCAAATCTAACAACTAAAATGACTTTAACCTACATGTACATAAGCTGTTTCATCAAAACAGTTGGACTAAAGAAAATTGAAACACCTAGTGACTTTCTTTAAAATACTTGAAACCTGAAACTTTATCCTCCTAATCACAACCACTAAAGGTTTAAGAGCTAGCAGCAATTAGAATTTTGTCTAATGACTGTTTTCGGCTAACAGGGTTCTCAACCCAAACACCCCCTTAAAGGAGACCTGATGAAGGGTTTTTTCAAAGCAACAAAGTTTTTTGTGGTAAAATCTTTGAACAACAAATATGTATTGATTCTAGCAACTTATAACAAGCATGATTCTATTCAAAGCAAGCAGTTACAATAAGCAATCACAAATGCTATACAGACTATACTTAAATAGTGGACAACCAAATTTGTAACTAAGGGCTAATGGACCATGAACTAAGCATTATGACTAATACAGAACCTATGTAAGCCAAGTTAAGCAGGGAACAAAATACTATTAGCAGTGGAAGCAGCAAACTAGTGATGAGCAATTTTTGAACTAAAATGGCAGTTGAGAAGCATTACTTAAGAAACAATTCCTAGCCTTAACATCAACATAAAAAGCCATAAAGTTAACTAATCAACATATGCAAACAAAATTGAGGCCTAAAATAAGCAGTGGTATATTGTAAATAAGCAGTTAAAATAAGCAGAATACAAATAAGCTAAAATAGTAATTTAGAAAAGTAATTTCAAAACTTTGAAATTTTTATTAATTGGAAATGCAAGTTACAATACTAGATTGACAAACTTAAATAAACTAAAACATAACTAACCTATTTTACACTAAATTACCTACTACCTTTCAAGGCTACAAATCTCTTTTATTTATACTAAAAAAAATAAAACTAGGGTTTCTTTGTTTTCTTGTCCACTTCTACTTGTGCTTTTCCTTTAACAAATCCCATCCATTGAATTGCTTTGACATTATCTCAGCCCTTGATTGCAATTTTTGGCGCCAAGAAGCTTTTGACAGCTAATGCCTGATAACGTGTGTAGGGGTTGAGTATTTTGGACTTAAGGTGGGGGAAAGTGGGATGGCAGAAGTAGAAGTGATGATGAGGGGTACTGGGGTGGTTTGGCAGGGTCACATGTGAGTGGTAATGGAGGTTTGGTGGTTTTGGAGGGGAAGGGGTGGTTTTATGGGTGGGTTTGACTTTTGGGTTAAAAACGGGGGAAGGGTTTATTTGGAGTTGGGCTTGCAAAGGAGATGGGCCAGGTTTTGAGTGGATCAGGCCAAGGGTAGGTTGTATTTGTTATTTGGATTAGTAATAAAGGATTAAATAACAAAGGGTCCAATTGGTAAGTAGGCTAAATAATCACAAGGACCATAAATGTAAAATCTGCAAAGTAGGGACTGAATGTGCAACTTTCACAAAGTTATCAAAAAGGTCATACTTGCCAAGTTTTCATAGTCCAAGGATGAAAAATGATATTTTTCACTTTTGGTCCTTCGGCGACTAAATTTGTCAATTTGTTGAAACTGGAGGGACCAATTATGCAAATTCTTCAAACTTTACACCAAAGGATCATTTGTGATAACTTTTAAGTTTCCAAGGACCAATAATGACTTTTCTTCCAAAATTTTCAACTAGAGACCAAATCTGCCAATATCTGAAACTCCGGGGACTAAACTTGTAAATTCTCAAAACTTTTAAAATTTTTCACCAAAGGACTAAATATCACAACTTATGATTTCAAAATGACCTTTAGTGACTTTTAAAATAAGTGCTCAGGGACTATTTTTGCCAATTTTTTGAAAGTTGGGGGACTGAAACTGCTAATTATGCAAACTTTGTTCTTTTTTCATATGTTTTTTAATCATTTTGCATTTGAAACATATAAAACACAATCCTGGGATTTTTTTCTGTATTTTGATGCATTTTTTATTGCTTTTAAATGTTTTGCAGCTTAAATTTGACCAAAAGTGATGAGTGTTTGAGCACTCATCAGCAATCTACAATATTAAACTAAAAACTATCAAAGTAAAGCTCAATTATGACTAAACTACTAATAAGAAGCAGAAATAAGCACAAGTAAGCAGGTCTAAACTACCACTACTGATTATGCAATTTAGAGAAATGTAAATGAGAAACTTACAAAGTAATTCCCCCTCAGCTCAAACAGAGGGGGTTCACTTAGCTAGCCTGTCTTTTGACAGGCCAAATGGCTCCCTTTTGGACTGTCACACCACTGAATAAGCTCAGCTTATTGAATAAGCTCTTTGTTGACTTTTGTTGACCAATCTTTCTTTTGATAATTCTGATCTTATAAACTCACAAGTACTATTGAGAAGTAAGAATGAGCTTATATTAACTACTAAAAAGCTTAAATGAAACTGAGTTTTGAAACTTGAAAATTATTTTTCTATTTTTTTATTTTTCTGTTTTTTTTCTTTGTGTTTTTGAATTAGATAAACAACAAGCTATAACTAATAAAGGATTTAAAATGATGACTAAATGTAAATTAAACAGTAAACAAGAGATGTAAACTAGAATTAAGCTAATAGGAATTATAAGAAAACTTGATAAAAAAACAAACTAGAACTTCATTAATAAAAACTGAGTACAATACTTTGGAATGAAAATTACATTAAAGAAAACAAATTAAAAGCATAATTTCAATAAAAACCTACAGAGAAAACTACTGAATGAGAGGGGGTATATATAGTCGTGTGAGGAGGAGGTCCTTGGATCCTTCTAGTATTCCAGCTCAGCAATCCTTGTGCTTCTGTGTTTCTTTGAGTCATTTAACAGCTCTTTGATCACGTTCCAGATACATCCATTCAATATGCGCCCTTGGATTGATTTTGTGATGTGATTGATCCTGCGTGTGCATCTCTATTGGTCCATGTGTCCCTGACATTCCCTGACATGTGCGTAGGCTTCTAGAATCACCCAATCATTGGGTAATTATTACTAAGATGGATTAATTTTGGGCGTGTGGTTATTAGGGTTCTAACTACAGTGATTTTTCTGGGTTTGGGAATGAATTGGGGGGCGGTAAATTTGAGTGGGTGTTTTATTATTTTGTTGACCGGGTTTAATATGGTTTGACCGGGTGTGAGATGGGTGGTGGATCGGGTAAGGGATAAAAGAGGAATGGGCTCATGTGTTTGGGCTTGGTGGTTTTTGGGTTAAGTTTAGATCCGGTTGTAGTTTTATTTTAAGGTGTAGGATTTTTGGTTTAGATTTATAAGGACTAAAATTGTAATTCTGAAATTTCCAAGGGTAAATTCTGCCAAATTCTCATAATGTGATCCAAGGGCTTCTTTTGTAAATCTCTAATTCATAAGGGACCTTTCTTGACTTTTCTTCAAGTATTTCTTCAAAGGACCAAATTTGTCAATATATGAAAATATAAGGACTGAAGTTGCCAAACCCTTCAAATTTTGACCAGGGACCATACTTGTAACTTTATGAATCTCCTAGGGTAATTATCGACTTTTTGAGCTTTTTTTGATCATTAAGCTTCCCCGGCTCCGGCTTTTGACCTTTTTCCATTCTCGTGCTCGTTTTTATCGGTTTTGGCTTTGTTTTTGACCATTTTTCACATATCCATACCTGCACATACACAAATACAAAAACACACATTCTCTTGGCATATTTGGTTAGTATTTGGTATTTTTGGTCTGATTTAAGGTCTTAAAAGGATGTGTGAATAAGCATACATCACACCCATAACTCCATTGCTTTGACACTCTCAGGCTCTTCATCTTTGAACTTAGCCTGTACCAAACTCCACAAGGTATCCAAGTCAGGTCTGTCACAAGATCTTCAAAGTCTCTGTACACCTTTGTATCACCACCAACTCTAACAATTTTCCAAGCTTCTCCAAAATCATCTTCATGGATCTCCCAATCTGCTATTGGGTGTCTTGCTTGGAGTGTCTCCATGAACAAAATTTCAGTATCCACCATTAACATGTCATCAATTTGCTCTGTAGATAATTTTTCAGATTGAGATACTTGTTCTTGAGCAAATCTTGTTTACTTAGTAGCTTCTGGTTCAATGGTTGCACTTTTTCTTTTGTACTTAGGGAATCTTCTAGCCTCTTCTTCAGAATCCATTGGAACAAAATCTTTATCTTGTTTGTAGACTCTATAGTAGATACCTTCAATCTGATCATGTGACTTCCCTCTGAACTGTGACATTTTCCATCCACCAACATTGCAACAATATCTCTTCATCTCTGCAATAACTTGTGCTTTAGATGGTTGTCTTGGCTTTTTCTGACCTTTTCTAACTGTACCTATTACCTCTTGAAGTGCCTGATCATTCTTCATCTGAATGAAATCTGCTAATTGAGCTGATCTTTGTTCTTCAGTTAGACTTAGATCTGCAACAAGCTCAATAGCCTTTTTCTTTATTGCAGGATTATTGTCAATCATGTACTAAATTTCTTCTTCACTTGGTACATATGTGAACTCTGTAGTGTTTTCTTTGAGAACTGTAGGTGGAACAGTTGAAATTGGAATAGCTATTTCCATTTTTTTCATTATTCAATCTCTGAGCCTCCGTGAAACTTGCAACATCCGATTCATCTTGTCTTTTCTTTCTTGCAGTTTCATCTTCTAGCATTTTTCTTGCAACTTCATCATCATGATCTATCGGTGCTTGTTCTATTGCTGAAATCTTTCTTGGTTGCTCAGTTTCTTCAATTACCATAGGATCCTTTCCTTTCTCCTTCCTTATTCTCTCAAGTTCTTCCTCTGCAGTGGTAATAGTTTGACCAGCAGTGGGAACCATCTGATCAACAGTGGGAACATCTGTAGTGGTAAGTACTTGACTTTCAGTGGGAACTGCTTGTATCTGCTGAGGTTGACTTGAAGCTGTATCCAAAACTGCTTCAGGTAGAATTTGAACACCTAGATCCACAAGCTCTGTAGGATCATCTTGAACTCTTTCCTCTGTTTGCTGCTAAAGAATTTCTTGAGTGTGAACTTCTTCAGTACCCTTACTTTCTCCAATTGGTTCATCAAAACCCAAATCAGAAATGTCAAAATCTGCATCATCTTCAAAGTTTAATCTCCTCCCCTTAGTTTCGGCATCTGTTTTCCTCCCCTGTTTGGGAGAATTACCTAAATCTTCACCTGAAATCTTCTGAATCATCATCATGAGGTGAGGATGGAGATGAAAGCACTATCCTTGCAGTTCTTTTCTTCTTAAGCCCCTGCACTTCTTCTTTCAAAGATGTAATCTATGCCTGCATACTTTGAAGATCTCTAGCATGTTGCTCCTTAGTGTGTGCCAAATCTTTTTCCAAGGAAGCAACCTGCTTTGTCAACTTTGTACAAATGTCTATCAATTCCTTAAGTTGCCCACTGCCCTCATCACTTCCAGCTATGTGACCTGCTGAGAGAGGTGAGTCATGGGGCATAGGTTCAATTTCCTCCATAGTTGGACTAGGTTGGAGCCTTGAACCACCACTGCTTGTGCCTAGACTAAAAGGTTCAAGAACATGCAGTGTTGTGATGGGAGGAGTTGGCTGTTTGTGCCTCCTCTCATAGATGTGAGTAACTGGTGGGGTATATTTAACAGATGGAACAGTGATTATGGGTGTGTGTTGGGGTACAGCTGGGATTGCTGCACCTTCACCCTTATATGGGTGGTATAGAGAAAGTCCACAATCTGGTGAAAAACAGGGCCACTCTTTTCATCTGACTTCTGCAAGTAGGCCACTTGGTTGTGCTTATCTACAAACTTTAAAGATGCCATAGTATTTTATGAGAAAAATTGTGATCATGTAAATGTGAATTGAATGGGTGACAAGCCAATTGAGATTTAGAGATTTATAGTGTTAGGGTTTGAGAGATATACGCAAGAGAAATCATCTTTAGAAAGGATTTATCTTTAAGAAAAGAATAAAATTAAATTGGTAAGTAGATAATTCTCAAAAATTTCACCCTATAAGTACGGACAAAACGGTTAATCTCAACGGCTAGTTAAAATTTATGTTACTGACACAACAGTTGTAATGGCTAGTTCACCAGTGGTAAAACTTGCACTATCAGTGGTAATTGTGAACTAGCAGTGGTAACTTTTCACAAAATTTCTAAGAGCAGTGGAAAAATAAAACATATGTAAAGTTAACTGCTGTTGTCATAGTTTTTAGCAAACTACTAGCTATCAACAGATTTAACATGTCTTTACCATGAGCCGTTTGCTATGGACTAGCCAACTCTTAATCACAAAGAATATGGTGAGTTGACAACCATATAGTTTTTGGTAAACTATCAACCATAAACGGATTTGTCAAGTCTTTACCAGTAGCTGTTTGCTCTGGACTAGTTGATTCTTTTGTGGATTAGACATGGTGAATCAATAACCATTTGGTGTGTGCCTCAGATACACACCTTTTATGTCAACTCCCAGCAAAATTTGGTTATGAACCTGCATATGTTAGAATAAAGCCAATAATATGCAAGCCAAAGTTATTAACCAAAGATACTTTTTGACCAAGCCACTATTCATAAAAATATCTCCTTATGGTCAACCCGATATAGTAAAATAATTCCCATATTTACTCATTACACCTACCAAAACAGGTAAGTATAATTACTCCTCTTTATTATCCCTTAGAGTTGACTTTGCCTATAAAAGGGGCTCGAATCATAAAGTATCAACATCTAACAACTTCCAACCCTACAACATATCTTCAAATCACCACCATAAGCAGAAAAACAATGAGCAACAACCCTAATATAATTGACATCTCCTCTGACTCATCATCTGATGAGTCAGCATCTGTAGGATGGGCAAATTATTTTCCTCCATGTGCCTCAACTTCTTCAACCAAGAAACATAAGAAGAAGATTGAAACATCAACATCTTCTGAAGATCTTCCTACTCCTCCATCTTTTGTTTATGAATCCAGATCCTCGGATGAAGAAGAGACCTCTGAACTGGCAAAGAAGCTACCCAATGCACTTTCACAGGCTTTAGAGAAAGCTCTGACATTTTTGAAGAAGATACCAGTACCTGAGAAGACTGCACGATTCCCAAAGCCTCCTAAACAAGTACTAGGACCCCCTAGTCCAAAGATGTGGTTGGCAATGGAGAACCAAGCTAAAGGTGTCCACAAAGCCAAGCCAAATTACAAGGGAAAGGGCAAGGAGCCTATGGAGTAGTTGTTTTAGGTGTCTAGGTTGTTATCTTTTGTTGGTTGATGTAATGTTTCTCTCTTTTGATGTAATGAACCACTGTTAATGTAATGAAACTTTCCTTGAATCAGTGAATTTCCTAGTTTCACTTTTCATTGAGTTGTGAGTGGTTAACTTGACTTGCTGCAAAAGTGTTAGTGTACAAACAATATACAAGAATAGGCAAACATATACTACAATTAACAGTACAAAAATCCTCCCCTCAACACAAAAGACTATTAGACATCAAGTTTTTAGGGGTTAAGCATTCCAATACCTGTTACCAGGTACTGAAATCTTCCCACATCAAGACCTTTTTTTAATAAATCAGCATAGTTTTCATCAGTGTGAATTTTGATAACTTGAATTAACTTTTTCTCATAACAATCTCTTATAAAATGATGTCTAATCTCAATTTACTTAGTTTTAGTGTGTTGAACAGGATTTTTAATTATGCATATTGTATTGTTATTGTCAATATAAATGATGGTATTCATAAAATTGTACCCATAGTCCAATAATTGGTTTTGAAGCCATAGAACTTGAGCACAGCAACATACTCTGCCTCTATGGATGAAGTTGCCACCATTGTTTGCTTCTTGCACTGCCATGACACTAATCTACATCCAAGAAATTGGCATCCACCTGCTGTAGATTTTCTATCCAAACTTGCTCCAACATAATCACTATTTGAGTATGTAACCAACTCCATAGGAGATTCCTTAGGATACCATAATCCCAAATGAGGATATGCTTTAAGATATTTTAAAATCTTCTTCACAGCAGTCAAGTGTGATACTTTGGGAGTGACCTGAAACCTTGCATAAGCACATACTGCAAACATAATATCTGGCCTTGATGAAGTGAGATACATCAATGAGCCAATCATTGACCTATAAGTGTGTACATCAATTGCTTCTCCACTGGTTTCCTTCAAAAGTTGATGTGTAGTCTTGATCATCCTCTTGATCCTTGCTTGGTTCATCATCATCAACAAACTCTTCTGAACTTGCAAAATCATTAGTACTTGTACCTGCAGAGATAGGTACATAATTCATAGTATGGGTTAAAGTATCAAGATCAAACAACCATTCTAGACCTGTTCCTACAACATTAGGTTGATTTTCTTGTAACTCAACGTGCAGATTTTCCTCTATCTTTTTGGTCCTTAAGTTGTATACCCTAAAAGCTTTACTAACCATAGAGTACCCAACAAAATAGCCTTCATCAGAGTTTCCATCAAATTTACCCAGATGATCTATGGTATTGAGAATAGTGACATGACATCTAAATGGTCTCATGAAGTCCAAAATAGGTGGTCTACCTCTAAATAACTCATAAGGTGTCTTGTTCTTTGTTTTTACTACTTAAACCCTGTTCTGTACATAACAAGCAGTGTTAACTTCTTCAGCCCAAAAAGTGATTGGTAATTTTGAATCAGCCAACATATTTCTAGCAGCCTCTATTAGTGTCCTATTTCCCCTTTCAGCCACACCATTTTGCTGAGGAGTTCTAGCTACACTAAATTCTCTTTTAATACCTTTTTCTCTGCAAAAATCATCCATAACTCTATTCTTAAACTCTGTCCCATTGTCTCACCTGATAATTTTAACTTTCTTATCAGTTTGGTTTTCTATTTCAGTTATAAATCTTTAGGATGCCAGTTGTCTCATCCTTAGTTCTAAGAAAGAAAACCCATGTAAACCTACTAAAATCATCAGTCACAACAAGACAATATTTCTTAAAGTTTATGCTACTCACAGATGTAGGACCAAACAAGTCCATATGCAACATATATAGTGGGTGAGCAATAGAGTTAACAGCCTTTGTTTTACAAGAAGGTCTGTGTTGTTTGCCTTTGAGACAAGCAACACAGGTTTGGTCATTTTCAAATCTTTTCTGAGGCAAGCCTCTTACCAAACCATCTTTAACAATTTTATATATGGTTTTGAAATTTATGTGACCAAGTCATCTGTGCCATAACATGGATTCATCCACTGTGGCCTTTGCAATTAAGCAAGCAAAATCATCTTTAGCCACAATGTTCTTCATATCGATGTTGTATAAGTTGCCTTTTCTAGGAATTTTAAGTAGGATCTGACTTTCATCAGGCAACTTATATTCCTTAGAAAGGACAAAGCACACATCATCTGTAAAAAGAACTTTGTTTTTCTTATCATACATCTGTGACACACTAAAGAGATTGTACTTAAGCTCTTTTACATAGTACACAGGTTCAAAATCCAAGTTACCAGTCCTGATTATACCTTTACTAGTAACTTTTCCACCAACTCCACCTCCAAAGATGACAAATTGTCCATCATGAGTTTCAAAATTTGAGAGATAGGACTTGTTGCCAGTCATGTGCCTTCAACATCCACTGTCTGTATAGCCATGATTTGTCCTTTTGGTTTTTGGATGTTCCTGCACATAAAATAAAGGAGTTAGTTTCTTTTGGAGACCCAAGCCATGATTGACTTGGATCTGCCTCATGTATCAATATAGTTATATCTATCAAAGGTCATTGATACACCATTGGGATTGGTTGAGGAGGTAATTCCTATTGGTTTCCATTCCCAACATGCTGAGGCCTTCACAGCATTCCCCATATTTACCCTGTTCTTGCTTACAACACTAGCAATGGGAATTTTTGGCCTGGCAGTGGGAACTGCTGGCTTATTAATTTTGACTTTAGGTACCCACTGTTGGTTATAAACAACCTTTTTCTCATAAAAGGTCATTTTTACTGTTTGTGTAGATTTAGCAAAAGTTGTTTTAGGTTTTGCACTTGAAACAGGTGTCTTAGGGTAAGCAGTGTTAACAGATTTAGCAGTGTAAAAATATTTAAGTCCACATCTTAATTAAACTGCTCTCGGAATCATGTTGTTGTGTAAATTAGGGTGAGTAATCTTTTGAAACTTGTTTGTGTTCACCCTTTTGTTCCCAAAAACTTCCCTTCTTCCCACATGGTAGTGACATTTAGCATGCAGATGGTCAAAGCTACCACAGATATGACATGCTTTATTATTCATTACAAAATCACTACCAAGTTGTTGAGATTTTAGATGATTCCAACTCCTCTGGTTGCCCCTAGGTGCTGGTGACTTATTCCTATACATCTCAGCATACCTTATAGTTGGCCTAGGTTGATTAGCTTGTTTACTAGGTTCCACTGTATTAGTTTTAACTTCTTTGGGAGTAGAAGTTTCTACACTAACTTTCTCAATTTCATCCACTAGAGATGAATCACCAGCACTCTCAAAAGCGTCAGTCTCATGCTTAACCTGTTCATTACTTTTCACAAACTTGGGAGGTCCATATTCAAGAATAGGTTCCTGAAATTATTCTAACCCTGTATGTGCTAGGTCAATACCTGGAGGTGATGGAACACCTCTTAATGGTGGAGGAACTGTCTTGTAACCTACACCTGACTTAGCCTTATTAACCACTTGTGCTTCCCAAATTTTATCAATTGACTTAGATTGATAAGCTAGAGTGTCAACAGTTATATTGACATTCTCATTCATCTTCTTAAGTTTCTCAAGCTCATCTCTAAGGGCCTCATTAACAGTGATCTTATGGTCTAAATCTCTTTTTAAAACTACAATATCATCATTATATTTAGAGTCGTTTTCTCTATAATGTTCTAATTGTTTTTCTAACACAGCTATGCCTGTTTTATGATTAGCCAAATTATAGTTAGAAGCTAACAACTCTATTCCTTGACTCTCTAAAAGTTCACTAAGTCTTTCACATTCTTTAACAGCTTTACAAGATTTAGAGCAACTTTCATTATTTTGTACATCAGAATCAGAGAAAGCCATAAGTGCAAATTCTATAGCAACCAAAGCAGCATCTTTAGGTTCTTCTTATTCATCAGCCATATAGCTCCAATCATAGCTAACACCATCAATGGCTAGCATAGCTTTTGGCTCTTCTACAGATGCCTACTTCTTCTTATCCTGCTTATACCAAGTAGCTTCTCTTGCTTTCCTAGGCCTTCTGCACTCTCTAGCAAAGTGTCCCAACTTATGACAGTTGAAATATTCCACCTTTTTCTTGTCAAAGCCTGCAGTTTCATTACCATTTATAGTAATTGGCCTTCAAGTCTTTTATAGAACTTCCTATCCCTCATGCTAAGAAGTGCAACCTACCACTTGATATCCATTTCTTCTAAGTCATCATCATCTACTTGCTCCAAGTCTTCATGAGTTAGAATTGAGTCATTGACTTGGGTTGAGATGAAAGCATAGAAGGTAGGATCTCCCAGTCCAGCAATCTTCTTTTTGGAACTACCAGTGGTAACACTTGCACTACCAGTGGAAACAGAAGGACCAGCAGTGGAATCATCATCATCACTATCATCATCAGAACCATCATCAACAGAAGATCATAGCAATGCCAAGCTCCCAGAACTTGTACTTAGCTTTCCTGCCTTCTTCAAACTTTGTTCAATAATTTTGAAATTATTGTAAAGGTCATTGAGTTTCATTGTTTCAATGTCTAGTTTGTTTTCCCAGACAATGACATTGGTTTGAAACTCTGAAGGTAAACTCCTTAAGAACTTTAAATTGAGGTCTTCCTTGTCTACCTTGTCTACCTCAATGCCAAACACAGTCAATTGTATCACAACCTTCTGAAGTCTAGTAAAGATGCTGTCAAGAGATTCATTGCCTGATGTAGAGAAATTTTCATAACTCTGCTTCAGTAATGTCTTTTGAGTTTTCTTGGTAGCATCATTACCACCAAACACTGAGCAGATCTCATCAAACAATTCTTTTGCTGTTTTATACTTGCTAAAGGCAATGATCTGATCCTTTGGAAGGGTCATAAGAAGCAAGCTTCTAGCCTTCAAATCATTCTTCTTCTGAGTTCTTTCATCACTAGTAGTAGGAACAGCATTTACTGTCACTACATCTTTGCCATTAACTTTCTCAGTAGAAGTACTAGGCTTGAAAGAATCATTAAACATGATGATCTTTCATAGAGCATAGTCTTGTATAAGGAAGCACTGCTCTATCATAATCCTCCACATCTCAAACTCATTGAGTTTGAGCTTTGGAAGCCTAGCTGCAGTGTTGAACTGATTGTTCTCCATCTTTATTGATTTGGATGAAGTGATTAAGCTGTTTCTTCGGATCTTCTAATTCAAAGTATCAGAACTTGGCTCTGATACCACTTAATGGAACTTAACACACGCCTTGTGTTAGGTAGATACTTTGAGTAATACTAACAAGCATGCGGAATTTACTTATTAGCACTTAGAAGATTGTATTGTATGTTGTATTAAGTGAGAACAGTTGTAAGTAATGAACACAAAATGTTTAACAAACTTTACAGCTTCAATATTATTAATGATAATAATACGAGTGATCTTTAACTATCACTAAGGTTACACCTTGAAGCTTTCAAAAAATTACGTATATTATAACCTAAACCTAGGACCTCCTTTTATAGGACAAGGACTTATAACCTAAACCTAGGACCTCCTTTTATAGGACAAGGAGTCCTTTACAAGATAAGTATAAGCTTAACTAAATAGAATATAAAGAAGATCTATTCTATACTTATCAATAAACGATTACAAGCAATTATCATGTAAGCAGTGGTAATAATATGTACTATCAGTGGTAATATGTTTCCACTACTAATGCATTCTTCAGCAGTTTCTTGGAAGAAGCGAAAATTGAACCGCTTTTAGGGGGTCATTTAAGGCCAAAGTCGAGATTATTTGATCAAATATTGACTTAAATCGTTTCTTTTGTCAGTTTAGGTACTTTTGAGAGGAATTTTACAAAAGGAAGCATTTTGGACGTTTTTGGAGCGAAAAAGTGAAGAAAACGACAAAGCCTCAAAATCATGCTGGAAATTGCACTTGACGGCGTCACAGGTTGCTCGTGACGACGTCATAACTTGACAAAGAGGTGGATAAATCAATTACTCGTGACGCACCAGAATGTTTCTGAAGAGCTCGTGATGGCGTCACGTATTAAGATGTCAAGGTCGTCACGTATAAATGCAAAGAGAGATTGCTCAGAGATCACAAAGAGTGACGGCGTTAGAAGTGGATCTAGGCAATACGAGTATTATTTTGGTGGCGAGTTGACGGCGTCACACCTATCTCTTGACGCCGTCAGGATACAAAATATATATATAGTTTTCTAGTTTTCATTCATTGTGTGCAACTTTGAAGGGAGTAAACCCTAGACGAATTTTACAGATATTTTAGGGGTTTCAACCCTTTGTTTCATCCATGCTTAATTGAAGATAAGTCTTTCATCAAATCATTCAATATGTCTATATGTTGTTTGATTATACCTTACGCTTGTCTTCTCTTTAACATGCTAGGCTAGGTTTTCTTTGTGTTTGCTTAGATGTAATGAAACTTAAATATTGATTATGGGTTGGTTGTTTGTTTATAATTGTTGTGGATGAATGAATTTGATGTTAGGCTTAAGAAAACTAGCAGACTTCCATTTGGTAACTTGCTTGAACGTCTTAAGAAACATGATCGGAGGTGTACTACGATATTTTGGTTGTATTTAATGCGTAGGTAACTACTAATGAGGCCATGTTAGGAGATAGTAGTCGACTCGACATAGGAAGAGGTAGAAGCTTATAGAGTTAGGGAAGATCGTACACGGCCCTACGAATGGTATTAAGGAATATAAACCGTCATCCATGCAATTGCAACAAACTAATCAACCTGTAAAAGATAGCTAGGGAGTAGTGAAATCTAAGTAAACACATTTTCTCTCATTATTGTTTTCGCCATAATTTAGTTTAAGTTTAGTTTATTTTATTTTGATTGCATCTTTAGTTATTTGGGTTAGTTAATTAGCAACTAATTCCGTCCACTCCTTCCAAAACTGAGATTTTTACTTGCTTTCAATAAAATATAAAAATACAAAAAGAATCATCCCTCACCTTTAAACCTAGTTTAGTTGAGTTTAACCCTAGCGAACACGATTCTTTGAGTTGAACGATCAATCCCCCGGTACTTGTCATTATACTATACTACAACGGTTAGGTACACTGCTTGGTGGGGATTGCAAGCTTCTCAAGATCCCTTGAGAGGTAAAACCTTTTGCGAGTGTGCAATTCCATGCATCAGTCTTCCATATACTTAACAGTGGTAAATGTTAGCATTATTTCCAATACTGAGTGATATTTTTCCATTTCCATTTGTGATATATACATTTATAACACCCAAGAGATAAGAGTATCCAAACACTTAATGTGAGGTGCTAGTGTATAATTTCCATGCTTGTTTTGATTAAGGTGGAACAATCATTTGTTGTAATTACTTTTATATTAGCGTTAAACGACCCCTAGCTTGTATTTTGATTAGAATAAAATCTCATTTGCTTGAGAACAAGAAAATCCCAAGTGTAAGGATATTTGAGAAGGAGAAATTTGTTACGCTTTTAGGGGGTCATTTAAGCCCTAAATCGTGATATTATGATCAATTATTATCTCAAATCGTTTCTTTTGTCAATTTAGGTACTTTGGAGAAGAATTCTGGAAAATGGAGCATTTTGGACGTTTTTTGAGCAAAAAGTGAAGAAAAAGACAAATTCAAGAATCCAAGCTGGAAATAGTACCTGACAGCGTCAAAGGTCACAAGGTGACACCGTCACATGTTGATCAAGAGGTGGATAATCACTTTACACTTGAAGCGCCAGAAAGAAATTTGGAGAATTACACGTGACGGCGTCACGTTATAAAATGCCAAGGCCGTCACGTGATAATGAAAAGATAGACGGCCCATAACATATTTGAACCAGACGGCGTCAAGAGTAGATCTAGGCAATCCGAGGAGTTGCATGGCAGCGACTTGACAGCGTCACGTCCCAAAAGGTGACGCCGTCAGCTTGTAAATTCTATATATATTTTTGGATTTTTCATTCATTATGAGGAGGAACTTTTGGGTAACACACACATAAACCCTAGCACGAATTTCAAATCTTTTTCAAGGGTTTCATACCCTTTCTTTACCCATATTTAATTGAAGATAAGTTATCCTTTAATGATTCAATATTTCTATGTGTTGTTTGATTATCTTGTATGCTTTTCTTTCTATTAACCTGCTAGCTTAGGTTTATTTGTGTTTGCTTAGATCAAATAAAATTTAGTTATTGATTATTGATTGTTGGTTTGTCATTAATTGTTGTGGATGATTGAGTTTAGCGTTAGGCTTAAGAACTATTAATGAGGCCATGATAGGATAATAAACGTGTGGTCATAGGAATAGATAGAAGCTTATAGAGTTGGGAAGATCGTACACGGCCCCACGAATGGTATTAAGGAATGCAACCCATCATCCACGCAATTGTAACAAATCAATTAACCAATAAAAGATAACTAGGGAGTAATGAAATCTAAGTAAACATGTTTTCTCCATATAAGAAGTTCCTACCATTTTATTTTCTTGTTATTTTATTTTATTTGTTGAAGTAGTTATTTAGGTTAGTTGGCTAGCAACTAATTCTGCCCACTCTTCCAATACCCGAGATATTTTACTTGCTTTCATAAAAACATAAAAATACAAAAAGAATCATCCCTCAACCTTAGACCAAGTTAGATTAGTTTCAATCCTAATAACACTATTCCCCTAGAGAACGATCAATCCCTCGGTACTTGCCAGCCACTATACTACATCGGTCAGGTACACTGTCTGGTGGGGATTACAAGCTTCTCAAGATCCCTTGAGAAGTAAAACCTTTTGCAAGGTTGCAAAACCACGCATCATTGAACTCAACTGAGACTTAAGAACTTGAATATTTGGATAATTTTTCTAGTTATCAGCAAATCATTCACATAAACCAAGACTGATGTAAACTTCTGATTATCATTTTTCACAAACAATGAATAATCAGTCTTTGATTGAGTAAATCCAAAAAAGAGAAGTGCAGAAGACAGTTTGGAGAACCACTGTCTTGGAGCTTGTTTAAGTTCGTACAATTATTTTTACTATTTGGATTATAGTAAATTTTATGTATACAAGTTTAATTAGTTTAAATGTGTGTTTTTTTATTTCAATTTTTTTTTTTAAAGATATGTTAAATGGCAATAACACTTACACTCTGTTCTCAAGTAAAAATTTGGAGAGGAATTGGAAGAAAAGTTAAGTAAAGAAAGGACTGGGGAGGAGTGGAAGAAACTTATGATTACATTTCATTTTCTTGATTGAAAAAAAAAAAAAAGAAAAGAAAAAAAAAAGCATTAACTAAAGGAAATTTACAAATACACCCAATTATGCATAACTTGCACAAAAACATATTTACATATATCAACTATCGAACAATTTACTCATATGTATAACAACAAAAAAAAATGTGACCCATTAATATTTACCATGAAATATGAACCATTCTTATCTAATTTAACTATTCAAAAAAACATCAAATTGCAAAGCCTTAAGCTTTAATAACCCAAACAAACCTCGAATCTACCATTGTCTCAAACTGTCAGTTTACCAACATTTTATAATCGAAATACAATTTCCTTCAACAACAAGAATTGGTGATTTACGGTTAACACATTTTGGGTTATCACAGGAAAAGATGGGTTATCACATAAAGTAAAGATGTGGACATGAAATGAGAAAAAAATGATATAACTAGAAGAAATGAGGGAGCAGATTTGAGATTTTGAAGTATGTTTTTCCAATTTAAGAGATAATGGTGTGTGATAATGACTTTTTGGTCAAAAAATAAAAATAAAAATTGCAATGTATTTTCTCATGCTTCAACCACCCGCACATTTTTGGGATGGACACTTTGAAAGAAGAAAACATTGAATGTCCCATCCATTTAGTTCCTTTTTCCTCCTTTACTTTCTTCACAAAATCTTGAGAACAAAACAATTTTTGCGTTTCAATCCTTTACTTTGATTCCTCTTGTTAGTTCAAATATTACGATATTTAAACTAAATGGTTTCTTCAATTTTAATAATGACAAAACATGTAACTTGTAATGCATAACGTAGATTTCCATCAATGCATACTTACATCAACACATCTCGACGTCTCAAATATGCTTCAACAAAGTTGTAGATTTCCATCCCGATGTAAATCAATCAAGGTATGGACAAACAAATCTACTACTTGACAAATGATCAAAGGATTAGGGTAAACTGCAAAAATGCCCCTAACATTTGGGAAAAATGCAAATATGCTCCTCACACAAGATAAAATGTACGCGACAAGGTTTCGATTTGCAAATAATGCCCCAAGTGCGTCACTGTTGATGCAAAAATGGTTTTTTCGCTAACGCTCGTTACAAAATCCTGCTAAGTGCTAGTCATGTGCGTTGCACGTGAGGGTAATTCCATCATTTTACTGTTCACGCCATCAAATCCAACTGACAAGCTCACTACCACACTTACACTTGTGTTGAGGGACATTTTTTGCAACTAAAGTTTATCGTCTTTCATTCTTATACAACACGAGTAAGCATTAACTCATACAAACCTACTAACTACTCATCATCTTGTTGCAACCAAAAATCTTGTTAACCTGCAAAAATGGTTCTTTGCGCCTGCGGTCTTCAATGTGTCGTCAGAACTTTTTGGACGAATAGGAATCCTGGTAGTCGGTTCTACTCGTGCCCAACATACGTAAGTTTGACTCTTAATCAAAACTGTAACACCCCCAAAATTCGTACAGCGGAAGACTTAACAAGTTTTCGGGGTGCTACTAAAATGGGTAAAAATCACAAGTATAGATAGCAAGATAGCATAGATATGAATGTAAAGAAAGGTCAACATTTAGTTATAGAGTTTACATTCATCCAAAAGTAATTATAGGAAAGCCCATAATAAAGAAAAGATAGATCCATAATATGAAAATCAGAGTTTTGATTGATCCCTCAACCATGCTGAGTGCCAAGCCTCCGAAGTCCAAGTTATGCAAGCTAGCAACTAGTTACCTGAGAAAAACATGCTAAAAAGGTCTGCTTTCGCTGGTGAGTTCATAGGTTTAGGTTATAAAGCAGTTGTGGACCTGAAGAGTTATTTGCTAAGTGTGACTAGAGGCAGATACGGTTTCTACATTCCATCATCAATCCAAACTCAAATCAATTCCATAACATTTGTTATATAGTAGTTGTGTTAGTGGTCCCCTCAGCGGTCACTAGCTAGGCAACAGTTATAGTAAGGAACCACCCATTACTACCCTGGTCTAGGCCGAAAGTAGATATCCATGCTTAGCTAGGCAATAGCTATAGCAAGGGATTGCTACCCTAGTCTAAGGCAATATCTACCACATATCTAACCTTAACTAGCCAACACTAATAGCAAAACAAAAAGTTTGTAGTAGGTCCGAGAAAATAGTTTGCATGTTTTCTCTCCCATGTTTAGAAAGCAATAAAGATATGAGTAAAAGTGGGGATATGGAACTCACCTCAAGTCAAGCAAGCAGAAATCAACAAGTATGAGAATGTAAGAGAGCAGCTAATACGGTACAACAACTATGGACTTGGCATAATATATATATATATATATATATATATATATATATATATATATATATATATATATATATATATATATATATATATATATATATATATATATATAGACTTAGCTTAATATTGTTCCAAATACTATTGTACTCCCATAGTTTCCCAAATAGTTTCAGTTTATTTTCCCAAAAATGTTTGTTGAAAAGTATTAGTTGTTGTTTGGTATCGTTTGGTATCGGCGGGTGTGGCTGTTAGAGACAAAGTCTCGACTCAAGTGAACTCAGGCCAACAAACAAGTATGCCAAGTAGGTTCACATATGTTCAAGTCAAGTAATGCATATCGACATATAGCATCAGTCAAGTCAAGTAGTTCAAGTATTCCACATAACAAGTAATGTCAAATATGCCAAAGCTAAGGTCAAATGATATGACCTTATGAGCCGATAAGTTTTCGTAAGAAGGGTCAATCTCTCATCAAATTCGTCAACTTGATAAGCTTAACCATTCTTCCGTTTACTTATTGATTCTAAAGTTATATCGCCTAAATAGTTGTAGGATATATTTCTCACTAATAGTATAATTTAATATATTTATTGGGCTTCTATTGGGCTCGTCAGTCCAATAGATCCAATAACGGTACTAAAATGACATATTAATGTTAAATTGATCCGAAACATACTAACATTTGAGGTGTAATAAATACCCTAAGTATAGTATATATACATCCTAGTTCCACGTGCAATCAAATATTTAATAACTCACGTCAAGAAAATATTTTGTTTTTGGAGAGTCCTTTTGTTTCTATTTCAAAACAATTTCCATTTTAATTTCATAAATCAACTTGTTGTATAATTAATAATGTTTCTGATAATTATTAATCTAACTTAATAGTTAATAGTTATCGTTAACGTTATTATTTATAACTTTACTTATTTAGTATATAAGTGAACACATATATGTACGTTGGTATACATATATACCTAGACTTATATATATATATATATATATATATATATATATATATATATATATATATATATATATATATATATATATATATATATATATATATATATATATATATATATAAGGAAAGTGAATATGAGACTGTCTCATATCTAAGCTTACATGCGAAACCATAAAAAATTACGTCGTTCTAACAAGAAAAACATCAAGTATATCTCATTTGTATCATGTCCTTCATAATATTAGTGTTTTCTCTTGATTTCATCACAATATCACTTAAGTTGGGTTCACGTTGTTACATGCATTTTCTACATCACATTGTTAGGTGAATTCATTAACTAAAAAATTAGCTATAGATTCTACAATGGTTTGATTTAAATCACCATTAAAATGCGTTTTACTATGCATATATTAGTCCCACTATTCAAATTTTGAAAAAATAATAACCAAAATAACACAATTTTTAGTAAATTTTGATAGTTTCGCATGTAAGCTTAGATGTGAGACAGCCTCTTATTCACATATATATATATATATATATATATATATATATATATATATATATATATATATATATATATATATATATATATATATATATATATATATATATAAGTTTAGCGTTATAATTGATTTTTAGTGAGTTATTATCTAATTGAGTCCACCTGTCCGAGTCATCACTTCCCGGTCCACATAATCAAGCAAAGTTCAATGTCCAATGTTACGACGTTGTCGAAGTCAACCAAGACTAAAAAGTCAAAGTGACACCGACGTTGCACCAAAGTCAAAATCAATGTATATAGTCACAAGTAAATATACTTCGTCCCATCATCAATATCAGTGTTGTAAAAATCGGCCATGGCGGCCGATATGGCGGCGCCATGGCGGTTGGCGGTGGTCCACCGCCACGATATTTCCCATATCGGTCTAACTTGGCGTTTTGGTCAAAATCGGAGCTTGGCGGTCAAAATCGGTCAAAAATCGGCCTTGGCGGCGGTCGGTCAACGCCGGTCAACGCCAGATCTGGGTTTTTTTTTTTTTTTTTTTCAGATTCACGCCGGTCAACGCCGTTTAACTTCAGATCTAGGGTTTTTTTTTTCATATTTACTTCAGATCTAGCCTAGATCTAGGGTTTTTTTTTTTCATATTCCTTTATAATTTATGTTGTATTTCAAAAATATACATAAATTTCTTTATAATTTATGGTCTCCGATATATCACTGATATATCGCCGCCATATCGGTCTTGGCGCTTGGCGATGGTCGACCGCCGAGGTACCGCCGAGCGATATTTACAACACTGATCAATATCATTTCCACTCTCAACAACTACAACAATACGAGACCGGCTACGGCTCTCAAGACTAACCTTTCTCTGTCATCTAATTTCCACATCAACACTTCCCAAAATCCAAACTACTCCACAAAACTCTTTCCCATCGTCTCAAAATTCAACCAAATAAGCTTCAAGTCAAACAAAAGTCAACCAACATATTAAGACAAGTTTCAATATTACCATTTTAGCCAAAAGTACATAACGGCAACTATATATGTCAAAAACCTCAAATAATTCACAACAAATGTAACCAAACAATAACATAACAAGAAAAATAACACGAGTCGGCCACAAGGGTCATTGACCGTGACCATGGGGTCTCCGTATGAGCCCCAACGAGCCAACCACTTGGCCTCTTGGCCTTGTGGGTTTTGGCTACTCAACCAAACACACCCTAAGTGTGTCAAACTTGTACCAAAACATAACCAAATCACCAAGTATGCATCAAGGATCAACCATAACACTCAAACTAAGTCAAAAACATCAAAACCCACTAAAATTCGTGGGTCAAACCCACAACCTAAATCTAATCCGAAACCAAACATGCCCAAATTGATACCAAAGTTATTTGTTTCTTGTTTTTATTAACCAAAAAACCATTAAAATATAAAAACCCACTTAGTTTTAACCCAAAATTACAAGATTCTTATAAGTTTGACTCGGATTAAAGTCAACCCACATGAAAAGTTAACTAGCTCACCTTTTCTTCTTAGATCTACAAGATTTGAACAACAAGGAAGGTATATATGATGAATAGTGGTTCGAATTTGATGGGAAAGTGGTGATAGAGGTTGTTTGGTGATGTAAAACTTATACTAGGATGATGAGAAAGTGATGGGGATTAATTTGGTAAAGTTGGATGATAAAAATTTATGGATTTGGTGTGTGTGTGTGTGGGGGGGGGGGGGGGTGGTGGCCGGCGGCAACAAGAGAGGGAGAGGGAGAAGGATTTTTTTTTTTTTTTTTTTTTTTTTTTTTTTTTTTTTTTTTTTTTTGTGAAGATGAAATGGGGTGGAAGAGATAGGGTTAGGTTTATTAGCTATATTTTGTGTTTATTGCACTTTAGTCCCTAATTTGTTAGTTATTTAGCTACAAGAGGTTGGTGTAGGGACTAGTGGTAGAATTATTAAAATCTCTCCCGGTTTCACTAGTTTACATTTATGGAAAAATATTAGATGTTACCGGAAGTGTTTTTAAACCCTTCTGTTAGTTTTAGATATGTTTTTCCATAAAAGGTTATAACAAATACGTTTATAAAATAAAACGTAATGTTTTCTTAATTTTTGTTGACATAATCAAGTCACGGCTAGGAAAATGTGTCATGGCCACTCTTGGGTTCATTCTAGTTGTTCTATGGTTAGTATTTCTCTAGTTCTCAATTGTTTGAACTATAACTATGTTTGTTAAGGGAAATATAACTATTAAATCTTTATGTTTTGTTTATTAGGATTTCTAGTGCCAAAGTCACGTAGTGCCTAAGTTAAGGGATAAAATATACCAAATAGCATGTAAGGTGCTAAACATGCCATATAAGCTTCTAGTTTCCACATAAAATCACAAGACTCAATAAAATTTATCACTTGTTCATATGTTATGTTTATGAAAATGTAATGTGGTGAGTTTTGAAAAGGTACCCTAAATTACCGATTGTCACAGAAACAATAATAATGTTACATTTTACAAGTTGCCTATGGTTTCTTCTTTTTAATTACATTTCTTTCATTTGTACAGAACTCTAGTTGTCTCTTCATCGGGTGGGTGAATCCACCCATGTGCGACCGATCTCTAGACATCATCCCTGGTCTACTTAGGACCAGGGAAGCTTTGGAAGATGCGCTGGCTTTAGATTAGGAGAGGGCCGACTATGAGGAGCACCGGGAAAATGAGGAGGAGAGCCGGGCAAACCAAGCGGAGCTTTGGGCAAATATGGAGGAGCAGCAGGCTAAGAAGCTGAGGAAATACCTTATCATCAGTTGGGTTATCTTCGCTTCTTATGTTTACTTGCAAAGTTAACCGTTTGGTGTTGGTTAATGTGGGTTGTTTTTTAGATTTATGGTAGTTAATGGTGTTTATGTTAGGTGTTTATGAACAATGTACTTTGTTGATGGTTGGTTATGCAGTTAATGTACATTATGGTATCACATCAATGGTTCAAGTATCTTTAATTATCTTATTTGATTTGTGATATTTGTTCATTAAGTATGATTATGATTATTTATGATTCGTGTTCTTTATTTGTTAAGTAGGAGTATGATTTCACCAATATAACAATTGATGGAGTAGGAATGTATCTGTTATGTGTTGATAATGAACCAGTGGAATGAAGCAGCAATATTTTACTTGTTTCATTCTTATATAACACAATTTGCATTATGTTTATCCGAAATACACAAGTTTTTCCAAACATCATGTTTCTTGAATTACATCTTTCATATTTAGAGGATTCATCCAAACACATCATCTGCTTTTGACTTCTTAGTCACCTCCTTTTGTAACAAATGACCTGGTCTCTTAGAACTTTCCACCACCACGCCTGTTTCCATGGGCACAAATCTGGCTGATTTCTTTTTAGCTAAATTATACAACTCTTCAATCTCCCCATCATCTAAACGAGCCAAATCTTTGAGTTTCTGATTGTCCATATTCTTTAGATACATTCACATGTTTCTCCTTCTTTGAGCTCTGGTGGGTGGTCTGTTTTGGTTTTCTTTAAGTCTTTCTGCTGCATAGTTTTTTTTTTTTTTTTTTTTTTTTTTTTTTTTTTTTTTTTGCTACAATAATTTCAGCTAAACACTTAGACCTCTCTTCCTCTCTTCAATAGTAAGTGATGCCCATCTTCTTGAGTTAATCTTTGAGCCAGCTCAAAATCAGCATCACATTGAGCCATTTCATCATCATACTCTTCATCTAGCTGGGCCTGTAACTTTTTGGCAACTTCTGCATCAAACAAAAGTAGCTCTTTTGTTGACATAGGAGCAGCTTCTTCCACTAATATACTCTTTCCTTTTCCCTTACAATGTGGTTGTTGTTGTGTGGTGATTGTTGTTGTTGTTGTTGATGGTTCTCTGATACTCACCCCTTTTGTTGTAGGTATAGTAGTCTTCAATTTAGTGAGTGCTGCAACCGTAACAGCCTCTGTAACACCCCCAATTCATGATGCAGCGGAATTCAACTTGGGTGTTACTCGACGGCACAACAGTCATAATAATAGAAAACGATCTCTAACCGAGTCGTAATAAAAAGAGTTGTCATTCATATTATTCAAATGTATCAAAGTTTACATAGTAAGGTCCCAAAATGATCCATTGTTTCAAAACACATCAATATAAAGTCTATGATGTTTTTATTGAATGACATAATAGTTTATAGCCTTCTTCCTTCAGTAAGTGCCCTTCCCGCTCCATTCTTGATTATCATGGACCTGAAATACATGCTTAAGAGGTCAACACAAAGGTTGAGTGAAATTCATAGAGTTTGTTTATCGGTTGAACACAATATGTTGGTAGTAAGAGTTAATTAGACTCATACTCATGTTAGAAAACAAAACAGTTATTATTATGTACTAAGCTCATGCAACCAAGACGTTAACGGGTACCAATATCAATCGGTGGTTATGTTGCCCCGGTAAGTACTTTGCCGTCATACTTAAATGTTCAAATATAGTGCATTTGTTGAACTAATCTACTCAAACAAATGGGATTCGTCAATCCCAATAGGCCTATTCACAATACTCGCGCTCACTAGTTCTAGTGATTAAATGGTTCATGATAGGGGCCTAGGATTGGCAAGGTAGGTACTTAGTAATAATAAAACAATCAGGCAGCATACAGTTTCAAAGCATTGTGTTCGGTTTAGAAATAGCATGTATTCCCCCCAAGGGTTTGTAAAACATTGAAATAATGTAAAGTGGGGCTATGAACTCACCTTAAGTACGATAGCAAGTAATGAAGGTGATGGTCGGATTGTGTAGGTTTCTACGAGCAACCTATAATAGAATGTTGCGACTTAGGATTTGTGTAAAGAATATAACGGAGTGCCTATATATATATCTTGCATTTAGTCCATGATGAGGTATGATGTATATTTGTAAGTCTTTGAAAGAAAGATTTATGAACATGTATGTTTTGGTATATCGTTTACTACCGTTCGGGCTAACATATTTCAGAAGTCATGTTAGTAAGCGTTCGAGGAGCCAGGACACTTTAACTCGTAAATCCATAACTCATCTCGACGGCTTACATAATGAACTCCTCACATGAAGCTCCCTACTATTGTAGTAGTTGATAAAGTATATAGATATAAGTTTTGATCCGAAAAAGTTATATGTCCGATATTTGGATAAACTTAGGAAAGTTTATAGTACATGAAGATTGTTATTAGGGTATGATTCATAAGTTTTGTATGACCATTTGTCTTGGTAAAATCTCATGGTTCCCTTTTAGGTGAAGTAGATCCAAATTGCTTGTTCATGTTATCGGCTAATTCATTGTTTCATGTTTACGCCTATGTAAGTTGGTATGGTCATTTCGTCATGGCCTAGCCATGACCTTTGGTCCTTGTTCCAAGGTCATGAGACCCAACCTTAGCTCTAGCCATGGTGGTGGTCTTGTTTATAGGTCATAATAACTCTTGTTCCATTGAAAGTATAACAATAGTATAGTGACTTAAAATATGTAAATAGCTGTTAAGAAACTGAGAAATATCTCACTCAGAAGGTGACTTAAAATATGTTAGGGTTTGGAAGATTTTTGGTGAAAAATAAGCTAACTAGGGTTTCTATCTTGAACTAACTCTTGAACCTTGCAACAAATTAGAAGACTTAAAGCTAAGTGTGAGAGGTGTTGGTGTGTTGTGATGGCCGGCCAAGGAAGGGGGGAGAGGGGGGTATTTATACTCTTATGAGGAGGTTAGTTTACTAGATATTATCTTGCCAAAACAACACATGTAACCATCCTAGATCACAAGCCATAAGATCAAGCCACCAAGGGTGTGACTCCCCCCCCCCCCTTGTGGCGGTTCCAAAGGGATAAGGGGGGTTGAGGTGGCTTGGCTTGATAAAAATCTAGATATTATGTGAATTTTGACTCCGGGAAATGCCAACCGTAAATGATTAGGCCTCAAAACGTAAAACCGGGTGTCGTAAAATTATGAAACTTTAAAGTATTGTTAGAAATGTCCATATGTCCCATAATAAAATATAAAATGGGTGATAAGTTCCATTTGGGTGGTAAAACCTGCTAAAAGCTGGAAACACGGGTCTAAAACGCGTAATACGTAAAATGTACGAATATTGCGTAAAACTGAGAAAAGTAAAATGTTACTTTTATAATATGCTAAAAATGATTTAAAATGATTTATAATGTCTAGACTGGGCTCAGTCTGGTGTCGGTTGGTCTTAAATGTCTTTTAGACATCAAACCGGAAGCCTAAAAATCACGAGATGACTTATAAAATCAAAGAATGATTTTTAGTCAATGGAGGAGGGAAAAATATGTTGACTTATTTTAATAATTTGAAATCTCAAATCATCTTAGAAACGCGGTGCAGGTAAAGGCTAGGGTTACGGCTGAGTAAAAACGCGTAAAACTGAAAATTCCAGTTTTTTCACGGCCGAGGTTTATTCTGGTCATATTTTTCTCAGTCATGATTTATTCTCAAATAAATCATAAGTGTATTAAACATTTTTCTGATGTGGGGTCACCTGACGGAATCAAATTTCGTTGTGCGTGGAATTTCTGATTGACGTTTTACCCTAAAACGGGTAATTCTGTGTAATTCCTTAATAACTTTCACGAAACTGATCTGACGAATGTCAAACATTTAATTTGCCATGGAAATGATTTATCACTCGAGAATATGAAATAAAAATCAACTTTCGGGAAAATTTCAGAAAGAAATGAATAGTAAAAATGAATAGTAAATTTCCCGGGAAAAGTAATTAACCTGAATTTGCGAATTGTTACAGCCTCTTCAAAAGAAGATGCAACAGCAGAAACTTCAATACTGGCAGTTTTAACTTCAACTTCCTTAGCAAATTCAACAAATTCACCAGCAACCATTTCAGGATAATGTTCATCCCCAGCAATAGTTTCTGCAACATTTAAGTAATTCCCCTCATCATTTAACTATTCATGTTCATCATTTACCCCAATTTCCACATCAACCATCTCTTGATCCTCCCCTGAAACTTTGCTGTCATTCATCCCCTGTTTGGAGGCATCCTCCCCTAAACTAGAATCATTATAAGAAGATTCAACCCTAGCAGCAGAACCAACTTTACGTAACCTTTTCAGCTTTTATGGTGTTGACCTCTGTATCCCTTTAAGATATCTAACTCTCTGCTTCAACCCTTTGATTCACCCCAAATGTGCAACCAAATTGCCTTAGCCTTCCGTGTATGCACTCATATTTAGTGCATTATTGTTATTTGTTTAAACCCTTAGTTAATTGTCTAATTGATTACATGGTTGCTAAGTCGAGTCATTTCTTGTACATATTGTTTTGGGACGATTGGGACTCATAGGTAAAGTACTTGTGTTATGGAGTAATGGGGAAGAACATTATATATTACCCTGTAGGATTGTGGTTTTGATTGATTATTGTGATTCGGGAGGTCGGGTACAATGAAAGAATAAGAACTCCATGGTTAGTGAGAGAGAGAGTATAGAGAGAAGGGAAAAACTATGTGTTTATTGATAATGAAAGAGTAAATTACACAAAGAGTCTCACCCTCCTAGTGAAGTCTAGGAGGGCTTATATAGCCTAACACAAACATACTATGGCAATATTACATAACAAGTCCTTGTGTTTTAGCTAAATGGGATAACTAATGTAATCCCGATAATGTTGTCACATTTAACTGTTAGGAGCGATCCCAACAATCTTCCCCCAATGTGGCAACATAAGGGATTACTTACAACATTTCCTACAAGTACAAATAAGAATAAAGAAATGTCTTCATAAGCTCTTCAAATTGCTGAGGATGACGACAGTTGACGCTCTTTGTCCTTATCTTGTACCTCGGCTTGAGAACTTTATCTTCACTTGCAGGCAAATGATGTAATATGCATGAAATGGATTAACTTCCCCCCAATTCATGCTGCATGTCTTTAGCAGCTTCTTCGTACACTTCTTTTTGGTGAAGTTTCTGAATCAGCTTCCCCCCAAATTGACAACCGTCTTCAGCAGATTCGAAACTTTGATGTAGTCCACATGTCTTTTAACTATTGAAGTTTTAAGTATGCAGCGGAATTTGTAGATGACACCGTAAACCACACTAAGCAAATCTGACTAGTCACTTAATCACAGTTATGCTCTACGCGGAAGCTCCGTTCGGGGGTAACGTGCAAGAAATCAGCAAGATCTTCTCACTTATGCAGGCTACTTTGCACTTCACAACCCGCGAGAGTTGAAACGATTACACCAAAATCACAAAACTGAACCACTGATCATCTCTGCGGATGTCTCTCCGGTAGTATTAAAATTGTAAGCTCGATCACGTGAGTCTATTATGCGTCCCTGATGTGCACATTTCTTCCCCCTAATTGCAGATCCTCGTGGAAAATGAGTGTTTTCGCAAAGAAATCAAGACAAGTCAAAGAAACAAAATAACACCCACTCTATCTTCCCCCACGATGTCTTCGCGGAATCGGAAGCATACACACTATGTTTACGATGGAAACGGAGGTAGCGTAACCCCATATGTCCAATCAACCTATTGTGTGTGAAGTATCATAAATAACCCGTGAGAATCAACTTCAAATGACATCTCTACTCTTTTATACTCCTTTCAATTAACTCATTACCGACCCCATTATCATTCTGACGGCTTTTTGTAGTGACTACTGATGGAGAAAACCGAATATAATGAACTTGATACTGAAGTAAAATAACCCGAACTTGTGACTTAAACTTGCACTATTGTCTGACTAAGAACCAATACTGAGAATTTCAATAAAGGTAGAATCATATACCCATCTAACCATCCTTAATTGTATATGAACTTCTCTCGAATTATCCACATCTTTTGGTGACACTTGAGCACTACAAGGTAACTCCTTTAAAGTGATAGCTATACACTGTGAGCACAACAACGTAACTCCTTACATCAGGTATAACTAGACAACTCAAGTCTTTGGTCATTTGTACGGATAAAAGCTCGAACAAGGATCTCGAATAATCATGCATCCAACCAACCCCGATATCTTCAGATACCAAGTACACACACCCGTGAAATTCCACTTCAACGTCAAATAAATAATAAAGAATTATCGCCGTAGTCACATCTTGCGGTTAAATGCCCAAAAAAACTAGCCTTTTGACGGTTTTAAGTGAATCTGATAATGGTTTCCCGATCTTGTCAAAAAAATGTATCCCCGTGAATTTTTTTTTTTTTTTTTTTTTTACATGACCAAAATACCACTCTTTTGCCAATAATAATATACCAAAATGCACAGTAATACAATACTTTTGACATTAGATACTGTTTAGCCATATGCATTCTTGATATAACACTAGCCCAATTATATGGTTTATTGAAATTCTAGGCCCAGCTGGTGTCATCCAATATTCCAATTGCTATTCTCGGGCCCATAACGTGAAAGAAAAAAGGCTAATCCAAACATCAGTAATTATTATAACCTGTTATAATACTCATAATCCCTAATTTTTTTCTCTCATAAGTAACCCAAAATCACGCCACCCTTATCCCTTTTCTATCACACATTTTACTCCGCCCCCCACATCTCATTACTCTCACCTACTTATAAATCTAGGTCTAGCTTTGAATCATCACACCCATCAAACCGATTATCACCCCTTTCAATCGAACCACTCAAACATAACAACAATTGTACGCAACCTATATCTTCATTTGCTACTCAATCCAGATCAAGAAATCAACACAAAGTCTTCAAGATCAACATGTGGGTCTCAGGTAGGTGGTACTTATGTTTGATTAGTGTTTCATTTGAACGAACCAAAGAAAAAAGGAAGTAACATAATTGTTATCTTTCTATTTCTTTTTAGTTTCGGATAGTGACTGAAGTTATGATTCAAATAATGATCGATGATGACTTGGTTTTCTCGTTTATGAATATTTAATGGTTCTGAAAATCTCATAAGAGATGCGAGTAAAAAACCAATCTGAGACCCTTTTATTTTCCTGCTGTTTGAATCGAGTCATGGTATAGTTAGGTGAGTATTGATTGAGTGAAGGTGAGGGTTTGGTTGTGTCTAGGTCCAGGATTTGGTGGTCATATTGGGCTGGTTTCTTGGCAGTGGACAATCTTCATTCTTTTAATTTCATTTTAACATTTAAGGACCAATTAAGATTTTACATCTGAGGTCAAACAGGTTGTTGGTATTTGGCTTTGTAGTCGTGGTCTCTTGCATCTTCTCTTCATCTCATTTATTTCTGTTTTGGACACTCTACGCATAACATTACGCGTAACCTTGCAAGATGAGTTTTGCGTAAAGTACTTTATGCGTAGACATGCTTTACGCAAAAACTTGGTCTTTGGCGTAAACCTTATCTTTTGCGTAAGAAAGGGGTTTTATGCCTTAGTTGAACCTTACGCATAACTTTCCAAGTTATGCGTAGTAATTTTGAAGACTTTCGCGTAAGAAGAGGGTTTTGACCCGTTGACCATTTTCTGCGTACTTTTCCGATCAGATTCCGGCCAAAAAATTCCGAGCAGCATTTCCGATGAGTTTTCAGACCTATTTCGACCATGTATATGACCAGGAATAATAATATTGACCACGTTTGACCATTTAACTTGCACGGTAACGGTACAAAATACTCATAAAAATGATGTAAAATTGTTTGGACATAAAGATGACATAAAGCAGTTTTTTGAAAACTGTTATATAAGCTTATGAGACTATTTTGACCACTTTTTTCTGATACATAAAAGCTGTTTAGAAACTGTTACCATTAAATATTAGAAAAAAAAAAATTCCAAATCTAGAAAAAAAATGTATAACAAAACAACTTAAACATGATTCGAACCACAAAAGAATACAACTTTTGACAAGATAATACCACAAAATCAACCAAATACAAAAACCAAGGCTCTGATGCCACTTGTAGGATCGTGGTTTTGATTGATTATTGTGATTCGGGAGGTCGGGTACAATGAAAGAATAAGAACTCCATGGTTAGTGAGAGAGAGTATAGAGAGAAGGGAAAAACTATGTGTTTATTGATAATGAAAGAGTAAATTACACAAAGAGTCTCACCCTCCTAGTGAAGTCTAGGAGGGTTTATATAGCCTAACACAAACATACTATGGCAATATTACATAACAAGTCCTTGTGTTTTAGCTAAATGGGATAACTAATGTAATCCCGATAATGTTGTCACATTTAACTGTTAGGAGCGATCTCAACATACTCCCGTATGTGCGTTAATCTTAAAAAGTACTCCAAGTGTTTTGATCATCTTGATTCGAGTCATTAGAATAGTTGATTGTAAAGTATGTAAAAGTTCAAGTGTAAAGGGGCGTAACTCCCCTATGATGTATTATTTTGGATGGTAGGGTAAAAGTGTATGCAAAAAAAATGAAAAAAAAATAGAAAAAGAAAAAGAGAAAAAAAAACATACGGACTACCATCCCGTTTCACTCTATGTTTGTTTTATGTTTTTGTTATTTTTTATTTATTAGCTTAAGTCAAGTCGAGTCTTGGCTTAGCAACGCCATATTATACATGTAATTAACCAAGATGATTAACTCGCCACCAGTAAAAATTGCCTTTATCCAACAAAACCGTTTTTACCATATCCCTACACCTCACGTTATAACCCTTTAAAAGACCTCTTTGATAGTTCATCCTAGGTGCTTACGCCAAGTGGTGGAGGTTTGATCCTTTCCCAAGCCTATGGTAATCTATTTGCTATGACAGGTAGGGAGAGATGTTTTCCATTTCCTTATTGTGATATATACTTTATTACACCCGGGAGATGTGAGTATCTAAACACTATTTGTGAGGTGCTAGTGTATAACCTCCGTGCTTGTTTTTGGTTTTAAGTGGAACAATTATTTGTTGTAATTACTTTTATCTTAGTGTTAAATGACCCCTAACTTGTATTTTGATTAGAATAAAAGCGCATTTGCTTGAGGACAAGCAAATCTCAAGTGTAATCGTATTTGATAAGGCGAAAAGTGTACCGCTTTTGGGGGTCATTTAAGCCTGAATTCGTAATTATTTGATCAATTATTGCCCTAAATCGTTCCTTTTGTCATTTTAGGTACTTTTGAGAGGAAATTTACAAAAGGAAGCATTTTGGACGTTTTTGGAGCGAAAAAGTGAAGAAAACGTCAAAGTCTCAAAATCCTTGCAGGGACAGTACCTGACGGCGTCAAGGCAATGCAAGTGACAGCGTCAAGAGTGGCAAAAGAGGTGGATGTGGAAAATACACATGACGGCCCAGAGCATTCTCAAAGTAATTTGGCCTGACGGCGTCACCAAGGCCGTCAGGGTCAAAACACATGTGACGGCCCAAAGTATATTTACACATGACGGCGTCAGAAGTAGATCTAGGCAATACGAATTTTATATTGGCGGCGAGTTGACGGCGTCACAAGCTAAAACGTGACGCCGTCAAGGTGTAAAATCTATATATACTTTTCTAATTTTCATTCATAAGGGTGGAACTTTTGGAGAGCTTATTTGTGATAACCCTAGACGAATTTTCTGTAATAATAAGGGTTTCAACCCTTGTTCCACCCATGTTCAATTGAAGATAAGCTTTCCAATAATCATACAATATGTCATGTGTTGTGTGATTCAATCTTATGCTTTTCTTCTTTTTAACATGCTAGGCTAGGTTTTTATTGTGTTTGCTTAGATGTAATGAAACCTAGATGTTGATTATTGGTTGATGGTTTGTTTATAATTGTTGTGGATGATTGTATTCGATGTTAGGCTTAAGAAAACTGGCAGATTTCCAATTGGTAGCTTGCTTGAACGTCTTAAGAAACATGATCGGAGGTGTACTATGATTTATGGTTGTATTTAATGCATGAGCGAATTCTAGTGATCCCATGTTAGGAGCTTTTAGTCGGCTCGACATAGGAGTGAAGTAGGAGCTTATAGAGTTAGAGAATTTCGTACACGGCCCTACGACTAGTATTAAGGAATATAACCCGTCATCAATGCAATTGTAACAAGCTAATCAACCGGTAAAAGATATCTAGGGAGTGATGAAATCTAAGTAAACACATTTTCTCTTATTATTGTTTACACCACAATTTAGTTTTAGTTTAGTTTATTTTATTTTATTTTGATTGCATCTTTAGTTAATTGCGTTTGTTGACTAGCAACTAATTCCGCCCACTCCTTCAATACACGAGATTTTACTTGCTTTCATAAAAATATAAAAATACAAAAAGAATCATCCTTCACCTTTAGACCTAGTTTAGTAGACTTTTTAATCCTAGCGAACACTATTCCTGAGTTGAACAATCAATCCCCCGGTACTTGTCACTATACTATACTACAACGAACAGGTACACTGCCTAGTGGGGATTGCAAGCTTCTCAAGATCTCTTGAGAGGTAAAACCTTTTGCGAGGGTGTAATTCCACGCATCATTCTCCCAAAAGTTCCACACTAATGAATGAAAATTAGAAAACTATATATAGATTTTACAATCTGACGGCGTCACGTTATAGCCTGTGACGCCGTCACCTCACCGCCAAAACTCATCTCGGATTGCTCAGATCCACTTCTGACGCCTTCCCCTTCTATTTTGTTCTGGGCCGTCTCTCTTTAGCATATAACGTGACGGCCTAGGCGTCACAAAGCATGACACCGTCACGTTTTAAATCATCACAACTTTCTGGGGCATCTCGTGTAATTTCATATCAACCTCTTTGTCAAAGCGTGACGCCGTCACCTCGTAAATGGTGACGCTGTCAGGTACAATTTCCAGCATGTTTTTGGGACTTTGTCATTTTCTTCACTTTTATGCTCCAAAAAAGTCCAAAATGCTCCCTTTTCCAGATTTCCTCTCCAAAGTACCTAAAATGACAAAAGGAATTATTTAAGGCAATATTTGATCAAATAATTACGGATTAGAGCTTAAATGACCCCCTAAAAGCGTAACACTTTTTGCCTCATCAAATACCCTTACACTTGAGATTTGCTTATCCTCAAGCAAATGCGCTTTTATTCTAATCAAAATACAAGTTAGGGGTCATTTAATGCTAATATAGTAGTAAGAGCCAATTACTTAAAGAGATCACGAGAATTTTTTTTCCACTATATAGACCATTTTGGCTTTTTGGAAAAAAATTTCCAAAAAAAGACCACTTGAAGGCACGACTCCATTAAGATCCTGACATGTGTCCAATCTTAAGATTTTTTACCAACTATTATCCTGCCCTACGGGCAGACCGTAAAACACAGTAACTATTTTTTCGTTCGACTTATTTTTTCCCTTGACTCACATTAACACACGCCTCCATCCATCATCCATACATCAGTAGATCAGTAATCCATCACTATCTATCATCAACAGATCTATTTTTTCTGCTTATACAATAAATAAACAAACCTAAACCAGCTTCTTCCATCTTCTTCTTCTCCCCCTTTCTCTTAGCCCTAATAACTCTCCAAACTTTCATAAAGCAAATTCAATTGATTGAATGGATATTCATAAAAGAGGATTCCCTTTTACTAAACCCAATGGAGCTGCTAAGAAATTAAAGTCGGGTTAGTTATTATTTCCTTCTCAATTACACTTATCATTTGTTTAAGTTTTTGGATTTTTTTTTTAGTTTAGTTATGTATCTGTTTTGAGAATCAATTTGTGTATGTGGAATAGTTAGTTAATTAGTTGTTTGGATTGTTGAAATTTGGTTAATTATGAGTTTCGTCTACTCGCGTTGGTGAGTGTTGGAGTTTATGTTTCTTCAATTGATCGTTTGTCACTATTTTGGATCTCGCCTAACCAATCTTAATCATGAAAAAGGTTTGTGTTTATAGATTTGATGCTGTGAATCGTAAATGCATTTGGCATTGTTGAGTATTAGGCCGATTATGCACTTTTGTCTGCAAAATGAGCTGTTAATCGACATCTTCCGTGTGGCTTAAATGGCTGGATGTCTCTTTGTTTTAGTCGTACTTTGAAGCATCTACTAATTTTTGGGGCGATGCCACCATGTCTAAGATGATACTCGTATATACTTTCTTAGCATTTGTATTACTGTTGCCTTCAAGTCATTGTACGTCTGTGAGAATTTGATTCAATAGTTTTCTTAAGTGGTCTGTATTTTGAAACTTGGTTTATGTTTGTGGAGATTGCGAGGGTGTAAATGAAGTAGCCTAAAACTTATAGGCTGTGAATATGTCACTATTTGACATATAAAGTATAAACATTCAAGGTGAGCATAATACCTATCTGCCTTTTTTTCTAATAAAATATGGTGTAAGATAAAAACACCAAGAAAAAAAAGCCTTAAACATGCTTGGGACCAAAATTTTTGTTGTTTTCCATTCCATTGACCAGAAAAGGTTAGTACTTAATCACAATCACCATAAGTTGTCTTCAAATTAGATATTAATGCACTTATAATCTTGTTTCTATATATTATAAGAATCATAGACAAGAGATCAGAGGGATTTTATATTTAAAGTGGACCTAAGACCTTAACTCCACGTCAAATGACTATCTTTCATAAGGGGCAACTGATTGTCTTGCATTCGGCTGAAAATCTGTTTTAGCAGCTGATTTATCAACTACATGTTGGTAGTGGAATGGGGGTCAGATCATGTATCTGGTATTGAATGAGTTAGATTATGAGTTTCGTTATTATTGTAATTAAATGATGGTATTGGTTAGAATTTGCAAGCTGTTCTTTATCATTGTTGCATTGTTAGCAAATGATTGGTTTTCTGAATAACTATTTTATTGATCCTGATTAACCTAAAAAGCCTCATTACCTCTCATGAACCCTAACTGGCGCTTTTTGTGTTCATAGGTGTTACTGCAAGTGTGGGCATATCTAGCAATATGCTTATGGCTCGACTAGGTACCAGAAGTGCCAAGCCAGATTATCAATGTTACCTTCCTCGTGAAAAGGTCTGTCATGTTCTTCTTTATCTATAGATGTTATCAAGTATTATTATTGCTTATTTGGTGTTTAGTAATTGTAATCACAACAAAAAGTCACATGAGTTACCAATATCTAGTTATCTTATATTTCATAGATGAACTGGCATTACTTTTTAAATAGACCACAAACTTGTTAACGACATACATCTTGCGGATACAAAGGAGCAGTTCAGTTATCAACTTCATCAGTCTGAAAGTATTGATGTTGGCACTTCATTGATTTTTCCTGGAGATACTTGAGGTAAATTGCAAACCCCACATCTTTGTTGCGTTTTTATTTGGCAATTTCAATCCACTTAGGAATTAGCTGAATATTTTAGCTCTCGGGTAAAACAAAAATAAAAACTTTTCAAACGGGTTGAAATTCAGCAGTATGTATTTTCATTGCTTACAACCTATACCGGGTAAAAAAAAATTAAAAAAAAAAAAATAAATAAATAAAAAGATAGATGGGTCAAAATTTTATAATTCAATTAAAAAGAAATCTAAAAAAAAGAGTCACAAATTGTTCCGAATCAACGTGACTCATGCCAATAGATTACCCTTTTTGACTTGATAGTCATTTTTTCACTTCTACTAGGAGAGTATACCTCCGATGAGTCCCTAACATACGTGCTGGTAATTTTAGGGGTTAGAGCACAACTTGAACCAGTAATATCAAATATTGTTGCTGCTGTTTCAACTTCACAAACGTTGGTGATGGCAATGTGAGGCCATCTTCTTTGAGTCAGATAGACGCACTTGATGGGGCAAAATATATGGGTCACATTTTGTCCTTGGCAAAAGACCAGTTTTATGATTGCATTGTAATGGCAAGAAAGTTGAGGGTTATGCTTCAATCGACAGAAACAAATGTTGAGGAAGTGAAGAAAAAAATGCATCCTTAACACAGCTAGCTGCGAAATGGTACTAAGTGGTTAACTTGAGCTACCTAACACACCATCCAACACACACACTAACCAAACATACAGAGCATCAAACACACAAACGATCAAACACACACCTCCTTACCAAACACACAGTAGATCTGTTATTGAGCCATGTTCAATGAAAAACACACATAGTGGTGAGATATCCGCCTTTTCTTTAAATTGCCACTTTCATAAAATTCTCATGGAACTTTTAAATCAGGTTAATTGAATAAATAGCTCATCAAAAGGGTCAATGAGTCACTTTTTCTAAACAAATTGGGACTTACAAAATCATAAACTTTGTTTGTTTGTAGATAGTTGGTTTGACCAGACAGTGAATGTTAAGGTCATCATGTCAACCAACCGTGCTGTTACTTTAGACCCTGCACTTGTTCGTCCTGGTAGGCTTGACCGCCAGATTGAGTTTCCTTTGCCTGATAGATGACAAAAAAGGCTTGTGTTTCAGGTATTTTTCGGTGTCCATATCTTGGTTTTATAATGTTTTACAACTTGTGCATTAGTCCGTAGCAATCACTGGCGAGTGATTGTTATCCTCAGCAATGGTGCCAGTCATTCTTCACAAACTTCTATTTCATCGAGTTTGTCTTTCTTATAGTACTCTTTGCTCCATCACCCTTTCAGAGCACTATAAAAGGGTGTTTGGAAACTAGTGTTTGGTAACGTTTTATAAGTTATTGTGATGATGAAAGTTAGGATCAGATTATCAATTGTCATATAATGGACGGTGGAAACTAGTGTTTGGTAACGCCTAAAGATAATCAGACGTTTGATGGTTGGCAAATTCTTATTTCTAAAAAAGTTAATAAAATGATATTTCTGGGAAAAAGAAGTAGAGATGATTTGTGAAATTAAACTAAGAGTCCCCCAATTTAAGTTTATTATAGACATTGTTGGAGTCCTACAGGATTGAATACTTTCACATGTAGGTGCTTGACAAGATTCTTGTAGTTGTGGCACCAAGGTGAGTTTTATACACTACTTCTCTTACGTTGTAAAATAGATACTAAAATAATGGGTCAAACGGGTTTGGGTAAAAGCAAGTAACAATACACAAAGAACAATCATAATTTGAAGAAAATAATGAAAGAAACGTTATACCTTATTACAAAAATAGCGAAAACTACTCCCCTAAGTGTGAACTTTCCTATAATAATGTGGGTGCGAATATAGGGTATGGCTACATTTACTGCTCCTGTTATGGGTTTTCGGGTTTATTCATATGAACTGGTTATTATCCCACACGAGCGATCCGTAAATGGTATGTGTGAAGATGGGTATCTTTCTAATGGTTCAAAATATATAGAAGTCCTACTATGGTATCTTTGTTGTGTTTTTAGATGAATTTGGTACCAGATTTGATAGTACTGATCCAAGCCTAGAGTAGGAGGTAAAGGTGAAAATATGGACGGGTTGGGTAACGGGTGAAAATTGGTGAATTTCTTTAAGGGTGAGACAGATAGGGCCTGGTTGGATTCACCCGAAACACATTTTTTGTAATCAAATGATTATAAAAACTATATTATTCTAATAATAATCTAATGATCTACAGAATTAGGGCCGTTTGGAATTGCTTATTAGGACTGAATTCCGTTTCTACTTTCACTCTACAAGTTGAAAAAAATAATATGGACAAGAATGTTTCTAACCTATAATAAAATTGCACTAAAAAAATGCCCCAAATTTATTCTAAAGCTGATACCCAACTGGACCGTTTCGCCACCTTCAAATATTGATAGTACTTAGTAGAAATTAGAGTTTATAGCATGCTTATGGATGGTTTATACCTTGCGCGAATGTGCGGTGTTGGAAGCGAGAATAAAAGCTATACGTGCTTCGCGGTTTGTTCCAGCTTATCAGAGGTATATACATTTACTCGAAACACTTGTTATTGAAGTCAGTTGCAAGTATTCTCATTAAGTGATTTTTACTCTATACTGTAATGATGGCTTATTTGGCCCTCGGTTTTTCAACCAAGCAAATAGAGTTGGTATATTTCAGGGATGCATATTAAATCTTCTTTACGTGTTTTTAGCAGAAATAATCAGCAAAAGCAGGATCAGGGACGTTGTTATGATCACTTAGCTCTGAAAATCCAAAGAATAGATGAACCTCAGAAAGTAATGCACCATTTCTTTGATGAATCGCCACACAATGGCAACGCTGATCATTGCAAGAATGAAGATTCTTCCATGACTCAACTCTCAATTTCCATCCCGAGTTGTGCTCGTGACTTCTTCCTGACCTATAATGCTAATTTCACCTCTTTGATAGTTATATTATGTGCTTGATCATGTCTGAATACTTTTAACACAAATGTTGTTAACAAATACCCACATGTTCTGTCAAAAATCCCTGTTAATTTTGCTATCTTGGAGTGTACTAAGGATAATGAATTTCTCAGTTACTTATTACTCTGTAGTATTTGACAACTTCTTAGAATGATTTACTGATCATAATAGTTAAGTGCTAACCTTGTCAACCGTTATGGTCAAAATTGCAGTTGATCCAGTGAAAAAGACTAAGACAATAGTTATAAAGGTTTTATATTTTAGAAACAAATTATTTTTAGTGTTCTCCATTCCATAATGGATAGTTGGCCCGTTTTGTGATCTTTATTTCTGAGTAATGAAGCTTAAAATATGCATATTTATTCTTTTTGCTAATATTTGGACTGGTTAATCTTTACAGAAGAAGAGGAGGAAATTGAAATGCTACTGGAAAATTATCTGCAAAGCTAATATCATGGTACCTTAAGTGCTTAAAGATCAGAGTGTTTGTCATTTTGATTTGTGTCTGCGTATGATTTCGTAGATGTGGATCATGTCATAATCAAGCAAAAAGGCTTCTTGAGTCAGCAAGAGAAATGGAAGACTCGATCTCAGTTAACTTAAGGTTAGCATGAGTCTGCTAGTTCATGTCTTTGAGCACATTATTCTTCTTCTATTATAATATTATCATTAAAAAGACAATTTGATTCATCTAAGAATCGTGTATGTTTCCTTACCAGCTCTCGGCGGCTTGAGGTGAGCAGATTTTAATTGCATTCTTCAGGTTGGGACTTTTTGTGTTGCCGTTGGTACTCTAGTTGCAGGTTAAATTCTATTACTTTCGCACTTTCTGAACCCCAACCATCAACCATCATACTCGCGAAGAAAACAACTTGTTAAGGTTTGCTTCTTTTCTTTATTTTTTTCATCTTGTTGTTAGGAGTTATATACCAAATATGTAACGGTAAGTTGCCGTTTCTTTGATCGAACCGAAAACCTGTGGTTACTTTTAGCTTGGTTACTCACACTGACTTATTTGCAGATGTCTGGAACTGAGTTACTTGCTAGTCTAGAGTTGAATCAGCAGGAAGAAGAGCATGTTCATCTTGAAGCCGCTCTAAAGAAGGAGTTTGAAGACCAACGAAAGGAGGATCATCGTGAATGGCAATAGAAGCTTAAGCAGTTTCTATATATTAAGCTTCGAAGATCACCACATCCCCCTCCCACTTAATGATGGTAGTATCTTTTGGTATTTGTAGTTCAATATCCAATAATATCCTTTTAGACCTTTTGTGATGTCGAACTTGTAATTGGAATGTTAAACTTTTATGTAGATTTGCGGATTTTAAGAAATTTTTGGAATGCATTATGATAATTTTTGGATAATTTTTTTTCTCATATTCGTTAGGAAACCTATGGAGATTACCGATGTATATCCGTTGGTTGAATTTTTAGCTTTCAGTCGAGCAAAAAACATGAATGTGGCCTTAAGTCGCACAAATTTTTAGCCTTTAGTCAAGCAAAATTATTAAAAAATAACTGTATTTCTTTTTCATAAAAGTTCATAGAATCTTTAGGGTGTTTTTGTTTTAAACATTTATAAAGAAAAAAATTTATGGGGTAGTATGCACTTTATTTTAGTCGACCAAAAAACATGAAAGTGATGTTAAGTCGCACAAATTTATAGCCTTTGGTCGAGCAAAATTATTAAAATTACACTTCATTTTAGTAGACCAAAAAACATGAAAGTAGCATTAAGTCGCACAATTTTAGCCTTCGGTCGAGCAAAATTATTCAAAATTATAAGGGCAGTGTGCACTTTATTTTAGTCGACCAAAAACATTAGAGTGGTGTTAAGTCGCACAAATTTTTAGCTTTCGGTCGAGCAAAATTATTAAAATTATAAGGGTGGTGTACACTTTATTTTAGTCGACCAAAAAACATGAAAGTAGCATTAAGTCGCATAAATTTTTAGCCTTCGGTCGAGCAAATTATTCAAAATTATTTCGAGCTAAGTTTTCTAGAATATTTTTTGTATGCTATCAATGATACTACACAAATTCCAGATTTTTGATACCTAAAAATCACAAGTCTTTGAGTTCAACAAACAAATACATATAACCTAAAAGAACTCTATTACATTGTACTATTAATTGGTGCTTCATGAGTTACTCTAGCAGCTACAATTCTACAAACGTAGCCTTCACCCCTGTTATGGAACCTGCAAATACAACTATAACCTGTTAAAAAAACAATTGAATGAAGCACATGGACAATTTAACTTGAGCCTAAACTTGGACAAATGAATTTTATATATTTTTATAAGCAATAAGTCCCTTTCTTTGTCAAGAGAGACCACTACAACACCTTAAAACCCGAATGTTGATTATACAAAAGCAAGTGCATGAATTTGGCAATAGCTGGAGAATAATAGAATATTCATAAGTATATGCACCGCACCTATGGTTACACAGGTGGGGTAAAATGGATATTTTCACAAGTAGTACTAATAATGTATAAAGATCCCACACAAACTAATCATACTTTAATACTCAAACAAAAACCTACCATTGCATAATAGTAATGAAGAGTAAGTGTACCTTATCAACTTAATTACAGGCTGCAACGCTGTGAAAGCAAGAGTAGAGAGCACAACCTACACAAAACATAGGAAAATAATTAGTTAATGAAAACACCCATATTTAGTTAGAATTATAATGTCAATTTTTGCAAAACGTACTTGAGTCAAACTCATACCAAAGCCGAACTTGGCAAGAGCTTTCAAACGTGCAAACGAAAGCTCTAAGCCCATCTCAAATAGCTGCGGGCAACAGATAAAAGTCAAAGACCAGAATGTTTTTCCAATAACGTCAAGCCACATAAGTAAAGGATTAAAATTTTAGTATACGTTGCCATATGTTACATAAGAAGTATAAAAGATGCATAAAGCGATGAAGTTACCAAGAAAGGGATATCCCATTCAGAAGGAACTTTAACATCTTTTCTAACAATCCAAATTGATTAAGCAAGACACCTGCGGAGCAGAAACCAAGTATCTGAAACAGTAGCTAAGTTTAAAAAAAATCTGAAATAGCTATGCCAAACTAAATGTCATCTTTCTATTGAGTGAATAAGAGAGGGAGAGGGATCGAGATGGAGACCTATTCAGGCTTGACACCACATGCATCACGGGTGCTCTTCTCTAAATAATCTCTAGCAATATGCATTTTCTCATCATTAATATAACCAGCAATAGGGATCATCTCCATTCTGTCCAATAGTGGACCGAATTTTCTCATCAGTAATATAACCAGCAATAGGGATTATACCGGGTATCGTTTCTATTACATTTCTTGTACATATAAACAAAACCTGCACGTAAAATTTCACATATTTAGCATATTAGAGTACTCAAGTACGCAAATTTTTTGCACAGTAAAGGATACAATAACGTTTCTTAACAAAGAGTAAAGACCACCATGCAGATAGTGCAACACAAGCAAATCCTTTTGCATACTAAGTAAATGATTTTGGCATTTGGAAACCTAAATGTGCTTAATGAACACGAGGTAACTAAAATATGTAGGACTGGATTTTTATTCCCTTAATAACAAATACAAACTTATATGCACAAAATGAATTAGATACATAAAACAGATAAAATCATCGTTGAACATTTAACACTGATAGGCAGTTGCTTCAATTTGACTTGATGGAACAAAAATAAAGAGCATTGTAAAGAACAAATTTTGCCACTATGTTTTTATTTAAAAGCATTTTACTTACTTGTAATTTCACATAAAAAGTATACACGAAAGCCATAGCTTCCTAAAGTTTAACATCGCTTGTATTTTTTTTCATGCATAACTAATTTCATTTCCTTATTATTAATTTTGAAAAGAAGAATGCCAAAAAAGAACCGCATGTTTAATGACCTTCGACAAGTCAATTGGAACATCGAAGTGGTGATCCAAAAACTTAGCATTTTGCTCTCGATCAAGCAGCTCCAACATAGCACTTGCAGTATCACCTGCATATCCCCTTCCCAACTGCAACCAAGATAAGAAAAGATTAATTACCAATAGAAATCAATAAAATGTTTCCAAGTGATGTTGATATAGATATCATAACGTGTTTTAACTCGTGACTCGGAATAACCTTCAAAATTCTAAATATACCTTATCGATTTCATCAATTAGGACAAGAGGGTTTGTTATTCCCACACTTTTTGAACACTGCACCATTTTCTCGGGCATTGCTCCTATATAGGTTCAGCGATGTCCCTGATATAATGATCATATCTTAATACAAAGATATTACTACAGATATTGGTGGCAATTCAGTCCCGACATAACTTTATTAACATAACTTTACAAGTCATAACATAACTTTATTAACTAAATCATAGTAACAACTAAACATGAAATTGGCAAACACGTACTGATAACCATTAGGAGTTTTCATTTAGGTTTAGTCCATTTACCGATTACCATGTCATCAATAACTAATTTGATAACATCAAATTTACCCATGAACTAAGTGTTAATTTCCCCTAAAATGCTCATCTTTTCTATTTATATGAAGAATATATATTCTTATTTCTTCCTATTTTGGTTTCAGGGTAAAGATTAGTAAAAGAACGAACATATGCGGAAATGGAAGGACTTAAGAGCAAATATGTAGAAATTATGGATTCTGCACTCACTACGGCGTAGAGGTTCATCAATCTATGCCGTAGCAAGACTTTATGAAGATTACGGCGTAAAGGTTCATCTACCTACGCCGTAAGAAGGAATTTATGAAGACTACGGCGTAGCATATCCACTGGCTACGGCGTAGAAGTCCACTAAAGGGATCTATGGAGTAAGCAACTCTCCAGTACGACGTAAGCCCCAATTTGAGGCAGTGAAGAACTAACGAGGCCAAGGAAGAAGTTACGGCGTAGCAACCCTAGCAACTACGCCGTAACAAGTATCTTATCAAGACATTACGCCCGTAGCACTTGATCAAGCTACGGCATAACACTTATATACAAAGGTTACGGCGTAGCAATCCAATCAGCTACGCCATAACATAGTCGGGCCTATAAATACCAGCCCTAATTCCGAGTTTATTCATTCACTTTTCACCACAGAAGTTGGGAGAAACTCAGGGAGCAGGAGGAACGAAGTTCTTGCCTCATAGAAGTCATTTCTAAGGGAGAATTCATACACCAATCGTAAGTTTATTCATTCCTTTGTTTTGTATTCAATTCATGTTTACATTTGTGATAATACAATCTTGTTTTACTGCAACTATGAATATGAGTGGCTAAACACCTCTTGGTGTTAGCCTAGTTATGAAATTGTTATCGTTATGATTTACTTTTCTACGCAGGGGATGAGGAAGGAGGACCGGTGACTCACCAATACTTCAAATCTCCGATGATGTGTTCTCTTATACAACCCCATTGTGCTGTAAGTATGAGCAAGAGGTCAACTCATATCCGGATGACAAATCTTTTTGGGATGACACTGATGAAGAGGATGAGATATTAGAAACAGGGGATGAGGAAGGAGGACCGGTGACTCTTGCAACAAGACTTCATTGTTGTGAACCATCAACAACCATGGTCAACGGGTCAAAAATAACTCTTCCTACATGTGACCCCCTTGTCAAATATTGCAATTGAGGGGGAATGTTTTGAATTAGGAGACTAAAGAAGGAAGCTAAGGTTTGGTGGTGTTGTGAAGATGAGCGGATAATTAATAAAACATGGTTTCAAGTCCATTTCATGAATGCAAAGTTGAACGAAACGGTGAAATGAACAGTTCACTATTGTACACCCGCCATTATGACATATAAAGGAACAACCCAAGCATGGCCTACATGCGATCCTTGCAAAAAAGAATGTGATGGAGGAAGGATGCCCGAAATAAATCTAGCCAAACGTAACGAATGGGCATGTTTTAATGCGCACAAGAGAAATCAAGTAGGCTACCATGGTATCTCATTCAAAAATTGGATTAAGGTAAAGTTCGGAGAAAGACAACTAACAAGCAAATAGAGATGCAATATCGTGACGAATGGATCAAGGCTAACTTCTTAGTTGAAGATCGGTATAGCATGACACCGTATATCGCTCCTAATGTTTGGGATCACTCACCGACTTCGTGGAACAAGAACAAGGGCAAGAGTGCTCTAGGACCCACTTGAAGGACGTGGCAGTGAGTCTAACTTAAAGACTCGATAATAAACAAAAGTTCTCTTTCGGGAGACAACCCGAATTATTCTTTTTCTTTTATTTTTCTTTTATTTTGTTGGTTTGGTATGTTTTGTACTAATAATTTGTAGGTACTAAAGGAGGCATTGCGATGGGGAACTAATTTTTGAACTTTTGCACCAAGAATAACTCTCCAGACCTTTGCTACGGTGTAGCTCCTCCATTGACTACGCCGTAGCAACCCCCAGGTGTCATTTTGGATAAAATCAGCAACTACGGCGTAGCACCCCATTTCAGCTATGTCGTAACTACCTTCTGAACCTTAAAATGCTTTTTATTTTTACAAAACACTATTTAAACTTGTATTAGTTTTTAAATGAACTTTATGGGTGTGTTCCCTGTAAACCCTCACGAGACTTCACTCATCCACTTGGGACACCAAGTGATTTAAAATGCTTGTTGCATACGCTAAATGCAACCGTGATTCCTACGAAAGTTGTGTGATTCCAGGGAATTGAAGTTTGCTCATTAGGCGAAGCGAAGGCACGTTTTCCAAACATGATCCTTCTATCATTTTCAAGAGAGAATTTCAGGGAAGTTCTCGTTCTAATTCTACTTTTCCTCTTTATTTTTATATTAAGTACAAAAGGGACTTTGTACAACTCAAGTGGGGGGGGGGGGGGGGGGGGGGGACGGGAGTAGAATTATATACTTGAACTTTATCTTGCCCCATTTTCTAGTTTATTTTGAAAAATTATGCCACTTTTAAAACTTTTGACATGTTTTTTCCGAACCTAACTAGAATGGAACTTAGCCGAGCACATTAACCCTTAATACCATGGTGAGGTTTAGCCTATTTCAGTTTCCCCTGTTTTACCCCAAATCCACCAAAATTATGAGTGTGCCGGTAGTTTGTAAACTTTAGAACTTGGCTTTTACATCATTTTGAAACCATGGACGAGTAGTGTATTGAGACTTCTTGATACATTTGGAAGAAACTTCTTAAGAAGGCAATATTTTAGGATTACCACCCAAATAACCTTTATGTGTGTGTTTATCGATTAGTCACATTGACTATTCGACCCCCGTGTTAAACCCTTTATTGCACTCACCTTTAGTGCAAGATACCCCTAGATACACCCTTTTGAGCCTATCCTTTCGTTTCTTACCCATATTATTGTTTCGATACACCTATACACCTTAGCCTACCGTGTAGGCTTAGTTTATGGTTGGGAAGTTGCCACTTGTTCTAGTTTGAGGTTCAAGTCAAGAGATTTAAGAATCACACCTACATTGAAGACAAATCATTGAAGATCATGAGAAAACCCACTATTGTACATGTATTGTTCATCCCAAGTGGGGGGATATGTTTATTGTATTAGTTATGAAAAAAAATGTGAATTTCCGTATGTAGATATGTTATCTTTGGTCCAACCTTGTATAGCACCGTAATAAGAGCTTTGAAGGAATTAGTATCGAAGAGGCCACTTCGGTCATATTTGAAGAATGAAGTTGTTGGTTCTTAATCGCCAACATGAAGACCAAGTGAGGTGCCCATCATGACGTCCTCTAATGGCACACACTTGTTACATGATCCAAGTCTTGCGTTTTGAAACTTGGACTTTGGATGAACGGCAAGTGGTAGCAACTCGGTTATAGGCTAAGACTATTTGCTTTCTTTTTCGTTTTACACCATTATTCTGCATCCCATGTCTTATCCTACCCTTTAGTTGTGAATCATGCTTAGGTGAGGGATTTGAGTAGTCATTGGTGTCTTGCCCGGGGTTCTGGTCATGTACCATTGCCTTTGTCGCCTTTGCCGTAGTATGTTAGTAACAACGCTACACCCAAAAGCCTTATATGTGTTCACCCAATATTGCCTTTAAGAATTTTTTTCAACCTTAGCTCTAGTGGTAGAGATTTGTGTAACTGCCAAGCCTTTGATAGAATACATTCTATGACTGTGCATTGAGTGATCACCCCAAAATTAACACTTAGATTAGGAGATAGATGTGAGTGTTTGTTCCAATTTTGTGAGGTGTTCGGCTTTGATATATTCTAGCATAGAGAGTTTTTAAATTCATATTCTCCAGTTTCTTGGGGGATATCTTTTAAAAATTATTCTAATAAGGTATACTTAAGGGCAAGTAGAGTTCAAGTGGGGGGATATTTGATAACATCAAATTTACCCATGATCTAAGTGTTAATTTCCCCCTAAAATGCTCATCTTTTCTATTTATATGAAGAATATATACTCTTATTTCTTCCTATTTTGGTTTCAGGGTAAAGATGAGTAAAAGAACGAACATACGCGGAAATGGAAGGACTTAAGAGCAAATATGTAGAAATTATGGATTCTGCACTCATTACGGCATAGAGGTTCATCAACCTATGCCGTAGCAAGACTTTATGAAGATTATGGCGTAAAGGTTCATCTACCTACGCCGTAAGAAGGAATTCATGAAGACTATGGCGTAGCATATCCACTAGCTACAGCGTAGAAGTCCACTAAAGGTATCTACGGAGTAAGCAACTCTCCAGCTACGACGTAAGCCCCAAATTGAGGCAGTGAAGAACTAACGAGGCCAAGGAAGAAGTTACGGCGTAGCAACCCTAGCAACTATGCCGTAACAAGTATCTTATCAAGACATTACGCCCGTAGCACTTGATCAAGCTACCGCGTAACACTTATTTACAAAGGTTACGGCATAGCAATCCAATCAGCTACGCCGTAACAAAGTCGAGCCAATAAATACCAGCCCGAGTTCCGAGTTTATTCATTCACTTTTCACCACACAGAAGTTGGGAGAAACTCAGGGAGCAGGAGGAATGAAGTTCTAGCCTCATAGAAGTCATTTCCAAGGGAGAATTCACACACCAATCATAAGTTTATTCATTCCTTTGTTTTGTATTCGATTCATGTTTACATTTGTGATAATACAATCTTGTTTTACTGCAACTATGAATGTGAGTGGCTAAACACCTCTTGGTGTTAGCCTAGTTATGAAATTGTTATTGTTATGATGCGTGGGAATTGCACCAGGCTTTACCTCTCGAGGGATCTCGAGAAGCTTACAACCCCCACCAGGCAGTGTACCTGATCGTTGTAGTATAGTATAGTGACAAGTACCAGGGGATTGATCGTTCAACTCAGGAATAGTGTCGCTAGGATTAGAAAGCCTAAAAACTAGGTCTAGAGGTGAGGGATGATTCTTTTTGTATTTTTTATATTTTATAAAAGCACATAAAAATCTCGGGTTTTGGAAAAGTGGGCCGAATTAGTTGCTAGTCAACTAACCCAATAACTAAGATGCAATCAAAATAAAATAACAAAAATGAAAATAAACTAATTAAGCTAATATGGTGTGAACAATAGATGGGAGAATTGTGTTTACTTAGATTTCACTACTCCCTAGATATCTTTTACAGGTTAATTACTTGTTACAGTTGCGTGGATGACGGGTTATATTCCTTAATACCAATCATGGGGTGGCGTACTTACTTCCCCAATTCAATAAGCTCCTACTTCACTCCTATGTCGAGCATGCAAGAAGCTCCTAACATGGGATCACTAGAATTCGCTCATGCATTAAATACAACCATAAAAACCTAGTACACATCGGTTCATGTTTCTTAAGACATTTAAGCAAGTTACACAATGGAGATCTGCCAGTTTTCTTAAGCCTAACATTGAAATCATTCATCCATTACAACTATAAACAAGTAATCAACCTATAATCAACATCTAGGTTTCATTACATCTAAGCAAACACACAATAGATCTAGCCTAACATGTTAAAATCATGATAAGCGTAAGATATATTCAAACAACACATAGACATATTGAATGAATTGAAAGGATACTTATCTCAATTGAACATGAAGGGTTTCAAGGGGTGAAAACCCTTGAAAATACTGTTACAAACAAGCTAGGGTTTATTAAGTTCGGCCCTAAAATTCTCCACACAAGTTCCCCTCTTAATGAATGAAAATTAGAAAAGTATATATAGATTTCAGGAGGTAACGGTGTCAAGAGGAAAGTTCTGGCGCCGTCATCTCGCCGCCAATAAAATTCTCGGACTGCCTAGATCCAGAGCTGACGCCGTCATGTGTATTTCTGCTCTGGGCCGTCACCACTTTTACTCTTGACGGCCTTAATCTGGCGCCGTCACGTTTTCTCTGGGTCGTCACCAAAATTTCTCTTGATGCCGTCATCAAATTCTTCTTGACGCCGTCATCTACCGTTCCCAGCAAGGAAAATTAAGACTTTGCCGTTTTCTTCACTTTTATGCTCCAAAAACGTCCAAAATGCTTCCTTTTCCAGAATTCACTCCCAAAGTACCTAAAATCACAAAAGGAACGATTTAGGGCAATATTTGATCAAATAAATTCCAATTCCGGCTTAAATGACCCCCTAAAAACGGGTCATTTTCGCCTCATCATATACCCTTACACTTGAGATTTGCTTGTCCTCAAGCAAATGCGCTTTTATTCTAATCAAAATACAAGTTAGGGGTCATTTAACACTAATATAAAAGTAATTACAACAAATAATCATTCCACTAAAGACCAAATACAAGCACGGAGGTCATACACTAGCACCTCACAAATAGTATTTAGATACTCACATCTCTCGGGTGTAATAAAGTATATATCACAATATGGAAATGGAAAACATCTCTCACTACCTGTCATAACAAAATAGATTACCATAGGCTTGGGAAAGGATCAAACCTCCACCACATGGCGTAAGCACCTAGGATAAACTATCAAAGAGGTCTTTTAAAAGGGTTGTAATGTTAGGTGTAGGGATATGGAATACACGGTTTTGTTGGATATAGGCAATCTTTACTGGCGGTGAGTTAATCATCTTGGTTAATTACATGTACAATATGGCGTTTCTAAGCCAAGACTAGACTCGACTTAAGCTAATAAATGATAAATAACAAAAACATAAAATAAACATAGAATGAAACGGGATGGTAGTCCGTATGTTTTTTCTCTTTTCTTTTTCTATTTTTTTTCTTTTTCTTTATTTTTTCGATTTTTTTTTTTTTTTTTTTTTTTTTTTTTTTTTTTTTTTTTTTTTGCATACACTCTTACCCTACCATCCAAAATAATACATCATAGGGAATGGACATTCCCCTTACACTTGAATTTTTACATACTTTACAATAAACTAATCTAATGACTCGAATCAAGATAATCAAAACACTTGGAGTACTTTTAAGATTAACGTACATATGGGGGTAATAATATGATGTTCTTCCCCATTACTCCATAACATTAGTACTTTACCCATGTGTCCCAATCGTCCCAAAACAATATGTACAAGGATATGACTCGACTTAGCAACCATGTAATCAATTAGATAATTAACTAAGGGTTTAAACATGTAACAATAATGCACTAAAGATGAGTGCATACACGGAAGGCTAAGGCAATTTGGTTGTACATTTAAGTGGGGTGTAACAAATTCTTCCTTTAAGTAAGATACTTAAAGTTAGAAACGAAAAGATAGGCTCGGAGGAGTGTACTAGGGGTTTCGTGTACTAAAAATGAGTACAACGCTAATGGTGTGGGAAAAATTAATTGACTTTACTAGCCAAGTAATATGACTTAAATGGTCAAGTAATTATGATACGGGTTTAACACAAGGGTGATCCTAATGCCTCTTATCATGTAGTAAATCCTACTACACTAATGTAGTCTCACTAGCAGTCTCGGGATGCATCACTAACGCAAGTTCTAGAATCTAAATGTTATCGGTACACTCATAAGCACTAATAGTAAATGCTTTTCCTATCAAATCTAAAGGCGAACCTCACATATTTGGGTGGAAAATTTGTTTGAATGGTACGGTTTTGTGCTAGTCATACGACTCCTATCCATGAGACGCTTGCTAAGGCTAAAGTTTCACTCCTAAATGTTGTAAAAAATTTTAAATTTGGCGCTAAAATTACAATAACAAGTATTTCTCATAGTTTTATTACACACCTACCATCAAACAAACAAACTCAAGCGAAAGTGTATCCTATGAGGTATCATCATTTTACCCTCCCCTTACACTTAGGATGAACATTGTCCCCAATGTTTAATTAAAGAATGTAAAAGTGAAATAGGTAAAAGAATGAAATCAAATACTCCCCTGATTCGCTCGGTATGGATAGTATGGTAACAAGGTTAGATCTTCCTCCAAGAAAATGAACAATCAAAGCTTCCCTTCCAGAATATAAATCATCTTCTTGTCATACATAACCTGTTAAACCTGAGAAAACAAATAAGGCAACCTCGCGTAAAATCCGCGGCAATCTATATATGATAACAATTCCTAGAAAACAAAGTAAGATATAATGCTTGTGGAATGAGTGTTTGCAGATTTCCTGGAGATTATAAAACTAAAGATTCAACAAAAACTTTAAGACTCCGTTAGAAAAACAAAACTAGCAAAATTTCCAGAATTTTACACGTGACACCGTCAGGAGTTAATTCCTAACGCCGTCAGAAGTGATCTGCAGAAATCCTTATGTTAAGTTTCTGGAAAATTTCTGGAAAAACTTTGTCCTACTTCCTGGAAATTCCTGCAAAACATCATTATGACTCGATACAAGCATTTGACTCTAACAAATACGAATATACATGTTCATTTAATATTGTGGAGAATCATGATCAATTTTGTTTCTTAAAAACATATTTGGGGTTTCCCCTTACACTTATCTTTTGCGAAATACCTTTGGATTAAGTTAAGACAAAGCCAAACGACATAATAAAGTATTTTCACCATTTTAGTTTTGAAACATGATCTACCAACAATAAAAATAAAGGATGCATACGGAAACACATAACAATCAAACAAACAAACAAATAAATAAATAAAGCTTGGGTTGCCTCCCAATAAGCGCTTGTTTTTGTTCGATTCACGAGCCTGACTTTACCCTTTTTTAATGGAAATAAGGGAGGTTTTCCCTAAACTTTGAATTAAGTGCGGGTGGAAGTAGCGATACACACCCCTAGGGTAGAAATATGCCTCGTGAGGAAAGTGTGGTGGATGAATTATATACTCAAAGGGGTGTGCTCTTATCATCATAACCTTACCAAATTCAATCAGGTTAATGGGTGGATTAAGATTTTCTCCTAGAAAGGGATCATTTTCTATCAACTTCAAGAGACTGCTAGTTGGGGATCCATCTTGACCTAATAAACCCGGTTTAAACCCATAATGTTTCTTATGATCAATCATAAATGGGTGATGTAAGCATGTAAGGTCATTTTCCACTCCTATAATGGCTTCCTCTCTACAAGGCTTAGAGTCCACTACCTTTATCCTAAGACTACCCGGACTACATGGGTTGATGGGTGGGTCGGCTCCTCTTTTGTCTCCTAGATGTATTGATGAGGCGAAAAATGAATCACTTTTAGGGGGTCATTTAAGCCGGAATTCGAATTTATTTGATCAAATATTGCCCTAAATCGTTCCGTTTGTGATTTTAGGTACTTTGGGAGTGAAATCTGGAAAAGGAAGCAATTCGGACGTTTTTGGAGCATAAAAGTGAAGAAAACGCCAAAGTCTTAATTTTCCTTGCTGGGAACAGTAGGTGACGGCGTCAAGAGTAACTCCCTGACGGCGCCAAGAGCAAAATTCCATGACGATCCAGTACAGATTTGAAGGCGTCATGAAGTAGGGCGTCAAGAGGAAAATGCATGACGGCCTGGAAATGCATAACACATGACGGCGTCAGAAGTAGATCAAGGCAGTCCGAGAATTATTTTGGCGGCGAGGTGACGGCGTCACAAGTTTGGTCTTGACGCCGTCAGACCCCTTTTCCTATATATAGTTTTCTAATTTTTACACATTAGAGAGAGAAGTTTTGGAGAAACCCTAGTACGATTTTGGTGCGAATTTTACAGGTTTTTCAAGGGTTCCAACCCCTTGATACCTTTCATGTGTAATTAAGATAAGTGTTCTTTTAATTCAATCAATATGTCTATGTGTTGGTTGTCTATATCTTGTTCTTGTCTTAATTCCATCATGCTAGGCTAGATCTATCTTGTGTTTGCTTGGATCTAATGAAACCTAGATGTTGATTATATGTTGATTACTTGTTTATAGTTTGTTTTGGATGAATGAATTTATATGTTAGGCTTAAGAAAACTGGCAGATCTCCAAATGGTAACATGCTTGAACGTCTTAGGAAACATGAACCTATTGCACTAAGGTCTTTATTGGTTGTATTTAATGCATGAGCCACTGTTTACAATCCCTATAGTTGTGCTGGGCATGGTGTAGGAGGAGATAAGAGCTCATAGAATTGGGGAGTTATGTACGATACCCCATGAATGGTATTAAGGAATACAATCCGTCATCCATACAACTATAACAAGTAATTAACGTGTAAAAGATGTCTAGGGAGTAGTGAAATCTAAGTAAACACATTTTCTCCACTTATTGATCACAACCTTAGAATAATTTAGCTTATTTTCATTTCTAGTATTTTATTTTGATTGCATCTTAGTATTGGGTTAGTTGAATAGCAACTAATTCCGCCCAAATCCTTCAAACCCGAGATTTTAACTTGCTTTCTAAAAAATATAAAAATACAAAAATAATCATCTTTCATCTTTAGAACTAGTATTTAGGTTTTCTAATCCTAGCGACACTATTCCTAGATGAACGATCAATCCCCCGGTACTTGTCACTATACTATACTATACTACAACGATCAGGTACACTGCCTGGTAGGGGTTGTAAGCTTCTCGAGATCCCTTGAGAGGTAAAGCCTGGTGCAATTCCCACGCATCAAGTTTTTGGCGCCGCAGCCTAGGGAATAGTTATTGTCTAGGTTAGAATTTCTTTTTATTAGGTCTACTTGCTAGATTCCTTTCTAGTAAGATTTTATTTTTATTTTTAGGTTCTTTTTAGTCTATCTTATTTCTTTGTGCCTTTGTTCGTAACCACCCAACATCATGGACAACGGGAACATCTTTGAACCCGTCATCCCACCACAACAAAACCCACCATTAGAACCCCTTAGGCCCCGAACCTTAGGAGAGTATTCCCGACCTAGCCACCAAGGCTACCGAAACACCATTGAGCTCACCGGAGCCAATGTGACCCCCTTGCGATCCGACACCATCCGGTTGGTGCAAAGCGGATGTGCATTCCATGGACTTCGCTCCGAAGATCCAAACCAACATCTTAAGGACTTTCTCAAAATCGTAGATTCCATAGACCTAGGTGTTGAAACTAGAGAGACTACCCGATTACGCCTATTCCAATTCTCTCTACGGGATCAAACTAGTCAATGGCTTGAGCGTTTACCCGCGGGATCCATCACCACATGGGATGATCTCACTACTCGTTTCCTTGCTCAATTTTTCCCACCGGGGAGAACTACTAAGCTTAGAAATGACATCTTGATGTTCCAACAACGTCAAAATGAATCTCTTTATGAAGCATGGACTCATTTCAAGGACTTACTCCAAAAAGTCCCTCATCATGGCATAGATCTTTGGCTCCAAGTCCAAATTTTTTATGACCATATCGATATCTCCACGAGGCGAGCCATTGACCAATCGGCCGGTGGTAAGCTACGTGATCTAAGTGCGGAACAATCATGGGAACTCATAGAAGATCTTGCTCTCTATGACAACGAAAGTTGGAATAATCCCCGTGATTTGAACAAAACGGTCAAGGCAATATCTTTGCCTTCGAACAATTCTAGCACTCCCGACCGTAGGATCATGGAACTTGAGGACCAAGTCAAGTTTCTGATGAAATCTTACGAAGCTCCTAAGCCTTCAAGCCAAGTGAACAAAGTCACTTCTTCATGCGAATTATGTAGTGGTCCCCATGACACTCGTGATTGTGTGGAACTCCCCGGAACAGCTTTTACGGACTACGCATCCACGCGTACCGATGAAGCGGGAGATAAGTGGTACACTTTCAAGCCCGAGCCAAACCCTTATGGTGATTCATACAACCCCTCTTGGAAAAATCACCCAAACCTTAGGTGGAAGCAAAATCAACCCAATTCTTCCAATCCGCCTAATCGTTACCAACCAAACGGTCCACCATCCAACCGTACTTTCAACAACAATCCTTCTAAAAACTATGGTAGTACCAACAATCTTGAAGGATTGATGTCAAAGTTCATGGCATCTCAAGAAGCTCGCATAGCTAGGTTTGAAACCGAATTCAACCAACAACAAACGGAGATGACCAACAAGATTGACAACTTGTTGAAAGCCCTCAACAACCAAGCGTTAATTACACCTAGGAAGGACACTAGGGACACCAATAGTGGAATCCAAATTAAGGATCCCTCATCATCCAAACATGTCCACTTTGTCAATGTTGTCACCATTAAGCCGATAGATAAGGAGATAGAAGAGAGTGACAAGGATGAAGTTAGAGTAGAAGCCGAGACTAAGGATGAGAGTAGGGAAGTTGAGGTTAATAAGGAAGAGGAATTAGAGGAGGTGGAACCTATAGAAAAATACTTTGATAAGTTGCCCACCGAGGAAGAACGGGAGTACCATAAGGATTTATTCGATAGTCCCGAGAGACCATATATCTTTGGCACACCCCTTATCAAAATGGGAGACCCCTCTAACATTAATATACCATGAAATATCGGGCACATGCATATATGGAAAGCTTACATCGACCCTAGATCCCCCGTGAACATCATGACTAGGACTTATTACAATTGGGTGATGAAGAAGCAACTTAATTTTAGGATGATGCCTAATAAGAATCTGATAAGTAATTTTGCAGGAAGAGTGAAGGGATTGCATGTGATTTTAGGGAATCTCACCTATGAGATCGATTTTATGATAGTGGAAGACACTCGTCCGATGATAGATGCTTGCCTAAGCCAAATAATATTTGGAAAACCATTTGTTGAAGCCACTAGGATGAGTTACGATCCGACTTTAGGGATAGTTAGATTCAAGGAAGAGAATGATGAGGTTGCCTATCAAATGCCCTACAAGATTGAGCAATACCGCCTTCTCTCTAATTTCAAAAAAGAACACAAGCAAGCGAATTATTATAGGAATGAGGAGGATAGACGTAGAGGAGTAGAATATGTAAAGAATAGGATGCTTGGTTTCTACAAAGAATGCTTACAACTAGGTCCAGAATGCAAAACTGGTTTAGAAGACGACCTAGAGAGTGGAACCAATGATGAGGTCACGTAGTAACCCATGACCTTGAGTCTAGCTACAAGACTCATAAATAAAGAAAAGCGCTTCTTGGGAGGCAACCCATGTTTTGTGTGATTTTATTTTTGTTTGTTTGTTATTTGCTTCCGTATGCATGCTTTATTTTTATTGTTGGTAGATCATGTTTCTCAATTAAAAAGTGGAAATACTTTACTTTGTTGTTTTGGCCTAGTCTTAACTCCACCTAAAAGTATTTTTGCAAAAGATAAGTGTAAGGGGAAACCCCAAATATGTTTTCAAGAAACAAACCGATCATGATTCTCCACAATATTAAATGGACATGTGTATTAGTACTTGTTTGAGTCAAATGCTTGTATTGAGTCATAATGAAGTTTTGCAGGATTTTCCAGGAAGTAGGACCAAGTTTTTCCAGAAATTTTCCGGAAACTTAACATAAGAATTTCTGCAGGTCAATCCTGACGGCGTCACGAGTTAACTCTTGACGGCGTCAAGTGTAAAAATCTGGAAATTTTACCGGTTTTGTTTTTCTAATGGAGTCTTTTGGTTTTTGTGAATTATTAAGTTTTATAATCTCCAGGAAATCTGCAAACTTCATTCCACAAGCATTATATCTTATCTTGTTTTCTAGGATTTAGTAACTTATATAGGATGCCGCCGATTTTACGCGAGGTTGTTTTGTCTATTTTTTCAGGATTTACAGGTTATGTATGACAAGAAGATGATTTATATTCTGGATGGGAAGCTTTGATTGTTCATTTTCTTGGAGGAAGATTTAACATGGCCACCTAATTATCCATACGGAGCGAATCAGGGGAGTATTTGATTTCATTCTCTTTACTTTTTAACTTTTACATTCTTTACTTGAACATTGGGGACAATGTTCATCTTAAGTGTAAGGGGAGGGTAAAAAGATGATACCTTACATATGCACTTTCGCTTGAGTTTGTTTTGTTTAATGGTAGATGTGTAATAAAACTATGAGAAATACTTGTTAGTGTAATTTTAACGCCAAATTTAAAATTTTTTACAACATTTAGGAGTGAAACTTTAGCCATAGCAAGCGTCTCATGGATAGGAGATTGTATGACTAGCACATAACCGTATATTCAGAAAAATTTTCCACCCAAATATGTGAGGTTCGCCTTTAGATTTGATAGGAAAAGCATTTATTATTAGTGCTTATGAGTGTACCGGTAGCATTTAGATTCTAGAACTTGCGTTAGTGATGCATCCCGAGACCGCTAGTGAGACTACATTCGTGTAGTAGGATTTACTACATGATAAGAGGCATTAGGATCACCCTTGTGTTAAACCCGTATTAATTACTTGACCATTTATGTCATATTACTTGGCTAGTTAAGTCAACTAATTTTCCCACACCCTTAGCGTTGTACTCATTTTTAGTACACGAAACCCCTAGTACACCCCTCCGAGCCTATCTTTTCGTTTCTAACTTAAAGCATTTTACTTAAAGGAAGAATTTGCTACACCCCACTTAAATGTACAACCAAATCGCCTTAGCCTTCCGTGTATGCGCTCATTTTTAGTGCATTATTGTTATTTGTTAAACCCTAAGTTAATTATCTAATTGATTACATGGTTGCTAAGTCGAGTCATATCCTTGTACATATTGTTTTGGGCCGATTGGGACTCATGGGTAAGTACTTATTTTATGGAGTAATGGGGAAGAACATCATTTATTACCCCCATATGTACGTTAATCTTAAAGGTGCCACAAGTGTTTTGATTTTCTTAATTCGAGTCATTAGTTTAGTTGATTGTAAAGTATGTAAAGATTCAAGTGTAAGGGGAATTCCCATTCCCTATGATGTATTATTTTGGATGGTAGGGTAAGAGTGTATGTCTATTAAAAAAAAAAATCGAGAAATCAAGAAAAGAAAAAAAAAAAAATATATATATATATATATATATATATATATATATATATATATATATATAGAGAGAGAGAGAGAGAGAAACATACGAACTACCATCCCTTTTTATTCTATGTTCATTTTATGTTTTTGTTATTTTTCATTTATTAGCTTAAGTCGAGTCTAGTCTTGGCTTAGCAACGCCATATTGTACATGTAATTGACCAAGATTGTTAACTCGCCACCAATAAAACTTCCTTTATCCAACAAAACCGTGTATTTCATATCCCTACACCTAACGTTACAACCCTTTAAAAGACCTCTTTGATAGTTTATCCTAGGTGCTTACGCCATGTGGTGGAGGTTTGATCCTTTCCCAAGCCTATGGTAATCTATTTTGCTATGACAGGTAGTGAGAGATATCTTCCGTTTCCATATTGTAATTTATACTTTATTACACCCAACAGATGTGAGTATCTAAACACTATTTATGAGGTGCTAGTATATGACCTCCGTGCTTGTCTATTGGTCTTTAGTGGAACGATTATTTGCTGTAATTACTTTTATATTAGTGTTAAATGACCCCTAACTTGTATTTTGAGTAGAATAAAAGCGCATTTGCTTGAGGACAAGCAAATCTCAAGTGTAAGGGTATATGATGAGGCGAAAAATGAACCACTTTTAGGGGGTCATTTAAGCCGGAATTCGAATTTATTTGATCAAATATTGCCCTAAATCGTTCCTTTTGTGATTTTAGGTACTTTGGGAGTGAAATCTGGAAAAGGAAACAATTCGGACGTTTTTGGAGCATAAAAGTGAAGAAAACGCCAAAGTCTTAATTTTCCTTGCTGGGAACAGTAGGTGACGGCGTCAAGAGTAACTCCCTGACGGCGCCAAGAGCAAAATTCCATGACGATCCAGTACAGATTTGAAGGCGTCACGAAGTAGGGCGTCAAGAGGAAAATGCATGACGGCCTGGAAATGCATAACACATGACGGCGTCAGAAGTAGATCAAGGCAGTCCGAGAATTATTTTGGCGGCGAGGTGACGGCGTCACAAGTTTGGTCTTGACGCCGTCAGACCCCTTTTCATATATATAGTTTTCTAATTTTTACACATTAGAGAGAGAAGTTTTGGAGAAACCCTAGTACGATTTTGGTGCGAATTTTACAGGTTTTTCAAGGGTTCCAACCCCTTGATACCTTTCATGTGTAATTAAGATAATTGTTCTTTTAATTCAATCAATATGTCTATCTATGTGTTGGTTGTCTATATCTTGTTCTTGTCTTAATTCCATCATGCTAGGCTAGATCTATCTTGTCTTTGCTTGGATCTAATGAAACCTAGATGTTGATTATATGTTGATTACTTGTTTATAGTTTGTTTTGGATGAATGAATTTATATGTTAGGCTTAAGAAAACTGGCAAATCTCCGAATGGTAACATGCTTGAACGTCTTAGGAAACATGAACCTATTGCACTAAGGTCTTTATTGGTTGTATTTAATGCATGAGCCACTGTTTACAATCCCTATAGTTGTGCTGGGCATGGTGTAGGAGGAGATAAGAACTCATAGAATTGGGGAGTTATGTGCGATACCCCATGAATGGTATTAAGGAATACAATCCGTCATCCATACAACTATAACAAGTAATTAACGTGTAAAAGATGTCTAGGGAGTAGTGAAATCTAAGTAAACACATTTTCTCCACTTATTGCTCACAACCTTAGTATAATTTAGCTTATTTTCATTTCTAGTATTTTATTTTGATTGCATCTTAGTATTGGGTTAGTTGAATAGCAACTAATTCCGCCCAAATCCTTCAAACCCGAGATTTTAACTTGCTTTCTAAAAAATATAAAAATACAAAAATAATCATCTTTCATCTTTAGAACTAGTATTTAGGTTTTCTAATCCTAGCGACACTATTCCTAGCTGAACGATCAATCCCCCGGTACTTGTCACTATACTATACTACAACGATCAGGTACACTGCCTGGTGGGGGTTGTAAGCTTCTCGAGATCCCTTGAGAGGTAAAGCCTGGTGCAATTCCCACGCATCATGTATATCTAAGGATGGAAAGTTATGTGAAGATTGAGGTTCCGGTTCATCAACACTAGGTAATTCCCTAGAACTAAGAGTAAGGTTATCACTACAAGTATTCAAACCTATATCCTCCAGTGGTGTTTGGTACAAGGGTTCTACCTCTATTGGGACTCCTAAAGTCTCATCTACTTCATCCGAATAAGTCACGGGCGGTGTGTATGCTTCAAATGCTGGTAGGACTTGTGGGGTACTTGGTGGGCTTAAATTTTCAACTCTATCCTCCATCTTATCAAGATTACCAATGTGCTCAGCTTGTATTGTGGTGCAATCAAACCACCCCGTGCACCCAGTTATCTCATCTATAGGTTTATCCCCAAACAATCTTCTTGCTTGTTCCCTTAAACTTGCTATCAATTGATCCGTAACAACGTTTGTTGGGTTGTCCATTTTTTTGGCAAGTATGTTACAATTCTCTATGGTTTCCCATGCTTCATCAACACTTAATCCCCAAAGGTCCCCATCTGCGGCATGGTCAATGTCCATTTTGGTATAGTGGTCGACACGATGGTAAAATATTTCAATTTGTGACCATAGATCGAAATTATGATGAGGGACTTTTCAGAGTAAATATTTAAAACGAGCCCATGCATCATAGATAGGTTCATCCTCATGTTGTTTAAACATCAAGATGTCATTTGGAGTGGGTGAATTTCATGGTTGGTAGTATGGTGGATTCACGTTCTCCATAATGGCTAACGGAATAGTCAGTGGAAAGGTTTTTACAAACAAAGACACAAAGAAAAGATAAACTAAAGAAAACCTAAAAATAAAAATAAAATCTTACTAGAAAGGAATCTAGCAAGTAGACCTAATAAAAAGAAATTCTAACCTAGACAATAACTATTCCCTGGGCTGCGGCGCCAAAAACTTGATGCGTGGGAATTGCACCAGGCTTTACCTCTCGAGGGATCTCGAGAAGCTTACAACCCCCACCAGGCAGTGTACCTGATCGTTGTAGTATAGTATAGTGACAAGTACCGGGGGATTGATCGTTCAACTCAGGAATAGTGTCGCTAGGATTAGAAAGCCTAAAAACTAGGTCTAGAGGTGAGGGATGATTCTTTTTGTATTTTTTATATTTTATAAAAGCAAATAAAAATCTCGGGTTTTGGAAAAGTGGGCGGAATTAGTTGCTAGTCAACTAACCCAATAACTAAGATGCAATCAAAATAAAATAACAAAAATGAAAATAAACTAATTAAGCTAATATGGTGTGAACAATAGATGGGAGAATTGTGTTTACTTAGATTTCACTACTCCCTAGATATCTTTTACAGGTTAATTACTTGTTACAGTTGCGTGGATGACGGGTTATATTCCTTAATACCAATCATGGGGTGGCGTACTTACTTCCCCAATTCTATAAGCTCCTACTTCACTCCTATGTCGAGCCTGCAAGAAGCTCCTAACATGGGATCACTAGAATTAGCTCATGCATTAAATAAAACCATAAAACCTAGTACACATCGGTTCATGTTTCTTAAGACGTTCAAGCAAGTTACACAATGGAGATCTGCCAGTTTTCTTAAGCCTAACATTGAAATCATTCATCCATTACAACAATAAACAAGCAATCAACCTATAATCAACATCTAGGTTTCATTACATCTAAGCAAACACACAATAGATCTAGCCTAGCATGTTAAAATCAAGACAAGCGTAAGATATATTCAAACAACACATAGACATATTGAATGAATTGAAAGGATACTTATCTCAATTGTACATGAAGGGTTTCAAGGGGTGAAAACCCTTGAAAATATTGTTACAAACGAGCTAGGGCTTATTAAGTTCGGCCCTAAAATTCTCCACACAAGTTACCCTCTTAATGAATTAAAATTAGAAAAGTATATATAGATTTTAGGAGGTGACGGCGTCAAGAAGAAAGTTCTGACGCCGTCATCTCGCCGCCAATAGAATTCTCGGACTGCCTAGATCCAGAGCTGACGCCGTCATGTGTATTTCTGCTATGGGCCGTCACCACTTTTACTCTTGACGGCCTTAATCTGACGCCGTCACGTTTTCTCTGGGTCGTCACCAAAATTGCTCTTGACGCCGGCATCAAATTCTTCTTGACGCCGTCATCTATTGTTCCCAGCAAGGAAAATTAAGACTTTGCCGTTTTCTTCACTTTTATGCTCCAAAAACGTCCAAAATGCTTCCTTTTCCAGAATTCACTCCCAAAGTACCTAAAATCACAAAAGGAACGATTTAGGGCAATATTTGATCAAATAAATTCCAATTCCGGCTTAAATGACCCCCTAAAAACGGGTCATTTTTCGCCTCATCACGTTATGATTTAGTTTTCTACGCATCTATTATCTATTGTTTGAATACTTTCATGGCGAGTCTTGGGACACTCTAGTTCCTGTAGTGTTTAGCATTGGTTGTTCTCTAGAGACTTGTGGAATTAACCCTAGGAACCAAGTCGCTAGGGATGTGACTTAGTGATAGCAATATCATCATACACGTGCGAATTAACCCTAGGACCACCTACCAATTCTATACGCTTATCAGAGTTAGAGGGGTGTAAGATCTAACCATGCCGCATACGTTAGACTTGTCCATGTTAGTAGAGGCACTTAATGACTCTTACATTTTTGTACCGATGAACCCAAGGCTTTACAATAGTTTTGGATAGGACAAGGTGTAAGATAGACGTAGGTGATTTAACCCTCTGATCCGAAATGAATTAAATCCCCAGACGATATGATATGATGCACTTATAGAAAACTAGTCATAATGATAACAAGAGTAGTAATTAGGTTAACACAATTTCTCTCTATTGATCTTTCTTCTATTTTATTTACTTGTCTTGTCATTTACTTTTATTAGTTTAATTAATCTTTCAACTCAAAAACCCCTTTTAAATGTGACACAAAACTTAGATAATTTCCATACACTTAGCTCTTGGGACGACCTCGGCTTTACCATCTAGCTATACCTCATACGATCGGGTACACTGCCCGTTAGTGCATTAAGGTAGACCTTAGGTAAACGAGACTATTATAAATATTAAAACCTGGTCAGTAAAACCTGCATCATAATTCAAATGCAAAATTATCAAATCAGAAGCCAGAAAACAGAATAAGATACTAACCAGCCTGACCTGTCTCAGGAATAGCAGAGGAATTTCCTTCTTTCAATGACCTATGGCCACTGGTACTCAGACTCGATATTCTCAAACTTCACTCGTACTTCTAATAATTCTATATAAACTTGCTATGCCTAAATCTTAAATTTTTATACATAAATTTAACGTATTGACATAAGCGTCATCATTTTTATAAGCTAATTTTACAAGTTTTTTTCCTACAAATGACAAAAAGGACACATTTTTACAACTCAGATGTACAAAATACAGTACAACGACCAAAATCGGACAAATGCAGAAGTATGTCGGTGTAGGACCGTAGAACAACCTTAATCACTTATGAATCATGCCTAAATCTAGAGAGAGTAAGTAAGTAGAGAGAGAGTGTGAGTGGGAACTCTAGTGTATGAAATAAAGAACTATGTTATTACTAAGAGCACCAACCGAAAAATGAGGTATTACAAGAGTATGTATACTAGTAGTCTAGGGCATCACTTATCTTTTACCTTATTACATTAATGGCCCTTAGACTTTTACAAAACATGAATACTAAGCATAAACTTCATCATAATGATATTCTAAAGCAACCTATAACAATACACGAATGACCGACACTTTTTATAAATAAAAATATAATCCTAACAATCTCCCCCTAAGTGTTGGTCATTGAAGGTTGCGCGACGTTATCATCTTTGTATTTTGACTTTAACATTCGTAGCTCTGGACGTCTTTAAGAATCATTAGATGAATCAAAGTTCCCAGTTCATCATGCTTCATTGTTTGTTGAAGTGATCCAATGATGTCATCTGCCTTTCGTCACTTCTGTGTTTATGGTGGTTGTCTGCCATTCCAACATGCTCATACATCTTAAGTCTTTGTCATACATACATTTGTTATTCCCGTTCTTTCACTTTGATCTTTGTCACGTTACTTTGTAGATTCTTCTTTTTGGCGTAGAATCTTTCTTTGACTGTTGTTATCCTTTGATCTTTGAGAGAACTTTCCTTTGACTTTGTGATGCATGTATGAGCATGTGGAATCCATTGCCATGGAGATGATGTATAGTTGCAGGTAAACAGTTAGCAATAAATCAACCGGTACTTACAGATAAGGAATTAGAGATCGTCAACAGCATAGTGTGAAGACTCGTTCTAACCCTTACCAAGGCCGTTCCCATTTCGGATACTCCCGATGGAGCTTACGAGACCTACTAAGTAGCTCAACGAATGGGTGAGTTGCTGGGGATCACTCCACGACTGTAGACTGTTTGGAACCACCGCGAACACTAAGCGTAACCCATAAAGAATTACCGAAGTGACCTGCTGTCAGGGCTGCTTGATGTTGACCCTGGCAAGAATTTCCGTTCAATCATTGAGAAAATACATAAGTAATTCCTCTCATAAACGTTCTCGGTAGATTGCTAAGATCTGCGTAGGACTCTTAAGTTTACATCTGGCGTCCTTAATGATGAACAACCAGTGTAGAAATATCATGTGTTCCTATGAGATCTTTTGATGAATCTCGAAGCTCTAGACTCGATAAGTGCACATTTGGTTTCCTATGCGGAGATTAGGGAGAGGTCTCCTGCTTCAATATCAACCATCTCTAAGAGACAGGTCGATAGATTACACCGGTTCCCCGTGAGAATGAAACAAGCTCTTTTAAGAGAACTTGAGTGGCTAGAAGGTTAAGTGCAGTGCGTCATTGGGTCCATGACGTCTTTATCTTCGATACCGGTGTCACCTTAGCAACAACCAGTAGCATACGAATTGAACCCGGTGTCTTCCCTAAGGTTAAACATATGGAGGGCTATTTCTTTTCACCCTTTTTCATAACTTTTTTTTTTTTTTTTAATTCTTCAACCCCTTCTTTCTCCTTTCTCATTTTCTCCTTTTTTCAATCATACCTAAGGACTTCTAATTCTAATCTATTGGGTTTGTCCTTGGGTAGATCCCTCCGGCTCTGGCGGATCATAGGACGGTTTTTTCCTAACCTTAGTCACCTTATAACTCCATGACTATCCTATAATTGCCATGAAACCATTTATGAAAATCTCTCAAAGTGTTTATGAACATAAACACTTTTTTGTTGACACTTTGAGAGTTTTTGTTTCTTTTGAAGGACTCCCCCTTCACATGTGCTCATGGATTTTTAAGAAATTTGCACATGCGTGAGGAGTTTGCACTTTTTGAATTGATCCACTTTCAGTGAACATGACCGATTCGAGACACGCTTACATCACTAGTTAAACTAGCTTGAAATTATTACCCGTCCTGGTCAAGTCCAAAGAAAGTCTCTCGATACGGTAGATTCTACTCAGACAAGTCCTATTCGAGACACGCTTACATCACTAGTTGGACTAGCTTGAAGTTATTACCCGTCCAGGACAAGTCTTTTCGATTATTGACATTTTAAGCTTTGTCAATTCATTGGTACTATCTGAGTCGAGCTCTTTTGAGATTCAGTCACAATCTTTAAACATCTTTGATCACATTTTAATCATGTCTTCTCCCCCTCAAAAATAGCATATTGTGATATTTTTTATATCAACTGATTAAGAAAAAGCTTTTTGGAGAGACAGAAAGATTTCATTTTGCATGAATTCAGAACATTTTTGTTTTTGTACTCCCCCTTAATGATAGCTCATTTTAAAATCAATTAAGGGTTTTGAAGGAGTTATCTTGAGCACTCATTTGAAAGATTTTGAAAAATCTTTTGATGAATCTTGGAAAAGTGCTCAAGATTTCTGTTTGGAAAAAGGAGTTTTTGTTTGAAGTCTTTTTCATTTGTTTAGACTCGAACTTTTTGAAAAAGATTTCGTCCTTGAAAATACGAGTCCTTGATTTGAAATAATCAGAAGTCATCATTAGGTCCTTACTTGAAATCTTTTCGAGTTATAATACCCGGACCCATGTTTTGAAAAGATTTCACTTTGAAGCACGGGTTTCGTACTGAGGTATACGAAAGCCATTGTGAAGAAACTTTTGAGAAACGACATGTTTTAGAAAAACATTTTAAAGAACTCCCGTTCAAGCATCTGTACATGTCTGTATCATTGTTGAATGACATTTCTAGAAACGTACAGAATATTGATTTATACGAGAGACATGTCGTGAGAAGAATATTTTTGGATTTTTTGATTTTATATTGGTTTTGTATTTTTTGAAATTTTATATTTTTGTATTTTGTTTTTGTTGGTTTTTCAATTTTGTATTTTGTTTTTTCAAAAATATTTACAGCGAAACGATTTTGAAAACATTTTTCAAGAAGATTCGAGAAGACGTTCTAGCTCCTCAGGAGTTAGGCTTCGCATGCCAATTCGTTGAACTAACCGTTCTTTTGGAAGGGCTTTAGTTAATAAATCGGCGAGTTGGTAATCAGTCTTAACGAAAAATAATTCAACAGTACCCTCTTCCACGTGTTCTTTGATGAAATGGTAGCGGACTTTGATATGCTTCGTCTTAGAGTGATGTACGGGATTGCACGAGATGGCTATGGCACTTTTTGAGTCACAATACATAGGTATTCTGTTAAAAGTAAAGCCATAATCTGTGAGCTGTGTCAGCATCCAAAGAACTTGGGCACAACACGCATATAGAGACACATACTCGGCTTCGGCGGTTGATAGCGCGTACAATCCTGTTTCTTTGACGACCAGCTTACAAGTTTTTCACCCAAAAATTGTGCTCCACCTGATGTACTCTTTGCTGTAACTTAATCACCGGCATGGTCGGCATCTGAAAAAGCTGTTAGATTAAACCCCGAATCCTTCGGATACCAAAGTCCCATGTTAATGGTGCTTCGTAGGTACCGAAAGATCCGTTTAACCTCTTTGAGGTGAAGTTCGGTAGGCTTTGCCTGAAACCGTGCTAATAAACAAACAGCAAATTGAATATCGGGTCGACTAGCAGTTAGGTACATGAGAGAACCGATCATGCTCCGATATTTCTTCGGATCGATGGGTTTCCCAAACAAATCAGCACCAATTTTTGGTGAAGTGACCATTGGTGTACCAACAGAATCACAATTTTCCATTCCATGTTTTTTCAAAATCTCTATTGTATATTTAGCTTGATTGATAAAAATACCACGAGGGGATTGATGTATTTGTAAACCAAGAAAGAATTTTAGTTCCCCCATCATGGACATTTCAAATTTGCTTTTCATGAGATTTTCAAAATGTTTTGAATGGTTAGGATTGGTTGATCCAGAAATTATGTCGTCCACGTAAATTTGAACGATCAAAATGTCATCTTTGAATTTTTTGATAAACAAGGTGTCATCAACCGTTCCTTTGGTGAAATTGTTTTTTAGCAAGAAAGATGATAGTTCGTCATACCACGCTCTTGGAGCTTGTTTTAAACCATAAATGGCTTTTTTAAGCTTGTAGACGTAGTCTGGATGATCTTTGTCGATGAATCCCTCTGGCTAACTCACATACACTTCTTCTTTCAGAGTTCCATTCAAGAAATCTGTCTTAATGTCCATCTGATAGACTGTGATGTTTTTGTGAGCTGCATAGGCTAAGAAAATTCGGACTGCTTCAAGTCTAGCTACAGGCGCGAATGATTCTTCGAAATCTATCCCTTCTTCTTGTGGATATCCTTTAGCCACGAGACGAGCTTTGTTGCGAATAACAGTCATTTCCTCATCTAGTTTGTTCTTCCACGACTACTTGAGATCAAGAACACGTATATCAAGTGGTCGTTCAACAAGTTCCCAACTGTCATGTAACTGGTATTGAAGAATTTCCTCCTGTATAGCTTCTATCCATGGGTTTTCTGCCATTGCTTCCCGAATGTTCTTAGGTTCTTTGAGGCTGATAGAGCAAATGTAAATGCACAATTCGAGATCGATGGCAAGTTGTCTCCACGTCTGAACTGGCTTTGAAGGTTCACCAATAACGTGTTCTATTGGATGGTCTTTTGTCCATTGAAACATAGAAGGGTACCTTGTGTTTAAAGAATGTGTGTTAGTCGGTTCTTGTAACCTTGAAGAAGATTCAGCAGAGTCTGTTGCAAACGGGTTTTCAAATACTTCTTCTTCTTCTAACGCAACATCGTTTGAATTATTTGTAGGTTCTTCTTGAAAATTTGTGTGTTGGTTTTGCTCATCAACTCTTGGTAGATCAGTTTCAATAACTGGAGTTGCTGGAGTAGATGTAGATGATGTTGAGGGAGTTGGTGCTTCAGCTTCGATTGTAGTAGATGCATCTTGTGGTGGTGGTGGTTGATGGTTTTGAGCGGGTGCAGCGGAATGTTGTTGAGATGCATTTGTCGAAGTGCCACCATAGTATTCATTAAACATTAACTCAAAGAAATTTTCCAGTTCTTGTTCTGAAGGTTTTTCAGTGTTTGTTGAATGAGCTCCTTTAGGCACGAGTCTTGAACTGATGTGTCCAGAATTCTGTATGTTTGGTGTGGGTCCTAATCTGTTTTGATTAGAAGCCATTGGATTCGCGGGTTCTAGAGCGTATCTGTCAGAAGCCATTTGTGAAATCTCGTCAAACTTCACATTCATCGTCTCCATTATCCTTTTTGTTCTTCTATTATACACCCTGAATGCCCTCGAGTTTTCTGAATATCCAAAGAAGATTCCAATATCACCCTTAGCTTTCAACTTTCCTAGATCTTCTCTGTCATTCGTCGGATAGCACAAAGCGCCAAACACGTGAAGGTAAGAGATGTCTGGTTTCCTGTTGTTCACAAGCTCATATGGGGTTTTATTGAATCTTGGATGGATTAGGGATCGTTTTAGAGTGAAACAAGCAGTGGCAACAGCATCAGCCCATAAGAATAGTGGTGCACTAGAGTAAATTAGCATTGTGCGAGCAGCTTCCACAAGAGTTCGGTTTCTTCTTTCAACTACCCCATTCTGCTGTGGAGTTTTAACAACTAATGTTTGGTGAGTGATTCCAACATCTTCAAAATAGGTTCTTAACTCCTGATTTGTGAATTCTGTGCCATTATCTGTTCTTACAATCCTTACTGGAGCTTGAAGTAGAACTTGAATACGCTTCAGAAAGGTGATGATGGTGCCTGGTGCTTCGTCTTTTGATCTCAAAAACTTTACCCATGTATATCTTGAATAATCATCAACGATAACAAGAATATACTTTTTCCCATTAATGCTTTCAAGTCTCATTGGGCCACATAAGTCCATGTGCAACAAATGTAACCTTGCTTCCAAACTAGGTACGGTTTTAGGTTTATATGATGCTCTTTTGCTTTTTCCTTGTTCGCATGATGGACATAGATGATCCTTGGTGTATTTGAACTTAGGAAGACCGTTGACAATGTTGTCTTTGGCTAACTTGTTGATGGTGTCGAAATTGAGATAGGATAAACGTCTATGCCACAGCCAGGACTTAATTTCGGTTGCCCTTGTCATAAGACAAATTGGTGATGTAGAAGCCATTTGGTTGATGTATATAGCATACCAAAACTGCGTTTCTCCAACCAAATTTCTAATAAAAACCGTGTTTCTCCTGAATGCAACTTCTAAATCTGCATCACAAAACTGCCCGACTAAAACAAATTGTGTCCCATCCCTTCGACGTAGTAAACTCAAGTGATTAAAAAATTCCCAAACTGAAGATCTCCATAACCCTGAATAGCTGCTACGTGATCATTTCCAAAGCGTACAGTTCCCATGAATTTCCAGACGAAATTGATCAGCAGCTTTAAATTCCCGGTCATGTGCTTGGAGCAACCCGAGTCGATGATCCAAAGACATATTTCGATAACCTGCCAATAACAGAAGAGTTTGTATTTGGAAACCGTTTTGAATTTGGTTCCATGGGGTTAGGGGTACAATCAAAATCACACTCATGGACAGTTGCTACTTGTTTAGCTTTAACTATTTCTAATTTGCCATCCTTGAGTATAAATTCTCTACCCGTTGGAATCCAAACACAATGCTTAAGATAGTTCCTAGGCGTGCGACTATTAGTGGTGTTCCTAATTCTTTTAATTAGGTTTCCAACAAATCTAGATTTTGCACTAGGACCTTTCGAAACGCTCTTCTGTTCAGGCGTAACATTCACATTCTTAGAAACACATTCATCATGAACATCATTAATTAAACATTTCTTGCATATTAAACAAACAATGTCATTGCATGCATTAGAACCAGTACTCTCGACATTACATTCAGATGAAATATGTCTCTTATTAGAAAGCAATAAATTCCTAGGGTGTTCTTCTACTTCTTCAACTTTATTCTTGCAACTACTCTTAGAGGCAGACGAGACTCTATTGTTCCTTGTATTGCTCCTAGGCTTTAGTCTGCTGCTCCTAGAGGTGCTTTCTAATCCTGTAGAAGTTGAGGCACACGCATTAGGATTTATATTGTTGTCCTTTTTAGCATCACTAGACTCTTTAGAATTATCCTTTTTACCCTCATAAGTCTTAGATGTGGAGGCAGACGCATTAGTGGGACTAATCCTAAAAAGGCCAAGTGCTAGAACTTTTGGTGTTTCGACAACCGCTTTTCCATTATCAATAATCTTTTCATTTTCACTTTTCTTGGGTAAGGGTGTTGGAGTGACTGGTTTTGTCAAATCCTTTTTCTCATCGACTTTTGGGGCAAACCGTGAAATAGACATTTTTGGTTTTTGAACCGTATTTGGAACATTTGGTTTCTTCGAAGTCGATGGTTTTGCAAACTTAGTTTCCTCACCCTTCCCTTTTTGACTTTCAAGCTGAGCCCTCAAAAGAACATTTTGCTCTTTCATGTTCTTGAAGGCACGCTCATACGACAATTTTTCATACTTGCATTCTTCTTTTTTCTGATCAAGTTGTTTAAAACATGACACATTTTCTTTTTCAAGCTTTATAAGAGCATTTTCATATTTGGAAACAATTTCGGAGGTCTCAGCTCTCAGTCTTTCATCGTCTTGAACCGAATATGTTTGTATGATGATAGACATTATATCAGTAGACAAAACTGCTTCGAAGAGAGAATCATTTAACCTTTCCAAAACATTCATGTTTTCACGAGTTTCATTAGCTTGTTTTACCAGGGATTTGTGGGCCTTGACAAAATCGGCCGTTTCTTTTAAGAAAGCGTTTTCAAAATGGATTACCTTCGCACTGATGTTATTCAGTGGGATAGTAATTTTGTTTTCAAACACCTTTTTCTGTTCGATATGAAAACTAGAATGCAAGTTGTTAATACTGATATTAGTTTTAGATTTAACAATATTTTGAAGTTCTTGAATTTTCTTTTTAACGTCATCAAGAATGTCTCTAGCCTCACTTGTATTAAAAGTGTTGTTAGAGGACATTTGTTCCATTTTAGAAAGAGATTTGGAAACAACTATCTTTTTGGAAAAGAATTTCGCGAATGGTCGTTTTATGGAAAACGCAGATGGTTCTGTTTGTGGAACAAAAGTAATTCCCGAAAGTTTGTTCAATTTGTTGTAATCACTGGGTTTCAAATCCTTTTGTTTCATTTTATTTATGCTCTCTTCGACAAGTTCCATCGTTTGCACAGAATCCCGAACGACGGGAGGATCATGTTTGGTGTAAATAAGATTACCATTATACAAAACATTCTGTTCTTTCTGAGCTTTCTTGAGATTACAAGGGGTGTTGTTACCAAGAGCCATTTTATGTTTCGTAAGGTAAATCGGATTAGTTTGATTTGAAATCATTTTCATTGTTTGACTTGACTGACCCGACTTAACCACTAATTCTTCTAAATGTGCAATCATGTGTTCTGACTCTACAATTTCTTCCAAAAGTTTATCTTCTTTCTTTGCAAATTCCTTTTTCAACTCATCCCTTTCTTTTTCAAGATTGGAATAAGCTGATTTTTGTTTAGAGAGTTGGTTTTGCAAATCAGAAATTTCCGTGTTTAAAGCTTTTATCTTCTTGAAAGAATTAACATCAAGTGTATCAAACTTGATTTGCAAAAGTTTTTCCCTTGAAACGGAATTTTGATAACCAGTCTCTAATTCAGACAATCGTTTGTTATGAAATTCAAAAGCTTTAACGTTTTCCTTGTAACTCTCAAGCTCAGCGGTCAATTTAACATTCGCGGACTTAACATCGCGATTGACCTTTTTCACATTCTCAATTTCAGTACGACAATTATTCAATAATGATTCAAACAAAGCATGTGTTTCCTCATCATTCTCAGCATGCTGTGAAACGAAGCCTCCATTATAATTCACATTTGGAGTTGCTGAAGGAGTATTACTACTACTTGGCGTGTCCAGGTATTTATCATAATTAGATGCTAGCTTCTCAGAATGCTGTTCCTCATGAGGAGACATATCAAACATATCATTATTATGACATATGTTGAAGTTGGATACCTCAGATGGTGCATTGGTGTCATAAACAGGAAGTGTGTCAGAATCCGTGTCATACTTAGCTTCCTGAAGATTCGCCATGAATATGCAGTTCGCATCGATATCCTCTCTGTCTTCCATGTCATCCATAAGAGCCATAAAATCATTCTCTTCTGCATTCAACTGAAACCCTGCCTCATTCTTTTGTGCTAACAGCAATGCTTTCTGCAAATACGCTGTATCTCTTTTGTTCGGCTTAGTAGGACAGTTCCTTGCATATGACCTACACCCTGACAGTTGAAACACTTTACCATATTACCCTGATTCACATTTCCCAGATTCCCAACAACTGGAGCTGCAACATTCCTATTCTGATTACCCATTGCCTGATTACCAACATTCTGACCCCTCTGATTTCCAACAAACTAACCCATCTGATTCCCTGCATACTGACCATACTGATTCCCTGCATACTGACCTGCATTCTGCATATTCTGATTACCCATATTAAATCCAGTAGCATATCCCTGCTGATTCCCATAAACTCCAACCATTTGGCCTCCGTTGCCCATATTGAAACTCGGCTGAGCAATCTGCTTGTTGCGAGTGTTTGATGAAATCCTTTGGTTGTTGTTAGTTGGTGTAGAATAACGTCCTTGGAATGCCTTTGTCAGAAAAGCAAACGCTTGTGTCAAGGCTGCAGTAGCTTCATCATTGTCAGTGAATTCTGGTTCGTGGAACTGTGGGTATTGTTGTTGTTGAATAACATGTTGTTGTTGTTGTGGGTAGAACTGTTGTTGGTAGACCGGTGTTGGTTGTTGAATGCATGATGGTTGCATGTAGTTGTGAGTGGAAGATGATGATGGTTGTTGTGTGTTCACTGAAAACGATGTTGGTGTAGTAGCAATTAATGCGAGAGGGTCATGATTTTTTGCCAATCTTTCTTTCCTTACTTCATTAGCCTTAGCTTGGTTTTGCTTCAGAAAATCATAACCTTATGTAAATCCTTTGTTTGGTTGACAATTGTAACATAACGACCCCATTCTTCTGGAAGGTTATTGATGAATTTGATGTTTGTTGCAATTGTTCGTGGTGTCAACTTATTTCCGATTAACTCATTCATTAAAGTGCAAAACCTTGTGTAGTAGGATTCAATCTGTTCACCTTTAGTGGATGTAAAGTTCTCCCATTCACTTAGAAGTTTGTTCTCAACGTCTTGTTGCCCAATCTCTGTTCCATGACATATCCTTCTAACTCGTTCCCACATTTCAAAAGCAGTTTCACAGCTGTCGACCGCAGCAAAGATCTCGCGTGGTAATCCAAGTTGGATTAAATGCATTGTCATATCATCAGCGGCGATCTGCCTCTTGTCTTCATCCGTGTAGTCTGCTTCTGTTTGTTCACGCACGAATGGTAGAGTAGGAGGTGTTGTATTTGGATTACCTGCAACTTGAACTTGTCTTGGCTTAAATGGACCATTTGTAATGGAGTTGATCATTAATTTACCATCGGTCTTTGTTTTGATGTAACGAAGCATGCGGCTTGTCCATGGGAGATATCCACCTTTTTCAAGCATTGGAGGTCGATTTTCGGCACCGGCAGCATGAATGTCTTGTTGAGTTGCCATGATGTGAATTCAAAGTGAAACGTTGTTCTTGAGGATTTTTGAAAGATAACAAAGGTTGTTGTAGATTAGATGTTTTGGTGAAGTTGAAAGTTCGTTCTCGGTTGATCTCAGTGATTTCGTATTTTCCCTCCAAAAATAAAATTTGAAAATTTTCTCGCCCAAAATTTGAAAATCACTATTAAATGCAATTCTAAGGTTACCAGAAAAATTGGAGTTTTAAAAATTTTGACGCCAAATTTTACCGAAAAAATTTGAATTTTGGCCTAAAAATTTGAATTTTCGGCCGAAATTTTCAACGTTATACCAAACTTTGAATCTCGCGTAAAAATTGAACGTTTAGTCTCCTGTAAAAAATAAATTTTACTCAAATTTTCCCGCCAAAAAACCTTTTTTTTTTCTTTTTTTTTTTTTTTTTTTTTTTTTTTTTTTTTTTTTGTGTCTAACTCGATAAGATTGTTTTGTGGGCTAACTCGGTAAAGTTGTCTGAAGAACTTAACTCGGTAAGTTTGATTCTGTCTAACTCGGTAAGTCCAGTTTGAGAGTTTAACTCGATAAGTCAAACCAATTCCTTAACTCGATAATATTTTGATAATAGATAACTCGGTAAGACTTAATAAAAGCGTAACTCGGTAACACAAACTAGAGTACCTAACTCGATAGGTCAAATTCCCAAATTAACTCGGTAAAGAGAATCAAATTGGGCAGAGTTTCCCTTAGGTATAGCCACAAAGAACCTTACTCGATATACGATAAGGTGATAGCTAACTCGCTATTTATTGGCTAACTCGCCAAAACTTTCTAACTCGATACAATGCTAATCCTAACTCGATAAAAACTTAATCCTAACTCGGTACACTACCCTAACTCGATAACCAGAAGGTCTTAACTCGATAAAACTCAATTCTAACTCGATAAATACACGATGAACAGTACCAGATTCTTAAAAAACCGATTTTTCACCCAAAAAACGATCTAAAACAACCTAAAATTATCCCTAGGCGATTGATACCACTTGTAGGACCGTAGAACAACCTAAATCACTTATGAATCATGCCTAAATCTAGAGAGAGAAAGTAAGTAGAGAGGGAGAGTGGGAGGGAACTCCTAGTGTGTGAAATGAAGAACTATGTTATTACTAAGAGCACCAACCTCAAAATGAGGTATTACAAGAGTATTTATACTAGTAGTCTAGGGCATCACTTATCTTTTACCTTATTACATTAATGGCCCTTAGACTTTTACAAAACATGAATACTAAGCATAAACTTCATCATAATGATATTCTAAAGCAACCTATAACAATACATTAATGACCGACACTTTTTATAAATAAAAATATAATCCTAACAGTCGGTATTTTACATAAAAAAAATGCCTTATGATAATATATGACTTGGAATTTGCATCTAACCTGGAAAAGTTTACGAACCATACGAGCTCCCTCACTAACATACTTCTGAAACAGTTCACTTAATAAAATATGCATCGGTCCTATTAGCAACCGCTCTAGCAAGAAGTGTTTTGCCAGTTCCTGGTGGGCCATAGCAGAGAACACCTTTAGGTGGATCGATTCCGAGCTGAACAAATTTCTCAGGGTGGAGCATAGGTAGCTCAACAACCTGCAGTAAATTAAAAAAAATGATGCACATATGGATACGAATGTAGCAATTGTTGCACACCTCTTTCATCTTCTCAATCTGTTCCTTACATCCACCAACATCATTATATGTCACATCAGGCTTCTCCTCCACCGTCATCATGGTCACACTAGGATCAATCTTAGGAGGCAATGGGATCTGAATCTGATATTTAGTGCGATCAACACTGCAATTGACCACAAACATTATAAGCTACCCAACAAGCAGTAACAATACTGGTCACATAAGTTAGAAAGATAAAACATACCCAACACGCATGCCTTCTTCAGTATCAGTAGACAAAATCTTGTCACCCAGCCCAACAACAAATTGAAAAATTACAGAAACAGTGTGTCAAATTATTAACCGATTCAAATATAAACATAACAACCCTTGAAAAATAAAACGAACTTGAGCATCATCTAGTCGTAGGAAAAACTATAAGTAGCCTTTTCAATTGTATACCTTCGCAATTTGCTTGACATTTATAATATTTTGCATCTTCCGTATTTGGGTTGATAATCTTTGTGCATCTAACCATCTAGCCACCTGCTTGCAAGAACGACACTACATTCATGATCAGGAAGGGAAAGAATAAAATGGTAAGTGTTTTTTCAGCAATTAACAGATAATTTGAACCTGAAGAGGTTGCTCCTCTTGCATCATTTATTTATCGGAAACAAGATCCCACTGACTAGGTGCAGCTCAACCAGTATCTGATTCCTTGATAACTATTATGGTTTAGGAGGAAATTGATGGTTAGGAACAAAAAAGTTCATAATTTGTATAAGTAGGATGTCTTGACTAAGTGAACATGCCGCATAAATCATTGATCCTTTTGGCCATGTCTTTGACTTCCTTTTGTTATAACCACAAGTGGAGAATGGCAGCAGGTACTGGTAGTCGGGAACGGCACCAGCACCGCCGGTGGTGGAGAACGGCGACGGCAACAGCGGCGGGTACTACACAAGCACAAAATACACCCAAAATTACCAAAATCCTTTTACCTTGTTATAACTACCCAAAAAATTAACAATAATTAAATTTAAAAAAAATGTATAAAAACTAACCTTGTTGAGAAAGGAAGAGAGAAAGAGATTAACATGTGGTGCTAGTGTGGTGGTGATTGACGGTCGAGTAAATGAGATGTGGAATATGAGAGGAAGATGTAGTCCTAGATCTGGTGGTTTCGATTGGGAGAATGAGATCAGAGTTTTTTTTTTTTTTTTTTTTTTTTTTTTTTTTTTTTTTTTTTTTTTGTGTTTGGGGCATGATAAAGATGAGATGAGAATGAGTTTTGTGTCATGTGATTTGTGAGAGTGTTTTAATTTTAGGTTTTCAACTTTAGTGGCATAAAGTAAAAATGTGGGAGGGAAATAAATATTTGGTTCCACTTTTGGCGGCTAGATTGTTGGGTATTCGGTATATGTGTACTAAGAATTTTGAGATTAGTACATTGAGAATCGAGCAAAGCCTTTATTGACAACCATGCAAAATGTGTGACAGACTTCAAGCAATTTAAAAAATTTGAAGTTACATGCTTTTGAAAATTGAACTTTTAAAAAAAATATAAAATTTCAGAAATTCAAAACTTATCAAAATGTGAAAATTTCAAATTCTTCAAAATGTTCAAATAATCTTGAAAACATAAAAAAATTTCAAAATGACCAAATTTCAAACTATCAACAAATTTCAAAAAGTTTCAAAATTCAAAAAAGTCAAAGTTTCTTAAAATTGCTAAATCATGAAATTTTAAACTCAAAATATCACCTACATAACCAATTTACATCCTTACACTTTACAAAACAAAGTAAGAATAATAACTTTATTAAAAACTAACATTTATAGAACAAAATAAGAATAATAACTTTATTAAAAACTCATCACCTAACAAATCTACACAACCAATCTATACAAATTTAAATATCACTTTGATATTTACATTACAAATTTACATAACATATTCACATTTCGGCAAACGAAAGATTCCATCGAGTAGAAGTAGATTCCGGTCACGACAACAACATTAATGCGAACCTAACAAAAAAACAAAAAACGTTAGATCTACAAACAAAATCAATAGATCTACAAAAACTAATGCGCTTATCTAAAAAAACAAACAGAAAAATACTATAGATTTAAAACAAAAACTATATACATATATTAGATATTAAACGGTTGAGTTGATATTATACTCACATACATTAAATGTTAAACGGATGAGTCGAGATAATATTGACATACATGAAATGTTAAGTGGATGAGTCCAAATGATTTTGACATACATGAAATGTTCACCAGAAGAGTCGAGATGATATTGGCATACATAAGATGTTAAACGGATGAGTCGAGATGATATTTGCATACATGAGAAGTTAAACGGATGAATCACAATAATACTCACATACATAAGATGTTAAACGGATGAGTCAACATGATAATGACATACATGAGACGTTAAACGGATGAGTCGAGATGGTACTGACATACATTAGATATTAAACGGATGAGTTTAGATGATATTGACATACATGAGATGTTAAACGGATGAGTCGAGATGATTTTGACATACATGAGATGTTAAATGGATGAGTTGAGATGATATTAACATACATGAGATGTTAAACGGATGAGTCGAGATGATACTGACATACATGAGATGTTAAACGGATGAGTCGAGATTATATTGACATAAATGAGATGTTAAACGGATAAGTCGATATGATATTGACATACATTAGATGTTAAACGGATGAGTCGAGATGATATTGATATACATGAGATGTTAAGCGGATGAGTCGATATGATACTGACATACATGAGATGTTAAATGGATGAGTTGATACGATATTGACATACTTGAGATAAACGGATGAGTCGATATGATATTGACATACACGAGATGTTAAACGGATCAGTCGATATGATATTGACATATATTGGATGTTAAACGAATGAGTCGAGATAATATTGACATACATGAGATGTTAAAGAAATGATTCGAGATGATATTGATATACATGAGATGTTAAATGGATGAGTCGAGATGATATTGACATACATGAGATGTTACATGGATGCGTCGAGATGATATTGACATACATGAGATGTTAAACGGATGCGTCGATATGATATTGACATACATGAGGTGTTAAACGGATGAGTCGAGATGATATTGACATACATTAGATGTTAAACGGATGAGTCGAGATGATATTAACATACATGAGATGTTAAACAGATCAGTCAAGATGATATTGACTTACATGAGATGTTAAACGGATGAGTCGAGATGATATTGACATACATGAGATGTTAAACGGATGATATTGACATACATGAGATGTTAAACGGATGGGTCAAGATAATATTGACATACATGAGATGTTAAACGGATGATATTGACATACATGAGATGTTAAACAGATCAGTCGAGATGATATTGACATACATGAGATGTTAAACGGATAAGTCAAGATGATATTGACATACATAGATGTTAAACGGATGATATTGACATAAATGAGATTTTAAACGGATGAGTCAAGATGATATTGTCATACATGAGATGTTAAACAGATGATATTGACATACATGAGATGTTAAATGGATGGGTCGAGATGATATTGACATACATGAGATATTAAATGGATGATATTGACATACATAAGATGTTATACGGGTTAGTCGAGATGATATTGACATACATGATATGTTAAACGGATGATATTGACATATATGAGATATTTAACGGATGAGTCGAGATGATATTGACATACATGATATGTAAAAGGATTCTATTGACATACATCAGATGTTAAATGGATGAGTCGATATGATATTGACATACATGAGATGTTAAACGGATGATATTGACATACATTAGATGTTAAACGGATGATATTGACATACATGAGATGTTAAACGGATGAATCGAGATGGTATTGACATACATGAGATGTTAAACGGATGATATTGACATACACAAGATGTTAAACAGATTAGTCGAGATGATATTGACTTACATGAGACTAGCCGAGTACCCGGGACTAGCGGCAGCGGTGTATAATTTCGACAATTTTCAGATGCGTTAATTTGTGTGTGCATATTTGTTTATTTGTCATTATTAGAGGTAATAGTAAGGTTCCCAAATAATTTTTGTGTCGATTTAATTATTTAATCATGTTCGTTTTTATTTTTTATTTTTTATTATTTTAAGTTCATTTTTTTAAAGTGATACTCGAAAACCTAATATGTTTTTTTTAGTTCATTTTTTTACTTTACTTTCTTAAGTAATACCCGAGCATAAAACTCAAAAATAAAAAACAAAAAAGTAAACACAATCAAAGTAACCATAGTTAACCAACCCAACCCAACCTTGCCAAACACGTATTTGTACCATACGCATTAAACATCACACATCCTTTCATTTAACAACCTTCCATACCAACAAATTAAAAGCCCTCACACAACCAATATCTATCTCCGCCGCCGTCGCCATCACACCATCACCGTCGTAACTTCCGGCGACCTCTTCCTTCTCCGGTAACACTCTCTAATAACGTATAGCCTCTAACTTACTCACACTTCATTATATTTAATCATTATTATGTGAAATTTAGGGCTTATATTCATATATTTTACTGTTAGGTTAAGTTCTAGTACTATTTGCTTTTCATTTATCTGTTTTGATTGATTTTTCGGTTTCGATATCGAATTTAGGGCTTGTTATTGATATGTTGAGGAAATGTAGATTTTGATGTTGTTGTGTTACGATTGATAATGCGTTAGAAGTTTCAGAAGTGTAGATATGTTTGCCTTTGGTTTATCGGTTTCGATGTCGAGTTTACGGCTTGTATCGATATGTGACGAAGATTGAAGTGTAGATTGTGCGAGATATGTTGACGAAATGTAGTTTTTGATGTTGTTGTGTTATGATTGATAATGCGTTAGAAGTTTTAGTAGTGTAGATGTTTTTTTGCGTTTGGTTTATCGGTTTCGATGTCGAGTTTACGGCTTGTATCGTTATGTGACGTACATTGAAGTGTAGATTATGCGCTATATGTTAACATAACGCAGTTTTTGATGTTGTTGTGTTATGATTGATAATGCGTTAGAAGTTTTCGGTATTGATGTCGAGTTTTGATATGTGAGGTACAGTATATTGTTATAGAAACGATATTTTTGATCTTCTTGTTGAATTTGTCTTGATATTGATAATGTGCATTAATTGTTGAAAAGTTAGGTTAAAATTTTAGTGTTAGGTTTTTAGGTTAAGTTTTAGCGGTGTGGATGTATTTGCGTTAGATTTATCGGTTTCATTGTCGAATTTGGGGCTTGTTATTGTATGTGACGTAAGTAGATTATAGATTAGGTGCAACCTGTTAATTTGTATTGATAAGTGAAGTATAATGAAGTATATATAACATTCATGCAGTTAATATATTTCATTTTCGATTTTTTGTTATCGTTAGTTATATGCGAAATTCAGGTTCAATTTTATTAGATTGTTAAAAACATAATATTTTTTTATTTTTTTCAGTTCATTTTTTTAATTTGATAATCGAAAACATAATATATTTTTTAGTTCATTTTTTTATTTTACTTTCTTAAGTAATACCGGAGCATAAAACTCAAAAATAAAAAAGAAAAAAGTAAACACAATAAAAGTAACCATAGTTAACCAACCCAACCCAACATTGCCAAACATGTATTTGTACAATACGCATTAAACATCACACATCCTTTCTTTTAACAACCTTCCATACCAACAAATAAAAAATCCTCACACAACCAATATCTATCTCCTCTGCCACCGCCGTCACATTATTACCGTCGCAACTTCCGGCGACCTCATCCTTCTCCGGTCACACTCTCCGATAACGTATAGCCTCTAACTTACTCACACTTCATTATATTTAATCATTATTATGTCAAATTTAGGGCTTATATTCATATATTTTACTCTTCGGTTTAGTTCTTGTAATATTTGCTTTTGATTTATCTGTTTTGATTGATTTATCGGTTTCGATGTCGAATTTAGGGCTTGTTATTGATATGTGATGTACAATAGATTACAGATTATTCGTGATATGTTGACGAAATGTAGTTTTTGATGTTGTTGTGTTACGATTGACAATGCGTTAGAAGTTTCAAAAGTGTAGATGTGTTTGTGTTTAGTTTATCAGTTTCTATGTCGAGTTTACGGCTTGTATTGATATGTGACGTACATTGAAGTGTAGATTATGCAAGATATGTTAAAGTAATGTAGTTTTTGATGTTATTGTGTTATGATTGATAATGCGTTAGAAGTTTTAGTAGTGTAGATGTGTTTGCGTTTGGTTTATCGGTTTCGATGTCGAGTTTACGGCTTGTATCGATATGTAACGTACATTGAAGTGTAGATTGTGCACTATACGTTAACATAATGCAGTTTTTGATGTTCCTGTGTTATGATTGATAATGTGTTAGAAGTTTTCGGTTTTGATGTCGAGTTTTGATATGTGAGGTTCGGTATATTGTTATAGAAACGATATTTTTGATCTTCTTGTTGAATTTGTATTTATATTGATAATGTGCATTAATGGTAGAAAAGTTAGGTTGAAATTTTAGTGTTAGGTTTTTAAGTTAAGTTTTAGCGGTGTAGATGTATTTGCGTTTGATTTATCGGTTTCAATGTCGAATTTGGGGCTTGTTATTGTATGTGACGTATAGTAGATTATAGATTAGGTGCAACCTGTTAATTTGTATTGATAAGTGAAGTATAATGAAGTATATATAACAATAATGCAGTTAATATATTTCATTTTTAATTTTGTGTTATCGTTAGTTATATGCGAAATTCAAGTTCAATTTTATTAGATTGTTGAAAACATAATCTTTTTTATTTTTTTCATTTCATTTTTTTAAAGTGATACTCGAAAACATAATATGATTGTTCTAGTTCATTTTTTTACTTTACTTTCTTAAGTAATACCCGAGTATAAAACTGAAAATTAAAAAAGAAAAAAGTAAACACAATAAAAGTAACCATAGTTAACCAACCCAACCCAACCATGCCAAATAAGTATTTGTACCATACACATTAAACATCACAAATCCTTTCTTTTAACAACCTTTCATACCAACAAATAAAAAAACCCTCACACAACCAATATCTATCTCCGCCGCCGCCGCCGTCACACCATCATCGTCGCAACTTCCGGCGACCTCATCCTTCTCCGGTCACACTCTCCGATAATGTATTGCCTCTAACTTAGTCACACTTCATTATATTTAATCATTATTATGTCAAATTTAGGGCTTAAAATCATATATTCTACTGTTAGGTTAAGTTCTAGTACTATTTGCTTTTGATTTATCTATTTTGATTGACTTATCGGTTTCGATGTCGAATTTAGGGCTTGTTATTGATATGTGATGTAGAGTAGATTACAGATTATGCGCGATATGTTCACGAGATGTTGTTTTTTATGTTGTTGTGTTACGATTGATAATGCGTTAGAAGTTTCGGAAGTTTAGATGTGTTTGCGTTTGGTTTATTGGTTTCGATGTCGAGGTTACAACTTGTATTGATATGTGACGTACATTGAAGTGTAGATTGTGCGCGATATGTTGACAAAATGTAGTTTTTGATGTTGTTGTGTTACGATTGATAATGTGTTTGGAGTTTCAGAAGTGTTGATTTGTTTGCGTTTGGTTTATCGGTTTCGATGTCGAGTTTACGGCTTGTTTTGATATGTGACGTACATTGAAGTGTAGATTATGCTCGATATGTTAACGTAATATTGTTTTTGATGTTATTGTTTTACGATTGGTAATGCGTTAGAAGTTTTAGTAGTGTAGATGTGTTTGTGTTTGGTTTATTGGTTTCGATGTCGAGTTTACGGCTTGTATTGATATGTGACGTACATTGAAGTGTAGATTATGCACGATATGTTAACGTAATGTAGTTTTGGATGTTATTTTGTTATGATTAATAAAGCGTTAGAAGTTTTAGTAGTGTAGACGTGTTAGCGTTTGGTTTATCGGTTTCGATGTCGAGTTTACGGCTTTTATCGATATGTGACGTACATTGAAGTGTAGATTATGCGATATATGTTAACATAATGCAGTTTTTGATGTTGTTGTGTTATGATTGATAATGCGTTAGAAGTTTTCGGTTTTGATGTCGAGTTTTGATATGTGAGGTACAATATATTGTTATAGAAATGATATTTTTGATCTTCTTGTTATATTTGTATTAATATTGATAATGTGTTAATTGTAGAAAAGTTAGGTTAAAATTTTAGTGTTATGTTTTTAGGTTAAGTTTTAGCTGTGTAGACGTATTTGCGTGTGATTTATCGGTTTCAATGTCAAATTTGGGGCTTGTTATTGTATGTGACGTACAGTAGATTATAGATTAGGTGCAACCTGTTAATTTGTATTGATAAGTAAAGTATAATGAAGTATATATAACATTCATGCAGTTAATATATTTCATTTTTGATTTTTTGTTATTGTTAGTTATATGCGAAATTCAGGTTTAATTTTATTAGATTGTTGAAAACATAATCTTTTTTATTTTTTTCATTTCATTTTTTTATACTTATACTCGAAATCTTAATATGTTTTTTTTAGATCATTTTTTACTTTACTTTCTTAAGTAATACCCGAGCATAAAACTCAGAAATAAAAAAGAAAAAAGTTAACACAATAAAAGTAACCATAGTTAACCAACCCAACCCAACCTTGCCAAACAAGTATTTGTACCATAAGCATTAAACATCACACATCCTTTCTTTTAACAACCTTCCATACCAACAAATAAAAAACCCTCACACAACCAATATCTATCTCCGCCGCCGCCGTCACACCATCACCGTCGCAACGTCCGGCGACCTCATCCTTCTCCGGTCACACTCTCCGATAACGTATAGCCTCTAACTTACTCACACTTCATTATATTTAATCATTATTATGTCAAATTTAGGGCTTATATTCATATATTTTACTGTTAGGTTAAGTTCTAGTACTATTTGCTTTAGATTTATCTGTTTTGATTGATTTATCGGTTTCGATGTCAAATTCAGGGCTTGTTATTGATATGTGATGTACAGTAGATTACAGATTATGCACGATGTGCTGACGAAATGTAGTTTTTGATGTTGTTCTGCTACGATTGATAATGCGTTAGATGTTTCAAAAGTGTAGATGTGTTTGTGTTTGGTTTATCGGTTTCGATGTCGAGTTTACGGCTTGTAACGATATGTGACATACGTTGAAGTGTAGATTATGCGCGATATGTTGACGAAATGTAGTTTTTGATGTTGATGTGTTACGATTGATAATGTGTTAGAAGTTTCAGAAGTGTAGATGTGTTTGCGTTTGGTTTATCGGTTTCAATGTCGAGTTTACGGCTTGTATTGATATGTGAAGTACATTGAAATGTAAATTATGTATGATATGTTAACGTAATGTAGTTTTTGATGTTATTGTGTTACGATTGGTAATGCGTTAGAAGTTTTAGTAGTGTAGATGTGCTTGCGTTTGGTTTATCAGTTTCGATGTCGAGTTTACGGCTTGTATTGATATGTGACGTACATTGAAGTGTAGATTATGCACGATATGTTAACGTAATGTAGGTTTTGATGTTATTGTGTTATGATTGATAATGCGTTAGAAGTTGTAGTAGTATAGATGTGTTTGCGTTTGGTTTATCGGTTTCGATGTTGAGTTTACGGCTTGATACGATGTGTGACGTACATTGAAGTGTAGATTATGCGCTATATGTTAACATAATGCAGTTTTTGATGTTGTTGTGTTATGATTGATAATGCGTTAGAAGTTTTCGGTTTTGATGTCGAGTTTTGATATGTGAGGTACAGTATGTTGTTATAGAAACAATATTTTTGATCTTCTTGTTGAATTTGTATTGATGTTGATAATGTGCATTAATTGTAGAAAAGTTAGGTTAAAATTTTAGTGTTAGGTTTTTAGGTTAAGTTTTAGCGGTGTAGATGTATTTTCGTTTTACTTATCAGTTTCAATGTCGAATTTGGGGCTTGTTATTGTATGTGACGTACAGTAGATTATAGATTAGGTGCAACCTGTTAATTTGTATTGATATGTGAAGTATATATAACATTCATGTAGTTAATATATTTCAATTTTGATTTTATGTTATCGTAAGTTATATGCGAAATTCAGGTTCAATTTTTTTAGATTGTTGAAAAGAGAATCTTTTTTATTTTTTTCAGTTCATTTTTTAAAAGTGATATTCGAAAACATAATTTGTTTTTTTAGTTCATTTTTTTTTTACTTTACTTTCTTAAGTAATACCCGAGCATAAAACTCAAAAAAAAAAGGTAACCACAATAAAAGTAACCATAGTTAACCAACCCAGCCCAACCTTGCCAAACATGTATTTGTAACATATGCATTAAACATCACACATCCTTTCTTTTAACAACCTTCCATACCAACAAATAAAAAAACCCTCACACAACCAATATCTATCTCCACCGCCACCGTCGTCACACCATCACCGTCGCAACTTCCGGTGACCTCATCCTTCTCCAGTCACACTCTCCGATAACGTATAGCCTCTAACTTACTCACACTTCATTATGTTTAATCATTATTATGTCAAATTTAGGGCTTATATTCATATATATTACTGTTAGGTTAAGTTCTAGTACTATTTGCTTCTTATTTATCTCTTTTGATTGATTTATCGGTTTTGATGTCGAATTTAGGGCTTGTTAATCATATGTGATGTACAGTAGATTACAGATTATGTGCGATATGTTGACGAAATGTAGTTTTTGATGTTGTTGTGTTACGATTAATAATGCGTTAGAAGTTTCAGAAGTGTAGATGTGTTTGCGTTTGGTTTATCGGTTTCGATGTCGAGTTTACGGCTGGTATCGATATGTGACGTACATTGAAGTGTAGATTGTGCGCGATATGCTGACAAAATGTAGTTTTTGATGTTGTTGTGTTACGATTGATAATGCGTTAGAAGTTTCAGAAGTGTAGATGTGTTTGCGTTTGGTTTATCGGTTTCGAGGTCGAGTTTACGGCTTGTATTGATATGTTACGTACATTGAAGTGTAGATTATGCACGATATGTTAACGTAATGTAGTTTTTGATGTTATTGGGTTACGATTGGTAATGCGTTAGAAGTTTTAGTTGTGTAGATGTGTTTGCGTTTGGTTTATCAGTTTCGGTGTCGAGTTTACGGCTTGTATTGATATGTGACGTACATTGAAGTGTAGATTATGCACGATATGTTAACGTAATGTAGTTTTTGATGTTATTGTATTATGATTGATAATGCGTTAGAAGTTTTAGTAGTGTAGATGTGTTTGCTTTTGGTTTATCGGTTTCGATTTCGAGTTTACGGCTTGTATCGATATGTGACGTACATTGAAGTGTAGATTATGCGCTATATGTTAACATAATGCAGTTTTTAATGTTGTTGTGTTATGATTGGTAATGCGTTAGAAGTTTTTAATGTTGTTGTGTTAACATTATGCGCTATATATAACATTCATGCAGTTAATATATTTCAGTTTTGATTTTTTTGTTATCGTTAGTTATATGCGAAATTCAGGTTCAATTTTATTAGATTGTTAAAAACATAATATTTTTTATTTTTTTCAGATCATTTTTTTAAAGTGATACTCGAAAAAATAATATGTTTTTTAGTTCGTTTTTTTACTTTACTTTCTTATGTAATACCCGAGCATAAAACTCAAAAATAAAAACGAAAAAAAGTAAACACAAAAAAAGTAACCATAGTTAACCAGCCCTACCCAACCTTGCCAAACAAGTATTTGTACAATACGCATTAAACATCACACATACTTTCTTTTAACAACCTTCCATACCAACAAATAAAAAACCCTCACACAACCAATATCTATCTCCGCCGCCGCCGTCACACCATCACCGTCGCAACTTCCGGCGACATCATCCTTCTCCGGTCACACTCTCCGATAACGTATAGCCTCTAACTTACTCACACTTCATTATATTTAATCATTATTATGTCAAATTTAGGGCTTATATTCATATATTTTACTCTTCGGTTAAGTTCTAGTACTATTTGCTTTTGATTTATCTGTTTTGATGTATTTATCGGTTTCGATGTCGAATTTAGGGCTTGTTATTCATATGTGATGAACAATAGATTACAGATTATGCGTGATATGTTGACGAAATGTAGTTTTTGATGTTGTGTTACGATTGACAATGCGTTATGTTAGTGCAAATATTACGATATATAATCTATACAGTCTCGTTTGTTTTGATTGATGACAAACATATAACTTGATACATAACGTAAAATGTACAAGTTACTCGTAATCATATTTTGTCTTAACATCTCTCAACGTCTCGAGTCATCGTATGCTACAACACAGGTTCGTACATGTTTGTTATGTGGCATTATGATCAAACCCCTTAGAATGACTAAAATACTTTAGGAGTCTTTAAGTATTTTAGGTGTCAAAGTACATTTTAGGTGTTAAATAGAATAAGTGTCACATTAGGTGTCTAGATAATATTAGTAAGTTTACAATATATAAAAATGTGTCTTGTATCAACATAAGTACATAAAACATTTTTAGTAACTTACTAAATATTATATATCTAGTTTTTTACAAGTAATTTACCTTTTTAAGTTAATATATACATTTGTCTAAATGTATTTTTCATAAAATGGAAAACTATATTTGGAAATTATCTTTGTCAAAAATCATTTAAGATGTGTCATAGATTGTAGTTGACTTGGAAACATCTTTGAAAAATGACTTGGTCAAAGAGCTTGTAAGATGTGTCATAGTCCTTGTAAGTTGACTAGGAAACATATATCTTGTCTTGTCAACATTCAGTTTCAAGTATATGCATATGTCTTGTCAATGTTGACTCTAATAGTAACCCATGGTTTTGGAACATGGTTTATAGAACATGGTTTTGGAAAATTTCTTTACTTGTTTTGCCTATAAATAGAAGTTCATGTTTTACTTAGGATGTTGATGAAAAGATGAAAAAACACACACACATAGATAAGTAGGAAACCATGTAGATCACCCTTTCTATAATGATCATAATGCTTCTAACATTCATCTTTTTTGTAAGCATATCATACTTCATGATCCACCAAGAAGGTTACAAGATCTTGAAGTCACCATTCATTCAAGCATTCCAACATATGAAGATTCAAGGTTACTTGACATCCTCAATGATTGAAGACGAGGATATAAAGAACGTAGAAAACGAGTTCATAACGACCAAGATATACGTGTTTGAAACCCGACAAAACTTATAATAAATTGACAGCTTTTGGTAATAAAAGTTGCTAAGTGTTGAAAACTATATTTTTCAAGTAACGACATTGAAAGCCATATTTCTTAACCGCCGAAACCCGTATGGTCAAAAGTTAAATGACATGACTTCTAGACATTGTTGCAATGTTTTCAAAAACGCCGAGTTTCATCACTAACACTTAACGTACGATATTTTGTGACTAGTTTTGCGAAGCTATTTAGGCATATTTTTAAGTTATTAAAAATGTTATTTTACGACGAAAATACTATATTTACCGATAAAACACCAAACGAGGATCGTGGAGTACCGTTTCAACGTATTTACATGGAAAGTGGTTATTAACTTAACGAGACGTCAAAAATGTATTTTTCGACGATAAACATTATTTTCAAATTTCGCGAGTGGTATCGATAACATACGTATTTGCATGTGTAGCATCATTTCATTGCTTACATTAGATCATATCATTCATATTAGGTTGCGGTTAGAGATCGTGCCTCATTTCAATGTATCCACTCTTGTCATCGTAGCTATCGCACCAGGTGAGTCATAGCCCCTACTCTTTCAATTGTTTTGGTAAACTCTTTGGGGGAGAATACATGCTCGTTTTCATCTAAATGTATACTTGATTTAATTGATTATGCTACATGTTTAGTCAAACATTTATTTGCTCCAGTTATGAATTCGTTACTCAATCGAATGTAGTGTATATTCATTTGCATCACACTTAATCCTTTTTACCTTTGGACCCAAGTCTTTTTCCATTATTATGCACACTTAACCGAATGAACCGGCTCCGCCACTATGTACATACATGACTGAATGAACGGGTCACATGACCGAATGTACGGGTCACATAATCGAATGTACGGGTCACATAACCGAATGTACCGGTAACATAACCAAATGAATTGGTCATGTAGCCAAATGTATTGGTCGAACTACACTTATCTTTGAATCTTGGTCCACATATTACTTTTGTTTACACAAACCAAATCATATTTGGCAGTGGGTTGTGAACACACAGGTTACAAGTCTCTTATGGCGGGACTTGCAACTGAGTATATTTACGATGCCTTTGCTGTAAAATCTTCATTTAAATGCAATGTACTTCATTTTACACTAGACTCTATGAACTCACCAACCTCGTGTTGACGCTTTAGCATGTATTTTCAGGTATTAAGCAATGGCACGCTACTGGAGGTTTTGGCAGGGCATGGCATGGTCATAGAAGACTCTGATAATCATATGGGGACCGTTTTAAACTATATTTTAAGGGCCTAATTCCGCACTACTTTTAACGATGTAAATTCAATACTTTTGGTTAAACGATTTTATTCTAAATGATTAAAGTGAAAACCATTTTTGTACTTGTGTGTGATACTAATTGAGTTACACCCCAGCTACATGTAAGCTTCCGCTGGACCCGATTTTGGGGGTGTGACAGATTGGCATCAGAGCTTTGGCTATAGCGAACTAAGTGTTTTTAAAACCTAGACTATAGCTACTTTCACGAAAACTTAAACCTATGACCGCCACGTGCCTGCTTGCCAAGCTGATACCTCATTGGTAGTTGTTGCTGACTTATGTGATGAGATTTGTATCTCATTATCTGGTATATTATACTCATTTAATCTAGTTGATTATCGTAATTGTCTTTCATATAAGCATGTTCACGTATCGTATATGTCACCGCGTTATGTTTTTCCTTGCATAGTTTCATCATTTGACCTCGAGTTTGGTCACTTGCCTTAGTCCTTCAGAACGTCTTTGTATTCGTGAAGGACATAGTATTAGTATGACTGAGCTGAGTATTTCAAAATTCATGGAACCTCGATGGAATATAGACTGGTCATCTATATTTGACCTGGGATAGTGAGATATAGGCTGACCACCTATGTCTGACTCAGAGATGAATTTTGCAACACTGAGAATAGTTATAATAAAATTTTGTCTGAATTGAATCCTCTACTCAATTTCCAAATGTTTCATTCATGTGTGTGTATACCCTCTTTGTTAGAACATTCATACTTTTTATCACTTCGTGAATCACCGATTGGAAGCACGTCAACTGGTCATTTCATCTCATGAATCTTCACATTTATGCACAATACACTTACATCACAGTATTTCCTTTTACCACAATATCATTATGTCACAGTTGTCACAGTCTTTTCCCTTCTCACCATCATTATCATTTCCTTTCCCCATCCCTATATATATAAGGAATTAGCTTACACTCTATGGATTCCGATGTCACTCGTCACTCACTATTCCCAATATTGATAAGTGGATATTATCAATGACCCCCCCTAGGAAAGACTTTCCATACCATTGATAAGGAGGATCCCTCGGTACATTATGACCATTTAAAACTCAACAGAAATCTCAGGATATCAAAAAACCACCCGAACCACGCTAACTAATCATGACGACTTCAAACCTTTCATTCTATGACAATCCACTCTCGAACATCTACTACTAGGAAACGTCTTATTTATGTTTCACCCTTATTTTCTTATTTTGAAGAGCTATGCCGCCAAGGAAAGTTAAAGCTACTCCAACTATGACACCAGCTGCTATTCGGAAACTTGTTAAGGAGAGTATAGCCGAAGCTCTAGAGATCGAGAGAGCTGAGGTAGCTGCAAGGGCTGCTGAGACCGCTTCACAGACAGGGATGAATGAACAACCCAATAATAGGCGTGAATGCACTTGGAAGGATTTCAAGATTAGTGATCCCATCAAGTTCAAGGGCACTGAAGGGGCGGTCGCTTTGATTCGCTGGTTCGAAAAGACTGAGAATGTGTTCCTCATGTGCGGCTGTCCTGATGTCAGCAAGGTAAAATTCGCTACTGGTATGCTTTTGGATGAAGCTATGTCATGGTGGAATTCTTATGCTCAACCGATTGGTATGGAAAATGCCTACAAGCTCACTTCGGAGCAATTCAAGAAATTGATGACTAAGAAGTTTTGCCCTCGTACTGAGGTGAAGAAGTTGGAAACAGAGTTCTATGAGCTGGTAACTAAAGGTGATGACATCGAGACCTACATTAGGAGGTTTCAAGAGTTGGCTGCACTGTGCCCAACTATGGTTCCCGATGATGAGAAGAAGATGGAAAACTTCATTGAAGGACTGCCCGAAAGCATCCGAGGGGATGTGATTTCTTTTGATCCCCAATCAATGGAAGAGGCTATCCGGATATCTCAAAAGCTTATGGCTCAGGTAACAAAGAGAGAAACTACTGACAACAACACCAACCACAACAACATCGAAAACAAGAGGAAAAGGGATGACAACCAAGGAGACGATCAAGTATGGAAGCCAAACGAACAACATGAAGTGGTTAAGGCCTACGTTGCGGAGCCAAGTGAAAAGAAAGGATATGCAGGTACTTTACCTAAGTGCAACAAGTGTCAGTTTCATCACAAAGGACCTTGCCCCACCCAATGTGGAAACTGCCAAAAGGTCGGACACAAAGCCAAGGATTGCAAGGCTCCCACCCTCGTAATGCATCTGAAAGTCACGGTAACCTGCCATGAGTGTGGAGTAATTGGACACTTCAAGAGTGAATGCCCAGAGTTGAGAAACCAGAATGGAGGAAGAGTTCGTTGAAATGCGAAGCTTGTCAGGACAACTGTAACACCCCCAATTCATGGATGCAGCGGAATTCGAACTGGGTGTTACTCGACGGCACAATAGTCACAATAATAGAAAACGAACTCTAATTGAGTCGTTTTAAAAAGGTTTATCATTCAAATTATATAAATATCAGAGATTACAAAATGAGGTCCCAATTGGTTCCATGTTTACAAATCACATTAAGTGAGTTTTCGAATGATAATAAAATTTATAGCCCTCTTGAGTATTCGTGCCCTTCCGTGCCATCCTTGATCGTCATGAACCTGAAATACATGCTTGAGAGGTCAACACAAAGGTTGAGTGATATTCATAGAGTTTGTTTAATGTTTGAACACAATATGTTGGTAGTGTGAGCTATAGACTCACACCAATGTTTGGAAAACAAAACAGGCAGGCTACGTTATTATACGCCCATAAAATGTATTATACACTAAGCTTATGACACCAAAACGTTAACGTGTACCAATATCGATCGGCAGATTTATCCCGGTAGGTACTTTGCTAACATACCTAAATCTCAAATATTTGTGCATTTGTTTGAACTTAGTCAATACAAATAGGATTCGTCAATCCCAATAGGCCTATTCACAATATTCGCGCTCACTATTGCTAGTGATTAAATGGTTCATAATAAGGAATCTCGGTTTAGCAAGGCTGGTACTTAGTGATAATAAAACAATCATGCAAGCATACAATTTGAAAGCATTGTGTTCGGTTAAAAATAGCATGTATTCCCCCCAAGGGTTTGTAAAACAATTAAGTAATGGAAAGTGGGGCTATGAACTCACCTTAAGTAAGATAGCAAGTAATGAATGTAACGGTTGAATCGTGAAGGTTTCTACGAGCAACCTATAATAGAATGTTGCGACTTAGGATCGGAGTAAAGAATATGAATAAGTGCCTATATATCTTGCATCTAGTCCATGATGTGGTATGATGTATATTGTAAGTCTTTGAAAGAAAAGATTTATGAAACATGTATGTTTTATATATCGTTTACTACCGTTCGGGCCGACATAATTCAGAAGTCATGTTAGTAAGCGTTCGAGGATCCAGGACACTTTAATTCGTAAATCCACAACTCATCTCGACGGCTTACATAATGAACTCCTCACATGAGGCTCCCTACTATTGTAGTAGTTGATAAAATATATAGATATAAGTTTTGATCCGAAAAGTTACATGTCCGATATTTGAATAAACTTAGGAAAGTTTATTATTACATGAAGATTGTTATTAGGGTATGTTTCATATAACTTGTATGACCATTTTTCTTTGTATTATCTCATGGTTCTTTTAAGTGAAGTGGATCCAAATTGTTTGTTCAAGTTATCGCCAATTCCTTGTTTCATGTTTTCGCCTAAGTAAGTTGGTATGGTCATTTCGTCATGGCCTAGCCATGACCTTTGGTCCTTGTTCCAAGGTCATGAGACACAACCTTGGCTCTAGCCATGGTGGTGGTCTTGATTATAGGTCATAAGACCTCTTGTTCCTTTTAAAGTATAACCAATATATAGTGACTTATATATATGTAAATAGCTGTTAAGAAACTGAGAAATATCTCACTCGGAAAGCGTTTTCAAGGCTCGAGCTTCTTCAATCCTGAACGAAAACGTGATTCCGGACAACTTTCGTGTTTTAACTTTTTCATGAAACGGACCAGAAAGACCTCTTTTTGCGTGTTTTAGGTTCTGTCACAGAAACTATTTTGGCAGATTTGCCGGAAAGTTTTGGTAACTTCAAATCGCCAGAACTTTTGACTCGTATACTCTTTTTAGGTGGTTCAAATTGCTACGGTTTCCTTGTTAGGTCCTCTACTACAATATCTAATAATCCAATATCATATTTTTACCATTTTGATCAGGTCTTACCAAGAAAGTCACTAGTTTACTTGTTTTAGTAACTTATCTTAACAATCAATTATAACAACATGTTTTACTCATTTTTATACATCATGGACATGCATACAAGACATAATATAGCAAGAATAGTATGTAAATAACATGAACATGATATTTAACAAGAGGTAAGTTAGGGTTTGCTTACAACTTTGGGCTTTCTAAGAAAGGAAGTAACTAGTAAGGATAGGACTTTGATTGATTATCTTCACTCTTTGCAATCTTTGATAAACCAAGGTTATTTGAAGATTATAACGACGCCTTCTTGAAAGTCCGAAGCTATTTGAAGATTATAACTACATCTTTTAGGAGACTTTAAAGTTATAACAACTTTTCTTAGAAAATTTCCAAGATTGAAGATCAAACACTAGTTTTCTTTCAAAAACTAGTTAACTTTCTTACAAAATATAAGAAAAGTGCCTTAGGGTTTTAGGACTTTGATAGATAAAGAGAGGAGGGTGCAAGGAATTTCATGTGTTTAGCTTGGTATTTATAGGGTAGGAAGAATAGTTAACCATATATTGGGTTAGAATTTAACCATGGTTAGTTAAGACACTTGTAATGATCTAAAGAATCAATGGACAAGATCAAGCCACACCAAGGTGACTCCCCCCCCCCTATTGGCGGTTTCAATAAGCTAGGGAGGGTGAGGTGTGCTTTGCTTGATATTATCCAAGATATTGGATGAGTTTTGACTCCGGGAAATGCCAACCGTAAATGATTAGGCCTCAAAACGTAAAACCGGGTGTCGTAAAATTATGGAATTTGAAAGTATTAATAAACATGTCCATATGTTCCATAATAAAATATAAAATGAGTGGTAGGTTCCATTTGGGTGGTAAAACCCTGCTAAAACTGGAAACACGGGTCTAAAACGCGTAATACGTAAAATGTACGAATATTGCGTAAAATTGAGAAAAGTAAAATGTTACTTTTCTAATAGGATATAAATGATTTAAAAAGACTTATAATGTCTAGACTGGGCTCAGTCTAGTGTCGGTTGGTATTAAATGTCTTTTAAACATCAAACTGTAAGCCTAAAAATCAAGGAATGACTTATAAAATCAAGGGATGATTTTTGGTCAATGGAGGAGGGAAAAATATGTTGACTTTTTCTAATAAGTTGAAAACTTAAATCGTATTAGAAACGCGATGCAGGTATAGGCTAAGGTTACGGCTGAGAAAAAACGCTTAAAACTGAAAATTCCAGTTTTTCACGGCCGAGGTTTATTTTGGTCATGTTTTTCTCAGTCACGATTAATTCTCAAATAAATCATGAGTGTGTCAAACATTTTTCTGATGTGGGGTCACTTAACGCGGTCGAGTTTCGTTGTGCGTAGAATTTCTGAATGACGTTTTACCCTAAAACGTGTAATTCCTTAATAACTTTCATGACAATGAGCTTATGAATGTCAAACATTTAATTTGCCATGGAAATGATTTATCACTCGAGAATATGAAATAAAAATCAACTTTCGGGAAAATTTCGGGGAAAATGAATAGTAAAATGAATAGTAAAAGTGAATAGTAAAATTTTTCGGGAATAGTAATTATCCTGAAAATGCGAATTGTTACAGTCTCTACCCTTTACGGGGAACTTCGTCCCGAAGTTCTGTGTATACGTTGGAGTGGTGTCGATGAAGAGGTGTGGTTACTTATGAGAAGTTTGTTTCTAAGAAAACATACGGGTGACTGCTCCCAGCATAACATGATCCCTCCTGAATTAGACATAGGTGATCAGGCTATGTATAATTTAGGACCGATAATGTGATGTTCGGTTTAGTTACGTAGTATTGTTTTTCCTAAAAGTTTTAGATGGTATTCAATTTTGTAAAGCTGATGAGAGTGCTTATGGTGTAACTAAGGATGATTTGAGCTTTAAAAGTGCATCAAGATCAGAAAGTGAGCTTCTGGGATTAAGGGTTGTGAAGATGATGATGGTGAGAAGGTTAAGAAGGTTTGTGTTCTTCATTTTGGTATGTTGAGATTTAGTGGTTTGTGATGAAAGTTGGAAATGAAGGCATGATATTGATTTATAGGGTGGTATCAACGAAGTGATTTTTCTAAGATGGTGGTAGAATATCTTGGAGTAACATGATGTGAAACAATAAAGTGATAACAAAATAGCTTGAAGTAAAATTTGTTGAATGGTTTATAAGATAACTGGGTAAATCTTATAGAATGATAATAGTCTACTAAACAATCAAATTGGTTTGGAGATAGAAAGTACAATAGATGAGAATTATCACAAAGAGTTGTTTATTGAACATCAAATATTCTTAAGTCATAAAACTCCCATTACTAGGGATGACATACACGTAGTACAACATAGTGCATAAATAAATATGACTGCTAAGTTCTAAACTTCATTGTTCTGCAGTGTTGTTGAGATTCTGATAAGCTTCTTCTTCTCTTATCATATATGCTTTCCATTGGATGTCTTCAACTTGTTGGCCTTGGCTTTTGGGGACATCTGTTCCTGTAATGACCACTTTCTCCACACCCGAAGCATATAACTATTGGTTGTGCGTTGCTACCGGTAGCTACAGTCTTGGCTCTACAATTCTGGGCGAGGTGTCCAGTGTTTTGACAGTTGCGACACTTAGCCGGGCAAGGACCAGAGTGATGGAATTTACACTCATTGCATAGTGGAGCATTCCCGATATACCCTGTGCTTCTAATTGGTGCAGCCACATAAGCCGTTGCAGCCTCTTGTCTTTTGTTTTCCTGGTTATGATGGTTGTTGTTGTTGTTGTTGTTACTTCCATGGTTACCATCCCATGGTCGCTTGTTGTTGTTGGTTCTATTATTGTTGTTGGAGTTGTTGAAGTTTTGTCTTTGGGTTTCCGCTATCTGCACCACCTGATCCATGAGGCTGCGAGACATCCGCATAGCCTCATCAAGTGTTTTGGGACTAGACGTAATCATGTTCCCTTGTATGCTTGGTGGGAGTCCCCAGATATATTCTTCCAACAGTTTCTCATTTGTCGAAACCATCGTTGGGCATAGTATCCTCAATTCATGGAATCGGCGGTTGTAACTCAGGATGTCGGTTCCTTTAACAACATGGTTCCAGAATTCTACTTCTGGATGACAACATGGTTCCTTTAACGGCATTTCACTGTGAGGGTAATACTCTTTCTTCATGTTATCCCCAGAAAGCTTATAATCATTCTGGATGTCCATTGGTTGAGATACTAAATTCCACCATGATAATGCTTCATCTAATAGTGGACCGGTGGCATATTGAACTTTCTCATTCTCGGTGCATTTGTTGATCAATACTACTAACTCCGCTTTTTCAAACCAGGGGTTAAAATTTACAGCTCCATTAGTACCTTTGTAATTGGTGGGTTGGCAATTTAAATAACCCTTGAATGTGTAGCTCTTACATACCGGATCAATATTTATTACTGGAGGACCGGATGGGTTCGGTCTTCTAGTATTGATGGTAGTTGCAGCAACTCGAACAGCTTCAGCAGTTCTAGTAGTTTCAGCAGTTCTTGCAATTTTAGAAGTTCTAGTAGCTTTAGCGGCTGTTGCGGCCTTTGTAGCTATGGCTGCTCGTTCAGTTGCTATTGCTGCTTTTACACTATCTTTAACTAGTTTGCGGATAGCAGCTTGAGTCATTGCTGGTGGTGTCTTCTTCGTTGGCGCCATGATTCTATTATATAAAAGGTATGTCATGAGTAGAGAGTTGTGAAATAAGCATGATTTTTGATGGGGAATGATAGAATAATTATGTTTGAAGATTTAAAGGCATAACACATGATAGTATAAAACAAGAGTTTTATTCATACAACGTTGGTGGATTTACAAAATCGAAACTTATTACAAGCTTCTTCAAAATTTACTAACTGATACTTTCAGTTTAGTAATTACAACGTTTTTACTATCGTTAGTTATTACATGGATTTCATAACATTTACTAACTGAGTCTAATCAGTATAGTAGTACAAAAGATAACTAGTATCATCACACTAGTCTATGGCGGGTTAGAAGGTCCGAGCAGCTCTGATTGATCGGCAACTTCTTGGTTTAGTGTGTCATAGAGGTATGAGTCGATGAAGTTTGAGAGGCTATAGTTTCCATGCTGACTTTCTTGTTGGATCAATGGTGGTCGAGGTACGATCCATAATGAGTGATCCAAATCATCACATGTAGGGATATCAAAGGGAAGTGATAGTGGTGGTGGTAATGGCTCTAGTACATATTCATACTCATTATCCTCCTCGGAGTCTTCCTCAACCCAATTTTGTTCAAAATAATTAGAAATATTCATCGCAAAATTAGTTGGCATTGGTTCATCCTCTTCTTCGTCGGTTGATTCTTCGAAAGGTTCTTCTTCGTCATCAGAAGCGAAGGCATTTAAGAAGTCAAATCCGAACTCGGGTGGGGGTGGTAAGACTTGGAAGTTATTAGGTAGAGTGGGCACATAATCGGGAGAAGTGGGTACGCACATGATTTCTATGAAAAGAATTTCTATGTTAGAACAATTCAATGTTTATGGGAAGTGCTCAAAATGTGATAAGTGTGTATAAATCAATATACTAATATGTTCATGTAGTATATAATGCTTACGGGGAAATGCTCAATTATGTTTAGGGTACATATATTAATATGCAATTATGTTTGGGTATCATAACATGCTTACTAAGTCCATAATCGTCTGGAGGATGGAAGACACGGAGAGCGGAAGGCTATAAAATGTTTTTGTTTGTGATTGTAGTTATAGTTTAGGTCTCATTTAGACCCGTTTCTCTATAACCATGGCTCTGGTACCAATCTGTAACACCCAGTTCGAATTCCGCTGCATCCATGAATTGGGGGTGTTACAACAACAACAACAATATCAATGTTCAAGAACCAAGAACTTCTGCCTTAAAAATTAAACGGAGACCTAAACTCTCTAGTGTTGCATTTCTTTTGTGTTTTATTCTACGTTCTATCGTATAAGTTTCATGTACTATTAACGAATTTCGCTCTAATGAATGTTTTATCTTTTATCACCGCGATGCGACTCAAATACCCACATCTATTCACTGTGTACACTTCAGAGACCAACGCAAACTGAACTTCGGGACGAAGTTCCTCTTAGAGGGGAAGAATGTCACAACTCGTAATTTCAGGTCCTTTTTCAAACGACGAAATTTCATTTTTCATCTCAGAAGTTACTATTCATCCGTTGCTATTCATCATTTACTATTCACCGATCACTATTCATCATTTTACTATTCATCGCTTTCGGAGTTAGTTTGAGATTCCGAGAAGTGTTCGAAAATTTTACTATTCATATGACACTATTCATTCCCCGGGCTGCGGCGCCAAAAACTTGGTAATTAACGATTAAATTAACGATTACCACTCAGTTTTTACTACTAACATATACCCGACACTCCTAACAATGATCCTAATATATTTTCACATTCATTATAGTGCTACAAAAATTAAATTATTAGTTTACCCAGTGTTTTGAATTTATTTGGTATATATATCGTTAAATGTATATATTTACGACAAGTTATGTAATTACGAAACGACAATTATTTAAACACCCGATACTTATACAAAATGCATTTTTGTAATTTTTATGACTTCATTATGTTTTATTTTGTTCCGCCAAAATTTATTTCTAGTTAACTTAATACCCAAAATAACTAAATAACTGATGCGTAGGGATTGCACCAGACTTTACCTCTCAAGGGATCTCGAGAAGCTTACAACCCCCACCAGGCAGTGTACCTGATCGATGTAGTATAGTATAATGACAAGTACCGGGGGATTGATCGTTCAGCTAGGAATAGTGTCGCTAGGATTAGAAAACCTAAAGACTAGGTCTAGAGATGAGGGATGATTCTTTTTGTATTTTTTTATATTTTTAGGAAAGCAAATAAAAATCTCGGGTTTTGAAGGAGTTGGGCGGAATTAGTTGCTAGTCAACTAACCCAATACTAAGATGCAATCAAAATAAAATACTAAAAATGAAAATAAACTAAATTAAACTAAGGTTGTGAGCAATAAGTGGGAGAAATGTGTTTACTTAGATTTCACTACTCCCTAGATATCTTTTACACGTTAATTACTTGTTATAGTTGCGTGGATGACGGATTGTATTCCTTAATACCATTCATGGGGTGGCGTACTTACTTCCCCAATCCTATGAGTGCCTACTTCACTCCTATGTCGAGCCGGCTAAGAAGCTCCTAACATGGGATTATTAGAATTTACTCATGCATTAAATACAACCAATAAAACCTAGTACACATCGGTTCATGTTTCCTAAGACGTTCAAGCATGTTACACAATGGAGATCTGCCAGTTTTCTTAAGCCTAACATTGAAATCATTCATCCAATACAACCATAAACAAGTAATCAACACATAATTAACATCTAGGTTTCATTAGATCTAAGTGTTGGAATTATTATATCATGACCTTCATATAAATAAACCAAGTACATCAAAGTGAGCATAGCGGAAGCAATTATAACAAGATCAAATAACATGTAATTAATTAATCAATAATTAAATAGTAAACATACCTTTATGATTCTAGCCCGAACAAGAATCAAAAGCAATCTTCCGGAACAAGAACCCTAATTAGGGTTTATATGGATTATAAGAATTACCCCTTACCTCTTTTGTAATTCAATCCAAGAATCAAACAATAGTGTGTTTGATTCACGTTCTTGTACACACGTACTAATTCAAGAAAAAGTTTATGCAAGTAATTAAACACAAAACCTTGTTTTGATCTAAGAAAATCGAAACCCTAAAGGGTTTGTTTTGATGGATCGACCAAGAAAAGAAAGAGGAGAGAAAACACCAAGATGTGTGTGTACAAGTTATAAGAAAAACATGCATCTTGGGTTTGCTTATATACTATACAAAACTTGGAGCTCAAGGCACATAAGGAGGTGGAAACCTCCCTATGCCGATCGGCCATGAAGCCCCCAAGGGGTTTCCGGAACCTTCTCTTGTTTCCAAATTTTGCCTAGTATTACTTTCCTAATCTTCGTTTAATAGTCCATTAGTCATTAATCATTAAATACTAATTACTATTATTTATTTTGTGTTTAATAATTAATTATAACATTTATAAATAATTATTACTTTTTCTCTTCATACGTATTGTGTGCAATCCCGTGATCTCAACTTCGATCCTAACACACGACTATTATTATTTTGTCTATAAAACCAACAACTCCCACTTAGACATATCATAATAGTGTGATCACATCGATTAGCGTCTTGCAACACGTCGATGCCTCTAGTACAACTTGAGTAAGGCTCCTGGAAAACCTTTTAATGATTTCTCATTATTATTATCCCTTTCTTTCTAATACCATGTTAAATAAGGATATGGATCTAGGTCATTCCTTAATTAACCATTCTGTTTCTCATTTTTAGAAATTGACAAGATTACCAAATCTTTTGAACCTTTCAAGAAAGACCTTGGGCGTGGCCACGCAAACACCTTGACAACCCTACGAGGGGCCCAGCAGTATTAAACTCCAAAAATTAATTTGAATGAACAAATTCTTTATTGATTACAAGCAAAACACACAAACTTTGTAACACTTCCGAAAACAACCCTTATGACTACCAGTTATGTATAGCGTTAAGTTGTTCCACAAAAATGTACTACATTCATGACCGTTATCTTGTATCTCAAGTCTAAGGATAACTTCTTATGATTTACTTAATGACAAGATCCATAAAGTAACATCATATAGTTGGGATAAGTCCTATATTCAGTATCATCGAATATCGTCTGAAATGGCATGACTACGCATCAAAATATACTTTAAGTATATTATACCAACTTCAGATTTGTCTTAATTTAATAATATTCCCATATTATTAACTGACAACGGACAATTTTAGAATAACTCTTATTCATGGATTTAAAAATGCAAAAATAGGACAACAATAATTAACAATAGAAATAAACATACCAACATACTTTATTTCATTAAAATAATAATTGTTTACAATATCCTTTATCCAAATACTAATCACAGTTATGCATGAAACTACTAGCTAATTTAAGTCCAATTCCATTGGATAATTCATTAAGCTTCTCTTTCGCCAAAGCCTTAGTGAACGGATCAGCTAAGTTATCATCTGTGTGAACTTTCAGCAGATTTATTTCACCTTCGTTAACCTTTTCACGAACAAAGTGATACTTCCGTAGAAAATGTCTGGTGCCTCTCATGACTCCAGGTTCATTGGCAAATATGATTGCAGCAGAATTGTCACAATACATATTAATAGGTAATTCAATTGAAGGCATAACACTAAGCCCTGAAACAAATTTCCTAATCCAAACAGCCTCCATAGCAGCTTCTGAAGCAGCAATGTATTCAGCTTCTGAAGCAGCAATGTATTCAGCTTCTGTTGCAGACATCGCAATTGTACTCTGCTTCTTACTCCTCCAGTCTACAGCTCCTCCATTAATAACAAAGACATAACCCGTCTGAGACTTCGAATCATCTTTATTACTTTGAAAGGATGCATCACAGAAACCTGTAACACAAAGTTCTGCAGCTGGATTTCCACCATATACCAAAAACATATCTTTTGTATTCCTCAAATACTTAAGAATATGCTTAACAGCAATCCAATGTTTATCACCTGGATTCTGTTGAAATTGATTGGTAATATTTTGAGCAAACGCCACATCTGGCCTTGTGCACTTTACCGCATACATAATAGATCCTACAGCCGAAGCATAAGGAACTTTACTCATGCGAGCCACCTCAGCAGGTGTTGAAGCACAAAACTCATTACATAAGCCATGTTTTACTTCCATCGGCAAATATCCTTTCTTGGAATTTTGCATATTGAATCTTTTCAATATTTTGTCAATGTAAGCACTTTGACTTAATCCAATTAACCGCCTTGATCTATCTCTATAGATTTTTATTCCCAGAATGTATGCAGCTTCTCCTAAATCTTTCATAGAAAAGCACTTTCCAAGATATGCCTTAACCTTTTGCAAACTTGGAATGTCTTTTCCCCTGATCAATATGTCATCAACATAAAGAATTAGGAAAATTACATTATCACTCCCACTAGCTTTGTGATACACACATGGCTCATCAAGATTTTGAGTGAATCCAAACTTTTTGATCTCAGCATCAAACCTCATGTTCCATTGTCGTGATGCTTGCTTTAATCCATAAATGGATCTTTTAAGCTTGCATACACGATTTGGAAATTCTGGATTTTCAAACCCTTCTGGTTGTGCCATATAGATGTCTTCATCTAGATGACCATTTAAGAAAGCGGTTTTCACATCCATTTGCCAAATCTCATAGTCATAGTACGCTGCTATAGCTATGAGAATTCTTATAGCTCTTATGTCTGCTACAGGAGAAAACGTCTCCTCGTAATCAATTCCAAAAGTTTGAGTAAAACCTTTAGAAACTAGACGAGCCTTATAAATGTGTGCATATCCATCCATGTCAGACTTTATTTTGTAGAGCCACTTACTCCCAACTACCTTGGCACCAGGAGGTAAGTCAACTTCTTCCCAGACTTCATTGTCATGCATGGATTGTATTTCCCCATCCATAGCAGCTTTCCACTTAGCCTTTTCAGGGCTATTAATGGCAGCTCTATAACTAGTAGGTTCATTAAGATCCCCTAGTGTATGCTCATCAACCTCTACATTAAGACATAGACGGTCAGGAGCTTTCACAGATCTTGAAGATCTGCGAATGGGAACTACTTCAACTTCCGGTGGAGGACCCAGACTTTCCGGTTCTATAGGAAGTGTGCTAGTGTTTTCTGAAGGTAATGCATTATTTAGATCATCTTCTAGATCATATACTCTCCCACTGATTTCTTGAATTACAAAATCACTTTCAAGAAAATCACCATACCTAGCAACAAACACTTTGTTCTCAGGTGGGTAGTAAAAGTAGTAACCCATTGTTTCCTTTGGGTATCCTACAAAAATGCATTTTACAGATCTTTGTTGGAGTTTATCTTGTGAGTCACGTTTAACATACGCCTCACAACCCCAGACCTTTAAATAAGACAAGTTCTGAGCTTTTCCAGTCCATATCTCATATGGTGTCTTATCAACCTTCTTGGTGGGAACCATATTCAAAATACGAACAGCTGATTCAAGAGCATAATCCCAAAAAGACAAAGGAAGATTAGTAAGATTATACATTGATCAAACCATGTCCAACAATGTACGATTCCTTCTCTCAGATACACCATTTAGTTGTGGAGTATATGGAGATGTGAGATTCTGGACAATTCCATTCTCAGTTAAGAAATCTTTAAAATCTTGACTAAGGTATTCACCACCTCGATTAGAATGAAGAGCTTTAATCTTCTTTCTCAATTGCAATTCTACTTCTGCTTTGAAAACTTTAAATGTTTCAAACACCTCATGTTTATGCTTAAGTAAATAAACATAACCATAACGGCTGAAATCATCTGTAAAAGTTAAGAAGTAAACAGCACCTCTCCTTGACACATGTCTAAGTGGTCCACATACATCCGTATGTATTAAACCAAGTAGATCTGAAGCTCTTTCCATATTATTATGAAAAGGTTTCTTCGTCATCTTCCCAGAAATACAAGATTCGCATTTATCAAATGACTCATCATTGATATTATTCAAAAGCCCTTCACGTTGCAGCTTTTGCATACTAGTCTTGCCTATATGGGCAAGTCTACAGTGCCAAAGGTAAGACGAATTCAAGTCATACTTCATTCACTTACTTATGCTGTACATCGAATTATTATTATTGTTGGAAGTCATACAATTATTCATATCAATTTCAAACACACCATTCACAGCAACAACATTAAAATAAAATACGTGATGAGTGTCTAAATACTCATCATTTTATACCAATCTGAACTGCCAAAACATCCAAAAACACTCAAATATGCATCAAAATACTTAAAATATCTTAGAAGTGTGTTTTATATGTTTCAAATGCAAAATATGCAAAAACAGATGAAAAACGTACAAAGTTTACACATTTGGCAGTTTCAGTCCCTCATGTTTCATAAATTGTCAAAACTAGTCCCTGAAGGTTTAAAATGAAAGAAAAGTCAACTTAAGTCCTTGGGAAACCAAAAATATTCACAAATGATCCCTGGATAAAAGTTTACACAAACTGGCAACTTTTACCCCTCAAGTATCAAAATTGGCAAAAAATGGTCCCTGGGTATTATAAAACTTGAAATTTCACAAAATACCCTTGTACTATTCATGAATATACAAAATGGAACCTTTTTGATAACTTTTGGGAAATTACACTTTTACCCTTCAACTTTCAGAAAATTACACAAATGGTCCTTATAAGTTTTAAAATATAAAAATACAACTTTGGTCCTTGTGTTATTATTAATTGGCAGGTTTGATCCTTGGAGGAAAGTTTGGAAAGCTTACATGATCAGTCCCTAAAGTTTCAGCATGTTAGAAGTTTAGTCCTTGGGCTTTTGTTACTACTAAAACCATCCGGACCCTATGTTATTATTATAAACCAAACCAATCCATAAACCAAATAAAAAGCCCACCCTTTACCCTTTTTTGTGATCCATTACCTAAGCCCAACTAAAAACCAAATCCACCCCGTTTTATTTAAAAGTGGTCAAACCCACGGTCAACCCAACCAATACCACTCCCTCCTTCTCCTTCCTCCACCACTGCAAAACCAAATACCACCATCCCACCCACAGTTTCACTAACCACCTCTCCACCTCAACCCCCCAACTATTACCTACTCTCCCCACCATCACCTTCCACCTCACCTAAGCCCACAAGCAATTAATGCTTCCCCACCTTCAAACACTCAACCTTCCCCTCCTTTCCCCTGTTTTTCTTCCAACTTGACCTCCAAGCTTCAAAAGCAACCCTATCTTGTCCCCTCCACCTATACAAGTATACAAGAAGCAATTAATGCTCTCAAACAGCCTCAAGCTATCTAAGAGACTTTTGGCGCCAAAAGTACTTTCAAAGGCTGAGATCAATTCTGCTTCATCAATGGCTCAGATTTGTGATGGGATTTATTGTGTGGGCAACAAGGACATCTAAGGGTATAAAAAGAAGAGATGGAGCAGAGGAATACTTACTTTTGGGATAGCCATAGTCACGTAGTGTAATGTAGTTTATTGCTTTCTTTAAATTATTGTCATTTACAGTTTTAATTAGTGTAATGATCCTCAAATTAGTGTAATGGAACTCATTCTCAGTTTAAATTTCAAGTTATCTTTACATTTCAAAGTTTTTATTTTATTGTCATTTAAATTCCAAGTCATTTAATTTCATGTTGATTATTGTTGTTTATTGGACTCCATAAGCTCATATAAGCTCCTGACAAAGCCTTGAAAGCTTTTAGAAACTCTTAATCAGTTATAGTCTTTTAGAATCAAAAAATCACTAAAAAATAGAGAAAATAGAAAATTAAATCAAAAATCTTTGTTCTTGGGTGATTCTGCTTGGAGCATGGTTAATTATGAATTGCCATGGTTTAGATGCCTCATGGGAGGCTATAGGAAGTGGTTTTAATCCTTGGTTCCACAATCTCAGCTTACTCACCATGTAAGTCACTTTTTACAATTTTTGCATTTTAATGCTTAAGTTATCTATCTGTTTTGATTTACACATTTTCCTGTTTAATTGTTGTTAGTTAATGATTCAATAGCTTAATATTAGTTGTTAATGTTTTGGATTTGATTGTGGCTTGAAATTCCATTTTGACTGTCAATAAGCTCTATTTTTGAGAATCATAGGTATAGACTCTTGTGACTACTTGTGTATGCTGAAAAAGGTCCATTTTGACATCTTGGATCCTCTGGATTTGATAGATTAAGGTTACACGGTCATATGTAATGAATAGCTAAATTCAAGTCCATTAAAGGGTTGTTTGGATTTATGGGTTACACTGTGTATAGGGTTGTATTTGTAGTTGTTCTTGTTTGATTTACTGCTTACATGATTTATTATACTCAGTAGAACCTTAATCAAAGGGTTTGGCATTTAAGAAAGTCAATTTGACAGTTGATGATCTTTAAAGTGAGAATTTTGAGATTGATAGAACCTAGGACCCTGCATATCTTTTCAAATCTTGTTATTATTTGTTAGTTTCATGTTCTTGTAACTTAATATAGCTTTTTTAGTCTTTAAATTCAGATCAAAGTTGATCAAAGTCAACTTTGATCATAAAATAGAAAAAGTCAAATGTTAGTTTTTCAGGTTTTTGAATAAATGTCTGATTTTAGTGTGATCTTGTTATTTAGTTTTAGAACTTGTGCTTGTAGTATGTTTTAGTTTTGTTGCTCATCTTTATGTATGATTTTTGTCAATTTTTAGTTCAGCTGTTTAATAGCTTAAATTAATGCTTATTGTAGCTTGTTTTTGCCCTGTGTCACTAATGGTCTGTCAAGTTCATGAGCTTACATAAGTCTCATGACTTGACCTTATTCTGTGCACTTGGCTTCTTTGTGATGCCTATGTGGCATGTTTGTTATGTGTAAGCTTATTTTCCCGTTTGTAGCTTAAGTAGATAGCTTATTCACCACTTTTATTTGTTCCATTTAACTCACTTCACTGAAGCAAACAGTGAAGTGAGTTGTTTTCAAAGCTTCATAAAAAGTTCCTCAGTGAACCAAGGTTTGTGATTCTTGGCTTTTTACAAAGCCAAGTAACCATATTCAATGATTCAATGCTTGTTGAGCTCTTTGAAGCTCATTAGATAAGTTATAATTAAGCTTGTAGTTTGCCCACTCACATCAGTCCACTAAGGAATCAGTGGACTTACACCATTACCACAAGCTTTTTATGAGCTCATATATGGTCTAGAGCCTGAGTAAATTAGCCTCATGTGAAGCTTATCTACCCATCTTTTAGACCCAATACTTAATTTTCACCTTGCAGCCCATTTACTAGGGCTGCAAGTAGCTTTAACTTATCACAAATTTGAAAAGTATACTGAGTCCTCAGTATGCTTAACCATATTCACCCTACTTCATAAGCTTGCAAAAAGCTTAATACTTGGAACCAGCTGGTGAAATTTAGCTCCAAGTGGAGCTTATCTACTAGTGTTTAAGTTCCAATACTTAAAACCCATGTTGCAGCTCATTTACTAGGGCTGGAATTAGCTTTTTGTTTGTCCCATTTTACTAAGTGTCCTGGGTAACCATCATAATCAGTGAAATAGAAGGATTTTCATAAGCTTCTCACAAGCTCATCTGTGAACCTCACAGAGTGAACTTAGGCTTTTTGGAAAGCCATCCACCTAAGCTTGCTACTCCAATTCCTATTTTGGCTTTTGCAGCTTATTACCTAAGCTTATTTTGCCTAGCAAAAGAGTTGCAGGGGTGTTTGGATCTGCAGTGCACTGGAAGTGCTTATTTGCTTGTTTCAAGCTTATTTGCCAATTCCAGTGCACAAGCTTGTATATTCTTATCCATTAAACTTGTACAAATTTATCTTTCCTTTTATTTTACCTTTTCAAGCTTGTTAAGAGCTTATGGATCCACTGTGAGCTTATTGCTTAACTAAATGATCCATAAGCACTTAAACTGCTTATTTTCTTTGTCTATAAATTTCCATTGTCCTTATATATATATAATAATAGTATTAGTATAAATTAGAAAAAGAAAAACCAAAAAGAAGCTTTAACACTAGTGATAGCTTCTATTTAAGAAGCTTTAGGCTTAAAAGCCATCTGTTAAGGAAATAAGCTCTCACACAGCTTATTTCCAAGTTTTGGAAAAGTTGTCTTTGTTAAAGTTTAATATTATAGCTTAATGTACAGCTTTGCAAAAAGAAAAATGAAAAATAAAATAAAAGTGCAAAAAGGTTGTGTATGGGATTCGAACCTAGGTTCCCTAAGGTGACAAGTTCACTGCATAACCCACCTAGGCTAGCTCACTTCTCAGTTATCATTTGCACAATTTTATTCTTATAATAGCAAACATCTTAGCTTATTCAAATAAGCTTATACAAGCTGTTTGGCTTATTACAGCTTATCTGGATAAGCTATGAGCTTCATAATTTTTTCCCAGCTTCTGTACTATGTAAATTACTTTCCATAATTTTTTCACATTTTTTACTGTTCATTAGATAGTTTTTAGATTTAATTTTAATTTAATTAATTTAAATGAAAAAGCCAAAAATAAATTAGTTCTAGTATTTAAATTTATCCTAGATAATTTTTTATAATTTTTATAACTTTATTAAGTTATTTAGCATATGTAAAAAATACTTTTGCAATTTTCACTTTTAGTTTTCTAATTTTTAGATTTAAAATTAATATATTTAGTTTTTAATTAATAATTAAGTTTTAAACAGCATAATTAGTTTTTATAAAGTAGTACCTAGTTTTTATATTTTTCCTAGCTTATATATAGTATAATATAATTTTAGAAATTTTTCTAGAATTTTTATTGTTAATTTTCTATTTTTTATAATTAAATAGTTTAATTAGATATTAATTAATAATTAGAATAATAATTAGTAAAATAAATTAAAAATACATAAAACTAACTTTTTATAATTTTTTTAGGATTCCTGTGATGGTTAATAAGATTTATAAAAATCTTCTTAATTATATAAGTCTTTTTAGTATGTGTAATATTTTAAATCAGTTTAATTAGTTAAATAATAAATAAATAGTTTTTAAATTAATAGTAATTACATAAATACTTGTAAAAATTATTTTAATTCATAAATAGTTTCTTTTATTATTAGGATCACAAAAATATAAATTTCACATTTGTGGGATTTGTATTGATCAGTTTTTAGTTTTATTTTTATACGTTTACGTTTATTTGAATCTAAACGTACGTTTGTTTATCCTTTTACATTTTAGGGTTTCTGATTGTACGTTTTTACTGAAATAGCTGTGACAAGAGCTATTTACTATTCACATTGCTAGTGTTAGTCAGTCAGATTCCTGTTTTTGTTTTTATATTTAAATTCACCTAGACACAGATTCGTTATATTACAGATTTCACACCTCGTTGGGACTTAACGACCTAGGAATATGCTATACTCCTCGTTCACAATTGCTTTTCCTCCTGGGCTGCTCAGGGCCTTTGTTACGATTGACCATTCACAAGCGGTTGGCTTGTGTGATAAAACCTGGCTGGTTCGGGAGGAATCAAAATTTGGCGCCGCTGCCGGGGAGGCTGTGCTGCGTATAACGAATTTGTATTTTGTTGAAATATCTATCCTTGTATGTATATTATATATACTTTATCATTCAACTCCGGGGCTGTCAGGGCATATTTATTACAGTTAATCATTCACAAGTGATTAGCTAGCGTGGTAAACTTGACACTAGCCTGGGAGGTAGTGATTACATATACTATATCATATTTCATTTCATAAACAATATAAAATACAAAAACATTTTTCCTTTGCGCACAACTTGCCCAGTTTGATTAGTCTCTCAGTTACAACATTTGGTTGTTGGCTGTTTACAGTTGCTGAGCTCTGTCAGACCCAGATTCCCTGTCGAGGGGCGGTTGTTAGGAATTTTTCTTTCTTTTGTACATATATATATAAACTTAAAAATACAAAAACATTATAAAATAAAAATACCAAAAAGATTCTCCTTACCTTACTATTTATAATTCTGTGAGTGGACCCCACTCCAATTTCTCAACCAATCTGTGAGTGGCAATCCCACTCCATTTCCCCATGGACAAAATAATTCGGGGTCGAGTCAAGCTAGCGACTTGGTAATCAAAAACAGTAGCATAAACATGGGTTTTCACTCGTGTGTACCACCTAAGTGTGGGGGTGTGCCCCACATGTTGTATATATTTTGAAAATGAAATGAAAAACTGTAAATACAGAAAAATAAAATAATTGTTGTGTTACCCCACTTAGTTTTAAATATTATCTTTTTACGTTCAAGGATTCGGCATAATAGCCGGTACTTTGAATATTGAGGACAATATTCATTTCTAAGTGTGGGGGGGAAATTCTGGCGAATTTGATCACTTATATACCCTTGTATGCCCTTTTTCCCCAAAAATGGCCAAAATTTAAAAAAAAAATCATTTGGTATTAGTGTTTTGCACTAAATACAACAAATGGTAATCAATCCACCATGTCTAAACCACATAAGGATTGGCTAATCCAGGAGCAAACGGTTCTTGGTAAAGATAACTCAAACCCGTTGATGGCTTGCAATTTGCCCAAAATTGTATGGTACCTCAACTCGCCATATCCTAAAAAGCGAATGAGTTGGCTAGCCCGCAAGATTATGGCTTGTGGTAAAGGCAGTGGAAAAACCATAATTGGTAATCAGCTCACCAAGATGTTGACTATTCCATCAAGAGTTGGCTAGTCCAGAAGCAAACGGCTTTTGGTAAAGACAAATCAAATCCGTTGACAGCTGGTGGTTTGCTCAAAATCACACGGTTATCAGATGTACCACAGTTCTTACATCTGGCTACTCCAGAAGTGATGGCTTTTGGTAAAGAGTTTTTCAAATCCATTAAGTTTTTCTCAAAAGATTGCTAGGGACTAGCAATGTTTTAGTGTGGGGGATTGATGAGTGTCTAAATACTCATCATTTTATACCAATCTGAACTGCCAAAACATCCAAAAACACTCAAATATGCATCAAAATACTTAAAATATCTTAGAAGTGTGTTTTATATGTTTCAAATGCAAAATATGCAAAAACAGATGAAAAACGTACAAAGTTTGCACATTTGGCAGTTTCAGTCCCTCTTGTTTTATAAATTGTCAAAACTAGTCCCAGAAGGTTTAAAATGAAAGAAAAGTCAACTTAAGTCCTTGGGAAACCAAAAATATTCACAAATGATCCCTGGATAAAAGTTTACACAAACTGGCAACTTTTACCCCTCAAGTATCAAAATTGGCAAAAAATGGTCCCTGGGTATTATAAAACTTGAAATTTCACAAAATACCCTTGTACTATTCATGAATATACAAAATGGAACCTTTTTGATAACTTTTAGGAAATTACACTTTTACCCTTCAACTTTCAGAAAATTACATAAATGGTCCTTATAAGTTTTAAAATATAAAAATACAACTTTGGTCCTTGTGTTATTATTAATTGGCAGGTTTGATCCTTGGAGGAAAGTTTGGAAAGCTTACATGATCAGTCCCTAAAGTTTCAGCATGTTAGAAGTTTAGTCCTTGAGCTTTTGTTACTACTAAAACCATCCGGACCCTATGTTATTATTATAAACTAACCCAATCCATAAACCAAATAAAAAGCCCACCCTTTACCCTTTTTTGTGATCCATTACCTAAGCCCAACTAAAAACCAAATCCACCCCGTTTTATTTAAACGTGGTCAAACCCACGGTCAACCAAACCAATACCACTCCCTTATTCTCCTTCCTCCACCACTGCAAAACCAAATACCACCATCCCACCCACAGTTTCACTAACCACCTCTCCACCTCAACCCCTCAGCTGTTACCTACTCTCCCCACCATCACCTTCCACCTCACCTCAGCCCACAAGCAATTAATGCTTCCCCACCTTCAAACACTCAACCTTCCCCTCTTTTCCCCTGTTTTTCTTCCAACTTGACCTCTAAGCTTCAAAAGCAACCCTATCTTGTCCCCTCCACCTATACAAGTATACAAGAAGCAATTAATGCTCTCAAACAACCTCAAGCTATCTAAGAGACTTTTGGCGCCAAAAGTACTTTCAAAGGATGAGATCACTTCTGCTTCATCAATGGCTCAGATTTGTGATGGGATTTATTGTGTGGGTAACAAGGACTTCAAAGGGTATAAAAAGAAGAGATGGAGCAGAGGAATACTTACTTTTGGGATAGCCATAGTCACGTAGTGTAATGTAGTTTATTGCTTTCTTTAAATTATTGTCATTTACAGTTTTAATTAGTGTAATGATCCTCAAATTAGTGTAATGGAACTCATTCTCAGTTTAAATTTCAAGTTATCTTTACATTTCAAAGTTTTTATTTTATTGTCATTTAAATTCCAAGTCATTTAATTTCATGTTGATTATTGTTGTTTATTGGACTCCATAAGCTCATATAAGTTCCTGACAAAGCCTTGAAAGCTTTTAGAAACTCTTAATCAGTTATAGTCTTTTAGAATCAAAAAATCACTAAAAAATAGAGAAAATAGAAAATTAAATCAAAAATCTTTGTTCTTGGGTGATTCTGCTTGGAGCATGGTTAATTATGGATTGCCATGGTTTAGATGCCTCATGGGAGGCTATAGGAAGTGGTTTTAATCCTTGGTTCCACAATCTCAGCTTACTCACCATGTAAGTCACTTTTTACAATTTTTGCATTTTAATGCTTAAGTTATCTATCTGTTTTGATTTACACATTTTCCTGTTTAATTGTTGTTAGTTAATGATTCAATAGCTTAATATTAGTTGTTAATGTTTTGGATTTGATTGTGGCTTGAAATTCCATTTTGACTGTCAATAAGCTCTATTTTTGAGAATCATAGGTATAGACTCTTGTGACTACTTGTGTATGCTGAAAAAGGTCCATTTTGACATCTTGGATCCTCTGGATTTGATAGATTAAGGTTACACGGTCATATGTAATGAATAGCTAAATTCAAGTCCATTAAAGGGTTGTTTGGATTTATGGGTTACACTGTGTATAGGGTTGTATTTGTAGTTGTTCTTGTTTGATTTACTGCTTACATGATTTATTATACTCCGTAGAACCTTAATCAAAGGGTTTGGCATTTAAGAAAGTCAATTTGACAGTTGATGATCTTTAAAGTGAGAATTTTGAGATTGATAGAACCTAGGACCCTGCATATCTTTTCAAATCTTGTTATTATTTGTTAGTTTCATGTTCTTGTAACTTAATATAGCTTTTTTAGTCTTTAAATTCAGATCAAAGTTGATCAAAGTCAACTTTGATCATAAAATAGAAAAAGTCAAATGTTAGTTTTTCAGGTTTTTGAATAAATGTCTGATTTTAGTGTGATCTTGTTATTTAGTTTTAGAACTTGTGCTTGTAGTATGTTTTAGTTTTGTTGCTCATCTTTATGTATGATTTTTGTCAATTTTTAGTTCAGCTGTTTAATAGCTTAAATTAATGCTTATTGTAGCTTGTTTTTGCCCTGTGTCACTAATGGTCTGTCAAGTTCATGAGCTTACATAAGTCTCATGACTTGACCTTATTCTGTGCACTTGGCTTCTTTGTGATGCCTATGTGGCATGTTTGTTATGTGTAAGCTTATTTTCCCGTTTGTAGCTTAAGTAGATAGCTTATTCACCACTTTTATTTGTTCCATTTAACTCACTTCACTGAAGCAAACAGTGAAGTGAGTTGTTTTCAAAGCTTCATAAAAAGTTCCTCAGTGAACCAAGGTTTGTGATTCTTGGCTTTTTACAAAGCCAAGTAACCATATTCAATGATTCAATGCTTGTTGAGCTCTTTGAAGCTCATTAGATAAGTTATAATTAAGCTTGTAGTTTGCCCACTCACATCAGTCCACTAAGGAATCAGTGGACTTACACCATTACCACAAGCTTTTTATGAGCTCATATATGGTCTAGAGCCTGAGTAAATTAGCCTCATGTGAAGCTTATCTACCCATCTTTTAGACCCAATACTTAATTTTCACCTTGCAGCCCATTTACTAGGGCTGCAAGTAGCTTTAACTTATCACAAATTTGAAAAGTATACTGAGTCCTCAGTATGCTTAACCATATTCACCCTACTTCATAAGCTTGCAAAAAGCTTAATACTTGGAACCAGCTGGTGAAATTTAGCTCCAAGTGGAGCTTATCTACTAGTGTTTAAGTTCCAATACTTAAAACCCATGTTGCAGCTCATTTACTAGGGCTGCAATTAGCTTTTTGTTTGTCCCATTTTACTAAGTGTCCTGGGTAACCATCATAATCAGTGAAATGGAAGGATTTTCATAAGCTTCTCACAAGCTCATCTGTGAACCTCACAGAGTGAACTTGGGCTTTTTGGAAAGCCATCCACCTAAGCTTGCTACTCCAATTCCTATTTTGGCTTTTGCAGCTTATTACCTAAGCTTATTTTGCCTAGCAAAAGAGTTGCAAGGGTGTTTGGATCTGCAGTGCACTGGAAGTGCTTATTTGCTTGTTTCAAGCTTATTTGCCAATTCCAGTGCACAAGCTTGTATATTCTTATCCATTAAACTTGTACAAATTTATCTTTCCTTTTATTTTACCTTTTCAAGCTTGTTAAGAGCTTATGGATCCACTGTGAGCTTATTGCTTAACTGAATGATCCATAAGCACTTAAACTGCTTATTTTCTTTGTCTATAAATTTCCATTGTCCTTATATATATATAATAATAGTATTAGTATAAATTAGAAAAAGAAAAACCAAAAAGAAGCTTTAACACTAGTGATAACTTCTATTTAAGAAGCTTTAGGCTTAAAAGCCATCTGTTAAGGAAATAAGCTCTCACACAGCTTATTTCCAAGTTTTGGAAAAGTTGTCTTTGTTAAAGTTTAATATTATAGCTTAATGTATAGCTTTGCAAAAAGAAAAATGAAAAATAAAATAAAAGTGCAAAAAGGTTGTGTATGGGATTCGAACCTAGGTTCCCTTAGGTTACAAGTTCACTGCATAACCCACCTAGGCTAGCTCACTTCTCAGTTATCATTTGCACAATTTTATTCTTATAATAGCAAACATCTTAGCTTATTCAAATAAGCTTATACAAGCTGTTTGGCTTATTACAGCTTATCTGGATAAGCTATGAGCTTCATAATTTTTTCCCAGCTTCTTTACTATGTAAATTACTTTCCATAATTTTTTCACATTTTTTACTGTTCATTAGATAGTTTTTAGATTTAATTTTAATTTAATTAATTTAAATGAAAAAGCCAAAAATAAATTAGTTCTAGTATTTAAATTTTATCCTAGATAATTTTTTATAATTTTTATAACTTTATTAAGTTATTTAGCATATGTAAAAAATACTTTTGCAATTTTCACTTTTAGTTTTCTAATTTTTAGATTTAAAATTAGTATATTTAGTTTTTAATTAATAATTAAGTTTTAAATAGCATAATTAGTTTTTATAAAGTAGTACCTAGTTTTTATATTTTTCCTAGCTTATATATAGTATAATATAATTTTAGGAATTTTTCTAGAATTTTTATTGTTCATTTTCTATTTTTTATAATTAAATAGTTTAATTAGATATTAATTAATAATCAGAATAATAATTAGTAAAATAAATTAAAAATACATAAAACTAACTTTTTATAATTTTTTTAGGATTCATGTGATGGTTAATAAGATTTATAAAAACTTCTTAATTATATAAGTCTTTTTAGTATGTGTAATATTTTAAATCAGTTTAATTAGTTAAATAATAAATAAATAGTTTTTAAATTAATAGTAATTACATAAATACTTGTAAAAATTATTTTAATTCATAAATAGTTTTCTTTTATTATTAGGATCACAAAAATATAAATTTCACATTTGTGGGATTTGTATTGATCAGTTTTCAGTTTTATTTTTATACGTTTACGTTTATTTGAATCTAAACGTACGTTTGTTTATCCTTTTACATTTTAGGGCTTCTGATTGTACGTTTTTACTGAAATAACTGTGACAAGAGCTATTTACTATTCACATTGCTAGTGTTAGTCAGTCAGATTCCTGTTTTTGTTTTTATATTTAAATTCACCTAGACACAGATTCGTTATATTACAGATTTCACACCTCGTTGGGACTTAACGACCTAGGAATATGCTATACTCCTCGTTCACAATTGCTTTTCCTCCCGGGCTGCTCAGGGCCTTTGTTACGGTTGACCGTTCACAAGCGGTTGGCTTGTGTGATAAAACCTGGCTGGTTCGGGAGGAATCAATACGCCATTTAAAGAAACAGAAATTTTATTGTCATCAATAGTATGAGTAAAACCAAGATCCAACAAACATGAAAAGGAAACAACACCTCTAATTATAGAAGGTGCATAATGACAATTGTTTAAACAAAGTACTAAACCCGAAGATAAAACTAAATCAAACATTCCTATGGCTTCAACTGCTGCTTGTGCTCCATTTCCCACATGCAGAAATTGCTCCCCATAAGCTAGTCTCCTTTCCTCTCTAAACCCCTGTAGTGTATTACAAATATTAATACCACATCCGGTATCATATACCCAGGAATTTAATTTATGAGATAAAGTAAATAATTCAATGACAAATAAGTTACCTGAAGTGCTGGCGCCCATGTGCCCAGTCTTCTTAACCTTATTGTTTCGCAAGTTATCGAGATAAAGAGGACAATTCCTCTTCCAGTGACCCATCACCTGGCAGTAATGGCATCCTTGATCCTTCTTTGGATTATTCTTCACAGGAGGGTTCTTCTTAGGTTGAGGTGGTTGATAAGCCATAACCTGCTTATTCTTATCAGCCTTCTTCTTTCCTTTACCCTTCTTCTTGTTCGCATTTGGCTTGTTAATTCTACCCCCTTGTATAGCAAGAACTTGGGGCGTAGGAGCCTTTGGTGTCAACCCTTTCTCATAATCAATGAGCAGTGCGTGCAATTCACTTACTGTCTTCCCCACGCAATGCATATTGAAGTTCCTCACAAAACCATTAAAATCCTTGTTAAGGGATCTATTGATTAAGTTCACAGCCATATCATTGTCATAGGGTTTCTTAAGTGTTTGTAGTTGATCCATGAAACTTTTCATCTTCAACACATGAGCACTCACCGGTTCACCATCACCCTGCTTACAACCATGTAGAACCTCCATCAAATCGTAAATCTCTACATTTGATGGTTTCTCATATAGTTTCTTGAGTTCATCAATCATGTTCATGGGGAAATACTCTTCAAACTGCCTTTGAAGAGGTGTGGACATCGCCCCTAACATCATTGCAGCCACATCAATATGTTCCTTACAATCAAGATTTCATTTGGCCTTAGCAGCATCAGTAGTTGCTTCGCCAACAGGTTCATCAGGACAAGGCGTTTTCAAGATTTCAAGTTGACCAGTCACTCGCAGGACAATCCTTAGTGATCGATACCAATCATTGAAATTTTCTGAGCCAGTCAATTTTTCTCGTTCAAAATAAGTTTTGAACACAGAACGAAAGTTGGTGTTATCAGTTTGAGCCATTTCTACAGATAAAGAAAGTTCAAAACATTAGTATTTTTGATAATACAATTTTTCAAGAAAATTAAAATACCCAAGGAAATAATATCAATAGAATAATCTTGAAAACTAGGATCCTCCATAAACATAGTTTCATCACATCAGTTGATCTGCTAGTAATGAAAGTATAATATGAGGTAACTTGTCGTACAAGTAATTGGCATAACATTTGTCCAATTCCTAGATATATGGGATTTACAATCACAAAACATTTGTATTGTAAGCATGTTTAGTCCCCATCTTAATGTCTTGACTCCAAGATCTCACTTACTACTCAATTTAAGTCTTCTAACTTAAAAACTGCAAACTCACAAATCCATCACATCAGTTGATCTGCTAGCAATGAATTTATGAAATTTACCTCTCCATTGCAATCTCGCCAAGTTCTCACATGACGTAAATTACAACTTCAAGTGTTCTTAATTAGATGGCATTCGACTTAATTTTATAGGGTATTGATATTTTGATGTGATCAAAATAATGTATGAAGAAGCATGCATACAACTTCATAACATTGGTTTTACAAAACATTTTTATTACCAATTAGCTAAGAGTAAAATAACAAAGTTTGATTGAGGTATCGGGGTCACCAATTAAAGAATTACCATCAATTATCGTCCACTATATCGTACTTTTGCATAAGCCCGAAAGCTTAGTGTTTCGGATAATCATTGTGAAATTGTGGATAATTCACCCTTAAGATGATAGTGTACATGTAATGGTTGTTCGATAAGTCTAATTTACACACAAACGAGCATTAAGACAGAATGTTGTCTCTCTAAGGCCACAATTTAATGCGTTGCCATCCTTATACCCATCTTATAGTGTGTAAACTTCGGTCGAGCCTATTTAACCATTACGTACAAAAACATCAAACAACCAATCCTTTGAAATTTAAACTCTTAAAAACCAAAATAATTTCGCCATTATTTAGTCCGTATTATTTTTCTATTCAAAAATTACCCTTTTCGTTTATAAACATGTCTAACACAATTAATAAACAAAAACAAGTAATATACAATAAAAAATAAAACAACTAAATAAACAAATATACATAATCATAACAGTTAAATATGTATAAAACATGTAGCCACATGCAAATCTTATTCAATGGTCCTATTAATAATCAAATCTAGGTGTATTACGTATTAATTCAATTGAGGCTTTCTTCTTCTTGGAAAAAGAGCCACATACATCGATAAATCGATTGCGTAAGCCAAAATTAAATAAATACCACATACCACATAATTGATTACTTAATATTGGAGTCTTCCCCAATTCGACATCTATTAATAAATTTACATGTTTCGATATAACTTAACCATTAATTCATATAAACAATTTAAACCATTTAAATTATAACACAATATAAAAATCCATGCAAATATGCACTTTTTCATGGATTTAGCTTAATAATTAACATATTGCACCAAGATCGTTTACTAAAACGCATAACAATTACATGACATCTTAGGGTTTCTAATCATATTAAAAAAAATTAAAAACCATAAACCCTAAAACCCTAATAAGGTCAATCGACCCATAAAATATTTTAGGGTTAGGAATCTAACAAATAAACCCTAAAAACATGTAACTAAACGAATCAAGATCCAATTTTTATGCGTTTCGATAATTAATTACACATTATAACGGCTCTGATACCACTGTTGGAATTATTATATCATGACCTTCATATAAATAAACCAAGTACATCAAAGTGAGCATAGCGGAAGCAATTATAACAAGATCAAATAACATGTAATTAATTAATCAATAATTAAATAGTAAACATACCTTTATGATTCTAGCCCGAACAAAAATCAAAAGCAATCTTCCGGAGCAAGAACCCTAATTAGGGTTTATATGGATTATAAGAATTACCCCTTACCTCTTTTGTAATTCAATCCAAGAATCAAACAATAGTGTGTTTGATTCACGTTCTTGTACACACGTACTAATTCAAGAAAAAGTTTATGCAAGTAATTAAACACAAAACTTTGTTTTGATCTAAGAAAATCGAAACCCTAAAGGGTTTGTTTTGATGGATCGACCAAGAAAAGAAAGAGGAGAGAAAACACCAAGATGTGTGTGTACAAGTTATAAGAAAAACATGCATCTTGGGTTTGCTTATATACTATACAAAACTTGGAGCTCAAGGCACATAAGGAGGTGGAAACCTCCCTATGCCGATCGGCCATGAAGCCCCCAAGGGGTTTCCGGAACCTTCTCTTGTTTCCAAATTTTGCCTAGTATTACTTTCCTAATCTTCGTTTAATAGTCCATTAGTCATTAATCATTAAATACTAATTACTATTATTTATTTTGTGTTTAATAATTAATTATAACATTTATAAATAATTATTACTTTTTCTCTTCATACGTATTGTGTGCAATCTCGTGATCTCAAGTTCGATCCTAACACACGACTATTATTATTTTGTCTATAAAACCAACACTAAGCAAACACAAGATAAATCTAGCCTAGCATGTTGAAATCAAGACAAGCACAAGATATAGACAACCAACACATAGACATATTGATTGAATTAAGAGAAGACTTATCTTAATAGCACATGAAAGGATTCAAGGGGTGAAAACCCTTGAATTTACTGTAAAATACGAGCTAGGGTTCACAAGGTTCGGCCTTAGGGTTTCTCCACACAAATTCCTCTCTAATGAATGAAAAATAGAAAACTATATATAGATTTTAGGAGGTGACGGCGTCAAGAACAAATGTCTGACACCGTCATCTCGCCGCCAAATAGTTCCTCAGACTGCCTAGATCTGGGTCTGACGCCGTCATGTATACTCCTTATGCAGGCCGTCATGATTTTAACTCTTGACGCTCTTGTTGTGACGCCTTCACGTTTCTTCTGGGTCGTCATGGACTTTACTCTTGATGCCGTCATGAATTTCCTCTTGACGCCGTCATACACTGTTCTCAGCATGGAAAATTAAGTCTTTGGCGTTTTCTTCACTTTTATGCTCCAAAAACGTCCGAATTGCTTTCTTTTCCAGTTTTCACGCCCAAAGTACCTAAAATCACAAAAGGAACGATTTAGGGTAATATTTGATCAAATAAATTCAATTCCGGGCTTAAATGACCCCCTAAAAGTGGTTCATTTTTCGCCTCATCAATAACACATTATTATACATATAATACAAGATATTTATCCAACAAAGAATTAATGCATCATACCCATTTTCCCCTTTCCCCCTTTTTACGCCAATCACCCCATCCCCATCTGATATTTTTGACAAAATTTTCAATATCTTGTACTATATATCATATATATTATTAAGAAAATGTAAATATTTTTATATAGATACTAAGTTACACATACAACACATTTTTACTAGAAAAAATTTACAAATACTCTCTCTTGCTCTCCATGTATTCGGCCATTTCCAGAAACAACAAGAAGAAGAAATTCTTACAAGCCCAAGTGATTTACAACTCCCATTAGTTTTATATTTTAAGGTTTTGAAATATAAACCTCTAGGTTAATTAAGTATTTTGCTACAAAAACCTCTTCATCACCACAAGTAAGTTTGCTAAATAATTTTCTTACTCTTACAATGTTCATATTTATTCTATTTCATTTTCTAGTACAAAGCATGCAAGTATACATATGCATTTATACCACTTACTATATGATTTTTCTACTTAATATGGACTAAAAATCAATAACTAGTGTTTTTATGTAATCTATCATTTTTGGTTAAGACTAGGAACCCATGACACCCTAATAAGGTGTATGGTAGGATTAGAGTACTTGTGGAGTTGAATTGAAGTGGTTTGATTAAGTTTTGAACAAGTCTTGAACTAGAAAAATGAGTTTTAACAACAATAGAAAAGGTTCTGTCCTTAATCACGAAATTTGGAAAACTCAGTAACTCAGGGGATATTTTGGCTTAAATATTTAGAAAATACTTTCAAAAACGAAGCTATGGGCGAAAGAACGGATTAAAACGAGTTTATAACGAAGGAGATATGATTTTTGCAAGTTTAACGACGAAAACTATTTTCTGAAAATGTACTTGCTGTTGGACGAATTTCGACGGACAAAAAGAGGCGTTAGACGTAATCTATAGGAGCTGAACTACTGAAACTATATTAGTATATATTAATACGATTCCGGGGATATAAAGAACGTAGAAAACGAGTTCATAACGACCAAGATATACGTGTTTGAAACCCGACAAAACTTATAATAAATTGACAGCTTTTGGTAATAAAAGTTGCTAAGTGTTGAAAACTATATTTTTCAAGTAACGACATTGAAAGCCATATTTCTTAACCGCCGAGACTCGTATGGTCAAAAGTTAAATGACATGACTTCTAGACATTGTTGCAAGGTTTTCAAAAACGCCGAGTTTCATCACTAACACTTAACGTACGATATTTTGTGACTAGTTTTGCGAAGCTATTTAGGCATATTTTCAAGTTATTAAAAATGTTATTTTACGACGAAAATACTATATTTACCGATAAAACACCAAACGAGGATCGTGGAGTACCGTTTCAACGTATTTACATGGAAAGTGGTTATTAACTTAACGAGACGTCAAAAATGTATTTTTCGACGATAAACATTATTTTCAAATTTCGCGAGTGGTATCGATAACATACGTATTTGCATGTGTAGCATCATTTCATTGCTTATATTAGATCATATCATTCATATTAGGTTGCGGTTAGAGATCGTGCCTCATTTCAGTGTATCCACTCTTGTCATCGTAGCTATCGCACCAGGTGAGTCATAGCCCCTACTCTTTTAATTGTTTTGGTAAACTCTTTGGGGGAGAATACATGCTCGTTTTCATCTAAATGTTTACTTGATTTAATTGATTATGCTACATGTTTAGTCAAACATTTATTTGCTCCAGTTATGAATTCGTTACTCAATCGAATGTAGTGTATATTCATTTGCATCACACTTAATCCTTTTTACCTTTGGACCCAAGTCTTTTTCCATTATTATGCACACTTAACCGAATGAACCGGCTCCGCCACTATGTACATACATGACTGAATGAACGGGTCACATGACCGAATGTACGGGTTACATAACCGAATGTACGGGTCACATAACCGAATGTACGGGTAACATAACCGAATGAATTGGTCATGTAGCCAAATGTATTGGTCGAACTACACTTATCTTTGAATCTTGGTCCACATATTACTTTTGTTTACACAAACCAAATCATATTTGGCAGTGGGTTGTGAACACACAGGTTACAAGTCTCTTATGGCGGGACTTGCAACTGAGTATATTTACGATACCTTTGCTGTAAAATCTTCATTTAAATGCAATGTACTTCATTTTACACTAGACTCTATGAACTCACCAACCTCGTGTTGACGCTTTAGCATGTATTTTCAGGTATTAAGCAATGGCACGCTACTGGAGGTTTTGGCAGGGCATGGCATGGTCATAGAAGACTTTGATATTCATATGGGGACCGTTTTAAACTATATTTTAAGGGCCTAATTCTGCACTACTTTTAACGATGTAAATTCAATACTTTTGGTTAAACGATTTTATTCTAAATGATTGAAGTGAAAACCATTTTTGTACTTGTGTGTGATACTAATTGAGTTACACCCCAGCTACATGTAAGCTTCCGCTGGACCCGATTTTGGGGGTGTGACACATAGTCCTTGTAAGTTGACTAGGAAACATATATGTCTTGTCTTGTCAACATTTAGTTTCAATTATATGCATATGTCTTGTCAATGTTGACTCTAATAGTAACCCATGGTTTTGGAACATGGTTTATAGAACATGGTTTTGGAAAACTTCTTTACTTGTTTTGCCTATAAATAGAAGTTCATGTTTTACTTAGGATGTTGATGAAAAGATGAAAAACACACACACATAGATAAGTAGGAAACCATGTAGATCACCCTTTCTATAATGATCATAATGCTTCTAACATTCATCTTTGTTGTAAGCATATCATATTTCATGATCCACCAAGAAGGTTACAAGATCTTGAAGTCACCATTCATCCAAGCATTCCAACATATGAAGATTCAAGGTTACTTGACATCCTCAATGATTGAAGACTTCTTATTCAAGAAGTTCATGTAGATTAGTCATTCATATCCATTAGACTTTTATGTCTTGGATCATCATTGTATCATCACAATATAGATTAGATGGTTTAAGTGTTTGTGCCATAAAACACAAGGTTTTTATGTTGGGCCACAAAACATAGCGGGAGTGGTTGTACCCTTGGTAAAAAACTCGACATCTAGCTTAGTGTCGGAAATATTGTATAGGCGACGATGGGAGTGGTTGTACCCTTGTAAAAGAACTCGACATCTAGCTTAGTGTCGGTAATCTTGTAAGCGACGTGTAAGGTTTTCTCCGCCGAGAAGGGAGGTTGTTGATCTAGTGAAGTAACTCTCGAGTTGGGTACTCGAGGAGTGGAGTAGGGCGGAGAGGGGATCCATGACCGAACCACTATAAATCCACGTGTTCAGTTTGCACTTTCCTTTTACTTATTGCTTTTCTATATTGTTTGCATTATGTGATTGTTTGTGTTGTGACTTGTTGTTTATGCTTGTGTGATAACTTGTCTTTAGTTTATGCTAGTCATAAACTACACTTAACATATTTCATATTAGAACAAGCTAAGAATGGATATTTGATACAACAAGTAATAAAGTTTTTAAACGGTAACGTATTCAACCCCCCCCCCCCCCTCTAGTTTTTCACACGTTAGAAGTTTCAGAAGTGTAGATGTGTTTGTGTTTGGTTTATCGGTTTCGATGTCGAGTTTACGGCTTGTATTGATATGTGACGTACATTGAAGTGTAGATTATGCAAGATATGTTAACGTAATGTAGTTTTTGATGTTATTGTGTTATGATTGATAATGTGTTAGAGGTTTTAGTAGTGTAGATGTGTTTGCGTTTAGTTTATCTATTTTGATGTCGAGTTTACGGCTTGTATCGATATGTGACGTACATTGAAGTGTAGATTGTGCACTATATGTTAACATAATGTAGTTTTTGATGTTGTTGTGTTATGATTGATAATGCGTTAGAAGTTTTCGGTTTTGATATGTGAGGTACAGTATATTGTTATAGAAACGATATTTTTGATCTTCTTGTTGAATTTGTATTGATATTGATAATGTGCATTAATGGTAGAAAAGTTAGGTTAAAATTTTAGTGTTAGGTTTTTAGGTTAAGTTTTAGCGGTTTAGATGTATTTGCGTTTGATTGTTCGGTTTCAATGCCGACTTTGGGGTTGGTTATTGTATGTGACGTACAGTACATTATAGATTAGGTGCAACATGTTAATTTGTATTTATAAGTGAAGTATATATGACAATAATGCAGTTAATATATTTCATTTTTGATTTTATGTTATCGTTAGTTATATGAGAAATTCAGGTTCAATTTTATTAGATTGTTGAAAACATAATCTTTTTAATTTTTTTCAGTTCATTTTTTTTAAATTGATACTCAAAAACATAATAGGTTTGTTTTAGATCATTTTTTTACTTTACTTTTTTAAGTAATACCCGAGCATAAAACTCAAAAATAAAAAAGAAAAAAGTAAACACAATAAAAGTAACCATAGTTAACCAACCCAACCCAACCTTGCCAAACACGTATTTGTACCATACGCATTAAACATCACACATCCTTTCTTTTAACAACCTTCCATACCAGCAAATAAAAAACCCACATACAACCAATATCTATCTCCGGCGCCGCCGCCGTCACACCATCATCGTCGCAACTTCCGGCGACCTCACCCTTCTCCGGTCACACTCTCCGATAATGTACAGCCTCTAAGTTACTCACACTTCATTATATTTAATCATTATTATGTCAAATTTAGGGCTTATATTCATATATTTTACTATTAGGTTAAGTTCTAGTACTATTTGCTTTTGATTTATCTATTTTGAATGACTTATCGGTTTTGATGTCGAATTTAGGGCTTGTTATTGATATTTGATGTGCAGTAGATTACAGATTATGCGCGATATGTTGACGAAATGTTGTTTTTGATGTTGTTGTGTTACGATTGATAATGCGTTAGAAGTTTCAGAAGTGTAGACGTGTTTGCGTTTGGTTTATCGGTTTCGATGTCGAGGTTACGGCTTGTATTGATATGTGACGTACATTGAAGTGTAGATTGTGCGCGATATGTTGACGAAATGTAGTTTTTGATGTTGTTGTGTTACGATTGATAATTTGTTAGAAGTTTCAGAAGTGTAGATGTGTTTGCGTTTGGCTTATCGGTTTCGATGTCGAGTTTACGGCTAGTTTTGATATGTGACATACATTGAAGTGTAGATTATGCACGATATGTTAACGTAATGTAGTTTTTGATGTTATTGTGTTATGATTGATAATGTGTTAGAAGTTTTAGTAGTGTAGATGTGTTTGCTTTTGGTTTATCAGTTTCGATGTCGAGTTTACGGCTTGTATCGATATGTGACGTACATTGAAGTGTAGATTATGCGCTATATGTTAACATAATGCAGTTTTTAATGTTGTTGTGTTATGATTGATAATGCGTTAGAAGTTTTCGGTGTTGATGTCGAGTTTTGATTTGTGAGGTACAATATATTGTTATCGAAATGATATTTTTGATCTTCTTGTTGAATTTGTATTGATATTGATAATATGTATTAATTGTAGAAAAGTTAGGTTAAAATTTTAGTGTTAGGTTTTTAGGTTAAGTTTTATCGGTGTAGATGTATTGGCGTTTGATTTATCGGTTTCAATGTCGAATTTGGGGCTTGTTATTGTATGTGACGTAAGTAGATTATATATTAGGTGCAACCAGTTAATTTGTATTGATAAGTGAAGTATAATGAAGTATATATAACATTTATGCAGTTAATATATTTCATTTTTGATTTTTTTTTTTTTTTGTTATCGTTAGTTATATGCGAAATTCAGGTTCAATTTTATTAGATTGTTAAAAACATAATATTTTTTATTTTTTTCAGGTCATTTTTTTAAAGTGATACTCGAAAAAATAATTTGTTTTTTAGTTCATTGTTTTACTTTACTTTCTTAAGTAATACCCAAGCATAAAACTCAAAAATAAAAAAGAAAAAAGTAAACACAATAAAAGTAACCATAGTTAACCAACCCTACCCAACCTTGCCCAACAAGTATTTGTACAATACGCATCAAACATCACATATACTTTCTTTTAACAACCATCCATACCAACAAATAAAAAACCCTCACACAACCAATATCTATCTCCGCCGCCGCCGTCACACCATCACCGTCGCAACTTCCGGCGACCTCATCCTTCTCCGGTCACACTCTCCGATAACGTATAGCCTCTAACTTACTCACACTTCATTATATTTAATCATTATTATGTCAAATTTAGGGCTTATATTCATATATTTTACTCTTCGGTTAAGTTCTAGTACTATTTGCTTTTGATTTATCTGTTTTGTTGTATTTATCGGTTTCGATGTCGAATTTAGGGCTTGTTATTCATATGTGATGTACAATAGATTACAGATTATGCGTGATATGTTGACGAAATGTAGTTTTTGATGTTGTTGTGTTACGATTGACAATGCGTTAGAAGTTTCAGAAGTGTAGATGTGTTTGCGTTTGGTTTATCGGTTTCGATGTCGAGTTTACGGCTTGTATTGATATGTGACGTACATTGAAGTGTAGATTATGCAAGATAAGTTAACATAATGTAGTTTTTGATGTTATTGTGTTATGATTGATAATACGTTAGAAGTTTTAGTAGTGTAGATGTGTTTGCGTTTGGTTTATCTGTTTTGATGTCGAGTTTACGGCTTGTATCGATATGTGACGTACATTGAAGTGTAGATTATGTGCTATATGTTAACATAATGCAGTTTTTGATGTTGTTGTGTTATGATTGATAATGCGTTAGAAGTTTCGGTTTTGATGTCGAGTTTTCATATGTGAGGTACAGTATATTGTTATAGAAGACGATATTTTTAATCTTCTTGTTGAATTTGTATTGATATTGATAATGTGCATTAATTGTAGAAAAGTTATGTTAAAATTTTAGTGTTAGGTTTTTAGGTTAAGTTTTAGCGGTGTAGATGTATTTGCGTTCGATTTATCGGTTTCAATGTCGAATTTGGGGCTTGTTATTGTATGTGACGTACAGTAGATTATAGATTAGGTGCAACCTATTAATTTGTATTGATAAGTGAAGTATAATGAATTATATATAACATTCATGCAGTTAATATATTTCATTTATGATTTTATGTTATCATTAGTTATATTCAAAATTCAGATTCAATTTTATTAGATTGTTGAAAACCTAATCTTTTTTATTTTTTTTCAGTTCATTTTTTTATAGTGATACTCGAAAACATAATATGTTTTTTTTAGATCATTTTTTTACTTTACTTTCTTAAGTAATACCCGAGCATAAAACTCAAAAAAAAAGGAAAAAAGTTAACACAATAAAAGTAACCATAGTTAAACAACCCAGCCCAACCTTGCCAAACACGTATTTGTACCATACGCATTAAACATCACACATCCTTTCTTTTAACAACCTTCCATACCAACAAATAAAAAACCCTCACACAACCAATATCTATCTTCGCCGCCGTCGCCGTCACACCATCACCGTCGCAACTTCCGGCGACCTCATCCTTCTCCGGTCACACTCTCCGATAACGTATAGCGTCTAACTTACTCACACTTCATTACATCTAATCATTATTAAGTCAAATTTAGGGCTTATATTCATACTTTTTACTGATAGGTTAAATTCTAGTACTATTTGCTTTTGATTTATCGGTTTCGATGTCAAATTTAGGGCTTGTTATTGATATGTGATATACAGTAGATTACAAATTATGTGTGATATGTTGACGAAATGTAGTTTTTTATGTTGTTGTGTTACGATTAATAATGCGTTAGAAGTTTCAGAAGTGTAGATGTGTTTGTGTTTGGTTTATCAGTTTCGAGTCGAGGTTACGGCTTGTATTGATATGTGACGTACATTGAAGTGTAGATTGTGCGCGATATGTTGACGAAATGTAGTTTTGGATGTTGTTGTGTTACGATTGATAATGCGTTAGAAGTTTCAGAAGTGTAGATGTGTTTGCGTTTGATTTATCGGTTTCGATGTCCAGTTTATGGCTGTATTGATATGTGACGTACATGGAAGTGTAGATTATGCACGATATGTTAACGTAATGTAGTTTTTGATGTTATTGCGCTACGATTGGTAATGCAATAGAAGTTTTAGTATTGTAGATGTGTTTGCGTTTGGTTTATCCGTTTCGATGTCGAGTTTACGGCTTGTATTGATATGTGACGTACATTGAAGTGTAGATTATTCACTATATGTTAACGAAATGTAGTTTCTGATGTTGTTGTGTTACGATTGATAATGCGTTACAAGTTTCAGAAGTGTAGATGTGTTTGCATTTGGTTTATCGGTTTCGATGTCGAGTTTACGGCTTGTATTGATATGTGACGTATATTGAAGTGTAGATTATGCACGATATGTTAATGTGATGTTCTTTTTGATGTTATTGTGTTATGATTGGTAATGCGTTAAAAGTTTTGGTAGTGTAGATGTGTTTGCGTTTGGTTTATCGGTTTCAATGTCGAGTTTACGGTTTATATTGATATGTGACGTACATTGAAGTGTAGATTATGCACGATATGTTAACGTAATGTGGTTTTTGATGTTATTGTGTTATGATTGATAATGTGTTAGAAGTTTTAGTAGTGTAGATTTGTTTTCATTTGGTTTATTGGTTTCGATGTCGAGTTTACGGCTTGTATCGATATGTGACGTACATAGAAGTGTAGATTATGCGCTATATGTTAACATAATGCTGCTTTTGACGTTGTTGCGTTATGATTGATAATGCGTTAGAAGTTTTCGTTGTGGATGTTGAGTTTTGATATGTGAGGTACGGTATATTGTTATAGAAATGATATTTTTGATCTTCTTGTTGAATTTGTATTGATATTGATAATGTGCATTAATTGTAGAAAAGTTAGGTTAAAATTTTAGTTTTAGGTTTTTAGGTTAAGTTTTAGCGGTGGAGATGTATTTGCGTTTGATTTATCGGTTTCAATGTCGAATTTGGGGCTTGTTATTGTATGTGACGTACAGTAGATTATAGATTAGGTGCAACCTGTTAATTTGTATTGATAAGTGAAGTATAATGAAGTATATATAACATTCATGCAGTTAATATATTTCATTTTTTGATTTTATGTTATCGTTAGTTATATGCGAAATTCAGGTTCAATTTTATTAGATTGTTGAAAACATATTCTTTTTTATTTTATTCAGTTCATTTTTTTAAAGTGATACTCGAAAACATTATATGTTTTTTTTAGTTCATTTTTTTACTTTACTTTCTTAAGTAATACCCGAGCATAAAACTCAAAAAGAAAAAAGAAAAAAGTAAACACAATAAAAGTAACCATAGTTTACCAACCCAACCAAACCTTGCCAAACACGTATTTGTACCATACGCATTAAACATCACACATCCTTTCTTTTAACAACCTTCCATACCAACAAATAAAAAACCCTCACACAACCAATATCTATCTACGCCGCCGCCGCCACACCATCATCGTCGCAACTTCCGGCGACCTCATCCTTCTCCGGTCACACTCTCCGATAACGTATAGGCTCTAACTTACTCACACATCATTATATTTAATCATTATTATGTCAAATTTAGGGCTTATATTTATATATTTTACTGTTAGGTTAAGTTCTAATACTATTTGCTTGTGATTTATCTGTTTTGATTGATTTATCGGTTTCGATGTCGAATTTAGGGCTTGTTATTGATATGTGATATACAGTAGATTACAGATTATGCGCGATATGTTGACGAAATGTAGTTTTTGATGTTGTTGTGTTACGATTGATAATGCGTTAGAAGTTTCATAAGTGTAGATGTGTTTGCGTTTGGTTTATCGGTTTCGACGTCGAGTTTACGGCTTGTATTTACATGTGACGTACATTGAAGTGTAGATTATGCACGATATGTTGACGAAATGTAGTTTTGGATGTTGTTGTGTTACGATTGATAATGCGTTAGAAGTTTTAGTAGTGTTGATGTGTTTGCGTTTGGATTATCTGTTTCGATGTCGAGTTTACGGCTTGTATTGATATGTGACGTACATTGAAGTGTAGATTACGCACGATATGTTAACGAAATGTAGTTTTTGATGTTGTTGTGTTACGATTGATAAGGCGTTAGAAGTTTTAGAAGTGTAGATGTGTTTGCGTTTGGTTTATCGATTTCGATGTCGAGTTTACGGCTTGTATTGATACGTGATGTACATTGAAATGTAGATTATGCACGATATGTTAACGTAAAGTTCTTCTTGATGTTATTGTGTTACGATTGGTAATGCGTTAGAAGTTTTAGTAGTGTAGATGTGATTGTGTTTGGTTTATCGGTTTCAATGTCGAGTTTACGGCTTGTATTGATATGTGACGTACATTGAAGTGTAGATTTTGCACGATATGTTAACGTAATGTAGCTTTTGATGTTACTGTGTTATGATTGATAATGCTTTAGAAGTTTTAGTAGTGTAGATGTATTTGCGTTTGGTTTATCGGTTTGGATGTCAAGTTTACGGCTTCTATCGATATGTGACGTACATTGAAGTGTAGATTATGCGTTATATGTTAACATAATTCAGTTTTTGATGTTGTTGTGTTATGATTGATAATGCGTTAGAAGTTTTCGGATTTGATGTCGAGTTTTGATATGTGAGGTACAGTATATTGTAATAGAAACGATATTCTTGATCTTCTTGTAGAATTTTTATTGATATTGATAATGTGCATTAATTGTTGAAAAGTTAGGTTAAAATTTTAGTGTTAGGTTTTTAGGTTAAGTTTTGGCGGTGTAGATGTATTTGCATTTGATTTATCGGTTTCAATGTCGAATTTGGGGCTTCTTATGTGACGTATAGTAGATTATAGATTAGGTGCAACCTGTTAATTTGTATTGATAAGTGAAGTATAATGAAGTATATATAATATTCATGCAGTTAATATATTTCATTTTTGATTTTATGTTATCGTTAGTTATATGCGAAATTCAGGTTCAATTTTATTAGATTGTTAAAGACATAATCTTTTTTAATTTTTTCAGTTCATTTTTTTAAAGTGATAGTCGAAAACATAATATGTTTTTTTTAGTTCATTCTTTTACTTTACTTTTTTAAGTAATACCCGAGCATAAAACTCAAAAATAAAAAAGAAAAAAGTAAACACACTAAAAGTAACCATAGTTACCAAACTAACCCAACCTTGCCAAACACGTATTTGTACCATACGCATTAAACATTACACATCCTTTCTTTTAACAACCGTCCATACCAACAAATAAAAAACCCTCACACAACCAATATCTATCTCCGCCGTCGCCGCCGTCACACCACCACCGTCGCAACTTCTTGCGACCCCATCCTTCTCCAGTCACACTCTCCGATTACGTATAGTCTCTAACTTACTCACACTTCATTATATTATTCATTATTATGTCAAATGTAGGGCTTATATTCATATATTTTACTCTTAGGTTAAGTTCTAGTACTATTTGCTTTGGATTTATATGTTTTGATTGATTTATCGTTTTCGATGTCAAGTTTAGGGCTTGTTATTGATATGTGATGTACAATAGATTACAGATTATGCACGATATGCTGACGAAATTTAGTCTTTGATGTTGTTGTGATACGATTGATAATGCGTTAGAAGTTTCAAAAGTGTAGATGTGTTGCGTTTGGTTTATCGGTTTCGATGTCGAGTTTACGGCTTGTATCGCTATGTGACGTACATTGAAGTGTAGATTGTGCGCGATATGTTGACGAAATGTAGTTTTTGATGTTGTTGTGTTACGATTGATAATGTGTTAGAAGTTATAGAAGTGTAGATGTGTTTGCGTTTGGTTTATCGGTTTCGATTTTGAGTTTGCGACTTGTATTGATATGTGACGTACATTGAAATGTAAATTATGCATGATATGTTAACGTAATGTAGTTTTTGATGTTATTGTGTTACGATTGGTAATGTGTTAGAAGTTTTAGTAGTCTAGATGTGTTTGCGTTTGGTTTATCGGTTTCGATGTCGAGTTTACGGCTTGTATTGATATGTGACGTACATTGAAGTGTAGATTATGCACGATATGTTAACGTAATGTATTTTTTAATGTTATTGTGTTTTGAATGATAATGCGTTAGAAGTTTTAGTAGTGTAGATGTGTTTGCATTTGGTTTATCGGTTTCGATGTTGATTTTACGGCTTGTATCGATATGTGACGTACATTGAAGTGTAGATTATGCGCTATATGTTAACGTAATGCCGTTTTTGATGTTGTTGTGTTATGATTGATAATGCGTTAGAAGTTTTCAGTTTTGATGTCGAGTTTTAATATGTGAGGTACAGTATATTATTATAGAAACAATATTTTTTATCTTCTTGTTGAATTTGTATTAATATATTGATAATGTGCATTAATTGTAGAAAAGTTAGGTTAAAATTTTAGTGTTAGGTTTTTAGGTTAAGTTTTAGCGGTGTAGATGTATTTTCGTTTGATTTATCAGTTTCAAAGTCAAATTTGGGGCTTGTTATTGTATGTGACGTACAATAGATTATAGATTAGGTGCAACCTGTTAATTTGTATTGATAAGTGAAGTATAATGAAGTATATTAATATTCATGCAATTAATATATTTCATTTTTGATTTTATGTTATTGTTAGTTATATGGAAATTCAGGTTCAATTTTATTAGATTGTTGAAAACAGAATCTTTTTTATTTTTTTCAGTTCATTTTTTTAAAGTGATACTCGAAAACATAATATATTTCTTTTGGTTCATTTTTTTTACTTTACTTTCTTAAGTAATACCCGAGCATAAAACTCAAAAATAAAAAAGAAAAAACTAAACACAATAAAAGTAACCATAGTTAACCAACCCAGCTCAACCTTGCCAAACACGTATTTGTACCATACGCTTTAAACATCACACATCCTTTCTTTTAACAACCTTCCATAGAAACAAATAAAAAAAACCCTCACACAACCAATATCTATCTCCACCGCCGCTGCCGTCACACCATCACCGTCGCAACTTCCGGCGACCTCATCCTTCTCCGGTCACACTCTCCGATAATGTATAGCCTCTAACTTACTCACACTTCATTACATTTAATCATTATTATGTCAAATTTAGGGCTTATATTCATATATTTTACTGATAGGTTAAATTCTAGTACAATTTGCTTTTGTTTTATCTGTTTTGATTGATTTATCGGTTTCGATGTCGAATTTAGGGCTTGTTATTTATTTGTGATATACAGTAGATAACATATTATGTGCGATATGTTGACGAAATGTAGTTTTTGATGTTGTTGTGTTACAATTGATAATGCGTTAGAAGTTTCAGAAGTGTAGATGTGTTTGCGTTTGGTTTATCAGTTTCGAGTCGAGGTTACGGCTTGTATTGATATGTGACGTACATTGAAGTGTAGATTGTGCGCGATATGTTGAAGAAATGTAGTTTTGGATGTTGTTGTGTTACGATTGATAATGCGTTAGAAGTTTCAGAAGTGAAGATGTGTTTGCGTTCGGTTTATCAGTTTCGATGTCGAGTTTACAGCTTGTATTTACATGTGACGTACAATGAAGTGTAGATTATGCACGATATGTTAACTTAATGAAGTTTTTGATGTTATTGTGTTACGATTGGTAATGCGTTAGAAGTCTTAGTAGTGTAGATGTGTTTGCGTTTGGTTTATCTGTTTCGATGTCGAGTTTACGGCTTCTATTGATATGTGACGTACATTGAAGTGTAGATTATGCACGATATGTTACCGAAATGTAGTTTTTGATGTTGTTGTGTTACGATTGATAATGCGTTAGAAGTTTCAGAAGTGTAGATGTGTTTGCGTTTGGTTTATCGATTTCGATGTCGAGTTTACGGCTTGTATTGATATGTGACGTACATTGAAGTGTAGATTTGCACGATATGTTAACGTAATGTTCTTTTTGATGTTATTGTGTTACGATTGGTAATGCGTTAGAAGTTTTAGTAGTGTAGATGTGTTTTCGTTTGGTTTATCGGTTTCAATGTCGAGTTTACGGCTTGTATTGAGATGTGACGTACATTGAAGTGTAGATTATGCACGATATGTTAACGTAATGTAGTTTTTGATGTTATTGTGTTATGATTGATAATGTGTTAGAAGTTTTAGTAGTGTAGATGTGTTTGCGTTTGGTTTATCGGTTTTGATGTCGAGTTTATGGCTTGTATCGATATGTGACGTACATTGAAGTGTAGATTATGCGCTATATGTTAACATAATGCAGTTTTTTATGTTGTTGTGTTATGATTGATAATGCGTTAGAAGTTTTCGGTTTTGATGTCGAGTTTTGATATGTGAGGTACAGTATATTGTAATAGAAATTATATTCTTGATCTTCTTGTTGAATTTTTATTGATATTGATAATGTGTATTAATTGTTGAAAAGTTAGGTTAAAATTTTAGTGTTAGGTTTTTAGGTTAATTTTTGGCGGTGTAGATGTATTTGCGTTTGATTTATCGGTTTCAATGTCGAATTTGGGACTTGTTATGTGACGTACAGTAGATTATAGATTAGGTGCAACCTGTTAATTTGTATTTGTGACAACTGGCAATTTAGGGGAAACTAATTATAAACCCGCATTACTTTAAATTTAATAAATTTTGGAATATTTGAAAAGTTTATTCGTAATGGGAATTGTAAACGTTGAACCGTTGTTTTGAACCTCGTAATATTTTTGGAAATTGATTTTTATTATTGGTTTGTGTCACAACCCACAATTTCAGGTCATTTTTCCAAACTTCGATATTCTACTATTCACAAATTACTATTCATCGATCACTATTCATCGTTTTACTATTCATCGTTTTTGAGGTCAATTTGACATTCCGAGACATATTCAGAAATTTTACTATTCACATGACACTATTCATTTCCGAGGGAAAACTACTATTCATGTGCATTATTCATGTTATCGTAAATTTAGTTTACGAGTGTTCAAATTCGCGTAACCGTATTGGTTCAGGAGCGAATTCATGCATTATTGTCAGGGACACTTCATACGGACTAGAAATAGTCTGCATATCATCATTAGGGCACTTGCATACTATTCCACTCGTAGGATAACTAAATTAATACTTTTGATACGATTAACGAATTACGTACGTTTATTTTAAATAAACGCTAATACGCGAGCTATAAATGTGTCTAACATGTCCGACACTCCCGATTTTGATCCTAATACATTTTTATACTCATTTCTATAATATAAAAACTATAATATTAATTTACCCGGTATTTTGGAAATTTAACCATTACGTATCGTACGTTTAACTTAATAACGCCGGTTTTCATCAAAATTAAACGATAATCACCCTAACTCTCCGTACTTGTACCCGACTTATTTTTACAACTTTTATAACTTTATTACGTCCCGAATAACTCCAACAAAACTTATTTTTAACAAATCCAGTACCCGATTAAACTTTAAACCTAAACCTAAACTAACTACACTTAACTACTAACACTAATATTTACTAACTAATCACCCAACATACTTCCCCTTTTCCCTCACCAAAACCGGCCAACCCCCCCCCCCCCCCTTGGTCATCAAATTTTAAATGCCTCACCAAACTAATTAAATGCACACCAAACCTTTTGTCCAAGTATAAATTAAACTTTCTTACTCCTTTGCACATAAAAATCACTTTTTACTTCACTTAGCAAGTTTTTCTCTCTTTTCTTTGGTGTTTTGGTTCGAATTGGAGTAGACAAGGAGCAAGGAAGAAAAATTTTACAAGATCATTTCATAAACTAGTTAGTATAATCATCCTTGTTAGAGTTTTGAAATAAAAACTCAAGGATTAGTAAGCTTTTTATCATCTAAACTCTCTAAACCACCAAGTAAGTATACAAACTCATTTTTATGATTTTTACAAGTTATTATTATGTTCATATAATTTTCTTATAAGATCTTACACATGTATCAACTTGTACCACTTCATTTTTGTACATATTAACTGTAAAGCCCTAGAAATGGAAACATATGACACTCTTGTTAGACCTAGTGGTTTGATGATATTTTAGGACCCATGACACCCTAAGAAGGTGTATGGTAGGATTAGATTAGTCTTGTGGTGTTTGAAAGTGGATTGGTGGAGGATGGAACTAGTTTAGAGACTTGGAAATGATTTTTGAAACTTTTGAAATACCTACTGTCCTTATTTTAAATTCGTGGGAAAATCAGTAAGTGATGACTAAGTTTTGACCAAAGATTTAGAAAATACATTCAAAAACGAAACTTTAGGCGAAAGAATGGATTAAAACGAGTTTATAACGAAGGAGTTATGATTTTTGCAAACTTAACGACGAAAACTACTTTTCCAGAAAACTGCTTGCTGTTGGGCAGAATACGATGGGTATTTTGAGGCCTTGAACGTAACCTAAAAGAGCCGAGTTGTCTAAAATATACTAGAATATACAAAGACGAATCCGTGGACATAAAGAACAAGGAAAACGAGCTTGAAACGACCGAGTTATACCCATTCTAACATCGTCAAACTATATATATGTATATGGACACAAATAAAAATAATAACGTACGCGTTAAACGGTATATTTTCTAGTAAATATTACTAAGGACTATTTTCTTATCAAACGAATACGTACGACTCGAGGGAATACTTATACGACTTAACGACGTATTTCAAGGTTTTCAATACAAGGATTTTAACGCTAACTTTGGTACGAGTTATTATGACAAGTTATATACTTCACTAAATGGAATTATTTTTCCTAAGTATGGAAACCATTTTTCTACGACGATAACTAGTATTTTCAAATTACGAGTGGTATGAGTATCATGTGCATGTGCATTCATTTCATTTCGGCTTGATCTAAGTTAGATCATGGTTATTCATTTAGGTTGCGGCTAGTGCTCGCGCCTCGTTGTCCCGACTACTTTCACCTCATTGCACCATCTTTGTACCATTATTTCGAGGTGAGTTTTCATAGCCCCGTTTTTAGTACTTATTTGATTTTAAATCCCACGGGGGAGAATACATTGCACTATTATTTTTGTACATGCCCAAGTATTAAATTCCGTACATTGCTTAAGTTGCTAGTACTACCACTGCAAGTCCCCTTTATTATCATGAACCGTTAATTATATTGCCAAGCGAGAGTGAGTGGATAGATCTATCGAGGGTGACTCCTCCATTCGTGTTTGGGTTGCTCCATAAGGAAAACGAATGCATTTCATGTCTAATATAGTACGAGTGTCTGGTAAACACTCCTTTGGGGCATATTTTAGTACGTCTAGCTTCGGTGTCATGAGCTTAAGAGACAATGTAAACTTTTTGACAATATGTCACTTTACTATATACTGGTGGCTTATGTACTTACGAATTACTTATAAACCTATGATTATTCACCAACTTTATGTTGACCGTTTTTCGCAATGTATTTCTCAGGTATCTAAGGCATTTCTCATGGCATTGCATGGAGTCACTTTGTGTATCAAGGATGACGCGTCTCTTTTGGATTTCATGCACTTTGAAATATCGTTTGATTGTACTAAACTTATTTCCTTAAACCTTTTCTAACTTTGGGACCTATGTTTTATAACTCTGAATATTTTGAATGAATCAAACGATGTATTTTATAAACGACACTTTAGGTCGTTCAATATATCCTGGTTGTGTGCTATGATCCGTTACACCCTCAGGTATTCCATTCCGCTGCCATTCAGGTATTTTGGGGGTGTGACAGATTGGTACCAGAGCTAAGGTTATAGCGAACTAGGTTGCATCATTGACCCTAGACTATAACCACACCATCATAGCATATCATCATTTCATCATAAGTGCATATTTACTTATTTTTGGTGATGCCATTATACGAGTTATTTAATTATTTCACCTTGATTATCACAGAGACATGTCTTCGTATCCCGACACTGTCATACTTTACACCATCTCAGATTCTGATGATGAGGACTCTGTGTCCTCTACTGCTGTTTCACCACTTGTTTCTCCTACACCTGAGTTGCCACTTTTGGCGTCAGATGATGATACCGAACCTTTCGAGGAGGAGGAGACGGCTCCTACTCCCCATGTCCATCCTACTATACCTACTGACATGCCATCATCTCCTACTACTACTGTCCATTCAGAGCCGAGACTTACGTTTCCTAGGGAGAAGACTGTTCAGGGCCCTAAGAAGAGAGTTCGTATTGCTACATGTACTTATAGGAGTCTCCCTAGTCCTACTATGCCTACACCACCACCACCAGCCATACCCACTACCACTCCTATGCCTACCTCCCTCTTGCCGCTTCGGAAGCGTGCAAGGCTTACCACTTCAGATTCACCTACCATTGAGACTGATGACTTTTCACCACCACCAGAGTACCACATAGGTGAGAGTTCTAGAGCTGCTGCGGCTAGGAGCCCTACAGCTGTCACATTAGAGGATCAGATGGGTGCTCAGCAGGAGCAAGTAGATAGGTTGGGGTATCGAGTTGATGAGATCATTACCACTAGACTTGAGACTGTTGAGGAGCAGGTTGAGGATTTGGTTCAGGGCAGAGTTAGTATTGATGTGTCTTACCATGGACTCGAGGCACGACAGTTGAGGCACCAGGAGGAGATTGAGCTACTTAGGGATGAGTTACCTGAGATTCGAGATAGAGCTCAGGCGACACAGGAGACCCAGTGGGAGCAGGTAGATGAGTTGACATTGCTTCGAGAGAGGGTAGTTGTGTTGGAGCGTAGGGATGCTTCTTCTCAGTTACGACTTGAGCATCTTGAGGAGATCGTGGTTGCGATGGATCGTGAGATTCGCCGCTTGAGGGGAGAGCCTGGACCATCTAGAGCACCGGGAGGAGCCTAGACGTAGACTGGTATTATATATTAGCTTGTATTATTTTCCTAGTCCCGGGATGTGGGACATAGTTCAAGAACTTATAATCTTTTGATTGTTGTACAAACAAATATTATCAAGTGCGACTCTACTATGTGGAAATGTTGTGCTATATATTATATCGGTCCATGTAGACCGAAATTTTCATGTATTATATTCATGTGTTGTGATTATATTTATGATGTTTCGTGGTTGCTCTTTATTATTATTGTATTTATCCAGGTTGTGGTTGTATATATACATGTCGTGGTTGTATTCGTACGTGTTGGGTTGTATCGACACAGATTGTGGTTGTATTCGTACATGTCGTGGTTGTATTTATATTTGTTGTGGTTGTATATTTATATACATGTTGTGGGTGTATATCTTTGGTACGATGACTATTTCTATTATGATTTTTCTCATGGTTATTTCCATTGTGATTTATCAGAAATATGGCACCAAGGAAGGGTAAGACTGCACAGGAAACCCCCACTATGACTCAAGCCGCTATCCGCAAGTTGGTCAGGGATAGTATTGCAGAAGCTCTGGAGGTTGAGAGAGCTGAGGTTGCTGCAAGGGCTGCTGAAACTGCTTCTAATACAGGAACAGTTGAACCAACCGCTGCTAAGCGGGAATGTACATGGAAAGATTTCAAGATTAGTGATCCCATCAAATTTAAGGGTACTGAAGGAGCGGTTGCTTTAATCCGCTGGTTTGAAAATACTGAGAATGTATTTCTCATGTGCGGATGCCCGAATGTCAGCAAGGTGAAGTTTGCTACAGGTATGCTACTTGATGAAGCTATGTCTTGGTGGAATTCGTATGCTCAGCCGATTAGTATGGAAAATGCTCACAAGCTTACTTGGGAGGAATTCAAGAAATTGATGACAAAGAAGTTTTGCCCTCGTACCGAGGTGCAAAAGATGGAAACGGAATTTTATGAGCTTGTGACTAAAGGTGATGACATTGAGACCTACTTTAGGAGGTTTCAGGAGTTGGCCGCACTATGTCCAACTATGGTTCCCGATGATGAGAAAAAGATGGAAAACTTTGTTGGTGGATTGCCCGAAAGTGTTCGAGGAGATGTGATTTCTTTTGATCCTCAATCAATGGAAGAGGCTATTCGTATAACTCAGAAACTCATGGTCCAAGTAGTCAAAGGGAAATCTGCTGTCAACAACAACTACCGTTCAAACAACACCAACTACACCAACACTCGGAACAACAACAACTATAACAACAATCGGAACCGCAACTGTCCCAATAACCGAAACAACAATCCAAACAACAATAACAACAACAAGAGAAGGTTCGATTACAACCAAGGTGGAAACGCTGTTCAGCCGCCACCTAAGAGACAAGAAGTGGCAAAGGCCTATGCTGCAGGACCGACTGAAAGGAGGGGATATGAGGGTAATTTACCCAAGTGCGAAAGGTGTCAGAGGCATCATAACCCAGGACGTTGCCCAAATACATGCGGTAACTGCAAGAAGGTTGGTCATCACATCAAAGATTGCAAATTTCCAACCTTGGGTAACAATCAGAAGCCACCGGTAACATGTTTTGGCTGTGGAGAAATTGGACACTTTAGGGGTGAGTGCCCACAGAAGAAGAATCAAGGAACTGGAAATCAAGATGGAAGGGCTCGAGGAAGAGCTTATGTCATGGGAGGAGACGATGTCAAAGAAGACCCGAATGTTGTTGCGGGTACGTTCCTCGTTAATAATCGTTATGCATCCATTTTATTTGATTCAGGAGCGGATAGAAGTTTTGTGTCTATTGCATTTGCACCTTTACTTAACATAGAACCAACCCCATTAGACATTTCCTATATCGTTGAATTAGCCGACGGGTCTTTAGTTAACACCAACACCATTATCCGTGGTTGCACCATAAATTTCCTAAACCATCCATTCAATATAGACCTTATGCCAGTTGAACTTGGAAGTTTCGACGTTGTTATCGGCATGGATTGGTTATCTCGGCATCGAGCGAGAATTATTTGTGATGAGAAAGTTGTTCACCTTCCGTATAACGGTGAAACTTTGGTTGTTCGCGGAGAGCAAAGTGGAACTAGACTCAGTATTATATCGTGCATTAAAACCAAGAAGTACATAAAGAAGGGTTGCTATGCATTCTTGGCTCACATCACGGAGAAAAAGTCGGATGAGAAACGACTTGAAGATGTGCCAATTGTTAAGGAATTTCAAGAAGTTTTTCCGGAAGAATTGCCAGGACTTCCGCCTACACGACAAGTTGAGTTTCAAATTGAATTAGTGCCAGGAGCTGCTCCAATTGCACGAGCACCGTATAGACTTGCACCTTCGGAAATGCAAGAATTGTCGAATCAATTACAAGAACTTTTGGACAAAGGATTCATTAGACCGAGTTCCTCGCCTTGGGGAGCGCCAGTTTTGTTTGTGAAGAAGAAGGACGAAACTTTCAGAATGTGCATCGACTATCGTGAGCTGAACAAGTTAACGATTAAGAACCGTTATCCACTCCCCAGAATTGACGACTTGTTCGACCAGTTACAAGGTTCTAGTTTTTATTCCAAGATTGATTTAAGATCCGGTTACCATCAACTTAAAGTTCGGGAAGAGGATATCCCGAAGACGGCATTTAGAACACGCTATGGTCATTATGAATTTCAGGTGATGCCTTTTGGATTAACCAACGCACCTGCGGTATTTATGGATCTCATGAATAGGGTGTGCAAACCGTATCTTGATAAGTTTGTGATCGTATTCATTGACGATATCTTGATTTATTCCAAGAGTAAGGAAGATCACGAAGAACACCTCAGAACAATCCTGGAACTACTCAAGAAGGAGCAATTGTATGCCAAATTTTCTAAGTGTGATTTTTGGATACGTAGAGTTCAATTTCTTGGCCATGTTATTGATAGCCAAGGTTTACAAGTCGACCCAGCAAAGATCGAGGCAGTTAAGGATTGGGCTACGCCCAAGTCTCCTACGGAAATTCGTCAATTCCTAGGACTTGTCGGATATTACAGAAGGTTTATTGAAGGGTTTTCTAAGATAGCAAAGCCGTTGACGAAACTGACACAAAAGAATGAGAAGTACGAGTGGGGAGAAAAACAAGAGTCCGCGTTTCAACTATTGAAACAAAAGCTTTGTAGCGCACCGATTTTGTCACTACCTGAAGGTATTGAGAACTTTATGGTATATTGCGATGCTTCGCATCAAGGACTTGGAGCTGTGCTAATGCAACACGAGAAGGTGATAGCTTATGCATCTAGACAGCTTAAGATACACGAGAAGAATTACACTACTCATGACTTGGAATTGGGTGCGGTAGTTTTTGCACTCAAGATTTGGAGACACTACCTTTATGGTACTAAGTGTGTAATTTTTACCGACCACAAGAGCTTACAGCATATACTCGATCAGAAGGAACTTAATATGAGACAACGTCGTTGGCTAGAGTTGTTGAGTGATTACGATTGTGAAATCCGATATCACCCAGGGAAAGCGAATGTTGTAGCAGATGCACTTAGCCGAAAAGAACGACTCAAACCTTTGAGAGTCAGGTCATTGGGCATGACTATCATTTCGCCATTACCATCGAAAATTCTAGAGGCTCAGATTGAGGCTCTCAAGGAAGAAAACCGACCGCATGAGAAACTTTATGGTATGCCAGAAAGCGATAATGGCTTTGTAAAGAGATCAGATGGAGTGTTATGCTTCAAGGACCGAAGTTGGATACCACTCTATGGTGGAGTGCGAGAATTGATTATGCATGAATCACACAAGTCGAAGTACTCCATTCATCCAGGTTCTGATAAGATGTATCAGGATCTCAAGAAGCTTTATTGGTGGCCGAATATGAAGGCAGAAATAGCTATGTACGTCAGCAAATGTCTTACTTGTGCTAAAGTGAAAGCCGAATACCAGAAACCGTCAGGGTTACTTCAACAACCGGAGATTCCACAATGGAAGTGGGAACGTATTGCTATGGATTTTGTCACTAAACTTCCAAAGACGTCAGGAGGTTTCGATGCTATTTGGGTAATCATCGATCGACTTACCAAATCAGCTCATTTCATACCCATTAGAGAGACTTATTCAATGGAACAACTTGCTAGACTTTATGTCAAGGAAATAGTCTCAAGACACGGTGCACCAGTTTCCATCATTTCCGACAGAGATAGTCGTTTTACTTCAAACTTTTGGCGGTCATTACAAGATTCTTTTGGATCGAAATTAGACATGAGCACTGCTTACCATCCTCAGACCGATGGTCAGAGTGAGAGAACTATACAAACACTTGAGGACATGCTTAGAGCATGTGTGATTGACTTTGGAAATGGTTGGGCTAACCATTTGCCGTTAATAGAGTTTTCTTACAACAACAGTTACCATTCGAGCATTAAGGCTGCACCATTCGAGGCACTTTATGGTCGTAAGTGTCGATCTCCAGCTTGTTGGGCCGAAGTCGGTGAAGTACAATGTACTGGCCCGGAAATGGTACAAGAAACAACAGAAAAGATAATTCAAATTCGAGAGAGACTCGAAACTGCTAGAAGTCGACAGAAGAGCTACGCAGATGTTCGACGCAAACCATTGGAATTTCAGGTCGGAGACAAAGTTATGTTGAAAGTCTCGCCTTGGAAAGGCGTGATACGATTTGGAAAACGCGGGAAATTGAACCCGAGATACATTGGACCATTCAAGATCCTGGAAAGGATTGGTCCGGTTGCTTACAAACTTGAACTTCCGTCAGAACTTAGCAACGTACATAACACGTTTCATGTTTCGAACCTCAAGAAATGTCTTTCGGACGAGTCTGCCATTATACCATTAGAAGAAATACAACTCGATGACAAGCTTAACTTTGTGGAAGAACCAGTTGAAATAATGGATCGCGAGATCAAACAATTGAAACAAAGTCGAATTCCGATCGTGAAGGTTCGTTGGAATTCTCGAAGAGGACCCGAGTTTACTTGGGAACGAGAAGACCAAATGCGACGCAAGTATCCACAACTTTTCACCGAGCCTAGTACCGAGACCAACACTGACTGAATTCAGGGACTGAATTCCTTTTTGGATGGGCGACTGTCACAACCCACAATTTCAGGTCATTTTTCCAAACTTCGATATTCTACTATTCACAAATTACTATTCATCGATCACTATTCATCATTTTACTATTCATCGTTTTTGAGGTCAATTTGACATTCCGAGACATATTCAGAAATTTTACTATTCACATGACACTATTCATTTCCGAGAGAAAACTACTATTCATGTGCATTATTCATGTTATCGTAAATTTAGTTTACGAGTGTTCAAATTCGCGTAACCGTATTGGTTCAGGAGCGAATTCATGCATTATTGTCAGGGACACTTCATACGGACTAGAAATAGTCTGCATATCATCATTAGGGCACTTGCATACTATTCCACTCGTAGGATAACTAAATTAATACTTTTGATACGATTAACGAATTACGTACGTTTATTTTAAATAAACGCTAATACGCGAGCTATAAATGTGTCTAACATGTCCGACACTCCCGATTTTGATCCTAATACATTTTTATACTCATTTCTATAATATAAAAACTATAATATTAATTTACCCGGTATTTTGGAAATTTAACCATTACGTATCGTACGTTTAACTTAATAACGCCGGTTTTCATCAAAATTAAACGATAATCACCCTAACTCTCCGTACTTGTACCCGACTTATTTTTACAACTTTTATAACTTTATTACGTCCCGAATAACTCCAACAAAACTTATTTTTAACAAATCCAGTACCCGATTAAACTTTAAACCTAAACCTAAACTAACTACACTTAACTACTAACACTAATATTTACTAACTAATCACCCAACATACTTCCCCTTTTCCCTCACCAAAACCGGCCAACCCCCCCCCCCCCCCCTTGGTCATCAAATTTTAAATGCCTCACCAAACTAATTAAATGCACACCAAACCTTTTGTCCAAGTATAAATTAAACTTTCTTACTCCTTTGCACATAAAAATCACTTTTTACTTCACTTAGCAAGTTTTTCTCTCTTTTCTTTGGTGTTTTGGTTCGAATTGGAGTAGACAAGGAGCAAGGAAGAAAAATTTTACAAGATCATTTCATAAACTAGTTAGTATAATCATCCTTGTTAGAGTTTTGAAATAAAAACTCAAGGATTAGTAAGCTTTTTATCATCTAAACTCTCTAAACCACCAAGTAAGTATACAAACTCATTTTTATGATTTTTACAAGTTATTATTATGTTCATATAATTTTCTTATAAGATCTTACACATGTATCAACTTGTACCACTTCATTTTTGTACATATTAACTTTAAAGCCCTAGAAATGGAAACATATGACACTCTTGTTAGACCTAGTGGTTTGATGATATTTTAGGACCCATGACACCCTAAGAAGGTGTATGGTAGGATTAGATTAGTCTTGTGGTGTTTGAAAGTGGATTGGTGGAGGATGGAACTAGTTTAGAGACTTGGAAATGATTTTTGAAACTTTTGAAATACCTACTGTCCTTATTTTAAATTCGTGGGAAAATCAGTAAGTGATGACTAAGTTTTGACCAAAGATTTAGAAAATACATTCAAAAACGAAACTTTAGGCGAAAGAATGGATTAAAACGAGTTTATAACGAAGGAGTTATGATTTTTGCAAACTTAACGACGAAAACTACTTTTCCAGAAAACTGCTTGCTGTTGGGCAGAATACGATGGGTATTTTGAGGCCTTGAACGTAACCTAAAAGAGCCGAGTTGTCTAAAATATACTAGAATATACAAAGACGAATCCGTGGACATAAAGAACAAGGAAAACGAGCTTGAAACGACCGAGTTATACCCATTCTAACATCGTCAAACTATATATATGTATATGGACACAAATAAAAATAATAACGTACGTGTTAAACGGTATATTTTCTAGTAAATATTACTAAGGACTATTTTCTTATCAAACGAATACGTACGACTCGAGGGAATACTTATACGACTTAACGACGTATTTCAAGGTTTTCAATACAAGGATTTTAACGCTAACTTTGGTACGAGTTATTATGACAAGTTATATACTTCACTAAATGGAATTATTTTTCCTAAGTATGGAAACCATTTTTCTACGACGATAACTAGTATTTTCAAATTACGAGTGGTATGAGTATCATGTGCATGTGCATTCATTTCATTTCGGCTTGATCTAAGTTAGATCATGGTTATTCATTTAGGTTGCGGCTAGTGCTCGCGCCTCGTTGTCCCGACTACTTTCACCTCATTGCACCATCTTTGTACTATTATTTCGAGGTGAGTTTTCATAGCCCCGTTTTTAGTACTTATTTGATTTTAAATCCCACGGGGGAGAATACATTGCACTATTATTTTTGTACATGCCCAAGTATTAAATTCCGTACATTGCTTAAGTTGCTAGTACTACCACTGCAAGTCCCCTTTATTATCATGAACCGTTAATTATATTGCCAAGCGAGAGTGAGTGGATAGATCTATCGAGGGTGACTCCTCCATTCGTGTTTGGGTTGCTCCATAAGGAAAACGAATGCATTTCATGTCTAATATAGTACGAGTGTCTGGTAAACACTCCTTTGGGGCATATTTTAGTACGTCTAGCTTCGGTGTCATGAGCTTAAGAGACAATGTAAACTTTTTGACAATATGTCACTTTACTATATACTGGTGGCTTATGTACTTACGAATTACTTATAAACCTATGATTATTCACCAAATTTATGTTGACCGTTTTTCGCAATGTATTTCTCAGGTATCTAAGGCATTTCTCATGGCATTGCATGGAGTCACTTTGTGTATCAAGGATGACGCGTCTCTTTTGGATTTCATGCACTTTGAAATATCGTTTGATTGTACTAAACTTATTTCCTTAAACCTTTTCTAACTTTGGGACCTATGTTTTATAACTCTGAATATTTTGAATGAATCAAACGATGTATTTTATAAACGACACTTTAGGTCGTTCAATATATCCTGGTTGTGTGCTATGATCCGTTACACCCTCAGGTATTCCATTCCGCTGCCATTCAGGTATTTTGGGGGTGTGACAGTTTGGTATAATTGTGGTGATTTATTTATGAGGTATCTGTTTTGTACTACATTGACTCCGGCACTAGGATAACCTAACGAAAAGTTTAATATTTTGAATTATTGGTTCGGGTTATATATTTTTTGAACGTATCGTGGTATTTCATAATTTTGAGATTTAGCTCGGTTCGAGAGAGTTGGTATCTTTAATAAGTTTCGGGTTTTGGTCCGTGTATGTTACACCGGGTTACCTCACCCACCTTACTAATAATAATAATAATAATAATAATAATAATAATAATAATAATAATAATAATAATAATAATAATAATAATAATAATAATAATAATAATAATAATAATAATAATAATTATTATTATTATTATTATTATTATTATTATTATTATTATTATTATTATTATTATTATTATTATTTGAGGAGTTAATACAAAAATCGTCCTTGTGGTTTTGGCCTCACACAAACACATAACACCCTCACTACTTCATCTCTCTCTCTCTCTAATATATCAACACCACCATCACCAAACCCTAGCCATCACAGCCACCACCGCCACTCCCACACCCAAAATATCACCACCATCTTAACCATCTCATCCCGATCTATCTTTTGGTATAACTCACGCGCCCTACAACCACTTCTAACATCTCGAAATCACCACCACCGCCACCTAAACACCATCTTTTTCATCTTCTCTTGTTGGGTTTTTGAAGAAATATATTCTTGGAGTCATTTTGAAGGTGAGTGACCACGAGTTTCAACTCGTGTGTCTCGATGTGTTACCCAATTCGTAGGTACACGATTTTCTTTAATGGGTCTTGATGGAAACTTGACTAAAAGTGATGGGGAAACAATATTTTTGATATACAAATTCGTTTGGTATCCGGGTGTCTATTTTCTTGATGGGTCGAGGCATACCCGAGAGCTCATGCTCTCGGCTTGTGCCATTTTCGGGTTTATTTTGATTCTTGATGATTCTTGGTCATTGGTTCTTGATTTGAGATTGTTTGGTTTATTATTTTGAGGTTTGGATGATTCTTGGGAGATTGATACCTTTATTTTTGTTGTTTGGATTATGGCCGACGACCCAAGGGTCGGTTTTGGTTGTTGGTTCGAGCTCCATTGAGCTAGCCGAGACTTTGGAAGTCTCGGGTGGGACCCACATGTATTGTGGTGAAATATTGACCCGGGTTTGACTTGGTAGGTCGACCCGTATGAGTGGTATTTGATTTGGTTGTTGTTATAATTGTTGAGTTATATTGTTGTTGGTTTTATTATTATTGTTTCATTTATATATTGTTGAGCTTGAAGTGGTAGATTATTTGGACTTGCGCCATTATTTTGGAGTTGTGTTGTCGAAGTGGTAATGGGAACCGATTGCGAGACGGTTAAATTAGTATCACGGAGATAGGTTACTCGGGTGCCGTAGTCGGACCCTATTGTTGTAGCACGTGTTATGGGTATTGATTGGACGGAGATGGATTACTTGATTATGACTTGGTTATTTTACTTGGACTTGGACAATGAGCCGAGAGTGATGACTCGGACATGTGACCATCTATATAACTCGATAATTATTCATAATCAAACATAAATAATAAAACTCGTAATAATATTATTTATAATATAAACGTTTATATGAGTATATAGACGTGAAAACGTATATATAAATATATAAATGCGTATATTAAAAATAAAACGATCACGAGTAATATTTGTAACACCCCCAAAATTTGGTACAGCGGAAGACTCAACAAGCTTTCGGGGTGTTACAGATTGGTATCAGAGCCAAGGTTATAAAGAACTAGGTAAATAAACACCTAAACTATAACCGATTTTTATAGAAAACGATCCTCGACCAATGCCCGCCAGCCCGCCAAGCCAAAGCATCTTCGATTATATTGAGGTATTATGAGATAATGATTAGGTATGAGATTTTTGAGGTGATTTGAGCTTATGGGATATATTGATTAAGTGATATGATGGCGTTTTGAGGAATTAGATGGCTTAATTGTTTTATAAATGTTTTTGTAATGCGGTATTTGAAATTCTTCATTGAAGTTATATAATTGAGATTTTATGATGATTTTTGATACGGTATTTTGAATTCGCGGTTTAGTTGTTTTGAAACACTTACACCTACCCTACGCCGTTGTCATAAACCATCACCTCCTATTCGTACGATGTTATTTATGCTGGCACGCGTCGCCCAGTACAGATCACTATGGCCCCTGATGACCCATACACGAGATGGTCATGCGTTCAGCCACTACTACTTCGTCTTCCCATTGTTGCCCTAAGTCACCGACTTTATCGCCTCGTGGTTCACCTGTTCGGAGACAACGATTGATGGAGTACCCCTCCGACGAGGAGTATGAAGATGAGGAAGAGAATGATGACCCTCAGGATGAGGAGGAGGAGGATCCTCAGGAGGAGGAGATGCCTGATGATGATGGCTCGCCAGCACATTCAGCTCATTCTATGGAGTCCAATTCTCCGATACATCCGTTAGAGCCGGTTTCACCTGATCACCCGTTTTTGTTTGATTCACCACCTGGTAGTCCCGTGACGTCGGACGCGCCATCTGAGATATCTGCTGAGCTTGCAGATTTGGGTGAGACTAGTAGGATTTGGACTCGGCTTACTACGCAGGGCGAGAGGATCTCGCAGATGGCTGATCGACTTGAGATGGTTATTGCTGAGTTTATTGTTGAGTTAAGAGTTGATTTGACTACTATTGTGGGCAGGACGACAACGATTAGGAGAGGTATGATGGAGATACATGAGCAGATAGAGAGTCTGCAAAGAGGTTTCCTCACGGCTCGCGAGGCAGATCGCAAGCTGTGGCAGAGGAACATGGAGTTGGAGAAGGAGGTAGCAGACCTCAAGAGATATAGAGATACATACAGTGTTGAGCTGGGATCGTTATGGAGAGATTTGGATGGTTTGAGATCAGAGTTGAGGAGTCTACGCCAGCATCGTGGCTAGATCGATTTGGAATTGTGTTGTTGTGTTGTTACATAAGCCAAGGAGTACTTGGTTAGGAAAGCTAGTTATTATATCTCTTACGTCATGATATTCGGATTGTACGTTCGTCTCGTATGGAACGATTAGTATCTATTATGTCTTTTGGTAGTATGGAATGATGTATTGATCACTACTTGTATGGATGATGGTGATTTTTTATGATATTCCATGGTTTTTGGCGACATGGAGAATTATGTTTCAAATTGTGTGGTTGATATCGTGTTGGTATTATGTTGATCAACGGCCCCACGACGAAACTCTGTCAGAGCTACCCGAACGGGTACATCAACGACTACCCCTGGTCGCCGAGGACGTCGTCCTACTCGAAATGTTGAAACCCCTACTCCTGATAACCTGGACACTACTAACCGCAACAACAGGAATCAAAATGTTGATGTTCAGGGAGACAATGATCATGTTCCACCTAATGCACTTACTGTGGATCAAGCAATGATCAATCAACTTGTGGAGCAACGAGTTGCTGAGCTACTAGCTAAGTCAAATCATTCCAACAACTCTGCTAGAACTTTTCCACCTGTTCGTGCTAATGGATGTAACTACAAGGAATTTTGAACTTGTGGACCCATTGAGTTTGGAGGAACTGAAGGAGTGGTCTACTTGGTCAGGTGGATAGAGAAAACTGAGTCGGTGTTCAATGTCAGCAATTGTGCGGAGAATGCTAAGGTAAAGTTTGCTTCTTTTACTTTCAAGGATGAAGCTTTAACTTGGTGGAACAATTACCGAAATTTGGTTGGGAGTGATGTGGCTTATGCTATGACTTGGGAGCAATTTAAGTATTTGCTGATTTAGACTTACTGCCCAAGAAATGAGGTTAAGAAGCTGGAGATTGAGTTCTGGAATCACAAAGTGAAGGGCACTGACATGGCGACTTACAATCGTCGTTACCAGGAGTTAGCCTTGCTTTGCCCAGATATGGTTAGGACTGAGACTCAAAAGACTGAGCGTATACCGATGGGTTGCCTGTGGCTACAAGGAATGATGTGATTGCTGCTAGACCTGCAAATATCCATGAGGCCATCACCATTGCTCAACAACTAATGGATTCGTTGGAATTGGAAGGAGCTGATAAGGATAAGAATGGGAAGAGAAAGAGAGACCATCACTCTAAGAGTAATGATCACCGAAACAAGCGACAAGCTGTTGCTAAAGCTTATGCTATTGGGGATGGAAATAAGAAGAACCATAATGGTGATGCACCCAAGTATGGTCGTTGCTACAAGAATCATACTGGACAATGTACTGTGATGTGTCAGAATTGCTCAAGGAAAGGACATGTAGCTAGGGATTGTAGAGCTTGACCCCTTGCTATGGTTCAAGCTGCTCCCGAAGCTAGGAGTAAGGCGAATGTTACTTGCTTTGGATGTGGAAAGAAAGGACACTATAGGAATGAGTGTAGAGAATCGTGGAACCGAGGAAACCAAGGATCGGGTGGTAATGGGTATAATCATGGAAATCGCGGAGCTGGAGGAAACCGTGGACGTCAAGACAATGAGGACCAACGTATGGAAGCAGGAGCTGCTCATGGGAGAGTGTATGCACTTGGAAACAAGAGAGGAGAAGATCTGAACGTCGTTACTGGTACGTTCCTTCTCAATAATCGTTATGCTTCCATACTATTTGATACTGGTGCCGATAGGAGTTTTGTGTCCACTACTTTTGCACCCTTACTAGAGAAACCCCCGATGGTGTTAGGAATTGGTTATGATGTAGAGTTAGCTAACAGGAATATAGAAAGGATGAAGACTATCATTCGCGGTTGCACGTTGAATTTCCTGAATTACCCTTTCAATATAGATCTTCTACCCGTCATGTTAGGAAGTTTCGATGTCATCATTGGTATGGATTGGTTGTCGAAGTATCGTGCTCACATACTTTGCGATGATAAGATCGTGCGTGTGCCTTACGGAAATGAGATTCTAAATATACAAGGAGATCGAAAAGGTTCGAGGAGCCCATCTAGACTAGCGGTCATATCTTGCACTAAGTTACCGAAGCTAATGGAAAAAGGATGTTGCCTTTTCTTAGCTCAAATCTCTGAGAAAGGAGGGAAGGAGAAGAAGTAAAGGTGCATTGGAGATGTACCTATAGTTTGTGATTTTCCAGATGTGTTTCTCGATGATTTGCCGGGAATCCCACCGACTAGACAAGTGGAGTTTCAGATTGAGTTGATACCTGGTGCTGCACCCGTGGCACGGGCACCTTATCGACTTGCACCTACTGAACTGGAAGAGTTGTCGAAACAATTAGCGGAGTTAGCCGAAAAGGGATTTATACGACCAAGTTCTTCACCTTGGGGAGCCCCAGTTCTATTCGTGAAGATGAAGGATGGATCGTTTCGTATGTGTATTGACTACCGAGAGCTGAACAAATTAACGGTGAAGAATAGATACCCGTTACCAAGGATCGACGACTTGTTCGATCAGCTGCAAGGATCGAGAAATATTCGAAGATCGATCTGAGATCGGGGTATCATCAACTTATAGTTCGCGAGGAAGATATTCCGAAAATGGCTTTTAGAACCCGTTACGGGCATTACGAGTTCCAAGTGATGCCGTTTGGGTTGACTAACGCACCGGCGGTATTCATGGACCTCATGAATCGGGTATGTAAGCCTTATTTAGATAAGTTTGTGATCGTGTTCATTGACGATATTCTAATCTACTCGAAGAGTGAGAAAGAGCATGAGGAGCATCTAAGACTCATCTTAGAATTGCTTAGGAAGGAGAAGTTGTATGCCAAGTTCTCCAAATGTGAATTTTGGATTCCGACGGTACAATTTTTGGGTCATGTGATTGATAGTCAAGGAGTTCATGTAGATCCCGCTAAGATTGAAGCTATTAAAGATTGGGCTGCACCGACAACCCCAACGGAAGTCCGTCAAAGTTTTTTGGGTTTAGCCGGTTACTACCGAAGATTCATTGAGGGATTTTTGAAGATAGCAAAACCGTTGACCAAATTGACTCAAAAGAATGTTAAATATGAATGGGGAGATAAGGAAGAGGAAGCATTTCAATTACTTAAGGAGATGTTGTGTAGTGCTCCTATCTTAGCGTTACCTGAAGGTAGTGAGGAATTTGTCGTCTATTGTGACGCTTCTCATAAAGTTTTGGGAGCTGTGTTAATGCAACGAGAGAAAGTGATAGCTTATGCTTCCCGACAGCTCAAGAAGCACGAGAAGAACTACACCACCCATGATTTGGAGTTAGGTGCTGTGGTTTTTGCCTTAAGAATATGGAGACATTACTTGTATGGAACCAAGTGTGTTGTGTTTACTGACCACAAAAGTCTACAACACAACTTGAATCAAAAAGAGCTCAACATGAGACAGCGACGTTGGATTGAGCTACTAAGCGATTATGATTGCGAGATTCGTTATCATCCTGGTAAAGCAAACGTCGTTGCTGATGCTCTTAGTCGAAAGGATAGAATACCACCGTTACGAGTTAGGTCATTGGGAATGACTATCGTATCACCGTTGTTGTCTCAAATATTAGAGGCTCAAACGGAAGCGTTGAAAGCAGAAAACCGACCTGCTGAGAACATATTTGGAATGGCTGAAAATGAGAAAGGATTTGTTAAGTGTGCTGATCGAATATTGTGTTTTGGAGACCGAAGTTGGGTACCATTGTATGGAGGACTTCGAGAGTTGATTATGCATGAGTCGCATAAGTCGAGATACTCTATTCATCCTGGGTTTGAAAAGATATACCAGGATCTTAAGAAGTTATATTGGTGGCCAAACATGAAGGCAGATATAGCGTTGTACGTTAGTAAGTGCTTGACATGCTCTAAGGTTAAGGCCGAACATCAAAGACCGTCAGGATTATTGACGCAGCCAGAACTCCCGGTTTGGAAATGGGAGCGGATTACGATGGACTTCATTACCAAATTACCAAAGACAGCTAGCGGTTGTGACGTTATCTGGGTAATTGTGGATCGATTGACTAAGTCTGCTCATTTCCTGGCGATTAGTGAAGATGATAGTGTCGACAAACTTGCGAGGTTGTATGTGAAAGAAATTATTTCTCGTCATGGAGTTCCGATATCGATTATTTTTGATCACGACAACCACTTCACGTCAGCTTTGTGGCGATCACTGCAAACCGCTTTGGGGACGAGACTTGATATGAGTACTGCATATCACCCCCAAACCGATGGTCAAAGTGAGAGGACTATTCAGACTTTGGAGGATATGCTTCGTGCATGTATAATAGACTTTGGTAAAGGTTGGGAGAAATATCTACCCCTTGCGGAATTCTCCTATAACAATAGCTACCACACAAGTCTTAAAGCTGCACCATTCGAAGCTTTATATGGTCGTAAATGCCGTTCTCCTATTGGTTGGGCTGAAGTTGGAGATAGCCAACTCACAGGCCCGAGCTTATATTGGAGACTACTGAGAAAGTGACTCAAATTCGTGATCGGTTACAAGCAGCTAGAGATAGGCAGAAAAGTTACGCCGATCAGAGACGTAAACCCCTAGAGTTCAAGGTTGGAGACAAAGTGATGCTGAAAGTCTCGCCTTGGTAAGGTGTGATACGTTTCGGGAAATGTGGGAAACTCAACCCCCGCTACATTGGACCATTTCTTATTTTGGAAAGAATTGGACCCGTGGCTTATAGGTTGGAATTACCACAGGAACTGAGTAAAGTTCACGATGTGTTTCATGTTAGTAATTTGAAGAAGTGTCCTTCTGATGAGACGCCGGTTATACCGATGAAAGATATTCGAGTTGATGAGAAATTGAACTTTGTGGAAGAGCCGATTGAGATTTTGGATCGTGAGGTTAAACGACTCAAGCGAAGTCGCATTCCACTCATCAAGGTTCGTTGGAATTCCCGACATGGACCGGAATTTACGTGGGAACGTGAGGACGAGTTCCGAAAGAGATATCCGAAGCTTTTTCCTCCGTAGATGGATTGTTCCGAGAGAAACCCGAGATGGGTTTCTTCTGAGGCTGGGAGGATGTGACAACTGGCAAATTAGGGAGCCGTTTTAAAAACCCGCATTACGTTAAAAGTTCGTTTATAAATTTAGGTTTAAAATTTTATTCGTAACAAACTTGTAAAACCAATATTGCGGTTGATTATATTTAAAATTTTTATGGAATCGAATTTGAGTTATCGATGTGATGCGAATTTATTTCGAGATTTTTTTTGGCACTACGTTGACTCCGGCACTAGGATAACCTAACGAATTTTTAATATTATGAATGATTTGGTTCGGTTTATATGTTTATTGGACGTATCGTGAGTTTTAAAAATATTTTGGAACGAGCTCGGTTCGAGAAAGAGTTGGAGTATTTTAAAAGTTACGGGTTTTGGTCCGTGTAATTTAAACCTAGCCACCTTACCCTAAATATTAATAATACCCTTATTATTATTATTATTATTATTATTATTATTATTATTATTATTATTATTATTATTATTGTTAGATAAAAAGAAAGAAAAAAAAATAATAAAGAATAAACTACAAAATCGTCCTTGTGGGTTCTCTGGTACTCACACAACACAACACAACTACACCTACACACTCTCTCTCTCTCTCTCTCTCTCTATTCTATTATCATCTTCATCCTCCCATCACAAAACCCTAGCCGCCACCTCCTCGGCCGGCCACCACCGCGACACTATCGCCTAACACCAATCAAACACACCTCAAAAGTACTTTCCATCACTAAATCTACTAGATCTAATATTTTGAGCTCGAGTTTTCTTGTGTTTTGAAGATTTTTCGTGACCTTTTCTTGTAATATTGAAGGTAAGATGAGTCACAAGCATGGTGACTTGTATTTTTATTAAATTCGTGACATGTGAGTCACGGGGTTCAAATCTTGGGCGAGTTTGTGATTAAAAACAAGATATATGAATGGGTTTTTGAATGAAACATGATTTCTAACAAGTTTGGTATCCGGGTTTGTTGATTCTTGTGGGTGTCGAATGAAAACCGAGAGCCTAGGCTCTCGGCGTGGGTTGATTTGATGAGCTATATGGGTTTATCTTGTTTAATCTTGGTCTCATGATGTCGATTACTTGTGTTATTGTCTTAATATTTTTTTTATTTTTATTTTTTTGAGTTTGGCTTCTTGATGGCTGCCGAGTTGGGGTGACCCTAAGGGTCCATTTGGTTTGATTCTTGTTGTTTTGGTGATGATATATTGTTGTTGTTATTTGATGTCGCGACCCCTAGGGCCTTTTTGGCTCGGTTTTGAGTCTAAGGGAACGCAAGCCGAGACCTTATGGTCTCGTGCTTTTGTGTAGCGACTCGAAGGGACAAGCCGAGACCCATTTGGGCTCGTGCTTTATGTTTTCCTTTCTGATCCGAGGCTAGCCGAGACCCATTTGGGTCCGGCAATGGTTAATTTTTGTTTCCAGCTATTGGTTCTCACTAATGTTGTGATGTAGTTATTTTTATTACTTGTTCTTGTTGTCTATTATGGTTGGCCGAATACTTTTGATGGGTTGAGACCCTTTGTGGTCTCGACAATGGGAATATTGTTACAATTGTGAAGTGTTGACGATAAAGTGGATGAATTGGGGACCGATTGTGAGACGGTCGAACTAGAATGACGGAGATAGATTAGTCGGGTGCCGTAGTCGGACCCTATTGTTGTAGCACGTGATTTGGGAATGGTTGGACGGAGTTGGATTAATTGATTGTGACTTGGTTATTTTTATTTTGGACTTGGACAATGAGCCGAGAATGATGACTCGGACATGTGACCATCTCATATGACTCGATAAATATTTATAATCAAACGCTAATAATAAAACTCGTAATAATATTATTAGTAATATAAACGTTTATATAATTATATAGACGTGAAAAACGTATATATAAATATATAAATGCTAATATTTAAAATAAAACGATCACGAGTAATATTATAATAATAACGGAACGATAAATGTTATACTATGAAAGTAGTGTAATAAATGTCGGGAGTGTTACTATAATTAAACGACTATAAATAACGATGAAATCTTTGACATTGAATAAATATTAAATAAAATAACTTCTTTTAAATAAACGAGGAAAACTATCGAGTTATACGGTGTCGTGGTCACTTGAGTCTAAGTGGACTATATTATTATTTTGTGACGTTCGTGTTGTCACGGATATGTGGCGATTAATGCATTCACTTTCGATAACTACGTAACTTATTTAATCGACGGGTTAAATAAGAGCTATTTAGTTATATAAATTGAGTATATTAATGGGCATCGTATCCTACGACGCCCATAGGTTGTGGTATGTGTACAAGAATGATGAATTACTAAATATCCCGTGAAGTTGCCAAATTGACGAATTTGGTAAGCTTGACGGCATAATTAGGGAATTTATTAAACTTTGATACATACCATATAGTACTTTATGTGCAATATGACTTAGGTTTCGGGTATAATTTTGGAGTGATATATTAAGTAAATAAATATGGGGGATTACCAAATCGACGGATTTGATAAACTTCGATGATTTATATAAATAATATATTGGACTAATATTAGACCTATAGATGGTTTTATTATCCTTTTGTTGTGACTTCTTGGTTTCAGTTGTGTCGACCCGCCACCCACATGGATACCAAACGTCAAACTCCAAACTAATACGAGAAATGGATTTTCGGAAAGTAAAATGGAATACGTTCGGGTTTGGGAATATTTGATTTTGAGGAAATGATTTCTGAACGAGTTGATATTGTTAGGAAGTGCCGAGTCCGTAGTTGCCGTTATTTGAGTTACTATACATCTTACTTCTACCGATTTCATCTTGCTGATTTCTGGACTTGAGGTGAGTCATAGCCCCACTTTTACTCTTGAACTTTGTTTTCAATACTTGGGGTGAGAAACGTGCAAATTATTTTATGTGGACTATTATCGCTTTTATTTTTCAAAACTTGCTATGCGTATGGACTAGGATGAATTGTCAACTTTAGTCGCATAGTTTCGGTGAACTAGTTATGGTTGGCTTATTTAGATACTATAGTGTGCACCTATAGGATTATGATACTTCGGAGGTTATCCGAGTATTTATGATATTACGGAGGGTATCCGTTTTATGTTATGGCGGAGGGTATCCGCAGGTTTATTACGGAGGGTATCCGTGTATTTATGATGGAGCGGAGGGTATCCGCAGGTTTTTAGTGAATCCCTAGTCTAGCTAGCAAGCGTTTTGCGTATATGTCCACTAGATTGAATTATGAATTTAAACCTATGATCTCACCACCGAAAGCTGACTTTTAGCACGTTTTCTCAGGTATTTAAGTGATGATTTGGATGCTTGGATTGGAAGGCTTGGCAATGGCACCTAGTTTATGGATCTATTTTCTAAAACTCTGATATTTAATTGTGGACCTACGTTTATTTCTTTTGGGTCTGACTTTGGATGAATTTGGGATAAATGTAAAATTTAAAACCCCGTTTTGGTTGTGTTTTCTTATGTTTACTTTATCTCGTTCTTTTATGTCTTGTGTTGGATACCAATCCCCGTAGCACCCCGAAAGCTTGTTGAGTCTTCCGCTGTACCAAATTTTGGGGGAGTTACAATATTATAATAACGTGACGATAAATAATATACTATGAAAGTAGTGTAATAAATGTCGGGAGCGTTATTATAATTAAACAACTATAAATAACGACGAAATATTTAACGTTGAATAATTTTATTAAATAAAATATATTTTCAAATAAACGAGGAAACTATCTAGTTATACGGAGTCGTGGTCACTTGAGTCCAAGTGGGCTATATTATTATTTTGTGACTTTTGTGTTGTCATAGATATGTGACGATTAATACATCTATTTTCTATAACTACGTAACTTATTTAATCGACGGGTTAAATAGGGTCTAGTTAGTTATATAAAATGAGTATATTAATGGGCATTGTATCCTACGACTCCCATAGGTCGTGGTACGTGTACAGGAATAATGAATTACTAAATATCTCGTAGAGTTTGCCAAGTTGATGAATTCGGTAAGCTCGACGATATATATAGGGAATTTATTAAACTTTGATACTTACCATATAGTACTCTACGTGCTATGTGACTTAGGTTTTGGGTATAATCTTATAATGATATATTACGTAAATAAATATGGGGGACTACAAAATCGACGGATTTGATAAACTTCGATGATTTATTTAAATAATATATTGAGCTAATATTAGACCTATAGATTGTTTTATTACTCTTTTCGTTGTGGCTTCTTGATTTGAGTTGTATCGACCCTCCGCCCGTATGGATACCAAACTCCAAACTAATATGAGAATAATACGAGAAATGGATTTTTTGGAAAGTAAAAAGGAACACGTTCGGGATTGGGATAATTGATTTTGAGAAAATGATTTCTGAACGAGTTTATATTGTTAGGAAGTGCCGAGTCTGTAGTTGTCGTTATTTGAGTTGCTTTACATCTTACTTCTACCGATCTCTTCTTGCTGATTTCTAGACTTGAGGTGAGTCATAGCCCCACTTTTACTCTTGAACTTTGTTTTCAATACTTGGGGTGAGAAACGTGCAAATGTTTTATGTGGACTATTATCGCTTAGTTTATTTTAAAACTTGCTATGCATATAGAACTAGGTAGGTTATAGAGCGAGACCTAGTCCTGAACTAGGTGAGCTATTGATTCGGTTATAGAGTGAGGCCTAGTCCCGAACTAGGTAAGCTATTGATTGATTGTTGAGCGAGGCCTAGTCCCGAACTAGGTAAGCTATGGAATTGGTTATGGAGCGAGGCCTAGTCAAGAACTAGGTAAGCTATTGATTTGATTGATTTGAGCTATAGTGTGCACCTATAGGGTTGGTTAGTTTTGGTTGGATGATTGAGGCCAAGTCTAGCTAGCAAGCGTTTTTGCGTATATGTCCACTTGATTTAGTTATGAATTTAAACCTATGATCTCACCAGCGAAAGCTGACTTTTAGCGCGTTTTCTCAGGTAATTAAGTGATGCCCTTGGATGCTTGGATTGGAGGCTTGGTTTTGGCACCTGGTTTATGGATATATTTTTCTAAAACTCTGATACCTTATTGTGGACCTACGTGTATTTCTTTTGGGCCTTATTTTGGATAATTCTGGGATAAATGTAAACTCTAAAACCCCATTTGGTTGTGTTTTCTTTATGTTTACTTTATCTCGTTCTTTATGTCTTGTGTTGGATACCAATCCCCCGTAACACCCCGAAAGCTTGTTGAGTCTTCCGCTGTACCAAATTTTGGGGGTGTTACAGATTGGTATCAGAGCCAACGTTATAGAGAACTAGGTAATAAACAACTAAACTATAACCAATTTTTATAGAAAACGATCCTCGAACAATGCCCGCCAGCCCGCCAAGCCGAAGCATCATTGTTTATATTAAGGTATATTGAGATGATTATTTGATATGAGATTTTTGAGATGATTTGAGGATTTGGGATATATTGATTATGTGATATGATGGCATTTTGAGGAATTATATGGCTTAATTGTTTTTATAAATGTTTTAGTAATGCGGTATTTTTTTTAATCTTTCTTGAACTATATGATTGGGATTTTTATGATGGTTTGATACGGTATTTTGAGTTCGCGGTTTAGTTGTTTTGAAACACTTACACCTACCCTACGCCGTTGTCACAGACTATGGCCTCCCGTACGTTTGATGTTACTGAGGATATTCTTACTGCACCTGTACGCCCAGCACAGATCACCATGGCTCCTGATGATCCTTACAGGATTGCCATGCATTCAGCTACTGCGTTACCGACAGCTTCTACTTCTGCACCGCCTGCTACACCTACTACGCAGGGACCCTCATCTTCTTTAGGGCTCCTTGGTACTTCGAGACAGCTTACTCTTCATCAGGCTTTGGCTCGTGTGGCTCCACGTTTTACCCACCGAGCTACGGCACGTATGTCGGTACGCCCTACTTCACCACCTTTGCACTTTGATGCTCACGCTCTTCTGTCAGATGCACCACCCATATCATTGCGTCGTCGTCCTAGATCACCTACCCCATCACCACATGATTCACCTGTTAGGAGACAACGATTGATGGAGTACTCTTCCGATGAGGAGGAGGAAGAGTACGAGGGTGAGGATGAGGCTGATGATCCTCAGGAGGCTGAGCAGGGAGATGATGACCCTGAGGAGGAGGATGACCCTCAGGAGGAGGAGATGCCTGATGATGATGGTTTGCCAGCACAGCCAGTTGAGGCTGAGGAGCCTGATTCTCCGATACATCCATTAGAGCCTGTTTCACCTGATCACCTATTTTTGTTTGATTTACCACCTGGTAGTCCCGTGGAGTCAGATGCGCCATCTGAGGTTTCTGCTGAGCAAGCAGAGTTAGGTGAGACTGGTAGGATGTGGGCTCAGATTACTGCTTTAGGTGAGAAGGTTACACATATGTCTGAGCGGATTGATAGAGTGACGGTTGAGTTCATTGGAGAGTTGAGGATTGACTTGATTACGGCTGAGAGGAGAGTTACTGAGATGAGGAGAGGCATGATGGAGATTCATGAGCATATTGAGAGCTTACAGCGAGGTTTCATCACAGCTCGCGAGGCCGATCGCAAGTTGTGGCCGAGAAACACTGAGTTAGAGAAGGAGGTAGCAGACCTCAAGAGAGATAGCGACACCCATAGTGTGGAGTTGGGATCATTGTGGAGAGAGCTAGATGGTTTGAGGTAGGATTTGAGGATCCTACGCTAGCATAGTGGCTAGATAGTTAGGTTATGTTGTCTTATTGCTTTCTACACCGAGGAGTGTTCGGTTAGAAAAGCTAGTTATCTTATTTGATGTATTTTTCATTAGTTATTCGTCTCGTTTGGAACGATTAGTATCTTTTGTGTCTTCTGTAGTTGGAACGATGTTGGATCACTATTTGTATGGATGATGGTTACTATTATGTGATGTTATTTGATTTTTGGATGTTATGGAAAATTAGTTCCTATTCGTCGTATTGATGTCTTGTGGTGCATTATTGATATTCTTTCCATGACTTGGCTTCATTTATTCAATTCTTGTTGAGCGTAGGATAAGTGCTATCGGAGACTTACGAACCTTGTATGATGTTTCAGCTCAATGGCTGTACGACGAAACCCTGTCAGAGCTACCCGAACTGGAACTGCCGCGACTACTCCTGGTCGCCGAGGACGCCGTCCTACTCGAAATGTTGAAACCCCTACTCCTGATAACCTGGACACTACTAACCGCAACAACAGGAATCAAAATGTTGATGTTCAGGGAGACAATGATCATGTTCCACCTAATGCACCTACTATGGATCAAGCAATGATCAATCAACTTGTGGAGCAACGAGTTGCTGAGCTACTAGCTGAGTCAAATCATTCCAACAATTCTGCTGGAACATTTCCACCTGTTCGTGCTAATGGATGTACAAGGAGTTCCGAATCTGTGGACCCATTGAGTTTGGTGGAACTGAAGGAGTGGTCTACTTGGTCAGGTGGATAGAGAAAATTGAGTCAGTGTTCAATGTCAGCAATTGTGCGGAGAATGCTAAGGTAAAGTTTGCTTCTTTTACCTTTAAGGACGAAGCTTTAACTTGGTGGAACAATTACCGAAATTCGGTTGGGAGTGATGTGGCATATGCTATGACTTGGGAGCAATTTAAGTCTTTGCTAATTCAGACTTACTGCCCAAGGAATGAGGTTAAGAAGTTGGAGATTGAATTCTGGAATCACAAGGTGAAAGGTACCGACATGGCGACTTACAATCTCCGCTACTGAGAGTTAGCCTTGCTTTGCCCAGATATGGTTAGGACTGAGACTCAAAGGATTGAGCGGTATACCGATGGGTTGCCGGTAGCTACAAGGAACGATGTGATTGCTGCTAAGCCTGCTAATATTCATGAGGCTATCACGATCGCTCAACAATTGATGGACTCGTTGGTATTGGAAGGAGCTGAGAAAGATAAGAATGGAAAGAGGAAGAGGGATAATCACTCTAATGGTAATGATCACCGAAACAAACGCCAGGCAACTACTAGAGCTTATGCTATGGGAGATGGAGATAAGAAGAGTTACAATGGAGATGCGCCCAAATGTGGCTGATGTTACAAGAATCATTCTGGACGATGTAATGTGGTGTGCAAGAATTGCTCAAAGATGGGACATATAGCTAAGGACTGTAGAGCTCGACCACTTGCTATGGTTCAAGCTACTCCTGAAGCTATGAGTAAGGCAAATGTTACCTGTTTTGGATGTGGAAAGAAAGGACACTATAGGAATGAGTGTAGGGAATCGTGGAACCGAGGAAATCAAGGATCGGGTGGTAATGGGTACAATCATGGAAACCGTGGAGCTGGAGGAAACCGTGGACGTCATGACAATGAGGACCAACGTGTAGAAGCAGGAACTACTCATGGGAGAGTGTATGCACTTGGAAACGAAAGAGGAGAAGACCCGAACATCGTTACTGGTACGTTTCTTCTCAATAATCGTTATGCTTCCATACTATTTGATACTGGTGCCGATAGAAGTTTTGTGTCCACTACGTTTGCACCCTTATTAGAAAAACCCCTGATGGCCTTAGGAATTGGATATGATGTAGAGTTAGCTAACGGAAACATAGAAAGGATTAAAACTATCATTCGCGGTTGTACGTTGAATTTCTTGAATCACCCTTTCAACATAGATCTTCTACCCGTCACGTTAGGAAGTTTCGATGTCATCATTGGCATGGATTGGTTGTCGAAGTATCGTGCTCATATACTTTGTGATGAGAAGATCGTGCATGTGCCTTACGGCAAGGAGATTTTAAATATACAAGGAGATCGAAAAGGTTTGAGGAGCCTATCTAGATTAGCGGTCATTTCTTGCACTAAGTTACCGAAGCTAATGAAAAAAGGATGTTGCCTTTTCTTAGCTCAAATCTCTGAGAAAGGAGGGAAGGAGAAGAAGGAAAGATGCATTGGAGATGTGTCTATAGTTCGTGACTTTCCGGATGTATTTCCCGATGATTTTCCGGAAATCCCGCCTACTAGACAAGTGGAGTTTCAGATTGAGTTGATACCTGGTGCTGCACCCGTGGCACAAGCGCCTTATCGACTTGGACCCACTGAACTGGAAGAGTTGTCGAAACAATTAGCGGAGTTAGCCGAAAAAGGATTCATACGACCAAGTTCTTCATCTTGGGGAGCCCCAGTTTTATTCGTGAAGAAGAAGGATGGATCGTTTCGTATGTGTATTGACTACCGAGAGCTGAACAAGTTAACGGTGAAGAATAGATACCTGTTACCGAGGATCGACGACTTATTCGATCAACTCCAAGGATCGAGTGTGTATTCGAAGATCGATTTGAGATCGGGCTATCATCAACTTAGAGTTCGCGAGGAAGATATTCTGAAAACGGCTTTCAGAACTCGCTACGGGCATTACTAGTTTCAAGTGATGCCGTTTGGGTTGACTAACGCACCGGAGGTATTCATGGATCTCATGAATCGGGTGTATAAGCCTTATTTAGACAAGTTCGTGATCGTGTTCATCGACGACATTTTAATTTATTCGAAGAGTGAAAAGGAGCATGAGGAGCATCTAAGACTTATCTTAGAATTACTCAGGCAGGAGAAGTTGTATGCCAAGTTCTCCAAATGTGAATTTTGGATTCCGAAGGTACAATTTTTGGGTCATGTGATTGATAGACAAGGAGTTCATGTAGATCCTGCTAAGATTGAAGCGATTAAAGATTGGGCTGCACCGACGACCCCAACTGAAGTTCGTCAATTTTTGGGTCTAGCCGGTTACTACTGAAGGTTCATTGAGGGATTTTCGAAGATATCAAAACCGTTGACCAAATTGACTCAAAAGAATGTTAATTACGAATGGGGAGATAAGGAAGAGGAAGCGTTTCAATTACTTAAAGAGATGTTGTGTAGTGCTCCTATCTTAGCGTTACCTGAAGGTAGTGAGGACTTTGTCGTCTATTGTGACGCTTCTCATAAAGGTTTGGGAGCTGTGTTAATATAACGAGAAAAAGTGATAGCTTATGCTTCCCGACAGCTTAAGAAGCATGAGAAGAATTACACCACCCATGATTTGGAGTTAGGTGCTGTGGTTTTTGCTTTGAGAGTATAGAGACATTACTTGTATGTGTGGAAAACTAGAAGGGGGGGTTGAATAGTTTTACGTCCTTTTAAAATTTATAAAAACAAGTTTGTTTTAAAAACTTCGATTCTAGTTTATGTGATCTCAATACTTGCACTATATGAACAATTGTATAATAACTAACTAACTAATATAGTAAAGATATATAAGTAAGTAATGAAAAGAGTTGGAGAGATCAAACCACAACACAAGGATTTATAGTGGTTCAGCTACAAGGTCACCTTCCTTGTTCCTACTCCACTCCCCGAGTCACCTACTCGAGAGTTTTCTTCACTATGTCAACAAACTCCCTTATGGCGGAGAAAACCTTACACACCAATTTACACACCACAACTACGTCACAACTTGATCATGACTACTACACAACTTCTTCACACCTATTTACTTCACGCCTATCTTCTTCACACCAATCTACTACACACCTATCTTCTTCACTTCAATATGCTACACACCTATCTTCTTCACAACTACACAACTTCACTACTAATCAACTTCTACTTCCTACACAACTTCTATTACTTCTAAACTACTTATTACATACACAACACAACTTCACAAATATATGTACACAATGCACAACTACTCTTCAATACTTCTTGAACATAGTTGTAGAAGGAGTGTTCTTCTTTTGCACTTTGGATGAGTATGGATGAGAAGGGATTGAATCACTTAAACAAAGATTAATATACAAATGATCAAAGGGTTTTAGAGGATGTTTTAGAGAGTTTGAGATCTGAAAATTTCGTGCAAAAGGTAAGAAAAATTCCAGGTTTAAGGTGGTATTTATAGGCAACAAGTTCTGACAGAGGAGCGTGGCCGGCCCCTTAAATCAAGGTCGGCCCCCTTAAAATTAAGGGGACCGCCCCTTATAATTAAGGGGGCCGCCCAACTGTAACGGCCAGAAAACTTGTCTTTTAGTGGGGAAAGTTTATTTGGTGAAAAACTAACTGATTTTGGTTAAAAATTTGAAATCATATATTTAGTATGATTAAAACATTTTTTTTTTATTACCAAAAGTGTTTTTCAAAAATATTTAATATATTTATATAATTAAATAAACTTTGTATTGGTTAATTAAATACCCCTTTGATCATGAGATGTATTAAACACTTGTTTATTCATACCTTAAGTGATTAAGTTGGATATAGTGATATAAACTAGCTTAATACTTGTTTACGTAATAATCTTACATTTGATGAGTTTACATTTTGTGATCGTCAAAATATAGAGAGATCGAAAAATATAAATAACGTTTTCATGCATTATTTATGTCAACAATCTCCCCCTTTTTGATGATTACAAAAACTAAACTCATTAATCGAAAATTAGTATATATACAAGTATTATTGTGAGTTTATATCAATTCTCCCCCTTTTTGTTAGCATCAAAAAGGTTATCCCGACTTTATAGAAGCTCCCCCTTGAAGCATACTCCCCCTCATTTTGAGGCCAAAAAGAAATTGAGATATGGATATCTTGCAAAAATTAGTGGACAAGCAACATATACATGTATATAGCATGCAAGAGTAGAGACTAAACGTAACCATAACATTAATAATATGAAAAAGATACATCAAGCATTACATTAACAAACATAACAAGTAATGCAACTAACAAAAGCTTTAAAGGCTTACAATCATCACTAAAATAATAAACCAAGGCTCAAACATGAGAGTCATCTCTAGAGCTTGCCATCCAAAATGGTTTCAAGACAATTTTATTTGTAAGACACCAAGCATGTTCAATTGGGAGGAATGGATGGTGAACATGGAGATGGTGATGGTGGAGGAGTGTTTGTTGATGGTGGTGGAGGAGTTGTGTTTGTTGTTGGTGGTTGATGCAACAAGTTTTCAATGTGAGAAAACATGTATTGCATTTCATCTCTTAGTCCGAACACAATTGTTCGGTTGTGGATGCAACAAAGGCAATTGTCTCCATGAGCTTCAAGTAAGCTCCATGGGACGGGGTTATAGGTTGGTGGATTGATAGGGGATGATGAGAAGTGTGCATCAAGAGGTGTTAATGGTGATAATGAGAGAGTGAGTGCAAGAGTTGTGTTTTCATTGGTAGGTTGTGATGGTTGATCAATTGTTGGAGGAGATAAGTGGGTGTTGATGTAGTCATTTATGGATGAAGTGGATGGTATGGAGGAAGTGGAATTTCCATTTGTTGATGGTGTTTTGGAGGGTGCATTTGGTGCACTAGGAGATGAGCATTGAGTTGGTGGTGATGGGGTGGTGTTGTCTTCATTTGTAAGATCAATGAATAATTGTTTTGGTGGAATAATGACAAGTTTTTGTTTCTTGGCATTGTTTGAATAGGTGGTTCTTGGTGATGACATGATAAAAGGATGATGTTTGATGAAGGTTGAGGATGATGGAATATGAATTAAACATGCATGGGGATTATATAGTGGGAAAACATGTTTAGAAGTGGAATTAATTTAAAATTGTAATGTTAGATTCCAAAATCAGTTTAGTTTTTAAGGGAAATGGTAACTGGGACTAGCAAAAGAGATCACAAGGTGCAAAAGAAAACAGTGTAAAAACTGTTCCAGATGGCCGGTCCCCTTAAATGGAGGCCGGTCCCCTTAAATTTAAGGGGGGCGCCCTTATGAATTAAGGGGGCCGCCCATCTGACGACCCAGAAATCAAAAAAATTTCAAAAATTTTCTGGAAAAATGTTATATTCTGTTTTGTATTTGCAGCAAGCTCTATTTGGACATTTCACATTTGTTTTGGTCTATTAGAAAACATACATGTCACATATATATATATATATATATATATATATATATATATATATATATATATATATATATATATATATATATATATATATATATATATATATATATATATATATAGATTAAGTAGAGAAGCATGCATTCAAAAGCATATGTTAATCATAAACAAGCAAGTTAGCATCCTAATCAAAATATCCAAACAATTATCTAAGAAAATAACAAGTACTTCCGAATAAACTTCGGATAAATAGCACACAAGACATAAAAATAAAAATTGTTCAACAAGTATAATCCAAGCACATCATCTCCTTTTCTTCCCGAAGATACCCTTCAAAGTCTTCCCGATAGATTTGAAACCACCTCTAACTTCTTCATGTAAACTCTTTTGTCTTCTAAGCATTTCGGTAGTTCGCTCATGAAGCACTTCTTCGTTTTGATCACTAGGAGATGGGGTAGAATACTCGGGATAGTCAAGATCCTCTAAATTGTCAACGAACTCAGAAAACGAAGGGGTACTAGCATCATGGATGTTTTCCTCCTCATCGTCATCGTCTTGTCTAGAAGATGATCCATGAAAGCTATGACGACGAGATTTTCCCTTGTCACTTCGAGTTCGTCGAGCTTGTTTTAGAGCAAGAGAACGTAAGGTGGGATATATGGACTCATAGATGCTATTGTCAAGATCGGGGTAGTACTCGATAACATGACGATAGAGACGAGTGAGGAACATTCCATATGGAAGATTGGCTTTGGGAGTTTTTCTAGCACACTCAATCCGTTTGACAAAGAAGTAGGCCAAATTGTATGGCTTTTCGACAGCTATACAATACAACATGTGAGCAAGGCATGCCGGGAGATGGTCCCGGTGACCTCCAGTACCAAACGCATTCTCACGAATGAGTTCTTCCCAACGCTTCATGTGGGGGCCTAATTCTTTGAGGAGAAGTTGGTACGAAGAGATTTGAACGTTTTTGGATTTTATTTTTCGGGTAGTGGTGGCACGTTCCACACCAAGAATTTGACGAATTTCGTCGGGATGAGGAATATCGGATAGATAAGGATCAAAGGTTGGTTTACAATGATGAAGAGATTCGAGGTCCCACTCGTTTGTGAAAACGGCTTGACCTCTGAAAGGAATTTGGAGGATTTAACCAAATTGTTCGAGAGTTAAGGTGATGAATTCGTTTTGAATCATGAAGGAAATGGTGATGAAACCAAGATCATTGGTTTGGACGGTGACTTGGCTATAGAAATCGACTATGAAACGAGGAACGATTGGTTCATTAATTTCATAAAGACAATTGAGGTTGATGCTTGAAAACAAGCGATTAATATAGTCGGATTGAGCAAAGGCTAGATCTACTACACGTCCCTCATGAACGTTTCTATCTTCAATTTCATGATAAATACGTCCAATAGAAGGAGATGTAGTAGGGAGTTGGGAAACTTTGGGAATGTAGTTTTTAGTATGGGAAAGATCTTCGGTTGTCGCTTTTGGCATTTTCACCTAAACACAGCAACAATACAAAAAACCAAAATAAATATAAAGAAGAATAAAGGTATATATATATATATATATATATATATATATATATATATATATATATATATATATATATATATATATATATATATATATATATATATATATATATATAACAGGAGGCATTTGAAAAAAATGCCACCTCATTGCCCAGTCAATGCCCAGTAATTCATTATCAGCCATGTCATTAGCCATGTCATCACATTTTCGCCATGTAATCAATTTTTTAAATTTATTTTGTGTTTTTATAATTAATTTCGGAAATCTTTTAGCATTTATTTTAAATCCGGATTTTTTTTAAAAAAAAAACTTTACAAGATTCGAACATGGGTTGTAAACATGTTACACATACATCTTTACCACTAGACCAACACATCACTTGGTATGTATTCTGCAACTTATAATCTATAAACACTGCAAGTAGAGTTTTACTTAAAAAAACCCTAAGCCCATCAAAAATCAATGCGCGATCAGTAAACATAAAACCCCTGCCATTCTGCCCTAATATCATGAATTTTTATGGTTTGGTTCCACGGCTCATATTATGAGTTGTGTCGATTTTTATTGAGATCGTATCACTTTCAAAATATTAATTGAGAACCATAATTCACACAACACAATTAATCCAAAGGTATGTTTTTTTTTTAACAAAAATTTATAATTACTTAATAGTTGATGTTTAGTGTGATCTATCATGTTTCTTATAATGTATGTTTAATAAAGGATTCGCCCGTCTAAAAGAAAGGATCATAGAGTTTATTGTAACCTCTATTTGTACGAAGGATACCCTTATGTTCGGGGTTTATTTAAACTATCTTTATTTACTTATTTAACTTCTTTAATCAACACATGTTACTAATATGTGCAGTTTTTGTATTCTCAAAGTTGCAAAATCAGTCAAGCAATACTTCGTTAGTATTGATATTCTGTTGATGTCATTTGCCAATGGGCCAGAGGTATGCCACTAAACTTTGTAAACATGCAGGATCAAATGAGCATGAATCTGTAAATTTATTAAGCATGTTATTTTCTAACAACATGTTTAATATTGAATGATATATAACAAGATTTATTACCATGGTGTGAAGATATCTTACGCGTAATGCATATGCTGTTGGTTTTTTTTTTTTTTTTTTTGATCAGGTACTTTTTTATTATGTTGCATCTGATGAGAAGCAATTCCTCTCTGAACGCGGGTGAGCTTTATCATATAAAATATGTTAAAAGCTCACACAATTAACATATAATGTTCTAATTTTTTTCTATTACAATGACAAGGAATATGTGTGTTCTGTATTTGATTTTGGAGTTACAGATTGATGTTGCAAGTACTAACTTTACTTCACTATCAATGATGTCAGTTGTTGGTATGAATTCAATTTCCATGTTTCAGTTTAAATCTTTGTAAATAGTTGTATGCAACTTAAATTTGTGCGTTGCTGAAAATTTATAGATGAGTAGATGTTATTGTTGTAGGCGAAAAGCTTGCAATCATTTTTCCCTTTCAATCTCCTCTACTAATTTTTTTCTCTTTTCGTAAGCACATTTATCATGTAGGTGTATCCAAAGAAGTGTGATCCAGACCAATGATGGTGTTGTTGCAATTAAATAAAAAGTCATCTCATTAGAAATCAAATGAAGTAAGTTTGGGTTTTTATACAACTAATTTGCGAAAAAAAAAAACACATTTGACATCTACTAAACCTTATTATTATGCGTTTTACAGTTCTCTCTCAAATGATGATGATATTGAAAAGAGGCTCTCCTATCTTTGACGCATATGACCTAGAGGAGGTTGTGGTGTGCATTGATGATTAATGAGGTTTTGTAGACCAATGTGCCTTTCAATGACTTTTGATGTGTTCTACCAAGTAAGATACACAAATTTTTAATTGACTAATTAATTTGCGTGTTTTACCTACCGAGCTTATTGCATTTTAGTTAATATTGTTGGCCGATGTTGCAACGTATGTCTTTACTGATGAAGGGACCGATGGCGACCTAATCAGCTGTGTAGTTGCATCTACTGTTGAATTTACACTAAACTGGATTAATTGACAATGAAGTACTGTTGTTGTACGTATTGCTGAATATTGGTAGCAACATTGCTTCCAAAAACCACACACAGGGCAACACTCCCAAGAAGACCTGTTAAATTTCAAAACTATTATCAAAAGAAGAAATGTCTGACTTCAACAATATAGTTAGCCATTATATAAATATTAAAAATATAGTTAGCCATTGTTTTTACTCCATATATATTCATGATAATGAAACCACAATAATCTTATATAATGGTTTCTTGACACATATGGTATAGAAAGAGACGGGATAATATACAAAGATTGATTGATTAAATCTATCACACGACTCTTAAATCCTCATTCGTTCCTAAAATTCCCTGGTTTAACAATCAATCATTCCTAAAATCCTCAAATTGATCGAGCAAAATTACCAAAGTTGGTTTATATATAATTTTCGATTATTTAAACCATGATTTGTTAATGGTTAGTAATTTCAATCGTGGGTCTGTTGATTATGTTAGGTTTCTTTTTGTGTCATTACTAATTATCTGTATCAAAATTATTATGATTAGTTCTTGGTACAATCAAAATCAATCATTTGACTCTATTAACCAAAGCTCGAATATTTTGTATGATGTGTTCATAGCTCGAATATTTTTGGGAGTCGAGTCAGAGAATCTTGAACGAGAAATTCCAGGATCATAATATCTTGGCTATACAGGCAATTATGGCGATTTGGGTGATGGGACCTTGACTACGATCAGTATTGGATATCAGTAAGTATTTATAAATATGCCAATTTTATTTGCATGCAGACCAAATTGCATTCCACACTTTCCGAATGCTTCAGCTATATATTAATCATTCACGTTGAATGCATACAAGTTCATATTGTTTTAGAAGAACATTTAAATTATCATTGTCATGATAGTGTTTTTGTACCCTTAAGTATAATTGGAAAAAATGGATCAAATAGCCAGTTTTTCACTTTTTCCACACCTATAACTAACCCGCTTGAACAGCCCATTTTGCCACATTCCAGTTTATCAAGACTGAGATTGCAAGTTCGGCCGGTTTGTAGTAGCCTAAATGCATACAATTTTCTTTTTATCATCTTATATACTTATAAATTAGAGTACGAGTCTCATTATAAGACAACTTTCCTGTCTTCGTTGACCAGTCTTAACCTGTTACCCATACAGACCATCTTGCCATGTTAAATTTTGTCATTTTAAAGATGGCTGTTGCATGTCTACTGTTTTTTCATTGGATTGTTTGCTTCAAAAGGTTTTGATGGTCCTCTAATGCAAAATGGAGCTGTGGTATATTTTTAAAATGGTTAGAGTTTACTTTTTTTTATGACTAACATAACCCGTTTTTAGTTTACAGCAAATTGTGGATGCATTAACCGGGGACGTACTGCATTCTTTTGACCACAAACATATTGTTCGAGCATGTTCCTTTTCAGAGGTAAATATAAATTTGTCTTTCTTTGTAGCAAGTCTTATATTGTATTTCATCAGCGTATGTTTGATGAAAGAAAACTGCCCGTGCTGAATTTTGTTTATCAACTTTTTCTAACTCGCAATAACGATACTTTTTGGGTCCTGCACGCATGCATATATCTTTTAAGGGTGACCCCTGTTCTTAATCCGCGTCCCCCGAAGAAGATTATGATTATGACACCAGTGATGTGGCGAGAGATAAATTAGTCATATTTTAGTCAAGGATGTTGGAATAACTGCACTCCTATATGTGAAGGAAGAATACGGTTGGATTGCTTTTTTATCTGATTTTTATGTCATTTTTGAATAATGGAGTTTTCATGAGGAGAACTACCAGTTAATGCGTTTATCCCCTCGAAATTCAACTGCTAAAGCCGATCTTACGTGTCCATTCTAGCTGGTAATTTTATTTTAATTTATTTATTTTTGTTGAATATATTGCCCGTAATGGTATGCCCTTCTTTTGAAATTTTGATACCTATATAGTAAAGTGCTGCACTTTCCAGTGTAGAATTCTAACCATAAATAGGGACATAGGGTATTCAAATATAGCTTATTAGTCTAAATCACTTATAGGATGCATGCTATAGTATAAGCGCTGAGGGAATCAGGTTGTGTTTGATCTGTGATCAAAGCCAAATTAGGTTGAAATTCATATTTTGCTAGATATTTATTTTGGTGTAATCATGTAATATTTGATACATGATTGAGAAGAATATTTTCATATATTTATGTTCCCCTGTTTTCAAGTTTTGTAGATATATCAGTTAGTTGGACCTACGGTTTATGATTATTTACTTCTTCGTAAGCATTTTGAATAATCTTTGAGTTGAATGCTTTTAAGTTAAAGTTTTGATTAAAAAGTCTAATAAATAAGGTCCAGTTTTTAAGTCCATCATATTACTGTCTATAGATTACAGGTTTAATGATTCAACTGAAATGGTTAGAAATAGTTACAGTAGTATGAGGTCGGATAGTATGCATAAAAATGGTGGGGCAGTTGGTAATCACTATATTCAATAGGTTGATGATTATTCACCATAAGTCAATAATAGTCATGTTGTATTGATGGATGATGAAGATGTAACATTGTGTTTTGGTATTAAGGGGTGTTTGGCATTGTGTTTTGATAATGATTAGAAGTTCTTTCTTTAGCCAAGTTAATTCCATGTTATTTATAAAAAAATTTTATATAAAACAACTTAGGAAACTGCAAGCATAACAATTTATAAAAATGACTTGCAACAATTTTGAATCATTTGACCCAATAGACCCTTTTGACCTGTTGTGTTGAAAGACCACCCAAACTAACCAAATTTTTAGTAAACGGGTGAAAAAATTTTCATGTCTAATTTTTTACAATCTAGGTGGGTTGCTCATTAATGGAGTTTGTAAGTTGATTTAAGACCAGGCACAATGAAATTTTGATAATACCTTTTATTATTATTTTGTTGAAAATGGAACGACACAAGACGATGGACAAAGATACAATCTTTTTAACACCATTGTATCTTTTTGTTGTTGTTACTATTATGTGATTGCATATGTAATTATATGTATATGCATAGAAATTAGGAAGACAAAAGTGATACTTTTACTGTCTTTTTTCATTCTTCCATGGAAATGACGGCACTTTCAAGAAGTGTGATTTGTTTTTTATTATAGCAGTACATTTTGTCGCCTATATCTTTTTCTCTAATCTTTACAGTGACTTATTTCAGGTGTGTCGATATCAAGATGGAAAGACCGGGTGGAAGGTAAAGGGTCATAACGGGTTTGGTTTAAATGGGTCATTCTTTTGTCCATTAATTATTTATTAGTTAATGCCGCAATTATAATTTATGAACAAAATGTTACTGTGATAATATAATCATTGGTTAAAATGATTAGGAAGTTGTGAGCATCAAAGATAAACTTTGTGCAAGGTTTGACCTGATAGACCCGTTTTAACTATTCCATTGCGTTATTGGTCGTGACCTTGCTTATATAGTTGCGAAGACCTATAAGCTAGGTGAAGTTGCATCCCATGATCTTTGAAAATAACTTGCAAAATTAGTTAAGCATTATATAGCCTCACATTGCTCATATACAAGTTATAAACAAAAGCCATCCAAATGAATGCATGAGAGAAGATTATTGCATGATTAGACATTATCAAGAAATGGCTCAATAGATACCTCAAAGATTAGATTGAATATGCAGCTGGAACAAGCATAAGCAAGTCCAACAACCGGTTCAAGAAATGGGTTAAGTGTGCAAATACAACATTCTTTTGTTGTTCGGGTTTTCTAAAGAATCAAACTTCAAAGAGTGAAGATCATCCCGGATGTCACATCCTCTTTCACCCCATTACACAAAATTTTGCAAAACTTACATGCAAGTCAATAGACTCTTCTGTGCGTCTCTGGGACTCCAGATCTCATAGTATTGAGCCCATTCAGGTTTATTTTTCTTCCCATATATTAACATCAGAAGTTTATATTGGCATGTGTTGAAAGTTATAATTGATTTGCAGATCTTTGACACCTTCAAGGAAAGTGCACGTCTCTTTGTTTAAGAAGAACAGAAATCATAGCAAGAAGTGTTGACGGAAGTGTGCAGAAATTTAACTTTAGAAGTAATAGGTATGTGATAAATCATAGAGGTTTTTTTCCTTAATCATTTCATCTTCAGACAATTATCTTATAACTTGGGGCCACCCGTGAAGTGCATGTATATGGCAATTAATGATGATGAATTTGCATTAGAAGGCGGTCTGGATTGTGCAGGATCTTGATCGTACAAAACCAGGAATACGTAAACCATTTAAAAGATTAGAGTTTGAAGTAACAACAAAGGAAGTTGTAGAAAAACCTGATTTCAGGGTAAGTAAATTCACAACTATTTTAGAAATACAGCTTGAGACACATAAACCTATTGTGCAATCGCTCCAGGCTATCACAATTGAATATAAAATCTTATATGTTATGTTTCAAATCTGATGCACTATTATTTATCATATTGTTTGTATTTTATCTTTTAAGTCAATTGTCAAGCATGTTTATATGTACTTGATAGTACATATATCCATGACTTAAGTTTTGTGTAAGTGTGCAAAATGTGAAGTTTCTTGCTAATTTCATAATGGAGTAATCCATCAGATAGAACCAATAATGTGAGGCAAAGTGTTCCTAGATCGCGATTTTCAAGAGGTACAAGCATTTTAATAATGTACAACATTTTACATTTTTTGTTTCGTGGTATGTTTATTAAAACCGAAGCTTTCGAATTTGTTTGATTATGGTCTCTTTTTGATGTTATAGATGCAAAATGGAAGCATATGAAGCGTCATTATTTGTTATACAATTGTGTTTGGATGATTGTACGGAAGAATGGAGGGAGAAGAAGAAGAAAAGAAATGGAAATGAACAAACATGCATTGAAAAAATAGAAAATGTAGTACAATGCACAAGTAAAGGCTTTTAATTTAAGAGGGTTGATAAAATAGATAGGCTTGGTGCTAAAAGTATAGCTCCGTATTTTGATTGGCAAACTATTGGTATGATGCACATCTTTAAGTTGTACAAGAAGACATGAAAAAGTATGTCCATCTTTGATTGATAAAATAGCCAGGAAATATTGTGAGGCTTTTAAGTTGTACAAGAAGACATGAAAAAGTATGAAGGTCCTCATTTGGCTCCCACACATTATGTCCATCTATGAGTCGACATCCATTAACACATGATTGGTAAGTATTATTATTGGAAACTTGCATAGTTTGTTTAGCGGATTCAGATGTGTTGTTTATATTTATACATGAAATTATCAATTATCCACCCATATATAAACCAGCCACAATGCTTCATTGGCTCAATTAGGGGTGTTCATGGTTCGGGTAATAAACCGAAAACCGAACCGAACTGAACCGAAAAAAAATCGAACCGAACATATAATCGAACCGAATTTGTTAAAACCGAACTGAATATAAAAAACACTTTTTTATGCTTGAAATATTTTTTTGCCAAAAATATATATAATTAAATTTAAAAAAAATATAAATAGTGTAATTCAAGTACAAAATTCGGTTTTCGGTTTTGACCCATAACCGAACCAAACTTCGGTTCAGTTCTCGGTTCGGTTCGGTTCGATTTTCGGTTATGACCAAAAATTTTCTTTTAACCGAACAACCCGAACCGAATAAACCGATTAACCGAGAACTGAACCAATGAACACCCCTAGGCTCAATCATGTCGAAACCGATGCATAATATATTGTAATCCTTGATGCTGACATGATCATGAGAGGACCAATTACACCATGGTAGTTTAAAGCAGCACGTGGCACACCAGTTTCAACTCCATATGAGTAAGACAACTTATAACCATTTTCCCATTTTCCTATTTTTGTATTATGCAGTGAAACTAATACCTTTTTTTGTATAAATAATGTTAGCTACCTTATTAGATATCATGACGAGCTTGCAAAACTACATACATCCTAAGCTTGTCACAAAGTTAAACTTGAGCTAAATACATCTCAGGTTTGAGTTTTTCTTCTTACGCATCATAGTTTTCATCTTTGTTCGCAAAATACCATTACCACATTTTTGTAATTTCCCCTTTAAAACCCACTTTGTAATGTATTTTTTAAAAATTAACAAAATGTGCCCCTCGAGCAAAAATTTCTGGCTTCATCCCTGAGTATGAGCATACCCGACGTAAACACACATAACCTCTGGCGTTTTAGAATTTACCGAGGGACCACATAAGAGCTCCATAAACCCTCATCACCTACAATACCAAAATAAATAAATAAATAAATTATTCTGTCACTGAAACATATTGAGGAGAAAGTTTTCAACTGTTTGCATTCATGTGTAGTCAAAAGTTGCATAAGATCTAACTGACTAAAAAATTGATTTGTCGTTGCAGGTCCACAGTCCGAAACACCCTCTACACTTGCAAGACTTGCAACATCATCGGAATATGTGGAAAAATAATGCCAAGAAAAATGTATTGTTATATTAATTTGATTCAGTTATCATTTTTAAGCGTTCATGTATTCAGGTGATCTTATATTTGTACGGAAACTAATGTAACAAACGTTGTGCATCACAATACTTTATTTCGCATTTGATTTAAAATCATATACTATATTCTTAAGAATAACTTTGTAACTTTTAATTGTCGAATAAAAGTTAATGTTCATTTATTTTCATTGCTAATGCATTCAATATAGAAATTGGTATGTTTATATCTTATTTTTCGTTAACTTATTTATTTCAACGATATTCATAAGTCATGTCCGCCCATCGGTCGGGCTTCGTCAAACAATATAACTAATTCCCGTCCATCGGCCGGGCTTCCCAAACAATATTTTTCGTTAACTAATACCTTCAAGCAATATTTATAACTAATTCCCGCCCATCGGCCGGACTTTCCAAACAATATACAATTGCTTGCTACAATGTGCTCAACCCACACCTTAAAAAAAATTATGTTAACTAAAACTATCCAAAGTATCGTTACAAGTCATGCCCTATACTAAAATATGCCAATAATAATTATAAGTCATGCCCGCCCATCGGGCGGGCTTCAAAATCTAGTATATATATATATATATATATATATATATATATATATATATATATATATATATATATATATATATATATATATATATATATATATATTGTTAAGACTTATGTTGGAACATAAACATACTTCGACACTAATCCTAGGAAGTAGTTTACCATATTCCTTAATATTGTTTTTAACTCGTTTTAGATATATTTTATGATGTTTAGTAAGTGGTTATGGACAAATCCAAACGCTCTTTTAAACATCCTAATATATCATGAAATTTTCTAGATTTACATTGGGTTGTGAAACTAGCCATTTCTTACGAGTTTCTTATGCATGTGATTTGTTTTCGAAAAAGATAGTTTATATTTTGACTCAAAAATGTCATTTTTCGTATTAAACCAAACGCTTCCTTAACTAGTTACTTATACTACTAGTATGTCAATATATATATGAATTATATATCTTGATAAGTCCGATTTGCAATTTTTAGGTTTATAATCATAACAACGTTTTATAAAAAGTATAATGACTAAGTTTCGATATTATTTGGACATGATCCAAACACCCCCTTATTGTGAATCAAAATATTTTTTCTTGGTCGAAAAATGTAATTTCAAGTTTTACAAGTTATAGAAGTATAATGTGATTAGTTTTAACACGTTTTCAAAACATTATTCAACAATGTGTTTGCTAAAATTTTTGAAAAGGAGTGTATGAAATTTTTCAAAAATTTTCGACAAGATAGTTTATAATTTCTAGTTTCTAGTGTTGATTAATCATTCTAATCCTAGGGGAAGCATTTAGTTATGAAGTTTTAAGACTCAATTCGAAAGAAATTGTGAAATTGAAGAAATTTATAAAACATGCATAATCATGAGTTTGACATAATTAGATGAAATTAGATGAAATGTGTTATGAAAAACTTACAATACGTAATGGTGATTGTGTTAGATGAATTTGCCCTTTGCGAATTAACCCGAATTATGTGATTTGGAAGTTATTTAAGGTGTTTTTGGGTTTTGGCTTTCGTCACAGCAGTAGCAGGGGAAGGAGAGTGTGAAAAAGTGGGGTGTTTGGCAAGAGGAATAAGGGGAAAAATGGGTTGGAGTACTCAGATGGCCAGCCCCCTTAAACATTAAGGGGACCGCCCTTCATTAAGCTGCCGGTCCCCTTAAACATTAAAGGGGCCGCCCTCCAAAATGTTTATTTTTCGTGTTTTTGGTTTCTGGAACGAACAAGAAAATATATATATATATATATATATATATATATATATATATATATATATATATATATATATATATATATATATATATATATAAATATGTATATAATGAGGGCTTATAAGACGAGAATATAGGAGGGAGACGTATGCGACGGAAGCCGGGAGTTTGTTTCATCCATAGATTTTTTGACTCATCTTTCTTCATCAGCATGAGTGTTGTTGAACATTAAGGTTCAATAAGGCAAATGGGGGAAAGAAATGGTTCGTAAACGAACAATTTCTAGTTCTAGAAAATCAAAAAATGAATTTTCTAGGTTATATGATCCTATATGTAACTAAGTATATATATATATATATATATATATATATATATATATATATATATATATATATATATATATATATATATATATATATATATATATATATATAATATAATTAGATAGGTATATATATATATATGTATAAATATAAGAACTAGAAGAAACAATGAGCCAAACAAAGTTACATAACAACTAGATACTAAACTAAGCATGCATTTCTTGACAAGGAAATAAAAGAAAATGTGTACCTTTCGTCTTCAACGCGTTTATCTTCAAAGTCTTCAAGGAATAGTCCGAACAAGAAGTGACATCAAAGGTTTCCATGTTTGAATGGCGAATATTTTTACGTTGGTCCCCATTGTCTCATTTGACCAAAGTTATTTGATCCGAACATGTTTTGTATTTGACTTGGGTGCATATATGGTGGAAACATTCCCCACGGATTGAAGTTCCACATTTGTTGATTATTGTTAAAATTTCGTCTATTTTGGTTTGCTCTTGGTTGAGGTGTTTTAGGTCTAGGGTAAGAATTATTTGTTTTCCTAGGTAGTGGAGTTTTAGATCTTGTTTTAGTTTTGGACGATCCAACTTCGGTTTTTAAAGATGGTTTATAAAACGGTTTTATTTCTTCTTTACTAGAGATGGGTATTTTCTTATCATTTATGAGTATATACTTAGGATTAGATTTTGAAGGTTTTAATTCCTTGAGTTCACTTTCAAATTTAACATTTTTAATTTCACTTGTTGAAGCTTCAGTTGAGTTAAATCCTAAACCGGTTTTATCTCTGGATACTCTTTGAATACTTATAATTTTACTAAGTGAGTTACTACTATTTTCAAATTTATCAAGTTTACAAATTTCTTCCCTAAGTTTGTTGTTTTCACTTTTAAGCTCTTGGCATGATTTACATTCTTCAACAATTTCTTTACCTTTTTCAAGTTGATGTATTTTAATTTTTAGTTCTAGCACTTAATTTTCTAGTTGGTTGTTTATGTATTTTAGTGATTTGTTTTTAGCCATTACTTGTTGTCCTAGTTTGCATAATCTATTGTATTCACTATCTAAATATTTTTCATCTAATGATAAATTTTCATCACTAAAGTATTCGGTTTCGGAACGTACCTCACTTGTCCTAGTTTGCATAATCTATTGTATTCACTATCTAAATATTTTTCATCTAATGATAAATTTTCATCACTAAAGTATTCGGTTTCGGAACGTACCTCACTTGATGTCTTAGCCATGAGGCACTTTTCTTCCTTTGTTGTTTCTTTCTCATCTTCATCACTATCACTCCAAGCTCCTCCAACAAACGCTCTTTGATTTTGATATCTTGTCATCATTGGACATTTTCCAATGAGGTGATTCGGATCACCACACTTGAAACACTTTCTGTCAATCTTGCTATACTTGTCATCATTATTCTTTTGAGGTGCTCTCCTTTCATCGTGTGGTTGTCTAACGAATCTTCCTCGCCTTTTGAAGAATTTCTTGAAATCTCTTACGGCCATGGCATATTCTTCGTCATCGCTTTCGGAAGATGAGCTATCTTCGTTGTTGGATTCCTTTCTAGCTTTCAAAGCGATTGACTTGTTTTGCTCTCGTTTTCCTTTAACCATTTTGGAGTCCTTCTTTATAATTGCTTCGTAGACTTTTAAATTTCCAATTAATTCATCAAGTTGTAACGTTGACAGATTCTTTGATTCTTCAATAGCCGTCACTTTAGCTCGCCATTTTGGGTGAAGAGCCCTAAGAAACTTCCTAACAAAATTCTTAATAGAAAAATTCTCATCAAGTGCTTTTAAACTTGTGATGATAGTGTTAAATCTAGCGAAAGCATTATCAATTGATTCCTCTTCCGGAATCGTGAATTGTTCATATTGTTGAACAAGTAGATCTATTTTATTATCTTTGACTTGATTATTACCTTGGTGAGTTATTAATAAAGAGTTCCAAATTTCTTTTGCGGTCTCACACATAAAGATCCTTTCGTACTCTTTACGTGGTAGCGCATTATAAATAACCATTTTTGCTTCATTATTTTTAGCAAGTTTTCTTTTTAAATTATCATTTTGTTTTTCAAAAGGTACGATTTCATCTTTCTTTGTTTCGGGGTTATTTTGAATAGGTAAAAAATCACCATTGGTAATAATATGCCAAAGATCTAGATCTTTTGATTTCACATAAGTTTCGAATCGATTTTTCCAATATAAAAATCCATCACTTTCAAATAGTGGTGGTCTTTGCATAGATTGCCCTTCTAAATATTTTTCAGATTCCATAGATCGTTACAAGTTTTAAAATACAATATATTTTAAAGATCTTGCAAGACGTGGCTCCTGATACCAATTGTGGAAAACTAGAAGGGGGGGGGGTTGAATAGTTTTACGTCCTTTTAAAATTTATAAAAACAAGTTTGTTTTAAAAACTTCGATTCTAGTTTATGTAATCTCAATACTTGCACTATATGAACAATCGTATAATAACTCACTAACTAATATAGTAAAGATATATAAGTAAGTAATGAAAAGAGTTGGAGAGATCAAACCACAACACAAGGATTTATAGTGGTTCGGCTACAAGGTCACCTTCCTTGTTCCTACTCCACTCCCCGAGTAACCTACTCGAGAGTTTTCTTCACTATGTCAACAAACTCCCTTATGGCGGAGAAAACCTTACACACCAATTTACACACCACAACTACGTCACAACTTGATCACGACTACTACACAACTTCTTCACACCTATTTACTTCACGCCTATCTTCTTCACACCTTACTTCTTCACACCAATCTACTACACACCTATCTTCTTCACTTCAATATGCTACACACCTATCTTCTTCACAACTACACTACTTCACTACTAATCAACTTCTACTTCCTACACAACTTCTATTACTTCTAAACTACTTATTACATACACAACACAACTTCACAAACATATGTACACAATACACAACTACTCTTCAATACTTCTTGAACTTAGTTGTAGAAGGAGTGTTCTTTTTTTGCACTTTGGATGAGTATGGATGAGAAGGGATTGAATCACTTAAACAAAGATTAATATACAAATAATCAAAGGGTTTTAGAGGATGTTTTAGAGAGTTTGAGATCTGAAAATTTCGTGCAAAAGGTAAGAAAAATTCCAGGTTTAAGGTGGTATTTATAGGCAACAAGTTCTGACAGAGGAGCATGGCCGGCCCCCTTAAATCAAGGTCGGCCCCCTTAAAATTAAGGGGACCGCCCCTTATAATTAAGGGGGCCACCCAACTGTAACGGCCAGAAAACTTGTCTTTTAGTGGGGAAAGTTTATTTGGTGAAAAACTAACTGATTTTGGTTAAAAATTTGAAATCATATATTTAGTATGATTAAAACATTTTTCTTTATTACCAAAAGTATTTTTCAAAAATATATAATATATTTATATAATTAAATAAACTTTGTATTGGTTAATTAAATACCCCTTTGATCATGAGATGTATTAAACACTTGTTTATTCATACCTTAAGTGATTAAGTTGGATATAGTGATATAAACTAGCTTAATACTTGTTTACGTAATAATCTTACGTTTGATGAGTTTACATTTTGTGATCGTCAAAATATAGAGAGATCGAAAAATATAAATAACGTTTTCATGCATTATTTATGTCAACAGTATGGAACCAAGTGTGTTGTATTTACTGACCACAAAAGTCTACAACACATCTTGAATCAGAAAGAGCTCAACATGTGACAGCGACGTTGGATTGAGCTACTAAGCGATTATGATTGCGAAATCTGCTATCATCCCGGTAAAGCAAACGTCGTTGCTGATGCTCTTAGTCGAAAGGAGAGAATACCATCGTTACGAGTTAGGTCATTAGGAATGACTATCGTATCGCCGTTACCGTCTCAAGTATTAGAAGCTCAAACGGAAGCGTTGAAAGCAGAAAACCGACCTGCTGAGAACATATTTGGGATGGCTGAAAATGAGAAAGGATTTGTTAAGCGTTTTGATGGAATATTGTGTTTTGGAGACCGAAGTTGGGTACCATTGTATGGAGGAATTCGAGAGTTGTTTATTGATGAGGCGAAAAATGAACCGTTTTTAGGGGGTCATTTAAGCTCGGAATTGAATTTATTTGATCAAATATTGCCCTAAATCGTTCCTTTTGTGATTTTAGGTACTTTGGGAGTGAATTCTGGAAAAGGAAGCATTTTGGACGTTTTTGGAGCATAAAAGTGAAGAAAACGGCAAAGTCTTAATTTTCGTTGCTGGGAACAGTACCTGACGGCGTCAAGAGCATTTTGATGACGCCGTCAAGAGTAAAAGTGGTGACGATCCAGAAGAAACGTGACGGCGTCACCCAAGGCCGTCACGTGTTAACTTGTCAAAACTTGCGCGCGGAGTAGCTGATATTGTTTTGGTCATAACTTTTGCATACGAACTCGGATTTAGGTGATTCAAAAGCCCACGCAAAGAGGACGAAGAGATCTACAATTTGGTGAAAAAATGGTCGTGACGCCATCAAGAGTAACGGGCTGACGCCGTCAAGATGGGCCGACAGAAAACATGCCTATAAATATAACATCATAACTTCACTTTTTGTAAGCCCTAAACCCTAAGGTCGATTCCTAGGTTTAGGTGAGTGTTTTTCCAGCAACTTAGAGGGTTTCAATCACTCCATAAACATCTTGTAATGGTTTGATGATTCTATCTTAATTCATGTCTTCAATTATCATTATTGTTGCTTGTTCTTTATTAATTATGCTTGGCTAATTCACCTTGTGTCTACTTATGATTGTGTGTAACTTGTGTATAATTAATTAGATCTCATTGATTTCTTGTTGATGTTTGTGTCTATCTCCATCAATGAGGGCTTGTTGATGTGTGTGTCTATCTCCATCAATTAAGGCGTGACAACTTCAATAGATCTAGTTGGTTTAGTTTATAATTTTTGTTTCCTATTGATTCTTGTTTTGATTGAATGTCTCATCAATGTTAGGCTTAAGAAAACTGGCAGATCTCTATTGCGTAACTTGCTTGAACGTCTTAAGAAACATGAACCGATGTGTACTAGGTTTTTATGGTTGTATTTAATGCATGAGCGAATTCTAGTGATCCCATGTTAGGAGCTTCTTAGCCGGCTCGACATAGGAGTGAAGTAAGAGCTTATAGAATTAGGGAAGTAAGTACGCCACCCCATGAATGGTATTAAGGAATACAACCCGTCAATTAAAACAAGGTGTGACAATTCAATAGGTAGAATTGGATAGCTAGCAAGGAGTAACATATCATAGGTAGACATGCTTCACATCCCTTGTAGAACCTTAGTTTAGTTTTCTTCCACATTAGTTTGATTAGTAGCTTTTGGGTTAGTTGATTAGCAACTATTTCCGCCCCTCCTTCCAATACCCGAGATTTTTACTTGCTTTTCATAAAATATAAAAACACAAAAAGAATCATCCTTCACCTTTAGACCTAGTTAGATTAATTTCAATCCTAACGACACTATTCCTGAGTTGAATGATCAATCCCCCGGTACTTGTCACTATACTATACTACAACGATCAGGTACACTGCCTGGTGGGGGTTGTAAGCTTCTCGAGATCCCTCGAGAGGTAAAGCCTGGTGTAATTCCCACGCATCAATTATGCATGAATCGCATAAGGCAAGGTACTCTATTCATCCTGGGTCTGACAAGATGTACCAGGATCTGAATAAGTTATATTGGTGGCCAAACATGAAGGCAGATATTGCATTGTACGTTAGTAAGTGCTTGACATGTTCTAAGGTTAAGGCCGAACATCAAAGACCGCCAGGATTATTGACGCAGCCAGAACTCACGGTTTGGAAATGGGAGCGGATTACGATGGACTTAATTACCAAATTACCGAAAACAGCTAGCGGTTGTGACGCTATATGGGTAATTGTGGATCAATTGACTAAGTCTGCTCATTTCCTGGCGATTAGTGATGATGATAGTGTCGACAAAATTGCGACGTTGTATGTGAAAGAAATTATTTCTCGTCATGGAGTTCCGATATTGATTATATCTGATCGCAACAGCCGTTTCACATCAGCTTTGTGGCGATCACTTCAAACCGCTTTGGGGACGAGACTTGATATGAGTACTGAATATCATCCCCAAACCGACGGTCAAAGTGAGAGAACTATTCAGACTTTGGAGGATATGCTTCGTGCATGTATAATAGACTTTGGTAAAGGCTAGTAGAAGTATTTATTCCTTGCGGAATTCTCCTATAATAATAGCTACCACACAAGTCATAAGGCTGCACCATTCGAAGCTTTATATGGTCGTAAATGCCGTTCGTCTATTGGTTGGGCTGAAGTTGGAGATAGCCAACTCACAGGCCCTGAACTTATATTGGAGACTAATGAGAAAGTGACTCAAATTCGTGATCGATTACAAGCAGCTAGAGATAGACAGAAAAGTTATGCCGATCAGAGATGTAAACCCCTAGAGTTCCAGGTTGGAGACAAAGCGATGCTTAAAGTCTCGCCTTGGAAAGGTGTGATACGTTTCGGAAAACGTGGGAAACTAAACCCCCACTACATTGGACCATTTCTGATTTTGGAAAGGATTTGGCCCGTAGCTTATCGTTTGGAACTACCACAGGAATTGAGTAAAGTTCACGATGTGTTTCATGTGAGTAACTTGAAAAAGTGTCTTTTGGATGAGACGCCGGTTATACCGATAAAGGATATTCGTGTGGATGAGAGTTTGAACTTTGTGGAAGTGCCGATTGAGATTTTGGATCGAGAGATTAAACGACTCAAGCAAAGTCGTATTCCACTCATCAAAGTTCATTGGAATTCGCGGCATGGACCGGAATTTACGTGGGAACGTGAGGATGAGTTTCGAATGAGATATCCGAAGCTTTTTACTTCGTAGATGGTTTGTTCCGAGTGAAACCCGGGATGGGTTTCTTCTGAGGCTGGTAGGATGTGACAACTGGCAATTTAGGGGAAACTAATTATAAACCCGCGTTACTTTAAATTTAATAAATTTTGAAATATTTGAAAAGTTTATTCGTAATTGGAATTGTAAACGTTGAACCGTGGTTTTGAACATCGTAATATTTATGGAAATTGATTTTTATTATTGGTTTGGTATAATTGTGGTGATGTATTTATGAGGTATCTGTTTGGCACTACATTGACTCCGGCACTAGGATAACCTAACGAAAAGTTTAATATTTTGAATGATTGGTTCGGGTTATATATTTTTGGAACGTATCGTGGTCTTTCATAATTTTGAGATTTAGCTCGGTTCGAGAGAGTTGGTATCTTTAATAAGTTTCGGGTTTTGGTCCGTGTATATTACACCGGGTTACCTCACCCACCTTACTAATATTATTATTATTATTATTATTATTATTATTATTATTATTATTATTATTATTATTATTATTATTATTATTATTATTATTATTATTATTTTATTATAAACCAACACTTTTATTAACAATAAAAGGGATTTTACAAGAAATTGGTGGGGAGCCGAGAAACCAACTGGGCCCCCACACCTCTAGCAATAGCAAATCCAATCCTATTAAAAATATGAACTGCAGCCCGCGCCCCAATGTCTTGAGTCGTAGCGAAACGTCGAATACGCTTAAGAAGAGTTACTGCATCTTTCTCAAGTTCTCCAAAAGAGGAGAAAGAGAAGGGGAGGAACCCATATCCGATATCCACACATTTGCCCTCATACTTGACACGTTTACGTTGTGCAGCTTCAATAACTGCACGACCTGGCATAAAATCAATCATGCCAGATTGTGTCAAAGGTGACGACCCCGTAAGATCAACACAAACATCAAGCCCATTATCCCAGGAGTAAAGTAATAAATCAGCAGGGCGCAAAGATCTATCCCTATCACCATAAAGCCCAATATCCACCTCCTTACGAGCTGAAATTCCGGACCGGGAGCATATATCCACAAGAACATCACGCACAATATTATGCCGATGTTTAATACCAACAATACCCGCACAAGAAACCGCATGATCCCCATAAATATCTCCATTAAAAACACAAGAACATCACACACAATATTATGCCGATGTTTATTATTATTATTTTTTATTTTATTTTTTTTTTATTTTTTTTGAGGAGTTAATACAAAAATCGTCCTTGTGGTTTTGGCCTCACACAAACACACAACACCCTCACTACTTCATCTCTCTCTCTAATATATCAACGCTACCATCACCAAACCCTAGCCACCACCGCCACTCCCACACCCAAAATATCACCACCATCTTAACCATCTCATCACGATCTATCTTTTGGTATAACTCACGCGCCCTACAACCACCTCTAACATCTCGAAATCACCACCACCGCCACCTAAACACCATCTTTTTCATCTTTTCTTGTTGGGTTTTTGAAGAAATATATTCTTGGAGTCATTTTGAAGGTGAGTGACCACGAGTTTCAACTCGTGTGTCTCGATGTGTTACCCAATTCGTGGGTACACGATTTTCTTTAATGGGTCTTGATGGAAACTTGACTAAAAGTGATGGGGAAACAATATTTTTGATATACAAATTCGTTTGGTATCCGGGTGTCTATTTTCTTGATGGGTCGAGGCATACCCGAGAGCTCATGCTCTCGGCTTGTGCCATTTTCGGGTTTATTTTGATTCTTGGTCATTGGTTCTTGATTTGAGATTGTTTGGTTTATTATTTTTGAGGTTTGGATGATTCTTGGGAGATTGATACCTTTATTTTTGTTGTTTGGATTATGGCCGACGACCCAAGGGTCGGTTTTGGTTGTTGGTTCGAGCTCCATTGAGCTAGCCGAGACTTTGGAAGTCTCGGGTGGGACCCACATGTATTGTGGTGAAATATTGACCCGGGTTTGACTTGGTAGGTCGACCCGTATGAGTGGTATTTGATTTGGTTGTTGTTATAATTGTTGAGTTATATTGTTGTTGGTTTTATTATTATTGTTTCATTTATATATTGTTGAGCTTGAAGTGGTAGATTATTTGGACTTGCGCCATTATTTTGGAGTTGTGTTGTCGAAGTGGTAATGGGAACCGATTGTGAGACGGTTAAATTAGTATGACGGAGATAGGTTAGTCGGGTGCCGTAGTCGGACCCTATTGTTGTAGCACGTGTTATGGGTATTGATTGGACGGAGATGGATTACTTGATTATGACTTGGTTATTTTACTTGGACTTGAACAATGAGCCGAGAGTGATGACTCGGACATGTGACCATCTATATAACTCGATAATTATTCATAATCAAACATAAATAATAAAACTCGTAATAATATTATTTATAATATAAACGTTTATATGAGTATATAGACGTGAAAACGTATATATAAATATATAAATGCGTATATTAAAAATAAAACGATCACGAGTAATATTATAATAAAGTGACGATTAATAATATACTATGAAAGTAGTGTAATAAATGTCGGGAGCGTTATTATAATTAAACAACTATAAATAACGACGAAATCTTTAACGTTGAATAATTTTATTAAATAAAATATATTTTCAAATAAACGAGGAAACTATCGACTTATACGGAGTCGTGGTCACTTGAGTCCAAGTGGGCTATATTATTATTTTGTGACTTTTGTGTTGTCACGGATATGTGATGATTAATACATCCATTTTCTATATCTACGTAACTTATTTAATCGACGGGTTAAATAGGGTCTATTTAGTTATATGAAATGAGTATATTAATGGGCATTGTATCCTACGACGCCCATAGGTCTTGGTACGTGTACAGGAATAATGAATTACTAAATATCTCGTAGAGTTTGCCAAGTTGACGAATTCGGTAAGCTCGACGATATATATAGGGAATTTATTAAACTTTGATACTTACCATATAGTACTCTACGTGCTATGTGACTTAGGTTTTGGGTATAATCTTAGAATGATATATTACGTAAATAAATATGGGGGATTACCAAATCGACGGATTTGATAAACTTCGATGATTTATTTAAATAATATATTGAGCTAATATTAGACCTATAGATTGTTTTATTACTCTTTTCGTTGTGGCTTCTTGATTTGAGTTGTGTCGACCCTCCACCCGTATGGATACCAAACTCCAAACTAATATGAGAATAATACGTGAAATGGATTTTTCGGAAAGTAAAAAGGAATACGTTCGGGATTGGGAATAATTGATTTTGAGGAAATGATTTCTGAACAAGTTTATATTGTTAGGAAGTGCCGAGTCTGTAGTTGCCGTTATTTGAGTTGCTTTACATCTTACTTCTACCGATCTCTTCTTGCTGATTTCTGGACTTGAGGTGAGTCATAGCCCCACTTTTACTCTTGAACTTTGTTTTCAATACTTGGCGTGAGAAACGTGCAAATGTTTTATGTAGACTATTATCGCTTTGTTTATTTTAAAACTTGCTATGCATATAGAACTAGGTAGGTTATAGAGCGAGACCTAGTCCCAAACTAGGTAAGCTATGGAATTGGTTATGGAGCGAGGCCTAGTCAAGAACTAGGTAAGCTATTGATTTGAGCTATAGTGTGCACCTATAGGGTTGGTTAGTTTTGGTTGGTTCGTTTTGGTTGGATGATTGAGGCCTAGTCTAGCTAGCAAGCGTTTTTGCGTATATGTCCACTTGATTTAGTTATGAATTTAAACCTATGATTTCACCAGCGAAAGTTGACTTTTAGCGCGTTTTCTCAGGTAATTAAGTGATGCCCTTGGATGCTTGGATTGGAGGCTTGGTTTTGGCACCTGGTTTATGGATCTATTTTTCTAAAACTCTGATACATTACTGTGGACCTACGTGTATTTCTTTTGGGCCTTATTTTGGATAATTATGGGATAAATGTAAACTCTAAAACCCCCTTTGGTTGTATTTTCTTTATGTTTACTTTATCTCGTTCTTTATGTCATGTGTTGGATACAAATCCCCCGTAACTACTCGAAAGCTTGTTGAGTCTTCCGCTGTACCAAAGTTTGGGGGTGTTACAGTATTGATAAGTGAAGTATAATGAAGTATATATAACATTCATGCAGTTAATATATTTCATTTTTGATTTTATGTTATCGTTAGTTATATGCGAAATTCAGGTTCAATTTTATTAGATTGTTGAAGACATAATCTTTTTTAATTTTTTCAGTTCATTTTTTTAAAGTGATAGTCGAAAACATAATATGCTTTTTTTAGTTCATTCTTTTACTTTACCTTTTTAAGTAATACCCGAGCATAAAACTCAAAAATAAAAAAGAAAAAAGTAAACACACTAAAAGTAACCATAGTTACCAATATCTATCTCCGCCGTCGCCGCCGTCACACCAACACTGTCGCAACTTCTGGCGACCTCATCCTTCTCCAGTCACACTCTCCGATTACGTATAGCCTCTAACTTACTCACACTTCATTATATTTATTCATTATTATGTCAAATTTAGGGCTTATATTCATATATTTTACTGTTAGGTTAAGTTTTAGTACTATTTGCATTAGGTTTATCTGTTTTGATTGATTTATCGTTTTCGATGTCAAATTTAGGGCTTGTTATTGATATGTGATGTATAGTAGATTACAGATTATGAACGATATGCTGACGAAATTTAGTTTTTGATGTTGTCGTGCTACGATTGATAATGCGTTAGAAGTTTCAGAAGTGTAGATGTGTTGCGTTTGGTTTATCGGTTTAGATGTCGAGTTTACTGCTTGTATCGATATGTGACGTACATTGAAGTGTAGATTATGCGCGATATGTTGGCGAAATGTAGTTTTTGATGTTGTTGTGTTACGATCGATAATGTGTTAGAAGTTTTAGAAGTGTAGATGTGTTTGCGTTTGGTTTATCGGTTTCAATGTCGAGTTTACGGATTGTATTTATATGTGACGTACATTGAAATGTAAATTATGCATGATATGTTAACGTAATGTAGTTTTTGATGTTATTGTATTCCGATTGGTAATGCGTTAGAAGTTTTAGTAGTGTAGATGTATTTGCGTTTGGTTTATCGGTTTCGATGTCGAGTTTACGGCTTGTATTGATATGTGACGTACATTGAAGTGTAGATTATGCACGATATGTTAACGTAATGTAGTTTTTGATGTTATTGTGTTATGATTGATAATGCGTTAGAAGTTTTAGTAGTGTAGATGTGTTTGCGTTTGGTTTATCGGTTTCGATGTCGAGTTTACGATTTGTATCGATATGTGACGTACATTGAAGTGTAGATTATGCGCTATATGTTAACATAATGCAGTTTTTGATGTTGTTGTGTTATGATTGATAATGCGTTAGAAGTTTTCGGTTTTGATGTCGAGTTTTGATATGTGAGGTACAATATATTATTAGAGAAACGATATTTTTGATCTTCTTGTTGAATTTGTATTGATATTGATAATGTGCATTAATTGTAGAAAAGTTAGGTTAAAATTTTAGTGTTAGGTTTTTAGGTTAAGTTTTAGCGGTGTAGATGTATTTTCGTTTGATTTATCAGTTTCAATGTCGAATTTGGCGCTTGTTATTGTATGTGACGTACAGTAGATTATAGATTAGGTGCAACCTGTTAATTTGTATTGATAAGTGAAGTATAATGATGTATATATAATATTTAGGCAGTTAATATATTTCATTTTTGATTTTATGTTATCGTTAGTTATATGCGAAATTCAGGTTCTATTTTATTAGATTGTTGAAAACAGAATCTTTTTTATTTTTTTTCAGTTCATTTTTTTAAAGTGATTCGAAAACATAATATATTTTTTTTGTTCATTTTTTTACTTTACTTTCTTAAGTAATACCCGAGCATAAAACTCAAAAATAAAAAAGAAAAAAGTAAACACAATATAAGTAACCATAGTTAACCAACCCAGCCCAACCTTGCCAAACACGTATTTGTAGCATACACATTAAACATCACACATCCTTTCTTTTAACAACCTTCCATACCAACAAATAAAAAAAACCCTCAGACAACCAATATCTATCTCCACCGCCGCCGCCGTCACACCATCACCGTCGCAACTTCCGGCGACCTCATCCTTCTCCAGTCACACTCTCCGATAACGTATAGCCTCTAACTTACTCACACTTCATTACATTTAATCATTATTATGTCAAATTTAGGGCTTATATTCATATATTTTAGTGATAGGTTAAATTCTAGTACTATTTGCTTTTGATTTATCTGTTTTGATTGATTTATCGGTTTCGATGTCGAATTTAGGGCTTGTTATTGATATGTGATATACAGTAGATTACAGATTATGCGCGATATGTTGACGAAATGTAGTTTTTGATGTTGTTGTGTTACGATTGATAATGTGTTAGAAGTTTCAGAAGTGTAGATGTGTTTGCATTTGGTTTATCGGTTTCGAGTCGAGGTTACCGCTTGTATTGATATGTGACGTACATTGAAGTGTAGATTGTGCGCGATATGTTGACCAAATGTAGTTTTGGATGTTGTTGTGTTACGATTGATAATGCGTTAGAAGTTTCAGAAGTGAAGATGTGTTTGCGTTTGGTTTATCGGTTTCGATGTCGAGTTTACGGCTTGTATTTACATGTGACGTACATTGAAGTGTAGATTATGCACTGATGAGTGTGTAAATACTCATCATTTTTGTCTTATATGAACTGCCAAAACATCCAAAAACACCCAATAATGCATCAAAATAGTGAAAATATCCCAGGATTGTGTTTTATATGTTTCAGATGCAAAATGTTTAAAAACAAATGAAAAACGATCAAAGTTTGCATAATTGGCAGTTTCAGTCCCTCAAGTTTCATAAATTGACAAAACTAGTCCCTGAAGGTTTAAAACGAAAGAAAAATCAACCCAAGGCATTTAAAAGTAAAATATTATCAAAAACGATCCTTGGGTGAAAAGTTTGAGAAAATTACATGTTTAGTCCCTGAAGTTTGGAAATTGACATAAAAGGTCCCTGGGATTTCTAATTTTGGAAAAGTACAACTTTGGTCCTTGTGTTATTCACATGTGGCAATTTTGGTCCTTACAATAAATTTTGGAAAGTTGCAGTTTCAGCCCCTGGATTTCAGAATAATTACATAAATGGTCCTTGTGCTTAAATTTTATACAAACCAAACGGATCCCTTAATATTAAACTAAACCCAAACCAAAACCCCAAGCAAATCCTAGCCCACTACCCTTTTGTTTTGCCAGGCCCAACTTCCCAGCCCAAACCACAAAATATTAAAACCACCTCACTTCCCCGTTTTTTATTACTTCCCAAACGGTCAAACTTGGTTTGACCCTCATCCTCCACCTCATCCCTCCCCCATGACTCCTAGCCTGCAACCCACACCAACACCATCATTCACCCCTACTCCCTCTTCCCTGCCCACACTCCAAAACCTACCAATAACTTTCCCCCATATAACTCCAAAACCCCCCCTGCCAAATGAAAAAGGCCAAATTACAACTGTCCCATTTTCCCGCCCAAATCAGACCAACGGCCAGGATCTATATTACTAATCCAACGACCCAAGAGAGAAGTGGGAAAGCATGTAGGGGTCACAGAAACCCTAAAGGATTAATATAAAAGAGAAGAGAGGGAAGCAGAGAAGGAGTTAACTAGTAAAGAGATTTTAGTTAGTTAATTTAGGAGTAGCACAATATGGAGTTTAAGTAGTTTATGTTAATGTTGTTTTAAAGCTTTCAAGTATTGTAACTCATCAGCTTTGTACTCTTTCAATCTTTTAATAAAATCAAGTTACCTTTAAATCTTTGTCAATTTTATTTGCAAGGTTTTTAGTATTTTACTTAATGGTTGTTTAATGTTTCATAAGCTCTCAATCTATCTCAGTAAACTCATTTAAGCTTCATCATAACCTTTAGTGGGTGTTATACAGTTGTTTTTGTACAATTGATTCTATTACTAGACAGTCAACGAAAGTCAACTGAGGAGCATGATAGCATCAAGCTATTCCAGGAGGATTTAGGTGGTTAGTTGTGATTGATTAGTTTGTTGGTGACTTAATTTGTGATCTCCTTTCATGATTTGAGGTCAGATAACTTGTTCCATCTTTTATTTCATAATTTGGCCTAATATCTCATTTAGTTTGTTTCATTGTCAATTGCTGCAAATTTTAGCTTTTATAAAATAAATATAGCATAGATAAGCCTTATGCATCAGTAGAATATCTTTTAACAATCATTTGTTTCATAATTTACAAATCAGTAATGCAAAAAAGGGTGTTTGGTTCAGGGGAACACACTGTGTTCCAGTGTGTTTTTGGTGTTACTTATGGTTCAAACATGTGTCTTTAAGTCATAACAGCTTAGTTCTAGCATAAAATACATAGGTTTTTAGTTGAAAGTCAAAAGTAGGATTTAATCTTGATTTTTCATAACTGTTAGAGTTTTAAGGTAGCATAATATGTAATCTAGTCTAAAACTTGTTAAATTTCTTTGAATCAGTCTCATTTTAGGGTAATGTAACTATCTCAGTAGCATAGATCAATTAGAATCTCACCATAGTCAAAATTTTACCAATATCAAAAAGTCAAAAATTCCCTGGTTTGGCAGTTTTTCCAAACTTGGGAGATTTTTCATGATCTCAATATTCAAATTCAGCTTTTGAACCTTTGTAAGTTTTTAATGTCTGGAAGCTCATCTTTTTAGTCATAATTTTCTCTTATTTTATAGATTTTTTTATTAGCTTGTTTGATACCATCTTGTGACCTGTGTGAAGTTGTCATCCCCTGCATCAGGGTGATATGGCTCACAAGCTATTTTCTATAGCTTGTCCCTTGTTCATTAATGGACCATAGCTTTAGTTTGTTGTTATTCTAGAATGCCCACAGTACCATTTCTTCATGTATGTGCTTAACTCTCATCCTTGTGCTTATTTATAAGCTTTTTCTTGGCCTTCAAATAGTTGTCACTGACTTAGTCACACTGAGTGATCAGTGTACCTGAGACAAAGTTCAATAGCTCTTTGTTAACTCATTTGTGGGACCCACTGTGGTCTCCTTAGCTTTTTGAAAAGCTCTTAAGCACAAATTCCTAATTCCAAGATCCCTTTTGGTATTTAAGCTTATTTGATAAGCTCAAATTGAGCCTGCTAATAGCCTTTCAGGCCTGCTAGAATTGCAATTTTGCATTCTGCTTATTTCAGCTTATTTGGTGCTTAGGGATTGCTTATTCTAGGTTCCCCCTTGCTTATATCAGTCCCCTTTAGACCCTTCACTCTAGTTTTCCCCTCAGTAGCTTATTTGAGCTTGTTTGGAGCTTTTAAGCTCAAACAGTTAGGTGTTTTGTTGTTTTGGATTGGGTAAATCCTTAAAGTCTATTCTCAGCTTATTATAGTTTCTTGTTTGCTTATTAGGAGTCTTGTAGGTAGAATTTAGGTTAGTAGCTTATTTTGAGTTTTTCCTGAGCTTTTGGCCAACATCAGTTAAGCATAAGCTTAACCTTTGTTTGTTTTGGTTAACTGTCAATCAACAAGTTCTTTTTCCAGCTTATTTTTGGCTTTTAGATATTTTATCTTTTCAAAAAGTTACTATCTTTTAGTGTTTTGTAGATTGCTAAAAAGAAAAAAAAAATGTTTTTGCAAAAAGCCAAGAGGCAGGGTCGAACCTGAGACCTCTTGGCTTCACACAGATACAACACCAACACTCATATCCATCCGCCCTTGGGTCTTTTTTCACTATGTCTTTGCAAAATCAAATGTTTGACCCTTCCTTTTCCATTTTGCTTAAATAAGCCTTAACAGCTTTTAAGTGCTTATTGTTTGCTTATTCTGTACTGCACCAACCCTTTTTATATTTTTTTAGGATTATATTAACTTGTAGTATTTTCTCAAAAAGTTTCAGAATTTTCCAACTTACTTTAATATTTATTATAATTAAAGTGGTTTAAATTAGGTTTTAAGTAAAAACAACTAATTAATTATAAAAATAGCTTATTTATTAGAACTTAGGATTTTTTTTATATTTTTGTTAAGTTTCTGTCACTTTAATGTATTTTTAGAAAAAAGTTTTATAATTTTAACTTTACATTTAGTATTTATTATAATTGAATTAGTTTAAATAGTTTAATTAAGTTTTAATAGTTTTTAATTAATAAAAATTAAATAAAAAGTCTAAAAAAATATTTTCTTTTTCTAATAAATTTCTTTTATCATTAGGATCGTAAAAATATTATTTTCATGTCCGTAGGGTTTGCGTAGCATAAATTTCACTTTTTATTTCGCGCACTCGCGTTTTATTTAAATAACTTTTACGTTTTTAAATTTAGATTACGTTAGAAAAAGTAGTTTGTAAAATAAAGAAAACCAAAACATAAAAAAGTGATAGCTTCTATTTAAGCCCTTTTGGCTTATTTTTCTGCTTATTTATAAGCAAACTCTGATTTTAAGTTTTTAGATTACGTTTTAGGTTAACTAGGTTTCACGTTATTGTTAATATAGATTGTTTAAATCGATCTTATTCGTATTTCCTTAGTGTAATCATTCAAACCTTTATATACCCTTTCCTGTCCAAATTCACCCGATCACAGACCCGTTTGAATACAATCCACACCTCGTCGGGACATAACGACCCGGGGAAACCCTATACTTCCACGGAGATTGACTCTAGGCAGTTTGACCTTGGTTGACCATCACCTGGTCAATTAGGTTGACCGTTTGGAGCCAATCATGCACGATATGTTAACGTAATGAAGTTTTTGATGTTATTGTGTTACGATTGGTAATGCGTTAGAAGTTTTAGTAGTGTAGATGTGTTTGCGTTTGGTTTATCTATTTCGATGTCGAGTTTACGGCTTGTATTGATATGTGACGTACATTGAAGTGTAGATTATGCACGATATGTTAACGAAATGTAGTTTTTGATGTTGTTGTGTTACGATTGATAATGCGTTAGAAGTTTCAGAAGTGTAGATGTGTTTGCGTTTGGTTAATCAATTTCGATGTCGAGTTGACGACTTGTATTGATATGTGACGTACATTGAAGTGTAGATTATGCACGATATGTTAACATAATGTTCTTTTAAATGTTATTGTGTTACGATTGGTAATACGTTAGAAGTTTTAGTAGTGTAGATGTGTTTGCGTCTGGTTTATCGGTTTCAATGTCGAGTTTACGGCTTGTATTGATATGTGACGTACATTGAAGTGTAGATTATGCACGATATGTTAACGTAATGTGGTTTTTGATGTTATTGTGTTATGATTGATAATGCGTTAGAAGTTTTAGTAGTGTAGATGTGTTTGCGTTTGGTTTATCGGTTTCGATGTCGAGTTTAAGGCTTGTATCGATATGTGACGTACATTGAAGTGTAGATTATGCGCTATATGTTAACATAATGCAGTTTTTGATGTTGTTGTGTTATGATTGATAATGCGTTAGACGTTTTCGGTTTTGATGTCGAGTTTTGATATGTGAGGTACAGTATATTGTAATAGAAACGATATTCTTGATCTTCTTGTTGAATTTTTATTGATATTGATTATGTGCATTAATTGTAGAAAAGTTAGGTTAAAATTTTAGTGTTAGGTTTTTAGGATAAGTTTTGGCGGTTTAGATGTATTTGCGTTTGATTTATCGGTTTCAATGTCGAATTTGGGGCTTGTTATGTGACGTACAGTAGATTACAGATTAGGTGCAACCTGTTAATTTGTATTGATAAGTGAAGTATAATGAAGTATATATAACATTCATGTAGTTAATATATTTCATTTTTGATTTTATGTTATCGTTAGTTATATGTGAAATTCAGGTTCAATTTTATTAGATTGTTGAAAACACAATCTTTTTAATTTTTTTCAGATCATTTTTTTAAAGTGATAGTCGAAAACATAATATGTTTTTTTTAGTCCATTCTTTTACTTTACTTTTTTAAGTAATACCCGAACATAAAACTCAAAAAGAAAAAAGTAAACACACTAAAAGTAACCATAGTTACCAACCCAACCCAACCTTGCCAAACACGTATTTGTACCATACGCATTAAACATCACACATCATTTCTTTTAACAACCTTCCATACCAACAAATAAAAAACCCTCACACAACCAATATCTATCTCCGCCCTCGCCGCCGTCACACCACCACCGTCGCAACTTCTGGTGACCTCATCCTTCTCCAGTCACACTCTCCGATTACGTATAGCCTCTAACTTACTCACACTTCATTATATTTATTCATTATTATGTCAAATTTAGGGCTTATATTCATATATTTTACTGTTAGGTTAAGTTCTAGTACTATTTGCTTTAGATTTATCTGTTTTGATTGATTTATCGTTTTCAATGTCAAATTTAGGGCTTGTTATTGATATGTGATGTACAGTAGATTACAGATTATGCACGATATGATGACGAAATTTAGTTTTTGATGTTGTTGTGCTACGATTGATAATGCGTTAGAAGTTTCAGAACTGTAGATGTGTTGCGTTTGGTTTATCGGTTTCGATGTCGAGTTTATCGCTTGTATCGATATGTGACGTACATTGAAGTGTAGATTGTGCGCGATATGTTGACGAAATGTAGTTTTTGATGTTGTTGTGTTACGATTGATAATGTGTTAGAAGTTTTAGAAGTGTAGATGTGTTTGCGTTTGGTTTATCGGTTTCGATGTCGAGTTTACGGCTTGTATTGATATGTGACGTACATTGAAATGTAGATTATGCGCTATATGTTAACATAATGCAGTTTTTGATATTATTGTGTTACGATTGGTAATGCGTTATAAGTTTTAGTAGTGTATATGTGTTTGTGTTTGGTTTATCGGTTTCGATGTCGAGTTTACGGCTTGTATTGATATGTGACGTACATTGAAGTGCAGATTATGCACGACATGTTAACGTAATGTAGTTTTTGATGTTATTGTGTTATGATTGATGATGCATTAGAAGTTTTAGTAGTGTAGATGTGTTTGCGTTTGGTTTATTGGTTTCGATGTCGAGTTTACGGCTTGTATCGATATGTGACGTACATTGAAGTGTAGATTATGCACTATATGTTAACATAATGCAGTTTTTGATGTTGTTGTGTTGTGATTGATAATGCGTTAGAAGTTTTCGGTTTTGATGTCGAGGTTTTGATATGTGAGGTACAGTATATTATTATAGAAACGATATTTTTGATCTTCTTGTTGAATTTGTATTGATATTGATAATGTGCATTAATTGTTGAAAAGTTTGGTTAAAATTTTAGTGTTAGGTTTTTAGGTTAAGTTTTAGCGGTGTAGATGTATTTTCGTTTGATTTATCCGTTTCAATGTCGAATTTGGGGCTTGTTATTGTATGTGACGCACAGTAGATTATAGATTAGGTGCAAGCTCTTAATTTGTATTGATAAGTGAAGTATACTAAAGTATATATAATATTCATGCAGTTAATATATTTCATTTTTGATTTTATGTTATCGTTAGTTATATGCGAAATTCAGGTTCAATTTTATTAGATTGTTGAAAAAGAATCTTTTTTATTTTTTTCAGTTCATTTTTTTATAGTGATACTCGAAAACATAATATATTTTTTTTAGTTCATTTTTTTACTTTACTTTCTTAAGTAATACCCGAGCATAAAACTCAAAAATAAAAAAGAAAAAAGTAAACACAATAAAAGTAACCATAGTTAACCAACCCAGCCCAACCTTGCCAAACACGTATTTGTACCATACGCATTAAACATCACACATCCTTTCTTTTAACAACCTTCCATACAAACAAATAAAAAAACCATCACACAACCAATATCTATCTCCGCCGCCGCCGTCACACCATCACCGTCGCAACTTCCGGCGACCTCATCCTTCTCCGATCACACTCTCCGATAACGTATAACCTCTAACTTATTCACACTTCATTATATTTAATCATTATTATGTCAAATTTTGGGCTAATATTCATATATATTACTGTTAGGTTAACTTCTAGTACTATTTGCTTTATCTCTTTTGATTGATTTGTCGGTTTTGATGTCGAATTTAGGGCTTGTTATTTATATGTGATGTACAGTAGATTACAGATTATGCGCGATATGTTGACGAAATGTAGTTTTTAATGTTGTTGTGTTACGATTAATAATGCGTTAGAAGTTTCAGAAGTGTAGATGTGTTTGCGTTTGGTTTATCGGTTTTGATGTCGAGTTTATGGCTTGTATCGATATGTGACGTACATTGAAGTGTAGATTGTGCGCGATATGTTGACGAAATGTAGTTTTTGAAGTTGTTTTGTTACGATTGATAATGCGTTAGAAGTTTCAAAAGTGTAGATGTGTTTGCGTTTGGTTTATCGGTTTCAAGGTCGAGTTTACGGCTTGTATTGATATGTGACGTACATTGAAGTGTAGATTATGCACGATATGTGAACGTAATGTAGTTTTTGATGTTATTTTGTTACGATTGGTAATGCGTTAGAAGCTTTAGTAGTGTAGATGTGTTTGCGTTTGGTTTATCAGTTTCGATATCGAGTTTACGGCTTGTATTGATATGTGACGTACATTGAAGTGTAGATTATGCACGATATGTTAACGTAATGTAGTTTTTGATGTTATTCCGTTATGATTGATAATGCGTTAGAAGTTTTAGTAGTGTAGATGTATTTGCGTTTGCTTTATCGGTTTCGATGTCGAGTTTACGACTTGTATCGATATGTGACGTACATTGAAGAGTAGATTATGCACTATATGTTAATATAATGCAGTTTTGATGTTGTTGTGTTATGATTGATAATGCGTTAGAAGTTTTCGGTGTTGACGTCGAGTTTTGATGCGTGAGGTACAGTATATTGTTATCGAAACGATATTTTTGATCTTCTTGTTGAATTTGTATTGATATTGATAATGTGCATTAATTGTAGAAAAGTTAGGTTAAAATTTCAGTGTTAGGTTTTTAGGTTATGTTTTAGCGGTGTAGATGTATTTGCGTTTGATTTATCGGTTTCAATGTCGAATTTGGGGCTTGTTATTGTATGTGACGTACGGTAGATTATAGATTAGGTGCAACCTGTTAATTTGTATTGATGAGTGAAGTATAATTAAGTATATATAACATTCATGCAGTTAATATATTTCATTTTTGATTTTATGTTATCTTTAGTTATATGCAAAATTCAGGTTCAATTTTATTAGATTGTTGAAAACATAATCTTTTTTATTTTTTTCAGTTCATTTTTTTAAAGTGATACTCGAAAACATAATATGTTTCTTTTAGTTCATTTTTTTACTTTACTTTCTTAAGTAATACCCGAGCATAAAACTCAAAAATTAAAAAGAAAAAAGTAAACATAATAAAAGTAACCATAGTTAACCAACCCAACCCAATCTTGCCAAACACGTATTTGTACCATACGCATTAAACATCACACATCCTTTCTTTTAACAACCTTCCATACCAACAAATAAAAAACCCTCACACAACCAATATCTATCTCCGCCGCCGCCGCTGTCACACCATCACCGTCACAACTTCCGGCGACCTCATCCTTCTCCGGTCACACTCTCCGATAACGTATAGCCTCTAACTTACTCACACTTCATTATATTTAATCATTATTACGTCAAATTTAGGTCTTATATTCATATATTTTACTGTTAGGTTAAGTTCTAGTACTATTTGCTTTTGATTTATCTTTTTTGATTGATTTATCGGTTTCGATGTTGAATTTATGGCTTCTTATTGATATGTGATGGATAGTAGATTACAGATTATGCGCGATATGTTGACGAAATGTAGTTTTTGATGTTGTTGTGTTACGATTGATAATGCGTTAGAAGTTTCAGAAGTGTAGATGTTGTTGTGTAACGTACGGTTGATATATGTGTTATATTAAGTATTAAGTGCAAAACTTAGGTTAAAATTTTTACTCGATGTGTATTTGTGTTCAAGTTAGCGGTTTTTGTTGATGCGTAAAATATAGTGACTTGTCGATTACAGATTTGTCTGTTAAGTTATATTATATGTTATTGTGGTATGATTGATAACAGCAGTTAAAATTTCAGTGTTAGGTTTTTACGTTAAGTCGTACTGGTCTAGATGTATTCACGTTCGATGTAATGGTTTTTGTCGATGCTGTGAAGTAGAGTGAATTATCAATTATAGATTTGAAGGTAGCTGTCAACGTATGTTGTTTTGATGTTAATGCGGTAAGGTTGATAATGCAGTAGTCAGGGTAATATTTTAGTGGTAGAGATTATTTGCGTTTGATTTAGGGGGTGTTTGGGATTGCTTATTCAAAATAGATTATTCGTTTTGAAAACGCATAATCAGATAATCAGCTGTAACAAAATGTGATTTTGAAAAATAGTGTTTGGATTTGATTTTGCTGTTTGATATCGCAATAATCAGATAATCAGTTTTTTATGTGTTTGGCAAATTATATTATCTAGTGATGTAATGTTAAAATTACCGAAAAGGACATTGTTATCATTGAACTATTTTAGTTTACTATGAATTTTTGTTTTATAATGCGTGAGATGATATTTACGGAAATAGTCACATTTTCTAAAAAGTAAAACTTTATAATTCACGTTTACAAAAAAATTACTCTGAAAAGGAGATTGTTATCATTGAGACTAGCAGGGTACCCGCGCGATGCGTTGGCGGGTACCCTGTGACTACATTTTAAGGCGAGAAATGTTGTTCGATTATAAGTTTTTTCTAACATGAACTATACGAATGAATGATAATTTAAATTAAAATAATTTTATGCAATAACAATGCAAACTATTTGATATCTAAATAAACATAAGGTCCAAACTAAAGCAAGGAACATAATTAGCATCTTTGAAACATAAGTTAAAATAAACTTTATTACATAATAAAATGTAATTTTGCATAAACAAAATATTCGAACTATTAATATGCATAATTAGTTGCAACATTTTTTTTTTTTTTTTTGCAAAATCATTAGACAATGAAACAGAAATGAAGGGGTAATTGGAATTTAGGGTTTCCTCCTCCTCATTTTTGTTTACCACTCAAAACCCTCCTCCTACTTCTCTCAACAGCCGCCACCCCTCTCCTCCTCACCACCGCGGCTACACCGTCACAACCAACTGCAAAACAAACACAAACCCTCCTTATCTCACCCTCCACAACCCCGTTTTGTGGTGAACGCGCCGTGTGACCACCCAACGCGCCACCACCACCATTTTTTCACCATCGTGGTTAGTCAAGAACAAGAAAGACGAAGATCAATTGTTGTTTTGTTGATTCGGTTTGTGGGAAAGCTCAAGCTAGCGTTGTTGTTACTTCGTGTTTGTCACCGCCGCCATGTCTCCGCCACCACCTTAGTCACGTCGCCACCACCTTCGTCTCATTCTTTCTCTCGCTCTTTTCTCCTTTCTCTTTCCTTGGTAAGCCGAAACCCTGGTTCTATTTGTTGTCGTTGGTTTGAAAACCAAGTATACATATCTTTTTAATGTTTTGTCTAAAGTTTTTGTGGATTAAAATGGTGGATATTAATTTTGGTTAAAACATGAATACAGATGGATTAAAACCTGTTTTAAAAATGTTTTGATTAAGTGTCGTGTGGTAAGAACTTGTTCGAGAAGCTGTTTATTTAATTCGCGTTGAAAACGGATCGGGTCGGACCCGAATGTGAATTACAGGACTGGAATTGGATTTATATGTTTGTGGTGTCATTGATTTGACCGAGTAAAACAAGTTCAAATAAAGCCAATTTGATATTGTTGTTGCCATTGGCTTCAGTCACGACAAGGGTTATGGTCTTGGTTGGTAGTACATATGTAAGAGATGGAAGAGATATGTTGATCAAGAGAAAAAAAAGTAGACACATAATGATGTACATATACTTGTGCTTTAAATCATTGTGCTTTATGTTTTATGAATTGTATTAATTGGTTTAGGGGTGTATTAATTGTACATGTGTAAGAGATGTAGTGACCTTAAAATTTTGTGCTTTATGTTTTATCACTTGTAATTTACTTAAAATTGAAATCTTAAAAAATTAATAAGAGATATATGTAGTATAGATGAGTAGAGATGCAAGTTGAAAACCGGTTTTTTTTAAAACCGAAAAAAAAACCGAAACCGGTTTTTTTAACCGAACCGGTTAGACCGGTTTTGAGTTTTTTGCTCCGACCGGTTTTTTATCAGTCTTAACTGGTTTTTCTAAAAAACCGGTTTTAACCGTTTTTTTTTTTTTTTTTTTTTTTTTTTTTTTTAAAGACTGGTTTAGCAAAAATGCGAGGAATACATTTTTGGGAACGTTTTTATAGAACTAATAAGAACAAAATTAGTGACTCTGAAAAATAATTATTGAACTTAAACCATTACTAATGCGGTGTCGGTACGCGTGTGGTGTCGTGTTTTAGTAAATTGTTTAATTATAGAACTGATAAGAACAAAATTATGATTGTATAATTGTATTGTTTAAATAAAAGTTATGAGAACATTGTTTAATTATATGTTTGATAATTAACAAGTTTATTAAACAAATATTCAAAGTTTTTAGTAAAATTTTGAAAAAAAAATGAACCGGTAAATAACCGATAAAAAATCCGAATCCAAACATTTTTAACCGAAAAAAGAACCGGTAAAAAACCGATTCCGAAAATTTATAACAAAAAAAAAACCGATTCCGAAAATTTATAACCGAAAAAAACCGATTTCAAAAAACTGAAACCAAACCAAAACTGGTTATAAAAAAACCTGTTTTTTTTAAACCGAAAACCGAAAAAAACCGATTTTTTGCCTCTAGATGAGTATTAACAAAATGATGAGGTTAGCCCAATTTGAAAATTACTTGGGCCTTGTAAGTTACTTTAGGGCGTCTTGAAATCATCTCCTCCACATTACAACTTCGATAGCCACCAGATAGCCACCAGCTTCAAGTACGCAAGCAAAGAGGTAAAGGTTAATATAGTAATTTTATTACAAAACTATAATCACGTTTCCTAACAGTCTGCAGTTTCAAAACTGCGTTTTGAAGACGCAGAAAATCGATTTTCAATGTTAGTTTGCCAAACATATTAATCACTCCCAAACACCCTCTTATAGATCAGAAGCTAGCTGTTAATGTCATTATTTTAATTATAATATTACTATTGATGCCAAACTTAAGTAAATTATACTGGTAAAGATGTAATTGCGGTTATCTATGTTTTGTATTGGTGTTCCAAGTATGGTGATTATACGAGAGCTATTAGAATGTACGAATATATTTTTAATGTTATTGCACTATAACCCATAACTTAATTTTTTTTTATAAAGCACATCTATACACAACTAAAGTTAAGTTCGAGTAGTAGAAATGTATTTGCGTGTGGCTTATTGTCAATTGAGGCTTGTAATAATGTGTGAATTATGCGACCTTTAATTTTGTTAATATTTTCATGTAATTGTTATTGTACTAACTACTAAGATTGATATTGCACTAGTGATAGGCTTATAGTGAGTTTTTAGGTTTTAGTTACGTTTGATTAGAAAACAAGGGAAGACCGATTGGGATGGTTTGGTTGGGAATATATATGTGAATGGCGTGGATGCACACTTAAGATGATTTTTTTTGAGATTGTGAGAAACGGTAGATATTGAGTTTACTGCAGTTAGATGTGTTGTTGAAAAATTTATATACTATTGCTGGATTTGATCACTACTTGCAAGTGATGTTAACATATAAATTACTATTGCATCTTGTCAGAAAGCAAGCAAGGAAGAGGAATCATGTTGGACATAAATCTGTTTAGGGAGGAAAAAGGATACAATCCTGAAATCATACGCGAATCACAACGCCGTCGGTTTAAGCCTGTTGAAATTGTTGATGAAATTATTCTTCTCGATAGAGAGTGGCGACAACGTAAGTATTCTCTTACCTGATTGAAGGCTGTCTTTAATTTAGAAAGAAGACTGAAAGATCAGGATTAACAATATATATAGTATATACGCAATCACAATTTTTTATTCATGTTTTGATTTTCAGGTCAATTTGAGCTGGAACAGTTGCGAAAAGATTTCAACAAGCTCAACAAAGAAGTAGCCAAACTGAGGATTGTAAGTTCTTTTAATATGTTCAGTGGTTTTATTGAAAGTCTTGTCTGACTACTGGTATTAAAAAAAATCGGTAGCATATCCTTTTAGACTACTGGATTCAAATTTTTTGTATTAAAACCCAAGACATTAAAGATATAACCAACATATTTAATTCCATGGTGAAAAATACTTTCAACATTTGAACTCTGTTTTTTCTCTCTATTCAGATGCAAATAAATTATAAGTTTTTGATAGGTTGATGAAATTATAATGTAAAGATTACTATACAAAAAAATAAAAAATTGGTAGTTTTACTCGCTATCTAACGCCATTATTGGAATTGCAAAGTACAACAACTTGGCAGCTTTGACCCATTTACGTATCAATGCGCATTTGGGGTTTAATCTAATATTCTAATCTTATATGGGTAAATGGGTTAAGTCAGACAAATTAGTTGGAAAGGAAAGTGGTCAAATGGGTCTAAAGTTTCTATAGCTATATTTTCGCACAAAACCTATTAATCATATCATTTAAGTTATTATGTTCATATTGAAGCAGCCACCTAAGCCGCGGCTGTGCCCATTTTGCCATTATATACAACATGTGCAAGTGTAAATAAATTTTGAACTTGTTTCTTATGAAGTCTGGAGGAGATGCTAGTGCCAAGATGCAAGATGCAGATAGAAACAAGGATTCAATCGCAGCGAAGGATGCAGAGGTTCAGGAAGCCAAAGCAGCATTATTTGAAAAATTGGAGAAAGTCGGGAACCTGGTTCACGACTCAGTTCCTGTTAGCAAGGATGAGGTGGACATCGTTATTTATTTATTTATTTCTGTAAATTGCATGTCTAGCTCATAAGAATGATAATCTTCTATTCATTATGCATTTTGTTCATGGTAGTTGTTTAACATTATCATCCTTGCCTTGATTAATTTAGGAAAACAATGCTGTTGTGCGGACATGGGGGGAGAAAAGAGTAGAGCCAAAACTAAAAAATCATGTTGATCTTGTGGAACTTCTTGAAATTGCAGATCTTAAAAAAGGTATTATACTTTTCTAATTCGATTGAGTATTTTTTAAGATGCATATATATTATATTAAAAAAATTCACCCAATATATGATTTTGATCATGGGAAAATTTTTTACCTGGTAACATATTGTTTATACGAACTTTATTTGTTATACTTATGAGTTTTTAAGTTTTACTTAACTGAGTTGCTGATGATCTTTTTTTTTGTATATTCAGGTGCTAATGTAGCTGGTGGTAGAGGATATTATCTAAAAGGAGTTGGTGTGCGATTAAACCAAGCGCTTATAAATTTTGGTCTTGATTTTCTGGAAAAAAAGGGTTACACAGCATTGCAGACTCCATTCTTCATGAGGAAAGATATTATGGCAAAATGTGCCCAATTAGCACAATTTGACGAAGAACTTTACAAGGTAACATTGAGTGATTTGCCTACTTGCTTGCTTGCTTGCATAGTTGCATGCGTATTTAGGTGATCTTACTTATAACTGAAGATCTTGCAAGCTTTTGATGACACATATAAATGCTAATATTCTTTTAGACTGTTTATTCATGATTACTCTGTGCGGTTTGTTCTCTGCTGTTACAGAACAATATCTTTTTTCACTAAACTTTACTCATTGCTTTATGCGTTAGTCAATAATACCATTTGCAATATCGCAGCTGTGTTAATGAGTATGTGATTTTTCTCTTTGATAGGTAACTGGAGAGGGAGATGATAAGTATCTGATTGCTACTGCTGAACAGCCACTCTGTTCTTATCACATAGATGATTGGATTCAGCCCAAAGATCTACCAATAAAGTAAACACCTATATCCTTTGCAAAATAATAGTTTAACTGTTTAACACTTCAACATTATAATTATAGTTAGATGCTAGAGGTGGCAGTTGTGACCTATTTATAATATAATCTGGTTATATTTTAATCTTAAACGGGTAATGTAGAAAATTTAGCTAAAAAGAAAGTGGGTCAAAAGTTTCCATAAAGCGCATTGTTAGTACCTAAGACCTTTTAATACTTTTTTTTGTTATCATTTTTTTTGAGTATTTGACACATTAATTATGCAAATTTTGTTTCATTAGGACAATAAGTGTTACAGGTCAACTAAACATGACCCATTTGATATTTTAACTGACCCACCCAGCCCTACCAGTTTGCCACCTCTGGTACATAAATATTTTCTTTTGGTTGTATAATAAACTGAAACATTTGTCAGATATGCTGGATATTCATCATGCTTCCGTAAAGAGGCTGGTTCACATGGCCGAGACACTCTTGGAATATTCCGTGTTCATCAGTTTGAAAAGGTTGAACAATTTGTCATCACAAGCCCCAATGATGATGACTCTTGGAAGTCAATCGAGGAAATGATCACAAACTCTGAAGAATTTTATCAGAAGGTAAGTATACTTTTCACCTTGTTGATTTCATTTTTTAGTTGATATTTATTTCTTGCAAGGAAATAGACCTCGATGTTTGCCTACCTAATTGCCTATAACAAAGTAGGATTTTTAAGTTTTTAACAGCATCAGTAATAAGCATGTATCTTTGTGCAAGTGTGGATCACATTATGAGATATCTGGAACAGTATTAGCTTTCTCAAGTGTATTACTTTGAGAGCCATAACCAATTGAGTGATTGACACACCAAAGTGATTAGTTTTCGTCTGTACTCATAGTAACTAGTTTTTATCCGGGTTGGTTTATTATCTGATGTATATAACTTTATTGGGTTAACATCCACAACTCAGTAAAACCAATATTAGTATTGATAAGTGTAGTTTTTTCTGTTACAATTGTAGTAACACTTTCTTTAATTTTTGTTACTACAGCTGAAGTTGCCATATCAAGTAGTGGCTATAGTCTCCGGTGCATTAAATGATGCTGCAGCAAAGAAATATGATTTGGAAGCGTGGTTTCCTGCATCAGCCACTTACAGAGAACTCGTCTCATGCTCAAACTGCACCGATTACCAGTCAAGAAAGTTGGAAATCCGTTTTGGACAAAAGAAGGTTCGTTTGCTTTTAAGTTTTAACTATGATATCATACAACATAAAGGTCCTATGAATTAGCTAGGAGGACCTAAAATTAGGAATAAAGTTCATGACTCAAGTAAATCTATAGTTTAAATAGGTAAAACATGAAAAAAAGGGGAAACGGAAAACTAGTTGCAGATCCTATTTTTCTATTAAAAAACTGAAGAACCTCAACATATTACATGATTCATTTTTCACCGAGACTTGAATGACCTAAAATGTGCAACTGATGCGTGCTCCCTTTTTGGACATTTTTGCAAAGTTTTCAATTTTAAATTACTCGTGGCCTATTGCATGACATGGTTAGTATTGATTTAGGTAACTGTTTTTGGGTTTATCATTATGAAGCAGCATTTTGGATATCTGAGTGAACACCTGTTAAATTATGTCTAAATTGCAGTTGCTGTTTTTCGTAGTATTCGAAAAATAATTAGTGTGTCAAGTGTGATTGCGAAATCATACAGGTTATAATTCTTTTATGTCAGTAACAAGTTAAATTGATTTTAGGAGGTTTTTAACCTCTTAAAACCGTTGAACTCTTTCACCTATCCTTTTGAAGCTACTTTTTTTGCCGTTAGAAATAAAATAAGACCAGAATTGACCCATTTAACTTCTTCAAAGCTACAGTAATTTTCACTCTGACTCATTGGCGAGAACAAAATCTCAAAATCAACCCATTCATAAGTGGGTCAAATTCGCAAACTCAACTTAACACATTTTCAACAATATCTGCTTGTTAATTCTGAGTTGTAATTTTGCATGTGACAGGGCAATGATCAGATCAAGCAATACTGCCATCTCTTAAACTCTACCCTTACAGCAACTGAGAGGACTCTATGCTGCATCCTTGAGACCTACCAAACAGCAGAAGGTGTTAACATACCAGAAGTCTTACAACCCTATATGGGTGGCAAGACTTTCTTGCCCTTCCCCGTTAAAGAAAAAAAGGAGAAGAAACCAAAGGCATAGTTAATTGAAGCTATATCACTTGATAGATACTAGCGTGTCCTATTGGTATCTTTTTTGTTTGTATCATCAGATGAGATGATGCTGCAAGATGATAGAAATTATGTCTTGCTTTGATAGGATTGGTCGTCTTTTATTAATATTGATACTTGCCATTTTGAATGAACTGTATGACCAAGAATGATGATGCTTGAGTTTGTGCTTTTGCTACATTCTTAATTATCCTATGAAATTATGTTGATGTCTTTACAATGGATGTGTTTGTTTTTCTGAAAAACATCTTAACAGCCTCTTAATAGGCTAAATGTCTGAATCGGTCAGACATTTGGTCCTTCAGACCGTTTGTTTGTTTTTTTTGTTTTTTTTTGTTTTTTTTTTTTTTTCGTTCAGACGCGTTCAGATACAGTAAGATCTTAATGGTTTAGACTTGAGAGGGGTGTCTGAATGCGTCTTGTTGCCTCTTGCTGACACAAATAAAAAAAAAAAAAAAAAAAAAAAAAAAAAGTACGAGCAAGCAAATGTGCGGTTCAAACATGAGTTTTTTTCCCCGTTCAGATGCGGTCAGATTCAGACATTTACGCATCAGATTTAGATGTGTGGTTCAGATTCAGACCCTCTTAACAAACAAACACCCCCAATTGTTATCTTCACCCTTGACCTATTATATTGGTTATTGTATTAAATACACAGGAAAACCTGAAAGTTTGTAAGGTTAATTTGAACATTAATATACATTAGCCTAGAATGTAAAACAAATTCTTTAACTAAAGCTGTCAATTGCAAAGGAAGTAGTCAACTGTAATAATTTATCGGTCCTTTTAGAAAAAGATGGCGCATCTGGGTATTCAAGGTAAATTTTGCAGTCTCGTCATCCAAATGAGTGGGTTAAGCTTTTGCTGACCAAATCTATGAGGTTTTCCAAGCGGCCTCATAAAATCTTTTTTGGTGCGACGATTACAAGGACTAGGCATGGTCACACAAAATGCGTTTGAACGTTAACATTCACTGTGACGATCTTAGTCATTCATTTATAGACAAAGTTCCAAAGTTATTAACCATCTTAGTCATTCCTTGACTGAGCTGTACGAGTTTGTTACTCAAAATCTATGGTTGTTTCGTAAGAATTAGTGTACCATCCATCAATTTGATTTGCTAATATCAAAAACACTGGGCAAGATATTGTTTGATAACTAATTAAATTAAACTGCTGTCTTATTTTAAAGATCGCATCTTCAAGGGAAAAAAAAAATTACTATAACAATTGGTGTTCATTATGACGCTCACAAAGTTTACGACTGAAGCATCTTCCTGTTGTTCACCAGCAATGTGTTGCAACTTACAGGTACCAACCTTCGTTATAAACAATTTGTCAACCTTAGAAATGAAAATCTTCAACTGTAGAAAAACAATCCAAACTAAACGCTCTAAAGTTCAAAATAAGGGACATTAGCTAAACACAGTGACATGATGATAGGCCCAGCCATCTCACCAAGCTGACATCCTACAAAACAACGCAAAGATGTCAAGAATAACAAATCTTAAGGGTGTATTTTTATGTATGTTTTGGAAAAATATTACATGATAATGAATCATCAGAATCACACACTCAATGGTTAAACATAAATGAACTACATATTATATTGTTTTGAGCTTTTAAATTTTAATGTGGTTCCAATGTTTAAAGTTGTAATAAGTAAACAGCTAGATGTTGTTTTGTTTGAAATAAGATGTATTGCAAGTTCCAAATTATAAAAATACTAACAAATGAATGACGGGTTGTATGGTGCTTACCAATTGATTGACCAGTAGTTGGGCGGAAGAGGGTTGCACCGATCCTGGCTCCTACGGAGGCAAAAACTAGTGACACACCACATCTAACCGTAACATTACAAACCCTTTTACCAAGAATTTTGGCTCGTTCCCCTTTGTCAACAACAACATCAACATCTTGCCTTTCATTTTTAGATCTTACGATGTCACGAACACAACGGTAGCATTCAATACCAACTTGAACCAGCCATGATGCTGCGACTCCTAGAAAGTGGCCTAGTCACCAAATTAAAGTTTTTAGATAACTAAATGACGATAAGAATCATTCTTTTTGTATATCATATATGAAAACAAATTAAAAGGTTCACGAACTTAAAAGTCTTTAACCAGTGAACTCATGGCATATAACTGACCTATAAATGTTCTGCCAACACAAAAGGTGCAAGTATAAAATGGCATCCTCCTGTGAGATTTGTGCAATGCAGACTTTGGGACATCTAGCATGAACAAAAACATAATTGGTCATTAAATAGTATATTATGCTCTGCATTATATAAAGTTAACATGTTGCAGTAAAGAAAGGGTGTATACCTTTAAGAAGCTTCCACGCAGCACGTTGTGGGCAATGGTGAACAACAAATCGTTCTAGAACACGTCTAGTAATAACACCACTAGTCTGATAAATATGCATCAGCATATAATTTTATTACATACCATATATAAATGTTGAAAATTGCCTTTCAAAAAAAAAAAAAAAAAAAAGTGTTGAAAATTATAGAAGGGCCAGACCGAAAAGTAACTCCTTTTGGCTGGCAAGTTTAGATTAAGCAAAGGACAAAAAAAAAAAAAAGAAAAAAAAAGAAAAGAAACTACTCATAACACAAAATGCTCTTAAGCTTATAGAAACTTTTTGTTTAAACAAACAAACAAACAATTTTACACTTACTTCACGTAGGATGTCCTTTACTGATTTATTGAAGGGTACGACCAAATCCACATGACGCTCATCAGAAGAGTCGGGTTCGAAATCATTGTCGTCATCTTCAACATTAGGTAGCAGAAGAGGCAAATAGTTACGTAAGAAAGACCTTATTGTAGTCAATGCAAATGGTTTATCTATGACCTGTACACCCTATCATTAGCTTCTCACTTAATAACATCATAAATGGATGTTGCAGTTGGGGTTAAAGGACCTGTACACTTATCTATGACCTTCTGCACATTCACTATCCTCTTCATCAAATACTCTCTAATGTATTCAAACACCCTATTATTGGTTTATGTCTACCATCTAACAACTTACTGTTTAGTGACTCACAAAGGTTGTTGACCAGAATTTCACACTTAGCTCTGCCTATTTTTTGATAAACGATTAAGGATAAGTTAATGTCGGCTTTATAACCACACACTAAAATCACAAATATGAAAAATGATATACCTGAAAAATAAGCCCTTGACCATGAGGTAGGTGGTATCTTTCTTAACCAGTCATGAGATTTCGGGTCGTAGTCTTTCAGTTGCCCATTACATGTTCAAACTGAGGCTCAGTTGTTGTTGTTGCACACTTCCACATAAAATCCTTGTAAAGCGTTCCTTTGAAAATCTGCTTCATGTTCTCATTGGATGTGTCTAACACAGAATCTGTGTTCAACAAAAGGAAAAACCTCTTGAATAGCTTGTAGAATACCATGTTACAAGTCAGACATAGTGGGTTAAAACATTGCGTAAGTCTAACCAATTGTTTTGTAATTAGTGTTAATTGAAATTATCATACCTTTTGTCTGTATGAAATGAAAGTGTAGTTGTAGTTGGGTTGTAAATCAAGGTCATCACCTATATTTTTTAGGAACCATAACTAAGAACTCTTGCATTCTGCCTCAACAACTGCATATGCAACAGGGTAAATACCATCGTTACCATCGATACCAACAGCCATCAAAATTTTCCTTGTATATGGTCCTTTTATGAAAGCACTATCCAATCCCAATAGCTCTCTTCTTGTAGCTTTGTACCCTTCTTTAAGTTCACCAATACAAACATAAATCCTTTTGAATACCATTGAATTAAGAGTCAAATCTGTGTTGGTTTCTACTTGGATCTTGAATGTTGTGCCTGGGTTTTTTGATCTCAGCTCCATAGCATAATCTCTAAGTAGGGCATACTGTTCTTTGTGATCACCTGACATAAGCTTTTCAGCAAATTCCTTTGCCCTATAAGCTTTGTCGAATGTTAAGTTAATTTGAAACCTCTGTGATAATTCAAGCTGTAATGATTTCACATCAATATTAGGATTTCTTTTAAGAATCTCTATTACATAATGTGACAGAAACCTAGCTATAACACTTGTAAGATCTCTTGTCTGGATACATTTATGAGTGTCTTTCAATGTTTTTACTGGCCAACATTGATCCTTGGCCCACTTTGAGATGAGTAGGTCCCACGGGTAAGGGAGTTTTGATTCTTGATTACATATCCTTTAGGATGAATACGCTTGCATTTCAGGTCCTTAATCTTTTCGGTTTTCTCAAATTTGCCCCGCTTATTTGAGGTGGAAGGCATAGACCCTTCTTTGGCATATGCTGGATTGAAAGAAGTTTCAACAACCACAATGCCGAAGCACTTAGCTCAACTTTGTCAGCAGCTTCTCTCCTACTGTCTTGAATGTTTGTATCCAGTTGAAATGCGAAACCACACATGTCAACATGAGTGTCACTTGTTGGCATGTCACTGTCACCATGTTCAAAATCACTATCATCCCTTTCTGTTTCTTGTTCTTCATTCTGGTCAAGGTCGTCTTTATTTTCAAGTTCTTCCGTTTCTACTACTTCCTCATCAACCTGTTGGACAATATTTTCAATATTCACACCCCCATTTTGTGGATATATGTACTCATCAATCATTTCTACAACATCTTCTGGCCTATCACCAAAGCATGATTCAGGCCTATCCAAAGACACTTGATTATCCTGCTGGAACAAGTCATCATCAAAGAATGTCCCACGTTGTTTATCCTTCGATTGCATAAAACTACCCATAGGGTCACAGTCACTCAATTCCATCAAATTTAAGTAAATGAATCCATGGGTTGAGGATTCTGGCTCATTTTCACAATGTGGGATTCCTACATTGTCAACATTGACAGTTCTTTCAACCAATGGACAAGCATTACAGGATGTTTGCGTTTGTGCCATTTCATCATTATACCAGTCTAACATCAACAACTTTCCTTTGTTGTTCTTAACATGTGCACTGACCACGTCATCCTCAACAATCTCGTGTATATGTAGACCCTTTGAGGGCGGACGCCAAAACGTATTCTCCAACATGTGTTTTTATACCAATGATACATCCATCTCTACAAAAACATTTATTTCCTTATACCTAGGTACAAAATTTAACAATACCTTCACATCCTGATCCGACATCAATGGAACTAATCCATCATCTAAATTCAGGCCAGGGACCCTAAAATGGGTAAACAACATCTGGTTGTTATCACCCAAACCTAAGTCACCCAAGATTTTGACCATCACACGCATTGAGAAATTGTCACAATCAATTAGGTCTACATGATCAGTGTTACCAAACTTGTACACTCTATTTGGTGGATTAGAAAACTCACCATTGTGGTGGATTTGAATACTGAAGAGCCTTGGGAACGATTCTGGCAACATAAATCAACGAAACAAATAAACAAAAATCAAAGTAAATCCACAGCATTATCATGAATCAAGTTAATATGCTTTACTTTCCATGTATACAATGCATGGTCATTCTAAAGAAAATTACACAAACAAAATCGTACCGTATAACGTAGCAATATCCGGAATTGGTGCACTCCGAGCTCTAATTGGCCAGCCACCCATCATGGATCTACTGTTAATTTGGGTGATTTCGACAATATACCAGTTGGAATCAAGGCTTCGATGTTATAGGTGTGTTGGTGTGTTAAGTGTATAAGAATGAAAGGGCATAAACTTTGGTGCAAAAAATGTCCCTCAACACAAGTGTAGGTGTACTGCTGGGCCCGTCAGGTGCATTTGATGGCGGGAAATGTGAAATGACGAAATTACCCTCACGTGCAACGCACGTGAGGACTAACTAACGGGATTTTGTAACGAACGCACGTGAGGACTAACTAACGGGATTTTGTAACGAGCGTTAGCGAAAAAACCATTTTTGCATGAACAGTGACGCACTTGGGGCATTATTTGCAAATCGAAACCTTGTCGCGTACATTTTATGCATTTTTTCTTGTATGAGGAGCATATTTGCATTTTCCCAAACGTTAGGGGCATTTTTTGCAGTTTACCCCAAATGATTATATTTTTCTAAACTTCACATTCTTAATGTGACAAAACATTCTTTCAAAAATATATTTTACAAATTATTTTTGAATTAAAAAGAAATGTTTTATTTTGAAAATTAAGTCTAAAAAATCACAACAGTCATTCCCCCCCCCCCCCCCCCCCCCCAAACAGCTCCAAATTTCCCCAAATAAACCTTCCCCACTAAAGACAAATGGAGGAGCGCCTGTGGGACCCACAGTACCACTAAAGACCCACGACACCACTAAATTTAGTGGTGCCGTCCCAACTTTAATGGTGTCGTCCCCCCTGTAACGGCTATTTTCTCTTTGCCTATAAATAGTGGATCATTTTACACTTCTAACTTGATTTTTTCAGCCATCTTTCTCTGGTCTAATCCCTTCTCATTTGGATATCTTTCTTTGATCATTTAGAGAGTTTTAGTTTGTTTTAGAGTGATCCAATCATCCACTAATGCGTGGAATTACGCCCTCGCAAAAGGTTTTACCTCTCAAGGGATCTTGAGAAGCTTGCAATCTCCACCAGGCAGTGTACCTGACCGTTGTAGTATAGTATAGTGACAAGTACCGGGGGATTGATCGTTCAACTCAAAGAATAGTGTTCACTAGGGTTAAAACTCGATTAAACTAGGTCTAGAGGTGAGGGATGATTCTTTTTGTATTTTTTATATTTTATAGAAAGCAAGTAAAAATCTCGGGTTTTGAAAGAGTGGGCGGAATTAGTTGCTAGTCAACTAACCCAAAGAACTACACATGCAAACAAAATAAAGTAAAATGAACTTAAAGTAAATGTGGCAAAAACAATAATAAGAGAAAATGTGTTTACTTACATTTCACTACTCCCTAGCTATCTTTTACCGGTTGATTAGTTTGTTACAATTGCATGGATGACGGGTTATATTCCTTAATACCATTCGTAGGGCGGTGTACAATCTTCCCTAACTCTATAAGCTTCTACATCTTCCTATGTCGAGTCGACTACTAGCTCCTAACATGGCCTCATTAGTAGTTACCTATGCATTAAATATAACCAATTTATCGTAGTACACCTCCGATCATGTTTCTTAAGACGTTCAAGCAAGTTACCAAATGGAAGTCTGCCAGTTTTCTTAAGCCTAACATCGAAATCATTCATCCACAACAATTATAGACAAACAACCAACCAATAATCAATATCTAAGTTTCATTACATCTAAGCAAACACAAAGAAAACCTAGCCTAACATGTTAAAGAGAAGAAAAGCATAAGATAGAATCAAACAACACATAGACATATTGAATGATTATTGGAAAACTTATCTTCAATTAAGCATGGATGAAACAAGGATTTGAACCCCTCAAAAATACAGTAAAATTCGTCTAGGGTTTTCTCCTCTCAAAGTTGCACCCAATGAATGAAAAATCAAAAACTATATATAGAATAATGGGTCTGACGGCGTCAATAGTAAGGTCTGACGCCGTCAACTCGCCGCCATAATTAACATCGTATTGCCTAGATCAACTTCTGACGTCATCATGTGTAAACCTCATCATAGCCGTCACATGCAAATTACTCTTGATGGCCTTGGTGACGCCGTCATGTATTATTTCTCTAAAAACTCTCTGGCGCGTCACGTGTAACTTGATTTATCCACCTCCTTGTCAAAGGGTGACGGCGTCACATGCAATCCCTGACGCCGTCAGGTACAATTTCCAGCATGAATTTGAGACTTTGTCGTTTTCTTCATTTTTTCGCTCCAAAAACGTCCAAAATGCTTCCTTTTACAGATTTCCTCTCAAAAGTACCTAAAATGACAAAAGGAACGATTTAGGGTAATATTTGATCAAATAATCTCGACTTTGGGCTTAAATGACCCCTAAAAGCGGTACACTTTTCATCTCATCATCCACTCAAGTGATCCTTCATTCCTTTACTAGTGTAAGAGACGAACACATTGTATCAAGAAGATACTAAGTGTTGAAGTTATAGTTTAGTGCACTTGTAACATACTTGTTGTATCTTGATATACATCAAGTTATCTTGAGTCTTATTTAGCTATCTTGTGAGGATCATTGTGATCGTGTAGAGGTTGTGGGGATCTTATGTAGATTGTGAAGTGGGTTTGTAGATCAGGTGGATCGTGAGTAGATCGGATCGATTGAGTGTAGATCATGTAGCTTGTGTGATTTGTGAAGATCGGGTAGATCATGAGTAGATCGGGTAGATCGAGTATAGATCATGTGGATCTTGTAGCTTGTGTGATTTGTGAGATCGGGTAGATCATGAGTAGATCGGGTAGATCGAGTATAGATCATGTGGATCTTGTAGCTTGTGCGAGTTGCGAGGATCGGGTAGATCGTGGTAGATTGGTACTAGCTAAGATTAGTACTCGACATCTAGCTTAATGTCGGAAAATAATGTAAGCGACGCGGTTTATGTGTTAAGGCCTTAAAACACAAGGTTTGTTATGTTGGGCCATAAAACCTAACTGGTTTGTTGTACCCGAAGAAGAACTCGACATCTAGCTTAGTGTCAGAAAATATTATAAGCAATGTTGTATGGTTTTCTCCGCCGTGAAGGGAGCTTGTTGATTAGTGAAGTAACTCTCGAGTTTGGTACTCGGGGAGTGAAGTAGGGCGAAGAGGAGCTTCGTTACCGAACAACTATAAATCATTGTGTCCGGGTTTGCATTTTCTTTACTTATCTCTTTACGTTTATTTTTGCATTTACCGCTTTACATTTATATTTTGCGTTGCATTTATATTTGTGTGATTTGTAGCTTATATTGTGTTTGTGTGATAAGTATGTCTAAGTTTGTGTTATTGTGACATGCCTTGTTTGTTGCCTTATAATATCTCTAGTTCTTGTAATACTGGAGTTGACACTTTTCATACTACGTCATACTTGATTGGTCATTTGATACAAAAGATTTAAACTTTTAAATGGAAACGTATTCACCCCCCTCTACGGTTTCCACACCTCCCCTAAAAAATCTTGAGAACACAGTGTTAGAGGTAGAAGATGAAGTGAAAAAAGATTAAAAAAAAAATGAAATCGATATAATGTACCCTCATGTAACTTGCACGTGACATGACTTAACGAGAGAAATTTAGCTTCGTTACGAAATTGAATTAGCGGCGAGCAACATTTCAAACACTGGGGAAGACATCAGTAATTTTTTTTTCTTTTTTTTTCTTCATAAATTTGAACTAAACATGAAATCTCCAAAAACCTTGAAGGCTAAACGTGCAATTTACTATTTCTCTTAATAACATTATTTAGCGTCCGTTTGGTTTGTATATGGGATTCAGATTTGTACTTGGATTTGGATTGAGAAGTGATTTGCACACTTTCAATTCTTATTGGGACACTCCAATATACAAGCAGTTAAAGCAGATTATAATTAAAGTACAAATGTCTGATGCACATATTGAAGTGTGCTAATAAAAAATGAGAGTGTGCAAATCATTTTCCATTTGGATTATGATGTAGGTTTATATGTGAAATTAATGTAGAGAAAGAAAATATATTATATATTATTATTTGACAAAAAATAAACTAAATGTGTTAACAAAAGAAAAAGCAATATGGTCTACCACAAATTCACAATCCACAATTTATTAGATTATGCTTATCAACAACCCAACCGAATACCATTTTTTTATTAGAATGTTATTTTCTTTTTCTTCCACCTACACAAAATACATACAACCAATCCATACCATTTATCAACAACCCAACCTAAAATAATATAAGTATTAAAAAGAAAAAAACAAATAGCCATTAAAATAAAAACATGTGGCAGATTGGGGCTGTGATCTTGAGTTACCACACGACTTAGGTTGGAATGAAAGTTTGGATGGGAGTATTAAAATACTCAAAAGAAACAAAATCCAATCCAAACAGCCCCAACCAATTTTTGCATTTCTTTTTCCTTTGTTATTTTTATTTTCCATATTTTAAAGTGAAGATTAAAGGGGGAAAGATAAGTTGTATTTAAGGACCGTTACTCGAATTTGACTCCCCACAGAAAAGAGGGGAAAATAATAGTATTAAAATTTGATCGAAAAACAAGATTTGTGATTGGAATGAATAGAAACGATTGTTAGGGTTTGAATTGAATGAAATGGAGGCACAGGCACTCTATTCCAAGCTCTATGATAAGTACACCAACCTCAAGGTATCTTCTTTCCCTTGTAGTAATTCTCTTTAATTCATTCTCAAATTAAGGTTACTTTTCTGATTGTTTTACGCCAGTCGCGAAAGGCTTCCGAGTTTGATCATCTCAGTTTCGATCAAGAACAAAAGTTTAAGACCTATTGTTCTGGTATGTATGTATCTATGTTTTCAACTTTAATTCTCACCAATATTCTCATGGATAAATTTATCTGCGTTTGTACTGGAGGAATGTTTTATCGAAATTTTTCTAAAAACTATTCAAAATTTCGAAAAATGTGTTTAGATACTATGTCATCCTCCATTTTATACAGCTTGCTAATGGCTTATTTGGTTTTGGGCTTATGTTTCATAAGCTCATTTTTTGTGGCTTATTTTGAAACTTTTCGGCTTATATAAATTAATTGTGATACAATAAACTTATATAAGCAGAAAAGTTTTGAAATAAGCCACAAAAAGTGAGCTTATGAAACATAAGCCCAAAACCAAATAAGTGCTATATAAGCCGTAACAAACACCCCTTTAGAAATGTAGAAAGTGCAACTGAAATTGTAGAAAAGTACAAAGCTTACTTTTCTTAAGCTTATAATTATAAAGTAGAAAAGCCAGTTTTTCATATTTTCATTTTTCAGTAAAATGTTTTTATTGGGAAAATACTTGTTTTGAACACGTATTCTAGTTTCTCAATTTTTAAAGAGTTTTTGAACAACTAAACGCAACCTAATTTATCGAATATTCTTACTATTTTATTTGAATCATACAAGATAAAAAAACACCTATTATTGTTGTCTCTTGAGAAGTAATATAATAGGAGACTAACATAACTTGAATACCCTGGCCTTAGTTTTTTACTATTGTTTTACGTTAATTATCTCTTTGTGTTTGTGATGCGCAGCTGCTGATGATCTTATTGGCCATCTAAAAAGTGAAAATGAAAGCTTTTCTGCTCAAATTAGTGATTTGAGACAACAACTTGCCTCAATCATGTAAGGATCATACTGACTCATTCTGTTCATTGGTCTTGCCGATAACTTAAGTTAATTACTAATTCCTTTATTTGCAGATCTGCTAAGGATGAAGAGCAAGAAAAGTACGAGAAGATGTTAACAGAAGAGAACCGGAAAAGTAAGATCTTCTTCTGAATTAATTGACTAATTAAGAACCAATTAGAGTACCTTAAGTCCTTATGACATAGCAAATTTCAGATGTTCATGGTTTGGCAATTGAATCTACTGGAGGTTGCTAAGTGTACTTTAAAAAAAACCGGACTTACTTTCATATCTCAAGAAAGTTCAATCCTATTATTGTTGTTGTTTCTCTCAAGAAATTGAGTTAGCAAACAAACACATTGCTATCACCTAGCATTCATTTTCAAGAAGTTGATACCAAGTACGGGTGTTCTGATGCTTTTCTCAAGAAGTTGCTATATTTAGTTGGATACGGTGGTGTTCTGAATCTTGCTTATGTTTGTCAGGTTTCTTTTTGACTCGTTTGTTTACAGAGAAAGTATTAATTAGTTAATTAAAGTAGGAAAAGGTTTACAAACTACACATCTTATGCTTCATTGCATTATTTTTTTCTTTCTTTCTTTTCTTTTTTTCTTTTTTCTTTTTCTTTTCTTTTTTTTTTTTTAGAAAAGGGCATGTTCGAGGTTGGTGTGATTACACCCCAAAAAAAAACCATTGCATTCTGATACTTAACTGTTGTATGACTCCAGCACGAGACTACATATCATTTAGTGGAAACCCTTTATGTTAAGTAATAGTTGAGTATTTGAAGTTTGCACGAATACCAACTTCATGGAGGTTGCTTAAGGTTTTTTGCAAAAAGTGTATGTCACTGTCAAGATATGATACTTGTTTCATAGTTTTGATTGGTTTATTAGCAAAGTGATGTATCTTGTATCCAGTATAGATAATCTGAAGCTACATATGTACAACATGCTCAATTTGGTAAATTGCAGGCTGTCCGAGTATGGGAGCTAAACTTCCAGTTTCTTTGTAATATGGCTTAAGGAGAATAAATGATTGTTTTCACAAGATCAGTATTGTAACTGAATTATAGTTGAGAGAGATGCTAGGTTCATTCCAAAATAGTAATTGAAGTAACTTTATCAAGATAGGAGAGTTATTTTAGTTATTTTATAGCTTCATTTGTCCATGAGTGATATGGCCATATGGACAAGGTAGATCCCAATCATTCCATTATTCTTGGTATCTTGTAACTTGCGTAAAAAAATGATACATTGGTTAAATTTAAACACTACATAGGTTATATAGGCCTTGTTGAGGTATTAATGCACTTTGATTCAGCTCACAGTTTCAATATTAGATATATGCTGCAAGTCTTTAAGATATTATTTCTGTATTAGAGAGCCATTCTAATATTTCTGTATTGGGATATGCATTTACAGACAAAGAACTTTCAGAAGAAATTGAGGAGCTGCATAGAAAAGAATTACATTACAGCAGTAACAATGATATGTCAGGTTCTCTACTTTCTTCAGGCAGAGATAACAACTCAACAATGAGAAAACGACGTCGGAATGTGGAAAAGGAAGTTGAGATTGATTTAGGTGTGGGTGGTCAGCATGAACATGCCTCACCAGGCCTGTCAGAAAATACCCTCGATAAAGAAAATTTGTTTTCTGATGTTTTTGTTAATGCTAGTCAGGTAACTTGTGCTCCACCTAGTTTTAACTTCTTTTGATTTGGGTAGGAAGTTTTATTATAGGTGAAATAAGGGGCTGGTCGATGACTACTGTAACAGGTCAAAATTTTCCGCTTTTGGTGCAGATTAGGCCAGGTCGCAATTTTTTTAATTTACATCCTAAATAAATAGTGTGTCAAATATTATTAAAAAAGATTTATTAATAATAATCTATGTTTTGAATAGTTTAGGAGGTTAAAATACAGGTTGGGTGGCTTTTAACTGAATCGGTTTGACCCATTAAAGATGCAACGGTTACCCGAATTAATCCATTCATGGATAGAAGGATCAAAATTTCCACCTATAAGTCTTATCATGCACTAACCATAATCATGAAAATGTGTAGGCTAAATGCTGTCGTCGAAGACTTGAAGGATCAGGTACTAAAAGTTCTTTATCTAATTTTCATGTTGCACATTGTCCTATATTAGAATTATATATATCTGACTAATTTCATTTGTGGTGTAGTAAATGGATCTGATAATACCATCTGCTTGTTTCAAGAGCTTGTTGAGTCCCTACTTGACTTGAAATTTTCAATTGCAACCCAAACTGATGAGAATATACAAATAATTGCAGTGCATGAATCAAGTGGTAATTTTATTGCTGATATTTTACATATTTGGGGATTATCTTTCTCCTTTATGCTGATATCTAATTGTCTTTTAGCATTCATTATTTCCCTCTATGAAGTTCTTGACATATAACTTTTGTGGGATTTTGGCATAAAACACCTACATACTTTTTCATTTGTCCTGTCTGAGTCCATATAAGATGGTTGATCTTAGTACTATTTATATAAGTTTAAATAATATTTATAGAAACTACGAGTACATTTTAATTCATGTATTAAATATTTATGTGAAAAAAAAAAAAAAAAAAAAAAAAATCAAAAGTCTGGTCAAAAGGGATTTTTGCTTACAAAATGACCTTAATGGGACATATAGTCATCTCTTAATGACTTGCATGTACAAAAGTATTACAATGACTTGAACGGGACAGATGAATAAGTAAGTTGTTACTTTATGCAAAAGAGTTTCAAACACTGACAGATTTTTATTATTGGACTTCTCAGGGTATTCATTTAGTTTAGGATGGGTGAAGAACGCGGGAGGAGAAGAGGAGCTGATGTACCGTGTGTCTTCATTGGGGACGTTTGAGCGAATAGCACCAGAATGGATGCGGGATGTGATGTTGTTTAGTAAGAGCATGTGTCGAGTCTTCTTCCAACGAGTATCTCACATTGTCTAGCTTCATGACTGATATATGCAGAATACTGTATCTTTGCGTGTTGTATGATAAATGTGCATGTGTTTTACTGAATGTTAGGTTTTCTACAAAGCTTTTTTTTCGCTATATTACTTAAAGTAGGCTCTTTATCTGGCCATATTTTGTGTTCTTTGAATGCAACTGAGCCTCTTGTAGAGCTTTTTAATGGACTTGAGAAAGAAGGCCAAACCTCATGGGGGCTCTTTGTGGGGACTGAGGGGTAGTTGATTATGCAATGGATACATATCTTATGAAAATGGCTTAGTATATAGTAAACTCATTGTATACATTGTCTATATGGTATGTCTAGGTCTTGTATAGCTAGTATTTTACTTCTGTAACAACCTGTCTCGTATGTTTAAAATCTGAGGGTTCTAGTTGTTTTTGTTCTAGCTTACATCTTTTAGCTAGGGATTTAAGGTTATAGTTTACAAGTAACTCTTTAAGATTTATTTATTATTTATTGTAACCTGCTATGACGATTGATATATTTTGTTATAAAGTTTTTGAAATCAAATACCACTTTACTTACATTGTCGTTACAATGATAAAATTTAGACAAAAATACACCGTTGGTCAATAAACTTTCCCAAAAGCATCGCAGAGGCCCCAAACTTAGCATTTTCGTCATCGTGAGTCCCTTTTTCAAGTTTTTGAGGCCGATTGCATCATTTGACCCGTAATACGCTGGTCAAAGCCCTTCCTTTCCGTCACATTTTGTTTTTAGCACTAGGGCATAATCGTCATTTCGCATAAATGTGTGAGTAAGTACCACGCGGCTTTTGTGGTTGCTACAATAATTGTATGCTAATAAAAGCTAAAGTTTTTCACCACTCATCCCTAAACTCTCCCCTCTCTCATAAAATATTATCATAAATATTTCCGATCAAATCTTAATAATGGTGCGTTGCGGGTGTGGTAGGCGGGCAGTCATAAGGACCTGTTGGAACAATGTGAACGCCGGAAGGCGTTACTATGGTTGTCCTGTTGAGGTGCGTTAATGGTTGGGGTTTCTAAGTTAAAATGTCACATTTAGTTTAATCATGGTTTAAGTATAATAGTTGTTTTAGATCAAAAGTTTATTTTCAAGTTATGAGTTTAAGTGTCAATGTCTTAATTTTTGCTTTTTAGGGATGTGGACGTATGGTCCGGACTGGCCGGGAATGGGTCAGGCCCGGCAGACAGCGACCCACTCTACGCCTAAACCCTAATTCCATGTCTTATAAATATAGGGCTGGGATTCCCTTCTTAAGCACGCAACACAATACAAGATAACAGGTTACCCTAAACCTAACTCTCATAAGCCATATTGCACTGATACTAACTTGACCGTCGGAGGTGGATCCCGGGGCTACGGCCTCGGGTCCACTCCTAACGGGTTCTCTTTGTTGACAGGTCTACTCAGGGCTCGAGAAGACGACTAACGGCCCAAGGAGAGTCGTTAAATCAGTCCGCGCCAGATTATGCATCAACAAGTTGGCGCTATCCGTGGGACATGACAACAACAAGTATCGTGCTCTCACCGGTAAACAACATTGTTTGTCGATTTGTACTTCATTGACTGATTCATATGATCACATGTTGAGGTAACAATATATTAGTCAATTATATGTTGATCTAACATTTATTTTTATGCCACTGAGCATGAATCGATACGTACGCACGTGTCACCAAAAGTAACGATTGAATCTGAAACAAATGTTTATCCTTTACGGGAATACTATAGTTTAATTCTTATTATATATTATCCGAAGGGTTGTTTAATTTTTTATCTATAGTCCGCACGATCGGACCTACTTTATATCTTTTAAATATTTAAAAGATTTTACATAAATCTTTTAATTGGTAAACATGATTTTACCTATAACCGCACTAAGTCCGCACGATCGGACCTACTTTATCTTTTAGTCGCGAACAACGCAGTCACGATAAATCTACCCGCATTAGGCCATGCGTCCGAACATCTTCGCAGACTGGCGCCATGAGCGCACTGTCACGTACAGGCACCACGATGCTAGTCAATCGCCATGAGCGCACGAGACAAAAAGCCATGGTCATCTGCGATCATCCACAAACGTTAGAGTCTATGCGGTCACGATACATCCATTTGCGTCTGTACGTGCGATTGAAACTATTAGTCGCGGTCACGGTACATCCATCCGCGCCATTGTTTTTATTATAATAAAAAAAAATCAATTAATTGCCATGAGCGCATTGCGTTCGTAGATTCGCTACGTGCTACTTCTCTTATATATTTTGTCAAACCTCACGATAGGTGTAATTCACACTAATACTTCTCTTATGTGATAATTATATATGCTATGTGCTATACTTTTGCTACGTGCTAATCTTTTACCTCATTAAGTTTTATATGTTGCGATTCGCGGCATATACTTTTAATATTTGCATTAAGTGTTTTTCAGGATTTGAATAACTAAGTTAAATGCTCCTACAAGAGTAGCACCATCCAACTTGGGGGGCTACCAGCGTATATACTACCATTGTTTCCGTACAAGTCACGCAGGCATATTTGGAAGCAGATCGTACGTAAGAGGTATTGCAAGCCCGGTACAAAGACGGATTTAAATATTCGCACCATCTTGCCGCAGGGGAGACGTCCTTTGTCGGTTGTAAAGACGAATGTAATGTTCGCACACAGCGCGCACTTCTGCCCCATAAGCACGTCTTCTGTTGCGCCATGTTACATTGCTACTGGTACAAAAGGTACGCCCTTACCCAGGATGCAGCATACGAGATCCACCTTCACCATTGTGAGACAATCACAATCGCATTCCCAGTGCGCACTGTCGCATGTGGGCTGCGCAGTATGATCCGTCCCATGTGCACACAAGTTGCGCACACATGGGCCATGTCGTCATGGTTGATTGGGCCTACGCGGCCATGAACAGAACTTAAGTCTAGCATAACATAGCTACGCACTATGTCATACTAAACTTGGGGGGCTTGTGGACGTATGGTCCGGACTGGCCAGGAATGGGTCAGGCCCGGCAGACAGCGACCCACTCTACGCCTAAACCCTAATTCCATGTCCTATAAATATAGGGCTGGGATTCCCTTCTTAAGCACGCTACACAATACAAGATAACAGGTTACCCTAAACCTAACTCTCATAAGCCATATTGCACCGATACTAACTTGACCGTCGGAGGTGGATCCCGGGACTACGGCCTCGGGTCCACTCCTAACGGGTTCTCTTTGTTGACAGGTCTACTCAGGGCTCGAGAAGACGACTAACGGCCCAAGGAGAGTCGTTAAATCAGTCCGCGCCAGATTATGCATCAACAAGGGATTAAAATGTCTTATCAATGGGTGGTACGATCCACCAATGCCACCAAGAGCAAGGGATGTAATCCTCTACTTGAAGAGGCACCTTCATCGAAATGAGGCAGCATTACAAGAATGCCAAGCCGGCCTCATTGCTGAGACATTGGAGGCTATCAACGCGGGAGACAGGGCAATCGAGCTAGAGGCTGCTCACCAAGAATCCCTAGCTGATCTCCTTCTTGAGAAGGAGAAAGTTTACCGCTTGAGGAACTTCTATGTATTCTCCTGGATAGTCATCATTTTAGTTTGCCAATGGTTTATTTAGTGGCTTTAGAAAGACACTGGTTTTTGTGTTTTGGAACCCTTTCTAGAAAGTAGAAGTCATGTATAGTAGTTTGTTTTGTGTGTTTAGGAAGCTTCAATGTAGGTTGACTAATACAAAATATTGACTTCATCTACTTTTGGTCCTTGGCTAACAGTATAAATATGTTATTCATGTGATGCCTTTATTGGTTTATTAGTAGGTTAGCCACACAAATATTATCCAATGCAAAACACATCCTACTAAAATGATCAAAGATGGATGTATCAACATAAAATTAATCTGGTGTTGCTCATCCATTTATGATTCTTCATTGGTCTTTGTCAAAATAATAACATTATCCAACTCAGAAACACAGATTCAAGTAAGACAGATCCAACTATCAAAGATGGAAGAAGTATCAACGATGGATGAACAGACACCACTTTCAAGTATGAGCATAAACTTGCTTTGGTGTTGTTCATCCATTGTTGATTCTTCATTGCTCTTTGTCAAAATACAGAAACATTATCCAAGTAAGAATGCAAGATGGTAAATTGACTATTCAATAGTCGATTTTCATGTATAATGACAGTAATTGAGTTTGTAAAAGTCAACACTTACAACTATCTGTATGAACTTGCAACAATAGGTAGAAACTGGGTAAAGTGGCAAATGGATACATTTAAACTTCAATTAATCCCATAGACTAACATGAGATGATTTCTTATATAATGCAAATTGGATATATTTCTAAATGCATAAAATTTTGTAGTCTACATAGTTCAGAAACACACATTGTTAAAACATAGAAAATATTGTCTAGGAATTACATATTCGATGAAAACCATTGTCTTTGAAATACTTAACTAACTGATGCAGGATTTATCGACCATGTTTTAATATTTATAAGTTGCTCGTCTACCTAAGGTCTACCTAATGCACTATCCGGCAGTGTACCCGGTCGTGTATGGTATAGCTAACGGTAAAGCCGAGGTCGTCCCAAGAACTACGCGTGCGGATATTATCTAAGTCTAATGTCACTGGTTCTAAAAGTAGGTTTATGATTAATTGATTTATACTAAAGAAATGAACAAAACAATAAATAAACAATTAAATGACGAAGAAAAATCAGATGGGAGAAATGTGTTAACCTAATTACTACTCTTGTTATTATCATGACAAGTTTTCTAATTAATGCATCCTATCATTTCATCTGGGTATTCAAGTCGATAGACTCAGATGGTCAAATTGTCTAATCCTATCTTTCACCTTTCACCTTTCACTATTCTGTAACCTAATGATTACAAGAGTTCGCTGGAAAATACAAGGTGAAAGAGTTATTAAGCGCCTCCACTAACTTAGAAAAGTCTAAGCCGATCCGAACTTACATCCCCCTCATTCCTTAAGCAAGTCTGTTTGGTAGGTGGTCGTTCGTTGAAATTTTCACACAAATGGTGATAGTCCTATGGTCAATTCTTATCACCAAACACACCCTTATCCGCTATGGGTCCTATGGTCAATTCTCCTAGCCTCAATGGAACTACCAAACATCATCACTACCGAAACAAAGGTGTCCTAAGATATGCTAAGAAAGTATACAAATAAAACGATATGAAATGCGAGAAAACTAAATCATAACAATAACAATTTCAAAACTAGACTAACACCAAAGGTGTTTAGCCACTCATATTAATAATTGCAGCAAAATAAATGTTTGACATGAATGATGAAAACATAAATTCGATACAATAAATATAAATGAGAGTTAATTTCATAAATCTTCCCTATGGTTTGTCGGGTTTAACGGAATTGGTCCCTCGCAAGAATTTTTAACGAGTTTAGTCCTGGTGGTTTTGACCCGTATCGGGTTTGGTCCCTTGACCACTAACTCCGTCTGTTGACCGTCAAGTGGGACAGAAATGAAATAAATACCCTTAAATGTGTTTCATAAATGGTCCCTATGGTTTGTTGGATATAACGGATTTAGTCCTTGCATTAATTATTTTTTATTTCTTTGTTTTTTACAAGATTTTCTTTTTATTTTATAAAATTTTGACAGAATTTTTTCTATTCCACGGAAAATGTTAGAAAAAATTCAATTTTTTTTATAGATGTCAACTTTTTTTTTTGTCAAAAAAATTAAAAAAAAAAATATGCCAAAAATATATATACATATATTTTGCGAAAAATATTAAAAAAAAGTTTAAAAATTATGTCAATGATTTTTTTTGTCAAAAAATATATATATATAAAAATCTGGCTAAATTTTTTGAAAAAGAAAATTGTCAATTTTTTTTTTAAATTATGACAATTTTTTTTAAAAAATATTTTAATTTTAAAAAAATTCTTAAAAAAAACTGTCATAATATTTTTAAAAATTTTTGACATTTTTTTTTTTAATTTTTTGGAACTTTTTGAATACTTTAAAATTTTTTTGACAAAAAAATTGACATTTATATAAAAAATTTTGAAATTTTTTTAATATTTTCCGCATAATGAAAAAATTCAATCAAAATTTTTTATAAATTTTTTAAAAAAAAATCTTGTAAAAAAACATGCCAAGAAATCTAACAAAAATCTAGTAGAAATTTTTTTTGTCAAAAAATTTTATAATAAAACTCCAACAAAATATTCAAAAGTTTTTAAAAATTTTAAAATAAAAATCTGCCAAAAAAGTTTTAAAACTTTTGTCAAAAAAATTTTAAAAAAATTGGAACAAAAAAAAGTTTGAAAAAAAAGAAAGAAAAACCACAGGGATTAAATTCGTTATATCCCACAAACCACAGAACCAATTACGTTTAAGGGTATATATGTCATTTCCTCTTAGTTTAACGGTCAAACTAACGTAAATATTGGTCAAGGGACCAAACCCGATACGGGTCAAAACCACAGGGACCAAACCCGTTAAAAATTCTTGTGAGGGACCAATTTCATTAAACCCGACAAACCATAGGGACGATTTATGAAATTAACTCTATAAATGATAAAGCTTATGATTGTAGCGCGAATTCTCCCTTGGAAATGACTTGTATCTTCAGAATTTTCGTCATTCTTGCTCCCTAATTCCTTCCTGACTTCTGTATGTGTGAAAGTGATGATTGATATGCAGAATTAGGGCTTGTATTTATAGTCTCGACTCTGCTATGGCGTAGCCATTAGGCCTAGCTACGCCATAGCCTTTGTTATTTCCAACTACGCCATAGTTGGTTCTTCTGCTTTTCCCGTAGAACTCTCGTTAACACATCTACGACGTAGCCAGATGAGGAACTACGTCGGAGCTTCGTAAAAGACAAAGAAATTTCTTCTAAGTATTGGAATGAAGATTCTACGGCGTAGCTTGAATGTTAACTATGCCCATAGAATGTCTCGTAGTGGCATATACGCCGTAGGTATTCGTTGACTTCAGTCTTCATGAAAAAGGTAACTACGATGTAGGTAGAGAGAGCCTCTACCCCGTAGTTAGTGTAATTTTGGCATACTTCAATAATTTTCATTTAAAACCTTCCAAATCCGCGTCCTTTCATTCCAATGTTCCGTCTTCCTGAGTGCCTGGCGACCTCGTATTAACCTTTATATTTTTTCTAAGCTACACGGATGTTCTTTTGATTATAGAGGCATCATGATTCGTTGAGTGATGACGCATTCTTTGCTTGCGTTTGTGAGTTGGGGAAGGTGCCGCATGTCTTCTTGTGACTTTGCCCCCTTTATTTTCTGTGTGGGAGTCGTCTCCATTGCTCTAGGTTTTTGGTTGCTTCTTCCCCTCTTTGGTAAGATATGATTATCTTCATCATTTCTTCTATGGATTCCGGAATGCTCTTGTGTAAGTACTTTACCAATCCCGGATTGGATACTTTATTCATGAATTTCGCAATCTTTACAGCGTCTGACATTCCTTTGACTTTTCTGATTTCCGTCAGGAACCTTTTTGTGAAGTCTTCTAGCGACCCATCTTTCTTTTGCTTATCGCAGTGGATTTCGTTATCTTTTCTTTTGTGTCTTTCCATTTTTTGGAAGGTTTCCAAGAACGCATCCCTCAGGTCGCAGTAACTGCTTATGGACTTCTGGGGGATATTTTCAAACCAGACCCTGGCGGCTCCTGTGAGTGTGAATTGGAATATACGGCATTGGGTAGCCACATCCTAATGAAGTGCCCATGCTGCTAGTTGGAACGCCTTGGCATGGTCTTCGGTGTCTTGGCTTCCGTCGTATGATTGGATGTTGTCCGGCATGCGAGTCTTTCTTGGCAGTTTTGCATTGCGGATGTTGTTCGTGAATGGGTCAATTTCTTCATGTATGTATGCCTGCCTTTGGTTATCTTCCTCAACATTCATTTTCCCGACCTTCATTCTATTGATTGCCCCATCGTATTTTGCATGAAGGAAATGCTCTTTCTTTTATGGAGGTTCTTTACAGCAGTTCCCGACTTCCGCTATTTTACTGTAGCTTTGCTGCTTACAATAGCTTCCGGGTTCCTTTTTGGGGCTTCTTTCTTGAAGAAGTTTTGGTCATTTGCACTCATGGGTTCCATTTTTTCTTGGACCTTTAGCTTGTTCGGTTTTTCTTTTTCCACTAGTGCTTTTACTTCGTTTGGTTGCTTCATATTCGGCCCGTTTTGAATTCTTCGCGAGGTCTGGCTGGGTTTCCGCTCTGCCAGGTTTTCTTGTGGCATTTTTATTGGATGAGCTTCCTCACTCCGGAAGGTCGGCAACTGGTGACCGTGATCACTGTTGTGCTCTTGGGGAGCAGCACCAGGTGTCAGCTTGTTTTGACCTTTTAGTATTTTGACTTTTCCAATTGTCTTCAGTAAGGCAGGTGTTGACGCTGAGAAAGTATTGCCAGATCGTTTGCTCGTGGTGAGTATTTTTCGAGAACGCAGTTATGCATTAGGTCCCACGGATGGCGCCAACTTGTTAGTGCAAAAAGTGTGAATGGGTTAAGATTGGGCTTAGTTCGCTGCGGGCCGTCCTTGATGGATCGTCCGCTGTGTAGTTTATGCACTAATCCAAGTAGTTTGTTGTATTTCCTGCACGAACAAAAGTAAACCGTTAGCTTTATCATGGGGACATACCTCATGATTAAGCTCCAGCGTGAGAGTAAGTACTCATGTTGTCAGAGAATTACTTGTGTATTGGGATGAGTGAGAAAGTCATACCTCGCATGTGTGTACTGCGGTTACCTTTTATAGGTGGTCGAAATGCTAGGGTTCCCTAGTATTTCGCATATTGTTGTAGTGGCCGGTGTGGGACCCTTTTCGGGCAGGGATCCGTAGCTTAATCGATGATTGCGGACGTAGGTCACTTTTCGGACCGTGGGCCAGTCCGTGAGCGTACCTCAGGAGTGCCACTCAAGTGGTTCGTACACGACCTTGTATGTCCGGACTGTGCCTTGCTCGTGGCCTGGGCTTTAGTTAGATCCGGTTTATTGGGCCAGGGCCTGGTTTGTTTGTTTATCAGGCCGGAGTTCGGTATTTTAGTTACATTGGGCCGGAGCACTATTGTGTATAATACGGTCTAGGCCCAGTAAGCCCGCTATCAGTATTATACGTCATCAAGTATCAAGGAGGCCACTTCCATCACATTTGAAGAATTGAGTTGGAGATGTTTCTATACCAACATGAAGACCAAGTAATGTGTCTATCATGACATCCACTAATGACACATTTACTTGTTATAATCCGGTTTTTGAGTTTTGAAGCTTGGACTTTGGATGAACGGTGAACGGTGATTTTCTTATCCTACCCTTTAGTCGTGAATCATGCCTAGGTGATTCCCATGTCTATCATGACGTCCACTAATGGCACAATTACTTGTTATAATCCGGTTTTAGACTATTTGCTTTCTTATTTTTATTTTTCACCCATTATGTGTATTCCCATGTCTTATCCTACCCTTTAGTCGTGAATCATGCCTAGGTAATTGTCGAGCAGGCATTGGTGTCTTGGCCAACGTTTTGGTCATGTATCGATGTTCTTTATCACTTTTGCTGTGGTATGTTAGTAATGACACTACACCCTTAGCCTTATATTTGTTCACCCAATATTGCCTTCGAGGATTGTTTCGATCTTAGCTCTAGTGGTGGAGATTTGTGTAACTGATGCGTAGGGATTGCACCAGGCTTTACCTCTCAAGGGATCTCGAGAAGCTTACAACCCCCACCAGGCAGTGTACCTGATCGTTGTAGTATAGTATAGTGACAAGTACCGGGGGATTGATCGTTCAGCTAGGAATAGTGTCGCTAGGATTAGAAAACCTAAAGACTAGGTCTAGGGATGAGGGATGATTCTTTTTGTATTTTTAGGTTTTTTATAAAAAGCAAATAAAAATCTCGGTTTGGAAGGAGTTGGGCGGAATTAGTTGCTAGTCAACTAACCCAATAACTAAGATGCAATCAAAATAAAATACTAGAAATGAAAATAAACTAAATTAAGATAGAGGTGTGAACAATATATGGGAGAATTGTGTTTACTTAGATTTCACTACTCCCTAGATATCTTTTACAGGTTAATTACTTGTTACAGTTGCGTGGATGACGGATTGTATTCCTTAATACCATTCATGGGGTTGCGTACTTACTTCCCCAATCCTATAAGCGCCTACTTCACTCCTATGTCGAGCCGGCTAAGAAGCTCCTAACATGGGATCACTAGAATTTGCTCATGCATTAAATACAACCATTAAAACCTAGTACACATCGGTTCATGTTTCCTAAGACGTTCAAGCAAGTTACACAATGGAGATCTGCCAGTTTTCTTAAGCCTAACATTGAAATCATTCATCCAATACAACTATAAACAAGCAATCAACCTATAATTAACATCTAGGTTTCATTACATCTAAGCAAACACATAGAAGATCTAGCCTAGCATGTTAAAATCAAGACAAGCATAAGATATATTCAAAAAACACATAGACATATTGAATGAATTGAAAGAGGACTTATCTTAATTGAACATGAAAGGTTTCAAGGGGTGAAAACCCATGAAAATACTGTTACAAATGACCTAGGGTTTATTAGGTTCGACCCTAGTATTCTCCACACAAGTTCCTCTCTTAATGAATGAAAAATAGAAAAGTATATATAGATTTTGTGAGGTGACGGCGTCAAGAGCAAATGTCTGACGCCGTCATCTCGCCGCCAAATAAATTCTCGGACTGCCTAGGTCTGGGTTTGACGCCGTCACGTGTACTCCTTTTGCAGGCCGTCATCATATTAACTCTTGACGCCCTTCTCTTGACGCCTTCAGGTTTTCTCTGGGTCGTCATGGATTTTACTCCTGACGCCGTCACAATTTCCTTCTTGACGCCTTCAGGTACTGTTCTCAGCATGGAAAATTAAGTTTTTGCCGTTTTCTTCACTTTTATGCTCCAAAAACGTCCAAAATGCTTCCTTTTCCAGAATTTACTCCCAAAGTACCTAAAATCACAAAAGGAACGATTTAGGGCAATATTTGATCAAATAAATTCAATTCCGGGCTTAAATGACCCCCTAAAAACGGTTCATTTTTCGCCTCATCATATACCCTTACACTTGAGATTTGCTTGTCTTCAAGCAAATGCGCTTTTATTCTAGTCAAAATACAAGTTAGGGGTCATTTAACACTAATATAAAAGTAATTACAACAAATAATCATTCCACTAAAGACCAAAGACAAGCACGGAGGTCATACACTAGCACCTCACAAATAGTGTTTAGATACTCCCATCTCTCGGGTGTAATAAAGTAATATCACAATATGGAAATGGAAAACATCTCTCACTACCTGTCATAGCAAAATAGATTATCATAGGCTTGGGAAAGGATCAAACCTCCACCACATGGCGTAAGCACCTAGGATAAACTATCAAAAAGGTCTTTTAAAGGGTTGTAACGTTAGGTGTAGGGATATGGAATACACGGTTTTGTTGGATATAGGCAGTCTTTACTGGTGGCAAGTTAACAATCTTGGTTAATTACATGTACAATATGGCGTTGCTAAGCCAAGATTAGACTCGACTTAAGCTAATAAATAAAAAATAACAAAAACATAAAATGAACATAGAATGAAAAGGGATGGTAGTCCGTATGTTTTTCTCTTTTCTTTTTTCTTTTTTTTTTCTTTTTTTTTTTTTTTTTTCTTTTTTTTTTTCTTTTTCTTGATTTTTTTGATTTTTTTTTATACACTCTTACCCTACCATCCAAAATAATACATCATAGGGAATGAACATTCCCCTTACACTTGAATTTTTACATACTTTACAATAAACTAATCTAATGACTCGAATCAAGATAATCAAAACACTTGGAGTACTTTTAAGATTAACGTACATATGGGGGTAATAATATGATGTTCTTCCCTATTACTCCATAAAATAAGTACTTTACCCATGAGTCCCAATCGTCCCAAAACAATATGTACAAGGATATGACTCACCTTAGCAACCATGTAATCAATTAGATAATTAACTTAGGGTTTAACAAATAACAATAATGCACTAAAGATAAGTGCATACACGGAAGGCTAAGGCGATTTGGTTGTACATTTAAGTAGGGTGTAACAAAATTTTCCTTTAAGTAAGATGCTTAAAGTTAGAAACGAAAAGATAGGCTCGGAGGGGTGTACTAGGGGTTTCGTGTACTAAAAATGAGTACAACGCTAATGGTGTGGAAAAATTAGTTGACTTAACTAGCCAAGTAATATGACATAAATGGTCAAGTAATTATGATACGGGTTTAACACAAGGGTGATCCTAATGCCTCTTATCATGTAGTAAATCCTACTACACGAATGTAGTCTCACTAGCGGTCTCGGGATGCATCACTAACGCAAGTTCTAGAATCTAAATGCTACCGGTACACTCATAAGCACTAAAAGTAAATGCTTTTCCTATAAAATCTAAAGGCGAACCTCACATATTTGGGTGGAAAATTTTTCTGAATGGTACGGTTTTGTGCTAGTCATACAATCTCCTATCCATGAGACGCTTGCTATGGCTAAAGTTTCACTCCTAAATGTTGTAAAAAATTTTAAATTTGGCGCTAAAATTGCACTAACAAGTATTTCTCATAGTTTTATTACACATCTACCATCAAACAAACAAACTCAAGCGAGAGTGTATCTATAAGGTATCATCATTTTACCCTCCCCTTACACTTAGGATGAACATTGTCCCCAATGTTCAAGTAAAGAATGTAAAAGTGAAATAAGTAAAACAAATGAAATCAAATACTCCCCTGATTCACTCGGTATGGATAATAAGGTGGCCAGGTTAGATCTTCCTCCAAGAAAATGAACAATCAAAGCTTCCCTTACAGAATATAAATCATCTTCTTGTCATACATAACCTGTAAAACCTGAGAAAACAGACAAGGCAACCTCGCATAAAATCGGCGGCAATCTATATATGCTAACAAATCCTAGAAAACAAAATAAGATATAATGCTTGTGGAATGATGTTTGCAGATTTCCTGAAGATTATAAAACTAAAGATTCAACAAAAACTTTAAGACTCCGTTAGAAAAACAAAACCGGTAAAATTTCCAGAATTTTACACGTGACGCCGTCAAGAGTAAACTCGTGATGCCGTCAAAAGTGACCTGCAAAAATTCTTATGTTAAGTTTCCGGAAAATTTCTAGAAAATTTGTCCTACTTCCTGGAAAATACTGCAAAACATCATTATGACTCGATACAAGCATTTGACTCTAACAAGTACTAATACACATGTCCATTTAATATTGTTGTGGTTCATGCTCAATTTCATTCTTATAAACAAATTTGGATCTCCCTTACACTTATCTTTTGCAAAATACCTTTATATGCAATTAAGACGAAGTTAAAAATAAAATAAAGCATTTTCACAATTTACTTTGAAACATGAGCCACAAACAACAAAAATAAAACATGCATACGGAAACAAATAAAATCAAATAAACAAACAAACAAACAAATAAATAAATAAAGCTTGGGTTGCCTCCCAATAAGCGCTTGTTTTTGTTCGAGTTACGAGCCTGACTCTATCCTTATTTAACGGAAATAAGGGAGGTTTTACCTACACTTTGAATTAAGTGCGGGTGGAAGTAGAAATACACACCCTTAGGGTGGAAATATGCCACGTGAGGAAAGAGTGATGGATGAATTATATGCTCAAAGGGATGTGCTCTCATCATCATAACCTTACCTAATTCAATCGGGTTAATGGGTGGATTAAGATTTTCTCCTAGAAAGGGATCATGTCACAACCCCAAAATACCTGAATGGCAGCGGAACGGAATACCTGGGGGTGACTGTCATAGCATCACAGTTACAGTTACATTGAACGACCTAAAGTGTCGTTTGGAAAATACGTCGTTTGATCATTAAAAACATTCAGAGTTTACAAAACATAGGTCCCAAAAGGTGTTGCCAATTTAGATAAAATGAGTTCAACAAGATCAAACGTATCATAAGTGCAGAAAATATAAGGTAAGACGCGTCGACTCCGCGACTCCATGATGGTCCAAATGTATGCAACATGAGCTACCTTAGTTACCTGAGAAATACATTGCGAAAACGGTCAACATAAAGTTGGTGAATAATCATAGGTTTATAAGTTAAATCGTATGTACATAAGCCACAAGTATAAAGTAAACCGACAAAAATGTCAAAAATGCTATATTGGCTCTTAAGCTCATGACCCCGAAGCTAGACTTTGTAATGGCCCCACCAGAGTGTTTACCAGACACTCAATTTGTTAAGACATGAAATGCATTCGTCCCGTTGGAGCAACCCAAACACGAATGGAGGCGTCACCCTCGATAGATCTATCCACTCACTCTCGCTTTGCAATATAATTAACGGTCCATGATATATAAGGGGACTTAACTTGGTAGTAAGGCAACTTAAGCAATGTATGGAATTTGTAATACTTAGGCATGTACAAAAATAATTGTGCAATGTATTCTCCCCCGTGGGATTTGAAATCAAATAAGTAATTAAAACGGGGCTATGAGAACTCACCTGGAGTGATAGTACAAAGATGGTACAACGATGGTAAAGTAATCGGGACAATGAGGCGCGAACAATAGCCGCAACCTAAATGAATAATCGTGATCTAATTTAGATCATGCCGTGATGTAATGAATGCACATGCACAAGATACCTATATCACTTGTGACTTGGAAATACTAGTTATTGTCAAATAAAATACTTTCCATACTTAGGAAAAATAAGTCCAATTGGAGTTATAAAAACTTGTCGTAATATATATCGTATAAAAATGTTTGCGTTATATTTCCTCGTATCGAAAACCTTAAAATAACGTCGTTAAGTCGTATAAATATTCTTTTGGGTCATACGTATTTCATTTGTTAAGAATATAGTCCTTAGTAGCATTTCTAGAAATTATACCATTTAGTGCGCAAGTTATTATTTTCTAGTAGTGACTATATATATATATATATATATATATATATATATATATATATATATATATATATATATATATATATATATATATATATATATATATATATATATATAGTTTTGACGATGTTAAAACGCGTATAACTTGGTCGTTTTAAGTTCATTTTCCTCGTTCTTTATGTCCACGGATTCGTTTTAGTAAGTACTAATATATTTTTGATAACTCGGCTCCTCTAGGTTACGTTTAACACTTCTATTTGTCCGTCGAAAATTTCCAAACAGCATGCAGTTTTTCAGGAAATAGTTTTCGTCAATTAATTTACAAAAATCATATCTCGTTCGTTATAAGCTCGTTTTAATCCGTTCTTTCGCCAAAAGTTTCGTTTTTGAAAGTATTTGTTAAATCTTTGGTCAAAAATTTCCCATCATTCACTGATTTTCCCACGTTTCAAAAATAGGGACAGTAGGTCAATATGTAGTTTCAAAAACCATTTTCAAGTCTCTAAACTAGTTCTAACTTCAATCAAACCACTTACAATCACCACAAAACTAGTCTAATCCTACCATACACCTTCTTAGGGTGTCATGGGTTCCTAAACATCATAAACCATGTGGATCTAACAAGGATCTAACTATAATCACTTTCTAGGCTTCAAAAGTTAAAAGTTTATAAAATAAAGTGGTATAAGCTATTATATGCATGAGTTCTTGTAAGAAAAGTATATAATCATAGTAATAACTTGTAAAAATTATAAAATGAGTTTGTTAACTTACTTTGAAGGTTTAGGGAGTTTAGATGATGAAAAACCTACTAATCCTTGAGTTTCTATTTCAAAACTCCAACAAGGATGACTAAGTGAACAAGTTTATATCTTGATCTTGAAAAAAAAAATTGTTGTTCTTGCTTCTTGGATCACCCCTATGCCGAGCTCACCATGGAGAAAATGAGAGAAGATGTTTACTTGCACTATGAATGATTATTGTGAAAAATGGGATGAAAGGGTTTATTATATAGTTAGAGACATAAGTTAGGTTTGCATTAAATTTGGTAGATGAGGTTAAGCACATGGGATGGCTTAGGAGGGGGGGGGGGGGGGGGGGGGGGCGGTTCACAAAGGAGGGAAAAGGGGAGTTATGTTGGGTAATTATTTAGGGAGTTAGTGGTAAGATTGTGTAGTATTTGGTTAGTTTTGGGTGTAATCGGGTACCGGGTTTGCTAGAAATAAATTTTATTGAGGTTATTCGGGACATAATAAAGTCGTAAAAATTGTAAAAATATGTCGGGTACAAGTATGGAGAGTTTGGGTGATCATCGTTTAGTTTCCACGAAAACCGTCGTAATTAAATTAGACGTACGATATTAATTAGATAAATTTCCAAAATACCGGTTAAATGAGTTTTACTAATTTTTATATTATAAAAATGAGTATATAAAAAAAAAATATTGGGATCATAGTCGGGAGTGTCGGATATGTTAGTCATATTATTGATCGTTTGTTAACGTTTATCTAGAAATAATTATACGTAAAAGTTAATTATACCAAAAGTATTAGTTTAACTATCCTACGAGTGGAATAGTATGCAAATGACATAATGATGATACGTAGACTACTTCTAGTCTGTATAAGATGTCCCAAATGATAATGTATGAATTCGCTCTTGAACCATTACGGTTACGCGAATTTGAATACTCGTAAACTAGATTTACGATGACATGAGTAATGCACGTGAATAGTGGTTTTCTCTCAGAAATGAATAGTGTCAAGTGAATAGTAAAATTTTTGAATGTTTCTCGGAATGTCAAATTGACCTCAAAAATGATGAATAGTGATCGATGAATAGTAAATGATGAATAGTAACTTGTGAATAGTAAATTGTCGAGGTTTGGAAAATGACCGGAAATTACGAGTTGTGACAGATCATTTTCAATCAACTTCAAGAGATTACTAGTTGGGGATCCATCTTGACCTAATAAACCCAGTTTAAACCCATAATGTTTCTTGTGATCAATCATAAATGGGTGATGTAAGCATGTAAGGTCATTTTCCACTCCTGTGTCAGCTTCCTCTCTACAAGGCTTAGAGTCTACCACCTTTATCCCAAGACTACCCAGACTATATGGTTTGATGGGTGGATCGGAACCTATTTCAATTCCTAAATTTTCATCCAAGGATGGAAGATTAGGTAACGGTTTTGGTTGAGGCTCCGGTTCATCAAAACTAGGAACTTCCCTAAAACAAAGAGTAAGGTTATCATTATAAGTATTCAAACCTATATCCTCTAGTTGTGTTTGGTCCAAGGGCTCTACCTCTATTGGGGTTCCTATAGTCTCTTCTACTTCTTCCGGGTAAGTCACAGGTGGTGTGTGTGCCTCAAATGATGGTAGGTCTTGTGGGGTACTTAGTAGGTTTGTGTTATTTACCTCATGCTTCCTTATCTCAATATCATCTATATCCTCATCATGTGTTCCTTGAGATTCAAAGTCATTGATCATAAAACCAAGGTCTTTTTGATCAATGTGATCATGCTCGGCTAAATCCTCCATAATTGTTTCCTCAAGTTGTGATGTATACAAACCCATTAATTTATTGAACTCATGGTTCACGGTTAGGAGGCTTTCCTCAAAATTTTTTCAAAGGGTATTACTAAAAGGAATTGATCCTAACAATGATTGTTTAATATAGGCCACACATGCACATAACTCATCAAACCTATCAAACTTTACACCCATCTCTTCTTGTATATAACTAAGATCACTTAAAAATTCATTGGAACAACAGGAAGCAAATCTATCCGAGTAAACTAATTGTTCCTCTATAGTTAATGATTTAATGGAATTTCATCCTCCATGGAGACAAATGAAAATTTTTTTACAAACAAAGGGCACAAAGAAAAAGATAGACTAAAGAAATCCTAAGAAAAAGAAAATAAAAATCTCACTAGAATAGAATCTAGTGAGTAGACCTAATAAAAAGAAATTCTAACCTAGACAATAACTATTCCCCGGCAGTGGCGCCAAAAACTTGATGCGTAGGGATTGCACCAGGCTTTACCTGTCAAGGGATCTCGAGAAGCTTACAACCCCCACCAGGCAGTGCACCTAATCGTTATAGTATAGTATAGTGACAAGTACCGGGGGATTGATCATTCAGCTAGGAATAGTGTCGCTAGGATTAGAAAACCTAAAGAATAGGTCTAGGGATGAGGGATGATTCTTTTTGTATTTTTAGGTTTTTTATAAAAAGCAAATAAAAATCTCGGTTTGGAAGGAGTTGGGCGGAATTAGTTGCTAGTCAACTAACCCAATAACTAAGATGCAATCAAAATAAAATACTAGAAATGAAAATAAACTAAATTAAGATAGAGGTGTGAACAATATATGGGAGAATTGTGTTTACTTAGATTTCACTACTCCCTAGATATCTTTTATAGGTTAATTACTTGTTACAGTTGCGTGGATGACGGATTGTATTCCTTAATACCATTCATGGGGTGGCGTACTTACTTCCCCAATCCTATAAGCGCCTACTTCACTCCTATGTCGAGCCGGCTAAGAAGCTCCTAACATGGGATCACTAGAATTTGCTCATGCATTAAATACAACCATTAAAACCTAGTACACATCGGTTCATGTTTCCTAAGATGTTCAAGCAAGTTACACAATGGAGATCTGCCAGTTTTCTTAATCCTAACATTGAAATCATTCATCCAATACAACTATAAACAAGCAAGCAACCTATAATTAACATCTAGGTTTCATTACATCTAAGCAAACACATAGAAGATCTAGCCTAGCATGTTAAAATCAAGACAAGCATAAGATATATTCAAACAACACATAGACATATTGAATGAATTGAAAGAGGACTTATCTTAACTGAACATGAAAGGTTTCAAGGGGTGAAAACCCTTGAAAATACTATTACAAACGACCTAGGGTTTATTAGGTTCGACCCTAGTATTCTCCACACAAGTTCCTCTCTTAATGAATGAAAAATAGAAAAGTATATATAGATTTTGTGAGGTGACGGCGTCAAGAGCAAATGTCTGACGCTGTCATCTCGCCGCCAAATAAATTCTCGGACTGCCTAGATCTGGGTTTGACGCCGTCACGTGTACACCTTTTGCAGGCCGTCATCATATTAACTCTTGATGCCCTTCTCTTGACGCCTTCAGGTTTTCTCTGGGTCGTCATGGATTTTACTCCTGACGCCGTCACAATTTCCTTCTTGACGCCGTCAGGTACTGTTCTCAGCATGGAAAATTAAGTCTTTGCCGTTTTCTTCACTTTTATGCTCCAAAAACGTCCAAAATGCTTCCTTTTCCAAAATTCACTCCCAAAGTACCTAAAATCACAAAAGGAACGATTTAGGGCAATATTTGATCAAATAAATTCAATTCCGGGCTTAAATGACCCCCTAAAAACGGTTCATTTTTCGCCTCATCAGTAACCACCAAGCCTATGATAGAATACATACTATGACTGCTTTTAGTGATTACCCCGAAATTGACACTTAGATTAGAGAGAGTATGAGTGTTTCTTTTCCATTTCGTGAGGTGTTCAGCTTTGAAAATTCTAGGATAGGAAGTTTTTAATCTCACATTTCCCGAGTTACTTGGGGGATATCTTTTTAGAAATGATTCTAATAAGGTCTACTTTAGGGCAAGTAGAGTCCAAGTGGGGGGATATTTGATGATAACAAGTAATCCTGATATTTAAGTGTTAATTTCCCCCTAATATGCTCGTTATTTGTATTATTTATAAGGATATATACTCTGATTCCTTCATATTTCATTTCCAGGTTACAAATGAGCATAGGAGCTAAAGAGACGCGGAAATTGGAAAGAACTTGCAAAAGATACATATCTTAGTATGCTGAAGAAAGCTACGGCTTAACTCACACTCTTAACTACGCCGTAGCTAGAAATTCAAATATATTGACAAGTCAACGCTTATCAAGAGTTACAGCGTAACCAACTCATGATGCTACGCCGTAATCATTCGAAGACTTAGAAGAATTCGTGAGCTATGAAGGCTACGCCGTAACCACTCATAGAGTTACGATGTAGTTAAGGAACAGTACGTGATCCAAGATTTTGTCAAGGTTAAAGCGTAACTACACCTCAAGATTACGGCGTAAGTGGAAACCCTAAGGAGCTACGGCATAACCAGTATCACAACTACGCCGTAGCCAATATTGATGGATAATATCAATTCATGATAACACTTGTTACGGCCTAGCCAACTCTTTGGATTACGTCGTAGCTGTGTCGGGCCTATAAATACCAGCCCCAAACTCTGCATTTTAGACAACTTTCTCACCATCAAAAGTCAGAGAACGAAGGGGGGGGGGGGGTTTCTAGGAGGCATTCTACAGCAGCATGCAGAGAATTTCCAAGGGAGAGATCAGGCCTGCAATACCATAAGTTTTAGTTTTTCATTGTTGAATTTACATTTCGAATTCATGTCTTCTTTAAACATTGATTTGGGTGTACTTTTTAATGTGATCGGCTAAGCACCTTTGGTGCTAGCCTAGTTATGATTTCTATATCAATGTGATTATGTTTTCGTACTTTTCTTTATGCTTCTAGTGTGTGCATGCTTAGTTTATCATAGATCCTTTGGTTGCGGTAGTTTTGAAGAACCGGTTATACCTGGTATACTAGACGAATCTACCAAAGGACCCTAGCATAGTTAGGTTGCGAGGGAAATGGTTAGGATGACAACTAGCCATTTGTATTGTGTGCAAATCGACCAAAGGACCACTTTCCGAGTTGGATAAACTTAAGTAATTAGAGTATGGTCTAAGATCCGAGAGGCCGGTCCATGCAAAGATAAATCTAGCATGTAGTGGTACTTAGTGACTCAAACTAGTCTACCGTACGTCACTTACTTACAAAGGGTAGTACCTTTGGTTCCCGACAGGATTTCATGGAGTTAGGCTAGGGAAATTGACCAAAGGAATCTAGTGATATATGTCCTCCCCACTTGAAGCATTGGAATAGTTTTACAGAAAACATAGTCATGGCAATATAGGATGACTAACTAGGCTAGTACACTTCTCTCCTACTGTTTACAACTTAATTTACTTTCTGTTTTATTTAGTTTAATCAAATCATCTCAAAAACCAACTTAAAACGTGACATAGGCTTAAATAGGATCCACACCACATAGCTCTTGGGACGACCTCGGTTTTACCAGTACTAATCTACACACGACCGGATACACTATCGATTAGTGCATTTAGGTCGACCTTACGTAATCGAGACATAATAAATTTAAGACCTGATCAGTAAAACTTGCATCAACATATACTAGTATAATTACATTGAATTAGGAGAAAAAATGTAAAATAAAATGGTAACCAGTCACTGCTTAAGGAAGTAACCCGTTACACGAAATAAACAGCATTTAAAAAGATAGTACACAAAATAATCCGATTCTAACGATGCTCAAAACTATTACAAAAAGTGACAAGTATGGTACATTTTTAAAAAATTGGCCGTATTATGTGGCAGTAAACTATTTCGCATTTGTTACATTCACTCTTTATTGTATTTTTGTTTAGAATAAAGTAAAAATTATATCTCTATCTTAATCGCAACCATGCCGTACTAGTTTCGCAGTTACTGTTATTGCATGGATGACATGTTGACAAAATATGTTAGGTATCACTAAATATTACGAATAATGATATAATGTGTTAATTAACGTACCCTAAAGAAACTACATATACACACACATACGGAATAATCTCAACTTTTTCGCAAATCAAGCATAAAAAACGCCAATAAGATTTATGTTTCGCAACTGTTTAGAGCTTAACCACAATTTAGTTCTATGCATAAGTTCAAAGAAAATTCGTCCTACGCAAAGAACATCAGAGTCAATATCCGCACAAGGACTAAATGTGGAACAAATGGAGAGAAAGACCTCAAGAACACCTTCAATGTGGTTTCTTGTAATTTTCCTTCCCTAATCTAGGCTGGTTGGAGTATTGAATTTTTTATCAGTGAAAATTAACAAACAATATCGCGAAAGCGTGTGGCAATTATTATTATTATTATTATTATTATTGTTGTTGTTGTTGTTGTTGTTGTTGTTGTTGTTGGGAATTAAATAATCAGAAGAATCAGCATAAAGGTTTAAGGAAATACATCAAGTATGTTTCTGCTGATAAAGCACAAAGTACGTTTCCACTGATGGATTCTGCTGAAGAACGTTTCTACTAAAGGTGTTTCTGCTGATACTACTATGACTCATACAACAGCTGTGTAGATAAGTACGATTTATTCTACTGATACATATACAAGAAAATATCTTTGTTGTAGTCATCAAATTGAACACTCCAAGTGAGTTGTAATCCTAGATACATGTTGTATCTTAATGACTGACGTGATAAGTCATCAACTAGCTAGAATGAAGATTAGTCATAAGCTAGTATTTAAGATGAGTCATATAGATTGTAAAAGATCTTTCCTTGGACTATAAAAGGAAGATCTTAGATATGACTTAAAATATACGAGAATAGATACGTGACGAGTGTGATAGTGATAGACATATACATAGAGAAAAACAATAGAACAAAACACAAGATTCAAGGTTTTTGTAACCCTAGTGATAGTGAAGATCACTCGTATTATTCTGAATAATATTGAATCGTTTGATGAAATACTTTCATTGTTCTTTGTTAAATAAACACAAGCATCACAGTTCCATTTCTAATAAACATTCTAAGTGTGGTTGAGTAGATTCCGCATACTTAATCATATTCACTCAAAGTATCATATTTACACATTACAAAGCTCCAACACCTCACAGTGTGTGATCAAATCAAGTGATCCTCTCAGTTGGTATCAGAGCTTCCAGGTTGATACTTTTGATTTAGAAGAAGAAGAAATGGACATGGAGTCTGTTGATGAGGCGAAAAATGATCCGTTTTTAGGGGGTCATTTAAGCCCGAATCCGAATTTATTTGATCAAATATTGCCCTAAATCGTTCCTTTTGTGATTTTAGGTGTTTGGAGAGTGAATTCTGGAAAAGAGGCTATTTTGGACGTTTTTTGAGCATAAAGTGAAGAAAACGACAAAGTACCAAAAATCCAAGCTGGAAATACAAGGTGACGGCGTCAAGGGTTTGCTCTTGACGGCGTCAGACAGGAAGAATAATTTACCGTAGCTGGTGACGGCGTCAGATGGAGTTATGACGGCGTCAAAGTGGCCAAGATTAATTTACCGAAGGTGGTGACGGCGTCACATAGGCCGTCACGATTGGATCTAGGGCGTCCGAGGAAGTGTATGGCGGCGAGTTGACGGCGTCAGATTTTACTCTTGACGCCGTCAGGACGATTTTCCTATATATAGTTTTCTAGTTTTTTCATTAAAAAAAAGAGAAGTTTTGGTGAAACCCTAAAGACGATTTTGGTGCCTCTTTTACAGGTTTTTCAAGGGTTCCAAACCCTTGGGACCTTGCATTGTAATTGAGATAAGTATACTCTTAATTCAATCAATATGTCTATGTGTTGGTTGTTTATCTTTTGTTCTTATCTTAATTCTACTATGCTAGGCTAGATCTCTCTTGTGTTTGCTTAGATCTAATGAAACCTAGATGTTGATTATGTGTTGATTACTTGTCTATTCTTGTTTTGAATGAATGATTTTATATGTTAGGCTTAAGAAAACTGGCAGATCTCCAAATGGTAACATGCTTGAACGTCTTAAGAAACATGAACCGAGGCGTACTAGGTCTTTATTGGTTGTATTTAATGCATGAGCCACTGTTTACAATCCCTATAGTTGTGCTGGGTCATGGTGTAGGAGGAGATAAGAGCTCATAGAGTTGGGGAGTTATGTATGCCACTCCACGAATGGTATTAAGGAATACAACCCGTCATTCATACAAGTGTAACAAGTAATTGACATGTAAAAGATATCTAGGGAGTAATGAAGTCTAAGTAAACACAATTTCTCCAATTACTGCTCATAACCTTAGTTTAATTAGTTTAATTTTATTTTTATTGTTTTATTTTGATTGCATCTTAGCTTTGGGTTAGTTGATTAGCAACTAATTCCGCCCACTCTTTCAAAACCCGAGATTTTAATTGCTTTCATAAAAATATAAAAATACAAAAATAATCATCTTTCATCTCTAGAACTTTTAATTAGGTTTTCTAATCCTAGCGACACTATTCCTAAGCTGAACGATCAATCCCCCGGTACTTGTCACTATACTATACTACAACGATCAGGTACACTGCCTGGTGGGGGTTGTAAGCCTCGCGAGATCCCTCGAGAGGTAAAGCAAGGTGCGATTCCCACGCATCAAGTTTTTGGCGCCGCAGCCTGGGGAATAGTTATTGTCTAGGTTAGAATTTCTTTTTATTAGGTCTACTTGCTAGATTCCTTTCTAGTAAGATTTTTTATTTTTATTTTTAGGTCTTCTTTAGTCTATCTTATTTCTTCGTGCTTTTGTTCGTAACTCTTTACCATCCGACATCATGGAAGGTGGTAACATCTTTGAACCCATCATCCTACCACAACAAAACCCACCATTAGAACCCCTTAGGCCCCGAACCTTAGGAGAGTATTCCCGACCTAGCCACCAAGGCTACCGAAACACCATTGAGCTCACCGGAGCCAATGTGACCCCCTTGCGATCCGACACCATCCGGTTGGTGCAAAGCGGATGTGCATTCCATGGACTTCGTTCCGAAGATCCAAACCAAAACCTTAAGGACTTCCTCAAAATCGTAGATTCCATAGACCTAGGTGTTGAAACTAGAGAGACTACCCGTTTACGCCTATTCCAATTCTCTCTACGGGATCAAGCTAGTCAATGGCTTGAGCGTTTACCCGCGGGATCCATCACCACATGGGATGATCTCACCACTCGTTTCCTTGCTCAATTTTTCCCACCGGGGAGAACTACTAAACTTAGGAATGACATCTTGATGTTCCAACAACGTCAAAATGAATCTCTTTATGAAGCATGGACTCGTTTCAAGGACTTACTCCAAAAAGTCCCTCATCATGGCATAGATTTGTGGCTCCAAGTCCAAATTTTTTATGACCATATCGATATCCCCACGAGGCGAACCATTGACCAATCGGCCGGTGGTAAGCTACGTGATCTTAGTGCGGAACAATCATGGGAACTCATAGAAGATCTTGCTCTCTATGACAACGAAAGTTGGAATGATCCTCGTGATTTGAACAAAACGGTCAAGGCAATATCTTTGCCTTCGAATAATTCAAGCACTCCTGACCGTAGGATCATAGAACTTGAGGACCAAGTCAAGTTTCTCATGAAATCTTACGAAGCTCCGAAGCATTCAAGCCAAGTGAACAAAATCACTTCTTCATGCGAATTATGTAGTGGTCCCCATGACACTCGTGATTGTATGGAACTCCCCGGAACAGCTTTTGCGGACTACGCATCCACGCGTACCGACGAAGCGGGAGATAAGTGGTACACTTTCAAGCCCGAGCCAAACACATATGGTGATTCATATAACCCCTCATGGAAAAATCACCCAAACCTTAGGTGGAAACAAAATCAACCAAATTCTTCCAATCCGCCTAATCGTTACCAATCAAACGGTCCACCATCCAACCGTACCTTCAACAACAATCCTTCTAACAACTATGGTAGTACCAACAATCTTGAAGGATTGATGTCGAAATTTATGGCATCTCAAGAAGCTCGCATAGCTAGGTTTGAAACCGAATTCAACCAACAACAAACGGAGATGACCAACAAGATCGACAACTTGTTGAAAGCCCTCAACAACCAAACATTAGCCACACCTAGGAAGGACACTAGGGACACCAATAGTGGAATCCAAGCTAAGGACCCCTCATCATCCAAACATGTCCACTTTGTCAATGTTGTCACCATTAAGCCGATAGATAGGGAGATAGAGGAGAGTGACAAAGATGAAGTTAGAGTAGAAGCCAATAGTGAGGATGAGAGTAGGGAAGTTGAGGTTAATAAGGATGAGGAATTAGAGGAGGTAGAACCTATAGAGGAATATTTTGATAAGTTGCCAACCAAGGAAGAACGGGAATACCATAAGTATTTATTCGATAGTCCCGAGACAACATATATCTTTGGCGATCCCCTGATCAAAATGGGAGACCCCTATAACATTAACATCCCATGCAATATCGGGCACATGCATGTATGGAAAGCTTACATAGACCCTAGATCCCCCGTGAACATCTTGTCTAGGACTTATTACAATTGGGTGATGAAGAAGCAACTCAATTTTAGGATAATGCCCGGTAAAAGTTGGATAAATAATTTTGCAGGAAGAGTTAAGGGAGTACATGTGATTATAGGGAACCTCACCTATGAGATTGATTTCATGATAGTGGAAGACACGCGTCCGGTGATAGATTCTTGCCTAAGTCAAATAATATTTGGGAAACCATTTGTTGAGGCCACTAGGATGAGTTATGATCCAACGTTAGGGATAGTTAGATTCAAGGAAGAGAATGATGAGGTTGCTTATCAAATGCCCTACAAGATTGAGCAATACCGCCTTCTCTCTAATTTCGAAAAGGAACGTAAGCAAGCGGCTTATTATAGGAATGATGAAGATAGACGTAGAGGAGTAGAGTATGTTAGAAATAGGATGCTTGGTTTCTACAAAGAATGCTTGCAACTAGGTCCGGAATACAAAACTGGTTTAGAAGACGACCTAGAGAATGGAACCAATGATGAAATCACGTAGTAACCCACGACTTTGAGTCTAGCTACAAGACTCGTAAATAAAGAAAAGCGCTTCTTGGGAGGCAACCCATGTTTTGTGTGATTTTAATTGTTTGATTGTTATTTGCTTCCGTATGCATGTTTTATTTTTATTGTTGGTTGATCATGTTTCTCAATTAAAATGTGAAATACTTTATTATGTTGTTTAGCCTAGTCTTAACTTCAACCTAAAGGTATTTTTGCAAAAGATAAGTGTAAGGGGAAACCCCAAATATGTTTTTAAGAAACAAACCGATCATGATTATCCACAATATTTAATGAACATGTATATTCGTATTTGTTAGAGTCAAATGCTTGTATTGAGTCGTAATGAAGTTTTGCAGGATTTTCCAGGAAGTAGGACAAAGTTTTTCCAAAAATTTTCCGGAAACTTAACATAAAGATTTCTGCAGGTCCATTCTGACGGCGTCAGGGCATTGCTCTTGACGGCGTCAGGAGTCAAAAATCTGGAAATTTTACCGGTTTTGTTTTTCTAACGGAGTCTTATAGTTTTTGTGAATTATTAAGTTTTATAATCTCCAGGAAATCTGCAAACTTCATTCCACAAGCATTATATCTTATTTTGTTTTCTAGGATTTAGTAACTTATATAGGATGCCGCCGATTTTACGCGAGGTTGCCTTGTCTACTTTTGTCAGGATTTACAGGTTATTTGTGACAAGAAGATGATTTATATTCTGGAAGGGAAGCTTTGATTGTTCATTTTCTTGGAGGAAGATTTAACCTGGCCAACTAAAATCCATACCGAGCGAATCAGGGGAGTATTTGATTTCATTCTCTTTACTTTTTAACTTTTACATTTTTTACTTGAACATTGGGGACAATGTTCATCTTAAGTGTAAGGGGAGGGTAAAAAGATGATACCTTACATATGCACTTTCGCTTGAGTTTGTTTTGTTTGATAGTAAATGTGTAATAAAACTATGAGAAATACTTGTTAGTGTAATTTTAGCGCCAAATTTAAAATTTTTTACAACATTTAGGAGTGAAACTTTAGCCATAGCAAGCATCTCATGGATAGGAGGTTGTATGACTAGCACGTAACCGTATATTCAGAAAAATTTTTCACCCAAAAATGTGAGGTTCGCCTTTAGATTTGATAGGAAAAGCATTCATTATTAGTGCTTATGAGTGTACCGGTAGCATTTAGATTCTAGAACTTGCGTTAGTGATGCATCCCGAGACCGCTAGTGAGACTACATTCGTGTGGTAGGATTTACTACATGATAAGAGGCATTAGGATCACCCTTGTGTTAAACCCGTATTATAATTACTTGACCATTTAAGTCATATTACTTGGCTAGTTAAGTCAACTAATTTTTCCCACACCCTTTGCGTTGTACTCATTTTTAGTACACGATACCCCTAGTACACCCCTCCGAGCCTATCTTTTCGTTTCTAACTTTAAGCATTTTACTTAAAGGAAGAATTTGTTACACCCCACTTAAATGTACACCCAAATCGCCTTAGCCTTCCGTGTATGCGCTCATTTTTAGTGCATTATTGTTATTTGTTAAACCCTAAGTTAACTTTCTAATTGATTACATGGTTGCTAAGTCGAGTCATATCCTTGTACATATTGTTTTGGGACGATTGGGACTCATGGGTAAGTACTTATTTTATGGAGTAATGGGGAAGGACATCACTTATTACCCCCATACGTGCGTTAATCTTAAAAGTGCTCCAAGTGTTTTGATTTTCTTAATTCGAGTCATTAGATTAGTTAAATGTAAAGTATGTAAAGATTCAAGTGTAAGGGGAATTCTCATCCCCTATGATGTATTATTTTGGATGGTAGGGTAAGAGTGTATGCAAAAAAAAAAAAAAAAAAAAAAAAAAAAAAAAAAAAAAAAAAAAAAAATCGAAAAAAATCGAAAAAATCAAGAAAAAGAAAAAAAAATAGAAAAGAAGAAGAGAAAAAAACATACGGACTACCATCCCGTTTTTATTTTATGTTCATTTTATGTTTTTTGTTATTTTTCATTTATTAGCTTAAGTCGAGTCTAGTCTTGGCTTAGCAACGTCATCTTGTACATGTAATTTACTAAGATTGTTAACTCGCCACCAGTAAAATTCTCTTTATCCAACAAGACCGTGTAATTCATATCCCTACACCTAACGATATAACCCTTTAAAAAGACCTCTTTGATAGTTTATCCTAGGTGCTTACGCCATGTGGTGGAGGTTTGATCCTTTCCCAAGCCTATGGTAATCTATTTTGCTATGACAGGTAGTGAGAGATATCTTCCATTTCCATAATGTTATATTACTGTATTACACCCGAGAGATGTGAGTATCTAAACACTATTTGTGAGGTGCTTGTGTATGACCTCCGTGCTTGTCTATTGGTCTTTAGTGGAATGATTATTTGTTGTAATTACTTTTATATTAGTGTTAAATGACCCCTAACTTGTCTTTTGAGTAGAATAAAAGCTCACTTGCTTGAAGACAAGCAAATCTCAAGTGTAAGGGTATATGATGAGGTGAAAAATGATCCGTTTTTAGGGGGTCATTTAAGCCCGAATCCGAATTTATTTGATCAAATATTGCCCTAAATCGTTCCTTTTGTGATTTTAGGTGTTTGGAGAGTGAATTCTGGAAAAGAGGCTATTTTGGACGTTTTTGGAGCATAAAGTGAAGAAAACGACAAAGTACCAAAAATTCAACCTGGAAATACAAGGTGACGGCGTCAAGGGTTTGCTCTTGACGGCGTCAGACAGGAAGAATAATTTACCGTAGCTGGTGACGGCGTCAGATGGAGTTATGACGGCGTCAAAGTGGCCAAGATTAATTTACCGAAGGTGGTGACGGCGTCACATAGGCCGTCACGATTGGATCTAGGGCGTCCGAGGAAGTGTATGGCGGCGAGTTGACGGCGTCAGATTTTACTCTTGACGCCGTCAGGACGATTTTCCTATATATAGTTTTCTAGTTTTTTCATTAAAAAAAAGAGAAGTTTTGGTGAAACCCTAAAGACGATTTTGGTGCCTCTTTTACAGGTTTTTCAAGGGTTCCAAACCCTTGGGACCTTGCATTGTAATTGAGATAAGTATACTCTTAATTCAATCAATATGTCTATGTGTTGGTTGTTTATCTTTTGTTCTTATCTTAATTCTACTATGCTAGGCTAGATCTCTCTTGTGTTTGCTTAGATCTAATGAAACCTAGATGTTGATTATGTGTTGATTACTTGTCTATTCTTGTTTTGAATGAATGATTTTATATGTTAGGCTTAAGAAAACTGGCAGATCTCCAAATGGTAACATGCTTGAACGTCTTAAGAAACATAAACCGAGGCGTACTAGGTCTTTATTGGTTGTATTTAATGCATGAGCCACTGTTTACAATCCCTATAGTTGTGCTGGGTCATGGTGTAGGAGGAGATAAGAGCTCATAGAGTTGGGGAGTTATGTATGCCACTCCACGAATGGTATTAAGGAATACAACCCGTCATTCATACAAGTGTAACAAGTAATTGACATGTAAAAGATATCTAGGGAGTAATGAAGTCTAAGTAAACACAATTTCTCCAATTACTGCTCATAACCTTAGTTTAATTAGTTTAATTTTATTTTTATTGTTTTATTTTGATTGCATCTTAGCTTTGGGTTAGTTGATTAGCAACTAATTCCGCCCACTCTTTCAAAACCCGAGATTTTAATTGCTTTCATAAAAATATAAAAATACAAAAATAATCATCTTTCATCTCTAGAACTTTTAATTAGGTTTTCTAATCCTAGCGACACTATTCCTAAGCTGAACGATCAATCCCCCGGTACTTGTCACTATACTATACTACAACGATCAGGTACACTGCCTGGTGGGGGTTGTAAGCCTCGCGAGATCCCTCGAGAGGTAAAGCAAGGTGCGATTCCCACGCATCAAGTTTTTGGCGCCGCAGCCTGGGGAATAGTTATTGTCTAGGTTAGGATTTCTTTTTATTAGGTCTACTTGCTAGATTCCTTTCTAGTAAGATTTTTTATTTTTATTTTTAGGTCTTCTTTAGTCTATCTTATTTCTTCGTGCTTTTGTTCGTAACTCTTTACCATCCGACATCATGGAAGGTGGTAACATCTTTGAACCCATCATCCCACCACAACAAAACCCACCATTAGAACCCCTTAGGCCCCGAACCTTAGGAGAGTATTCCCGACCTAGCCACCAAGGCTACCGAAACACCATTGAGCTCACCGGAGCCAATGTGACCCCCTTGCGATCCGACACCATCCGGTTGGTGCAAAGCGGATGTGCATTCCATGGACTTCGTTCCGAAGATCCAAACCAACACCTTAAGGACTTCCTCAAAATCGTAGATTCCATAGACCTAGGTGTTGAAACTAGAGAGACTACCCGTTTACGCCTATTCCAATTCTCTCTACGGGATCAAGCTAGTCAATGGCTTGAGCGTTTACCCGCGGGATCCATCACCACATGGGATGATCTCACCACTCATTTCCTTGCTCAATTTTTCCCACCGGGGAGAACTACTAAACTTAGGAATGACATCTTGATGTTCCAACAACGTCAAAATGAATCTCTTTATGAAGCATGGACTCGTTTCAAGGACTTACTCCAAAAAGTCCCTCATCATGGCATAGATTTGTGGCTCCAAGTCCAAATTTTTTATGACCATATCGATATCCCCACGAGGCGAACCATTGACCAATCGGCCGGTGGTAAGCTACGTGATCTTAGTGCGGAACAATCATGGGAACTCATAGAAGATCTTGCTCTCTATGACAACGAAAGTTGGAATGATCCCCGTGATTTGAACAAAACGGTCAAGGCAATATCTTTGCCTTCGAATAATTCAAGCACTCCCGACCGTAGGATCATGGAACTTGAGGACCAAGTCAAGTTTCTCATGAAATCTTACGAAGCTCCGAAGCATTCAAGCCAAGTGAACAAAATCACTTCTTCATGCGAATTATGTAGTGGTCCCCATGACACTCGTGATTGTATGGAACTCCCCGGAACAGCTTTTGCGGACTACGCATCCACGCGTACCGACGAAGCGGGAGATAAGTGGTACACTTTCAAGCCCGAGCCAAACACATACGGTGATTCATATAACCCCTCATGGAAAAATCACCCAAACCTTAGGTGGAAACAAAATCAACCAAATTCTTCCAATCCGCCTAATCGTTACCAATCAAACGGTCCACCATCCAACCGTACCTTCAACACATAATTAACATCTAGGTTTCAACACATAATTAACATCTAGGTTTCATTAGATCTAAGCAAACACAAGATAGATCTAGCCTAGCATGATGGAATTAAGACAAGAACAAGATATAGACAACCAACGCATAGACATATTGATTGAATTAAAAGAACACTTATCTTAATTGCACATGAAAGGTATCAAGGGGTTGGAACCCTTGAAAAACCTGTAAAATTCGACCAAAATCGTACTTAGGGTTTCTCCCAAACCTTCTCTCTTTAATGTGTAAAAATTAGAAAACTATATATAGGAAAAGGGGTCTGACGGTGTCAAGACCAATCTTGTGACGCCGTCACCACGCCGCCAAAACTCTTCTCGGACTGCCTTGATCTACATTTGACGCCGTCAAGACTTAATCATTTCCAGGCCGTCATGACTTTTACTCTTGACGCCCTATTTCGTGACGCCTTCAAATCTGTACTGGATCGTCATGGAATTTTGCTCTTGACGCCGTCAGGGAGTTGCTCTTGACGCCGTCACCTACTGTTCCCAGCAAGGAAAATTAAGACTTTGGCATTTTCTTCACTTTTATGCTCCAAAAACGTCCGAATTGCTTCCTTTTCCAGATTTCACTCCCAAAGTACCTAAAATCACAAAAGGAACGATTTAGGGCAATATTTGATCAAATAAATTCGAATTCCGGCTTAAATGACCCCCTAAAAACGGATCATTTTTCGCCTCATCAATTATGCATCTAAGGGTGTGACTAACTTAATTGAATGTCAAGTTATAAATAAAGCTAAGTCTGGTGTTGGATACAAATCTGTTCCTCCACCATATAGAGGTATTCCTACACCCCCAGGAATTGACCTAGAACACACAGGCTTACTAGAATTTCAACTACCTGAATTAAAATATGGTGTTCAACCAAAATCTAATGTAGTTGATAATGAACCTTTGAAAGAAAGTGAAAGTTTAAGTAAAACTTCACTTCCTAAGGACAAGGTGTGTTCTTGTAGAAAGTCAGATGGTCCAATCATTGAGGACTCAACATCTGATGATAAAAAGTTTAAACAGGTTATGTCTAAACCTGAAGTGATTAAGAAAGCAGGAACAAGTGTTCCTAAGATAGTCAAACATAGTACTGAAAAGCCTAAAAACAATGTTAAACATGTTAGGCAACCAGTAAGATATTGTGAACAATATAGAACCATAAACAAGCCTAGAGGCAACCAAAGGAATTGGTATAGTCTCAAATCTCTCCAACAAAGAGATAACAAAGCTTGTTACACATGTGGTAGTTTTGACCATCTTGCAGCTTTCTGTAATCAATGGGTATATGAGTATACAAACAATAGGGTGAATCTAAAAAGGCAAACACCTAAAAGTCACTCTAACTTTACTAGAACAAAACCCAAAACAGTTTCAGTTCCTGCTGATAGGAAAATGGTTTCTGCTGACAGACCATATATGACTGTTTACCCAAAAACAACAGTTAAAAATGCTAAAACAACTTTCAAATATGCATTAAATGTTGTTAAAAGACCCATTTTAACAAAGGCAGTAGTCCAAAAACAAGTTTGGAAACCAAAGGATACAACTGCAAAGCCATCAGTTTCTGCTGATAGCCAAACAGTTCATATCACTGCTAAGGGAAACAGGGCAAATGCTGTTAAGGCCTCAGCATGTTAGATTCTTAAATCCAATGTTGCATCAACAATTCTCAAAAGATTACATCCCATTGATGCAAGAGGCGGATCCAAGTCAGAAATGGTTTCGATCCCAAAACAAAACTAATTCCTTTATTTTTGTGTAGGGACATTCCTCAGCAGATACTGAAGATCAAGGATTCTCAGATAATGGATGTTCAAGGCACATGACAGGCAACAAGTCTTATCTCTCAAATTTCCAATCAGTAGATGGAGGCTATGTTACCTTTGGAGGAGGAATTAGAGGTAAAATTACTGGTAAAGGTACTATTAAAACCGGTAAATTAGATTTTGAAGATGTGTACTATGTGCAAGAGCTTAAGTATAATCTTTTTAGTGTCTCACAAATGTGTGACAAAAAGAACAAAGTTCTCTTTACTGACACCGAATGTCTTGTATTTTCTTCTGATTTTAAGATGCCTGATGAAAGTCAAGCACTTCTTAGAATTCCAAGAAAAGGCAACATGTACAGTGTTGATATGAAGAAAATTGTTCCAAAAGATTCTCTTACTTGTCTTATTGCTAAGGCCACATTGGATGAATCTATGAAATGACATAGGAGGCTTGGTCATATTAACTTCAAAACCATAAATAAGATTGTCAAAGATGGTTTGGTAAGAGGTTTACCTCAAAAATGATTTGAAAATGATTAAACATGCATTGCTTGTCTTAAAGGCAAACAACATAAAGCCACTTGTAAGCCCAAAATTTTTAACTCTATCAATCAATCATTGTTTATGCTGCATATGGACTTATTTGGTCCTACAAATGTTAGAAGTTTGTTGCATAAGTGATATTGTCTAGTTATTACTGATGACTTTAGTAGATTTACATGGGTATTCTTTTTAGGTACTAAGGATGAGACTTCTAGCATCCTTAAGACCTTCATTACAGAGATAGAAAACCTAGTAAGCAAAAGAGTAAAAGTCATTAGATGTGATAATGGGACATAATTTAAGAATAGAGTTATGGATGATTTCTGCAAAGAAAAAGGTATTAAAAGAGAATTTAGTGTTGCAAGAACTCCACAACAGAATGGAGTTGCTGAAAGGAAAAATAGAACACTAATAGAAGTTGCCAGAACTATGTTAGTTGACTCTAAGTTTCCTATAACTTTTTGGGTAGAAGCAGTCAACACTGCTTGCTATGTTCAAAATAGAGTTTTAGTTGTAAAACCTCACAATAAGACATCATATGAACTTTTAAGAGGTAGAACTCCTGAACTAGGATTTCTTAGACCTTTTGGATGTCATGTGACAATTCTTAATACCTTAGACCATCTTGGAAAGTTTGATGGTAAAGCAGATGAAGGATTCTTAGTTGGATATTCTATTAATAGCAAAGCATTCAGAGTATACAACATGAGAACTAGAAGAGTAGAAGAAAATCTACATGTGAAGTTTTTGGAAAATAAAACCAATGTAGAAGGTCAAGGTCCCAAATGGCTATTTGATCTTGAATCTCTATCCAAATCAATGAATTATGTGCCTTTTGTTGCAGAAACTAATGAATTTTCAGGTTCACAAACTGCTGATGCAACAAATGGAGAAAGATTAGAGAATGAGGCAAATCAAGATTATGTGATAATGCCAATATGGACAAATACAAGTGTGGATTCAACTTCAATAAATGGTGAATCTTCTTCTGGAAATTCTAAAGAAGATGTTGAAGATCAATATATGGAAGAAGGAGCTAAGGAACAAGAGTTTCAAGTCAGAAGTAACACTGCTGTTTTTGCTGATAAGCAAATCGTTCCCGCTGATGAGCAAAATGTTTCTGCTGATGGACCATCAGAAGAAACACAAGCAAATCTCTCAAAAAATGAGGTGGATTTCAACAACCTTCCACCTGATTATCAAGTTCTTTCTACTCCACACTCAAGGATTCACAAAGTTCACTCCCTGGACAATGTGATTGGAGATGTACAATCAGGAGTAAAGACAAGGCAATAATTGATGTTTTCAGATCAACAAGGGCTTCTTGATGCCCTTTATGCTTCAAAACTGCATGAGTTTTCAAACTCTTGCTTATTTGTATGTTTTCTCTCACAAGATGAACCAAAGTATATTCATAAAGCCCTAGAGAATTCAAGCTGGTTGGAGGCTATGCAAGAGGAGCTTCTTCAGTTTAAGATTCAAAAGGTATGGGTGCTAGTTGATTTACCAAGTGGTGTAAGAGTAATTGACACTAGATGGGTTTTTAGGAATAAAAGGGATGAAAGGGGCATAGTGATAAGAAATAAAGCTAGATTAGTAGCTCAAGGGTACACACAAGAAGAAGGGATAGACTATGAAGAAGGTTTTGCTCCAGTAGCAAGGATTGAAGCCATTAGACTCTTTTTGGCTTATGCTTCATTTATGGGATTCACAGTTTATCAAATGGATGTCAAGAGTGCTTTCTTATATGGTACTATTGAAGAGGAGGTGTATGTCTCACAACCTCCTGGTTTTGTTGATCCTGACCATCCAGACAAAGTGTACAAGGTTGTTAAAGCTCTATATGGCCTACATCAGGCACCAAGAGCTTGGTATGAAACACTGGCTTCCTACTTAATTTCAAATGGATTTCAAAGAGGCAAGATTGATCAGACACTTTTCACCAAGAAGCATAAGAAGGATCTTTTGCTAGTTCAAGTGTATGTGGATGATATCATCTTTGGATCTACAAGGAAGGAGATGTGTTTGGAGTTTGAGAAACTTATGCACAATAAGTTTCAGATGAGTTCCATGGGGGAACTTACATTCTTTTTGGGTCTGCAGGTTAAACAATCAAGAGAAGGAATCTTTATTAGTCAAGACAAATATGTTGTAGAGATTCTTAGAAAGTTTCAATTTGCTGATTCCAAAATAGCAAGCACACCAATGGATCCTGAGAAGCCACTTCTTAAAGATGTAGAAGGAACTAATGTGGATGTACACACATACAGATCTATGATAGGTTCTTTGATGTATCTCATATCATCTAGACCTGATATCATGTTCTCTGTTTATGCTTGTGCAAGATATCAAGTAACTCCTAAGGTTTCTCATTTAACAACAGTCAAGAGAATTTTTAGATATCTCAAGGGTCAACCTAGGTTGGGTCTGTGGTATTCTAAGGAGTCATCTTTTGAGTTGGTAGCATACTCAGATAGTGATTATGCTGGTGCTAGCTTGGACAGAAAGTCAACAACTGGAGGATGTCAATTCCTTGGGTGTAGACTTATCTCATGGCAGTGTAAGAAGCAGACAATGGTGGCTACTTCAACAACTGAAGCTGAATATGTAGCTGATGCAAATTGTTGTGGTCAAGTCCTATGGCTTCAAAACCAACTTCTTGACTATGGGTACAATTTCTTACATACCATTATTCATATTGATAGTAGTAGTACAATTTGCATTATTAAAAATCCAGTGCAACATTCTAAAACAAAACACATTGAAATAAGACATCATTTTATTAGAGATTGCAATGAAAAGAGGTTAATTCAAGTAATGAAAATTGCTTCAGAACAAAACTTTGCAGATCTTCTTACAAAAGCTTTTGATGTTGGAAGATTTCAGTACTTGGTAGCAGGTATTGGAATGCTTAATCTTTAAATTTTTCAAAATAATGTGTTCTTGTATATAGATTTTGTTAATGCATCCAACTTTGTCATCTAAAACTACTATTACCAATTTAAAAGTTATTCATACAGTTAGTCCTATGCATAATTCTAATTCACAACAAGTACTTTGTACTTTGTTCTTTTGGTTTTAGACTAACAATTTCAGGTATGAATGTTTGAGCTCAAAGGCTATTTCAAGTGAAATCTATGATCATTGCTGCTGAATGCTGATCATTGCTGCTGATATAATAGGTTCATGATAGAAAGAGTTTGGGATTTCAAAACTCCTTAAAACTTCTTTCTTGGAACCTGATTATGATGTTTCACATTGAATTGATGATTTAGTTGATCAGTTAATAACTGATACAACTCACTTTCTATCATTTTATACTCTCAAGTATAATGTGACTAATCTATGGATATCTGATAGAAAGAACAGCTAGCAAAAGTGAATCTAACACTTGTGTTAGAGGTAACAAATGCCACGAGCTGGAAACCCTGTAAAGAAAGCCTTTTGAATAGGTTTATCTGTACACAGGCAGTTATTTATAACTGAAAACATTGGTTCTCATACAACCAGAGGTTGCTTTAAACCAAAATTTTGATTAAGTGTTAGTTACCACACTTAATTCCTTCAAAATGGTTAGAAGCAGTATGATTTTTTATCATAAAATGATGTTCATACTGCTAAGTCAAATATTTCTTAAAAAGGATTTTCAAAGAGACTCAGAAAATCATCTTATGATGGATTATGAGTCAATGCTCAGTGATTCACCACTCATAGGAGGTTACACACCTAGAAGTGATGAGGGCAGTATTTAAACTCTTAAGGAATTGATGGCTTCATGTACAAATTGTCTGAAAACATGGATATTGCTAGATCAGATGATATGATATGATTGTGAGAGATCTTCCAAACAGGGGAGGAAATTGCTCAAGAGAGAAATAAATCTCAGGGGAGGTTACAAAAAGCCCTTTAAAAGGAAGATTATCCAAAGAAAAAGAAGGAAAAGATAAGAGCATACAAGACGATGACATGGTTTCTACTGATAAAGAACAAGAACAAAGCTGATAGGAGAAAGTTCTATCTAGATCAAAAGATGAAAGGTTTCAAATTCAGTTCACTACTGATGAGGCGAAAAATGATCCGTTTTTAGGGGGTCATTTAAGCCCGAATCCGAATTTATTTGATCAAATATTGCCCTAAATCGTTCCTTTTGTGATTTTAGGTACTTGGAGAGTGAATTCTGGAAAAGAAGCCATTTTGGACGTTTTTGGAGCATAAAAGTGAAGAAAACGGCAAAGTCTCAATTTTCCATGCTGGGAACAGTACATGAAGGCGTCAAGAGTAATTCCCTGACGGCGTCAAACATCAAGAATTAAAATCCGTAGTTCATGAAGGCGTCAAGAGTGTTCCTGACGGCGTCAAAGTCCCAAGAATAAAATACCGTAGTTGATAACGGCGTCACGCAGGCCGTCAGAAGTAGATCAAGGCCGTCCGAGAAAGTATTTGGCGGCGAGATGACAGCGTCACACCATTGCTCTTGACGCCGTCACCCCGATTTTCCTATATATAGTTTTCTAGTTTTTTCACATAAAGAGAGAAGTTTTGGAGAAACCCTAAAGACGAATTTGGTGGAACTTTTACAGGTTTTTCAAGGGTTCCAAACCCTTGATACCTTGCATTGTAATTGAGATAAGTGTGCTTCTAATTCAATCAATATGTCTATGTGTTGGTTGTCTATATCATGTTCTTATCTTAATTCCATTATGCTAGGCTAGATCTCTTTTGTGTTTGCTTAGATCTAATGAAACCTAGATATTGATTATGTGTTGATTACTTGTTTATTCTTGTCTTGGATGAATGATTTTATATGTTAGGCTTAAGAAAACTGGCAGATCTCCAAATAGTAACATGCTTGAACGTCTTAAGAAACATGAACCGAGGCGTACTAGGTCTTTATTGGTTGTATTTAATGCATGAGCCACTGTTTACAATCCCTATAGTTGTGCTGGGTCATGGTGTAGGAGGAGATAAGAGCTCATAGAATTGGGGAGTTATGTATGCCACCCCATGAATGGTATTAAGGAATACAATCCGTCATCCATGCAATTATAACAAGTAATTAACGTGTAAAAGATATCTAGGGAGTAGTGAAATCTAAGTAAACACATTTTCTCCAATTACTGCTCACAACCTTAGTTTAATTAATTTATTTTCATTTTTAGTATTTTATTTTGACTATATCTTAGTTTTGGGTTAGTTGAATAGCAACTAATTCCGCCCACTCTTTCAAAACCCGAGATTTTATTTGCTTTCATAAAAATATAAAAACACAAAAATAATCATCCCTCACCTTTAGAACTAGTAATTTAGGCTTTCTAATCCTAGCGACACTATTCCTAAGCTGAACGATCAATCCCCCGGTACTAGTCACTATACTATACTACAACGATCAGGTACACTGCCTGGTGGGGGTTGTAAGCTTCTCGAGATCCCTCGAGAGGTAAAGCCTGTTGCGATTCCCACGCATCAAGTTTTTGGCGCCGCAGCCCGGGGAATAGTTATTGTCTAGGTTAGGATTTCTTTTTATTAGGTCTACTTGCTAGATTCCTTTCTAGTAAGATTTTATTTTTATTTTTAGGTTTTCTTTAGTCTATCTTATTTCTTCGTGCCTTTGTTCGTAACTCTTTACCATCCGACATCATGGAAGGTGGTAACATCTTTGAACCCGTCATCCCACCACAACAAAACCCACCACTTGAACCCCTTAGGCCCCGAACCTTAGGAGAGTATTCCCGACCTAGCCACCAAGGCTACCGAAACACCATTGAGCTCATCGGAGCCAATGTGACCCCCTTACGATCCGACACCATCCGGTTGGTGCAAAGCGGATGTGCATTCCATGGACTTCGTTCCGAAGATCCAAACCAACATCTTAAGGACTTTCTCAAAATCGTAGATCCCATAGACCTAGGTGTTGAAACTAGAGAGACTACCCGTTTACGCCTATTCCAATTCTCTCTACGGGATCAAGCTAGTCAATGGCTTGAGCGTTTACCCATGGGATCCATCACCACATGGGATGATCTCACCACTCGTTTCCTTGCTTAATTTTTCCCACCGGGGAGAACTACTAAGCTTAGAAATGACATCTTGATGTTCCAACAACGTCAAAATGAATCTCTTTATGAAGCATGGACTCGTTTTAAGGACTTACTCCAAAAAGTCCCTCATCATGGCATAGATCTTTGGCTCCAAGTCCAAATCTTTTATGACCATATCGACATCTCCACGAGGCGAGCCATTGACCAATCGGCCGGTGGTAAGCTACGTGATCTTAGTGCGGAACAATCATGGGAACTCATAGAAGATCTTGCTCTCTATGACAACGAAAGTTGGAATGATCCCCGTGATTTGAACAAAACGGTCAAGGCAATATCTTTGCCTTCGAACAATTCTAGCACTCCCGACCGTAGGATCATGGAACTTGAAGACCAAGTCAAGTTTCTCATGAAATCTTACGATGCTCCTAAGCCTTCAAGCCAAGTGAACAAAATCACTTCTTCATGCGAATTATGTAGTGGTCCCCATGACACTCGTGATTGTGTGGAACTCCCCGGAATAGCTTTTGCGGACTACGCATCCACGCGTACCGACGAAGCGGGAGATAAGTGGTACACTTTCAAGCCCGAGCCAAACCCTTACGGTGATTCATACAACCCCTCCTGGAAAAATCACCCAAACCTTAGGTGGAAACAAAATCAACCCAATTCCTCCAATCCGCCTAACCGTTACCAACCAACCGGTCCACCATCCAACCGTACTTTCAACAACAATCCTTCTAACAACTTTGGTAGTACCAACAATCTTGAAGGATTGATGTCAAAGTTCATGGCATCTCAAGAAGCCCGCATAGCTAGGTTTGAAACCGAATTCAACCAACAACAAACGGAGATGACCAACAAGATTGACAACTTGTTGAAAGCCCTCAACAACCAAGCCTTAATCACACCTAGGAAGGACACTAGGGACACCATTAGTGGAACCCAAATTAAGGACCCCTCATCATCCAAACATGTCCACTTTGTCAATGTTGTCACCATTAAGCCGATAGATAAAGAGATAGAGGAGAGTGACAAGGATGAAGTTAGAGTAGAAGCCGATAGTAAGGATGAGAGTAGGGAAGTTGAGAAGGATGAGGAATTAGAGGAGGTAGAACCTATGGAAGAAAACTTTGATAAGTTGCCAACCAAGGAAGAACGGGAATACCATAAGGATTTATTCGATGATCCCGAGACACCATATATCCTTGGTTCACCCCTTATTAAAGTAGGTGATCCCTCTAACATCAACATACCATGCAATATTGGGCATTTGCATGTGTGGAAGGCTTACATCGATCTTAGATCTCCGATAAACATCATGACTAGGACCTACTATAATTGGGTGATGAAGAAGCAACTTGAATGTAGGATAATGCCTATCACGAATTGGATGAGTAATTTTGTAGGGAGAGTAAAGGGATTACACGTATTGGTAGGAAACTTTATTTATGTTACCGACTTTATGATCGTAGAGGATATTCGTCCGGTGATTGATGCTTGCCTAAGTCAAATAGTATTCGGAAAACCATTTGTTGAGGCCACTAGGATGAGTTATGATCCGACTTTAGGGATAGTTAGATTCAAGAAAGAGAATGATGAGGTTGCTTATCAAATGCCCTACAAGATCGAACAATACCGCCGTCTCTCTAATTTCGAAAAGGAACATAAGCAAGCGGCTTATTATAGGAATGAAGAGGATAGACGTAGAGGAGTAGAGTATGTTAGAAATAGGATGCTTGGTTTCTACAAAGAATGCTTGCAACTAGGTCCGGAATACAAAACTGGTTTAGAAGACGACCTAGAGAGTGGAACCAATGATGAGATCACGTAGTAACCCATGACTTTGAGTCTAGCTACAAGACTCGTAAATAAAGAAAAGCGCTTCTTGGGAGGCAACCCATGTTTTGTGTGATTTTATTTGTTTGATTGTTATTTGCTTCCGTATGCATGTTTAATTTTTATTGTTGGTTGATCATGTCTCTAAATTAAAATGTGGAAATACTTTACTATGTTGTTTGGCCTAGTCTTAACTCCAACCTAAAAGTATTTTTTTGCAAAAGATAAGTGTAAGGGGAAACCCCAAATATGTTTTCAAGAAACAAACCGATCATGATTCTCCACAATATTAAATGAGCATGTATATTCATATTTGTTAGAGTCAAATGCTTGTATTGAGTCATAATGAAGTTTTGCAGGATTTTCCAGGAAGTAGGACCAAGTTTTTCTAGAAATTTTCCGGAAACTTAACATAAGAATTTCTGCAGGTCCATTCTGACGGCGTCAGAGGTTTACTCTTGACGGCGTCAGGAGTTAAAATCTGGAAATTTAACCGGTTTTGTTTTTCTAACGGAGTCTTATGGTTTTTGTGAATTATTAAGTTTTATAATCTCCAGGAGATCTGCAAACTTCATTCCACAAGCATTATATCTTATCTTGTTTTCTATGATTTAGTAACTTATATAGGATGCCGCCGATTTTACGCGAGGTTGTCTTGTCTATTTTTTGTCAGGATTTACAGGTTATGTTCGACAAGAAGATGATTTATATTCTGGAAGGGAAGCTTTGATTGTTCATTTTCTTGGAGGAAGATCTAACCTGGCCACCTTATTATCCATACCGAGCGAATCAGGGGAGTATTTGACTTCATTCTTTTTACTTTTTAACTTTTACATTCTTTACTTGAACATTGGGGACAATGTTCATCTTAAGTGTAAGGGGAGGGTAAAAAGATGATACCTTACATATGCACTTTCGCTTGAGTTTGTTTTGTTTGATAGTAGATGTGTAATAAAACTATGAGAAATACTTGTTAGTGTAATTTTAGCGCCAAATTTAAAATTTTTTACAACATTTAGGAGTGAAACTTTAGCCATAGCAAGCGTCTCATGGATAGGAGATTGTATGACTAGCACATAACCGTATATTCAGAAAAATTTTCCACCCAAATATGTGAGGTTCGCCTTTAGATTTGATAGGAAAAGCATTCATTATTAGTACTTATGAGTGTACCGGTAGCATTTAGATTCTAGAACTTGCGTTAGTGATGCATCCCGAGACCGCTAGTGAGACTACATTCGTGTGGTAGGATTTACTACATGATAAGAGGCATTAGGATCACCCTTGTGTTAAACCCGTATCATAATTACTTGACCATTTAAGTCATATTACTTGGCTAGTTAAGTCAACTAATTTTTCCCACACCCTTAGCGTTGTACTCATTTTTAGTACACGATACCCCTAGTACACCCCTCCGAGCCTATCTTTTCGTTTCTAACTTTAAGCATTTTACTTAAAGGAAGAATTTGTTACACCCCATTTAAATGTACACCCAAATCGCCTTAGCCTTCCGTGTATGCGCTCATTTTTAGTGCATTATTGTTATTTGTTAAACCCTAAGTTAACTTTCTAATTGATTACATGGTTGCTAAGTCGAGTCATATCCTTGTACATATTGTTTTGGGACGATTGGGACTCATGGGTAAGTACTTATTTATGGAGTAATGGGGAAGAACATAATATTATTACCCCCATACGTACGTTAATCTTAAAAGTGCTCCAAGTGTTTTGATTTTCTTAATTCGAGTCATTAGAATTGTTTAATGTAAAGTATGTAAAGATTCAAGTGTAAGGGGAATTCCCATTCCCTATGATGTATTATTTTGGATGGTAGGGTAAGAGTGTATGCAAAAAAAAAAAAAAAAAAAAAAAAAAAAAAAAAAAAAAAAAAAAAAACATACGGACTACCATCCCTTTTCATTCTATATTCATTTTATGTTTTTGTTATTTCTCATTTATTAGCTTAAGTCGAGTCTAGTCTTGGCTTAGCAACGCCATATTGTACATGTAATTAACCAAGATTGTTAACTCGCCACCAGTAAAACTTCCTTTATCCAACAAAACCGTGTAATTCATATCCCTATACCTAACGTTACAACCCTTTAAAAGACCTCTTTGATAGTTTATCCTAGGTGCTTACGCCATGTGGTGGAGGTTTGATCCTTTCCCAAGCCTATGGTAATCTATTTTGCTATGACAGGTAGTGAGAGATATCTTCCATTTCCATAATGTTATATTACTTTATTACACCCGAGAGATGTGAGTATCTAAACACTATTTGTGAGGTGCTAGTGTATGACCTCCGTGCTTGTCTATTGGTCTTTAGTGGAACGATTATTTGTTGTAATTACTTTTATATTAGTGTTAAATGACCCCTAACTTGTCTTTTGAGTAGAATAAAAGCGCATTTACTTGAGGACAAGCAAATCTCAAGTGTAAGGGTATATGATGAGGCGAAAAATGATCCGTTTTTAGGGAGTCATTTAAGCCCGAATCCGAATTTATTTGATCAAATATTGCCCTAAATCGTTCCTTTTGTGATTTTAGGTACTTGGAGAGTGAATTCTGGAAAAGAAGCCATTTTGGACGTTTTTGGAGCATAAAAGTGAAGAAAACGGCAAAGTCTCAATTTTCCATGCTGGGAACAGTACATGAAGGCGTCAAGAGTAATTCCCTGACGGCGTCAAACATCAAGAATTAAAATCCGTAGTTCATGAAGGCGTCAAGAGTGTTCCTGACGGCGTCAAAGTCCCAAGAATAAAATACCGTAGTTGATGACGGCGTCACGCAGGCCGTCAGAAGTAGATCAAGGCCGTCCGAGGAAGTATTTGGCAGCGAGATGACGGCGTCACACCATTGCTCTTGACGCCGTCACCCCGATTTTCCTATATATAGTTTTCTAGTTTTTTCACATAAAGAGAGAAGTTTTGGAGAAACCCTAAAGACGAATTTGGTGGAACTTTTACAGGTTTTTCAAGGGTTCCAAACCCTTGATACCTTGCATTGTAATTGAGATAAGTTTGCTTCTAATTCAATCAATATGTCTATGTGTTGGTTGTCTATATCATGTTCTTATCTTAATTCCATTATGCTAGGCTAGATCTCTTTTGTGTTTGCTTAGATCTAATGAAACCTAGATATTGATTATGTGTTGATTACTTGTTTATTCTTGTCTTGGATGAATGATTTTATATGTTAGGCTTAAGAAAACTGGCAGATCTCCAAATGGTAACATGCTTGAACGTCTTAAGAAACATGAACCGAGGCGTACTAGGTCTTTATTGGTTGTATTTAATGCATGAGCCACTGTTTACAATCCCTATAGTTGTGCTGGGTCATGGTGTAGGAGGAGATAAGAGCTCATAGAATTGGGGAGTTATGTATGCCACCCCATGAATGGTATTAAGGAATACAATCCGTCATCCATGCAATTATAACAAGTAATTAACGTGTAAAAGATATCTAGGGAGTAGTGAAATCTAAGTAAACACATTTTCTCCAATTACTGCTCACAACCTTAGTTTAATTAATTTATTTTCATTTTTAGTATTTTATTTTGACTATATCTTAGTTTTGGGTTAGTTGAATAGCAACTAATTCCGCCCACTCTTTCAAAAACTGAGATTTTATTTGCTTTCATAAAAATATAAAAACACAAAAATAATCATCCCTCACCTTTAGAACTAGTAATTTAGGCTTTCTAATCCTAGCGACACTATTCCTAAGCTGAACGATCAATCCCCCGGTACTTGTCACTACACTATACTACATAGATCAGGTACACTGCCTGGTGGGGGTTGTAAGCTTCTCGAGATCCCTCGAGAGGTAAAGCCTGTTGCGATTCCCACGCATCAACTACGTTTGTTCATCACTTCCAAAGACATGCTGAAAGATGATTTCTACTTCTTGGAACAAGCATCCAAGATACACAGCATCATTGCCTCTTAAAATTCTTCAAGTTGAATATTGCACCATCTTTTAGTCCAAGATTGGAGCAAAAAAAAGAAAGCAGATGAGTTACAGAGAAAGACATTCAATCACTCAAAAGAGAAGAAAGTTCAGATCACAGTCTGACAATGAAGTGTTTGAAAGATCTTCACAAAGTCCTCATTTAATTCAGAAAAACATGTTTGAATGTAATTCACATGTTTAGGGGAGGATTGTTGGGAATTAAATAATCAGAAGAATCAGCATAAAGGTTTAAGGAAATACATAAAGTATGTTTCTGCTGATAAAGCACAAAGCACGTTTCCACTTATGGATTCTGCTGAAGAACGTTTTCTACTGAAGGTGTTTCTGCTGATACTACTATGACTCATACAACAGCTGTGTAGATAAGTACGACTTATTCTACTGATACGTATACAAGAAAATATCTTTGTTGTAGTCATCAAATTGAACACTCCAAGTGAGTTGTAATCCTAGATACATGTTGTATCTTAATGACTGACATGATAAGTCATCAACTAGCTAGAATGAAGATTAGTCATAAGCTAGTATTTAAGATGGGTCATATAGACTGTAAAAGATCTTTCCTTGGACTATAAAAGGAAGATCTTAGATATGACTTAAAATATACGAGAATAGATAAGTGACGAGTGTGATAGTGATAGACATATACATAGAGAAAAACAATAGAACAAAACACAAGATTCAAGGTTTTTGTAACCCTAGTGATAGTGAAGATCACTCGTATTATTCTGAATAATATTGAATCGTTTGGTGAAATACTTTCATTGTTCTTTGTTAAATAAACACAAGCATCACAGTTCCATTTCTAATAAACATTCTAAGTGTGGTTGAGTAGATTCCGCATACTTAATCATATTCACTCAAAGTATCATATTTACACATTACAAAGGTCCAACACCTCACAGTGTGTGATCAAATCAAGTGATCCTCTCAATTATTATTATTATTATTATTATTATTATTATTATTATTATTATTATTATTATTATTATTATTTTGGGAACTTGTCTTGTAATTGTATTTAAACAAATTAGGTGTTGGAATTCTATTTGCCTTAATTATTCAATGTTGAAGAAAGTTTGGTTGTTAACCATTGGGAACATCAACTACAATTAAAATAATTCTGAAAATCGGTAACGTAACAAATAATATCATATATAAGTAGAATGTTATTAGATACCATATCCCCACACATATTTGGCTCAACTTAGATATATATAAATAACGGCCAACAATTTTCTTTAGCACCAACTGAAAAAACAAAAGAATAGAAAAATATGTTTTCAAATTCTTCACAAAAGCAACCTAATTCACCAAGCGCACCGGATGTAAACGATTCAGTTCCGTTACTTGAACTCATGAAAACATGGTTTTGTTACTTTCAGCATCTTTAGACGATCTTTGAACAAAACGGAGGTTGTTAATGGAGGAAGTCAAATGTCTAAATCAGGAGATTGAGGAGAAGGAAAAACTTGTTGTAATGTTTGTTACAAAAGTCGCGATCTAGTGCATTTAAAAAAAAAAGTATTGTGTGTTTGTTTTCTTCGATTTAATAAAAATTATTGAATAATCTTTGTACTTGCAGTTAGGCGTGAGGCATTAAACAGATAAAACATACTTTATCCGTCTAAAAAAAGTGTCCACAAACCAATATGGACAAATTAAGATATGCGTAATTAATGTTAGTTTTGATTGATAAAAAATCTTTTTACCTTCATTGTTAATATAAAAATTAAATTAAGTAATTAAGACAAGTTTTGATTATAAAAGTAAAGTAGGAAAACTTAGGGCCTGTTTGGTTTATAAATGGGTTTAGGATTTGGTGTAGGGTTGAAAGAAAATATTTGGGTTGAGAGAAATAATATAATAAGTTAAAAAAATATTTATGTTAAAAGTTGGTATAAAAATTATAAACTACTCACTCCGTCCCAAAATATAAGTCCATTTCTAATTTTTCAAAATCTTTCTTTTCCGACTTTGACCATAATTATATTTTTTCGTGTTTATAATGCTTAATGAAAAGTATACCAATGAAAATGTATTTAAAAGACAAATCCACTTATATATTTTGCATCAACCATTATATAACAAGAAAAAAAATAATCATGGTCAAAGTCGAAATAAAAAGACTTTGAAAAAGTCAGAATGGACTTATATTTTGGGACGGATGGAGTATATTTTTGTATTAAAAAAACAATAAAAAGGAAAAAAAAAAAAAAAAAAGAGATTGTGGTTGTAAAATAAGATGGGCCCACAAATATAGGATTTATAGCTCTAAACCCATCAAGGCTTGGATTTTTCTACCAAACATATTTTTATACTTTAAAACATAATACTAACTAGACTACCCCATACCAACCGGGCCCTTAGTAATAATTATTGTCTATACACAATCGTAAGGAGGGGAAAAAATCAATTTTAGCAATAAGCCAGAAGAGATGAGATCCACTAAAAAGGGGAACAAAATTAAAAAGTCTAGAAAGCCTATCATCTATTGCCACGTGTCCCCCACCCACTCCCGCCCTTATTTTCTTATTAAATTCGGTTAGGGGGTATTTTTGTCTTTTTAACCCGTTTTTCTATTTCACCCCAAAACTTCAAACCTAAATAACTTTCAAACGATAAACTTTTATGAAAAACCGATTTCACCATAATTTTTTAAATTTAATTCTCTTTAATTTGGTATGCATTATGATATATAAATCGCAATTTTTTTTCAACTTTTTAAGAGGGTGTGATTTTCTTGAAATTTTCGGCTCTAATTTTGTCTAGTATAAATGCCGAATTTTGCAAAACTTAAAACAAAAAAGTTGCAGTTTTTTGAAGTCCGATATGACGTGAGTGAGAAATCGCACGTTAAAGATGAATAATAACTGATGAACGTTATTAAAAATAACTGATGAACGTTACTGATTGGTGAAAATCAATAGTATATATTAGTAAGTATCAATGCAATCCGCGAGAAATACGGATTTACCGAGTCGTTTCCCAACGAAAGTTGAATGGAATCTCGAATTATCGAATTGTGAATCGTGTAGTGAAAAGTGAATTGTGAAAATTGTAATTGTGAAATTTGAATTATGAAAAGAAATAGCGAATTAAGCAAAAAGTACAAGCTATATATGCACAATAAAATCTAAAAACGGAAATGCAATCGCGAAATTTAAACGTGTCGTACGAAATAAAAAGTAACTTTTTATTAAAAAAAATGATCCTACAAGTGCGAAACAAATTTCTAAAAATCTTAAACTAATAAAAAGAATTTTGAGAAAAAGAAAAACATTTTTTTGACTTTTTATTTATTTTCTATGATTTATTTTCTATTAATTGAATTAAAAAGTAATTAAAAATAAAGGAAAATGTAAAAAAAAATAATGGGAAAAATATAAAATCTATTCTGAAATATCTAAAATATTATAAAAGAATTTTCTAAAGTATTTTTGTATTTTTAAAGGCTTTTTCTGATTTTTTTATTGATTTTTATATTTTAAAAAGTATTAAAAACTGATTATTAACTAAGAAAAATTAAGAAAAATATCAAATCAACTCAGAAAAATATGAAAAATTTACAGAAAATCTAAAATAATATGAAAAGCTCACAGAAAAATTTTGAAAATAAAATAAGAAGCATGCTTATTTGGACTAAAACACCTTATTGCAAGTACTTATTAATAAGCACTTGCCACAAAACTTAACCAAACTGAAACCACGGATGTAATATGCTACAATAAGCTCAGTAGTGCTCAGAAATAATGATAGATCACACAGAAATACAAGATGCAAGCAATAAGCAGTTTGACAATAAGCTAAAGCATAAGCAGAATAAGAAACAAAATAAGCTAGCAACTCAGGATCAATGTATTTAACTACTAAACACTATGTGGAACTAAAATTAACCAACAAATCTCAATAACAAGCTCAAATAGAAACTAGCATGCCTAATCTTAATGGCAGAAAACTGTCTCAAACCACTAACTAGCAGATACAATAAGCTACTCTTAATAAGCTCTAAACTAGAATATTAGTGGGGCAAATTATACTCTAAACTACTGAGAATACAAAACAACTAATAACCTACTCAGAATCAACCATAAGATACTCTAAAATGACTCAAAATCAGCAACTAGTGGAGACTGAATTTATGAACAGTTGACTATTATTGTACCAAAACTAATTTGACCAAATCCAAATTCTATCAATCAAAACTAATCCTAATTGTATTATCAAGCTATTACTACACTAGATTAAGCTAGTTTGAACAATTATGCAACTAAAATCACAAGTATGCTAACTGATTTCAATTTACTTAACTGTAACTGAAATTTGATGCTAACTTTGACTTTTTAATGAAATTACCTACTGTTTTTATGATCTATATCTCTATTTCTATCCTAATGAAACCTAAGTGTAGTATTAAAACCAATAAACTATTACAACTAAGCACAATTATAACTAAATCCAAACACCCCTATATGTGACAATAACAACTATGAAACTACAATCAAAGCTACTAATCAATAAACTACTAATCCAATCAATAATAACAACACAAATTGAAGCAAAAACGACTATCAATATCAACAAAATCCAACGGTATCACAGAAACTCAATTCACAGATTATACTACTGATGAGCCAAGAGATGTAAACAGAACTTACTACAACCAATATCTCAGCTAGAACAGAGATATATCACTAAGCTAGCCTGTTTCTAGACAGGCTCAAATCCTTCCTTTTCTGATTTGGCTTGCCAAAATAAACCAGGTTCTCCAACAGTTGACTTCCTTTGACTTTTATGAATCTAATGAACAATGAACCTGAAATAACAATCTCACCCATAGCTAAAAAGCTAGGATGTGATTTACACTACTCTGAAACAACTAATTTGAAAGCTGATTCAAAATTACAAACTTATTTTTATTTTTTTTTATATTTTCTGATTTAATGAAACAATAGAATGAGATTAAAACTGAATTTCAATGAAAAGTAAATATTTGAAACTGAATAAAGCTATTGAAACAAATATTAAACTAATAAGCAGAAATCAAAGATTATACTAAATTGATTAAAAGAGAAATGATTGCATTAAAAAGTAAAAGTGTTACAATTGAAAGGTAAATATTACACTAAAAACTAAGAATAAAAACTGGCAGAGCTTCGCTAATCAAAACTCCACACCTAAATCAGCTATCCTAACACTCTATTTATAGCAAGGGGTAGAAGGATCTAGAGAGAGGGAGTCAAGCTGCCAAGCTGGCAATCCTCGTGTATTTGTGTTTCTTTAGAGATCATCTACACCACTCAATCATTCCCCAATTATTACAAATGATCTAAGCCGTCCAATCAGGTGGATATGAGGTGTCTGGTCCAATAAGAGGATGCCACGTCCACCATCCGTGTGCTTCTTGTGCTTATCTGACACTCTGAAATCTCCCTGACATTCTAGAAGCCATTTAATTTGACTAGATTACCCTTAATCTCTGTTAATTTGGCAGGAGGATAACTAGGGTTCATGTGGGGTGAATAGCAACCGGGTAGTTGGATGAATTGGGGGGCGGGAGTAGGGTAATATTATTTTATTTGGTTTGACCATGGGTATTACATGTTGACTGAGGATAAGTGGACAGGGTCAAGGGAAATGGTTGGGCTTGGGTTTGTTTCTTGGACTTGGATTATTGTTGTGAATTTGGATTAAAACAAAACATGGACCAGGCTTTTGTATTGGATTTTCAGATTTAGTATTAGTAATAAGCAAGGACCAAATTTGTAATTTCTGAAAACCTTAAGGATTAAATCTGCCATGATTCCAAAAGTGATCCAAGGGCCTCAAATGTAACTTTCTGATTTTCCAAGGACCTTAGATGTCATAATATGAAAAGTATCTTCCAGGGACTAAAATTGCCAAAGTCTGAAACTTGGAGGACCAATTCTGAAAATCTCATGATACTTCATCCAGGGATCAAAATTGACAAATCACACTTCTCTGAGGTCTTTCATAGGCTCAGCATTAACTTTTCTTGACCAATATGTACACGTTCTACTCTCATGCTCGTTTTTGTTGATTTCTGCTTGTTTTCCGTCTTTTAATGAGATATCCGGACCTGTACATTCACAATCACAAAAACATGTTTTCTTTGGCGTTTTGGTTAGTTTTTGGATTATTAAATACCTATCTTAGCTCAGAAAAGGTGAGTGAATAAGCACTCACCAAAATCCCCCGGACTAAGGTATTGTCGTGTCCTCACGCAATGTGATCAATTCACTCTTTTGGGATAAATAATTTGATAACTCTTCCTACTGACTTTGTAAAGTAGCAAGGAGGTTCAAAAGAAGTAATAAAATCATTTATTCCCGCAAACGCTCCGTTTTCCAAAATTTTTCCTTTATTCTACTTTCACTTCTATTTTTGGACTTTTCACACTTCATACTTGTGACGGTTTGTTGAACTTTCATTATTTTGCAATAAGTTTTAGGGTCAATGAGTAGAAACACTTCTCATAGAAAAGTGACCATACGGATAAAAATCGCCATCCTTGATTTTTCACAAGCTCCCAAACTAAGCGTACAAACGAGATCACAGCTTATCTACAAATTAGATGCTAACACTACTCATAATAGTTACTTGTGGAAACTTCTTACTCCCATGTCCTAAGTTTTTGTATCTCAATATTTTATTTTTGTTGAGAAATTAATTGCTTCATATTTTCTCGTTTCAATACTTTTTAGTCCGATAGTGACACCTAAGTTTAAACGATAAGTAGTTTTCCATTTTCTCTCAAGAACCACTGCAATAGAAATTCGGTCCACATCAAGGAATTTTGGTACATACAATATCATATATAAGTTGCGGAGTACTACACGTGCACCTCATGTGTCCAATTTAGAATCATTCACATGCACCTCACGCGCCAACTTATTTATATTCAAGCTTTTATTCATCATAACTTTCAACTTTCAATTTTTATTTTTCACTTTTCTCATATTTTTCATACTTTTTTCTTTCTTTACTTTTTTTCATAACATCAAATGAAGCTTATCGGGTAGCTCCAAAACCATATTCTTAATCAACTTTTGGCTTTTGATTTTTCTCATTTTTGCTCTTATTTTTTATGTTCCTTGATATGCACCCAAATTCTAAAGCAAAGATTCTCTTAAGAAAATAAAGAACTAAATATTATCCAAACCTAAATACCACCAATTAACCTAGAACATCTCATTATATATCGGTGACGTATTTTATGGGAGCAAAAAGCCACAAGTACCTCTCATGAGCTCTAAAGAGAACCAACTATTCCATGTTTAGCATCTAACTTTTAAATAAACTCTATCATTTCTCGCTCTTCGCAATTTAAGATTCCAAATAATGAAACCCACGAATACTTAGCCGATAATCAGCCACGCATATATAAAGTCAGTTACAGAAACTTGCAAATTCTAGAAGAAGAATTCGCGTTTTCTAGCTCCTTATGTAAAAGACTAGCGAAAGCTTTTAAGCTGCGCATGTATAAAGTCAAGTACGGGAACTTGCAGACTCTTAAGAAAGAATTCGCATTTTATAGCTCCTGGTGTACAAGACTAGCACAAGCTTATGTGATTATCATTGGTTAAGGGAACAAGCTAGGGCTCAACACGCACGGTCAAGTCAAAATATTTATTCCTACTCTCGCCAGCAAGAAAGTCAACAAGGTGTCAAAACACTTATTCAAACATTATTATATTTTTGCACAACTTTTTCAACTTCTTTTTTTCTTATTTTTTTGTGCTTTTCCATGACTTTTTCATCAATTTTCTTTAAAATTTTTGAAATTTTCAATTTTTGAAATTTTCAATTTTTTCAATTTTTGGTGGAAAAACGGAGTTGCAAGAGTACACGACATGGTGAAAAATGAAAGGTCAAATCGAATAGAAGATTCACCCTCCCCCGGACTAGAATTAAACATTGTCCTCAATGTTTTGTGGGTTAAGGCAATCCTAACAAAATTCTAGGGCCGTTTATTAATTATGCCAAAGAAAACGTTAGTCGATAAGATTCACGGATATTGAATTTCCAAAAGCATCGATAAATGAAACTCGAGTGGAGAGAAGATAACGAGCACGAGAGTCATCATAAATCGCGGATAATCCTAAATAAACATCACAAACAACCACGGAACACAAGATTAGAAGAGGCACCCCTCCTCCCGTTATTCGTTAGAAATAAGAAAAATAAGAAGATGAATTTGGATAAGCATGGGTTGCCACCCACGAAGCGCTTGTTTTCATTCGGGCTTTCATTCAAAATATTTGGATAAACATATGAATTATTTGAAATTCCACCCCGAAGAGATAACCAATGGTATTCTAATAGTGAAAACCATTAAAAACGACACCAGGGTCAAAAATAACATCCTCACTCCCGACGGAGTGACGGATAAGAGAAATCACACCAAATGTTACAAATGGAAAGAAGGTCATGATAACAATCATGAAAAACTCATCATCATCAAAAGAAGACTTCATAATTATAGAATTATGAATCTTATCATTCAAGCACATTTTAAAAACTTTCCCGGGTGGGAGGGTTGGGATAAAATTTTCATTGAGACTTTCATTTTTAAGAATACTGATGAGTGTGTAAATACTCATCATTTTTATCGTATCTGAACTGCCAAAATATCCAAAAACACTCAAATACGCATCAAAATACAGAATTTATCCCAAAAGTGTGTTTTATATGTTTTAGATGCAAAATGTTTAAAAACAAATGAAAAACGAACAAAGTTTGCATAATTGGCAGTTTCAGTCCCTCAAATTTCATAAATTGACAAAACTAGTCCCTAAAGGTTTAAAATGAAAGAAAAGTCAACCCAAGGTTTTTAGAAGTAAAAAATTATCAAATTTAGTCCTTGGGTGAAAAGTTTGAGAAAATTACACTTTTGGTCCCCAAGTTTTCAAAATTGGCAAAATCAGTCCCTGGGTATTTAAAAATTGAAATTTATCAAAATATACCCTTGTACTATTCATATGTTGCAATTTTAATCCTTTTTGACAACTTGGAAAAATTACATTTCAACCCTTACATTTCGGCATTATTACAAGATTGGTCCTTGTTTTACAATTACAAACCAAACCGGACCCTTGCTTAATATATTAGCCCAAACCAATCCCTTAATCCAAATACAAACACAACCATTTACCAGCCCACCACACAACCCCTTATACTCCCAAAGCCCATCTCCCAAAAGCCCAAGTCAACCCCCCCTTTTTTCTTGGTCAAACCCACCACAAAATAACACTCTCCGTTTTAATAATAAAACGAGTCAAACATCACCCTTTGACCACCACCGCTTCCACCTCACCTCTCCAATACCTGCTACCCTCCAAAGTCCCCATCATCACCTGATGCGTGGGAATCGCACCTTGCTTTACCTCTCGAGGGATCTCGAGAAGCTTACAACCCCCACCAGGCAGTGTACCTGATCGTTGTAGTATAGTATAGTGACAAGTACCGGGGGATTGATCGTTCAGCTAGGAATAGTGTCGTTAGGATTGAAATTAATCTAACTAGGTCTAAAGGTGAAGGATGATTCTTTTTATGTTTTTATATTTTATGAAAAGCAAGTAAAAATCTCGGGTTTTGGAAGAAGGGGCGGAATTAGTTGTTAATCAACTAACCCAAAAGCTACTAATTGAACTAATTAACAAGAAAACTAAACTAAGGTTCTACAAGATAAGTGAAGCATGTCTACCCATGATATGTTACTCCTTGCTAGCTATCCAATCCTACCTATTGAATTGTAACCTTGTTTTAATTGACGGGTTGTATTCCTTAATACCATTCATGGGGTGGCATACATAACTCCCCAATTCTATGAGCTCTTATCTCCTCCTACACCATGACCCAGCACAACTATAGGGATTGTAAACAGTGGCTCATGCATTAAATACAACCAATAAAGACCTAGTACGCCTCGGTTCATGTTTCTTAAGACGTTCAAGCATGTTACCATTTGGAGATCTGCCAGTTTTCTTAAGCCTAACATATAAATCATTCAATCAAAACAAGAATCAATAGGAAACAAGGATTATAAACTAAACCAATTAGATCTATCGAAGTGTCACGCCCTAATTGATGAAGATAGACACAAACATCAACAAGGAATCAATAAGATCTAATCAATTATATACAAGTTTCACACAATCATAAGTAGACACAAGGTGAATTAACAAAACATAATCAAAGAAGGACAACCAACAAGAATAATGAAAGACATAGTTGAGATAGAATCATCAAACCAATACATGATGTTTATGAAGTGATTGAAACCCTCTAAGTTACTGGAAAAACACCCACCTAAACCCAGGAATCGACTTTAGGGTTTAGGGCTTAAAAATAATGAAGTTTTGATGTTATATTTATAGGCTGAAATCTGCCCGGCCCGGTCGTGATGGCGTCAGACCAACTTTGACGGCGTCACGACCAACAATTTTTCACCAAATTGTAGATCTCTTCGTCCTCTTCGCGGGGGCTTTTGAATCACCTGAATCCGAGTTCGTATGCAAAAGTTATGACCAAAACAATATCAGCTACTCCGCGCGCAAGTTTTGACAAGTTTACACGTGACGGCCTGGTGACGGCCTTAGTGACGCCGTCACCAACTACGGATTTTTATTCTTGGGACTCTGACGCCGTCAAGAGCAATTCTTGACGCCTTCATGCACTGTTCCCAGCATAGAAATTTGAGACTTTGCCGTTTTCTTCACTTTTATGCTCCAAAAACGTCCGAAATGGCTTCTTTTCCAGAATTCACTCTCCAAGTACCTAAAATCACAAAAGGAACGATTTAGGGCAATATTTGATCAAATAAATTCGGATTCGGGCTTAAATGACCCCCTAAAAACGGATCATTTTTCGCCTCATCATCACCCCTAACCTGTTACTCCCTACAACACTCCTCCCCAGCTAATCAAACCAAACACCCCAGTCCAAAAGTCACCTCCTAGCACAAGATTGAACAGGCTATAAGCCAAACCTCATTTTGGCGCCAAAGTGAATAAAGGGCCAAGATTGAATTGTACTAATCCAAAGGCTGAAATTGTTGCTAGGAAAGGACAAATGGGTCCTCAAAACCCTAATTCAAGGATAAAAAGGGGGCAATGAAGCTGGAAAGAGAGTAGTGTAGTTTTTCTTAGTTTTTAAGATCGTATTAATGTATTTTTACCTTTGAACTTGTTCTTTTTATCTTTCCAAGTGTATTTCAAGTTTAATTAGTGTAATTCAAAGCTTATCAAATCATAATTGAAGTCCTTTTTGGTTCATTCAGAATTTGCTCATATTTGCTTAATTTCTCATTTTCATTCAAAAGTTGTTTAAAGTAATGGTTTAATGTTCTAATAAGCTTCATTAAGTATACTCATCTCACTGGAACTCTTAAATCTCAGTTTAGTTAAACTTTTATGCAACATCTAAGAAAATCACCAAAAATCACAAATAAATAAATGAAAATAAAAAAAAATACAGAAGAAGAAAGAATCAGAAGTAGCTATGGCATGGAGATTGGTTTAGAAGTCCCATGGGGGATAGTAGGTTGGTATTTTGGTCTTGGTTCACTCAGTTCTAATCTTTGGACTTTTGTAAGAACATCTTTCCACATTTCTTTTGCATAATCTGTGTCAAATGCTCATAATTGTTAATTGTTGTTTGAATTTGTTTATTTATGTTAATTACAGCTCAGTAGGGTCTAAGTTGTCAGTTTAAAGGTTTAGTTTAGTTAATGGCTTTGTAAATCCTTTAAAACTTCCCATTAAGGGGTGTTTGGATCAGTGGGCTTACCCACTGTGTAGTGTGTTTTTATAGTTATTTTATGTTGAAATATATTTCTTAGGGTCACTTTAGCTCATTTAAGTCATAAAACTTTAGGTGTTTTTAGTTAAAAGTCAAAATAGCTCTTGATCTCTTTTAAAGTGTTCACTATTAGGTTACTTAGCATAAATTTCATCATATTAACTCATTAGCTGATAATATAGCTTAAGTTCATATTCAATTAGCTTAATATAACATACTTAGTCAGTAGGATAGCTTTAAATCTCATCTAAGTCAACTTAGATCATATTAGTGAAAAGTCAAATATCATAGTTCATGAAAAATCCAATAATTCCAAGAATTTTCTTGAATTGTGTGTTTGGAATGAAGCTTTGAAATTTGTACTAGTTAATATGTGTCAGCTCAGCTTTAAGAATCAGCATTTAGCTTATTTTTATAATTTTTCTTTGTGGCTTATTTTGGTAATCAAAACAGCTTGCAGGGCATGCTTATGCCCTGCACCACAGATCTTGTGCCATAAGCCCATATTCAAAAGCCTCTAGTCACTTCCCTAGTCAAGCTAAGCTTTAGTTTTTGATTCTTTTGAAAAGCCCAGTGGCTAATCTTTCTAGTTCAAAGCTTGTTTTAAGCTTTCTAGCTTATGTGATAAGCTTATATAGGCCTGCAAGATGCCTATGTGACCTGTTAGTTTGGCAGTTGGTTTGGTTTTGCTTATTTGCTTATTTGTGCTTATCCACTATTCTATTTCGTTTGCTCTAGGCTTATTTAAACTTTTTTCATTGGTATTTAGCTTACTCCACCTTTGGGTCCAGTTTTTGAGCTTATTGTAAGCTTTCACAAGCTTAATATCTCAATTAAGCTTAAAAAGGCTTACTGTTGAGCCAATAAGCTCCCACAGAGCTATCTCTGTGTTTCAAAAAGTTTTCCTTTATAAAAGTTGGTTAAAATTAGCTGTTTATTAGTTGTGTAAAATAAAAATTGAAAAATAAAAAGATTTGGCAAAAATGTGGGGTGTGGGATTCGAACTTGGGACCTCAGGCTAGTATAACATGCATAATTCCCACACCCCCTTCCAACTGCTCTGGGGCACCAGTTCCGTTGGAAGAGGGATGCATTAAGTATTTATAGTAGTAGTAAGTGTAGTGTGCTTATTTACTACTATTGCTTATTTATCTGCTTATTTATAATACGTATTAGCTTTTTTAGATTTTTTATAGCTTTCTTTCAGCATTTAATAGTTACATAAATAATTTCAGATTTTTAGAAAATCGTTTAGTATTTATTATAATTAAAAATAGTTAAATTAGGTATTAAATAATAATTAGTAATTAATTATAAAAATAGCTTATTAATTAGTATTTAGGAAATTTTATATTTTTATAAAGTTTCTATTACTTTAATGTAGTTGTAAAATAATTTTTATAATTTTAACTTTTAATTTAGTATTTTTTATAATTAATTTAGTTTAACAGTTTAATTAAGTCTTATTAGTTTTTAATTAATAAAAAAATAGATAAAAAGTCTTAAAAAAATATTTTCTTTTTCTAATAATTTTATTTATTTATTAGGATTCCAAAAATATAAATTTCACGTCCGTGGGATTTATATTTGACAGAATTCACGTTTTGTTTCGTACGTTAACGTAAATTTTAATTTAAACGTACGTGTTTTAGGTTTTAAATAATTTAGATTTAAGTTTTAGTTACAATAGTTTATATTAGTTATTTTATTTTATAAAACCTTAGTTTAAAAACACTCACACCTTTTTCCCATTCAAAACCACCCGATCACAATCCCGTTTTGATACCATCCACACCTCGTCGGGACATAACGACCCGGGAAAACACTGTACTTCCGCGGAGCATTGACTCTAGGTTGTTTGACCTTGTTGACCATTCCTTGGTCAATTTAGGTTGACCGTTTGGAGCCAATCAAATTTGGCGCCGCTGCCGGGGAGGTTGTGCGCGTATTTTAAACGGTTTTACAGATTAGTGAATCTGGATATACACTCATTGTATATTTACCATCCTTTGTTCATATTTTCTTATCATAAAAACAAAACTGTTCCCGAAAACTTTTTAAAATTAGTTTTCAACGAACACAAAAACACAAAAAGATTTTCCTTCTTACAAAATGTTTTCCAAAAACACCAAAAATATCCATCTTTACCCTCCTACCTTTTTGATTCTTCATCCCTTTACCCTCTATCCTTTTGATTCTCACTTCTTCCACTTGTCCCGTAATTGATTCTAATGGCATCTCTTAATGACGATTTCTTTGAACAATGGGCCTTTCAGAGCAAAATTGAAAAACTTATGTCCTTGTCAAAAATTTCGAGATGTCGTAGTGATTATGATGGACCTTCGATTCATACTCCCTCTCCGGTGAGGGAAATGGAACAAGAAACCGAGGTGACAAAGGACCATGTACTTCCTCTGACGATGGAAGTGCTAAATACGTCCAACCTACGGTTGTCCAAAAACCTAAGCTCACAATTGCTCCTAAACCGTCAAGAATTGATCCTAACCTTTCACGGTTTACGGTTAAAAGTTTGTCAAGCAAACGTACAGAGCTTAGGATAGTAACTGAAAAGAACGACTTACCCAATCTTCACGTTTATCAAGAACCAAAACCCGAGACAATAACGGAAGTGGTGGAAATTGCTAGCTCTAAGAGCACACCACTTGTCCCACCTCCGGATTTTATCCCTTGTGTTGGTTGTGGTGAGCCACTTTTTGGTTCACCATGTCGTTGGTGTACATGTGTACAATGTGGTAATGATATTCGAGACGGGAGTTGTTTGTTTTGTGGTTCGAGGAATTCATTTGCTTATGATCCTAATCAGAACTCATTCTACGACTCTCCAAATTTTTCCAACTACCCATCACATTCATACGAGCAAGAATCATATTATCCAAATCATAATGATGCTTCGTATCAAAATACACCAAACATTTCTTGTGAGTATTGTGGAGGTCCTCACCAAGATTTTGATTGTTATAATAGTCAAAATGTTGGTTATGACCAATATCCATACAACTCACCAAACCAGAATCAACAGTTTAACTGTTGTGAGTATTGTGGTGGCCCACACTACAGTTCTGATTGTCAAACGGGCAACACGCTTGTCTATGAGCAGTTTCCTGATAGCAATTATGACTCTAGCACATACGACTCACAGCTACATCAGTTTTACTGTTGTGAATACTGTGGAGGCCCTCATTGCAGTTCTGCTTGTCAAACAAGGAATCCATTTCCTTGTAACAATTATGACTATTCATCTCAAGACCAACCTCCACAGTACCAATTGACCCAAGCAACTCCTCAATTCCCGCAAGACCTTTGTGATGAGGTTCTTGAAGCATTTAAAAAATTTAAGGAGGGGTTGGCTACTACATCGTTTCAAGATTCTCGTGAGAAATCAATGGCAGAATTACTTGCTGAAGAACGAGATGATAGAAACGAAATGAGCATGGAAGAATTACTTGCTGAGCAAAGAGCGGCTAAAATACGTGCCAATCTTCGCTATGCTGCTCTATATGATGATGATGATGATAGTGATGATGATGAAGATAACATTGTTATTATTCAAAAAGATTCATCAGATTCATCAGTTGTAATTCCTTCCATTGAAAATCAGGGATAAAATAATGTGACGAAGTCACTAGCCGTTGATCAAATGGAACTTGAAAATTCCATAACTGCTAGTACTTCTAAACTCCCTCAGTCTATTGATATCACACCCGAAGTTCACACTCACTCTCTAAATATGGGGGATGAGCATCTTAGCACTGTTCCTCAAAAGGAATCGGACGAATTCATAAAGTCTAGTGTTGAGAACCTTGTCCCAATCCCAGGAGAGTCACAGGGGACTTTTGATCATGTGTGTGACCTACCTTCTCACCCTGAAAATCCAAAAGATCATTTTGAGACTTTCTCCGATTTTAATGATGATTGTACATCTTATGGAGAAGTTGAGTATGAAGAGGCACCATTGCCTCATTCTAATGTTGACCCTCTTATTGAGGAGTTCACAAATGAACTTACTCACATCAATCCACTTCCATTGGGAAGTGATGATGGTCTCTTTGACCTTGAAGCCGATATGGGAGAAACTGAAAGTCTTTTAAACTCTAATCCCAACATCGAGCTTAGTACTTCACATGCTGATGAAAATTCTTTACCTTCTGGAGACATCAGTCATGTGGAAGGATTACCTTCTGAGCTAGTTAGCTTAGAAGAAGAGAATGATAATCACTTTGTTCCCGAAGCATTCAAGACTACTCTCACCAATCCTCTTTTTGAATTCGATTCTGAATTCACTTTGATTTCTAATAATCCAATCTTTGATATTCAGAATGAGGATTGTGATGAGTCTATTCCGGAACATGAGTTCATAGATTCACATCTTGTGAATAATTCTCTTCATGAGGAGTTCTCCGGTGAACTCACTCATCATATCATGACTCCTCCGGAGTTTGATATCCCGGGGGGAGATGCACTCAATCATGAGGATTTGCAAATTCCCACCCACCCTCCCGGGATATTTTTGAGCTTAACCCTTGAAATCCAAATTCAGGCTAATGAGCCTGCTCTCGAGGAAGAAGATCAAATCATGATTTTCATGGTTTTCTTCCTTTTCTTCACCTATAAGGTGACTTCCTCTCTTCTTCACTCCTTCGGGAATGAAGACACCATCTTTGATCCCGGCATTTTCATGTATCATTATCTTGAGCCGGATTCTTATCTCATCGGTGTGGAACTTTCACGTGCTTCAAATGTTTGTTCAAACATCTTGAATGAAAGTCCGATTGAGATTGTTTCTTCCACATCATGCTTCCCCAAGGACAAATAAATTCGGGGTCGAGTCAAGCTAGCGACTCGGTAAACAAAAACAGTAGCATTCATATAGGGTTTTCACCCTAAGTGTGGGGGAATCCCCCATGCTATGGTTACTTATGAAGTGAAAAACAAAATGGTGTTTTCCACGCTTAGCTTGTAATGTTGCCCTTTTACGTTCAAAATGTCGGCATAATAGCCGGGACTTTGAATATTGAGGACAATATTCATCCTAAGTGTGAGGGGGTATTTCGCTATTCTAGCGAATTTTATCACATTTTACTATCTAATACCCCCGTTTTGGCCAAAATTTCGAAAAAATTTCACTTGTGCTTCAAAATTTTTGTGGTAATCAGTCCGCCATGTCTAACCGACAAAGGGATTGGCTAGTCCAGGAGCAAACGGCTCTTGGTAAAGACATCTCAAATCCGTTTATGGCTTGCAATTTGCCCAAAATTGTATGGTATCTCAACTCGCCATATCCCATAAAGCGAATGAGTTGGCTAGCCCGCAAGATTATGGCTTGTGGTAAAGGCAGTGGAAAATCCATAATTGGTAATCAGCTCACCAAGATGTTGACTATTCCATCAAGAGTTGGCTAGTCCAGAAGCAAACGGCTTTTGGTAAAGACTAATCAAATCCGTTGACAGCTGGTGGTTTGCTCAAAATCACACGGTTATCAGGTGTACCACAGTTCTCACACCTGGCTACTCCAGAAGTGATGGCTTTTGGTAAAGAGTTTTTCAAATCCATCAAGTTTTTCTCAAAAGATTGCTAGGAACTAGCAATAGTTTAGTGTGGGGGATTGATGAGTGTGTAAATACTCATCATTTTTATCGTATATGAACTACCAAAACATCCCAAAACACTCAAATACGCATCAAAATACAGAATTTATCCCAAAAGTGTGTTTTATATGTTTTAGATGCAAAATGTTTAAAAACAAATGAAAAACGAACAAAGTTTGCATAATTGGCAGTTTCAGTCCCTCAAGTTTCATAAATTGACAAAACTAGTCCCAAAAGGTTTAAAATGAAAGAAAAGTCAACCCAAGGTTTTTAAAAGTAAAAAATTATCAAATTTAGTCCTTGGGTGAAAAGTTTGAGAAAATTACACTTTTGGTCCCCAAGTTTTCAAAATTGGCAAAATCAGTCCCTGGGTATTTAAAAATTGAAATTTATCAAAATATACCCTTGTACTATTCATATGTTGCAATTTTAATCCTTTTTGACAACTTGGAAAAATTACATTTCAACCCTTACATTTCGGCATTATTACAAGATTGGTCCTTGTTTTACAATTACAAACCAAACCGGACCCTTGCTTAATATATTAGCCCAAACCAATCCCTTAATCCAAATACAAACACAACCATTTACCAGCCCACCACACAACCCCTTATACTCCCAAAGCCCATCTCCGAAAATCCCAAGTCAACCCCCCTTTTTTTCTTGGTCAAGCCCACCACAAAATAACACTCCCCGTTTTAATAATAAAACGGGTCAAACATCACCCTTTGACCACCACCCCTTCCACCTCACCTCTCCACTACCTGCTACCCTCCAAAGTCCCCATCATCACCCCTAACCTGTTACTCCCTGCAACACTCCTCCCCAGCTAATCAAACCAAACACCCCAGTCCAAAAGTCACCTCCTGGCACAAGATTGAACAGGCTATAAGCCAAACCTCATTTTGGCGCCAAAGTGAATAAAGGGCCAAGATTGAATTGTACTAATCCAAAGGCTGAAATTGTTGCTAGGAAAGGACAAATGGGTCCTCAAAACCCTAATTCAAGGATAAAAAGGGGGCAATGAAGCTGGAAAGAGAGTAGTGTAGTTTTTCTTAGTTTTTAAGATCGTATTAATGTATTTTTACCCTTGAAATTGTTCTTTTTATCTTTCCAAGTGTATTTCAAGTTTAATTAGTGTAATTAAAAGCTTATCAAATCATAATTGAAGTCCTTTTTGGTTCATTCAGACTTTGCTCATATTTGCTTAATTTCTCATTTTCATTCAAAAGTTGTTTAAAGTAATGGTTTAATGTTCTAATAAGCTTCATTAAGTATACTCATCTCACTGGAACTCTTAAATCTCAGTTTAGTTAAACTTTTATGCAACATCTAAGAAAATCACCAAAAATCACAAATAAATAAATGAAAAAAAAAAAAAAAAAAAAAAAAAAAAAAAAAAAAGACAGAAGAAGAAAGAATCAGAAGTAGCTATGGCATGGTGTTTGGTTTAGAAGTCCCATGGGGGATAGTAGGTTGGTATTTTGGTCCTGGTTCACTCAGTTCTAATCTTTGGACTTTTGTAAGAACATCTTTCCACATTTCTTTTGCATAATCTGTGTCAAATGCTCATAATTGTTAATTGTTGTTTGAATTTGTTTATTTATGTTAATTACAGCTCAGTAGGGTCTAAGTTGTCAGTTTAAAGGTTTAGTTTAGTTAATGGCTTTGTAAATCCTTTAAAACTTCCCATTAAGGGGTGTTTGGATCAGTGGGCTTACCCACTGTGTAGTGTGTTTTTATAGTTATTTTATGTTGAAATATATTTCTTAGGGTCACTTTAGCTCATTTAAGTCATAAAACTTTAGGTGTTTTTAGTTAAAAGTCAAAATAGCTCTTGATCTCTTTTAAAGTGTTCACTGTTAGGTTACTTAGCATAAATTTCATCATATTAACTCATTAGCTGATAATATAGCTTAAGTTCATATTCAATTACCTTAAGATAACATACTTAGTCAGTAGGATAGCTTTAAATCTCATCTAAGTCAACTTAGATCATATTAGTGAAAAGTCAAATATCATAGTTCATGAAAAATCCAATAATTCCAAGAATTTTCTTGAATTGTGTGTTTGGAATGAAGCTTTGAAATTTGTACTAGTTAATATGTGCCAGCTCAGCTTTAAGAATCAGCATTTAGCTTATTTTTATAATTTTTCTTTGTGGCTTATTTTGGTAATCAAAACAGCTTGCAGGGCATGCTTATGCCCTGCACCACAGCTCTTGTGCCATAAGCCCATATTCAAAAGCCTCTAGTCACTTCCCTAGTCAAGCTAAGCTTTAGTTTTTGATTCTTTTGAAAAGCCCAGTGGCTAATCTTTCTAGTTCAAAGTTTGTTTTAAGCTTTCTAGCTTATGTGATAAGCTTATATAGGCCTGCAAGATGCCTATGTGACCTGTTAGTTTGGCAGTTGGTTTGGTTTTGCTTATTTGCTTATTTGTGCTTATCCACTATTCTATTTCATTTGTTCTAGGCTTATTTAAACTTGTTTCATTGGTATTTAGCTTACTCCACCTTTGGGTCCAGTTTTTGAGCTTATTGTAAGCTTTCACAAGCTTAATATCTCAATTAAGCTTAAAAAGGCTTACTGTTGAGCCAATAAGCTCCCACAGAGCTATCTCTGTGTTTCAAAAACTTTTCTTTTATAAAAGTTGGTTAAAATTAGCTGTTTATTAGTTGTGTAAAATAAAAATTGAAAAATAAAAAGATTTGGCAAAAATGTGGGGTGTGGGATTCGAACTTGGGACCTCAGGCTAGTATAACATGCATAATTCCCACACCCCCTTCCAACTGCTCTGGGGCACCAGTTCCGTTGGAAGAAGGATGCATTAGGTATTTATAGTAGTAGTAAGTGTAGTGTGCTTATTTACTAGTATTGCTTATTTATCTGCTTATTTATAATACGTATTAGCTTTTTTAGATTTTTTATAGCTTTCTTTCAGCATTTAATAGTTACATAAATAATTTCAGATTTTTAGAAAATCGTTTAGTATTTATTATAATTAAAAATAGTTAAATTAGGTATTAAATAATAATTAGTAATTAATTATAAAAATAGCTTATTAATTAGTACTTAGGAAATTTTATATTTTTATAAAGTTTCTATTACTTTAATGTAGTTGTAAAATAATTTTTATAATTTTAACTTTTTATTTAGTATTTTTTATAATTAATTTAGTTTAATAGTTTAATTAAGTCTTATTAGTTTTTAATTAATAAAAAAATAGATAAAAAGTCTTAAAAAAATATTTTCTTTTTCTAATAATTTTATTTAGTTATTAGGATTCCAAAAATATAAATTTCACATCCGTGGGATTTATATTTGACAAAATTCACGTTTTGTTTCGTACGTTAACGTAAATTTTAATTTAAACGTACGTGTTTTAGGTTTTAAATAATTTAGATTTAAGTTTTAGTTACAATAGTTTATATTAGTTATTTTATTTTATAAAACCTTAGTTTAAAAACACTCACACCTTTTTCCCATTCAAAACCACCCGATCACAATCCCGTTTTGATACCATCCACACCTCGTCGGGACTTCCGCGGAGCATTGACTCTCGGCTGTTTGACCTTGTTGACCATTCCTTGGTCAATTTAGGTTGACCGTTTGGAGCCAATCAAATACCACCCGGATCATGATCATTTTTATAATCAAAACTGAAACTTTCATACTCTGGATTAGAAAACTTTTCAAAATCACATTCAATCTTATCAAAACAAAATGACTCATACTCCGAAAGAGAGATAAGAGCAAGAGAAGTGGTACTGCCACTACTCGTCTCTTCCGTATGATTGTTATCAAATTGAAAAGCTTCATAAGTCGGATAAGAATGATCAGGACGATAAGTGGGATTGCCACTAATCTCCTTAGTCGTATCAAATGAAAAACTCTCAAAGTCGGATAAAAACTCCTCGAGCTCGGGCTCCAGAGGATCGTCAATCGTAAGCTCAATCTTTTTCGTAACTTTATCCGGAGGGATTGACGGTTTATCGTTTAACAAATTGTCAAGAAAAATAGTATCTCCCTCCGAATCAAAGTAAGATTCATCAATCTCAGAAAATGGAATCGTATCAATAGCAAGGAATTCATCGACATCTTCCCAAAAAGAATCATATTCCTTAGTCGGAGGAAATGATGGAGAAGAGTCGGAGACGAACGTTTTCACAAAATCATCAAAGGAATAATCACAAACATCAACGCTTTTTACGGAATACTTCTTTGATTTTGAAGCATCGGCACGAAAAATCATTATGGCATCATCATGTCGTAAAGTTAGAGTATCCTCAAAATGATCAACTAGGGCTTTTGCGGTTCGCAAAAACGGTCTCCCTAGTATAAGAGGAACTCTCGGATCGGCCTCGAAATTAACAACAAAAAAATCTGCCGGAAAAGTACACGAATTCACACGAACAAAAACATCTTTAGCAATTCCAACGGATGAGTAATCGAACGATTAGCAAGCTCTAAAGTCATTCTAGTCGGTTTAAGATCTCCCATTCCAAGTTGTTCTTAGATCGATAATGGCATAAGGTTAATACTTACACCTGAATCGGCCAGGGCATTGCAAACCTCTTGATCTTTCAATGAACAAGGAATGAGAAACTTTCCCGAATCTCCAAGCTTCTCGGGAAGCTTCTTGAGAAGGATAGCGGAGCATTGAGCATTTATCGGCGTTTCGGCTAATTCAAGCAATTTTTCTTTATTACTTATGAGGTTTTTGAACATTGAAGCAAACTTTGGCATGTAAACAAGAGCATCCATGAAACTTATATCAAAGTGCAATTTTTGAAAAATATCGAGAAACTTTTCCATTTGTTTTTTAGATTTTGCACGGAGCTCTTCATCATTAAATCTTGAAGGATATGGCAATTTTGATTTATATTAAACATTGTTTTCAAAAACGACTTTTTCTTTATCTTTTGACGTTTGGACAACCGGAGGTTGGACGTTTTCAAAACCTCCATTATTAATAGGAGGAACTGGTTCCTTTGTCGCCTCGGTCTCACAGTCCACTACCTTAGGAGGAGATGAAGAAGAAGAGGTAGTAGGAGCTGTGGGTCCATCATATTTAGCACCACTGCGCGTCGTGATCGCCTTAACCTCGCCCCTCGGATTTGCGATCGTGTTGCTTGGAAGAGAAGTAGTACCCGAACCCGAGGGTCGATCATTTAAACGTTTGTTAATATCACTAATTTGATTAGCAAATAACCGAGTTGATTCTTCATATTTTGCCATAAAAGATTGTTGGTTTTCAAGCAATTGCTTAATCAAATCATCCGTGGGCGACGGATTTTGAATAACACTTTGATTTTGATTATTATTGAAATTCTACCCACGGTTTTGGAAATTACCATGATTCTGATTTGCATTATGAAAATTCCCAGGGTTTCCATAGTTTCCTTGGTTTTGAAAAAATTCCCTTGAGGCGGGCCTTGATTGTAATTACCTTGAAAACCCCGGTTTTGATTAAATCCTTGATTATGATTTTGAAAACCGTTATTAGCTCGACTCTGATTTTGATTTCCTTGATTATTACGATTTTGCACATTATGATTCTGGTTGACTTGATTGACTTGGTTTGGTTGTTCGAGAACGGGTGGTCCAAGAAAATTGGTGGGACGGTAGCTGAGAAGATTTCGATCTCCTTGAGGTTGGTAACCGTTGTTACCCGTATTTGCAGCATACACGTTCTCATGAGAAAAGGCACCGGTGGCCAGACATTCATAATACAAATGTAGACTACCACAAGCTACACAACCTTGATTGACAACATTCACTTGATGATTTGGTTTTTCAAAAGACATTGCATCAACTTTCTTTGTAAGAGCCACTAGCATACTCATCATTTCATCATTATTTTTACCATTATTAGACACTTGAGGTTTATTTCTAAACATTCTCACACGAGCCTTATTCTCAATTATCATGAAATCATCATTCGTGTTTCGAGCCAACAAGTTCCCACCCGCAGTAGAGTTGAGTGAGTCTTTGTCAACATGACTTAACCCATTATAGAAAGTAGTAATCTGCTGAAGGTCGGTAAACCCATGGTTCGGACATTTTTCCAACAAATATTTGAATCGATCCCAAGCTTCACTAAACGACTCATCAAAAGCTTGTTGGAATCGAAAGATTTTGGATCGTAGATTAGAAGTTTTAGAGGGAGGATAGAAATAATTCACAAACTTGGAAGCTGATAACACGTAAATTATACATGTTTTTAGGTGTGTTTTATGCATCATATTTGGCCATATTTGTACGTATTTGCTACTTAATCATGGAAAAGTGTTTGTACAAGCAAATGTAGCCAAAAACAGGAAAAAGTGATGAAAAGATGAAGAAATGAAGTGAAGGTGCATAATTGGAGATTTTCGAGAAGGAAACGAGTGAAGAATCACACAAGGACTCAAGGATTTGATAGATTCAAGATTTCTACGTTCATATGTCAAGATAATATCAAGTTCTATGAATTGAATTAGCACCAAAGTGGAAGAGAATGCATGCGACAAAGAACGATAAAGAAAAAAGACAAAAATTGCATACAGGTTCAATCCAACCGTTCGGTTGGAGCCCGCAACCGAATCGGTTGGAGTTGACCTGAAGAACCAACCGATCGGTTGGAGCTATTACCGATCGGTTGGATGATGACTGTTTTTACAAGATTGCATTTATTGACGTTTTTACTCCTCATTATCATGGATGGCTGATCATTTCTCACTAATAACTTCTTAGGGGACGTTTTTACTTGAGAATTAAGTGACTGGGTGTTGGGAATTATTCTATCAGTTACCACGGCTAGTGAAGAAGTTACAACTGCAAGAAGATTGTACTTGCAGTGGAAACTCATTACCACTGCAAGAACAAATATTACCACTGCTCACTTGTTAGCTGTTAGAGAAACGCGTATTGATAAACATAGAAAAGATTTTGTGTATATCTTATTCTATTAGTATTATACTTATCTTGTACAAGAGGACTCCTTGTTCTATAAAAGGAGATCCTAGATGATAACTTAGATATACGTTTTCTTAGAGCTTCAAGGTGTAACCCTAGTGATATCTCAGATCACTCGTTACAAAATTTTGATAATAATGATCAGATTCAGGGGAGGTTTGTCTTCAGCATGGTTTGCTCTCAGCATGTCAAAGTTAAGAGTGAATGCAGATAATGAGAAGGTTAGATCTTTGATTCAGAAGATATATGATCAAAGTGTAAGAGCAGATAAAAGATTAAGAAAAACAAGATAAGTGTTTGGAAGAATTCCCATATCCTCAGGTTTATTGTATACTTGAAGAAACTTATTGATTTACTAATAAATCATAAGTTTAGGGGAGGATTGTTGGGAATTATTCTATCAGTTACCACGGCTAGTGAAGAAGTTACAACTGCAAGAAGATTGTACTTGCAGTGGAAACTCATTACCACTGCAAGAACAAATATTACCACTGCTCACTTGTTAGCTGTTAGAGAAACGCGTATTGATAAACATAGAAAAGATTTTGTGTATATCTTATTCTATTAGTATTATACTTATCTTGTACAAGAGGACTCCTTGTTCTATAAAAGGAGATCCTAGATGATAACTTAGATATACGTTTTCTTAGAGCTTCAAGGTGTAACCCTAGTGATATCTCAGATCACTCGTATTATTATTATTAATAATATTGGAGCTAGTTGTTTTGTTATATTCATTGTTCACACATTAATCTGTTTCACTTACAATTAATCTTCTAAGTATCATTAAGTAGATTCCGCATACTTAGTGATATCACTCAAAGTATCATTATCAACACAAGTTCAAGGTGTACACGATCCAACACTGGGGCTATATAATGACGTCTAGGCTTGAAACCAAAGGAGTACCACAAAATCTCAAGTAATAACTTACACCAAGTTATTACTATCTTAATATTTCTCACCCAAAAGGTAGCTACAGCAGTAAAAACGTCCAGGAAACTTTGAGTTAAAGTCTCAGTAGTTTGGTTAAGTGTGTGGAGTTGTTTATTGTATTTGGTAGTCGATTGGAGGCGTGTGGTTGCTATAGTTCCACGGTTTTAGTTCTTGTAATTCTCAAGCTAGGTACATCTTGTTACTTACAATGAACATTTGTTACTTTGAATTTAATGAATGTTTTGTTTACTACTTGTGTTTTAATATAATTGATATGGAGTGATTTGGTTTATACTTGTGTGAATGATGTAGTTAGTCATGGAGTATTCTTTATTTTAAAAAGATGATGCATGAAAACTCTTCTTAATTTATGAGTTTGTTAGGATAATATCTAATGTTGCTTAATTTGTTGATAAAAACATCTTTGGGGAATATTGGCCGAAAGGGTTTTCTAAATGTTTTTATTCCAAAAAGTTAGTGCACGAATTAGTATGGAATATGGTGTGTGACGAGCATCATGTTTACTCTTTAAAATGGATTTGAGAAGATTTCATCACGAAATTAGGCCGAAAGGATTCGTAGGAATTCATAAGTAAAGAATTGCTTTTAAACAACATTGTGTTAATGGAATTATTATTCTAGTTATCTTAGGCCGAAAGGAAGTAACTAGATGATTGAATTCTAGTAATGGTTTAACATGATAAACACCATTGATTGTTAGTCATTCATATAAAAGTTCTGCATCATAACAAGTTTACACCAAGCTTAACATGAATACTCCAATTGATTGATTGTGGCATTTCACACAAGCATATGTTTTAGTTATATCGTTTCTTGAATATTTAAATTTTCGATAATAAGGATTGACAACCCTTGTTTACAAACTTATTTTTATAAAACTTTGATCCATAAATCCCTTGGAACGATCTCGACTTACCCACCTTTACTAAAATGGACGAGTATATTTGCTCGTATGTGTTAAATAGTTAATCGGATAAGTGTGTTTATAAAATTTAAAACTTGTACACACATCTAGCACATCAGAAGCAAGATCATTCCAAGTGTGAATAGAATTAGGCAGTTCCTTTTCCAGCCAAGTCCGGGCTGCCCCTTTTAGGGAGAAAGGAAACAACTTCAATTTCACCACATCGTGAGGAACTTGATTCATTCTAATGGTCTCAGCGATGTCGGTGAAATTTTGGTTGTAAGCATATGGGTCTTCGTTATCAAACCTGTGAAAGGATATACCCGTGATTAAGTTGAGTAATCCATGATTGATCTCAAAATTGGCATTGATGTCCAGAATCACAATAGCTCTCCTCAAACCATTGAATGGTGATTGGAGTTGTTCCTCCATCGGACGTGGATCAAAAGCCGGTTGTTGTCTCATCGGAGGGATAACATTGTGTTGAGGACCACCCATCGGCGGGGGTCCATTGTGTTGTTCGTTTTGGTTCATCTCCTCGTTGTCAAGGAAATGAATCCGACTATTATGTCGTAAAACCCACTCGGGGTTTGAGAACGGAGACGTAAGACTCTCAAAAGAAGAACGGGTGCGCATACACCAAAAACAAAATTAAAAGGAAAAAGAAGAAGAAAAGAAAAAGGAAAATCTTTTTATTTTTTATTTTTTATTTTTTATTTTTAAACAAATCTCAAAAACTTTTTATTTCTTTTGTTTTTCTTTTTATAAAACGTTACGTTAATTGAAACCGTTTCCTTCAAAACCACTCACGACGGGACGGGAAAGAAGAGTGTTTCTCTCTTCAGCTAGCAATTTAATGTCTTAACTTCCGTATTTCCCGCTTAATCGGTCGTAGAATTTGAAGTAATCCAATAAACAACTAATTTCACGTTTTTCTTATGTTGTTCAGCTTATTTGGTTTACAACGCTCTCCCTTCCACAGGAGAGTCGAGGCAGTAACTTTATTATTTTTGTATTTTTGTAAACACTTTAGGAAAAGTGTTTTGAATTTTTCAATTTTTATATATTTTTTATAGAAATATATACAAGATAGAGGAAGGCTTATCAAAACACGATTTTTCAAAACGATTATTCAAAAACTCACTTCAACCTTCCCCGACAGCGGCGCCAAAAATTGATTGCTCAATTTAGTATATATATTAAGTATCGAGGAGATCCGCAAGAAATACGGATTACCGGAGTCGTTTCCCAACGAAAGTTGAATGGAATCTCGAATTATTGAATTGTGAATCGTGTAGTGAAAAGTGAATTGTGAAAATTGTAATTGTGAAATTCAAATTATGAAAAGAAATAGTGAATTAAGCAGAAAGTTCGAGATATATATGCACAAGTGTCTAAAATCTAAAAACGGAAATGCAATCGCGAAATTTAAACGTATTGTACGAAATAAAACGTAACTTTTTATTACAAAAAAAGATCCTACAAGTGTGAAACAAATTTCTAAAAATCTTAAACTAATAAAAAGAATTTTGAGAAAAAGAAAAACATTTTTTTGACTTTTTATTTATTTTCTATGATTTATTTTCTATTAATTGAATTAAAAAGTAATTAAAAATAAAGGAAAATGTAAAAAAAATAATGGGAAAAATATAAAATCTATTCTGAAAAATCTAAAATATTATAAAAGAATTTTCTAAAGTATTTTTGTATTTTTAAAGGCTTTTTCTGATTTTTTAGTGATTTTTGTATTTTAAAAAGTATTAAAAAGTGATTATTAACTAAGAAAAATATCAAATCAACTCAGAAAAATATGAAAAATTTACAGAAAATCTAAAATAATATGAAAAGCTTGCAGAAAAATTTTGAAAAGAAAATAAGAAGTAGAAGTACTTATTTGAACTAAAACAGCCTATGGCAAGTGCTTATTAATAAGCACTTGCACCAAAACTAAACTGAAACCACAAATGTAATATGCTACAATAAGCTCAGTAATGCTCAGAAATGATGATAGATCACACAGAAATACAAGATGCAAGCAATAAGCAGTTTGACAATAAGCCAAAGCATAAGCAGAATAAGAAACAAAATAAGCCAGCAACTCAGGATCAATGTATTCAACTACTAAACACTATGTGGAACTAAAATTAACCAACAAATCTCAATAACAAGCTCAAATAGAAACTAGCAGGCCTAATCTTAATGACAGAAAACTGTCTTAAACCACTAACTAGTAGATACAATAAGCTACTCTTAATAAGCTCTAAACTAGAATATTAGTGGGGCAAATTATACTCTAAACTACTGAGAATACAAAACAGCTAATAACCTACTCAGAATCAACCATAAGATACTCTAAAATGACTCAAAATCAGCAACTAGTGGAGACTGAATTTATGAACAGTTGACTATTATTGTACCAAAACTAATTTGACCAAATCCAAATTCTATCAATCAGAACTAATCCTACTTGTATTATCAAGCTATTACTACAATAGATTAAGCTAGTTTGAACAATTATGCAACTAAAATCACAAGTATACTAACTGATTTCAATTTACTTAACTCTAACTGAAATTTGATGCTAACTTTGACTTTTTAATGAAATTACCTACTGTTTTTATGATCTATATCTCTATTTCTATCCTAATGAAACCTAAGTGTAGCATTAAAACCAATAAACTATTACAACTAAGCACAGTTATAACTAAATCCAAACACCCCTATATGTGACAATAACAACTATGAAACTACAATCAAAGCTACTAATCAATAAACTACTAGTCCAATCAATAATAACAACAAAAATTGAAGCAGAAACAACTATCAATATCAACAAAATCCAACGGTATCACAGAAACTCAATTCACAGATTATACTACTGATGAGCCAAGAGATGTAAACAGAACTTACTACAACCAATATCTCAGCTAGAACAGAGATATATCACTAACCTAGCCTGTCTCTAGACATGCTCAAATCCTTCCTTTTCTGATTTGGCTTGCCAAAATAAACCAGGTACTCCAACAGTTAACTTCCTTTGACTTTTATGAATCTAATGAACAATGAATCTGAAATAACAATCTCACCCATAGCTAAAAAGCTAGGATGTGATTTACACTACTCTGAAACAACTAATTTGAAAGGTGATTCAAAATTACAAACTTATTTTTATTTTTTTTATAATTTCTGATTTAATGTAACAATAGAATGAGATTAAAACTGAATTTCAATGAAAAGTAAATATTTGAAACGGAATAAAGCTATTGAAACAAATATTAAACTAATAAGTAGAAATCAAAGATTATACTAAATTGATTAAAAGAGAAATGATTGCATTAAAAAGTAAAAGTGTTACAATTGAAAGGTAAATATTACACTACAAACTGAGAATAAAAACTGGCAGAGCTTCGCTAATCAAAACTCCACACCTAAATCAGCTATCCTAACACTCTATTTATAGCAAGGGGTAGAACGATCTAGAGAGAGGGAGTCAAGCTGCCAAGCTGGCGATCCTCGTGTATTTGTGTTTCTTTAGAGTTCATCTACACCACTCAATCATTCCCCAATTATTACAAATGATCTAAGCTGTCCAATCAGGTGGATATGAGGTGTCTAGTCCAATAAGAGGATGCCACGTCCACCATCCGTGTGCTTCTTGTGCTTATCTGACACTCTGACATCACCCTGACATTCTAGAAGCCATTTAATTTGACTAGATTACCCTTAATCTCTGTTAATTTGGCAGGAGGATAACTAGGGTTCATGTGGGGTGAATAGCAACTGGGTAGTTGGATGAATTGGGGGGCGGGAGTAGGGTAATATTATTTTATTTGGTTTGACCATGGGTATTACATGTTGACTGAGGATAAGTGGACAGGGTCAAGGGAAATGGTTGGGCTTGGGTTTGTTTCTTGGACTTGGATTATTGTTGTGAATTTGGATTAAAACAAAACATGGACCAGGCTTTTGTATTGGATTTTCAGATTTAGTATTAGTAATAAGCAAGGACCAAATTTGTAATTTCTGAAATCCTTAAGGATTAAATCTGTCATGATTCCAAAAGTGATCCAAGGGCTTCAAATGTAACTTTCTGATTTTCCAAGGACCTTAGATGTCATAATATGAAAAGTATCTTCCAGGGACTAAAATTGCCAAAGTTTGAAACTTGGAGGACCAATTCTGAAAATCTCATGATACTTCATCCAGGGATCAAAATTGACAAATCACACTTCTCTGAGGTCTTTCATAGGCTCAGCATTAACTTTTCTTGACCAATCTGCACACGTTCTATTCTCGTGCTCGTTTTTGTTGATTTCTGCTTGTTTTCCGTCTTTTAACGAGATATCCGTACCTGTACATTCACAATCACAAAAACATGTTTTCTTTGGCGTTTTAGTTAGTTTTTGGATTTTTAAATACCTATTTTAGCTCAGAAAATGTGAGTGAATAAGCACTCACCAGTTATAAAAAATAACTAATGAAAGCTACAAAAAATAATTGATGAACAATATTAAAAATAACTGATGAACGTCATCTTTTCGAAAATTGATGAACACTATAAAAAATAATTGATGAACGTTATCAAAAATAACTGATGGACAATATCCAAAATAACCGATGAACGTTATTTTTTCGAAAAATGCTAAAAATTATAAAAAATAACTGATGAACGTCATTAAAAATAACTGATGAACAATATCAAAAATAATTGATGAACGTTATTTTTTTCGAAAAGTGCTGAACATTATAAAAAATAACTGATGAACGTTATTTTTTCGAAAAATGCTGAACATTATAAAAATAATTGATGAACGTTATTTAAAATAATTGATGAACAATCAAAAATAATTGATGAACATTATTTTTTCTAAAAATGTTGAACATTATAAAAAATAACTGATTAACATTATTAAAAATAATTGATGAACAATATCAAAAATAACTAATAAGCTGATAAACATTATGTTTTTATTAGAAAATTGATGAACTAATAAACAATACTAATTTGAACTAAGGAACATTATCAAAATAACTGATGAACATTTTAGTTATCATAAAGAGAGGGAAAAAAACACTCAAATTTCTTATTTTAAAAAGTCAAAAGATATAATAAAAAGGTTAAAATGAAGAAGATATATTAGAAGTTCGAAAAAAAAAATTATATATTAGAAGACCAACACATGTCACATTTCATGAGCTACAATCACACATCACTCACACAAAAAAGGTTAAAATAAATAAATAAATAAGTAAAAAAGTGTATGATATCTCTCAATCACTTGTCACTTTTAAGAAACATACTTCTTACTTAGAAGATATATTAGAAGACCAACAAACCCATTTCAAAACTTAATTTCTATCTGTAATATACCAGTAAGATATGTTACACTCTCCACTAGATCTGGTCGGGTTTTCTTTGTCGGAATCTTGAGGTAGCCGGTGGTTGATTTGGGTTTCTAATGGCGGTTGTGGTCTTCGCCGGATTCGGTCGGACCTGATTTCATCATCATCCGTCGTCAGTTGCTGCCGAAAGAGGAGGCATGTTTGACGGTGTCGGATTTGATCAGGAAAGCTGCATGATGGTGAATTGCCTCTTCCGTACACTAATTCGGTATAGTTTTTGTTACACACACTGAAAAACACACAGTTAGTGAATTAGAAAATGAAGGTATGTTGGAGGTAGCGGTGCAGATGATGTAAATGCCCTTTATCAAGATGTTTGCCCAATTATTTATCAAGATGTATTTGATGCAGATCAGATGTGGAACACCCTTGCCTGCACCATTAGAGACGCAGCAAAGGATTCCATAGGTGTGACTAGTGGGTCAGCGAGAACCCAGTCAACCCGCAGGGAATCTTGGTGGTTCAGTGAGGAGGTGCAAGTTAAAGTGGCGGAGAAACAAGCTCGGTTCAAAGAGTTTCTTTTGAGCATAGAGAGCGACCAAGCAGATAGGGCATCAGCGGAAGAGAGGTATAAAATGGCTAAAAGAGAAGCAAAAAAGGCTGTAGCAGTGGCGAAGGACAAGGTGTACGAAGATTTGTATAAGAAATTGGACTCCAAGGAGGGGAGCAAACGATATCTTCAGAATTGCTAAAGCCCGTGAGAGAAGAAGAAGGGACTTAGGAAACATCAAATACATCAAAGATGAAAGAGGACGTACCATCGTGAACGAAGAAGGTATTAGGAAGAGATGGGGACAATATTTTTCCTCTCTCTTTAACGAGGGGAACACCGAAGGAAGGGGTGAACGAGACAACCCTAGCCAACTTTTGGTACCCGAATGCTACTACTCGAGGATCAGCCAGGAAGAAGTGAAGGTTGCTCTACAGAAGATGGGTAGAAACAAATCTGTGGGCCCGGACCAAATACCCATAGAAGCCTGGAGGAGCCTAGGAGATGAGGGGGTAATATGGTTGACTTGTCTCTTCAACAAGATATTCTCTAGCGCAAAGATGCCAGATGAATGGAGACTCAGCGAAGTCATCCCCATCTTCAAGAACAAGGGAGACGCTCAAGTGTGTAGCAACTATAGGGGTATTAAGCTACTTAGTCACACCATGAAGCTCTGGGAGAGAGTTATAGAGAAAAGGTTAAGAAGGGAGACAAGGGTGTCAGAAAACCAATTCGGATTTATGCCAGGGAGGTCCTCGGTCGAGGCTATCCACCTCCTTAGAAGTCTTATGGAGAAGTATAGAGAAAGACAGGAGATTTGCATATGGCTTTCATTGACCTAGAAAAGGCATACGATAGTTTCCCACGAGAGTTGATATGGAGGACTCTAATAGAAAAAGGGACCCCAAGGAGATACTTAAAAGTCATTAGGGATATGTACGAAGGGGCGAAGACCCGCGTACGGTGCACGGTGGGGTGCACTGAGTTTTTCCCGGTGAAAGTTGGACTTCACCAAGGATCAGCCATTAGCCCTTACCTTTTCGCATTGATTCTCGATGAGATATCCCGAGGGATACAAGAGGGCATCCCTTGGAGCATGATATTCGCAGACGATATTGTGTTGGTTGCAGAATCGGCCGAAGGGTGAAACTACAGACTGGAACACTGGCGCGAGGCTTTGGAAGACAATGGGTTTTGGGTGAGCAGAGAGAAGACGGAATACATGAGATGTGATTCGGTAGCTACGAGATCGGCCGAAACGAGGAAGAAGTTCGTATCGGAGACCAGATTCTTCAACCTAAGGAGTCCTTTAGGTATTTGGGTTCGGTGATACATAAATCAGGAAGGATAGACGAGGACGTTACCCACCGTATTAGAGCAGGTTGGGCGAAATGGAGGGCGTCGTCAGGAGTACTCTGTGATAAGAAAGTCCCCTTTAAGCTTAAGGGAAAATTTTATAAGGTGGCAATCAGACCAGCTATCTTGTACGGGTCAGAATGTTGGCCTATCACAAAAGCTCAAGCTAACAGAGTGGAAGTGGCAGAACTGAGGATGCTAAGGTGGATTTGTGGTAAGACGATGCTTGACATGATCCCGAACGGAGTTTTCAGAGCGGAACTTGAAGTTGAAACTATAATCTCGAAGATGCGAGAAGGAAGGTTGAGGTGGTTCGGTCATGTCAAGAGGAGGCCACAAACAGCACCGGTTAGGAGAGTCGAAGTGCTGATGGTCGACGGTTTGAGGAGGAGGGGAAGACCTAAGCTCAGGTGGGAGGATCGACTTAGGCTAGACATGAAGGAGCTTCTCTTGTCCGAGGACATGATCTCAGATAGGAATGTGTGGAGAGCTAGGATTAGGACTTGCGGGTAGTGTCAGTAGGGTAGTAGGTGCTTGCCTTTGCGTCTGGGTCTTTTCTCTTCCCTTTGTTGCCCTGCCCCCTTTGCCTTTTAGGTTTAGTTTGCCCTTTGCACTTTAGATTTAGTGGCCCCTTTGCTATTCCCTTTTAGGTTTGTGGTAGGCTTGTGGTGTCCTTTTGCTTTGCCTTTGCTTTAGCCCCCTGCGTTGCCTTGCTTTGTTTTTGTGTTGCTCTTCTTGCCTTTTTCCCTCTTGCTTGTGCGTCCTTGCTTTGATGTGTTTGTTTTTGGTTTTTCTTTTGCTTTCTTTCTTTTGCCCTACGTGCTTTGTTTGCATGTTTTGATTGTCTTGCCCCTTGTTTGTTGTTTGTTTGTTGTTTTGGTGCATGTTTGTTTGCATGTTTTTCTTGTTTGTCTTTTGTACTAGGCCCCTTTCTGGTTGGTGGCTTGCTTCTATTTGCTTTTACTTGTTGCTCTTTTGCTACTTGCTTCTTTTTAGTTTCTCTATCACTCGCACTGGTGCACGTGCCGGAGGTCTCCCTGGAAGCAGTCTCTCTACTCCCAGGTTTTGCCTGGGGTAGGGGTAGGACCTGTCTACATTTCTACCTCCCCCATATCTCGCCTTCGCGGGATTGGGTATGTTGTTGTTGTTGTAATGATAACTATTGATTGAATTGTCTAAGAGATCTAACGGCTCAAATTACTGTTTATACTTTGTAAAATTTTGTGCCTTTTTAAATGGGAGATGATTGGCACACTTTATTTTTTGATTGGGACACTCATATGTACAACCGGTTAAAGCACTGTATATCCACAGTACAACAGTTGAATGCATATGAAGGAGTGTCCCAATAAAAAGATAGAATGTGCAAATCATTTCCCTTTTTAAATGATCCGCCACCTAAGCTAGAAAAAGTGAGTAAAAGTTAGAAACAAATTTCTTTACGTCATAAATGAAAATTTCTTAACCGAAAATAAATCCCAAACACGCCGTTTGAATTGGAAAAGGAAAAAGAAAAAGAAAAGCTAGGGTTTGAGTGAGAAAGTAGCCGTTGTGCTAACGTTCGGAAAAAGATGAGAAATTAATAAAACCCCCCTCTCATTCTTCCCATCAAATCACAATCAATTCTCTCCCCTCTCTCTCTCTCTCAAAGATTAGAAGAAGATAAATCAATCATCAATTTCTTCTTCTAGTTCTTTTCTGTTAGATCCAAGTTTTTGATCTACAATGTCAACAACGATGAACAACAACCAAGATAACACTTCCAACACCACCACCACTTCCATCAAACAACCTCTTCAAACCGCTAGATCCGTCGATACTCAATCTGTCCTCAAAAGGTTCCTAAATATCATCTGCTTTTCTATTTTATTTACTACTTTTATTAGACATGAATTAATTAATTAATTAATATCTTTTTGTTGTTGTTGCTTTTTATTGATACAGATTACAGTCAGAACTTATGGCGTTAATGGTAAGCACTATTTCTCTTACTTTAATTTTTTTTTTAATTAAAAAATTGATGATTGATTTGATTTGTGCTTTTGTTGTTGTGATTAGATGAGTGGTGATTCGGGGATCTCTGCGTTTCCAGAAGAGGACAACATCTTTTGTTGGAAAGGAACGATTTCCGGGAGCAAAGACACCGTCTTTGAAGGAACCGAATACAAGCTTTCCCTCTCCTTCCCTAACGATTACCCTTTTAAGCCCCCAAAGGTTAAATTCGAGACTGGTTGTTTTCACCCCAACGTTGATGTTTTCGGAACTATTTGTTTGGATATTCTTCAGGTAATTCAATTCAATTAAAATATACCGGTTTGTTTGATTGTGTTTATTGTTATTTAAACTTACGATGATCGTTTCTGGATTTTAGGACAAATGGTCATCTGCTTATGATGTGAGAACCATCCTCATCTCCATCCAGAGTCTCCTTGGAGGTATGATAATATCTACATCGACCGATTAGTTTATTGTAATCATTGTCTATGCGATTGTCAATTCATATTATTGGTTGTAAACAATTGCAGAACCAAACACAAGCTCACCTCTCAACAACCAAGCAGCAGCCCTTTGGAGTAATCAAGAAGGTAAATCCATGGAAACAATGGGTGATATTGACTGTTTGATTTTGAATATATGTACTTACGTATGCTGTTTTCGTGTTTACAGAATACAGGAAAATGGTGCAGAAGCTATACAAGCCGGTTGCATAGGTTGTGGGATTGTTATTCGTGTAAAATGTTGTGTCAGAACAAAAGATGATAATGTTCTTTCAGTTTACTTTGCATACATTGAAAATTCTCTTGTTCTTGACATAAGAAATGTTGTGGCTTTCACTCTCGACACAAAGCTGTATGGTCGTTGACATTTTTTAATATAATGGATATTCAATATTTTTTTTATCTTCATCTATAGTTCTGCAGTATATATCTGTTATTTGAACTGTTGTTTTAGGTTACTGTCCAATAATTATTGGCCGATTTTTGGGAGATCTAACTGGTAAGTGAAACTGAGCTAGTCATGATAAGTTCGATACTGCAAAATGTTATTTCGTGTGTTGTGCACACAGTGAAAAGGGTCTCACTACAGACTAATTTTGTGCACAGGGTTGAAAAGACAGCTTACAACTGTGATTCTGTTTTCCGTTTCTTTCGTTAACAAACATCTATCTTTTTACAAGTTACCTCATTTGTTTCCACAAAATGATAGTGATGGTTGAGTTTTGGAGCGCCATTTTTTAACAACACTAGTGACAGGGAAAACCACGTAAAAACCACTCAAATCAGATTTTGTAGAGCTTATGGACTGTATTTTTATTGTTTGTTTTAAGTTCCGCTTCATGTCAGCAATTACTTTTAAGTGGCAATCAGTACAGAAAACGGATTGTGATGCTCATCAAACTTTCATATAGGAGGTTACTCCAGATCAGTTCTGAATTTTATTTCAGCTTTATAAGTTCATCACACTTGCAGAAAAGCGACTTATTCATTCAATATATAAAAAATGGCGGACAGAAAACTCTTAAGCTAGGTTTACTTCCCCGTATTTGAATGGCGGCAATTAGTTTCTCATAGTAACAGCAGACAGGCACACCCTACATTTGTCCCAGTTGTGTGTTCAAGAGGTACAAGTCCCCAAGTTGTTATGCCCCTTGAGAATTGAGATATAGTTAGTTGGTAACATGAGAAAAGATCCGTTTTCTGTCGCCAAACGTTTAGCTATTTTCAAATGCATACTTGATATCTCGGTTTATGCTATGTTGAATCCCCAAAGTGTGTACTATTATGGAGAAACTGAGGAGTAGTTTGTGTTTGTCTTTCGGTTTGGCATATTTCTTTAAAGGCAATATATTTTTATAAAATTAAGACTAGCACGATGCTAGGACAGCAATCTCGATCAACAGTGATCACAACGACCATCACAAACTACAATACCCATAAACACGACCCTCACTAAACTACATCGGACCTTAAAGGCTTAAACGACTACGGTGGCTCTAAAATCTCTATCCATAACGATCCTTGAATCGACAATGGAGATCTGACAATCAAAGCAGGACAACCCGCCTTCAAACTCTAACACAACACCTAACCATTTAAGGGCATCACCCGATTTTGAAGCATGTAGAGGGGTTAAAACCCGACCATGACCTTGACACACAACCTTGACAATGAAATAAACCTACTGAAACCTCAAACTAGAAACATGCAAACAAATCGAGTGGTGACACCTGACCCAACACCTCGACCCACCTGGAACTACATCAACTAGCTCACACCCACATGAAATTCTGAACAAACACACAATTTGTAGCACAGGCTCTACAACGACCCAAGAAAACCTATACCAACCAACCACCAAGCATACTGAACAGACGAAAAACAACTAGATAAGACCCACAAAAACCGCCTCGACCCTGCTCTAAATCAAACCATCACAACTACACAATCTGATCCATCTCACAACCTCACTATTTGAAGTTTTGAACCATCTCCACAACCACAATCATATCCCAAAAACAATCTCACGACCTCACACTGTGAGCCATATTCACGACCACCGTCTCAAGACCTTACCATCTCAACCGTCTCATGACCACATCATCACATGAAATCCCGATCTGAACCAGACAACCACTTCGACCCTAAAACAACCAATCTGAACCATTGAGCATACTGAACCAAAAACAACCCCTAACCACATCGATCCTAAAGAAAATGATAAGCCGATGGCCGAAGAGACGATGGCGGCGGCAAGTTTAAGGTCAGATTGGGTTGGTTATGATGGGATGGGTTTGATGTGATATTCAATGTCGTTTTTAGGGTTTAGGGTTAGGTTGATGTAAAATTCAATGTCGTTTTTATCCAACTATTAGATTTGACTAATCCATCTGCCTTGTTGCATCTTTAGAAACAAATTATTGTAAAGCAAAATGCGCTACTCACAAGTGGTAAAAAAATGATTAAAACGCCAAAAGACCGCTTTTAACGAGTTGTGCATTGGGTATTGCTTTAGCGTTTTCATTACAATTACTAAACACTGTTAGTTACCAGGTATAGCATGCTTCACAAGATTGTATGCATTGAAGATACACGTTGGACCACACCGATGAAGCAATTTGACCCCTTTCTTTTCGACTTAGGTTTAGTTCTCATTTGACACATTAGAGATGCAACACATCACAAATTGACTTCATTTAAATAAGAAAATATCAAAATTCCACATCTACAATAAATTGATGAAAAGATTGACAGAAGCTCTAGCTGATTATGTAAACATCAATAAAAAAAAATTGGCGAAAACATTGGAGGCAATTCAAACATCCCAGCGCTATAGAGTTTGTTGATCACTAAGTGCTACAAGAAAGTTATGGTTGTATAAGTTTACTAAAAGTAGATACGATGTCCTACTTTAAGCTTATCAAAGGAACCCCTCAGTGCACCTCAAGCTACTAATTAGCTGATGTCAGCTGCCTCAAATTGTATTTAGCCAATTCCTTGTACTTCTCAACAACACCAATGCAACACACAGTCTGCAGAGATAAACGCAATCTGTTAGGCGCCTTGAATTAAAGATATTAAAACAGCCATAAAACTGTGGTGTCACACTTCTAATCCAGTTTCATTAAAAATTGCAGATCATACATTTTTGCCCCTTTTTGCTTTAATAAGAAGTTACGGATTGTCATTTGCCAATATAATGTTGATGATATTCGTCAACATGATTCCATACCTAAAGGCCATGTAGAGAACTTTTTATTGAACTAGCAGAAAAAGGAAATTAATAAAGCAATAACTCAACATTTTTTAAAAAATTAGAGATAAGCGAAGAAGTTACGTCTTGCTTATATCTGCCACTCAAGGAAACTTCGTGTAAAACACAGTATCAAGTAATTTCAAAAAGGAAACTTTTTCATTCTTATTATCAGCAGGGGAAAGTAGAGAGAAATGATAGGTATGTTCAAGGGCGGAGCTTAGTGAGGACCGGGAAGGGTCCCAGCCCCTCTAGGCCTAAAACCCGTTAGTGTATTTTTTTTTCGCGATTTCATATGTGTCCCCCCCCCCCCCCCCCCCCCCCCCATCTCGGCCCTCCCATCTAGTGTTTTTCCGGAAAAAAATTTGTTTCGGCCCTCCCACAATTTTTTCTAGCTCCGCCACTGGGTATGTTCCTATGTGAACTAAGATATTATGCAGTAAAACCCACAGATAGATCAGACATTATAATTCTAACAATTGTGTTGATTTTACTTGTTTGTGCAAAGAGAATTAATCCAAAAGTAGGCAAATGAACAGAAACTGTTCTGTTGGTATTAGGTAAGTAGTACCTAGCTACAAAATCAAGACATCATTCTCCTGATTTATATACATATATTTTGGTTAATACATCACTAAAATGCCAAGTTTCCTGTTATACATTACGGTAAATATGCTGCATAAGATCAGCACATTGGTTCTTAATCCCATTTAAAAATTGACAAGCAAGTATATGATGAACTGCAACTGCATTGTCTAATTATCTACTGATTACTGTGATGAAAAAATACATAGAATACAAAATGTACATTCTAGCACAATGTTTCTGGCAACAGTGTTGTTCTGAAAGAGGATTTACCTTGGCAATTTGGACAACAATAGTCCTGTCTGGATTGCTCAGATCAACTTTGTGGGGTTCAGGGACAGCTTTTGCAACCACGTTAATGATTTTCATTTTGTCCAGACCACTATTTGCACGGGCCTCACATAACACTGCAAACTGGAATATGGAGTTTTTAGACAGCAATTTTGAAAGTAGCTTGCAGATGATTGTCAGCAATTAATGGTGCTCCAAACATACAATGTGGACCACCCATTAAAGATGATAGATGAAGATTGAAGACACATAAGAAATAGTGGAATAAATCATAACAAGATTACTATAACGGCAGAAGAAAAGCAGTGCTGATATATCAATATAACACCATGTAAAAATACCACTAGGATATGACGGCAGGTCAAAACTTGCATTTCTGCAAACTTTATAGTAGATGTGACAAAACGGGCAGGGTGTGTAACGAGCCAATACATGTACTTTGTGCAGCTCCAAACTTCAAGAATTTGTTACTAATCAGTGTATTGATTGATTAAGAGAATTATATTGCTTATTTAATAATCTAATGTTTTGATTAAAATAATTAGGAGGTTTTATACTTAAATAAGACACTTTTACCCATTAAGCACAACCAGTTCACACATAGATGGGTCAAAATCCCTACCTCTACATCTAACCATCTAGTAACCAATATGTCAGAAACAACTCAATGTAAAGGCATGGTAGCAAAAAATTCTCAATGATTCAAAATCAGATGAAATCTTTTGACGGATGAGTAAATGAATCTTATAAAGACCTTTGCTTTCATTCAATTTTTCTATGGCACTAGACTCGATTTCCAGTTCAGTTTCAAGAGCACCTTGTGTTGATTTGTAACAATCGATCATCCCTCTATAGACTAGCCACCACCAGCCATAGCATGTGACTCAGCTAGGCTTGCCCCTAGATGGCGTTTGTAAAATAAATTAAATGATTAACAATTTAAGATTACTGGTGGTAGCGAGTTGCCAATCAACCAAGTCGTGGGTTCAAGTCACAACTGAGACAATGCAATATTCAGGATGGGTGTGTGAATGCGCCGTTCAAAATATAAAACTACCATGGAACGTGGGTATTTTGTATAAGTATAGGTCGATAAATATCTTTTGACCTTTCGCAATGCATGTATAAACAACCAAAAACATACCTTATATGGTGTTTCTACTTCGACAGGGAAGTACTGAGCAATTAAAGGTTTGATTGCTCTTGAAATCTCTTCTTCTGACGAATAGCAAGTCACTTCGATAGGTAGCACTCTTAAGATAAACCTGCGAATCTATGAAAATTTTAGTCAACTGATAATGATAAATTGCATCTCAGTTATTTGATCAGTGTTGTGTTACTCTTTATTAAGATCCTGATGATGCAATGGGAGAACTAAATGCGAGACCTTAAACTTAGCATGCACTTCATTTGACCATGCAGCTAACCCTTGGGGTTAATATCCACATACAGAGGCTGTTAGGTTGTGTATAATAATATTGATTATGTGATACCGAATGATTTGGATTAGATAATCACCGTTTATTAAAACTAGCTATAGAAAATAGTTTTGGATGCGCTTATGTTGCGTGGAGTTATTATAATCCACACACACACACACAAAAAATACATTTTGTGAGATAAGAGTAAAAGTCACTAAAATTAGGGTCAAAGGGAAAGTAAATAGATAGCGTTAGCTTGCCCTTAGATAACGGTTTTACAAGTTGGTGCGGAACTGATTATTTGAACCCTAAATAACCAGTTTATGTTTAATAAACAGTCAGGAAAAAAACTGATATTGCTACTTAAGAGTTATAAAATTAAGCAGGTAATTAGTTCCAAAATGCAAAGCCAAACACCCATTTATATGGTATTTATTTATGTGAGTGACGTGATATGCAAATAATTCTAAGAGAATGTCAATTAGAGTACATATTGAAGAAAGTTGACCTAGACATGTGTTTTTTTGTTGCAGCAGCAGTGGATATCATGCGGTGGGCAATTTCTTTAGGAGTTGGGTCTTCATCCCTCTTGCGCATTTGGACAAAGACTACACCGTTGCAGCCAGAATCAAGGTAGTTGAAACGCCTCTGTTACACACAAAAAAGGAACTTGCTAAGCATACACAAGATGAACTCTGTAGTCTAAAAGCATGTCCGACCACATCCTATTACCAGATATCAAGAGATGCAATGATCTTAGGATACAATACAGATTGTGGTGCAACTCCACCCCACAAGATGATAAAAGTTCATCTTAAATATTAGGTTACATGTTGTACACTCAGCTACATATAATGTACAAGATGGTGTGATGGTAGTGTATAAAGTAAATGCTGTGGTGTACCTTCAAATTATTAGGGGTGTGATTACAAGTCATCTCTACTGACCACAAATAAAAATTTGAAAAATAAGATGAAATTAAAGTGTAATTGGTGAAAGATTATTCTGGAATGTTCAATATGGTTTTTGGAAAAGTAGGCGTTGAAAATAAACATATAACTTATTCAAACTTTAAACAAATTAGTCCATCTCTACAAAGATATAATCATTACTGTCAATAGTTGATAACTTGTAGTCTTAGTTAAAAAAGTTTCAACCCATGTACTTATAAATTGGTCAAACTGTTCCACTTTATCTCTAATGCATAACACGGGTAAAATAAAAAGATACCAAGACAGGAAATGGGTCAAAAGGTGAAACAAATTGAAATTTGCCCAAAAAAAGGTTTTAGTGTATATCTCCTAGATCATTATTATCTCAGACAAAACAATTAACATTTTTTATATGCTACTCATCCCCCCACCCACCCCATGCCACCTCTCTTCATTACTTAAATTTTGATACTCACCTTGCTTTTGTCTTTCAACTCTTCAAGTTCGGCCTCAATTAACTTGTCAACAGACTTTTCCTCTATCTTACTCTTTATGACTACTTCACCTTTGGACTCTATGCGTTGTTTCTTTTCTGGTTGCTTCTCTTCATCAGATTTTTTAGATTCGTGGCCTTGGATACCATCTTTCTCTTTCTCAATTGTCTGATTTTCAGATGTTTCAATATTCGCATCACTTGGCTTATCAGAAACTGCTACAACTTTGTCCTCTTCAGCTTTCTCGTCTTCATTGTCATCATCCTCTTCAGAATCAGAATAACTGAACTTAATCTTTTTATTTATGGCTTTAGGTGGTAATTCTGTGGGTGTAACATCTGGATCCTTTCCCTCGACTATCTCTTCATAAAACTGGCACATACAAAATAAAATAAAAAAAACTGTCAACACTGTTCTGAGCAAACATCCGCATCTTAATATGAGTTGTTATCACAGCATGCATTTTGATATGAGTTTGCGATCTTGTTGCAAGAGGTTTTAAAGAGCAAAAACAATTAAGTGGCATGGCAAGAAAGGGGGTTTTTTGAAAGTAATTATGTGATCTTAAATACTAGGATCAAAATAACTAAACGAAGCATGGGAATGTTTGGAAATAAGACAAAGAAAGATAGCTTATCAAGTGAATATCTCATATGTTGAACACATACTGCCAATATGTACAGATATATATATATCTAAGTATCCACATGAAAACGGCCTTGATTGAACTTAAGATGTCTAAAATGGCGCTATCCTAATTGAACATTTGAAGCATTAGAAAGAATAGGTGAAAAAACAATATTTAGATCACTTTAGTTTGGAAAAACAAGTCATTGCTGAACTGAGTGTAAGTAACCTAAATATCATCATGTCTAAAATGACACACTATCATAATGAAACATTAGAAGCATGAAAAAACAAAACGCGAGCAAATAAACATCAACCTCCCTGCCTAACAAGTATAGTCAAGTTTTATCTCTGAAGTGAGGTCTATGATAAACATTAAGAAACAAGAGTTTAAAGTAAAGTAAAAAGGGTTACTTTGCGTTTTGTTCAATTAAACTTATCGGCGTATAACTTTTACAAGTTATATAACCTAAAAATCATGTATAATAAACCTAAGGGAATGAGAAAAAGTATTTTTTTTTTTTTATATAAAAATGAAACAAGAGAAAGAAAGAAAGACATACAGAATCGATAACTTGAACAGCTTCTTGAGAAGCTTGACGCTCTCTGCCGCCATCACAAGTAATAAAGAAGCCTTGAACTCCAGGTCTCAATGGGTATGACCCCTTCTTCTTTACTGCTTTCTGTTTTTTTTTTTTTTTTTTTTTTTTTTTTCCAATTTAAATAATCATTCATAAAAAAATAAATAATAAAATAGTATGAAAGAAAGAATGAATGAAGGGAAAGGTACGTTGTTGGGACGGTAATGGTTCTTTCTCTTCTTGTTATTGTCGTTGTTGTTTTCGCCACCCATGTTCAGCTTCAGTTGCTACCTGTTAGGGTTCCGGTGATTAAGAAACAAAGACTATGGATAAATAGCCAAACACTCCCCTAAGGAATGTTTAGGTTGTGTTTAATTAAAAGGCATTTGTACAAAACATAAAAAAAAAATTAGGATTGTTTGTTCAAATTCAATGTTTTTTTTATCAATTTTTTTTAACAAAATTTGTATTTTCAATTTAACAATAGAAACTATAAAATGTATATTTTCTTATTTACGTTGTTTTCTTTATTTCTCTTGTAACCATTATTTTTCTAAGAATGGAAAACAATATTATATGAACGTGATTTTTATATTTTGTAGAAAATTAAATCCCCTCCTTCTTTTTATAAATCTGAAAATATTAAAATAAAATAAAAAAATCTCTAACTAAATTATATTACCTTGTTATTGAATACTGAAAAGATTGTTTTAACCTTATTATTAATTCATACTTCATCTTTTTATTAAATTACATTATTTCGGAACTATTTTGTTAAATCAATCTTATTGAGAAAAAAATTTGACCAATCAGGTTGCTCTATTTTGACACTGTCCAAATCGAGCATTTTTTATTGGCCAATTAGAAGTCAAAGTGGAGATAAAAAGAACATAAAAATTTAGATGTCAAATTTGTAGAAGTAAAAACTTTAAAAACTTTTAAAAAATATAAATTATAAGAAAAAAGATCAGGTAAATTAATAAAACTTTAGTTATGGAATTTTAAATAAATTATATGAAATTAAGTACAAACTCATAAGTTTTCAATTTTTTAATAAAGTTAAAAAAAATAAACAAAAACCCATAGACTTTACATTTTAAAAATATAACATGTATATGCAAGGGATTATAAATATCAAAATGAAAGCATGATTCATTATGTACTATAAAAAAACTTCTATAGACATCACACCTTGTCATTGGTCTAGCTCTTTCGTCTTCACTGCCAAATTTCACTTCCTGAATTTTATCAAAAAGAATGATATGTCGACTTTGAAAAGTTACTTTATTTTAACTCCAAAAATAATCATCATACGCCTTATATAAAAACTTATTTGTTTTTAACCACAAAATGTTCTACTCTCGATGTAAGTGCGGGCAAGGCATCTCGTTTATCATTAAACACCACATCGGTTTGAGGTATTATTGTTTAAACATATTAGTGTAAATTGTATGTGGATGAACAAAATTGCATTGTAAATACCATTTTACAAATAATATATGATAAGAAATTGTGTTGTGCATGTCATTAGATATGTGATTTGCACCCATTCAATTTTGAAAAATACAGTCTTAACTATCACGATTTGGTGTGTCCTAATTAAAAACGCATGTGTATAAACTATAAATCAATCTTTCTAAAAAAATTGGGTTGTAAATAAAGTTTATCCCGTTTTTGGGTCAGCTCCATATATATTTATGGGCAAATTACCAAAACATGACAATTATTTTTCGGGTTTATTTATTCAGTACAAACCCAACCCCATTTCCCAATTTGGTCAAGTGCGATCGTGCGATCCTCTTAGTTTCCTTACACTTGTCCCACCCACTATCTCTTGTCTCCCACTATCACTTGTCACTTGTCTAGACAAAATTACTTATTTACCCTTTCTCTCTCTCTCTCTCTCTCTCTCTCTCTCTCTCTCTCTCTCTCTCTCTCTCTCTCTTTTATATCTTTAACCACTCTTCTCTCTCTCTTTTTTCCCAGTCACCACCACACCACATATAAACACCACCACGCCACCTCATCACCATCACCACCTGATAAACACCACTACAGATCCGCCATCACCACCGCAGATCAACACATCTTTCTCTCATAAAAATTTCGGCCCCCACCCCGTGACCGCCACCAGATCTGTTGGTTGACTGCACCGGATCTAAAACAATATGCTTCACCGGATCTAAAACAATATGCTTCACCGGAGAGGTGGTGGTGGCGTCTCGATGGTGGTGACAGAAGGCGGTGGTGGCGCGTTAGGGGTGTTCCGGTTGGAGCTAGGAGCTAAAACGCTCCAGAAAGGATGTAAACACACCGATCTATCGATTCGGTGAACAAAAGACTTCGCCGGAAAATTTTCCGGTAGGCGGAGCCGGAATCTGCTAGTGCTCGCCGGAAATTTTGAATATTCCGGTTAGTAGAGAGAGAGAGATATGCTTCAAGATCTTTGAAGAGGGTCTTGGGTAGATTTACATTTTTTTTTTTTTTTTGTGTCCAAACCGAGATATGGTGGGGTTTTTTTTTACTGAGGGTTCTAATAGTTTAATAAATTTGTCATTTGTTTTATTTTGGTAGGGTGACTGTGTTTATGCTTTTACTCCTATGTCACTCTTTCTTTTCTTTTTTTCTTTCATGGTTTTCTTTTGCACTTTAATTGAGTATAGGGAAATTAGGATTATAATATACAATTTGATCTGAATGGGACCGATAATCACATCTTATAGTATTTTATAAAAAAAAAAGGACAAATTTAAACATTTAATTTGCCGGAATCTGGAAATAAATTGAATTCGTACATTCGCACGTTCGCACATTTGAATCTGGAAATAAAGCGAATTCGCACATTCGCACATTTAAAAGGTAGCAAAATCGCACATTTATTTGACTTATAGAACTAAGGGTAAATAAGTAATTTTGTCTAGACACATGGGGGACAAGAGATAGTGGGTGGGACAAGTGGCAAGTGCTAGTGGGGGACAAGAGATAGTGGGTGGGACAAGTGTAAGGAAACTAAGAGAATCGCACGATCGCACTTGACCAAATTGGGAAATGAGGTTGGGTTTGTACTGAATAAATAAACCCGAAAAATAATTGTCCTGTTTTGGTAATTTATATTTATTTGGTTTTTTTATATAAATTTACCAAACTTTTGTTTTTGTTTTCCTAGTAACAAAAGTTATTCTTATTCGGGTGCTACTAACTTGAACCATTATTACGGTAGTGTTAACCAGATAACAACCTTATTTGGGTCCACACACACATAGACGCGGGTCTGGTACTTCCCGCCATACAACTAACTCTATCCACTTTTATGCTCTTCACTGAAGTGTAGAGATGAAACCATTTCTATCTCAAAATCCACTGTTACATCATCACCCTTTTCGGGTATCTCAGTTTGGATTCTATAAATGTTGCGAATGGATGAAAAGAGGTACCAGCAGCCAGTTCTTTATAACTCGAGCTTCAGAGAGAGACTCGGAGTTTGAAATCGACAGGGAAAAGGCACGAGAAGCTCTTAGGAAGCTTGACCAACAGCTAGATGTCATGTCTCAGAAACAAACAAACAATGTCCCCAAAACCAAAGGTGATTAACAACTGTTTAATCAAAGAATTGTATTTATGTGTTTCTAAAAGTTTAAACTGTTTTCGAGTTTACCCTTTTGAACATATGTTACCTGAATATTGGTGGTTATTGAATAAGGATATATCTTATTGTAGATATAGATTGCCCTTGAACTCGCTGTATAAAACATATCAATCATTCTCAAATGTTACGGGTATATAATAATTTGCTAGTATATGACCCGTGTAGTACAGGGTTGCCTCAGTTAACTTTATTTAGTTTAGACAATAATAGAAGATTACAAATTTTGCTTTACGCAATTACACTTAGTCGTTCATGCTTTTTTTGTATAAAATACAAATTTGAAATGAAAGATCAAACTACATTTTGTGCAGCTAATCATGTAATTCAATCTATTAATATCCAAAATAAGTCAAAATGAACGACGATTTTAAATGATATTGGACACTGTAAGCTATAAGATATAGCCAGGAGAGTGTTTCAGGCTGAAACTTTAACCTATAAATCTTTCCAAAAAATATGGAATTTCAAAGTAACGAGTTAGGGGGTGTTTGGGAGGGGGTGTTTGGGAATACACACCTTTAACGGTGTTTATAGTATTGTGTTTGTTTCAACCAAAACAGGGTGATACTGATACCCATACATGTTTATGTGTTGTTTTTTAAACTCAAGAGTACATTCATCAAATGTACATATCACTGAACTTAACCTACACCATATCATCACCTTTATCTCTTCTCAGCCCCTACACCACTCCGGTATCAGCCGAAATCAGTTTATAAGCTAAACATACTTACATATTGTGTTTCAAACTACTTCATATGTACATAGTACATGCATTGCATTTTAAACTACGTCATACGTACATAGTACATACCAACGAATTCAGCCTATACCTCTTCATGACCCGCACTACTTAAACCCCTGAACTCACTTTACGTATTCAGGAAGTGCCTAAACCAATTTAGGCACAGAACCCAGCCTGCACCAATTTAGCGCTTAAGAAAAAGTTCATGTATAGTTTCTTTCTCTTTTTTTACACAATCCATAAACTTCCTACAGTATCTGCACACACTCACTTGAAAAAAATAGGCAACAAAAATATGAAAAGAATACACAAGACTCAAACTACAGTCTGGCTATAATATTCTAACCATATGTGTCTCTCCACAATCTTGCTCGGGGCTTCTTTAATTAGTCCTCAAATGAACATTGAGAAACTTGGAAATTTGCTAATCCGCAACTTTGATTTCACAAACCATGTTTGAATTGTTACCCTTTACCCAACACAAAATGGTTGCGGACCACGACTTATACACATGCACATAGTCACTTTGGCACACAGTCAATTTGACAGCCACAAACCAAGTTGCTTATCCTAAAATACCTAGTTTGACAGCCACATCAGACTCAAAATACTCGTATCTTGTTTATTTTCCCCTGTAGATCCAAATCTCTAAAGATAGTCTGCAGCAACAATTCATTTTCTTCCTTAGACAATCGGTTGAATGACAATTTGCATAGCTAAACATTAACAACCTCAAATATTATCAACAACAACAACAACAACAACAAAACAAAACAAAACAAAACAAAACAAACAAACAAACAAACAAACAAAAACAAAAACAAAAACAAAAACAAAAAACAAAAAACAAAAAAAAAAACTACAAAACCATTGAACAACTTATATGCTCCGTATAAATTTAACAGTAGCAGGAATATTGATTGAAGAAAAAACCTAGCAAGCTTAATTCACAGATAACATGATGTCTTATCATTAGATATTAAATAGGTTTGAGCTAGACAAAAGCAGAAAATAACGGTGTACGTATATAACATATGTACAAATATAAATCTATTTACGTGTAAAAGATATGGTATTCACTCAAACTCCACTTCATAAATTCTGAATGTGCAGTTAGTTTCTAATTAGTAATGCGGAAATATATATCTAATACAACTTTTACTTAAACAATAGCATACGACTTTTACTCAAAATCAACTTCATAACTTCTACTCATATAAACTATAACTTTAACTTGGACTACCTTTACCCCTTAGTTTTGAATCTAATCAAATTGAAATAAGATAAGTCCTTGCAGCATAACAGAATTTTCAACCTGAGTGCAGCAACACAGTGCAGTCATAGGATTGTTATATTCCCTTAAGCTTAGTGTGTCTGAAGGTTTAAACGTGAAAGTATAGGGTATACTGTTTACGAGTTCAGCCTTTTGAACATTCTATTTCTATTTTTGCCACATTCCTATGCTGCATAAAAATTGAAAGTCTTTTTTCGTGTAATAAGGGGATGGACATATATATTGTTCTATTACTAGATTCTTGAAACTGAGGTTGTTTGTCCATGCTTATCTTTTGGGCTAAAGCTTATTTCTACTAAGCAGCTTATGGTCAATGATGAATACACTAATAAGCCTTTGTTGAGTGTTTGAGATAACTTATGATATAAGGTGAAAAAAGAGCTCATAAGCCCATAAGCCATAGAAAAGGAGTTTATCCAACCTCCCTAAAAAAGCTCAAAAGCTTATCCAAAACCTATAATCGGTTACTGTACATAATTAAGCTAATAAGGTCACCAAATAAGCTGAAACAAGCACCAAATACGAAATGCCTTATGGCTCAACCAAACCCGGCATTGTGTTGAAAATTTACCCGTTTTGGCCCAAACCCGTCTATCCAACCCTCTCAACCAACTAATCTTGCCACCAATCGTTTGAAGTTTTTTATCCTGATGAAGATACGTTGTTTAGGTGTTGCACATGTAATTATAGGTGTGAACTGTTTTAGCTCCTCTCTTAGAATAATGTACGTTTTGAGAAAAATTTATAAAATGGTACTTATATTCTGACCCTCTTAGCATGTTTATAAATCATTGCAGCTGCCAACCCATATAATGTAACAGATGAAGCGATAAAAGATGTTCAAGACACAGGATCATTTCTACCAATAGCTTTTTTTGCACTTCTTGTCTTTACCATAGTCTATAACATTGTGTTCATAAAAGTAATAAAACCATCAGTAGATGGACCACAAGTGGAATTAGCTCCTGTTCGATCATCCATTATGAGAGAAATCTTGAAAGCCGAGTTATTGCCATCGATTCAGCTTACACCATCTCCAGAGGTATCCGTTCAGTGATAAACTTATACCTTGGTTATGAGTTTATGTCTACCGAGTGATGGCTTTTGATGAGGTGAAATATAGTCTATAATCTATATAATCTCTCTATAGCTTAGATATGTATTTGGATATTCAGAATTATTTAATGAATTTACACATTGTAATAACCTCATATACGTAAGACATTTGTGTTGTGTGTGGTGGATTAATGGATTACAGATGTCTTTCATGCAACCAAGCAAGAAGTCAGAGTAGTGTTTTTGGTGGCTATCCTTCGGTTTAAACACGTATCCCTTCAAATTAACTGCAAATTAGTGGAGAACATAGTAACATAATATTTAAATCATTTTAAGCCATCAGCTTGGTGTGTAAATAATGTCGGCTCAAGCCGCGTCTCTACAGTGCTCCAAAGCCTGTTTCTTCCCTTAAGCCGATCCTCAAGTCGATGGCTACGCTACAGTACCGGCTCACAAAAGCACTTTAACAAACGTTATTTATAGTAATAACTAATAACCTTTCATTCTATTTGTTTGTTTTACCTTTGTAGAAAATAAAATAAAAAATGATAATAAGAAGAAAAAGGAATAAAAAATAGAGTAAACTGCAAAAATGGTCCCTGTGGTTTCCTGAGATTGTAAAAATAGTCACTGTGGTTGGCTAATTGCAGGCGGCCTCCCTGTGGGAGGAACTTTACATCATTTTGGTCCCTCGCTTCTAACGACGTTAGTGAGAGTGAGTTAAGTCGTGATCCCAAATTGAATATATGAAAGGAACAAGGACAAATATGTCATTTTACTCGTGGACCCAATTTTGTATATAATTAAGTGGTCCAACCCGACACAATCAAACACACACCCGACATTAACATAAAAAAAACCCCAACTTTAAACCCTAATTGCAGTTAACCAATTCAATACAATTATACTATTAGTTTCATCAAATTCGTCCTTATGCTTTACAACAACTAATGATGACATTTTCTACAAGTTTGTGGTACATTAGACCAGATGGAGAGAAGGTTGATACCAAAGATCTTTATGGTAAAAGTCCTAACTTGTTATTTACATGTTTTGTTGTCATATTGAACTATTGTATTGGTAACTGATTTGTTACTATATTTTTTTGAAACAGAACAATATCCAAACTTATTTTCACTAAGGGTTCATCATGAAGGTCGATTTTCAGAGTTACCAAAGAGGAAGTATGTTGGGGGTCAGGTAACATTTATGGACTTGATAGCCATTGATCAGTTTAATATTGATCTATTGAACTCAATAATGTACCAGAGCTTAGGATATGAAGAGAATGTGAAAATGTATTATCACTACAAAGTTCCTTTGAAAGGTTTAGATACTGGACTAAGGCCTTTAGGTGGTGAAAATGATTTTCATGAAGTGGTAAAGCATGTTAATAGGCATAGGGTAATTTATGTTTTTGTTGAGCATGGCCATACAAATGTTGATTTAGAAGCAGAAACAATGCAATCATTGAAGCAAACTGATAAATGCAAGGAATTGGATAGTAATGTGGAGTGGTAGTTGAATTAGAAACAGAAGTTATCATGTCTAGTGAGAGTGAGGATAATGAAAACAATAAGAGTGATGGGAAATCTATTGATGAAAACAATGAGAGTGATGGGAAATTTGTTGATGAAAACATTGAGAATGAGGAAAGTGATAGTGAGTATGAGCAATCTACTGAGGGTGAGGATGATGACTTAGAAGAATTTGTAGATGAGGAACACATAGTAGAGGAAGTACATGTTAACATGTCTACATTTAGTTTTGGAGTTGAACTAGAGACATGTGACCTAATGCAACCCAATGTGAAATTAACTGAAGATGATTTGGAGGTTATAGATTATGACTCTTTTGAAAGTGATGTAGGGTCTGACACAGAACAAAAAAAGGAGAAAAGGACTTAGAAAGTTAAGAAAGGGTACTGATGGTTCAAGTATTAGAAATGCTTTGGAAGTTGGTTTTGAATTTGCCAACAGGAATGAAGCAAAAGATAGGATGTGGGCACATTCAGTTGAAACAAGAAGGAACATTAAGATAGTAAGAAATGATAAACTAAGGGTTAGGGCAAAGTGCTTAGGTGTTGTTCCTGAGAATTTGAATGTGACAAAAGATAATATTGGAGAGGCAGCTTTATGTGATAAAGGCAAGGGCAAGAATGTAAATGTGAAAGAAAGTAAGGGCAAGGATGTAAAAGTAGAAGATGACAAAACTGGTTGTCCTTGGGTTGTGCATGTGTCAAAGGGTGATAAAGGCAAGTGGGTAGTTAAAACATTAAATAATGAGCATACATGTTTACAATCTAGAAAAATAAAAGCTTGTACTTCCACTTTCCTTTCAAAACCATCCAAGATCTATTAACTATGAACCCTGATATGCTTGTCAAGGCTATCCAAGAACAAATGCAAAGAAAATTCAATGTTGGTGTAACCAATACCAAGGCATTCAGGGCAAAATCAAAGGCACAAGTTAATTTAAGAGGTGATGCTAGCCTACTGATTGATGCTAAACAGTCAACCTAAATTGACCAAGTAAATGGTCAACAAAGTCAAACTGCCTAGAGTCAATGCTCCGCGGAATATAGTGTTTCCCCGGGTCGTTATGTCCCGACGAGTTGTGATGGTTATCAAACGGATCTGTGATCGGGTGAATTTGGACAGGAAAAGGTTTGTGAGGGATTGAACTAGGGAATCTACAAAGAAATAGCTTAAACAAGCTATAAAGATGATTAAGTGAAAGTTAGATACCTAAAAACGCTTGAAATCTAAAAACGCGTACGTTTACATTTGAAATAACGTAAACGTACAAAACAAAATGTGAAAACTGAAAACCCCCAGGGGGTGAAAATGACTTTTTTAAAAACTTAAAGGTAAAGGAAAATTTTTAGAAAAAGAAAATGCATTTTTACATTAATTAATTATTTATTATTAATTAATTACTAATTAATACTAATTATTAATATTTAAATAACTTAAATACAATATAATATTAATTAAATACTAGAAAAGTAAAAATTAATTTTATAAAATTATAATATAACTAAAAACAAGTTTTAAAAATAAAAATATGTATTTTTGTCTTTTTGTGATTTTTCTATTAATTAAATATTAATTACCTAATTAAACTATTTTAAATTATTAAAAATAGAAAATGAACAGTAAAATTATAGAAAAATTCCTAAAATTATATTATATTATATAAAAGCTAGGAAAAATATAAAAACTAGGTGGTGCTTTATAAAAACTAATTATGCTATTTAATACTTAATTATTAATTAATTACTAATAAAACTAATATTAAATCTAATAAATACCAAATGATAAAATAAAAATCTGATAAAATTACTAAAAATACTTTAATATGAATGGAATTTAATAAAAAAATAAAAATGCTAAGTGCTTAATAAAAATATAAAAATGAAAATTAAAATTTAAATAAAATTAAATAGAAACTATCACTTAAAATTAATTTGGATTTTCTGGATTTTCTTTTTGGAAAACTATTTTACAACTAAAAACATGAAACTTTTACAAAAACAACTTTTGTGGAAATCAAAAATAAGCACTTTAAGTGCTTTTTGGCTCAACAGTTGACTTTTGTTGACCAATTGAAGAAATAAGCTCAAATGAGCTTAAGTGGGACCCACTATGAATGATTCTGGTTCACTTGAGTTGCTTGGACATGTTAAAGCAGATTTCACTCAAATAAGCTCAAAGTATAAGCCTATAAGCCAGAATAAGCTCTTTCCAAATTCCTATCAACTCAGAAATGGGACAGATAAGAGGGTTGATTCCAAGTGGGGCCCAGGGATCTTGGGGTCAAACTTATGGTCAAACTATGAAGAGGGGTAGGAGGAGGGTTGAAAGGAACAAAGTTGTGGATGTGGGGCCCACTGTGGTGGCCAGAAACCACCACCAAAGTGGTGGTGATGGTGGGTTATCTAATGCAGCAGGGCAGAGGCTTGCCCTGCAAGTGTCTTTCTTAGCTTGTGGGGCCCAGTAGAAAAATGGCAAAAATCAAAGAGAGGTGAGACCTCAAAGATGAAGTGGTAAACTTCAAATCCTAAAAAGCACAAGGGTTGATTCTTAACAGAGAATTCAAAACAAATCCTTGAAAAAATGAGATTATCTGAAAAAATGCAATTTGACTTTTTTCATAAACTTGGAGTCTTGACTTTCTTGAACTTTAATCACATTTTACTGATTATACATGAAGTTATGAGCTATGTTTAGACTATTTAAGACTAATTTAACAACTATAGTAACTAATGTGATAGATTTGAGGACACAAACCCCTCACAGTTAACTGTGAGGGAGATTACCTTGTGATTTTGACTTTCAGCAGTTAGGACATGGAATTGAGACTCTAAATGACTTATCCTAACCTAATGCAATATACCTAAGATAAGTCCTCAGCAAAACAACCTCAAGAGTACATGAAACAGGCATCAACCAAACACCCCTATACTAACTGTTTTGAAAGATTTGAGAAGCAAACCTACAAACTAAACCATGAAACTGAATCTAACTCTTTTACTAACACTTAATAATCATAAACCAATTGAATTGAACAACAAATAGAACATACAAACAGTAGATGCTAAAAAAGTAAAATTGCTTACAATGGGACCAGGGTGCCAAACCACAATCCTATTACTCCTCCTAGGAGTTCTAAACCATAAAAATTACCAATCCACAAGCTTCCTTGGCTTCCTTCCCCTTGAAACTGATTTTTTTTATTTTTCTTTTATTTTTCTTTATTTTTGATATTTTTGAGATTTTTATATATAACTGAATTTAATGCTTTCTAGACCTTACAAAGCTTATGAATAAACTCTAATAAGCTCAAGGAAACAGTAAATAATTAATTTCAACAACTTGCCAAGCTAAAATGGATTTTCAAGAGATTTATGCCAAAATGAGAATTACACTGAGAATAACTAAACTTGATATTAAAAATTGATGAGAGTACACTGCAAATACTTAATACAATCTATTTGAACTAAATTTTATAACTAAAGAGGAAAATTACATAAGAACGATTTTACCTAAACTACACTAAAACTACTTAGGCTAACTCTCTCCCCTTTTGCTTCTCTTTCTTCACTTTTATATGCCCTTGAGTCTCTATCTTTCTTTCCCACTCTTAATTGGAACCATTGGATGAACCAATTTTGATCATGGCAGTTAAAAAGGTTTTTGGCGGGAAACTTGTTTGGCAGGTTTGAGTGGGAGTGGGTATGGTAGTTGGGGATAATTAATGAGGAGGGGGAGTTGAGAGGGACAAAAGGTGAGTTAGGTGAGCAATTTGTGGGATTTGTGGAAGATTGGAGGGGAGCAGGGGGAGGGAAACCTGGGTTGAGGATGGGTGAACAGTGGTCGGTTTGACCACTTGTTTGACTTGGGAAGTATTAAAAACGGGGTGGGGTGGTTTTGTGTTTTGGGTTTGGGGTGTTATATGGGCCAAGGGGTGGATTGGGTGGGTTGTGTTTGTGGATCAGGTTTAAAATGCAAAGGGTAGTTTGGTTTAGTAACTTTAGGAAACCACAAGGACCAAGGATGTAAAATCTGAAAATAGTAGGGACTGAATTGCAACTTTCAAAAAATTATTATAAGGACCAAGATTGCCACATGTGAATAACACAAGGACCAAAGTTGCAATTTTCCAAAATAACACACCCGAGGACCAATTATGACAAGTTTACAAAGTACAAGGACCAAACATGTAATTTCCACAAACATTTTACCCAAGGACCATATTTGCCAAAATAAGTAACCACAAGACCAAAATTGATTTTTCTTTCAAAAATATCCCACCAGGGACCAAATCTGCCAAAATCTAAAACTTCAGGGACTAAATTGCAAATTTCCAAAACTTTTGAGATTTTTCACCAAAGGACTATTTTTGACAACTTATGATTTAAAAAGGACCTTTGGTGACTTTTCTTTTAAAATAAGTGCTCAGGGACTATTTTTGCCAATTTTTGAAAGTTGGGGGACTGAAACTGCCAATTTTGCAAACTTTGTACGTTTTTCCTTTGTTTTTGCACATTTTGCATTTAAAACACATAAAACAATCAAAAAGACTCATCGTTGTACATTTAAGTGGGATGAATGATGAGTGCTCAAACACTCATCGTTTTCGATATATTTAAACTGCCAAAACGCACAAAAACAATCAAAAAGATATCAAAATACTTAAATTATCCCAGGGATTGTGTTTTATGTGTTTTAAAAGCAAGATGTGCAAAAACAAAGAAAAAACGTACAAAGTTTGCAGTATTGGCAGTTTCAGTCCCCCAAGTTTCAAAACTTGTCAATTTTAGTCCCTATGCATTTATTTTTAAGGAAAAGTCAACCCAAGGTCTTAAAAGTCAAATAAAGTCAAAATTTCATAATTGGGTTGCAAGTTTTCATAAATTACATAATTAGTCCCTGAAAATCCAAAGATGGCAAAAGTAATCCCTGGGATGTTTTTAAAATTGGAAAAAGTGGAAAAATACAAAATTGGTCCTTGAATTATTGGCATTTGGAAACATTGATCATTTGAAGAAGATTTGGGAAGTTACATTTTACACCCCTCAATTTTGGAAAATTGCAAAATGGTCCTTGTGTTAACCTTGTACCATCCGGACCCTATTTTGTCTAAAACCATAGCCCACCCAATCCATTCCTTAGCCCAGTCCAAGCCCACTTATGTTTTAAATAATACCCGCGTTGACCCAGGTCAAACCCATCCCTGACTATCTTCTTCCCCCAACACAAACCGCGAAACCAGGTAATATTGTCTCCCCCCCCCCCCTCCACCTTTTCCACCAACTAAGCCCCCACAATCAATGCCCACACCTAACATCTCCACCACCATAAATGATCCACCAAACCCTCACCAGAACCACTAAAAATTGCCCCGACACGTTTTTGGCGCCAATTTTGCAATCAAGGGTGTGGATGCATCAAAAGCTAATCCAATGGATGGGATTTGGTCAGAGGGTCAAGGAAAAGTCATTGGGACTCTCAGTTTTCAAAAAGTAGCCATGTGGAAGGCTTAGGGATTTATTTTTAGCTCGATATATATAAGTTATGCTCATAGAAGCTTGTAGTGTGTAATTTTCTTAGCTTTTTATGTATTTTCAGTTTATTTTCAATGTATTGTACTTTTTATTATCAATGAAAGTTTGTTTCTAAGTTAATTCTCATTTTCACTTTTTAAAGTATCATTTTAAATTCTCAAGTTCTTATTTAAGCACATAATGTTTGTCTAATCCTCTCAGAAGCTCTTACAAACTCAGATAAAAAGGTTTTAGAAGCTTTATGAGCCTGTGTAAACATTATTAAATCAGTTTTCAATAATTGCTAAAAAATAGTAGAAAAATAAAAATAAAATAAAAAATTGTGAAAGAAAAGAAGAAAAGCATGGAGCATGGTGAATTTGGGATGGCCATGGGTTAGTGGCTCTGTGGAGGGCCTATAGGATTGTTCTTAAATCACTGGTTCATGGTTTTATGCTTGGAAGGCTTTGTAAGCATTTTTGCTCAATTAATCTCTTTCACTGTTTGGTTGTTTACACTTGTTTCTATCTGTGTTTCTGTGCTATTTAGGTGAGTTTGAGTCAGAGTATAGTTTAATATTGGGTGTGTGTTCTTTGGAGTTCTTTGTTGCTCATTTTTACATGTTAACTGTCATCAATTAGTATTTCTAGCAATCTTAGGTATCTGTTGTTGTTTATGGTCTTTGAATGTTCAAAACAGTTTAATAAATCATTATATGTGTTTAGATTTCCATTTCATGGCCTGAATCAGCATAACTCTTTGAAAATCTCAAAAACAATCATTTAAGAGGGTGTTTGGTTGTGCTTTGTTTGGTGTGTTGTGGTTGTCATTCTGAGTACTTATTGGTTTGTAACAGTTTGTTGTGTATAATATAGCTCAGAGGAACAAGTATTTTGGTGCAAAGATCTTCAAAAGTCAAAATCACACAACCAAAATCACCACAGTCCACTGTGGTGATTTTTGAAATCCAAAACCCACAAATCCTTTTCAAAAGTTAAAGCTTTATCCAAAATAGTTTTAATATAGCTTAACTTAGCTTATTAGGTCATTAAATCAGCTTGTAAAATTCATAAAAGTCAAACTGAGTGGTTAAGTGGAAAAGTCAAAAGTCTGTCTCAGTCTTTTTGATCCAACTTTGGGGGTCTGCAATTTATTTGTTACTAAGATTCAAGGTTTGAAATTTTACATGCTTAATCTATACCACTTTGTAAATTTTTGTGAATTTTACCAGGAATTTAGGATTTTGTTTGGTGGGTCCTACACACCCTTGAAGTAAGCTGCAGGGCAACACCCCTGCCCTGCACATCAGTACCTCAGCTCACCACCACACTTTGGTGGCCTATTGTGGTTGATCCAGTGGGTCCCACACTGAAATAGTTGGTTCTCCCAACCCCCCTCCTACCCAGGAGTGTCTGTGAACCTTTAATTTGAACCCTAGGCCTGTGGACCCCACCTTACTTGGACCCTTAAGTTTGTCCCCAAACTGCCTCAGTTCCATTTTGCTAACTGCTTATTTGTAGCTTTTTGGCTTATTGATGCTTGTTTGTTGGTTATAAGTTGCTAAATATTGTACCTAAGACTCAGAGAAACCAATATCAACCATTGTGGACCCCACATTTCATCATTTGAGCTAAAACACCCCACAGTCAACAAAAGTCAACTGTGATGCATTAAGCACTTGAATTGCTTATTCAGTGGGTTTAAACAAAAGTGTTTTTATTAAAGTTACTTGTTTTTATCTTATTATCAGTTTAGAAAAAGAAAAAATCCAAAAAACCAATTTTAACTTTAGTGATAGCTTCTATTTAATAGGAGTTATCAATTTATTTTTCTTTTTTATTTATTTCTAAGTAATATATCACTTTTATATTTTTATAAATTATATTTTAGGTTAAAATAATTTTACAAATTTTTCCAGATTTTTATTTTGTCATTTAGTGGTATTTCTAATTAATTTTAGTTTAATTTAGTTTTAATTAATATTAAACAATTAAATAGCATAATTAGTTTTTATATAGTATAACCTAGTTTTTATAATTTTTATAGCTTCTATTTTAGTTAAAATAATTTTATAAATTTTTCTAGAATTTTTACTGTTCATTTAATAGTTTTCATAATTTAAATAGTTTAATTAGATATTAATTAATAAATAGTATAATAATTAGTTAATTAGCTTAAAAATACTTAGAATTAACTTTTTATAATTTTTTAGGATTCCTGTAATGGTTAATTAGATTTATAAAATTTTTCTTAATTTTCTAAGTCTTTTAAGTATTTTTGATAATTCTAATTAGTTTAATTAGTATTAAATAGATAATTAGTAATTAATTAATTATAAATAATTAAATAGTGTAAAAATAATTTTTATTTTTCTTAAAATTTTCTTTAATTAATAGGATTGTAAAAATACAAATTTTACACTTTTAACCCTCCCGGTCCTCCAGTTGTACTTTTCGTTTTGTTCGTCTGTATACGTTTTTTAATTGAAACGTACGTTTTTAGGTTTAGCTCAAATCTTCGTACTCCAAATTCCCGTAACCATTCACATAGCTTTCCTAAGCTATTTTTGTTTATAAATTCCAAATAATTTTCACAACAACCCCTTTTCTGTGAATAACACCCGATTACGAATACGCTATAGTTACATTTCACACCTCAACGGGATTTTACGACCCGGTGATACATTATATTACCCGGAGCATTGATCTAGGCTATTTGACTTAGTTGACCATTCTTTGGTTAATTTAAGTTAGGTGGTTTAGCATCAATCAATTTATGGCGCCGCTGCCGGGGAGGTGTGCGCGTTTCTGTAGCGTTTTTCGAGATTAGTGTTATCTCACCTCACTCACTGTACAAATACCATCACTTGTGAATATGTTCAAAATCTAAACACATAAAAATGTCATTGACACTTTTCCTAAAGTGTTAAAACACCAAAAAAAAGTAAAAAACCAACAAAACATATCGTAACGTTTTCTGATTCGGTTTTCTTTTAAGGTGATTCTTGAAGAGAAACGAATCTGGATTAAAGGGACGATAACAAAAATATTGTCCAAAAAGTTTTTATCCCTAGTGCATGCGCACTCGTTCTTCAAGGTCCACTAGCCCATTACGTGAGCTGGTTCAGAGACCTCGAAGACCTCGTCGACGTTCTGCACCATCAGTCGGATCTGAGATCCGTACTGTTCCACCTCTAGCTGTCATCATGGCAGCTGAACCCACTATGAACGAGCTTCTCCAAGCGCCCGTCGAGGGTTACGGAGATGCTATCGTTGTTCCAACAATCATGGCCGATAATTTTGAGCTTAAAACAGGATTAATAAATCTGGCCACATCACGTCAATTCTACGGTTATGAGAGGGACGATCCTCAAGATCACATTCGATGGTTCAATAAAATCACTTACACCATCAAATGCAAAGATGTCCCCTCTGAAGCAATCAAACTTCTTCTCTTCCCATTCTCCCTGGAGGGACAAGCCCGGATTTGGCTTGAAAAACAACCTCCACGATCTATTGAGACATGGGAAGATCTTGTAAAAAAGTTCGTGAATGAATTCTTTCCTCCTTCCAAAACCACAAGTCTCAAGAACGAGATCATGAAATTCACGCAGAAATTTGATGAATCCTTTAGTGAGGCATGGGATCGTTACAAGGAATTGCTCCGAAAATGCCCTCACCACGGCTTCTCTGATCTCATGACACTTGATACTTTCTACAATGGTGTAAGCCAATCTGATCAAGACTCTCTAAATGCCTCCGCGGGAGGTAACTTCTTGAATCGCACCACAAAGGATGCTTTAGAAATCATTGAGAATAAATCTAAGGTTCGCATTCCCCGAAGCAGATCGGTTTGTTCCCAAAGGGATGGTGTTCCTTCTTCCTCATCGACCGTGGCTCAGTCTAGCACCGATGCTAGACTTGATCAACTCACGGAAGCCGTCCACGCATTTGTTCTCGCCCAAAGCAAGAAAGATTCTTCTCCTTCCCCACAAGCTGAAATCAAAAAGATAGAAGTTTGTGTCACTTGTGGTGGTCCACATTCATATTATAATTGCCCTGCCACTGAAGGCAATCCCTTCGAAGTAAATGCAATAGCCGGCAATTCCAACCAAGGAGGTAACCAATACCGTCCTCAAGTGGAACCAAATTACCGTGCTAGCAATCAGGGTGGACCACCCGGTTTTCCTCAAAATCCAAATAGGTTTAATCCTAATCCACCAAGGGGGCCTAATTTGCAAAATCAAAATCCTGCCCCCGTCAATCAGTACCCACCCCAAAGGGGTAATCAAGGGTATTCAGCTCCAAATCACCAAGATCCCCTCCCAAACGAGCTCAATAACTACATCAAAGTTAATGAGACCAAAATGAGGGCAATGCAAAATCAAATCTCAAATTTGAAGAATGATTTCCAATCATCAATAGCCAAACAGGGTCAAGAGCTGAAGAGTGAGTTGATGCAAACAAACAACAAAATTGATCAAAATCAAGGCAAGATTGAAAATATGCTTGCCAGTCTTATGAATCATCTCACTCCACCCTCTACATCAGGAGGTCTCCCGGCTAATACAATTGTTAACCCCAAGGGTGAACTCAAAGCTATTACTACACGAAGTGGTAAAGCTTATGAAGAGCCGCCAGTTCCTCCTGTTTCTCCTCTTCCACCTATGCCTCCTCCTCTTTATTCCGAGGAAGTTGAAATTGAGCCTGAGGCAACCACGGACAAGGTGCAATTTACTAGCCCACGAAGTACCGCACACGTCCACCCTCAGGTTGTTCCGGAAATTGTACCAAAATCTGGACTTGTACCAAAACCGGGAGTTGTATTTGAACCATCAACAACTCCTGGAGAGAACCCTAAATCCAAACCTTCACTACCATACCCGTCAAGACTTAATGAGCAAAAGCTCCGCGAAAAGGCTAGTCACCAAATGGATAAGTTTTATCAAATCTTTCAAGATTTGCACTTTGACGTTAGCCTTGCGGATGCTATCATCCTGATGCCCAAATTCGCATCGATGATCAAGAACTTGTTAAGCAACAAGGAAAAATTGTACGAAATGGCAAAAACTCCTTTGAACGAAAACTGCTCTGCGGTTATCTTAAAAAAGCTTCCTAAGAAGCTTGGAGACCCTGGGAGATTTCTCATTCCATGTGTTTTCCCTGGGATGGTTGAGTGCTTCGCCTTAGCTGATCTTGGCGCTAGCATCAACCTGATGCCTTACTCAGTGTGGGAGAAACTCTCTCTTCCTCAACTTACTCCTACGTGCATGACTCTCGAGCTTGCCGACCGTTCAATCTCACATCCTCTCGGCATTGCCGAAGATGTATTCGTGAAAGTAGGAAAGTTCCAATTCCCCGCTGACTTCGTTGTTGTTAAGTTCGATGCTGACCCACGTGTTCCTCTCATTCTTGGGAGAGGATTCTTAAGGACGGGTCGTGCGTTAATTGATGTGCACGAAGAGGAGATAACTCTTCGTGTTGGTAATGAAGCTGTAACCTTTAACCTCGATCAAACTTCGAGGTACTCCTCTAACTATGACGCCGAAACGGTTAACCGAATTGATGTCATTGATGTCGCGTCTGAGGAGTACGCTCAAGAGGTTTTAGGTTTTGTCGATGATTCTCCGAGTGAAAACTTCACTCCATCTTCTCACCCCATTATTGCCAATTCTTCTCCTTCCCTCACTCCGTTTGAGGGGAGTGACTTCATCTTAGAAGAAATTAAGGCCTATCTCAACAGTGATTCGACTCCCGATGGAATCGATAGCCAAGAGATTGACCTCGAGGGGGATATTCTCACTCTTGAAAAGTTATTAAACGAAAATCCCTCTCATCTTCCTGTTCTACCACAAACACTTCATAAGGAGGAAGTCAAAAATGTTGAGAAAACTGATGACTTTCCCGCGGTTGAACTTAAGGACTTGCCGCCTCATCTTGAATATGCATTTCTGGAGGGTGATGATAAATTGCCCGTCATTATTGCTAAAGACTTAAGTGTTGAGGAAAAGGCTGCTCTTATACAGGTTTTGAAGTCTCATAAGCGAGCAATTGCTTGGCGTCTCTCCGATATCAAGGGTATCGACCCTGAGTTCTGTACTCACAAGATATTAATGGAGGATGACTTCAAACCTGCGGTCCAACATCAAAGAAGGGTGAATCCAAAAATTCACGAGGTTATCAAACAAGAGGTTTTAAAACTTCTTGATGCCGGATTGATTTACCCTATATCGGACAGTCCTTGGGTCAGCCCAGTTCACTGTGTTCCAAAAAAGGGTGGCATTACTGTTGTCACAAACGAGGAAAATGAGTTAATTCCAACTCGTCTGGTTACGGGGTGGCGCGTCTGCATTGATTATCGTAAATTGAATGACGCCACCCGTAAGGATCATTTTCCTCTGCCCTTTATGGATCAAATGCTCGAGAGATTAGCGGGGAATGAGTACTATTGCTTCCTCGATGGTTTCTCGGGTTACTTTCAGATTCCCATTGACCCGCAAGACCAAGAAAAGACCACTTTTACGTGCCCCTATGGAACCTTCGCATATAAACGTATGCCATTTGGCCTATGTAATGCTCCGGGCACGTTTCAAAGATGTATGATGGCCATTTTTTCCGACATGATCGGGAAAAGTATGGAGGTCTTTATGGACGATTTCTCGGTCATTGGGGATTCGTTTAAAACATGTCTCTCCCATTTAGACAGCATGCTAAAACGTTGTGAAGACACAAAGTTATGTCTAAATTGGGAGAAGAGTCACTTTATGGTCAAAGAGGGCATTGTCCTCGGCCATAAAATTTCAAAAAATGGGATGGAGGTTGACCGTGCCAAAGTGGACGTCATTGCAAAATTGCCTCCTCCTACGACTGTGAAAGGTGTTAGGAGCTTTTTGGGTCACGCCGGTTTTTATCGTAGGTTTATTCAAGATTTTTCAAAAATTGCCCGGCCCATGACCCATCTCCTCGAGAAGGATGCTCCTTTTGTCTTCTCCCCTGAGTGCATCGAAGCCTTTGAAACATTAAAGAAAAGGCTTACCGAGGCACCGATTCTTGTTGCCCCCGATTGGGACTTGCCCTTCGAGCTCATGTGTGATGCTAGTGATTATGCTATAGGGGCAGTCTTGGGGCAACGCAAAACAAAACATTTTCAGCCTATACACTATGCCAGCAAGACTATGACCGAGGCACAAAGTCATTACACCACCACTGAAAAAGAATTATTAGCTGTGGTGTATGCTTTTGAAAAATTCCGGCCATACTTGATTCTGACTAAAAGCATAGTGTATACGGATCATTCGGCTTTGAAGTATCTATTTGCAAAACAAGATGCAAAGCCGAGACTCCTCCGATGGGTTCTCCTCCTTCAGGAATTCGATATCATTATTCGTGATAAAAAAGGAGCTGAGAACCTGGCTGCTGATCATCTCTCCCGTCTTGAAAACCCTCACCAAAATGATTTCGAGAAAAAGGAAATAAATGAAACATTTCCTCTCGAGACCCTCAATGTGGTTTCATTTCGTGGAGACTCGATTACCCCATGGTTTGCCGATTTTGCAAACTATCTTGCGGGTAATTTCATTGTGAAAGGGATGTCGTCCCAACAAAAAAATAAATTTTTCAAAGACGTAAAACATTACTTTTGGGACGACCCCTATTTGTTCAAGATATGCGCGGATCAAGTCATCCGGCGGTGTGTGTATGGTCAAGAAGCTGCTGAAATCTTAAAGGCTTGCCATGCTGGTCCCACGGGGGGCCACCACAATCCCAACTACACCGCCAAAAAGGTGTTTGATTCCGGCTTTTATTGGCCCTCGATCTACAAGGATGCCCAAGAATTGGTCAAGTCCTGTGACGCTTGTCAGCGCCACGGGAATATTTCACAAAAGAATGAAATGCCTCAGAATGCAATTCAAGTCTGTGAAATCTTTGATATCTGGGGCATCGACTTTATGGGGCCATTTCCATCCTCTCACGGCAATAAATACATACTCGTGGCAGTTGACTACTTGTCAAAATGGGTTGAAGCGAAAGCTTTACCCACAAATGATGCCCGAGTAGTTGTAAAATTTTTAAAAGCTCTCTTTGCCCGATTCGGAACTCCACGTGCTATTATTAGCGATCGTGGTACGCACTTCTGTAATGACAAGTTTGACAAAGTCATGCAAAAATACGGTGTGACTCACCGTCTTTCCACTGCGTACCACCCTCAAACAAGTGGACAAGTCGAAGTGTCCAATCGGGGCATTAAAAGAATATTGGAGAGAACTGTAGGTGAAAATCGTGCATCGTGGTCGGACAAATTAGATGATGCACTTTGGGCTTTCCGTACGGCTTACAAAACACCCATTGGGTGTACGCCTTATAAACTTGTGTACGGGAAAGCGTGCCATCTTCCGATCGAGCTTGAACACAAAGCCTATTGGGCTCTCAAGCATGCAAATTTCGACCTCAGAACGGCGGGTGATCATAGAAAAGTTCAACTAAATGAATTAAACGAACTGCGTGATCAGGCTTACGAGAACTCTTTGATCTATAAACAAAAGACAAAGAAGATTCATGACTCAAAAATCAAAAACCGCGTTTTCAACGTTGGTGATCGAGTCCTTCTTTTCAATTCTAGACTCAAGATCTTCTCGGGAAAGCTCAAAACCCGATGGACTGGTCCATTCACTATCGCAAAAGTCTATCCTTATGGTACCGTCGAATTATCTCAAAGTGACGGTCCAAATTTCAAAGTGAATGGGCATCGGTTAAAGCACTACTTTGGAGAGGACGTACCATCCATGGTCGTCCCGGATCTCCAAACTTTCCCCAAGGACAATTGAATTCGGGGATAGAGTCAAGCTAGCGACTCAATGACCAAAAACTAGCAACAATACGGGTTTTCACCCGTATCTCTGATTCTTTCTATTTTCTACCACCGAGTGTGGGGGAATGGCCAACCCCCCCCCCCCCCCCCCCCGCTGTTTGAAAAACATGTATATATGTATATAAGTCAAAAAAAAAAAAAAAAAAAAAAAGGTTGTATATATATAGAAATAAAGTGAAATTGGTATTTCCGCAGTTAGATTCGAATCTTGGCTTTTTACGTTCATAGCTTTGGCATAATAGCCGGGACTTTGAATATTGAGGACAATATTCATTTCTTAGTGTGGGGGGGAAATTCTAACGAATTTTAACAAATATCTTTTAAGTACCCCCGTTTTTGGCCAAAAATTTTTAAAATTTTTTCACTTTATTTCAAAATTTTTGTGGTAATCAGTCCGCCAAAGTCTAAATGACAAAGGGATTGGCTAGTCCAGGAGCAAACGGCTCTTGGTAAAGACAACTCAAATCCGTTGACGGCTGGCAATTTGCCCAAAATTGTGTGGTTCATCAACTCCCCGAAAACAAATGAGTTGGCTAGCCCGCAAGATTATGGCTTGTGGTAAAGGCCGTGGAAAAATCCATAATTGGTAATCAGCTCACCAAGATGTTGACTAGGTCCATCAAGAGTTGGCTAGTCCAGGAGCAAACGGCTCTTGGTAAAGACTTATCAAATCCGTTGGAAGCTGGTGGTTTGCTCAAAATCACACGGTTATCAGGTGTGCCACAGTTCTTACACCTGGCTACTCCAGAAGTGATGGCTTTTGGTAAAGAGTTTAAAATCCATCAAGTTTTCTAAAAAGATTGCTAGGGACTAGCAATAGTTCAGTGTGGGGGATTGATGAGTGCTCAAACACTCATCGTTTTCGATATATTTAAACTGCCAAAACGCACAAAAACAATCAAAAAGATATCAAAATACTTAAATTATCCCAGGGATTGTGTTTTATGTGTTTTAAAAGCAAGATGTGCAAAAACAAAGAAAAAACGTACAAAGTTTGCAGTATTGGCAGTTTCAGTCCCCCAAGTTTCAAAACTTGTCAATTTTAGTCCCTATGCATTTATTTTTAAGGAAAAGTCAACCCAAGGTCTTAAAAGTCAAATAAAGTCAAAATTTCATAATTGGGTTGCAAGTTTTCATAAATTACATAATTAGTCCCTGAAAATCCAAAGATGGCAAAAGTAATCCCTGGGATGTTTTTAAAATTGGAAAAAGTGGAAAAATACAAAATTGGTCCTTGAATTATTGGCATTTGGAAACATTGATCATTTGAAGAAGATTTGGGAAGTTACATTTTACACCCCTCAGTTTTGGAAAATTGCAAAATGGTCCTTGTGTTAACCTTGTACCATCCGGACCCTATTTTGTCTAAAACCATAGCCCACCCAATCCATTCCTTAGCCCAGTCCAAGCCCACTTATGTTTTAAATAATACCCGCGTTGACCCAGGTCAAACCCATCCCTGACTATCTTCTTCCCCCAACACAAACCGCGAAACCAGGTAATATTGTCTCCCCCCCCCTCCACCTTTTCCACCAACTAAGCCCCCACAATCAATGCCCACACCTAACATCTCCACCACCATAAATGATCCACCAAACCCTCACCAGAACCACTAAAAATTGCCCCGACACGTTTTTGGCGCCAATTTTGCAATCAAGGGTGTGGATGCATCAAAAGCTAATCCAATGGATGGGATTTGGTCAGAGGGTCAAGGAAAAGTCATTGGGACTCTCAGTTTTCAAAAAGTAGCCATGTGGAAGGCTTAGGGATTTATTTTTAGCTCGATATATATAAGTTATGCTCATAGAAGCTTGTAGTGTGTAATTTTCTTAGCTTTTTATGTATTTTCAGTTTATTTTCAATGTATTGTACTTTTTATTATCAATGAAAGTTTGTTTCTAAGTTAATTCTCATTTTCACTTTTTAAAGTATCATTTTAAATTCTCAAGTTCTTATTTAAGCACATAATGTTTGTCTAATCCTCTCAGAAGCTCTTACAAACTCAGATAAAAAGGTTTTAGAAGCTTTATGAGCCTGTGTAAACATTATTAAATCAGTTTTCAATAATTGCTAAAAAATAGTAGAAAAATAAAAATAAAATAAAAAATTGTGAAAGAAAAGAAGAAAAGCATGGAGCATGGTGAATTTGGGATGGCCATGGGTTAGTGGCTCTGTGGAGGGCCTATAGGATTGTTCTTAAATCACTGGTTCATGGTTTTATGCTTGGAAGGCTTTGTAAGCATTTTTGCTCAATTAATCTCTTTCACTGTTTGGTTGTTTACACTTGTTTCTATCTGTGTTTCTGTGCTATTTAGGTGAGTTTGAGTCAGAGTATAGTTTAATATTGGGTGTGTGTTCTTTGGAGTTCTTTGTTGCTCATTTTTACATGTTAACTGTCATCAATTAGTATTTCTAGCAATCTTAGGTATCTGTTGTTGTTTATGGTCTTTGAATGTTCAAAACAGTTTAATAAATCATTATATGTGTTTAGATTTCCATTTCATGGCCTGAATCAGCATAACTCTTTGAAAATCTCAAAAACAATCATTTAAGAGGGTGTTTGGTTGTGCTTTGTTTGGTGTGTTGTGGTTGTCATTCTGAGTACTTATTGGTTTGTAACAGTTTGTTGTGTATAATATAGCTCAGAGGAACAAGTATTTTGGTGCAAAGATCTTCAAAAGTCAAAATCACACAACCAAAATCACCACAGTCCACTGTGGTGATTTTTGAAATCCAAAACCCACAAATCCTTTTCAAAAGTTAAAGCTTTATCCAAAATAGTTTTAATATAGCTTAACTTAGCTTATTAGGTCATTAAATCAGCTTGTAAAATTCATAAAAGTCAAACTGAGTGGTTAAGTGGAAAAGTCAAAAGTCTGTCTCAGTCTTTTTGATCCAACTTTGGGGGTCTGCAATTTATTTGTTACTAAGATTCAAGGTTTGAAATTTTACATGCTTAATCTATACCACTTTGTAAATTTTTGTGAATTTTACCAGGAATTTAGGATTTTGTTTGGTGGGTCCTACACACCCTTGAAGTAAGCTGCAGGGCAACACCCCTGCCCTGCACATCAGTACCTCAGCTCACCACCACACTTTGGTGGCCTATTGTGGTTGATCCAGTGGGTCCCACACTGAAATAGTTGGTTCTCCCAACCCCCCTCCTACCCAGGAGTGTCTGTGAACCTTTAATTTGAACCCTAGGCCTGTGGACCCCACCTTACTTGGACCCTTAAGTTTGTCCCCAAACTGCCTCAGTTCCATTTTGCTAACTGCTTATTTGTAGCTTTTTGGCTTATTGATGCTTGTTTGTTGGTTATAAGTTGCTAAATATTGTACCTAAGACTCAGAGAAACCAATATCAACCATTGTGGACCCCACATTTCATCATTTGAGCTAAAACACCCCACAGTCAACAAAAGTCAACTGTGATGCATTAAGCACTTGAATTGCTTATTCAGTGGGTTTAAACAAAAGTGTTTTTATTAAAGTTACTTGTTTTTATCTTATTATCAGTTTAGAAAAAGAAAAAAATCCAAAAAACCAATTTTAACTTTAGTGATAGCTTCTATTTAATAGGAGTTATCAATTTATTTTTCTTTTTTATTTATTTCTAAGTAATATATCACTTTTATATTTTTATAAATTATATTTTAGGTTAAAATAATTTTACAAATTTTTCCAGATTTTTATTTTGTCATTTAGTGGTATTTCTAATTAATTTTAGTTTAATTTAGTTTTAATTAATATTAAACAATTAAATAGCATAATTAGTTTTTATATAGTATAACCTAGTTTTTATAATTTTTATAGCTTCTATTTTAGTTAAAATAATTTTATAAATTTTTCTAGAATTTTTACTGTTCATTTAATAGTTTTCATAATTTAAATAGTTTAATTAGATATTAATTAATAAATAGTATAATAATTAGTTAATTAGCTTAAAAATACTTAGAATTAACTTTTTATAATTTTTTAGGATTCCTGTAATGGTTAATTAGATTTATAAAATTTTTCTTAATTTTCTAAGTCTTTTAAGTATTTTTGATAATTCTAATTAGTTTAATTAGTATTAAATAGATAATTAGTAATTAATTAATTATAAATAATTAAATAGTGTAAAAATAATTTTTATTTTTCTTAAAATTTTCTTTAATTAATAGGATTGTAAAAATACAAATTTTACACTTTTAACCCTCCCGGTCCTCCAGTTGTACTTTTCGTTTTGTTCGTCTGTATACGTTTTTTAATTGAAACGTACGTTTTTAGGTTTAGCTCAAATCTTCGTACTCCAAATTCCCGTAACCATTCACATAGCTTTCCTAAGCTATTTTTGTTTATAAATTCCAAATAATTTTCACAACAACCCCTTTTCTGTGAATAACACCCGATTACGAATACGCTATAGTTACATTTCACACCTCAACGGGATTTTACGACCCGGTGATACATTATATTACCCGGAGCATTGATCTAAGCTATTTGACTTAGTTGACCATTCTTTGGTTAATTTAAGTTAGGTGGTTTAGCATCAATCAATGAACATTGTCCCCAATGTTCAATTAAAGAATGTAAAAGTAAAAATAGGTAAAAGAATGAAATCAAATACTCCCCTGATTCGCTCGGTATGGATAGTGTGGTAATAAGGTTAGATATTCCTCCAAGAAAATGAACAATCAAAGCTTCCCTTCCAGAAAAATAAATCATCTTCTTGTCATATATAACCTGTTAAACCTGAGAAAACAAACAAGGCAACCTCGCGTAAAATCGGCGGCAATCTATATACGCTAATAAATCCTAGAAAACAAAGTAAGATATAATGCTTGTGGAATGAATGTTTGCAGATTCCCTGGAGTTTATAAAACTAAAGATTCAACAAAAACTTTAAGACTCCGTTAGAAAGACAAAACTAGCAAAATTTCCAGATTTTTTACACATGACGCCGTCAGGAATTTCTTCCTGACGCCGTCAGAAGTGACCTGCAGAAATCTTTATGTTAAGTTTCCGGAAAATTTCTAGAAAAAACTTTGTCCTACTTCCTGGAAAATCCTGCAAAACATCATTATGACTCGATAGAAGCATTTGACTCTAACAAATACGAATATACATGTTCATTTAATATTGTGGAGAATCATGATCAATTTTGTTTCTTAAAAACATATTTGGGGTTTCCCCTTACACTTATCTTTTGCGAAATACCTTTGGATGAAGTTAAGACAAAGCCAAACGACAAAATAAAGTATTTTCAACATTTTAGTTTGAAACATGATCTACCAACAATAAAAATAAAACATGCATACGGAAACAAATAACAATCAAACAATTAAAATTCACACAAAGCATGGGTTGCCTCCTAAGAAGCGCTTTTCTTTATTTACGAGTCTTGTAGCTAGACTCAAGGTCATGGGCAATTACGTAACATGGGTAAGTTCCTCATTGAGGACATCTTTGGGATCAAACTTAGGTTTCAATTTCCTATCGGTTTTCTTAGTACGGTATGACCTTTCAAACTTTTCTCCATCCGGATCATACAAAATCATCTTCATATGCCATGATCCGTCACCTTCCTTAGGGCCCACCTCCATTTACACGTATCCCCCTCTCTCTTCCACTTGTTCATCTCAATGTTAATAGGCATTACGCTTAAAAACTCAATCATTTTCCTAAAGACTAGAGGGTCCTCAAAAGGGTCTAGCTCTTCATCTCTAGCTATGAGTTGTTCCACCGAATGTGTTTTATCGATGAAATATTTTTCTAGATAGAATGGGCGTTGAGGTCCTATAAAGTTTCTTTCTATCCAAGGTCCATATCTAGATGGTCTCCTATTCATCTCTACCCAATGTGGTGCCGGTTCATCCTCACAATCGTAGCTATGTTTCTTAACATCATACACCGACCAAGTATCGCCCTCACCTACCGCTATCTTAGACTCCTTACAATCTATCATGGCGCTAGCGGTTGCTAAAAATCCTCTTCCTACCAATAAAGGACATGTAGTATCACTAACCATATCTAGGATGTGAAAATCCGCTAAAATAGTTAACTTCCCTACATGAACAACTACATCCTTGATCATCCCAACCGGGTGGGCAATGCTCCCATCCGCTAGACCAATTAATACCTCCGTCTCCTCTAACTTTCCTAGCTTGAGAGTGGTGAAAAGGGATAAGGGAATCAAGTTGAGGCTTGACCCTAAATCGGCTAGTGTGTCGAAAGCTTCGGATCTTCCTATCTTACGAGGCAAAACAAATATACCCGGATCATCAAGCTTTTTAGGCAACTTGTTTTGAACGAAGGCGGTCCCATTTTTACCTAGTTTAAATTTCTCATATTTTTCTAGGAGGGCACTATAGTAGGGAGCACGGTGATGCGTGGGAATCGCAACAGGCTTTACCTCTCGAGGGATCTCGAGAAGCTTACAACCCCCACCAGGCAGTGTACCTGATCGTTGTAGTATAGTATAGTGACAAGTACCGGGGGATTGATCGTTCAGCTTAGGAATAGTGTCGCTAGGATTAGAAAACCTAATTACTAGTTCTAGAGGTGAGGGATGATTATTTTTGTATTTTTATGTTTTTAAGAAAGCAAGTAAAATCTCGGGTTTTGGAAGAGTGGGCGGAATTAGTTGCTATTCAACTAACCCAAAACTAATATATAATCAAAATAAAATACTAAAAATGAAAATAAACTAATTATTACAAGGTTGTGAGCAGTAATTGGAGAAATTGTGTTTACTTAGACTTCACTACTCCCTAGATATCTTTTACACGTTAATTACTTGTTATAATTGTATGGATGACGGATTGTATTCCTTAATACCATTCATGGGGTGGCATACATAACTCCCCAATTCTATGAGCTCTTATCTCCTCCTACACCATGACCCAGCACAACTATAGGGATTGTAAACAGTGGCTCATGCATTAAATACAACCAATAAAGACCTAGTACGCCTCGGTTCATGTTTCTTAAGACGTTCAAGCATGTTACCATTTGGAGATCTGCCAGTTTTCTTAAGCCTAACATATAAAATCATTCATCCAAGACAAGAATAAACAAGTAATCAACACATAATCAACATCTAGGTTTCATTAGATCTAAGCAAACACAAAAGAGATCTAGCCTAGCATAATGGAATTGAGACAAGAACAAGATATAGACAACCAACACATAGACATATTGATTGAATTAGAAGAACACTTATCTCAATTACAATGCAAGGTATCAAGGGTTTGGAACCCTTGAAAAACCTGTAAAAGATGCACCAAATTCGTCTTTAGGGTTTCACCAAAACTTCTCTCTCTTTTAATGAAAAAACTAGAAAACTATATATAGGAAAACTGGGGTGACGGCGTCAAGAGCAATGGTGTGACGCCGTCATCTCGCCGCCAAATACTTCCTCGGATGGCCTTGATCTACTTATGACGGCCTATGTGACGCCGTCAGCAACCACGGTATTTTATTCATGGGACTTTGACGCCGTCAAGAGCAAGTCTTGACGCCTTCATGCACTGTTCACAGCATAGAATTTGGAGACTTTGCCGTTTTCTTCACTTTTATGCTCCAAAAACGTCCAAAATGGCTTCTTTTCTAGAATTCACTCTCCAAGTACCTAAAATCACAAAAGGAACGATTTAGGGCAATATTTGATCAAATAAAGTCGGATTCGGGCTTAAATGACCCCCTAAAAACGGATCATTTTTCGCCTCATCATATACCCTTACACTTGAGATTTTCTTGTCCTCAAGCAAATGAGCTTTTATTCTACTCAAAAGACAAGTTAGGGGTCATTTAACACTAATATAAAAGTAATTACAACAAATAATCGTTCCACTAAAGACCAATAGACAAGCACGGAGGTCATACACAAGCACCTCACAAATAGTGTTTAGATACTCACATCTCTCGGGTGTAATAAAGTAATATAACATTATGGAAATGGAATATATCTCTCACTACCTGTCATAGCAAAATAGATTACCATAGGCTTGGGAAAGGATCAAACCTCCACCACATGGCGTAAGCACCTAGGATAAACTATCAAAGAGGTCTTTTAAAGGGTTGTAACGTTAGGTATAGGGATATGAATTACACGGTTTTGTTGGATAAAGGAAGTTTTACTGGTGGCGAGTTAACAATCTTGGTTAATTACATGTATAAGGTGGCGTTGCTAAGCCAAGACTAGACTCGACTTAAGCTAACAAATGAAAAATAACAAAAACATAAAATGAACATAGAATGAAAATGGGATGGTAGTCCGTATGTTTTTTCTCTTTTTCTTTTTTTCTATTTTTTTTTCTTTTTCTTGATTTTTTCGATTTTTTTTTTTTTTTTTTTTTTTTTTTTTTTTTTTTTTTTTTTTTTTTTTTTGCATACACTCTTACTCTACCATCCAAAATAATACATCATAGGGGATTGAGCATTCCCCTTACACTTGAATCTTTACATACTTTACATTTAACTAATCTAATGACTCGAATTAAGAAAATCAAAATACTTGGAGCACTTTTAAGATTAACGTACATATGGGGGTAATAATATGATGTTCTTCCCCATTACTCCATAAAATAAGTACTTACCCATGAGTCCCAATCGTCCCAAAACAATATGTACAAGGATATGACTCGACTTAGCAACCATGTAATCAATTAGAAAGTTAACTTAGGGTTTAAAAAATAACAATAATGCACTAAAAATGAGCGCATACACGGAAGGCTAAGGCGATTTGGTTGTACATTTAAGTGGGGTGTAACAAATTCTTCCTTTAAGTAAGATGCTTAAAGTTAGAAACGAAAAGATAGGCTCGGAGGGGTGTACTAGGGGTTTCGTGTACTAAAAATGAGTACAATGATAAGGGTGTGGGAAAAATTAGTTGACTTAACTAGCCAAGTAATATGACTTAAATGGTCAAGTAATTATAATACGGGTTTAACACAAGGGTAATCCTAATGCCTCTTATCATGTAGTAAATCCTACCACACGAATGTAGTCTCACTAGCGGTCTCGGGATGCATCACTAACGCAAGTTCTAGAATCTAAATGCTACCGGTACACTCATAAGCACTAATAATGAATGCTTTTCCTATCAAATCTAAAGGCGAACCTCACGTTTTTGGGTGGAAAATTTTTCTGAATATACGGTTATGTGCTAGTCATACAATCTCCTATCCATGAGACGCTTGCTATGGCTAAAGTTTTACTCCTAAATGTTGTAAAAAATTTTAAATTTGGCGCTAAAATTACACTAACAAGTATTTCTCATAGTTTTATTACACATTTACTATCAAACAAAACAAACTCAAGCGAAAGTGCATATGTAAGGTATCATCTTTTTACCCTCCCCTTACACTTAAGATGAACATTGTCCCCAATGTTCAAGTAAAGAATGTAAAAGTGAAAAAGTAAAGAGAATGAAATCAAATACTCCCCTGATTCGCTCGGTATGGATTATAGGTTGGCCAGGTTAGATCTTCCTTCAAGAAAATGAACAATCAAAGCTTCCCTTCCAGAATATAAATCATCTTCTTGTCGAACATAACCTGTAAATCCTGACAACAATAGACAAGACAACCTTGCGTAAAATCGGCGGCATCCTATATAAGTTACTAAATCCTAGAAAACAAAGTAAGATATAATGCTTGTGGAATGAAGTTTGCAGATTTCCTGGAGATTATAAAACTTAATAATTCACAAAAACCATAAGACTCCGTTAGAAAAACAAAACCGGTAAAATTTCCAGATTTTAACTCCTGACGCCGTCAAGAGTAATACTCTGACGCCGTCAGAATGGACCTGCAGAAATTCTTATGTTAAGTTTCCGGAAAATTTCTGGAAAAACTTCGTCCTACTTCCTGGAAAATCCTGCAAAACTTCATTATGACTCAATACAAGCATTTGACTCTAACAAATACGAATATACATGTTCATTTAATATTGTGGAGAATCATGATCGGTTTGTTTCTTGAAAACATATTTGGGGTTTCCCCTTACACTTATCTTTTGCAAAAATACTTTTAGGTTGAAGTTAAGACTAGGCCAAACAACATAGTAAAGTTTTTCCACATTTTAATTGAGAAACATGATCATCCAACAATAAAAATAAAACATGCATACGGAAGCAAATAACAATCAAACAAATAAAATCACACAAAACATGGGTTACCTCCCAAGAAGCGCTTTTCTTTATTTACGAGTCTTGTAGCTAGACTCAAAGTTATGGGCTATCGTGTATCGCTTATGCTCACATAACCAAGTGTGAGCCATCTAATAGTCGCCTCATCTTTCTTATACTCTTTTCCTAACTCTAAGCACCCGCGATAGTATTTTTTATTCTTTTCATGGGTGTACTTAAGTTCCTTCCTCTTATCATTCTCACTTAGCATTTCCATGGGCGGATACCTACTACACTTTTCCATGGAAAAATCTTTGAACCTAGGGTGTGCGCGGTGCATTTGATAAACAAAATCTTCATCCCCATCCGAGAATGTAATTAGCCCTTCTATGAGTTTTTCATCGAGGTTGGTCAATCGTTTGAAGGGTTTTCCAAACACAACTTGGGTCAATTTATTATCAATAAACTCTCCTAGATTCTCTATAACCATGAACTCAACAAGATAAACCAACCTTCCTACAAACACGTGCAATGGTATTGCCTTAGCAATAATGTTGTCTCCTTTGTATTCTAACTCATCTACCATGATTTTATTGTATTCATTACGCGAGATTATGTTCATTGGAAGAGATGAGTTGAGATAGGCGTTAAAGCTCTTAAATCCGATCTTACAAGGGAATTGCATGTTAAATGAACTATCGCACTCGATCCTGGTTCTAGGGTCAACATACCTAAGAGGGTTTATTTCCTCTTTCATTCTATCCACATTAATCACGTCACCGTCATCAAGATCCTCATCAGAGTCTGAATAGTAAAAAGGACTAGCCCTACGGTCATCATCATGATCAGACTCCTCTAGCTCATAATTATTGTCAAAGTTGTGGTTAGGTGAGAGGTTAGGTGGGTTCTCATTTTCTGCTAAAGGAAGTGGGGCGGGCATTGGGAACATCCTACGACGAAAAACACGAATAACAGGAATCAAACGATCAATGTTATTGTTATCCATCGAAACAATTTACGAACAAAGACACAAAGAAATAAGATAGACTAAAGAAAACCTAAAAATAAAAATAAAATCTTACTAGAAAGGAATCTAGCAAGTAGACCTAATAAAAAGAAATCCTAACCTAGACGATAACTATTCCCCGGGCTGCGGCGCCAAAAACTTGATGCGTGGGAATCGCAACAGGCTTTACCTCTCGAGGGATCTCGAGAAGCTTACAACCCCCACCAGGCAGTGTACCTGATCGTTGTAGTATAGTATAGTGACAAGTACCGGGGGATTGATCATTCAGCTTAGGAATAGTGTCGCTAGGATTAGAAAACCTAATTACTAGTTCTAGAGGTGAGGGATGATTATTTTTGTATTTTTATGTTTTTAAGAAAGCAAGTAAAATCTCGGGTTTTGGAAGAGTGGGCGGAATTAGTTGCTATTCAACTAACCCAAAACTAATATATAATCAAAATAAAATACTAAAAATGAAAATAAACTAATTATTACAAGGTTGTGAGCAGTAATTGGAGAAATTGTGTTTACTTAGACTTCACTACTCCCTAGATATCTTTTACACGTTAATTACTTGTTATAATTGTATGGATGACGGATTGTATTCCTTAATACCATTCATGGGGTGGCATACATAACTCCCCAATTCTATGAGCTCTTATCTCCTCCTACACCATGACCCAGCACAACTATAGGGATTGTAAACAGTGGCTCATGCATTAAATACAACCAATAAAGACCTAGTACGCCTCGGTTCATGTTTCGTAAGACGTTCAAGCATGTTACCATTTGGAGATCTGCCAGTTTTCTTAAGCCTAACATATAAAATCATTCATCCAAGACAAGAATAAACAAGTAATCAACACATAATCAACATCTAGGTTTCATTAGATCTAAGCAAACACAAAAGAGATCTAGCCTAGCATAATGGAATTGAGACAAGAACAAGATATAGACAACCAACACATAGACATATTGATTGAATTAGAAGAACACTTATCTTAATTACAATGCAAGGTATCAAGGGTTTGGAACCCTTGAAAAACCTGTAAAAGATGCACCAAATTCATCTTTAGGGTTTCACCAAAACTTCTCTCTCTTTTAATGAAAAAACTAGAAAACTATATATAGGAAAACTGGGGGTGACGGCGTCAAGAGCAATGGTGTGACGCCGTCATCTCGCCGCCAAATACTTCCTCGGGCGGCCTTGATCTACTTATGACGGCCTATGTGACGCCGTCAGCAACCACGGTATTTTATTCATGGGACTTTGACGCCGTCAAGAGCAAGTCTTGACGCCTTCATGCACTGTTCACAGCATAGAATTTGGAGACTTTGCCGTTTTCTTCACTTTTATGCTCCAAAAACGTCCAAAATGGATTCTTTTCCAGAATTCACTCTCCAAGTACCTAAAATCACAAAAGGAACGATTTAGGGCAATATTTGATCAAATAAAGTCGGATTCGGGCTTAAATGACCCCCTAAAAACGGATCATTTTTCGCCTCATCACACGGGCTAAGACATCAATGACAAAACGTTCAAGGTGAAGCTCCTTGAATTCATCGTCAAGGTCTTGCGTAGGAGGTGTTTCAACTATGCTTTTGACTGGGTTTATATCGGGTGTTTTATTTGATTGGTCCTTTTGAAGAATTTGGTTTTGCTTGAAACACGTGCTCGTTGATTTAACCGAGTAGTATTGCGGACAAGAAGTGGGTGACGAAACTGATGATATGGAATTAACGTTTTGTTTCGGGTTCTTGACCGTGTCACTTGGGAGTGCTCCCATTTCTCGGTCATTGAGAACTTTCAATAATGTGTCAATTTTGGTGGTCATCTCGCTTTGCTTTTGTTTGAAATCGGCTTCAAACTTAGATATGCGAGCTTCTTAAGATGCCACAAACTTGGACATCAATCCTTCAAGATTGTTGGTACTACCATAGTTGTTAGAAGGATTGTTGTTGAAAGTACGGTTGGAGGGTGGACCGTTTGGTTGGTAACGATTAGGCAGATTGGAAGAATTGTTTTGATTTTGTTTCCACCTAAAGTTCGGGTGATTTTTCCAAGAAGGGTTGTAGGAATCACCGTAAGGGTTTGGCTCGGGCTTGAAAGTGTACCACTTATCTCCCGCTTTGTCGGTACGTGAAGATGCGTAGTCCGCAAAAGCTGTTCCGGGGAGTTCCACGCAATCACGAGTGTCATGGGGACCACTACATAATTCGCATGAAGAAGTGATTTTGTTCACTTGGCTTGAAGGCTTAGGAGCTTCGTAAGATTTCATGAGAAACTTGACTTGGTCCTCAAGTTCCATGATCCTACGGTCGGGAATGCTAGAATTGTTCGAAGGCAAAGATATTGCCTTGACCGTTTTGTTCAAATCACGGGGATCATTCCAACTTTCATTGTCATAGAGAGCAAGATCTTCTATGAGTTCTCATGATTCTTCCGCACTTAGATCACGTAGCTTACCACCGGCCGATTGGTCAATGGTTCGCCTTGTGGAGAGATCGATATGGTCATAGAAGATTTGGACTTGGAGCCAAAGATCTATGCCATGATAAGGGACTTTTTGGAGTAAGTCCTTGAAACGAGTCCATGCTTCATATAGAGTTTCACCTTGACGTTGTTGGAACATCAAGATATCATTTCTAAGCTTGGTAGTTCTCGCTGGTGGGAAAAATTGAGCAAGGAAACGAGTGGTGAGATCATCCCATGAGGTGATGGATCCCGCGGGTAAACGTTCAAGCCATTGACTAGCTTGATCACGTAGAGAGAATTGGAATAGGCGTAATCGGGTCGTCTCTCTAGTTGTAACATCAAGGTCTATAGAATCTACGATTTTAAGGAAGTCCTTGAGATGTTGATTAGGATCTTCGGAACGAAGTCCATGGAATGCACATCCGCTTTGCACCAACCGGATGGTGTCGGATCGCAAGGGGGACACATTGGCTCCTTGGGTGAGCTCAATGGTGTTTCGATAGCCTTGGTGGCTAGGTCGGGAATACTCTCCTAGGGTTCGGGGCCTAAGAGGTTGGTTAGCTAGTGGTGGGTTTTGTGGGTGGTCTTGTTGTGGTGGGTTTTGTGGGTGGTCTTGTTGTGGTGGGTTGATGGGTTCAAAGATGTTACCACCTTCTATGATGTCGGATGGTAAAGGTTACGAACAAAGGCACGAAGAAATAAGATAGACTAAAGAAAACCTAAAAATAAAAATCAAATCTTACTAGAAAGGAATCTAGCAAGTAGACCTAATAAAAAGAGATTCTAACCTAGACAATAACTATTCCCCGGGCTGCGGCGCCAAAAACTTGATGCGTGGGAATTGCACCAGGCTTTACCTCTCGAGGGATCTCGAGAAGCTTACAACCCCCACCAGGCAGTGTACCTGATCGTTGTAGTATAGTATAGTGACAAGTACCGGGGGATTGATCGTTCAACTCAGGAATAGTGTCGCTAGGATTAGAAAGCCTAAAAACTAGGTCTAGAGGTGAGGGATGATTCTTTTTGTATTTTTATATTTTATGAAAGCAAGTAAAATCTCGGGTTTTGGAAGAGTGGGCGGAATTAGTTGCTAGTCAACTAACCCAAATAACTAAGATGCAATCAAAATAAAATAACAAAAATGTAAATAAAGCTAATTACTAATATGGTGTGAACAGTAAATGGGAGAATTGTGTTTACTTAGATTTTACTACTCCCTAGATATCTTTTACAGGTTAATTGTTTGTTACAGTTGCGTGGATGACGGGTTATATTCCTTAATACCAATTGTGGGGTGGCGTACGTACTTCCCTAACTCTATAAGCTCCTACTTCACTCATATGTCGAGCCTGCAAGAAGCTCCTAACATGGGATCACTAGAATTCACTCATGCATTAAATACAACCATAAAAACCTAGTACGCATTGGTTCATGTTTCTTAAGACATTCAAGCAAGTTATACAATGGAGATCTGCCAGTTTTCTTAAGCCTAACATCGAAATCATTCATCCATTACAACTATAAACAAGCAATCAACCTATAATCAACATCTAGGTTTCATTACATCTAAGCAAACACATAAAAGATCTAGCCTAGCATGTTAAAATCAAGACAAGCGTAAGATATATTCAAACAACACATAGACATATTGAATGAATTGAAAGGATACTTATCTTAATTGAACATGAAGGGTTTCAAGGGGTGAAAACCCTTGAAAATACTGTAAAAGTCGTGTTAGGGTTTATTCAATTCGACCCTAAAATTCTCCTCTCTTTAGAAGGAAAATAACAAAGAGTATATATAGATTTCCTAAGGTGACGGCGTCAAGAGGAAACTTCTGACGCCGTCAACCCGCCGCCCATAATATTCTCGGACTGCCTAGATCCAGATCTGACGCCGTCATGTGTAATGTTGTTCTGGGCCGTCACCACTTTTACTCTTGACGACCATGCTTTGACGCCGTCACGTTTTCACTGGGCCATCACCATTTTTGCTCTTGACGCCGTCAGGTACTGTTCCCAGCAAGGAAAATTAAGACTTTGCCGTTTTCTTCACTTTTATGCTCCAAAAACGTCCAAAATGCTTCCTTTTCCAGAATTCACTCCAAAAGTACCTAAAATCACAAAAGGAACGATTTAGGGCAATATTTGATCAAATAAATTCCAATTCCGGCTTAAATGACCCTCTAAAAACGGATCATTTTTGGCCTCATCACCCAACTACATTGGTTCCACCTAAGGCAGTTCCACAAATTGGTATGCCACCTAAGGCAAGAAAGAAAAGTGTTAGTGAGATTGAAATGGTTAAAGGGGGCAAACTAACAAGGTCAGGTAAAACTGTGACATGTGGTATTTGTAAAGGAAGTGGTCACAACAAAAGAAGTTGTACTGCTCAAGGTGTTGCAAGTCAGGCAGGGACAAGTCATACAGGGCCAAGTGGAAGTCAAGCACAAGGTTGAAGTCAATTGGGAAGTCAAGCACAAAGTGGAAAGAAAGCTGGTACAAAGAAAAGACCAAGAAAAGTCACTGATGGAAGTGCATCTGGAAGTCAAATGGGAAGTCAAGCACCTAATGGAAGTCAATCACAAGCTGGAAGCCAGGTTCCAATCCCACAAAATGCACCTGTAAATGTTGCTGCACCAGGACATGTAGCTGCTGGATTTGTTACTCCAACCAAGAGAACAAAGAAAAGGGCTTCAATACTTAGTCCACTTTAAATGATATGTTTGTTTAAGACTATTGTGTTTGTTTAAGAATGTTATTTTCCTTTCCTTTAAGACTATGGTATGTGTCTAATGCAATATGAGATAATCTTTTGTATGGCAATGACCTTGGGATAATCTTTTGTTTAACTGTTTCAATGTATGACATTTTCCTTGGGATAATCTTGTGTTTAATTATTTGTGATATGTTTGGCAATTACCTTTTGCACTTTGCTTTTTTTTTTTGGCTTGTGCACAATCTCTTTTGGGATAATCTGGATATGCTTGAAACATCAGTCACCAACATAGTGTTTGTGCACAATACTTGGTAGCACAAAATAAGTCTTTCATTAACTTGAACTTCATTACATATACCAAAACTTGTTGACCATTACATACTACATTGGCCAACTATGAGTTCGGTTAAAAAGAACAACAACCAACTACTTTTCATTAACCTTAGAAAGGCAGATTACATCAAGATCATAAAAACAACCACCAACCAAGTAAATATCAAACAAAACTTCATCATACGATATCCAACTGCCATAGCATCCAAAGTTTCTTGTATTTCATTTCTTGACCTTAGAAGACCTGGTATAATCTGCCTTGAACGAGCACACATTGGTGGATCAAACCATGAAAAGAAATCACAATGGGAATCCTATAATCAAGTATTAACATCATTAACTATATAACCTTTAAAAAAAAATGCATTACAAGAACCAAAATAAAAAACTTACAATTTGGGGGCAAGACAAAAACCTTCGACCAGGGTTATTGTTTGTCCAAGAAGTGCGAATAGCAGCATGGTTACCACAAAAGCAATTCACATTTGCCATCAATTTGTTTGATTTGGTATTGTTAAGAAATTAGGGTTTATGGGGATGGGATAATTTTATTTTTGGGGATTTGCTGAGATTAAAAAATGAGTGAGGATGGATTTATAAGGTGGGGAAATGTTTTTATCCAAGTAAAATAACATATTTATCCTCGTGTGCAAGGCACGTGCCAGGACTTAACTCACTCTCACTAACGTCGTTAGAAGCGAGGGACCAAAATGATGTAAAGTTTCCCCCCATAAGGAGGCGCCTGCAATTAGCCAACCACAGTGACTATTTTTGTAATCTCAGGAAACCACAGGGAACATTTTTGCAGTTTACTCTAAAAAATAAAGAATTAAATATAAAACACATTTTATTTTTATTTTTTTTTGGTAGAAAGGACCATCCATGAAAAATATATTAAACACCAAAAATTACAATAAAACTTATATGGATATACTCTTATAAGCAAGTCTAAATGACATGCCCATGACATTCCTCAAAAACATGCGTAATAAAAGCGCCGATAGGCAAACTAACCAAAAACAAATAAAGGCTACAAAATCCATGACCATCTATACAAACCAAATAACCATAAACGTCAAAATATCCTTATGGTGCGTTTGGTTTACAGAATGTTTTTGAATGAATTGTAATCTTTGAAAGGAATTGTAATTTGAATGAATTGTAATTCAAAAAATTAAAATGTGTTGTAATTGTAATCTGTTGGAATTGTAATTGTAATTGATGAAATCTGTCATTCTGTTTGGTTGACTCGCAACGTAATGTAATTCAGAAAAAAATAAATAATAATAATAATAATAATAATAATAATAATAATAATAATAATAATAATAATAATAATAATAATAATAATAATAATAATAATAATAATAATAATAATAATAATAATAAATAACAATAATAATAAAATATTAATATATTAACAAAATATTAATAATAATAAACTAATAAAATATTAATATTTTATTAATAATAATAATAAAATATTAATAATAAGAAACAAAATATTATTATTTAGTTCTGCAAGATGTTGTCTTGTCAATGGTGTTTGTGACTTGTTCTTGTTGCATGACATTTTTTACTTTAGCCTGCTCCTCATTCTCGAGTGTGGGTTCATCATAAATGTCATAGTCGACAGATGATGAGGAGATAAAGATGGAGGAAATATGGAACTTATTGATGGGTTCCATGACAGGATCAAAGAGGGAGTATTGAGGGCCACGAATATAAGGATGAAAGTTCACGATGTAGTGATAAAGACGAGTTAGGAACATCCCATAGGGTATCAATTTAGTGCTGTTACCCTTGAGATGTGTGATTCGCCTGGCAAAGAAATAGGCGAGATTATAGGGTTGTTGAGTATGAAGACAATACATCATATGAGCACAACACGCCGAGAGTTGCTCACGAATGCCTTTAAGACCGAGAGTGTTTTCTTTCAAGATGATTGCCCAGTTGAGCAACTCTTCACGAACTTAAGACAAGCGAATTCTAGTTGTATCAATGAAAGGGATGTATCTATGAGTACGAAGGAGTTTGCCAAATTCCCACGGAGAAGGTATGAAGGAGCAATAAGGACTTTTCTCTTCTCGATAGTTGAAGAGTGAATCAAGACACCAATCTTCAGTATAGGCGCATTGCCCATGATTGGGGATACGAAGAATTTGAGCGAATTGCTCAAGAGTGAGGACAAATTTGAAGTTCCTAATCCAAAACCAGAGTGACAAAGATTGATCCTCGTTACGTACGAGTTAAACTTGTCGAAAGAATTCTAAAAAAAACAGAGGACAAATTGTCTCATTAATTTGAAGCAAGCAATCGAATCCTATGGCACGAAAGGTGGTATTAATGTCTCTATGATAGGCTAAGGAGGGATCAATAATTAGTCCTTCATGAAAGCAACGAGTCTCAACATTCACGTAAGAACGAATGTGATTCCCCAGAGTTGTTGGTTCACGAGAAATTCTACGTGCATAAGTGTCGGTGCGAAGATGATCAAAGTCATATATGTGTGACATTATGTCCCTATAATAAAAAAAATACAAAGTTATAATTGATAATTCTTTGAGCTTCATTTGTGTTTCTTATAATATGTTTTAATCATCAATTAGAACAAAAGTTTTTGACATTTATTAAAAAATGTGAAATTGAATTTGATGTTTCAAAGAAGTGATAACGATTTCTTCTTATTTTGAAGATTGTTATATTTTAAATGAAATCATTTCTCTTGATTAATATAATATCCAACCAATTATTTGAACTTAAGTGTTAATTGTACTTAATTTCATAATAGATTTAAGATCCCTAATTATGTAATTCAAAGAAATAATTAGATGAGTTTGACTTACAATTGATGTTTGGTACGTAGGGATGTTTAGTGATTAAGAACTTGAAATCTTGGACTTAATTCTTAAGATAATAAGTGATGATTTAACCCTTGTTTTTCAGAAGCCCAACTGTCATACTATGTGTGTGATTTGTTATACTGATAAAAGTGGAGTGAAAGGGCGTATTTATAGAAAAATCATGGACGGTCCCTTATCAATAAGGGACCGTAGGTTGTTTAAGGGACCATCAGCAGAGAGTTGTGTGGTTTTGACGATTTTCATTGTTTCAGTTATTGTGAGAAGTCTTTAGTTCCAAATTGTTTTAAAATATAACTCTTTGTATTTTAAGACACTGTATTGACTCAATACGCACGAGTAGGCTAAGGAATAGGTATGGAGTGAAATCGAAACAGAAGAAAAGGGAAAGACTCGATACGCTTGATTATAGAGTGGATTTTGAGTCAAAATAGAAGAAAAGCAAGAGTAAAACGTTCAATGAGGTACAAGGACGAGATTTGCATCGGAGAAGCTAGAAGTCAATCATGTAAGTTCCAAGAAAAGTCATAGACGAGAACCAGAGAACAAACAAAGAGTGGAGTAAGTGTGCATCGTCTATAGTGATTGATTGACGAGAAATTCGTTATAAATAATGGTTGTGGTAAGACCATTATTTTTCCAAATAGTTTGCTTGAATCCATAGAAGGATAAGCATTTAGACAAATCGTCTAATGATTATAAAGCATATAGCACATATGAACATATAGATATTATCTAGCATGCAAGCAAGTAATGATCTATCACATAGTCACGTAAGCATATAGCAGGCATTCAAGTAGCAACGATGATAAGAAACATTGTAAGAAGACTTACCTTGGCCTCTAGTTATCCTTAATAACACATTTCATAACATGTGTTGTATCTGATGCATGACATGATGAAACTCACTTGGCAAATCATCCTTAATAGTAGTTGCACATTCTAGCCACGCATTGTCTTGGTGTTTAGCTATCTTGGCCTTTGGTTTATCTAAACACGTACTTAATCTTCTTTATTTACATCACTTCAAGACTTGTGGATTAGTACATCAACTTAGTTGTTAATGTGATTCTTGTCGGCAACATTACCTACAATAAAAACATTCAAACTAGTAATACACGATTCTACTTAAGCTAAGTGATTTACTAACAACATATTTTCATCATATTTGGCTTGAACATTCCCTTGATGAAATTTTAAAATATTTTGCTACGTATCATTTACCACATTTCATAAAATGATTTTGTCAAAACCAATTTTTAGGCAAAGTTTCATAAACCAATATTTGAACTTCAATGTCTAGCAAAAAATTCTTATGAAATTTTAATTTTCGAAATCTATTCTCATTGATAAAAGAGTATCAAAGAAATGACATGCCAAAGCTAATGATCAATTCATTTCACATAACTTTCAAGTTCATTTTTCTAAATGATAAAATTTTCATTTTCGAAAAATGGTGACTAATTCAAATAGATCCCTTCTAAGTATCTTTCAGACTCCATAGATCGATTCATGTTTTAAAGTACAACATACTCTAAAGATCTTGATAACCTGGCTCTGATACCAATTGTAGAAACTAAAAGGGGGGTTGAATAGTTTCACCGTTTCTTTTTAGCTGTTAAAACGTTTCGCCGTTTTTAGGTCCGGTTAATATTCTTTTGCAAACTTATTGAATACTACTTGTTATGTGATATCAATTTGACTACTAACATACATAATTAAACAAATAAAGTAAATAGTAAGGAAAGAACACAACCAAAGGGACGCGGCGATTTATAGTGGTTCGGCACGAAGCTTGATACGTGGGAATTGCGCCCTCGCAACAGGTTTTACCTATCAAGGGATCTCGAGAAGCTTACAACCCCCACCAGGCAGTGTACCTGATCGTTGTAGTATAGTATAGTGACAAGTACCGGGGGATTGATCGTTCAACTCAGGAATAGTGTCGCTAGGATTAGAAAGCCTACTAAACTAGGTCTAGAGGTGAGGGATGATTCTTTTTGTATTTTTATATTTTATAGAAAGCAAGTAAAATCTCGGGTTTTGAAAGAGTGGGCGGAATTAGTTGCTAGCCAACTAACACAATTAATCTAAAGATGCAATCAAAATAAAATAACAAAAGTGAAAATGAAACTATTATACTAATGTGTTGGAAACAATAATGAGGAAAGTTGTGTTTACTTAGATTTCATTACTCCCTAGATATCTTTTACATGTTGATTAGCTTGTTACAATTGCATGGATGACGGGTCATATTCCTTAATACTAGTCGTAGGGCCGTGTACAATATTCCCTAACTCTATAAGATCCTACTTCACTCCTATGTCGAGCCGTTAGAAGCTCCTAACATGGGATCATTAGAATTCTCTTACGCATTAAATACAACCAAAAATCGTAGTACACCTCCGATCATGCTTCTTAAGGCGTTCAAGCAAGTTACCAATGGAAGTCTGCCAGTTTTCTTAACCTAACATCGAATACAATCATCCGTAACAATTATAAACAAACAATCAACCCATAATCAACATCTAGGTTTCACTACATCTAAGCAAACACAATGAAAATCTAGCCTAGCATGTTAAAGAGAAGACAAGCGTAAGATATAATCACACAACACATAGACATATTGAATGATTTGAATAAGTACTTATCTTCAATTGAACATGGAAGAATCAAGGGGTTGAAACCCTTGAAAAAGCTGTAAATTCGTCTAGGGTTTATTCCCTCAAAGTTGCACACTAATGAATGAAAATTGGAAAACTATATATAGATTTTACACCTTGACGGCGTCATGTATTAGCTCGTGACGCCGTCAACTCGCCGCCATGATAAAATTCGTATTGCCTAGATCCATTTGTGACGCCGTCATGTAGAAAATCACTCTGGGCCGTCACATGTATTTGGACCCTGACGGCCTTGGTGACGCCGTCAGGGCAATATGCTTGAAAACTTTCTGGGCCGTCACGTTATAAGTTCCACATCCACCTCTTTTGTAACTCTTCACGCCGTCACCTGTAAAAGCTTGACGTCGTCAGGTACTATTCCAGCAAGGGAATTTGAGACTTTGCCGTTTTCTGCACTTTTATGCTCCAAAAACGTCCAAAATGCTTCTTTTTCCAGATTTCTCCTCAAAAGTACCTAAAATGACAAAAGGAACGACTTAGGGAAATATTTGATCAAATAATCTCGAATTCGGGCTTAAATGACCCCTTAAAAGCGGACACTTTTCGCCTCATCAAATACCCTTACACTTGAGATTTGCTTGTCCTCAAGCAAATGCGCTTTTATTCTAATCAAAATACAAGTTAGGGGTCATTTAACACTAATATAAAAGTAATTACAACAAATAATCGTTCCACTAAAAACCAAAAGCAAGCACGGAGGTCATACACTAGCACCTCACAAATAGTGTTTAGATACTCACATCTCTCGGGTGTAATAAAGTATATATCACAATATGGAAATGGAAAACATCTCTCACTACCTGTCATAGCAAATAGATTACCATAGGCTTGGAAAAGGATCAAACTTCCACCACTTGGCGTAAGCACCTAGGATAAACTATCAAAGAGGTCTTTTAAAGGGTTATAAGGTTAGGTGTAGGGATATGAAAAACACGGTTTTGTTGGATAAAGGCAATATTTACTGGTGGCGAGTTAATCATCTTGGTTAATTACATGTACAATATGGCGTTGATAAGCCAAGACTCGACTCGACTTAAGCTAATAAATCAAAAATAACAAAAACTTGAAACAAACATAGAATGAAACGGGATGGTAGTCCGTATGTTTTTTTCTTTTCTTTTTTTCTATTTTTTTTTCTTTTTCTTGATTTTTTTTTTTTTTTTTTTTTTTTTTTTTTTTTTTTTTTTTTTTTTTTTGCATACACTCTTGCCCTACCATCCAAAATAATACATCATAGGGAATGTATATTACCCTTACACTTGAATTTTTACATACTTTACAATAAACTAATCTAATGACTCGAATCAAGATAATCAAAACACTTGGAGTACTTTTTAAGATTAATGCACATATGGGGGTAATAATTTGATGTTCTTCCCCATTACTCCCTAACACAAGTACTTTACCCATGAGTCCCAATCGTCCCAAAACAATATGTACAAGATATGACTCGACTTAGCAACCATGTAATCAATTAGATAATTAACTAAGGGTTTAAACAAATAACAATAATGCACTAAAGATGAGTGCATACACGGAAGGCTAAGGCAATTTGGTTGCACATTTGGGTGGGTTGTAACAAATTCGTCCTTTAAGTAAGATGCTTAAAGTTAGAAACGAAAAGATAGGCTCGGAGGGGTGTACTAGAGGTTTCATGTACTAAAAATGAGTACAACGCTAAGGTGTGGGAAAAATTAATTGACTTTACTAGTCAAGTAATATGACTTAAATGGTCTACTATTATGATACGGGTTTAACACAAGGGTGATCCTAATGCCTCTTATCATGTAGTAAATCCTACTACACGAATGTAGTCTCACTAGCGGTCTCGGGATGCATCACTAACGCAAGTTCTAGAATCTAAATGCTACCGGTTCACTCATAAGCACTAATAATGAATGCTTTTCCTATCAAATCTAAAGGCGAACCTCACGTATTTGGGTGGAAAATATTTCTGAATGGTACGGTTTTGTGCAACTCATACAACTCCTATACATGAGACGCTTGTTAAGGCTAAAGTTTCACTCTTAAATGTTGTAAAAAAATTTAAATTTGACGTTAAAATTACACTAACAAGTATTTCTCTTAGTTTTATTACACACCTACCATCAAACAAACAAACTCAAGTGTAATGGTATCCTATAAGGTATCATCATTTACCCTCCCCTTACACTTAGGATGAACATTATCCTCAATGTTCAATTAAAGGATGTAAAAGTAAAACAGGTAAAAGAATGAAAACAAATACTCCCCTGATTCGTTCGATGTAGATAGTGTGTTAACAAGGTTAGATCTTCCTCCAAGAAAATGAACGTTCAAAGCTTCCCTTCCAGAAATATAAATCATCTTCTTGTCATATATAACCTGTTAAACCTGAGAAAACAAACAAGGCAACCTCGCGTAAAATCGGTGGCAATCTATATATACTGACAAATCCTAGAAACCAATTTAAGATATAATGCTTGTGGAATGAATGTTTGCAGATTTCCTGGAGTTTATAAAACTAAAGAATCAACAAAAACTTTTAAGACTCCATTAGAAAAACAAAACTCGCAAAATTTCCAGAATTTCACATGTGACGTCGTCAGGGGTTAAATCCTGACGCCGTCAGAAGTGACCTGCTGAAATCTTTATGTTAAGTTTCCGAAAAATTTCTGGAAAACCTTATGTCCTACTTCTTGGAAAATCCTGCAAAACATCATTATGACTCGATACAAGCATTTGACTCTAACAAATACTAATATACATGTTAATTTAATATTGTGGCGAATCATGATCATTTTCGTTCTTATAAACAAATTTGGGGTTTCCCCTTACACTTATCTTTTGCAAAATACCTTTATATGAAGTTAAGACGAAGTTAAACAACAAAATAAAGCATTTTCACAATTTAGTTTGAAACATGATTTACCAATAATAAAAATAAAACATGCATACGGAAACAAATAAAATCAAACAAATAAAAATCACACAAATAAAAATCAAACAAATAAAAACGGGCTTGGCTTGCCTCCTAAGAAGCGCTTGTTTTTGTTCGAGTCACGAGCCTGACTCTACCCTTATTTAACAAAAATAGGGGAGGTTTTCCCTACACTTAGGATTAAGCGTGGGTGATAGTAGCAGTACACACCCTTAGGGTGGAAATGTGCCACGTGAGGGAAGAGTGGTGGATGAATTATACGCTCAAACGGGTGTGCTCCTTTTATCATAACCTTACCTAGTTTATTTGGGTCAATGGGTGAGTTTAAGTTTTCTCCTAAAAAGGGATCATCTTCTATCAATTTCGAGAGACTCCTAGTTGGGAATCCATCTTGACCTAATAAACCCGGTTTAAACCCATAATATTTCTTGTGATCAATCATAAATGGGTGATGTAAGCATGTAAGGTCATTTTCCACTCCTATATTGGCTTCCTCTCTACAAGGCTTAGAGTCCACTACCTTTATCCTAAGACTACCCGGACTATATGGTTTGATGGGTGGATCGGAACCTATTTCAATTCCTAAATTTTCATCCAAGGATGGAAGATTAGGTAACGGTTTTGGTTGAGGCTCCGGTTCATCAAAACTAGGAACTTCCTTAGAACTAAAAGAAAGGTCATCACTACAAATGTTAAAACCTATATTCTCTAGTTGTGCTTGGTCCAAGGGTTCTACCTCTATTGGGGTTCCTATAGTCTCTTCTACTTCTTCCAGGTAAGTCAAGGGAGGTGTGTACGCATCAAATGATGGTAGAACTTGTGGACCACTGAGTGGGCTTATGTTATTCACCTCGTCCTCCATTGTATCTAGATTACCTATGTGTTCATCTTGTATTATGGTGAAACCAAACCACTCCGTGCACCTAGGTATCTCATCTATAGGCTTATTATCCCCAAACAAACTTCTTGCTTGTTCCCTCAAACTTCCTATCAATTGATCCGTAACAACGTTTGTTGGGTTGTCTAACTTCTTAGCAAGTATGACACAATTCTCTGTGGCTTCCCATGCTTCTTCAGCACTTAATCCCCAAAGGTCCCCATCTGCGGTATGGTTAATGTCCATTTTGGTATAGTGGTCGACACGATGGTAAAATATTTCAATTTGGGACCACATATCAAAATTACGATGAGGGACTTTTCGGAGTAACTATTTAAAACGAGTACATGCATCATAGATAGGTTCATCTTCATGTTGTTTAAATATCAAAATGTCATTTGGAGTGGGTGAATTTCGTGGTTGGTAGTATGGTAGATTCGCGTTCTCCATAATGGCTAACGAAATAGTCAATGAACTTAATTTACTAACAAATAAACAAAGAAAAAGATAGACTAAAGAAAACCTAAAAATAAAAATAAAAATCTTACTAGAAAGGAATCTAGCAAGTAGACCTAATAAAAATAAATTTCAACCTAAGCAATAACTATTCCCCGGGCTGCGGCGCCAAAAACTTGATACGTGAGAATTGCGCCCTCGCAACAGGTTTTACCTCTCAAGGGATCTCGAGAAGTTTACAACCCCCACCAGGCAGTGTACCTGATCGTTGTAGTATAGTATAGTGACAAGTACCGGGGGATTGATCGTTCAACTCAGGAATAGTGTCGCTAGGATTAGAAAGCCTACTAAACTAGGTCTAGAGGTGAGGGATGATTCTTTTTGTATTTTTATATTTTATAGAAAGCAAGTAAAATCTCGGGTTTTGAAAGAGTGGGCGGAATTAGTTGCTAGCCAACTAACACAATTAATCTAAAGATGCAATCAAAATAAAATAACAAAAATGAAAATGAAACTATTATACTAATGTGGTGGGAACAATAATGAGGAAAGTTGTGTTTACTTAGATTTCATTACTCCCTAGATATCTTTTACTGGTTGATTAGCTTGTTACAATTGCATGGATGACGGGTCATATTCCTTAATACTAGTCGTAGGGCCGTGTACAATATTCCCTAACTCTATAAGATCCTACTTCACTCCTATGTCGAGCCGTTAGAAGCTCCTAACATGGGATCATTAGAATTCTCTTACGCATTAAATACAACCAAAAATCGTAGTATACCTCCGATCATGTTTCTTAAGACGTTCAAGCAAGTTACCAATGGAAGTCTGCCAGTTTTCTTAAGCCTAACATCGAATACAATCATCTGTAACAATTATAAACAAACAATCAACCCATAATCAACATCTAGGTTTCACTACATCTAAGCAAACACAATGAAAATCTAGCCTAGCATGTTAAAGAGAAGACAAGCGTAAGATATAATCACACAACACATAGACATATTGAATGATTTGAATAAGTACTTATCTTTAATTGAACATGGAAGAATCAAGGGGTTGAAACCCTTGAAAAAGCTGTAAATTCGTCTAGGGTTTATTCCCTCAAAGTTGTACACTAATGAATGAAAATTGGAAAACTATATATAGATTTTACACCTTGACGGCGTCATGTATTAGATCGTGACGCCGTCAACTCGCCGCCATGATAAAATTCTTATTGCCTAAATTCATTTGTGACGCCGTCATGTAGAAAATCACTCTGGGCCGTCACGTGTATTTGGACCCTGACGGCCTTGGTGACGCCGTCAGGGCAATATGCTTGAAAACTTTCTGGGCCGTCACGTTATAAGTTCCACATCCACCTCTTTTGTAACTCTTGACGCTCACGTGTAAAAGCTTGACGTCGTCAGGTACTGTTCGAGCAAGGGAATTTGAGACTTTGCCGTTTTCTTCACTTTTATGCTCCAAAAACGTCCAAAATGCTTAAATGACAAAAGGAACGATTTAGGGCAATATTTGATCAAATAATCTCGAATTCGGGCTTAAATGACCCCTTAAAAGTGGTACACTTTTCGCCTCATCAAAGCTCACTCTCCGTCCTACTCCACTCCCCGGGTTCCACACTCGAGAGTTATCAATCGCTATATCAACACACTCCTTCAGGCGGAGCAATCCGTACACATGCTTACACAAGGCTTAACGACACTAAGCATAATGTCGAGTTCTAATCTTAGCTAGAACCAATCTACTCCAAGGTCCACGTGGTCACACGAACAAGCACTCTTGTCCAATTTGAATCTTCACTCGATCCAAGCCTTCACTTAGTTGACACACTTGGTTCTTCACCCGAACCAAGCCTTCACGCTTAGACACACTTGGTTCTTCACCCGAACCAAGCCTTCACACACTTGACTCACTTGGTTCTTCACCCGAACCAAGACTACACACATGACTCACTTGGATCATCACCCGATCCAAGTCTTTTACATAATAACTCGACTAAGTCCTAGCCTATACACTAGGACATCACTCTCCTCACAATCAATAAATGAACTAATCTAGTTACAAGACTTCTTGGATCTACATCACCATCCAAGTTCACACAAATATCCCCATCCTCGACTCACACACAAGTCGGAAAACAATGACATTATTTACAGAACCTATCACCGTAACACTTGTTACGTTTGTGTGTGGACACATATAACATCTCGAGACTTCATTGATGTCGAGAGTTCTTCTCTTGCACTTGACGGAAGAGGAAATCACTTATAAACGTATACCGACATGTTATAGTGATCAAAGACTAAAGGGAAAATAAAAACAGAAAGTTTTGTGTATGAAAAACCTTATTTTGTGAAGTGTAACAGTTCAATATTTATAAACGACAGGAGAGAGCCAGACGGTCCCGTAAATAGGCAACGGTCCTTTATCACTAAGGGACCGTCGACACTTTAAGGGACCGTCCCGACAAAACGCTCCCATTTTTGTCCTGACGTGGTGAAAACTTATCTGGTGAAATTTCAGCTATTTTGGAGGGAAAACTAGCTGTTATAAGTTTGAATTTGAATATATTTTCTTAATAAAACATTTCTTTAAAAACACAAAAATACTTTTGTGAAAATGTTTTGTGTTTTGTCTAACTTAAAAATGTAAGTTTATAAGAAAATAAAAACTTCTTTGATCACCAAACTAATGACGGTATAACGTTTGTTCATACCTGAAGTGACGTTGTAGAAGCTACGTAGAAGAAATGAGTTTCCTCGATTAAAAACTTATTAACCGTAAATTTACGTAACGTCTTTATATTTTGTGATTATCAAAACACAAGAAGATCGAATAATGTGAATAACGTTTTTGACATTATTTGTATTAACAATGTCCATCTACACTTTTAGCATCATTTGTTCTTTCAAGCGGAAAGAACCAGATGCAGTTGCTCGTTCGTCTAGTAGATTGCATGCTCGTACTCTTTTTGGTGTCAGTTTTTTGTTTCTTGTTGATTGGATAAAGGGTTTGGTAATAAGTTAGCTTAAAAAAAAGACTAACGAGAGAAAATTTTATAGTGAATTGTGAAGTATGTGGGTAAATGAAAGGGTTATATAAAGGAAAACCCTCTTAAAACGCGCTGATTACAGTAACTTTTCTGACATTACATCGACATAGGAAGTTGAGATATACGGCTATGCTTATTTGATATGACCATTGTTGATCATTACACTCTTTGTAGTATTTCCTCTTTAGTCCTTAAAGTTACATTGAAACTATAAATTTAAAACTAAATTATCCAACTGACACGTGTATGTTACTCTACTTTTAACAGTTTTGTGTGTGCTACTCTTTGGACTAGTCGTGCAATTTATATAGACTATCTACTTTCTATAGTTGGCATCTAACTAAACTAGTTGCAAACAAATCATAGTAATGTACACGTGGCCAAGTGGTGGTTTTTTTTTTAATGCACATTGTTGATATGTGACACTTGGAGAAACTTATCAAGGAAGCCTAACACCATCTTGGAGAAAACCACATGCGTGTCTTGTCACATAATGCAATTTGTACTAACTCATTTATTTTTTTTCTTTTTTTATACGTATGGGATTTTTTTTACCGTGTCTTGTCACAACTTGTACTAGCTAGTTTATTTATGCTTCATTTATTTGAAAAATATATATTTTTTCATGATTTCTTCAAACTCAACTATTTATTTTGTTTCCCTTTTTCCCCCTTCTATGTTAACAAGTTGGACAAAGGCTACCAGGGACCAACAGTGTAACTTTTTGGTTTCAAACTAAGTGTCATTTAACACTCAATTTATTCTAACCTTAACTGTTTTAAATCTGCAAACTAAATTATTTAACACACAAGCTGTACAACATAAATGAAACTTAAGAACAATTATTGTTATTCAAAACACCAAATTACATATTAATCTGAATCGGAATAAGATTCCATGACACCAAATTCCATCAACAACATCACCTCATACTCTCGTTGTTTCTTCATTTTTTCTTCGTTTTTTCTTTTAACTATTTTTTAGCCCTTGCCTCTTCTGCTAGTTCTCTTAATGCATCTTCATCTAACTTTAGTTGATATTCATGTTCCTCAGTAAAAAATCCATCACTATTAACATTTTCAGGAACTTCAATTCAGTTTCATATCCATAATATATCTGTTGATAAATATCTTCCTTTTGTGTTTGATCAATTATTTCCTCTACCAGCACCTCTTTTGATGATTGTGCTTCCTTTACCACCACCTCTTTTGATGATTCTAGTTGCATAAAGGGTTTAAACAAATAATAAGATTTGTAACTAATTAACCTTAAAATCAAGAATAGAATCATAAGAAATTTGTTTACCTTTAGACATTTGTCGCTGATTAATGTAGGATTGCGTTATGGGAAATAATTGAAAAAACCAAGTATGTGTGTCTATGTGAGATTACGCATGTGTAAACTATCAAAATACTATGGGTTTTTCTAACTTGTGCCCTATGGGCACAAGTTAAGCACACCAAAAGTACATCAAAGTACACAAAGACCCACATAAAAGTATAATTGTCTGTACTTTTATGTGGATCCCTGTGTACTTTTTCATGGGCCTTTGTGTGCTATTAGTGTGCTTAACTTGTGCTCTAGACGCACAAGTTATAAAAACGCAAATAATATATGCTATATTTATAAAACATTTTAAAAAGTCAAATAAATAATTTAAAAGTACATAAAGACTTTTGATAAAAAAAGAAAAGAAAAAAGAAAAGTACATAAAGTACATTAGTAAGAGTAACAGGTACAATGGTAAAGACCGAACATGCAGCCAAAACCAAAGATTCAGACCAAATTGCCCTTATGCGCTGCCCACGTGAGGACCGAGATAACTGAAAAAACTAACAAGCAATTAGATTTTTGGACTAGCGGCGTAATATTTTCAGGATCGTGGACTAAAAAACAATATTTTCCGTTTTTGGATGTCGTATGAAATCCGGCATAAGTTTTAGGGATGAATGATGAAATTTACTCTCGAGTATTTATTAGGTTACTTGCTCAAAAGAAAAAAGAAAAACAGTATTTTTAGGTTAAACTAAACTAAACTGGTTGGCCGGAGAAGAAACTGCAAAGAAAGACAGAGGGACATGGAAGAGATAATGGATGTTCGGTCGGTTGTCGAATCAGTTGCTACTGATGACAAGAATGCCCCTCTTTACAAAGTCGAAAGCCTTTGTATGCGTTGCCATCAAAATGTACTCTTCTTGATTTTCCATAGTTTTTTATTTGTATAAAGTTTATATTTTTTGGTTTTTGTTACAAAGTTGTAATCTTTTCTGTCTTTCACTCATGCCCCAAAATTTATTTTAACCATTAATTAATTATTGTAGAAAACATGAATGAAGCTAGTAGTGCTAAGAAATTTTAAGTATGGGTTTTTAGTGTAGATTCTTTAAAGATGCTATTTTTCTGAATTTTGATTATTGAAATATGGAGATTTTGCCTTAGAATACATATATTCTCGAGATAGAGTAGGGTCTGTATAAGTATTAGTACAAGTTACAAGAAACATGTCGCTTTCTTTTGTGACCATGACCAAGTTGCTATGGCTACAGATCGACAATTGTGTACGCGTTGTGATAAAATAAAAGTGTGTGTGTGTGTGTGTTAATATGTGGTTAATTGGCTATTGGTTTAAGCAATTTATTTATATTGATTTCCGAGTTATAACCAACCCACTGGCATTTCATTTTTTTTAATTTTCTTGTCACTGAATTTATCAAGTTATGTTCTTCACTACTTGTCTCTTATTGACTTATTGCTTATGTGACAGGGGACATCAAGCTTCTTGTTGACATTAATTCCGCACTTTAGAAAGGTATAACTAACTTACAATATCACTCCCTTATATTTATTATTTATGCTTAAGTTGTATTATGTCGTTTTGTTGCAATTTGCTATGAACAAGCAGCAAATTGATGTAGCCGTGAATTATGTAGTTGCGATACTATGTTTCGAAACCGCATTTAGATAAAACCACGTTATATGTTGTTTATTTAATGGTGAACTTGCCATGGCAGACCAAGAAGGTTTGCATCGTTTAAAATTAGAAAACCAAGTTAATTTTTTAATGTTTGGATGCAGATCTTATTGTCAGCCTTTGAATGCCCTCATTGTGGTGAAAGGTAAGTTTTTTTAGTTATTTCTTCTTGAAGCATCTGTGTAACAAGTATTTAACAAATCTGCTCCAGAAAGAGCATGATTTGTTTTTCTCAAATCAAACGGATGACTTCCAACTTCAGAACTGAGACGGGTCATCGCAAATTTATCAATTTCTTTTTATATGTAGCATTTGTTCAAATGGTTAGTTGCTTTTGATAATCCCAACACTTTATCAAGTGTTGGGATTTATGCAACGTAGTTCTCCTGTTCATAGTTATGCAAGAAAGGGTTAGGGTGTTACGGTTACTATACCAGCAGTGTTGGATAAGTAAATATTGTTGTTCAAATGTATACAACTACATTTTTAAAATGTATACCAACTAAATAGAAACACTTTTTAAAGTACGTTGCAGGGAAACAATAAGAAGTACGTTGCAGAAACTGAAAACACTTGTGAAAGTACATGACTTTTGCATGCTGATTACCCTTGTTCAAATATATATGAGCTGTTACATTGAAATTATGAAGAATCTATAAAGCCTAAATGCGGTCCATTTGACCTCAAAGTCAGATTGTATACTTATATCATTTTACAACATGATGGTTGAAAGTGTTAATTTTCGTTGCTATTATACTAGGAATAATGAGGTTCAGTTTGCTGGTGAGATACAGCCCCGAGGGTCTCGTTACCGTGTGGAATTTCCTTCAGGTGATCAAAAGGTTGTGACACGTCAGAGTGAATGTATTTAGTTATTTATATAGTGGGCCAGAGGACGAACTAGATTCAGTAAAGCATTATAGTAATGTTTTTCTTTGCCAAAATGCAGATGCTTAATCGACAAGTAGTAAAGTCTGAGACTGCCACAATCAAGGTACTTCACTATGTTAAATTATACTTGTAACTGTTAAACAACAACTAACAATAATCTATTGGCTTAGATTTATTAGTGGAGACTAGCCATCTTTATCATAAGTGATCAGATGTTTCTTAGAAAGAGTGAAAGGACCATATGGCATGACTATTCATTTTATTATGCTTTAGGTTTATGTTTGTTTGAAACGATATTGCCTTCTATATCTTTTTATCGAGTGTTGACTTTCTTATGCTTGCAGATTCCTCAACTGGACTTAGAGATTCCTCCAGAATCGCAACGTGGATCTTTATCAACTGTAAGTTCTGCATCCCATGCTCTCAAACAGATTCTTTAGAATGATAAACTTTTAGTTCTGTGCATATCTTATAAGTGTGATGCTACATGTATTTGTCTGAGCTATATATGTATGAACATTGAATGCAAATGTATGGATTTAATGGCTGCAACTGAATTGGTTCAAGGTGATTTCAATAGTGTCTTGACATATGTGATTAACCCCATTTTAAATTGTCAAGTAATCTTGAGCAGAGCTCATTTGTGATTGATGTATCCTGTATTGCATCTTTGTATTACTGTTGAGCACCTGCTTCTCCACAAAGAATAGTCATAGAAACTCCATAAAAATAATACATTGTGGTAAAAAAAAGATGTAGAGCTCTATTAGTGTATAAATATAGCTTAATATAATATGCTACTAACCATGGAATATCTTTATAAAGAATCCAGAGATAGCATGTCTATGCTAAGAGATAGTCGTTTCTATCTATGAGCATGTAAAATGTGTTCAAAATCTGCTTGTTAACCTGAGCTGATATCTTAATGAACAAGCTCCGGTCAATCTGCAAACTTTTTTCCTTGGCTTACAGTTTTAAAATGTAAATTCATAGGAATTGAGGTCAAGGGTAAAGTTTAGTAAGGTTGACCCAAAACACTTTTTGTGAATTCTTAATAAAAATGATAAATAGTTTATTTTATTACAATTACAGAAAACATAATGATTCAGTAGGCCACTGGCCATATGCATTGAAATCACACTTTAGGCGACTTGTGGCCTGTTTTACCTTATTTACCGATTTAATCAACAACTTATTGACCAATTTAATCACCAATTTTTATAACTTACTATTTGACATGTAATAAAACATAACCCACATCAACCATTTCTTAATAAATTGGGTGACATTTTTTTCTCTAGTTGGAATAGCTTTTATGTCTTGGCACATCTTAACATGTCTAGTTAACAGGTGGAAGGGATACTACTTAGAGCTTCTGAAGGATTGCAAGCTCTTCAAGAGGAGAGGAAGGTAGGTATCTGTTAAATATTGTATTGTATACTAACAGCATCCGCATCCTTGGATAATGGTCTTCTAATTTTCTTTTCTTGTGGTCTCACTTTCATATGTTGGCATTTCTCAGAAAGTGGATCCGCAAACTGCTGAGGCAATAGACCAGTTTATACTAAAATTGAAAGAATGTGCAACTGGAAATTCGTCTTTCTCCTTCATTCTTGATGATCCTGCTGGTAACAGTTTCGTAGAGAACCCGTAAGTTACTCAATCCATGTCACTGTTATCACGCTGAAAACTTTTTTTCATTAAAGCTACAATTTCTCTTTGCATTTTTATATTGGTAGTTTATCTTGCTTTATTTGAAAATCGTGAATCCTGCTAATATTCATAAGTCTTGTTTATGTTTTAACTATTACAATTTCTAGAAATCATTTTCTTTGTAATATATACGTAGTATATTATCAAATATTTTTACTAGAGTCGACAGTATGAGAAACTTAAAGTTTGGGTTGGGTTGACCCACAAACACCTTTTTTTCTTGCCTTTATTGAATTTTATAAACAGTAATCAGATTTATTTTTACGAAACAACTTATTAGGCGATATACAATTTGGATGAACACCCCATTCAACCTGTTTTCATCTACACATTATTGGGTCAAAACTGCCACCTTAGATATCTACTAAATTAGTCTCCCTTATATGCAACAGGTTTGCCCCATCTCCAGATCCATCATTACATATTGAATTTTATGAGCGAACTCGTGAGCAGCAAGCAACATTGGGATATGTCTTTGACCCAACACTATCAGCAGAAGTTTCCAATGAAGCAGCATCAAGTTCTCAAGAAACTGTTGAACCACATGGATCAGTTGGTGCAGTGGCTGGCCGTCGAGCAATAGCCCAGGGGAATACTGCAGAATTTTCTGAAGCTTTGTTTCGGTATAGTGCACCGGAGGAGGTACGTTAGCTATAAACAGTTTGATTTGAGTGAATGGGGTTGATATCCATAGCTACACACCTAAAGGGTTGGGTTAGAAATCCATACCCGTTCTCATTCCACCTTGTTCTCAATCCCTCATACCCATAGTGAATTTTAGCTGTAAACCAGACACTGCCTAAGATTATGTCTAAACTTTTGACTTTTTGTTGACAGGTGATGACTTTTCCATCCACATGTGGTGCTTGTGCTGTAAGCTGTGAGACTCGGATGTATGTCACCAGTATCCTCTTTGCTTGCCTTTATTTGTTACTTCAATTCTTCAAAAGCAACAAAAGTTTAATAAGTAATAATATAAGGTCTTGAGTGTTGTTCCTTACGAAAGTGATTAGTTGCTTTTAATAAATGACATGGTGTTTAGATGTGCTATTTCCGTTTGAATATGTAATTTTAAAATGGACAGTGTTGGGTAAAGTGTTAATAGGAGATGAGATACCATGACACAGGGATAGCATTTCTCAGTTTAAGATTTATTTAAGGGTTAATTGGCTGTTTCTGTTTTACCATTTAGTATCCAGTTTTGTTGAAGATGGAATAAAACTAATTATCCAAACAAATTATTAGGTGCCTATATAATCATGTAACCCGAAGCAGTATCTATGTATCATAAGCATGTTTTCTGCAAATATTGGTTTAACTTGACTTTATATAGACATCCCTTACTTTCGAGAAGTAATTGTCATGGCATCTACCTGTGATGGGTGTGGCTATCGTAATTCTGAGGTTTGTAGCCCTTTTTTTGTTCCTTTTCCCCAGTTTATGTTGTGACATGGAAATTTCAAAGATATATTCTCGATGCTATATTTTATATATTCTCATAATTATCTCATTATCTACAGTTGAAGGCTGGTGGTGCTATTCCAGACAAGGGGAGAAAGGTTTCTGTTTCTGTACAAAACATACGTGACTTGAACCGTGATATTATAAAGGTATTGAACGTATAAAGTGATTCTCTTTAGCTTTCTTATAACTAAATTAATTTCCTCTCCTGTTTGAAATTAATATATATATATATATATATAATGCAAATTGTTCTATTTTGTTTTATATTCTTGTTAGAGCCTTTCACCGCTTGCAACCAGCTGTTTATATCTTTTACTTCTTGATGTTTTTGTATTTCAGTCAGATACTGCCAGTGTAATAATTCCAGAAATAGATTTGGAGCTAACAAGTGGCACATTAGGAGGGCATGTGTCAACTGTTGAAGGTTTGATTACAAAGATAAGCGAAGGTACCTCCCTTTCCTTTATTTGCTGTACCCTTTCTAGTACAGGAGGATATTGTGACCGCCTAATCATATATAAATATAACAAAATTCTATAAAACGGCTTGCCAAAAGCCAACTCAAAAATCATAAGCATATACACTTGCAACTAGGGGTGAACACGGTTCGGTTTGGGTCAGTTTTTGGCGAAAACCGAAACTGAACTGAAATATTGGGTTTTTACAAAACCGAAACTGATCGGTTTTTGCCGGTTCAGTTTTTTCGTTTTTCTATCTATTTTGGTTCTCCGTTATTCGGTTTTTAAGCGTTTATATTTGATCTTTGGCCAATTCATACCAACAAACTTGTTTTACGTAAGAAAATTGTGAATTCTTCTTTAATTTCCTTTGTAAATGGGCTCTATTCGGCTTTTCGGTTCTAATCGGCCAAACATGCAAACGCAAAAAATAAAAATAAAAATAAATAACAGCTCAAAAGAATCCTATAACTATGGAAAGTTATATTTCTAATTGGGAATTGTATTTGACATACAAATAATGTAAAAATAAATTTGAATAGTTTGCCAGCTCTAGTATTTATACTAGAGCGCTATTACATTTTAGACCCATACTACAATACAATTTAGTCCGGTATTTAATTACCACATTGTTTCTCTTTTCTTTGTGAACCATTTTATAAGATATTTAAACATGTTAAATTAACAAGTCAAAATGGTTTGTGTATTGTAGCTTTGGAGAGAGTTCATGGGTTTACTTTTGGTGATAGTTTGGAGGAGGGCAGAAAAAACAAATGGCAGGACTTCAGAGCAAGGCTTATTAAGGTGCTCTTTTCCTATAAGCTTCTTTGCATTGTCCATTTTGTCGTATTCGAATCATCTTTAAATCTGTATGTTGACATGTTTGTATTTGTTTGGAATAGAATTTTTTTCAAGAACCTTATAAGCTATTTTGCATTCCTTGCATCCTCTACAAAATATTATAGTTCTCTTTTTATCTGGATTTGTCCTTGAAGGCTTGAATAGAAATCTTTTTATAAATATTCTAAAAAGGAAGCAGGGCAAATATCAGAGAATGTAGACTGCACTAGTTTATACGCTTCTTAGGTGGTTAAAGTCTGCTTAGGTTAAGTTGCAATTTTTAAGGTCTACGTAAAACATGGTAGTTTGTCCTGTGAATTACCATGTCTTAGCCAATGGATTGGCAGTAAAGGTGGTAATTTTGACATATTTACATATCAAATGGATATATGATTCATCTCTAATGGGTCAAGTTAAAGTATATCACTAAAAAAAGGAATGCGATGGATCATGGATGGGTTAAATTGGGGTGAGAGTCATCAGTTTGAAAAGAAGCTCCTAATACGCGCATAAGTTGTGTATAAAATGAAAAAAATGGATAAAAAGGTGTTTGCAGGTTAACCTAAGTTGTTCTGACCTGGCTTGTTTTTCCATTTTTTTATTTGAAATATCACTTGGGGGAGCACATAAACTTGTTTAGTTGTATTGTACAGTAATGTTTTATTTAAATGTGAAACTACAAATTGTGCTTGTTCATGCTCTCCAGCTTTTGAGTCTTGAAGAACCCTGGACCTTGATTTTGGATGATGCTCTCGCAAACTCTTACATTGCTCCGGCTTGTGATGATATTAAAGATGACCATCAGTTATCAAGTAAGTCTACTTCCAAGTAAACTTTAAAAATGTAATTAACTGAAGCATTTTTCTTATAATTATTAATTAATGTAGTATGTCGTTTGTCATTGGTGCGTACATCTCGATTCTGTTGGAGAAACAGTATCCACTTGTATCTGTTTGATTCACTTGCCTGCATCACATAATAAAAAATGGCAATTTCTACCCACCTAATTCATGTTATGTTTTATCTCTAAAGGATAATAAAAAAATTAAAATGGTAAACAAGTCAAATGAGGAAGTCTCAGTTTTTTTTAACGATCAGATAGTGTATTTTTAATACATAAAACTTTGTAATTGGTAAACAATTAAACATTATTGAGATAAAGTGTTTTGGCCAACCCACATGGGACGTACACAAAAGGTATGCATATTTAGTTCAGTCCCATTACCAAGCCCATTCGACGTGACTTTTTTTGCCATCTCTACGTAGTATGTGCTTGAAGGAAGATGGAAGATAAATAATCTGCGTGAGTAAAATTATTATCTTGGTCCAATTAACGTTTGTATTGGTGTTTTATGCAGTTGAAGAATATGAGAGAAGTTGGGAACAAAATGAGGAATTAGGTTTGAACGATATGGACACATCTACGGCTGATGCTGCTTATAACTCAGTAGAAGCTTCATGATACTACAAAGAGCTGTTATTTGCTTCCATATGGAGCCAATAGTGTATTATTTTTCAATTTTCTAGAGTTAGCTTGTAACATTAGTGTCTTCAAGCGTGCCCTGCACTGTTATGTTCTATTTACGCATTTTGTAGTTTCAAGTGCGTAGTTCACGACTGACTGATAAGACTAAATACATTTACTTCACTGAAGAAGATTTTTTTTCATAAAAACCATCTTAATGTAGTTATGTCGGATTCATATGCCTTTTTTTTTTGAACGGCAATTGTGGCTACATGGCTCCTGGCCCAGAAGGCGTAGCGAGCCCACACAACCAGGTTGGGTCCAGCCAGAAGGCAATGACACCCTTCCCTTTACGCACGCGAGAGGAAACCCCTATCGCCATAGACAAGACTCGAACTTGAGACCTTGCTTAAGAGGGTAAAACCTCCATACCGCTAGACCAGAGGCCTGTTGGTGTCGGATTCATATGCTAAGAGTACTTTTATTTAGTTACAAGTGGTGTTGGTACCCACAGTTGGTTCTTTCATGTTCCTTTTTTAAAAGTTAAATATCTATTGAAATGACTTATTAAAATTCACCATTTTGTTGTACATGGATGATGCATACGATCACTTTTTTGTAGTAACAATTTCTGATCTTTTGGCCGATCAATTTATGGGCTTTGAGCCCACGTCACACACAATCAAACAGGGTGAAGTCCCTTGTTCGAGAAGGTTGATGTCGTCATTTCAATTGTTATGGAATAGGATTATTGCATCAGTTACGGAGTAAGATTATTGTACTAGTTATTATCAATGGTTAAAAATCACTGCTTCTTAAAAAGACTTTTATTTCTTTACATGCCTATTCAGTTGATATTTCCTTAAAATGTCAATGTCATCTATATAATGATTATGTGGTCCTCGTATACATGTTTGCAATTAAACCAAAGAAAACAAATAATGGAATTCGTCGAGGTGACTTTTATCTATAAAACAACACCATTTAAAGTTTAAAAGATGGGAGTTGATGGTCAAACTTTCAATTTTTGTTTGCACATAACAAAAGTTCTTTATAGATACAACTTTTATCATAGAACCCATCAAGCAATCTTAGCCACTCATTTTTTTTATCAAAATAAAAAAATAAACTTCTTATCATTTTTTTAAAACTTAAATATTTCGCAAACCGTAAATCGTCAAGCTACAAAAAAAAATACCATCGCGATAAGAATTAAATTATCTTTCTATAGACATGCATTGTTATATACTTTCGACGAATTTTTTTTTCGATGAACTTTTTTTTTCGCCCAGAAAAATCATATATGATTCGATTTTAACAATTACGAATCATATATGATTCGTAAGAATCGAATCATAAGAATCGAATCATATATGATTTTTTACGAATCATATATGATTTTTTACGAATCATATATGATTTTTAAGAATCATATATGATTCTTTCTGTGCGGAAATTAAAAAAAAAAAAAAGTTCGTCGAAAGTATATAACAATGCATATCTATAGAAAGATCATTTAATTCTCGTTGTGATGGTATTTTTTTTGTAGCTTGAAGATTTACCGTTTGCAAGATATTTTTTTTGAAAAAAAAAAATAAAAAATATAAATGGATAGCTATGATTGGTTAATAGGTTCTATGGCATGTATGAATTCTTCATGAATCTCAACTCGTTTGCACATTCTATTGTAAAATCTGAATAAGCAACATATAATAAATGTGCAATTGCTTCTTGAAGTATATAGTTTGATGTATTCAAATCACCTCTCTTAAAAAATATAAGGCGAAAAAGTTGTGCGGTTGTACCTCTTGCTGTGGTTGCATTCTAGAGTATATACTACTAAAAGGAGAAAAAGAAAATGAGAAAAAGAAAGGCAATAATAAGTATAAAAAGGATCTCAAGCTTTAATGGGGAGATCATCCAACAATGACTTGTGGGAAACGTATGGCCTCTTATATATGGAGAGCTTTGAACACATAGGCGAGTGGAAGGATATGCATCAAATGGGAGTAAATGCAATTTTCTTAGGAAAATGATAGATCATCACCATCTAAAGCCAAGATAATGTAATTACTCTGGTTAATTTTCAAGCTAAATAATCAACCTACTCTAACCAAGAGGTATTTGTGAGTTGTTCTTTTCTAGTTGTTAAATAAATGTTGGGTTTTGTTGTTCCTATAACAGTAAAACACAAGTGAAAAGAAAAGTCCAAAACCTTCTTTATGAACCCAAAACAAAGACCATACGATTTCATTACAAACATAAACTAATACTAACACGAATAATACAACTGTAGCTGTCACCCGCATACATGTAAACGGGTAATTCAATGTGACAAATCAAAACCTCACAAAACTTATCATGACGTATTGTTTTTCTATATGAATTCAAGGAATTGGTGCTCATAACTATTCTATTAAACAAGAAAACCCCTTATGGCTAATATGGTCTTGGACACGTGCAAGAAAAATATCATACATCGTTTAGCTCATTATAGACCCGGTTTAATGGTGATCACACAAGACTGTGGTCACTGCTGTAACGATAACTCATTTTTCTCTTCTGCAACTTTTTTCATGACCAACTTATTATAATGGTTATGACGGTCATCATTATTTTTCATTTTCATTTTTTTAACACTAAACTAAAATTTCATTAATAATTAAAAAAACATTAAATAAATAATTCAAATAAAAAAAAAAATCATTACAATAAAATTAGTTTTGATTTGTTCGACGTCATATTGTTCCAATAAATCAGCTTTAACGTTTAGATCAGTTTTCTCGTTAACTAAATCTTGTAAGATACTCGATATGAATAATGAGAGAATGATTGAATTGATTCGTTGATTACAGATCAAAAGGAAGGATACATATAGAACATTACATGACCTATTTTAGGTAAACCAACTTATTAAGTTAATCTGCATAATTATACCAGCTAATAACTTAGTGGTTATCCACTAATGACAACTATTAAATTTATCTAGAATATACGATTAACACTCTCTGACAGTCTGAGCAATGAAATAACGAAAGCTCGGACTAGATATTAAAAGCTAATAAACAATAAAGTAAAATAAATAAATAATTGTTGAAGAAGACATTCGACAGCAAGCAGAAGCACATCTTCATGCAGCAGCAGACATAAATACGTAACAAAGCGGATAAACCAAAGTATCCGAACCAAACAGGATAAACCAAACTATCCTGACCAAATGAGATAAACCAAAGTATCCCTTACCAAATAGGATAAACCAAGTATCCTGACCAAACGGGGATAAACCAAAGTATCCCCTACACCTAAAACAAATGGGATAACCCAAAGTATCCCTACAACTAAAACAAAGAAAATTACAACTAAGACTCATGCACTAACATCAAAAGAAAAGATGAGAAATCGAAAGTTGTTTCTAAAACTTCAACCACCAAAGAACCTTCTAAATAAACGGGGAGTGTTTTGCCCTAGAAAAACATAAAGATCCACCATTTTTTTTCATAGTTGATTGAGGTGGGTTTTCTTATTACTTGATATTTAAAGATGAAATATGACAGAGATTAAGGTTTAAAGCGAGCCCTCCAAACCTTCGGTGTGTAGCCGGCGGCCGGAGGCGGCGGCGGAAGAGTTGAGGTGAGTTTTCGTTACTACTTGTAATGTTTTTTCATACGTTCGTATGACATCATCATCACGATGTTGCTCCTCTGGATAAAAGTTGAGTTTTCAAAGAAGTAAACGACCACTAGACGACTGTGAGTACCGTAACGATCTCTATCTATCGTGTTTCGTGGGACTTTTGAATTGTAGAAGTGGAAGCATGAACTAGCATAACGGCTTTTCAAAAACCCTAGATCGATTCTACTAACTTCGTCTTCATCATCAGAGAATGTAAAAAAAAAAAATGATCGGAATCCATTGTTTGAGTTGAGAAGATTATAGTATGTATATAAAGATTGGGTTTGAAAGTGTGTATAAAAATAGAAAAGTATTGGGTTATTTATAAGATAAGTTCAATCAAAATTTTAAAGTTTTTTTTAAACAAATGACCAAACGGTCAAAAAAGTTAGCCGTTGGAGTGTTTTTCCTTCCACACGACTTCCAGTGGCGGAGCTAGAAATTTTTTTGTCATAGGGGCGAAACAAAATTTGTTTTCCGGAAAAACTTTGATGGGAGGGCCGAAATGAAAAAAAAAATAATTAAATAAAAATTAAATAAATAAAATAAAAAATTTAACACATGAAATTGAGAAAAAAAATACACTAACGAGATTAGGTCTAGGTGGCAGGACCCTTCCAGGTCTTCACTAAGCTCCGCCCTTGATGACTCTGTCTTACTTTAGACCGACTCTCCTTTTTTATGGTTGTTAATACAAATATCGTCTAAAAACGTTATTTATATTTTACGAACTTTGCTAATATTTTGTTGTTGACAATGTATAAACTTTATTTTCTAGCAATATATAACTATAGTATAAGTCTCATATATAGAAACTTTATTTCTAAGTAAACATCACATTTGCTACATGATTCATTGTTAAACTTATAATGTTGATAGCGTGTTAAGTGTCAAAACATATTTAGTAAGTTTTACTAAGTAATGTGTCTAATTGAGTTATAAGTCTTCAAACTCCTTTGATAACTCAATCACTTAGTAAATACATCATACAAACATTATTTAAAGTTGCTAGAAAAATATTTTTACAAGTTTACTTTCATATTAGTAAAAGTCTAAATTTGGAAATAAGTATTTACATCATGCATTGCATCATACATGTCATATCAAGTTGACTTGGTAAAGATCTCATGCATATCTTAGATAGATTCACACTCAGCATATCTTACAAGTTGACCTTGAAGGATCTTGATTAGACTTGAAAAAGAAACGGAAAGATTTCTTGGTGATTTGCTGTCAGCCTCTGGCGAAACCAAAGTCATACACGGACGGAACCCTCAAAAGGGTTCCGTCGGATCCGTGGACATGCTGGAATTCTTGCCTATAAATAGCAAACCACATTCAAGAAATCACTTATCACTTTTAGCTATACATTACATATATACTCTCATTTCTCTCATCTAACTTAGTAGCAACTCACTTGTGTGATTCTCTTTTGTAGCAAAGAAGTTCACAAGTTCATCCGAGAAGTTACAAGTTTCAACTCAACGTTGCAAGACTTGTTAGATTTGTATTGTATAAACTCTTATAGTTTATACTTCATTTGTATCTTATCTTGAAGTGATCGGTTAGTATTTTAGTCCTCAAAATACATTAAGTGATAGGAGTTGTTGTACCTTTGTAAAAGAACTCGACATCTAGCCTAGTGTTGGTAATATTGGTTAGGCGAAGTTAGGGTGGTTCTACCTTGAACTAGGACCAGGTATTTAGCTTTGTACCGGATAAAGTGTAAGCGACATGTAAGGTTTTCCCCGCCGGTGAAAGGAGCTTGTAGACTAGTGTTAAGTAACTCTCGAGTTGGATACTCGGGGCATGGAGTAGGGCAAGGAAAAAGAGTCCTTGTAGCCGAACCACGATAAACATTCGTGTTGTGGTTTGATCGTTTCTTACTTTATTCTTGCATATTACTTATTGTTAATTAGTTTCAATTGTCGATTGCACATAAAGTTTTCAAAGATAAATAAGTCAAAAAGCGGTAAACTATTCAACCACCCTTCTAGTTTTCCACAATTGGCATCAGAACTATGTTACTCAAGATCTTTAAAATATATTGTATTTTAAAACTTGGATCGATCTATGGATTTTGAAAATCTCTAAGAAGGGAAATCTACACAAAGACCACCGCTATTTGAAAAAGAAAATTTTCTTGAATGGGTAAATAATTTTGAAAACTATGTGAGATAAATAAATTAAGATCTTTGGCATATTATTTCCAATGGTGATTTTAAACTAGCAAAAAAAAGTTTTGAAAATCAAAATGATTATCTAAAATTTGACAAAAACATTAAAGCTAAGAAAATGATCTATAAAGCCTTACCAAGGATTGAATATGAAAGAGTGTATTTTTGTCAAATGGCTAATGATATTTAGAAAAATCTATTTAACTTTCATCAAGAAATATGTCAAGACAAAGACGATCAATTTGATCTTACACATGAGTTAGTAGTATTAGAAAAACTAATAGATAGACACTTAGTTGAAATAAATACAAGTACTATGAGTTTAAATGTTTTGACTGAAGGTATTAGTGACGATGAAAGCTTGTGTCAAGCTCGAAGAGGACTTGTTTACGAATCATGGAGCAACACGGATGAAGATAAAAACAACTATCCGGTTTGTGAATGTAAATTGGATAAAACTACAAACAAGGTACAATGTGAAACCGAACACTTTTGCTTTGACACATTCATCCTAGAATTCTCTAAACTAGAAAATGTGTCTAAACATTTGTGTAACATGGACCTAAAAACAATCTTTAAAAATGAACCTTCAAATCTCTCAAGAACAATTTTGAAAAGGAAATAATGTTAGAAGATAAATGTCTAGACTTGAGAGTAATATTGAGATTAATCTAGAATGCAAAATATGTCTAGACTACAAACATGAAATTAAAAGACAAAATGACACGGGAAAAATGTTAGCTAAATGGGAAGAAAGCTCAATATCTCTTGAAAATCTATTAAAAAGTCAAAAGTCTTTCAAAGATAAAACCGGATTAGGATTTGACTCAAATGTACCTTCAACTAGTAAGTCAAAACAAATCATGTTTGTAAAGCCTAAGAGAGAACTTTAGGTAGTAACTCATTCTTTAAAATAAGTGATAAAAAGTCAAAGAATTTGAATGTTCTTGTACTTCTTGTCACCATGTTTTATCACATGCCGTTATTTGTACTTGACTAACTCGGATTCATGAGTATTTGAGTATCCAAGCTTTCCTACAAGATAGGATGAAATGCTCTTTGTAATATCATTCTTGGTAGCTTCTCTATGGATCTCATAAAAGGTACGTTTTCTTCTAACTCGCTAAGTATTGCTTATTGGTTGTAGTTTAGGATGTTTTCTTTTGTAGTATTTGTCGTCCATTCCTTAAGTAGTATGTCCTCCTAATTGGTTACAAGGGAAATTGAAACCACTATGGTCAAAAGAGTTCCAAACAACAATGTATAGGTGACATAAGGTGTTTCTTTCATTTAACTCTTGGACTTAGACTTTGAAACTCCTTAATGAGACTCACTTAACTCGTGTCTACAAGTGAGCCAACTAAGAATCTCCTAAGTTGTAAGTTGACCAACACTTTTGGGATGCTTGCAAATTTAAAAATCCTCCACAAAAAGTTTGTGATATAACATCTTTTAACTTAACAACTTACAGTTTCAATCGTGTCTTAACCACTCTTTAAACTTCATATGAAATATACAAAGGTTAATAGAGTACATTTGACTATTTTAGAGTATTTGGGAGAAAATGCTTTATGTTAAACACCAAGGACTTGCACATCAAATTCAACCAAAGTCTTTTGAAGAAGTATGTCTTGGATATTCACAAAAATAACAAAGCTTGTATTGTTTTCAAACAAAGAAACCTAAAGAGTCGAGGAATCGTTGAACATAACATTCGACGAAAGACCACCTCCTTCTAAGTCAACACCCTTGGTAGATGATGTCTTAGTCGAAAGTCTAATAAACTGTAAGACACGAAAGTCTAGATAATGACAAGGAAGATGAACTATTAAATAGAGAAATCATCAATGTTAAAGAACCCAAAAAGTCATTCATTAACTAGTGTCATTAGAAACAAATGTTCAAAATGAAAATAATGTCTTTTGTCTTGTGTCAACTATTGAATCGAATAAATTTGACATGGTCATAACATATGAATCATGGGTCATAGGTATGATTAAATAAATTTGATAAAAACAATTTGAACACTAATTCCTCAATCAAAGAGTTAAACAATAATTAGAACAAAATGATCTTTCAAAATAGATAATAACGATATAGTGTTAATAAACAAAGCTAAGCTAAAAACACAAGATTATAATCTATGAAAGGATTTTTTAGGTCTTTTGCAAACTCCAAAAGCAAGGAACAAATCACTTAGAAACATTCCTAGTTCCTCATGAGTACACAATGAATTAAGTTTCCTTTAACTCACCATGAATGAGACAAGTGAATCCATAGATAAAACTAAACATAAAGAAATGTTTAGAAGTCTACTTATTCTCACTACTAGTAGATCCAACGTTATGAGTAGTACATATATATGTGCTCATCTTCAAGAAGATCCTAAAACACTTCACTCTGAAGCGTTTGTTTAGATACATCATAAAGGTACTACACACCTAGGATTATGATATCCCAAAGGAACGGGAGTAGAAATCATAGTGTATGCCAACTCGGATCATGCCGATGACTAAGTGGATAGAAAAAGCACAAGTAGTACTTGCTCTTTTGTTGAACACTTTCTCACCTCATGGTTCACAGAGAAACAAATAGCTCTCGGTGCCTTCCACATTTTTCATGTATTTTCACTTAAGTCCTTCCATTTCCACGTTTCTTTGTTCTTTTGCTTATCTTTACCCTAGAACCAGAATATAAACAAATAAGAGTATAAATCCTACATATGAATAGAAAAGATGAGCAAATAAAGGGGAAATTAACACTTAAATCATGGGTAAATTTGACGTTATCAAATATCCCCAACTTGAACTCTACTTGCCCTCAAGTAGACCTTATTAAAATAATTTTTAAAAAGATATTTTCCAAGAAACTGGAAAATATGAGTTTAAAAACTTCCTATGCTAGAATATTTCAAAGCCGAACACCTCATGAAGTGGAACAAACACTCATCTCTCTCTCCCAATCTAAGTGTTAATTTTGGGGTGATCACTCAACGCACAGTCATAGAATGTATTCTATCATAGGCTTGGCAGTTACACAAATCTCTACCACTAGAGCTAAGGTCGAAACAATTTTTAAAGGAAATATTTGGTGAACACATATGATTGGCTTTTGGGTGTAGTGTTGTTACTAACATACTACGGCAAAGGCGACAAAGGCAATGGTACATGACCGGAACGCCGGGCAAGACACCAATGACTGCTCAAATCCTTCACTTAAGCATGATTCACAACTAAAATGGTAGGATAAGGCATGGGATGCACAATAATGGTGTAAAAGGAAAAAGAAAGCAAATAGTCTTAGCCTATAACCGAGTTGCTACCACCTGCTGTTCATCCAAAGTCCAAGCTTCAAAACGCAAAAATTGGATCATGTAACAAGTGCGTGCCATTAGCGGACGTCATGATGGGCACCACACTTGGTCTTCATGTTAGTGATTAAGAACCAACAACTTCATTCTTCAGATATGACCGAAGTGGCCTCTTCGATACTATTTCTTTCAAAGCTCATAATACGGTGATATACAAGGTTGCACCGCAGATAACATATCTACATACGGAAATTACATTTTTTTCATAACAATAACAAGAAATCCACAACGGGAGGTTGTCAATTTCTTGGTAGAAGACTCATTTATTGGCAGTGTAAGAAACAAACCATTGTGGCCACCTCTTCTACTGAAGCAGAATATGTTGCTGCTGCTAACTGTTGTGGTCAGGTACTCTGGATTCAGAATCAAATGCTGGATTATGGGTTCAACTTCATGAACACTAAAATCTATATTGATAATCAAAGTACAATTTCCATTGTTAAAAATCCAGTTTTTCATCAAAGAACTAAACAAATTGAAATTAGGCACCATTTTATAAGAGATGCAAATGAGAAACATCTAATACAAGTGCTTAAAATTCATACTGATGATAATGTGGCTGATTTATTAACAAAGGCCTTTGATGGACCTAGGTTTAACCACTTAGTTATCCGCATTGGGATGGTTAACCCTTAAATGCTATGTTTAAGGGGAGGCATAAGCCTGAGGGGAGGCATATGCCTTTGGGGAGAATTGTAATAGATGTTGTATAATTTGTATATAATTATGTTTACTAACTTTTTTTGCAGGTTTCTTACTAACTCTGTATATCATTATGTTTGCCTTTTGTGTTCTGTTTGAATGTTTGGTTTGCAGGTTATGTTCCTGCTGATGAACAAAGATCCACATAACATATATCTGTGGAACAAGATGTAAAATACCAAATGAAAAGTTCATTCATTATTTGGATACTGGAGTACATCATCACAACCATTAAACATCATTACAGGATTACAAAAGACACAACCTAACAACCAGCAACCTTCTTAACCACAACACCACCACCTTCAACAGCCCAAACTCCTACTCCATCTTCCTCTTCCCTTTTCCCATGTCCTTGGGGTCAGGCATTCTCTTGTGGACCCCTCTGGATTGCTTGTCTTTGTTCCAGAGCTTGGGAGCAGCAAGTCCAAGGACAACCTTCAGTGGAACCTTGTTCCTTTGAGAGGACTGTGGCTCTTCAGGGACAGAGATCTTCCTCATATCAGCACAAACCCTTTCCATCTCACTAGTAAGGAATGCTGTGACATGAGTAAAATCAGGGACAACAACTGCAAGAGGAGTTGGAGCTTCCTTTGTTTCCTCTGATGAGGAAGGAGATGGACAGAATTCAGATGGTCCCTCACCAAGATAGTAGTATGTTCTCTGTATTTGGGGAATATCAAAGGTGGAATCAGAAGAAGAATCAGAGGAAATATCAATAACTTTGGGGTTTGACTTCATGACTGGTGTGTTTGGGAAGACTTTGGTGTGTTGGTATTAGTGTGTAATTGAGTTTTGAGTAGCTTATGCTTTGAAGAAAACTTTATATAGACTTGATTTGGGATTAATGAGAGTAAATGCAACTTAATGGGAGGTAGTTGAGTCAGTGGCAATTACTAATTGTGCAAGTTGTCCATATAAATGGATTCTACAGATGAAAGTTACTAAGGTTTGACCAATTGCTGCTGATGACTCAAGATTGTTGAATGATGATATTTTAAGTATGTTCCTGCTGATAGTTTCTACTAGCAGATCTTAATCAGGGGAATGGACATTTTTTTTCTTAGAAGCATAACAATTAAGTAATTTCAAACAAAGGAAACAAGTTTTATTGATGATCATCCAAAAGTACAAACAGAAGAAAGACTGAAAGTTTCATACAAACAAACTAGCCTATCAATCCTAACCCTCCTATTCTACTTTTCCCTTGCCCTTGCCCTTGCCCTTCACATCAGCCATCTTCTCCTTTCCCTTGTTGTTAGTGAAGAGTCCTTGCTGTTGGGGACAAGGCAACCCAGTTACCACTTCCCTAGTCTTTGGCAATGGTGGATTTGACTTTCTGGGTCTTGATGGTCACCTTGGACGGGAGGATTGGGGCCTCTGAGGTGTTGAAGGAGGATTGTATAGTGCATCATTCTCATCATCATCTTCATCAGAAGAAGTGTATATGAAGGGAGACACAGCAGGATTGGGGGCTCTGCTTGCTTGACCCCTCTCCAATGCATTCCATCGTCTCTCTAGCCGCATCAGAATAATCTAAATCAGAAGGATAAGGTGGAAGATCCTCTGATGATGATGAACTTGGAGGAGGTACATCATGTCGCTTCTTCTTGGCCTGCTCTTTGGTCAGACCCCGTGGGATGGTTGGCATTCTTAGTGGAGGTGGAGATGTTAGTGATTCTGAAGAATAAGATGAGTCAGAAGAAAGGTTGATGATACTAGGATTGGATGACATGGTTATTACTTGATTGGTTGGGTTGTAATTAGGGATTTGAATTTTAAAAGTTGAGTGGTGAGATTTGGGGATTTTTACCCTATATTTATAAGGCCAACCAAACCGTGTGTATTTATTACCATCAATGCGAGGTGGTTTACAGATAATTAAGGGTGAAAGTTTGACTAAAAGAGATTTTCACATAAATTTGGTTATCACTATGTTAATACAAATATCGCCTAAAAACGTTATATATATTTTACGATCTTCGCTAAGTTTTGTTAACGACAAAATGTAAACTTTAGTTTCTAAGTAAATCATAATCTTAGTTTTAAAGACTTGCATAACTAGACATTTGCTACATTTTACATTTCATAAAACACAACACTTTTTATTTCTTAAAATAGAAATGTCACATCACATTTATGGTAAGTTTTGTCAATATACATTTATGGAAAGAAAGTGTTTTTGACTAACCATATGTTTGCTTGCACAAGTTTTGTGTTTGACTAGATGTAATGAGATGTGACATTGTTTGGTTTGCAAGATTTATTGCAAAACCAACTACAAGCCCGGAGGAACCCTGGGGGTACACGGGCGGAACCCATCTGAGGGTTTCGCCGTATCCGCCAGGCCTGCAGAAGGTTTTGCTATAAATACTAAGCCACAAGTTTGATTTTTGGCTTATCACTCTACATCATATTTTCATACACATTCATTCATTCTTTCATCTAACCCTTTAACATCTCATATGTGAAGTTTCTTTTTGTAGTAAAGAGATTCACGAATTCATAAAATGTTACAAGTATTCAACACAACGTTGCAAGACTTGTTAGCTTAGCATTGTGTAGACTTGTGTAGTTTACACTTCATTTGATTGTGTATTTTCAGTAGTGATCGGTTAGTATTTTAGTCCTCAAAATACAAAGTGTGACGGGAACTAACGGGAGTGGTTGTACCCTTGTAAAAGAACTCGACATCTAGCTTAGTGTCGGTAAACGTGTATAAGCGACGTGTAAGGTTTTCTCCGCCGGTGAAAGGAGCTTGTTGACTAGTGAAAGAAACTCTCGAGTTGGATACTCGGGGCGTGGACGTAGGGCAAGGAAAAAGAGTCCTTGTAGCCGAACCACGATAAATATTCGTGTTGTGGTTTGATCGTTTCTTTCTTTTTACTTGCATGTTATATATTGTGTTTGTGTATGTATCTTTGATCAAACGGAAAGTTTCAAAAGATAATTAAACAAGTTAAAAAGATTTTAAACGGTAAACTATTCAACCCCCTTCTAGTTTTCCACAATTGGCATCAAGAGCTACGTTACTCAAGCTTTTAAAATATATTGTGTTTTAAAACTTGAAACGATCCATGGATTTTGAAAATTACAAAGAAGGGCAATCTATGCAAAGACCACCACTTTTTGAAGCAAATGGTTTTATATATTGGAAAACCCGTTTTGAAACTAACGTGAAATCTAAAGATATAGATTTGTGGTATATAATCATTGATGGTGATAATATAGATTCTATTACTAAAGATGATGATCAAAAGAAATTGATTGCTAAAAATAATGAAGCTAAAATGATGCTTTACAATGCTTTACCTAAGAAAGAATATGAAAGAGTCTTTATGTGTAAAACCGCCAAAGATATTTGGCAATCTTTAATAGTCACTCATCAAGGAAACTCACAAGTCAAGGATAACAAAATTGATCTTCTTGTTCAACAATATGAACAATTTGTTATTCCCGAAGATGAGATTATTGATAATGCATTTGCTAGGTTTAACACTATTATTAATTCACTTAAAGCACTTGATGAATCTTTTTGTAGTAAGAATTTTGTGAGGAAATTCATTAGAGCACTCCATCCGAAGTGGAGAGCAAAAGTGACGGCAATAGAAGAATCCAAATATCTTTCAAGCAAGTCACTTGATGAGCTAATTGGAAACCTTAAAGTTCATGAAATAGTAATGGAAAAAGATTCAGAATTAGTTAAAGGCAAGAAAGAAAATGTCAAGTCCTTTGCCTTGAAAGCTAGAGTCCAATCTAGTGATGATGAAGAATCTACTTCGGATAGTGATGATGAGGAATATGCTATGGCCGTGAGAGACTTCAAGAAGTTCTTTCGTAGAAGAGGGAAGTTTGTAAGGCAACCTAAAGATGACAAGAAAACCTTCCGAAAAGATCGTGATGATAGGAAAGGAAAGGTTGAAAGGAAATGCTATAGGTGTGGAGACACAAGTCATCTAGTAGGAGAATGTCCAAAACCACCCAAGAGCAAGCCTCAACAAGCTTTTGTGGGTGGTACTTGGAGTGACTATGAAGGAGATGACGATGAGCCAAAAAATGATGATATTGCTTGTTGATATAAATAATGCTTAAAAAGGTTATTAATATCTCTCAATAAACCTATGTTTTGATAATCACAAAACTTAAATCAAATTAAGTCAAGATTAAGAAGTAAACAAGTATTTGGTAACAAATATTTACTTCTACATCTAATATCACTTAAGGTATGCATAAACTAAGCATCTTATGCATTACATGATCAAAGGAAATTTTGTCTGAAGACATAACATCTTATAAAATGATATAAACATTTTATAAATATTTGTAAATCATTTTTGGTAATGCTATATTAAACCACAAAGATATGATTTCAAATTTCCAACCAAAAAGGGCAAATTTTATCCAGAAAAACTTTTCCAACGTTCAGGAGGGCGGCCCCCTTAATTTTACTAGGCGGCCCCCATAATGATTAAGGGGACCGGCCTCTAATTAAGGGGACCGGAACGCTCCCGAACAGTAAAATCTGGCCCTATAAATATTGGATCAATTCACACATTTTTCTCACCTTTTTGCATTATAAACTTTCTGATCCAACCTCCATTTCTAGATCTAAAATCCTTTGATCATATAATTCATAACTCTTTGTTTCCAAGTGATCCAAAGCTTCATCCATTCAAGTGCAAGAAGAAGAACACTCCTCTACATCCATCTAATTGTAGTAGTGTTGTGAATAGCTAGTTTCATATTGTAGTTGTGGTAGATATTTGTAAAAGTATTGTGTAAATTTGTTGATTGTAGAAACTAGGTGTGTTGTAAAGTAGTTTAGTAGTTGTGAATTAGTTGTGCATAGAAGAAGGTGTGAAGTTGTGAAGGTGTGAAGAAGGTGTGAAGCCTTGAAGAAGTTGTGAAGTTGTGAAGAAGGTGTGAAGCCTTGAAGAAGTCGTGAGATTGGTTCTAGCTACGATTAGAACTCGACATTTAGCTTAGTGTCGTTAACTCGTGTAAGCCAAGGTGTGTAAGGTTTCTCCACCATAAGGAGTTTGTTGACAAAGTGAAGAAAACTCTCGAGTGTGGTACTCGGGGAGTGGAGTAGGGTAAGGAAGGTGTCCTTGTAGCCGAACCACTATAAATTCACGTGTTGTGGTTTGATCTTTCTAACTCTATCTTTTCTTCATTACATTTTAATACTTTCATTACTTGATTAGAATTGCTTATATTGGTTGTCATTTGAATTCACTTGAGATCGAATCGAAAGTTTTTAATAACCTACAAAATATTTTGGTAATAAACTTTTAAAGGACGTAAAACTATTCAACCCCCCTTCTAGTTTTCCACAATTGGTATCAGAGCCACGTCTAGCAAGATCTTTAAAATATATTGTATTTTAAAACTTGTAACGATCTATGGAATCTAAAAAATATTTAGAAGGGCAATCTATGCAAAGACCACCACTATTTGAAAGTGATGAATTTTTATATTGGAAAAATCGATTCGAAACTTATGTGAAGTCAAAAGATCTAGATCTTTGGCATGTTATTACTAATGGTGATTTTTTTACCTATTCAAAATAACCCTGAAACTAAGAAAGATGAAATCGTACCTTTTGAAAAACAAAATGATGATTTAAAAAGAAAACTTGCTAAAAATAATGAAGCAAAAATGGTTATTTATAATGCGCTACCACGTAAAGAGTACGAAAGGATCTTTATATGTGAAACCGCAAAAGAAATTTGGAACTCTTTACTAATAACTCACCAAGGTAATAGTCAAGTCAAAGATAATAAGATAGATCTACTTGTTCAACAATATGAGCAATTCACGATTCCGGAAGATGAATCAATTGATAATGCTTTTGCTAGATTTAACACTATCATCACAAGTTTAAAAGCACTTGATGAGAATTTTTCTAGTAAGAATTTTGTTAGGAAGTTTCTTAGGGCTCTTCATCCAAAATGGCGACCTAAAGTGACGGCTATTGAAGAATCGAAGAATTTGTCAACATTGCAACTTGATGAATTAATTGGAAATCTAAAAGTTTACGAAGTCATCATTAAGAAGGACTCCGAAATGGTCAAAGAAAAAGGAGAGCAAAGCAAGTCAATCGCCTTGAAAGCTAGAAAGGAATCTAGTATCGAAGATAGCCCATCTTCCGAAAGTGATGACGAAGAATACGCCATGGCCGTAAGAGATTTCAAGAAATTCTTCAAAAGGCGAGGAAGATTCGTAAGACAACCGCATGATGAAAAGAAAACATTTCAAAAGAGTAAAGATGACAAGAACAACAAGATTGAAAGAAAATGTTTCAAGTGTGGTGATCCAAATCACCTCATCGGAAAATGTCCAATGATGACAAGAGATCAAAATCAAAGTGCTTTTGTTGGAGGTGCTTGGAGTGATAGTGATGAAGATGAGAAAGAAACGACAAAAGAAGAAAAATGTCTTATGGCAAATACATCAAATGAGGTACGTTCCGAAACCGAATATTTTAGTGATGAAAGTTTATCATTAGATGAAAAAGATCTAGATAATGAATATAATAGGCTATGCAAATTAGGACAACTAGTAATGGCTAAAAACAAATCACTAAAATACATAAACAATCAATTGGAAAATGAAGTACTTGAACTAAAAATTAAAATACATCAACTTGAAAAAGGTAAAGAAATTTTTGAAGAATGCAAATCATGTCAAGTACTTAAAGATGAAAACGAAATACTTAGGGAAGAAATTCGCAAACTTAATAAATTTGAAAATAGTAGTCACTCACTTAATAAAATAATAAGTATTCAAAGAACATCCAGAGATAAAACCGGTTTAGGATTTAACTCAAATGAAGCTTCAACAAGTGAGATTAAAAATGTCAAATTCGAAAATGAACCTAACGAACAAAAACCTCTAAAATCTAATCCTAAGTATATACTTGTAAATCATAGAAAAATACCTCTTGCCAATAATGCAGAAGTAAAAGCTTTTTATAAACCGTCTTTAAAAAACGAGGTAGGATCTTCTAAACCTAAGAAAAGATCTAAAACACCACCACCTAGAAAATCAAATAATTCTAAACCTAGGTCTAAAACACCTCAACCAAGAAGAAACCAAAATAGGCAAAACTATAATAACAATAGTAATCAAATGTGGAACTACCAACAAAGCTACAATCCTTGGAGTATACTACCACCTTTCATGCATCCTAGTCAAATATTAAACATGTTTGGACCAAAGAGACAATGGGGATCGAATGGCTAGATGAACACTCTTTGAAGCAATCTTGAAGTTTCTCTCAACATAGACTTTTTCAAATTCTATATGTCATCTTGAAGATTTTGAAGATTTTTTTTTGAAGACCACCGGGTACGCCATTCTTTCATAACTCATTGTCATGCTTAGATAAATATGCTTTAGTTGATTACATTGTTTGCATAGATATTGCTTGCCTTTTTCTCTCTATTTGTTCAATCATATACATACTTATATATATATATATATATATATATATATATATATATATATATATATATATATATATATATATATATATATATATATATATATATATATATATATATATATATATATATATATATATATATATATATATATATTTACTTTTATACTTAATATATTAAATATATATATATATATATATATATATATATATATATATATATATAATTGCTTGCACATAACCTAGATACGTCATTAGTTGACTTTCTAGAACTCCAGGAAATCGTTCTTTATCGAACCCTTTCCTTCCCCCTTCACGTTATTCTAGTAAGTCCTCTTTTAGGAGACTCATGATGATGAAGGGATATGAGTCAAGTGGACTTTTATCATGCAAGAACGCCTTCGCACGTGAACACTATGGATGAAACAAACTCCTCTCGCCGACTTTATCTTATCTCCACTACTATCTTTCAAACCTCACCCATCAACCCATCTTTCACTCACACTTATATATATATATATATATATATATATATATATATATATATATATATATATATATATATATATATATATATATATATATATATACACACTTATTCACATATTCCCGAACACACCTCAAACCCTTCATCAACTTAACACTTTGATCATTTTATCCAAAATTGTCAAAGGTACATTTTAATTATCGAAACGGTAATTAAAAATTGTTAAGAATTTTATCATCGTGCAAATAAACTTTTACGTATTTTTGATATATTATAAATCTAATTATATACGTATAAATCTTTTTGTTCCAGAAACTAATTCCGCAAAGTTTCGAAAATTTCAAAGGCGGCCCCCTTAATGTTTAAGGCGACCGGCCATCTGACACTTCTAAATCCGTTTTCCTCCTTAATTCCATTCCCAAACACTCCATTTGCTCATTCACTTCTTCCCCATTGCTGCTGAGTACGAACCAAAACACCCAAAACCATCAAAATCCTCCATCATATCACCAATCTGGGGTTGTTTCGCAAGGGGCAAACATCAACCAAACATATAACAACATCTTTTGTAAGTTTTCCAACATGCATTTCATCACATTTCATTTGATTTGGTGTCTAATCGATAATTATGCATTTTATTAAAATTTATTCTAATTCGATTTTAAGTGAAATAGAAGCTAGAAATTGAACTACCAAATGCTCCCCATAGGATTAGGATGATGTTTTGCAACTCAAATTTAGTATAACATATCATTTTGTCAAAAATCATTAATCGCCCATAAACCCTTGTTGAATTTTATTTTTCAAGAGGCACATTGTTGATATAACTCTCAAAAACCACTTAAAACTTACTACATTACATTGTTTTAACGTCCTAAACAATCAAAACATACTTTTAAATTTGTTATAAAATGGTTCATGAAGACAACATGAGCGTTTGGTTCATGAATAAACTATAACTATAGGTAGTTATTTGAAACTTAAAACTAGTTCATAAAACTTGTTAATACTACTAGAATCAATAGACGCCATCAAGATATATAATCAATATATATATTGATGTTTTAGGATTTTTATCTAGTTAAGGGAGTGTTTGGTTTTTCTAAAAAAAAAAGATATTTTTGAAAACTAAAATTCGCATTTTAATCATTTAAACAAACTTATGTTGTGTCAAACTCTTATGAAATGGAAGATATATAAACTAATATATATCTAGCCTTATTTCGAAGAGAATTATGATATCATACTCTTTGATATCATATATTCTAAACGAGTTTAAAATCAAAATAAAAGGAACATTATGAAACTACTTCATTGAATATATTTTTTTTTGTGTCGAAGTAGAATTTCGTTCCACATATATTGCATATATATATATATATATATATATATATATATATATATATATATATATATATATATATATACACTTATTCACATATTCCCGAACACACCTCAAACCCTTCATCAACTTAACACTTTGATCATTTTATCCAAAATTGTCAAAGGTACATTTTAATTATCGAAACGGTAATTAAAAATTGTTAAGAATTTTATCATCGTGCAAATAAACTTTTACGTATTTTTGATATATTATAAATCTAATTATATACGTATAAATCTTTTTGTTCCAGAAACTAATTCCGCGAAGTTTCGAAAATTTCAAAGGCGGCCCCCTTAATGTTTAAGGCGACCGGCCATCTGACACTTCTAAATCCGTTTTCCTCCTTAATTCCATTCCCAAACACTCCATTTGCTCATTCACTTCTTCCCCATTGCTGCTGAGTACGAACCAAAACACCCAAAACCATCAAAATCCTCCATCATATCACCAATCTGGGGTTGTTTCGCAAGGGGCAAACATCAACCAAACATATAACAACATCTTTTGTAAGTTTTCCAACATGCATTTCATCACATTTCATTCGATTTGGTGTCTAATCGATAATTATGCATTTTATTAAAATTTATTCTAATTCGATTTTAAGTGAAATAGAAGCTAGAAATTGAACTACCAAATGCTCCCCATAGGATTAGGATGATGTTTTGCAACTCAAATTTAGTATAACATATCATTTTGTCAAAAATCTTTAATCGCCCATAAACCCTTGTTGAATTTTATTTTTCAAGAGGCACATTGTTGATATAACTCTCAAAAACCACTTAAAACTTACTACATTACATTGTTTTAACGTCCTAAACAATCAAAACATACATTTAAATTTGTTATAAAATGGTTCATGAAGACAACATGAGCGTTTGGTTCATGAACAAACTATAACTATAGGTAGTTATTTGAAACTTAAAACTAGTTCATAAAACTTGTTAATACTACTAGAATCAATAGACGCCATCAAGATATATAATCAATATATATATTGATGTTTTAGGAGATTTTTATCTAGTTAAAGGAGTGTTTGGTTTATCTAAAAAAAAAAGATATTTTTGAAAACTAAAATTCGCATTTTAATCATTTAAACAAACTTATGTTGTGTCAAACTCTTATGAAATGGAAGATATATAAACTAATATATATCTAGCCTTATTTCGAAGAGAATTATGATATCATACTCTTTGATATCATATATTCTAAACGAGTTTAAAATCAAAATAAAAGGAACATTATGAAACTACTTCATTGAATATATTTTTTTTGTGTCGAAGTAGAATTTCGTTCCACATATATTGCATATATATATATATATATATATATATATATATATATATATATATATATATATATATATATATATATATATATATATATATATATATATATATATATATATATATATGCATGATAGTTGTTTCTATATTAATTTTATTTTTGTTGTTATATTGTTTAGGTGAAAATGCCTAAGACCACGGTTGGTGATGTCTCCAAAACCAAACAATAAATTCCAAATGTCTCTTCTACTCCCGGCATGTCTCCTTCAGTTGCATGTTTCTATCGTCCTATTGAAAATAGAAACATTCACGAAGGAAGAATTGTCGATCCATCTTTCTATGAATCTGATGACACCGAACGAATGTTCTCCAATATTCGTTTTGAATGTCTTTTCCAAATTAACGAACCTATCATTCCTCGTTTTATCCTCGACTTCTATAGCCAAGTGACGGTGCACACCGATCCCAATGGTCATCTCCTCAATTCCTTCATGATTCAAAATCAATTCATCATTCTTACTCTTGCTCAATTTGGACAAATTTTTAGAATCCCATTCAACGGCCAAGCCATTTTCTCAAATGAATGAGATCTTTCCACTCTTGAAAAAAATCGTCCTCAGGATGGCCCCTACTATTCTGAGATTCCTAGTCCTGAAGACATTCGTCGAATGCTTGAACTAGAACGTCGTACGACTAGTCGAGTAATCAAGTCGAAGAATGTCGATATTCATGCCAATCAAATCCTCCTCAAAGAGCTAAGCCAAGATATGAGGAAGTGGGAAGAACTCATTCGAGAGAATGCGTTTGGTACTTGTAACAATTCGCATTTTCGGATTACTATTCATTTTTTACTATTCACTTTCACTATTCATCTCAGAAATTTTTATTTCATATTCTCGTAAGTTAAACAATTTTAATGATAATCCGAGAGTTTGACACTCGTCGGATCATTTCTACAAAAATCACAAAACCGTGTCCGAGATTTACTTTTAGGTTTAAACGTCATTCCAGCATCCCGATATGTCTATAAAACACAATAAACAATAGAAATATGATTTTCTCTCATTTTAGGACAATTCCAAAAGTTTTGGAATTTTACGTTTTTCAGTTCAGCGTTTTACATGAATTACGCGTTTTAGACCCGCGTTTCCAGTTTTAGCAGCGTTTAAGCAACCCGATAGAACTTGTCACTCATTAAATATGCTAAGATAGGTTATATTAATAAGTTTTAACATATTTATAAGTTTCATATTTTTAGGATACCCGATTTTAAGTTTCATTACTTAACGACTTACCGTTAGCGATTACCGGGACCAAAACTCACTCCGTAAGCTAGATAATACCAAGTTTATGCATCTAGTCACCCTATCCACCATATGGCCGACTTAGGGGGGGGGGAGTCATCCCTTGTGTGTCTTGATCTCATGCCTTAAGTCCTAGGAAGCATACATGTGTTAAACTTGGCCATTAAGCTTCCTAAATATCCCAAGTTAGTAACCTCCTCATTCTAGCTTATATATACTTCCATTTTATGATAAGAAAACTCATTTCCTTCCTTTCTTCATCACTAAAAATGCCACACACATAAATCTCTAACACCATGATCCTTTGATCTTCAAACTACAAGTTACACTACAAAGTTCAAGGTCTTAGTATTTTTTTGGGTAAAAGGTCAAACACGACCCGGTAAATATAGGTCTTAGTATTCTCTACCTAGTTCTTAAGTTTATTTGGTGATTCCATGGTTGAATTAGGAGCTACACAAGGTGATTAGGGGCTGAAGTTAATTGGTTTTCACAAGGGTTATATAAAGGCTAGCAAGGGTTTCAAGAGTTGTGGTGAAGGGTTTACAAGCATAGGCTTAGTGTCCTAGTTTCATACTTGACTTCCTTTCTTTAGAAAGCCAAAAGTTGTAAGCAAACCCTATTACACTTTGTTGCTCAATATCATTTTCATGCTTACTATGTTTCTTTCATGCTATATATGGTCTTTGTATTATGTTCATGATGTATAAAAACTAGTAAAACAAGTTATGGAAACTATATATTAACTTATGTTATTTAAACAAGTAAACTAGTGACTTTTATGGAGAACCACGACCAAAATAGTACAACTATGATATTTGACACTTACTTACTGTTAAATAGGACTTAACAAGGAAAATATAGCAATTTGAATCACCCAAAACGAGTACCCGAGTCAAAAGTTATGACCATTTGAAGTTAGCAAAACCAAAACGCCGAAACTGCCGATACCTACTGTTTTGCATTCTGCCATTTTGAAAGTCACCCTTCTGTTCTGATTCATCAAAAAGTTAAAACACGAAAGTTGTCCGGAACGACGTTTTCGTTCCGGAACAAATAAGCTCGAGCCCTGAAAACGCTTTCCGAGTGATTCTTTTCTTCAAATTCTTAACAGCCCATTTTTAGACCAAAGTCATTATATAATAGTTATGATTTACTAAGACCAAGAGGTCTAATGACCTAAAGCCAAGACCACAACCATGGCTAAAGCCAAGGTTGAGTCTCAAGACCATGGTAACAATGACCAAGGTCACGGCAAAGCCACGGCTAAAGACCATATAACTTTTAAAGATCAAAACTTATATATATGTTATCAAATACTACAATAGTAGGGAGACTCATATGAGGAGTTCATTAAGTAAGCCCTCGAGATGAGTTGTGGATTTACGAATTAAAGTGTCCTGGCTCCTCGAACGTTTACTCCATGACTTCTGAATTATGTCGGCCCGAACGGTAGTAAGAGATATACAACCTATACATGTTTCATAAACCATTTATATTCAAAGACTTACACTATATACTAAGTACTACATCATGAACGTTATGCAAGACATATATAGGCAATTCTTCGTATTCTTAGACGTTACTCCAAACCTAAGTCACGACGTTCTATTATAGGTTACTCTTAGAGACTGTTGCGATTCGACTATCATACTTACTACATAACTTAAGGTGAGTCATAGCCCCTACTCTTTTTATACTTGTTTTAACTCTTTGGGGGAGATACATGCTCAACTACTTTCTTACTTGTACAAATACTTTTAAACATTTATACTTGATTGTGTTATACTTGATTGGCATTATACTTGATTGCGTTATGCATACTTGTTACACTATACTTGCCTAATTTAAATACAAGATTCGTATTTACGTGCATACATAATACTCTATTCTGTCAGAGAGGTAGTACTCACGGGAAGATGCCCCCTACCCTTGTGTCTATACTTGACCTTGGATGACGTAGTACTATTTGGGAAGATGCCCCCGCCCTTGTTTCTATTCTTGACCTTGGGTGAATATAATCCGGTGCATTGTATAAACTATCTTTTAGCAGTGGGTTGTAGACACACAGGTTGCAAGTGTTGTTATGGGCGGGACTTTCAACTGAGTAGATTCATAATGCCTTTGTTGTGTGAACATTCTTTTAAGGCTTTTCGACTGTTTTAAAAAACAAACTCTATGTACTCACCAACCATTGTGTTGACACTTTAGCATGTTTTTCTCAGGTCTGTAAGATGATAGCCGTTGCATGGAGCATAGAGTCGCTTGGCATGTTTTGAAGACTTATGCTTTTATCTTTACCATTCGATATGTTTTAAAACACTTATGTATTGTATTATGGAACTTATGTTTGTAGCTCGGAATTTATTAATCGAATGGTAACTTTTCAAAACGTCTCATTTATAGTTCGTTTTCTATACCTTGTACTTTGTATTATGAAGTAGCACCCCTATGACACAGTCTTCCGCTGCGATATTTTGGGGGTGTTACAGATTGGTACCAGAGACTTGGTTATAGAGAACTAGGTTGCATATACTACCTAGACTATAACTGCTATAAACATTAAGACTCTCCTCTTTATTTTGCCTTACACACACTTCATGCGCATATGCTTATTGCTAATTGTTTGTTTAGAAGAAACCCCAGACAATAGTCAAGTCATCAAAAATTTAGAGCTAAGTAATAATTATTTATTTAACTTAATCTTATGACAGTTCTTGTTTGATTAGACATAAGATTAAGTTAAATAAAGGTTATTAGTTTCCTGTAGAGATTTGATGATTTGCCTTATACTTACTTTATATGATTCTAATACCTAGAAGTGATTCATATGTCGTAGTACGACACTCAAACCTTTCTACAAGCGCGACTAGTCCATTTCGTCATATCACCTTCTCTAGATACCCAGACTACGTTACCCTTTCACAACTTAAGAGCAGATGATAGAAAGTCTACCCAAGTATGTAGTATCAATTGTTGAGATATGTGTGCCTGGTAATATGTATACGTGTGAAAGGAAGCAATTATAATTATGGTGGCCAACATAATTATAAATGCGTCACAACTCACGTAGACATATGTGACCATGCTTACATTAATCAACGATTGACTCAAATTGACAAGCTTTAAGACTAAGTAGTATAGGAATATCACCTCATATCTGACGTCGACAAAATGTCCCTCCTTGTAGATATCATGGCACCAAAGAGAGTAACTCGTAGCACTAGCCGAGGTGGTGCAACACCAAGAGGTAGAAGAACTGGTGGTCGTGGAGGTAGAGGAACTGCTCACGACACTAGTAACCCTAGTAATGATAGTGGAAGAACTGGTGGACGTGGAGGTAGAGGAGATGCTCATGACACTAGTAACCCTAGTAACGATGGTGAAAATCCAGATGTCTCCACCATTATTGCCCAACAACTACAAAACCTACTTCCCACTATAGTCACACAAGTTGGCAATCACATGAAAAATTCGGGAAACCACGGAAGCATAAATGACGCTACAAATGATGGAGGAAGGAATGGTAACAACAACATCAACAACCACCACCACCATAGGACTGGATGTACATATAAGGAATTTACGCCATGCAAGCCAATTGAGTTTAATGGTAAAGGAGGTGCATTGGCATATACACAATGGATCGAGAAGATGGAGTCAGTGATTGACATCAGTAACTGTGCAATCCACCAGAGAGTGAAATATTCTGCATGCTTGCTATCAGAGAAGGCATTGACATGGTGGAACATGCAGATTCAAGCAAGGAGTAGAGAAGCAGCTGTAGGCATGACATGGGACGACTTTAAGGGACTACTAAAGGAAGAGTACTGCCCGGTTAATGAAATGCAAAAACTAGAGGATGAGTTTTGGCATCACTCTATGGTAGGGGCTGGTCATGCAACCTACACAGATCGGTTTCATGAACTAGCTAAACTAGTTCCTCATCTGGTTACCCCTGAATCCAAAAGGATTGAGAGGTACATCTATGGCCTTGTTCCTGAGATTCGTGGGACAGTGAAAACAACCGAACCTCCCACAATTCAAAGTGTAATATTGAGAGCAGGGACCTTAACAGACGAGATGGTTAGGAATGGAACTTTAAAGAGCAGTGACAAAAGGAAGGGAGCAGGTGAATCGAGCGAGCAAATGGGTACAATGGTTGATAATAAGAGAGCAAGAGGATTTGCGGCAACAGTTTATGATCAGAGAAAGTATGAAGGTCCACATCCTAAGTGTAATAAATGTGCTTATCAACATCAGAGGTCTAAGCCCTGTCGAGTGTGTACAAAGTGCAAACAGTTGGGTCATTTTGCAAATAGGTGTGGAGCATCGATGAGTACGGGCAATATAGGAAATAACCAAAAGACATGATATGAGTGCAACAGCCCAACCCACTTCCGATATAATTGTCCTAAGTTGAATAGGGCACAGGGACAAGTGCTAGATAACCCAACTTTAGCCGTAATGCTTGAAGAAAATAACCCAAACCGTGGATACAATGTTAGTCCACCTCGGGGTCGAGCATACTATTTGGGTACTAAGGAAGCCCGCAATACCTAAACGGGTACGTACCTTATTCTACCATATTATTCTATTCTAGTTCAAACTCTAGCTTTATTATTCTGCTGTTAAGATAAGAGACCTAGACACACTAAACTTCGGGACGAAGTTCTCTTTAGGGGTAGAGACTGTAACAATTCGCATTTTCGGATTACTATTCATTTTTACTATTCACTTCTACTATTCACTTTCACTATTCATCTCAGAAATTTTTATTTCATATTCTCGTAAGTTAAACTATTTTAATGATAATCCGAGAGTTTGACACTCGTCGGATCATTTCTGCAAAAATCACAAAACCGTGTCCGAGATTTACTTTTAGGTTTAAACGTCATTCCAGCATCCCGATATGTATATAAAACACTATAAACAATAGAAATATGATTTTCTCTCATTTTAGGACAATTCCAAAAGTTTTGGAATTTTACGTTTTCCAGTTCAGCGTTTTACGCGAATTACGCGTTTTAGACCCGCGTTTCCAGTTTTAGCAGCGTTTAAGCAACCCGATAGAACTTGTCACTCATTAAATATGCTAAGATAGGTTATATTAATAAGTTTTAACATATTTATAATTTTCATATTTTTAGGATACCCGATTTTAAGTTTCATGACTTAACGACTTACCGTTAGCGATTACCGGGACCAAAACTCACTCCGTAAGCTAGATAATACCAAGTTTATGCATCTAGTCACCGTATCCACCATATGGCCGACTTATGGGGGGGGGAGTCATCCCTTATGTGTCATGATCTCATGCCTTAAGTCCTAGGAAGCATACATGTGTTAAACTTGGCCATTAAGCTTCCTAAATATCCCAAGTTAGTAACCTCCTCATTCTAGCTTATATATACTTCCATTTTATGATAAGAAAACTCATTTCCTTCTTTTCTTCATCACTAAAAATGCCACACACATAAATCTCTAACACCATGATCCTTTCATCTTCAAACTACAAGTTACACTACAAAGTTCAAGGTCTTAGTATTCTCTACCTAGTTCTTAAGTTTATTTGGTGATTCCATGGTTGAATTAGGAGCTACACAAGGTGATTAGGGGCTGAAGTTAATTGGTTTTCACAAGGGTTATATAAAGGCTAGCAAGGGTTTCAAGAGTTGTGGTGAAGGGTTTACAAGCATAGGTTTAGTGTCCTAGTTTCATACTTGACTTCCTTTCTTTAGAAAGCCAAAAGTTGTAAGCAAACCCTATTACACTTTCTTGCTCAATATCATTTTCATGCTTATTATGTTTCTTTCATGCTATATATGGTCTTTGTATTATGTTCATGATGTATAAAAACTAGTAAAACAAGTTATGGAAACTATATATTAACTTATGTTATTTAAACAAGTAAACTAGTGACTTTTATGGAGAACCACAACCAAAATAGTACAACTATGATATTTGACACTTACTTACTGTTAAAGAGGACTTAACAAGGAAAACATAGCAATTTGAATCACCCAAAACGAGTACCCGAGTCAAAAGTTATGACCATTTGAAGTTAGCAAAACCAAAACGCCGAAACTGCCGATACCTACTGTTTTGCATTCTGCCATTTTGAAAGTCACCCTTCTGCTCCGATTCATCAAAAAGTTAAAACACGAAAGTTGTCCAGAACGACGTTTTCGTTCAGGAACAAAGAAGCTCGAGCCCTGAAAACACTTTTCGAGTGATACTTTTCTTCAAATTCTTAACAGCCCATTTTTAGACCAAAGTCACTATATAATAGTTATGATTTACTAAGACCAAGAGGTCTAATGACCTAAAGCCAAGACCACAACCATGGCTAAAGCCAAGGTTGAGTCTCAAGACCATGGTAACAATGACCAAGGTCACGGCAAAGCCACGGCTAAAGACCATATAACTTTTAAAGATCAAAACTTATATATTTGTTATCAAATACTACAATAGTAGGGAGCCTCATGTGAGGAGTTCATTAAGTAAGCCGTCGAGATGAGTTGTGGATTTACGAATTAAAGTGTCCTGGCTCCTCGAACGTTTACTCAATGACTTCTGAATTATGTCGGCCCGAATGGTAGTAAGAGATATACAACCTATACATGTTTCATAAACCATTTATATTCAAAGACTTACACTATATACTAAGTACTACATCATGAACATTATGCAAGACATATATAGGCAATTCTTCGTATTCTTAGACGTTACTCCAAACCTAAGTCGCGACGTTCTATTATAGGTTACTCTTAGAGACTGTTGCGATTCGACTATCATACTCACTACATAACTTAAGGTGAGTCATAGCCCCTACTCTTTTTATACTTGTTTTAACTCTTTGGGGGAGATACATTCTCAACTACTTGCTTACTTGTACAAATACTCTTAAACATTTATACTTGATTGTGTTATACTTGATTGGCATTATACATGATTGCGTTATACATACTTGTTACACTATACTTGCTTAATTTAAATACAAGATTCGTATTTACGTGCATACATAATACTCTATTCTGTCAGAGAGGTATTGGTAGTACTCATGGGAAGATGCCCCTACCCTTGTGTCTATACTTGACCTTGGATGATGTAGTACTATTTGGGAAGATGCCCCCGCCCTTGTGTCTATTCTTGACCTTGGGTGAATATAATTCGGTGCATTGTATAAACTATCTTTTAGCAGTGGGTTGTGGATACACAGGTTGCAAGTGTTGTTATGGGCGAGACTTGCAACTGAGTGGATTCATAATGCCTTTGCTGTGTGAACATTCTTTTAAGGCTTTTTGACTGTTTTAAAAACAAACTCTATGTACTCACCAACCATTGTGTTGACACTTTAGCATGTTTTTCTCAGGTCTGTAAGATGATAGCTGTTGCATGGAGCATAGAGTCGCTTGGCATGTTTTGAAGACTTATGCTTTTATCTTTACCATTCGATATGTTTTAAAACACTTATGTATTGTATTATGGAACTCATGTTTGTAACTCGGAATTTATTAATCGAATGGTAACTTTTCAAAACGTCTCATTTAGAGTTCGTTTTCTGTACCTTGTACTTTGTAATATGAAGTAGCACCCCTATGACACAGTCTTCCGCTGCGATATTTTAGGGGTGTTACAGTACTGGTGGTCACCGTGATCATGTCACGGCGAGCATTGCCCACATGCTTTATTGTGTTATTGCTGAAGAACAATACAATTTGGCTTATCTTTTTGTTCATCGAATCATGTCCGCCAAAAGCACCCCTAATGCCAATCTTCCTTACGGTATGTTTCTCACACGACTTTATCGTTATGTGATGGAACATTACCCACATCTTCAAAGAGACTACTACGTTCATATCCTTCCTACTTTGAACCAACTTACTCGTGTTCGTACTCGTCGTCCTCGTAGTGACAAAGGAAAATCTCGTGTTCCTTTGTACTCTAGGCCTTGTGGTTCTACATCTCATCGTGATGACGATGATGATGAGGAGGAAAACACCTCACGTTTTAGTACTCCATCCCCCACGACCTTTGTTGAAGATCTTTCCGATATTGATGATACCGAGCATCAAATTCCTCTTCCTCATGAACGTACCGATGAGCTTCTCTTCACTCGTCAAACGTCAATCATCAACCGTAAAAAACAAATGCATGAAGAACTTCGAGGAGGATTCAAATCCGTTGGGAAGATGTTTAGGAAGATGCTTGGAAAGAAAAAGAAGTAGAAGATATTGACATGTTGCTACTTGTTATTACTTGTTTCTTGTAGACATTTGTATGGTTTGCTGTTTGTCCGATTTATTCAGAAATACTTGTGTTATTTCTTGTGTTATTTGGAATGATGTTTAGACTTTTATTATTATCATGCTTCAATCATAATGTTATGCCATGCTTCTTTTCAAGATGGATTATAATATGTTAATTTGCATGCAAAATTTGATTATATATATATATATATATATATATATATATATATATATATATATATATATATATATATATGTTTATATATCATCATTCCTAGAGTATGTACTTCTAATAGAGCTTGCTGGAAAAACACACTTGAAAAATCATCAAATTTTGCAAATTTTGGGTTTCTGGTCGTATGGGAAAACACCAGATGGGCGGCCCCCTTAATTCCCTAGGCGGTCCCCTTAATTATTAAGGGGGCCGGCATACAATTAATGGGACCGGCCATCTGGAACTGGATTCACTGTTTTCTTTCGCATCTTGTGAACCCTTTCTCTAGTTTCAGCTACCATTTCCCATTTTAACCCAACTGATTTTAGAATCTCATTCAACCATTTCAAATACATACCTAAATCAACCATTTCCATACTATAAATTCCCTCCACAATCACCATTCTTCATCTCATCATTCACCATCTTAATCATCATGACTCCACCAAGCACCTCACACTCCAAAACCTCCAAGAAACAAAAACTTGTGGTCATCCCCCCAAAACAACTCTTCATTGACTTAACAAATGAAGACAACAAAACACCATCACCTCCACCCAAATGCTCATCCCCAAGTGCACCCAATGCACCATCTAAAACACCTTCCACTCATGGAACTTCCTCATCCTCCATACCCTCAACCTCATCAATCAATGACTACATCAACTCACACTTGTCACCACAAGTATCATCACCACCTCCTACACAAGAACCCATGTCCACCCATCTTACCATCTCACTTTCACCAATAACACCACTTGATGCTCATCTCTCATCTCCACCAATTACACCACCATTCTTTGCCAATCCCATGCCTTGGAGGCTACTTGAATCCCATGGGGATACTTGTCTGTTGCATCCACAACCGCACGGTCATCTTTGGCCTTAGAGATGAAATTCAATATATGTTTTCATATATTGAACATTTGCTTACCAACCCACCACCACCACCAACTCCACCATCCTCTCCAATAATTCCTCCACCACAATTCTCACCCATTCCTTCACCATCACCATCATGCTCTCCTAATTAAGCATCTCATATGCTTAATAAATAAAGCCTCTACCACCCTTTTACTTGCAAGCTCTATGAAGACCATGTACTTTTTGCATGATGATGTATTTTCCTAGTTGCTTATTTGTGAACTAGCTTTTCTACTTGTAATCCAAATTGCTACTTGTATGTTGTGTCTTGACACAACCACTTATTTAATATGTATGCTTTCTTTTCAAACATGCTTTATTTTTTTTATCACCTTATACATGTTTGCATGCATATACTTGTGCTTCTAATATTTATTTTTTTTGCAAAGCATTCCATAGCTCGTTCTCTTGGTGCCCCCAAACGAGGGGGAGTACACATCAAGGGGGAGTTTCTACCCATTAATTTTTCACGTTTGAAAATTGTCGGCAAAACCTTTTTGATTCTATAAAAAGGGGGAGAAGTAAATATAAACTCACTAAAATACTTGTTTAAAAATTAATTTTTGAGTTAATGAGTTTAAGTTTTGTAATCATCAAAAAGGGGGAGATTGTTGATATAAATAATGCTTAAAAAGGTTATTAACATCTCTCAATAAACCTATATTTTGATAATCACAAAACTTAAATCAGATTAAGTCAAGATTAAGAAGTAAACAAGTATTTGGTAACAAATATTTACTTCTACATCTAATATCACTTAAGGTATGCATAAAGTAAGCATTTTATGCATTACATGATCAAAGGAAATTTTGTCTTAAGACATAACATCTTATAAAATGATATAAACATTTTATAAATATTTGTAAATCAATTTTGGTAATGCTATATTAAACCACAAAGATATGATTTCAAATTTCCAACCAAAAAGGGCAAATTTTATCCAGAAAAACTTTTCCAACGTTCAGGAGGGCGGCCCACTTAATTTTACTAGGCGGCCCCCATAATGATTAAGGGGACCGGCCTCTAATTAAGGGGACCGGAACGCTCCCGAACAGTAAAATCTGGCCCTATAAATATTGGATCAATTCACACATTTTCCTCACCTTTTTGCATTATAAACTTTCTGATCCAACCTCCATTTCTAGATCTAAAATCCTTTGATCATATAATTCATAAGTCTTTGTTTCCAAGTGATCCAAAGCTTCATCCATTCAAGTGCAAGAAGAAGAACACTCCTCTACATCCATCTAATTGTAGTAGTGTTGTGAATAGCTAGTTTCATATTGTAGTTGTGGTAGATATTTGTAAAAGTGTTGTGTAAATTTGATGATTGTAGAAACTAGGTGTGTTGTAAAGTAATTTAGTAGTTGTGAATTAGTTGTGCATAGAAGAAGGTGTGAAGTTGTGAAGGTGTGAAGCCTTGAAGAAGTTGTGAAGTTGTGAAGAAGGTGTGAAGCCTTGAAGAAGTCGTGAGATTGGTTCTAGCTACGATTAGAACTCGACATTTAGCTTAGTGTCATTAACTCGTGTAAGCCAAGGTGTGTAAGGTTTCTCCACCATAAGGAGTTTGTTGACATAGTGAAGAAAACTCTCGAGTGTGGTACTCGGGGAGTGGAGTAGGGCAAGGAAGGTGTCCTTGTAGCCGAACCACTATAAATTCGCGTGTTGTGGTTTGATCTTTCTAACTCTATCTTTTCTTCATTACATTTCAATACTTTCATTACTTGATTAGAATTGCTTATATTGGTTGTCATTTGAATTCACTTGAGATCGAATCGAAAGTTTTTAATAACCTACAAAATATTTTGGTAATAAACTTTTAAAAGGACGTAAAACTATTCAACCCCCCTTCTAGTTTTCCACATTGCTCTCATGACTCACGACTCAAATGAGGTACTCTCCGACTCATCTTACTCCTCTATTGATGATGACACCTTACAAAAAGAATATAACAAACTTTGTGAATTGAGCTTGAAAATCATAAACAAAAATAAGTTTTTGAAAACAAAAAAGGAGTTTTTAGAAAATGAAGTTTATGAGCTAAAAGAAAAAGCTAAGAGATTAGAAAAGAGTAAAGGTATTGACACATATTGCAAATCATGTGAAGAGCTTAAACTCGAAATTGAGAAACTTAAAATTACTCAAAATGATCTAATAAAACAAACCACAAAGTTTAAGAAGTTCGATAAGAGCATTTCTTGTGCGGATGAAGTTATGAAACTTCAAAACTCACCCTTTGATAAAACAGGACTAGATTTCATGAAATTAGAAACTTCAAAGGGTCAAACGAAACAAGAAAAGAATGCACAAGAAACTAACAAAACTGCTACAGCAGCCCACGGAACAGACAGAACCCAATTCAGGGTTCCGCACGTTGAACCCAAAGGTTCCGCCAAGTCTGCTGCAGCAGTAACACCATCCATATCGGATCGTTCAAAATTTGTTAAAGTTACATATAAAAATGGAACAAAGCCTGCCTTTAAAACTGGAGTAGGACTTAGTAAAAATAAATTTAGAGCTAAGACTACTCAACCAAGACCTAAGACTCCAATTCGCAAACGCCCCTTTCCAAAGAGCAACTTCAACACGCGACCAAACCACCAACATGTATGGAACCAAAACACTCCTGGACATTACCAAGCTCCAAATTACATGTCATGGAACCCTTATGTTCTACTTTCATACTTGGAACAAGTTAATGGTATGCTTAACCAAAATGGACCCATGAGAAATTGGAGACCAAATGTTTGAGTGTTTTTCGTAAAATAGGTGTGCCTCAAAGTTTGTTTGGAACCGGATGAATGGATTAAAGATATCGGTTGTTCAAGGCACATGACGGGTAACAAAAGCCTCTTCACTACTTATCACAAATGTGATGGAGGTAATGTTACGTTTGGTAGTAAAGCTAAGAGCAAAATCATCGGAAAAGGTACAATCTCTCATGACTCCCTTTTTATAGATGATGTATCTTCTTAATATTAGTCAACTTTGTCGTAATCAGTATAATGTCTTTTTTAGTGAAAACGGAAGTAAAATACTTAAAGATGGTATAACCATAGCCAAAGGTGTTCTTAAGAACAACGTATACGTCATGAAGATGGATCCAACATCTAGAGACAAACTTTGTCTTACTTCATTAGATGAATCTTCAACTTTATGGCATAGACGTTTAGGACACACTAACATGAGACTAATTCAAAACCTCTCCTCCAAAGACTTAGTTCAAAACCTACCTAAGTTGAAATATGACCAACACTTTTGTGATGCTTGCAAAGTCGGTAAACAAGTCCATAGTTGCCATAAGGCTAAAAACTTGGTTTCTACATCTAGATGTCTAGAGCTTTTGCATATGGATTTATTTGGTCCATCCGCTATACAAAGTTATGGAGGTAACTTCTACACTTTGGTCATAGTTGATGATTACTCAAGATATACTTGGACAAAATTTTTGAAAAGTAAAAATGAAGCTTTTGATAAATTTGAGATTCTAAGTAAGAAAATTCAAAATCAAGTAGTGTCTAATATTGTGTCTATTAGAACGGATCACGGTCGTGAATTTGATAATTAATTTCAATTTGGAAACTTTTGTGATATTAATAGTATTACTCATAACTTTTCGGCTCCACGTACCCCTCAATCTAATGGTATAGTAGAACGTAAAAACCGGACATTGCAAGAGATGAGTAGAACAATGCTTAATGAACAAAAAATTCCACAAAAGTTTTGGTGTAATGCCGTTGACACATCAACGTACATTTTAAATCGAGTATTAATTAGACCATTTTTGAATAAAGCTCCTTATTAACTATATAAAGGTAAAAAGCCTACATTATGATACTTTAGAGTGTTTGGGAGTAAATGTTTCATTCTTAACACAAAGGATTATATCACCAAATTTGACCCAAAGTCTTATGAAGGTGTATTTCTTGGATATTCACAAAATAGTAAAGCTTACATTGTTTTGAACAAAGAAACCTTAAGAGTCGAGGAATCGTTGAACGTAACATTTGACGAGAGTCCACCTCCCTCTAAGACATCACCTTTGGTAGATGATAACTTAGTTGAAAGCCAAGCAATAGAAAGTCAAGAGATTTTAGGTAATGACAAGGAAGATGAACTATTAAACAAAGAACTTGTCAATGTCAAAGAATCTAAAAGTCATCCATTAGATGGTGTCATAGGCAACATTAACGAAAGAACACTAAGATCAAAAGTTCAAAATGAAAGCAACTTCTTTTGTTTCGTGTCAACCATTGAACCAAAAAACATTAATGAAGCCATTAAAGATGAGTCTTGGGTAATTGCAATGCAAGAAGAGTTAAACCAATTTGTTAGGAATGATGTATGGACATTAGTTCCTCAACCAAAGAGTCAAACTATAATTGGAACAAAATGGGTCTTTCGTAATAAAATGGATGAAAATGGAATTGTGTCTAGAAACAAAGCTAGGCTAGTTGCACAAGGATATAACCAACAAGAAGGCATTGACTACGATGAAACTTTTGCTCCGGTTGCTAGGCTCGAGTCAATTAGAATCTTACTTGCATATGCATGTGCACACAATTTTAAACTCTTTCAAATGGACGTCAAAAGTGCATTTCTAAACGGAGTCATAAATGAAGAAGTGTATGTTGCTCAACCACCGGGCTTCATCGATTTTGAAGAACCAAATCATGTTTACAAACTTAAAAAGGCTCTTTACGGACTTAAGCAAGCTCCAAAAGCATGGTATGATCGACTTAAAACCTTCCTAGTTGACCATGAGTATACCATGGGCTTAGTTGATAATACTCTCTTCACTAAGAAGAAAGATTTACATATTATCATAGTCCAAATCTATGTTGATGACATTATATTCGGATCAACTTGTCAAGAATTATGTGTGGATTTCTCAAAAATCATGCATGACGAGTTTGAAATGAGTATGATGGGAGAACTCAACTTTTTCCTAGGACTCCAAATTAAACAACTAGAAGATGGTATCTTCTTTAACCAATCTAAATATATTAAGGACATGCTTAAGAAATTTGGATTAGAAGATTCGAAACCAATCAAAACTCCCATGTCCACGGAAACTAAACTCACCAAGGATGAGGAAAGCGAATCCGTAGATAGCACTAAATAAGAGGTATGATTGGAAGTCTACTTTACCTAACGGCTAGTAGACCCGACATTATGTTTAGTGTTTGTCTATGTGCTCGTTTTCAAGAAGATCATAAGACAACTCATCTCGAAGCCGTTAAAAGGATTTTTAGGTATATTAAGGGCACTACACATTTAGGTTTATGGTATCCCAAAGGAACGGGAATAGATACCATAGTGTATGCCGACTCCGATCATGCCGGTGACTATGTTGATAGAAAAAGCACAAGTGGTATTTGTACTTTTGTTGGACATTGTCTCACCTCATGGTTCTCTAAGAAGAAAACGGCTCTTGCTATCTTAACAACGGAAGCCGAGTACGTTTCGGTCAGAAAGGCATGTCAACAAGCTCTTTGGATGAAGCAAGCTCTTGTCGACTACGGAATTCAACTAAACGACATTACCATTCTTTGTGACAACAAAGGAGCTATTGATCTTAGCAAAAACCCGGTTCAACATGCTCGTACCACACATATTGAAATCCGTCATCATTTCCGTCGTGACAACGTTCAAAAAGGAAATATCTCAATTGAGAAAGTTTCTTCCGAAGACAACATAGCCGACATTCTCACGAAACCCCTTAAACGTGAACCTTTTAACCTTCTTAGACTAGGCTTAGGACTTATGGAACCTACGTTGTAATTCTAGACATTAGACAAAAATCACAAAAATCAAAACAAATCCATAACTCTTTTTCTCAGCAGGTTCGGCGGAACCCTCAGCCACAACGGACGGAACCCAAGTTTTGGTTCCGCCGTATCCGCCGACCTGCAGAACCATTTTTTTGTTTATATTAAACCAAACACCCATTATCTCATAACACCACTTCCAAACTGCTACTATTCACTTTACCATTCATCCATACCTACGATTTCTTGGTCTTCCTTTCACTCACATTGCACATCAGTCATCATTGTAAGTATTCTAAACTTGATTACAATCCTGATCTGAGTCTAGGAATTCTATTTTTGCACAAAAACAAAAACTTGGGGTTATGCATTAACTTGAGAAACTCATGCATGAAATTAGGTGTTTAACAAAACTAATCATGTTCCCCATAGTTAGGAATTGCATTCTTACTAAGTGTAAACATGTTTGCAAAAACACCCCACGTCGAATTCTTAAAAAAATTTCTCACAAATAGGACAAATATTTTTTCGTCTTACATTGTGAATACAAAATCAAAACGTTATGTTTAAAACATCACTTGCATAATGTCTCTTGAATGCTAAAGGGAATTGATGAGTGCTCAAACACTCATCATTTTTGGTCAAATAGGAACTGCAAAACATACAAAAACACTCAATAATGCATCAAAATACTAAAAATATGCCAGTAATTGTGTTTTATATGTTTCAGATGCAAAATGAGTAAAAACAGATGAAAAACGTACAAAGTTTGCAAAATTGGCAGCTTCAGTCCCCCAACTTTCATAAAATGTCAAAACTAGTCCCTAGTCATTCAAAATATGAAAAATTATCACCAAAGGTCCTTTTAAAATCATAAGTTGTCATATTTAATCCTTTGGTGAAAAATCTCAAAAGTTTTGGAAATTTACATGTTTGGTCCCTGAGGCTTCATAATTTGGCAAAAATGGTCCCCGGTGGTTTTTATTTTGGAAAATATCAAATAGGTCCTTGTATTATTCCTATGTGACATGAAAAGTCCTTTTTAATAACTTTGGAATAATTACAAATTTGGTCCTTTAACATTCTAAAAATTACAAAAATGGTCCTTGTGTTCACTAGTTACCAAACCAAATGGACTACTTATGTAATTTACTACAAACCAAACAAAGCCCACCCCGTTTTAGTTATTCCCAGGGTCAACACCCATCATTTGACCTCCACATCATCTCCCTTCTTCCTCCACCTCCCCCTCCTCCACCTCAGCCAAATTTCACAACTTATAGCCCCCCACCTCATCTTTGAAGTCTCATCTTCCTTTCATTTTTGTGATTTTTTCTTTGGGCCCCACAAGCCAAGAAACACAGCTGCAGGGGGCATCACCTCCCCTGCTGCAGCAGACCAGGCCACCACCACCACCACTTTGGTGGTTCTTTCTGGCCACCACAGTGGGTCCCACAACCCCACTTTTGGTTCTTTGAACCCCACTCCTGGCCACCTTCCTATTTTGAGCAAGCCTTTGAGCTTAAGCTCCCTGGGACCCACTTGAAATCAGCCCTTAACTTTGTCCCATTTTCTGTGTGTAAACAAGGAATTCAAGTGTTTATTTTTGCTTATTGGCTTATTCAGTGGGACCATTTGGTTGTTTTAGCTTCATATCAGTTAACTTAACTTGTTTGCACTTAATTTCACCCCTGTGGACCCCACAAGGGCTGACTTCCATAAAAAGTCAACAAAAGTCAATTGATTTAGCTTTTTATGTCCAAATTGCTTATTTTTAAGCACTGAACATTTTGTCTTTTCAAAAGTTTGTTATTTTAAGTATTTAGATAGTTTCCAAAAAGAAAATCCATAAAAAACCAATTTAAAAATAAGTGATAGTTTCTATTTAATGTAATTTAACTTTTTAATTTTCCTTTTTAGATTTTTATTAAGCACTTTGCATTTTTATATTTTTCTTAATTTTGTTTTATATTAAAGTAATTTTAGAAATTTTTCCAGAATTTTATATTCTTTTTTGGTATTAATTAGATTTAATATTAGATTTAGTAACAATTAATTAATAATTAAGAATTAAATAGCAAAATTCGTTTTTATAAAGTAGTACCTAGTTTTTATATTTTTCCTAGCTTTTATATGTTATAAAATAATTTTAGGAATTTTTATAGAATTTCTACTGTTCATTTTCTAATTTTCTTAATAAAATTAGTTAAATTAGATATTAATTAATAAACAAGTAAATAATTAGTAAAATAGTTTAAAAATAATTTTTATAAACTTGTTATAATTTTTTAGGATTCCTGTTATGGTTAATTAGATATATAAAATTTTTCATAATTATCTAAGTCTTTTTAGTATTTTTAATAATTTAAAATAGTTTAATTAGGTAATTAATATTTAATTAATAATTAATTAATAGAAAAATCACAAAAAGACAAAAAGACATATTTTTAATTTTAAATTTTTTTTTTAGTTATTTTATAAGTTTAGAAATTTAATTTTCACTTTTCTAGCATTTAAATAATATTATATTGTATTTAAGTTATTTAAATATTAATAATTAGTATTAAATAGTATTTAATTAATATGAAATAATTAATTATTGTGAGAAATTATTTTCTTTTTCTAAAAAATTTCTTTTATCCTTTAGTTTGTAAAAAAGTCATTTTCACCCCCTGGGGGTTTTCAGATTTCAGATTTCACTTTTTATTTTGTACGTTCGCGTAAATTTAATCTGAACGTACACGTTTTTAGTTATTAAACATTTTTAGGTATCTAACTTTCACGTAATCATCTATATAGCTTATTTAAGCTATTTCTTCTTATATTCCTTAGCTTAATCACTCACAAACCCTTTCCTGTCCAAATTCACCCGATCACAAACCCGTTTGATAACAATTCACACCTCGTCAGGACATAACGACCCGGGGAAACACTATATTACCCGGAAGCATTGGTCTAGGTAGTTTGACTATATTGACCACATCCGTGGTTGACTTTAGTTGACTACTTCTGAGCCAATCAAAATTTGGCGCCGCTGCCAGGGATGTTGTGCGCGTTTTTCTAAAACTGTTTGCTGATTAGTGCTTTTTGAATTCACTTCTTTGTAAATTTATCCATCCTTGTGTATATTATCATATAAAAACAAAACAGTTCCTGAAAACTTTTTAAAATCAGTTTTCAACGAACACAAAAAACCCAAAAGGATTTTCTTTCTTATTTATATATAAAATGTCTTTCCAAAAATCCAAAAATATTCATCCTTACCCTCCTACCTCTTTGATTCTTCATTCCTTACCCTCCCAAACCCTTTGATTCTTTCTATGTCTCATCCACACCTTCTTATTTGCAAATGGTGTGGTAGTCCTTATAATGGTGGCAATTGCCCAGTTGTGGCATGGTAGAGTCAAGAAACGGGTCTGTCTATAACCAAGATCCCTGTTCCTACCATGACAAGACTGATTTATTCCATCAGCTACCACACCATGAGACTCAGCAGTTTTACTGTTGTGAGTACTGTGGTGGTTCACACTACAGTTCTGATTGTAAATCGGGAAACACGCTTGTCTATGAGCAGTTTCCTGATAACGATTATGACTCTAGCACATACAACCCACAGCCACATCAGTTTTACTGTTGTGATTACTGTGGAGGTCCACACTTCAGCTCAGATTGTCAAACGGGGAATCCATATCCTTGTGACAATTTTGACACACCTTATTATGACCAACCACCACAGTACCATATAAATCAAGCAATTCTTCCAGAAATTCAAAATGTACTGGAAATACTTGATGAGCTTAAAGGTTTAGTTAAAGACTTTGCCCAAAGCGACACTCATCAAAAATCCATGGAAGAGTTGCTGGCTGAAGAGCAGGCTGCCAAAATAAATTCCCAAGATGCCTATGAAAAATCTATTAGGGAATCTATTGCAAAAGAAAAAACAGCCAAATCTAGCTCTCAGTTCCGTTTCATCCCTGATGACAGTGATGATGAAGATACCCTTGATATTCTTCAATTTTATAAAACTTCATCAAGTTCATCAGTTGATATCCCAGCAGTTGAGATTCCATCTCAAACAAATGCTATCACGCCCGAGGTTCCCACTCACTCTCTGAGCATGGGGGACGAGCATCTTGACACTGTTCCTAAAAAGGAATCGGACGAATTCATAAAGTCTAGTGTTGAGAACCTTGTCCCAATCCCAGGAGAATCACAGGGAACTTTTGATCATGTGTGTGATTTACCTTCCCCTCTTGAGTGTTCAAACGATCATTTTGAGACTTTCTCCGATTTTAATGATGATTGTACATCTCATGGAGACATTGAGTATATTGAGGCATCACTCCCACAGTCTGATGCTGATCCTCTTCTTGAGGAGTTCGCCGATGAACTTACTCACATCAATCCACTTTCATTAGAAAGTGATGATGGTCTCCTCGATTTCGAAGCCGATCAGGGAGAAATTGAAAGTCTCCTATATCATGATCCATCACTCACTTCTGATCCCAACAGTCCAATAGAGAATAATAATCACTTTGTTCCTGAAGCATTCAATACTACTCTCACCAATCCTCTTTTTGAATTCGAATATGAATTCACTTTGATTTCTGATAATCCAATCTTTGGTATTCGGAATGAGGATTGTGATGAGTCTATTCCAGAACATGAATTCACAGATTCACATCTTGTGAATAATTCTCTTCATGAGGAGTTCTCCGGTGAACTTACTCATCATATCATGACTCCTCCAAAGTATGATAGCCCGGGGGGAGATGTTCTCAATCATGAGGATTTGCAAATTCCCACCCACCCTCCCGGGATGTTTTGGAGCTTAACCTTTGAAATCCAAATTCAGGCTAATGAGCCTGCTCTCGAGGAAGAAGATCAAATCATGATTTTCATCATGGTTTTCTTCCTTTTCTTCACCTATAAGGTGACTTCTTCTCTTCTTCACTCCTTCGGGAATGAAGATACCATCTTTGATCCCGGCATTTTCATTTACCATTATCTAGAGCGGGATTATATCTCATCGGTGTGGAACTTTCACGTGCTTCAAATGTTTGTCCAAACATCTTGAATGAAAGTCCGATTGAGATTGTTTCTTCCACATCATGCTCCCCCAAGAACCAATGAATTCGGGGTCGAGTCAAGCTAGCGACTCAGTAAACAAAAACAGTAGCATGCTTATAGGGTTTTCACCCTAAGTGTGGGGGAGTTACCCCTGCTGTGGTTACAGATAAAGAGAAAAAACTGGTGTTTCCACATTTAGCTTGTAATGTTGCCCTTTTACGTTCCAAGAGTCGGCATAATAGCCGGGACTTTGAATATTGAGGACAATATTCATTCTAATTGGGGGGGGGGGGGGGGTATTTCGCTATTCTAGCGAATTTTATCACATATTTACTATCTAGTACCCTCGTTTTTGGCCAAAATTTTAAAGTTTTTTCACTTGAGTTCAAAATTTTTTGTGGTTATCAGTCCGCCATGTCTAAACGACAAAAGGATTGGCTAATCCAGGAGCAAACGGCTCTTGGTAAAGATAACTCAAATCCGTTGATGGCTTGCAATTTGCCCAAAATTGTATGGTATCTCAACTTGCCATATCCTAAAAAGTGAAAGAGCTGGCTAGCCCGCAAGATTATGGCTTGTGGTAAAGGCAGTGGAAAAACCATAATTGGTAATCAGCTCACCAAGATGTTGACTTTGTCCATCAAGAGTTGGCTAGTCTAGAAGCAAACGGCTTTTGGTAAAGACAAATCAAATCCGTTGATAGCTGGTGGTTTGCTCAAAATCACATGGTTATCAAGTGGACCATAGTTCTTACTTGAATTGATATATTTGGCTACTCCAGAAGTAATGGATTTTGGTAAAGAGATTAAAATCCATTAAGTTTTCAAAACAGTTTATTGCTAGGGACTAGCAATAGTTTAGTGTGGGGGATTGATGAGTGCTCAAACACTCATCATTTTAGATCAAATCTGAACTGCAAAACATACAAAAACACTCAATAATGCATCAAAATATTAAAAATATGCCAGTAATTGTGTTTTATATGTTTCAGATGCAAAATGAGTAAAAACAGATGAAAAACGTACAAAGTTTGCAAAATTGGCAGTTTCAGTCCCTCAACTTTCATAAAATGTCAAAACTAGTCCCTGGTCATTCAAAATATGAAAAATTATCACCAAAGGTCCTTTTAAAATCATAAGTTGTCATATTTAATCCTTTGATGAAAAATCTCAAAAGTTTTGGAAATTTACATGTTTGGTCCCTGAGGTTTCATAGTTTGGCAAAAATGGTCCCCGGTGGTTTTTATTTTGGAAAATATCAAATAGATCCTTGTATTATTCCTATGTGACATGAAAAGCCTTTTTAATAACTTTGGAATAATTACAAATTTGGTCTTTTAACTTTCTGAAAATTACAAAAATGGTCCTTGTGTTCACTAGTTACCAAACCAAATGGACTACTTATGTAATTTACTACAAACCACACAAAGCCCACCCCGTTTTAGTTATTCCCAGGGTCAACACCCATCATTTGACCTCCACATCATCTCCCTCCTTCCCCACTTGAAGCCTGATAATCCCCAGCTACACTCCATCTCCCCCCTCCTCCACCTCAGCCAAATTTCACAACTTATAGCCCCCACCTCATCTTTGAAGTCTCATCTTCCTTTCATTTTTGTGATTTTTTCTTTGGGCCCCACAAGCCAAGAAACACAGCTGCAGGGGGCATCACCTCCCCTGCTGCAGCAGACCAGGCCACCACCACCACCACTTTGGTGGTTCTTTCTGGCCGCCACAGTGGGTCCCACAACCCCACTTTTGGTTCTTTGAACCCCCCTCCTGGCCACCTTCCTATTTTGAGCAAGCCTTTGAGCTTAAGCTCCCTGGGACCCACTTGAAATCAGCCCTTAACTTTGTCCCATTTTCTGTGTGTAAACAAGGAATTCAAGTGTTTATTTTTGCTTATTGGCTTATTCAGTGGTACCATTTGGTTGTTTTAGCTTCATATCAGTTCACTTAACTTGTTTGCACTTAATTTCACCCCTGTGGACCCCACAAGTAGGGGTGTAATCGAGCCGAGACAACTCGCGAGTAACTCGAGATCGACTCGAAAAATACTCGATTCGACTCGATTTTAAACGAGTCGAGCTCGAGCTCGAGCTACTCGTGTAAGATGTCGAGTCGAGTTCGAGTTCTATGTTACTCGGCTCGTGAAGCTCGCGAGCCTTAACGAGCTTTTCTATAATTACATATATGCCCTTCAAGAATATACGAGCCGAGCTCGAGCTTGAATTTTGAGCCGAGCTCGAGCTTTTCTATAGTGACTTTTTCAAAAACTTGATTTTATTTAATATATACGAGCCGAGCCGAGCCGAGCCTCGAGCTCGAGTTTTAGTGATCGAGCCGAGCTCGAGCTTGAATTTTGAGGCTCGGTCGAGCTCGAGCCGAGCTTCGAGCTCGAGTATTATATGTCGAGCCGAGCTCGAGCTTGTCAATACTCGACTCGACTCGGCTCGTTTACACCCCTACCCACAAGGGCTGACTTCCATGAAAACTCAACAAAAGTCAACTGATTTAGCTTTTTGTGTCCAAATTGCTTATTTTTAAGCACTGAACATTTTGTCTTTTCAAAAGTTTGTTATTTTAAGTATTTAGATAGTTTCCAAAAAGAAAATCTAGAAAAAACCAATTTAAAAATAAGTGATAGTTTCTATTTAATGTAATTTAACTTTTTAATTTTCCTTTTTAGATTTTTATTAAGCACTTTGAATTTTTATATTTTTCTTAATTTTGTTTTATATTAAAGTAATTTTATAAAACTTTCCAGAATTTTATATTGTCTTTTGGTATTAATTAGATTTAATATTAGATTTAGTAATAATTAATTAATAATTAAGTATTAAATAGCAAAATTAGTTTTTATAAAGTAATACCTAGTTTTTATATTTTTTTCTAGCTTTTATATGTTATAAAAAAAATTTAGGAATTTTTCTATAACTTCTACTATTCATTTTCTAATTTTCTTAATAAAATTAGTTAAATTAGATATTAATTAATAAACAAGTAAATAATTAGTAAAATAGTCTAAAACTAATTTTTATAAACTTGTTATAATTTTTTAGGATTCCTGTGATGGTTAATTAGATATATAAAAATTTTCATAATTATCTAAGTCATTTTAGTATTTTTAATAATTTAAAATAGTTTAATTAGGTAATTAATATTTAATTAGTAATTAATTAATAGAAAAATCACAAAAAGACAAAAAGACATATTTTTAATTTTAAATTTTGTTTTTAGTTATTTTATAAGTTTAGAAATTTAATTTTCACTTTTCTAGCATTTAAATAATATTATATTGTATTTAAGTTATTTAAATATTAATAATTAGTATTAAATAGTATTTAATTAATATTAAATAATTAATTAGTGTGAGAATTTATTTTCTTTTTCTAAAAAATTTCTTTTATCCTTTAGTTTGTAAAAAAGTCATTTCACCCCCTGGGGGTTTTCAGATTTCAGATTTCACTTTTTATTTTGTACGTTCACATTTTTAGTTATTACACGTTTTTAGGTATCTAACTTTCACGTAATCATCTATATAGCTTATTTAAGCTATTTCTTCTTATATTCCTTAGCTTAATCACTCACAAACCCTTTCCTGTCCAAATTCACCCGATCACAAACCCGTTTGATAACAATTCACACCTCGTCAGGACATAACGACCCGGGGAAACCCTATATTACCCGGAAGCATTGGTCTAGGTAGTTTGACTATATTGACCACATCCGTGGTTGACTTTAGTTGACTACTTCTGAGCCAATCAGGAATACATAACCAATATGTATTTTCGGGTACATTCAAACGAAGCTACATTGAACTAGGAGCGTTTGGGTTATCTTTTGTTTTATAACAAAACTTGCATTATAAAACGTTTTTGAAGCATCAAAATGGGTCAAGATAACCGCACCTCCACATTGTTTTCATATAGGCACACACTAGAACACCCACATTACAATAGTCGTTTACTTTGACTAAAATGTGAAATTTTGTTTTTCTAGGAAATCATGCCTCCTCTAACCCATTACGACCACAAGGACACCATTAAGTACCTACCCAAACACCACAAAACCAAAGGTCTTACTCCAACTCAAATCGATGTTTTCAAAGCCTTAGAAAAACTTTATGTCCATGAGGGTAGAACCATTGACCCGTCCTTCCTAGAAGGCACAAACCTCTACCCGGAATTTGCCACAATCAACTTTGAGTGTCTCTTAGAAATTGACGAGCCTATTTGTCCTAGGTTCATTCTAGAATTCTATGCATCCGTCACTCTCTCCATGGATGAGTATGGTCGCATGTCTATCAACTTTAGGGCTAGTAGTCATCAATACTCCTTCATTCTTGAGGAGTTTGCTCAAATCCTAGGTGTCCCAAACCGTGGTACTTGCATCTACTCCGACTTGCACTCTCTTTCAACTCTTGACACACTCCATGACCGCATCACTCCTTATTACACCCCTCTTGTGTCCAAAGATGAACTTCGTAACCACCTCTTCATTAGGACAACCACCACTAGGAGAACCCGCTCGGGAAATGAGGTTGATAAGGACCCATATGGAATGGAACTCAATGAACTCAAGCCCCAATTCAAGAAATGGGAGGAAGTACTTAGAGCCAATGTCATTAGCACAATTGGAAACCGAGATCATATAAATCTTTTCCTTTGCTACATGCTCTACTCCTTGTCCGTTAGGCAACCCTTCAACCTTGCCTACTACATGGCCAAGAGAATGGCCGACATTCCCGTGCATGGCACAACGGCTATGCCGTATGGAATGCTCTTGACCCGTCTCTTTAGGTTCATCTCTCCCATTCTACCAACTCCCAACGGTCTTCGCCTTGACTACTCTCTCATTCCACACACCTTTGTCCCACTAAATGATAAGAGAGTTTACAAAGCCCAAGGAAAACGTGCTCATCCTCCTACCTCCTCATCATCTTCCTCAATGAGTGAAGATGACACTTTGCCCAACTCTAGGCTCCCACCTCTAGAATACCTTTCCCAACTTCCGGATATTCCTAATGAGTCGGCGGAGTTCAAGCAAACAAAGGGGATGTTTAAGAATCTTGGGAGATTCCTTGGAACTAGGTGCTATTTGAACAATTTGGTCGTTTAAACAATGTTTGTGATGTATTTGTGTGTTGGTACACTTTGTGATACTATTTGGAACATGTCTTAACTAACTATGATTCAGGGAGACAACATTTGGCATGTTGTCAAATTTTCATGTTTATGAAATTTTCACTAAGTATAGTGAATTTCGCTAGCCCCCGGTCAAAGTCCAATGGTATGCTTGTTTATATGTCCATTTTTTGCATTTCCTAACCAGATATGCATTATATTTTTGATTTTAGGAGTTTTCGAAAAATTTGAAAATCATCTCGCGGGTCAAAATCGCGGACTGTATAGTTTTTCAGGTCTAGCGGATCTGGCGACACCTTTGAATGGGTTCCGCCAGTGTAATTTCTGGGCAACCCAGAAATGGCCCGACGGACCGGACGGAACCCTCATACGGGTTCCGCCTGTGTATTCTGAAGGTTCCGCCAGATTTCCTACAGAATTTTTTTTTAGTTTTCAACATTTCGACATCCAGTCAACAAAATACAATCCTTTTAGACAGAAACCAATTTCCTGTAATTTGTTTAGCACAATAGGGTACTTCTCATTCCTTATAACTCAAACAAAACCATTTCCCGCCAAATTTCAAAAATAGCCATAACCACCCCAAGGAACCTTCACACATAAAGGAAGGAACCCTTCCAAAGGTTCCTTGAAATCCCTGAGACATATCCTTCAACAAATTTGCCAAAACCACTAAGCATTTAGTGCAAATCTTGTCTTTTCACTTCACCATTTTCATTGGATTGACTTCCATGATATGACAACCCACAATTAGTCTTCCAAATCATTAGGAACCTCCATTTTTGTATGGCTAAACATCAAATCCAAACACTCCTTCCCACACTGCTTCATCACTATAAATTAAACCATGACTAAGTCAACTATCACCTCTCAACCATCAAGACCCGTCCAGAAAACCGCCCGGATAAGTGTCAAACCACTTTGGTCTAACCAATCCATCAACCTAAGCTCCTCATCCTCAGAGGAATTCACCTCACCTATCAAAAATGAACATTTTCTAAACCTTGCATCTCCATCTCCATCACCCAATGAACCCAATGAGCTCACTCCACCACCAACAAAATCACCCATTGACCCAACTCCACCAAATGCTCCAACCCAACCATCCAAAAGTCCATCACCATCACCATTACCTAAACTTGAACCCATGAAGTTATTTGGGTCTCCTCCAACATCACCACACCATTTTGTCCAAGATCTCAATGATCTTCCACCAAGACCAACACAACCACCACCTTTTGCAAATGAAACACCAAGGTCATTTCTTGACCAAAATGAGCATTTTAACAACAACCAACCACCACAACAAGAATACCACCAACCCAAACCATTGTTGTTTCACCCTATCTACCATGACATCCATGGTCCTCTTTATGGAGAACCAAATTTTGAAAACCATGATCACCCAACTCCACCACATTCTCAAGCCCAAGCCTTTGAGTCTTTCTTTCCTTCCTATGAGGAAATCCAAAGCATGGTCAAGAATTACCTCCATCAAGCAATGGAATTTCAAACCACCTTGCTTGACTCTATACCAACCCATCCTCCAACCAAGAACCAAAAACCAACCAACCCTCCAACCAAGAAACCAAAACCAACCCATTTCCACCCACTTATTCCCATGTTTGCTCACGTTGTGAGCATATGGGTGAAAGCATCGAATTGTTGCTTCACCAATTCCAAGACGAAACCCGCTTTGCATTCCAACACGTCATAGAACGTTTGGATGCTCTTTCCCACCCAAACAAATCCTAGACAACATTTGGAGGCCTTTTTGCCCCATTTAGGAAAGTAGGATTTGATTTTCTTTTATTTTCTTGGTTATTTTTAGTTTTTCTTTTGAAGTAGGAGGATCTTTCCCATTTCTTTTCTTTGACTTGTAAAAGTCAAATTTTACTTGAAATGATATCTTTTCTACTTACTTACTTGCATTATTGGTTGATCATTTTTAAGTTGTCATTGTGGTTGCAATGTGTGTGGTAACTACAAGCTTGATTATATATATCACCAACTAACCAATTTTTTTGTAGGATCAAAATCCATGTTTCCCATCTTGGCACTCCTTTTAGGGGGAGTATCGACCAAGGGGGAGCATGTGCATTATTCTGCTTCGCTACTCTATTTTTTGTTTCGACAAAAAGGGGGAGAAATATATTAAACCTTTAAAACTTAATATGATTTTCATCACTTAAGTAAAACAAGTTTAATATAATTTTTTTAAGTCTTAAACACCAAGATTTTGTGAGTTACTTAAAAACAAAGTTTATGTTTTGTCATCAACAAAAAGGGGGAGATTGTTAATACAAATATCGCCTAAAACCGTTATTTATATTTTACGATCTTTGCTAAGTTTTGTTAACGACAAAATGTAAACTTTAGTTTCTAAGTAAATCATAATCTTAGTTTTAAAGACTTGCATAACTAGACATTTGCTACATTTTACATTTCATAAAACACAACACTTTTTATTTCTTAAAATAGAAATGTCACATCACATTTATGGCAAGTTTTGTCAATATACATTTATGGAAAGAAAGTGTGTTTGACTAACCATATGTTTGCTTGCACAAGTTTTGTGTTTGACTAGATGTAATGAGATGTGACATTGTTTGGTTTGCAAGATTTATTGCAAAACCAACTGCAAGCCCGGAGGAACCCTGGGGGTACACGGGCGGAACCTATCTGAGGGTTCCGCCGTATCCGCCAGGCCTGCAGAAGGTTTTGCTATAAATACTAAGCCACAAGTTTGATTTTTGGCTTATCACTCTACATCATATTTTCACACACATTCATTCATTCTTTCATCTAACCCTTTAACATCTCATATGTGAAGTTTCTTTTTGAAGCAAAGAGATTCACGAATTCATAAAAAGTTACAAATATTCAACATAACGTTGCAAGACTTGTTAGCTTAGCATTGTGTAGACTTGTGTAGTTTACACTTCATTTGATTGTGTATTTTCAGTAGTGATCGGTTAGTATTCTAGTCCTCAAAATACAAAGTGTGACGGGAGTTGTTGTACCCTTGTAAAAGAACTAACGGGAGTCGTTGTACCCTTGTAAAAGAATTCGACATCTAGCTTAGTGTCGGTAAACGTGTATAAGCGACGTGTAAGGTTTTCTCCGCCGGTTAAAGGAGCTTGTTGACTAGTGAAAGAAACTCTCGAGTTGGATACTCGAGGCGTGGATGTAGGGCAAGGAAAAAGAGTCCTTGTAGCCAAACCACGATAAATACTCGTGTTGTAGTTTGATCGTTTCTTTCTTTTTACTTGCATGTTATATATTGTGTTTGTGTATATATCTTTGATCAAACGGAAAGTTTCAAAAGATAATTAAACAAGTTCAAAAGATTTTAAACGGTAAACTATTCAACCCCCCTTCTAGTTTTCCACACACTAACGACCTGTTTCTGCTGTTTGGTTGCTGCTGATACAAGGAATGGTTGACCGTAGTCAACATTTAATTGGATTCTGCGGATTGACCATTTGGTTCCTTCTGGTTGACTTAGTTCCTACGGATGGGGTCAGTTTATTTGGGGGTTTATTATAGTCAATTATTGGTCAAAGATTGTTTCCACAATTCTTGCCAATTACACTCCACGTGTGGAAACTTACCCCATTTAACCTAGACGTGCAAATCCCACTTCTAAATAATTGAGGTTCTTGACACACACTCTGCTTCAGTGTATGAGTTCCAAGTCTGGTGGATGGGATCAATTTTCCACAGACATTGCTCTTGCCATTGTGTGCCTGTCTCAGGGAAGAACCTTTAATTTCTCTAAGTATATATTTGATGAAATGCTTGGTAATGTTAAGGATAGCAAACTAAAATATTTAATGTATCCTAGGTTTCTTCAAATAATTTTAGGTATCCAGACCCAGGACACTACCCATATGCCTGTTAAGGGTTTATCTAGTAAGCTTTTTGCTTCTATGAAAAACAACTATAAGGGAGATCATAGGCCTTTACTACCTGCTATGTTGCCTGCTGGCAATGCTGCTGATGCAGCTGCTGGTGGTCAGGATCCTGCTGATGTTCAAGCACCAGTGGAATCTCCTGATAGGGCTGAAGTTGCTCCTGATGCAAGTGCATCCGTTGCTGCTGATGCTCAGCCACCACCATCTCCAAGGCCATCTATACTGTCACACCCCCAAAATACCTGAATGGCAGCGGAATGGAATACCTGAGGGTGTAACGGATCATAGCACACAAGCAAGGAAATATTGAACGACCTAAAGTGTCGTTTAGAAAATACATCGTTTGATTCATTCAAAATATTCAGAGTTATAAAACATAGGTCCCAAAAGTTGGAAAAGGTTTAAGGAAATAATTTAGTACAACCAAACGATAGTTCAAAAGTGCATGAATTCCAAAAGAGACGCGTCAACCTTGATACACAAAGTGACTCCATGCATGCCATGAGAATATGCCTTAGTTACCTGAGAAATACATTGCGAAAACGGTCAACATAAAGTTGGTGAATAATCATAGGTTTGTAAGTAAATCGTATGTACATAAGCCACAAGTAATAAGTAAACCGACAAGAATGTCAAAAATGCTACATTGGCTCTTAAGCTCATGACCCCGAAGCTAGACTTGTAATGCCCCACCAGAGTGTTTACCAGACACTCAATTCGTTAAGACATGAAATGCATTCGTCCCGTTGGAGCAACCCAACGCGAATGGAGGCGTCACCCTCAATAGATCTATTCATTCACTCTCGCTTAGTACTAGAAATTAACGGTCCATGATAATAAAAAGGGACTTGTCAAGACGTGGTAATAAGGCAACTTAAGCAATGTATGGAATTTGTAATACTTGGGCATGTACAAAAAAATAATTGTGCAATGTATTCTCCCCCGTGGGATTTAAAATCAAATAAGTAATTAAAACGGGGCTATGAAGACTCACCTCGAAGTGATGGTACAAAGATGGTGCAATGAGGTAAAAGTAGTCGGGACAATGAGGTGCGCACACTAGCCGCAACCTAAATGGATAATCGCGATCTAATTAAGATCAAGCCGTAATGAAATGAATGCACATGCACATGATGCTCATACCACTCGTAATTTAGAAATACTAGTTATCGTCATGGTAAAATAGTTTCCATACTTTGGAAAAATAAGTCCATATATAGGAGTATATAACTTGTCGTATTATCTCGTATGAAAATGTTAGTGTTAAATTCCTTGTATCGAAAACCTTGAAATAACGTCGTTAAGTCTTATAAGTATTCTCTTGGGTCATACGTATTCATTTGATAAGAAAATAGTCGTTAGTAACATTTCTAGAAAATATACCATTTAGTGCGTACGTTATTATTTTTATTTGTGTCCATATATATATATATATATATATATATATATATATATATAGTTTGACGATGTTAGAATGGGTATAACTTGGTCGTTTTAAGCTCGTTTTCCTTGTTCTTTATGTCCACGGATTCGTCTTTGTATATATTAATATATTTTTGATAACTCGGCTCCTTTAGGTTACGTTTAACACCTCTTTTTACCCATTGAAATCTGCCAAACAGCAAGCAGTTTTTATAAAAATAGTTTTCGTCGTTAAATTTGCAAAAATCATATCTCCTTCGTTATAAGCTTGTTTTAATCCGTTCTTTCGCCCAAAGTTTTGTTTTTGAATGTATTTTCTAAATCTTTGGTCAAAACTTAGCCACCATCTACTGATTTTCCCAAGAAATGAAAATAGGGACAGTAGGTATTTCAAATGTTTCAAAAACCATTTTCAAGTCTCCAAACTAGTTCTAACCTCAATCAAACCACTTTCAATCACCACAAAACTAGTCTAATCCTACCATACACCTTCTTAGGGTGTCATGGGTCCTTAAACATCATCCATCCACTAGGTCTAACAAGGGTTTCTTATGAGTTCATTTCTAGGGCTCAAAGTTACATATGTACAAAATAGAGTGGTATAAACCATTATATGCATGAGTTCTTGTAAGAAAATATATAAACATAGTAATAACTTGTAAAAATCATAAAAATGAGTTTGTTAACTTACTTGAAGGTTTAGGGAGTTTGGATGATAAAAACCTACTAATCCTTGAGTTTTTATTTCAAAACTCCAACAAGGATGACTATATGAACAAGTTTATACCTAGATCTTGTAAAATTTGTTGTTTCTTGCTCCTTGACCACCTAGGTCGATTATGCCATAAGAGAAAATGAGTGAAAGAGTTTTCTTGTGCTAGTAAAATGATTTTTGTGATAAATGGGATGTAAAAAAGTTTATTATATACTTAGGGACAAAAGTTAGGTTACATTTAATTAGGTTGGTGTAGTTTCAATGTATTAGGACCGGGGGGGGGGGGGGGGGGGGGGGGTTGGCCGGCCCAAAAAGGAGGGAAAGGGGGGGGGGGTTGTCTTTGGGTTTAATTAAAAAGTTAGTATTAGTATTATGTAGTTTTTGGTTTTAGGTTTAATCGGGTACCGGGTTTGTTAGAAATAAATTTTATTGAAGTTATTCGGGACGTAATAAAGTCGTAAAAATTGTAAAAATATGTCGGGTACAAGTACGGAGAGTTTGGGTGATTATCGTTTAATTTTTGTGAAAACTGTCGTTATTAAGTTAGACGTACGATACGTAATGAATAAATTTCCAAAATACCGGGTAAATTAATATTATAATTTTTATATTATAAAAATGAGTATAAAAATATATTGGGATCATAGTCGGGAGTGTCGGACATGTTAGACACATTTATAGTTCGCGTATTAGTGTTTATTTAAAATAAACATACGTAAATCGTTAATTATACCAAAAGTACAAATTTAGTTATCCTATGAGTGGAATAGCATGCAAGTGCCCTAATGTTGATATGCAGACTATTTCTAGTCCGTATGAAATGTCCCTGATAATAATGCATGAATTCGCTCCTGAACCAATACGGTTACGCGAATTTGAACACTCGTAAACTAAATTTACGATGACATGAGTAATGCACGTGAATAGTGGTTTTCTCTCGGGAATGAATAGTGTCAAGTGAATAGTAAAATTTCTGAATGTGTCTCGGAATGTCAAATTGACCTCAAAAATGATGAATAGTGATTGATGAATAGTAATTTGTGAATAGTAAAATGTCGAAGTTTGGAAAAATGACCTGAAATTGTGGGTTGTGACAGTCGCCCATCCAAAAAGGAATTCAGTCCCTGAATTCAGTTAGTGTTGGTCTCGGTAATAGGCTCGGTGAAAAGTTGTGGATACTTGCATCGCATTTGGTCTTCTCGTTCCCAAGTAAACTCGGGTCCTCTTCGAGAATTCCAGCGAACCTTCACGATCGGAATTCGACTTTGTTTCAACTGTTTGATCTCGCGGTCCATTATTTCAACTGGTTCTTCCACAAAGTTAAGCTTGTCGTCGAGTTGTATTTCTTCTAATGGTATAATGGCAGACTCGTCCGAAAGACATTTCTTGAGGTTCGAAACATGAAACGTGTTGTGTACGTTGCTAAGTTCTGATGGAAGTTCAAGCTTGTAAGCAACCGGACCAATCCTCTCCAGGATCTTGAATGGCCCAATGTATCTCGGGTTCAACTTCCCGCGTTTTCCAAATCGTATCACGCCCTTCCAAGGCGAGACTTTCAACATGACCTTGTCTCCGACCTGAAATTCCAATGGTTTGCGTCGAACATCTGCGTAGCTTTTCTGTCGACTTCTAGCAGTTTCGAGTCTCTCTCGAATCTGAATTATCTTTTCTGTTGTTTCTTGTACCATCTCCGGGCCAGTACATTGTACTTCACCGACTTCGGCCCAACAAACTGGAGATCGACACTTACGACCATAAAGTGCCTCGAATGGTGCAGCCTTAATGCTTGAATGGTAACTGTTGTTATAGGAAAACTCGATCAACGGCAAATGGTTAGCCCAACCATTTCCAAAGTCAATCACACATGCTCTAAGCATGTCTTCAAGTGTCTGAATAGTTCTCTCGCTCTGACCATCGGTCTGAGGATGGTAAGCAGTGCTCATGTCTAACTTGGATCCAAAAGAATCTTGTAATGATCGCCAAAAATTTGAAGTAAAACGACTATCTCTGTCGGAAATGATGGAAACTGGTGCACCGTGTCTTGAGACTATTTCCTTGACATAAAGTCTAGCAAGTTGTTCCATAGAATAAGTCTCTCTAATGGGTATGAAATGAGCTGACTTGGTAAGACGATCAACAATTACCCAAATAGCATCGAAACCTCCTGACGTCTTAGGAAGTTTAGTGACAAAGTCCATAGCAATACGTTCCCACTTCCATTGTGGAATCTCTGGTTGTTGAAGTAACCCTGACGGTTTCTGGTACTCGGCTTTCACTTTAGCACAAGTAAGACATTTGCTGACGTACATAGCTATTTCTGCTTTCATGTTCGGCCACCAATAAAGCTTTTTGAGGTCCTGATATATCTTATCCGAACCTGGATGAATAGAGTACTTCGACTTGTGTGATTCATGCATAATCAATTCTCGCACTCCACCATAGAGTGGTATCCAACTTCGTTCCTTGAAGCATAACACTCCATCTGATCTCTTTACAAAGCCATTTTCGCTTTCTGGCATACCATAAAGTTTCTCATGTGGTCGATTTTCTTCCTTGAGAGCCTCAATCTGAGATTCTAATATTTTTGATGGTAATGGCGAAATGATAGTCATTCCCAATGACCTAACTCTCAAAGGTTTGAGTCGTTCTTTTCGGCTAAGTGCATCTGCTACAACATTTGCTTTTCCTGGGTGATATCGAATTTCACAATCGTAATCACTCAACAATTCTAGCCAACGACGTTGTCTCATGTTGAGTTCCTTCTGATCAAGTATATGCTGTAAGCTCTTGTGGTCGGTAAAAATTACGCACTTGGTACCATAAAGGTAGTGTCTCCAAATCTTGAGTGCAAAAACTACCGCACCCAACTCCAAGTCGTGCGTAGTGTAATTCTTCTCGTGTATCTTAAGCTGTCTAGATGCATAAGCTATCACCTTCTCGTTTTACATTAGCACAGCTCCAAGTCCTTAATGCGAAGCATCGCAATATACCACAAAGTTCTCAATACCTTCAGGTAGTGACAAAATCGGTGCGCTACAAAGCTTTTGTTTCAATAATTGAAATGCGGACTCTTGTTTTTCTCCCCACTCGTACTTTTCCTTCTTTTGTGTCAGCTTTGTCAACGACTTCGCTATCTTAGAAAACCCTTCAATAAACCTTCTGTAATATCCGGCAAGTCCTAGGAATTGACGAATTTCCGTAGGAGACTTGGGCGTAGCCCAATCCTTAACTGCCTCGATCTTTGCCGGGTCGACTTGTAAACCTTGGCTATCAATAACATGGCCAAGAAATTGAACTCTTCGTATCCAAAAATCACACTTAGAAAATTTGGCATACAATTGCTCCTTCTTGAGTAGTTCCAGGATTGTTCTGAGATGTTCTTCGTGATCTTCCTTACTCTTGGAATAAATCAAGATGTCGTCAATGAATACAATCACAAACTTATCGAGATACGGTTTGCACACCCTGTTCATGAGATCCATAAATACCGCAGGTGCGTTTGTTAATCCAAAAGGCATCACTTGAAACTCATAATGACCATAGCGTGTTCTAAATGCCGTCTTCGGGATATCCTCTTCTCGAACTTTAAGTTGATGGTAACCGGATCTTAAATCAATCTTGGAATAAAAACTAGAACCTTGTAACTGGTCGAACAAGTCGTCGATTCTGGGGAGTGGATAACGGTTCTTCACCGTTAACTTGTTCAGCTCACGATAGTCGATGCACATTCTGAAAGTTCCGTCCTTCTTCTTCACAAACAAAACCGGCGCTCCCCAAGGCGAGGAACTCGGTCTAATGAATCCTTTGTCCAAAAGTTCTTGTAATTGATTCGACAATTCTTGCATTTCCGAAGGTGCAAGTCTATACGGTGCTCGTGCAATTGGTGCAGCTCCTGGCACTAATTCTATTTGAAACTCGACTTGGCGTGTAGGCGGAAGTCCTGGCAATTCTTCCGGAAAAACTTCTGGAAATTCCTTAACAATTGGCACATCTTCAAGTCGTTTCTCATCCGACTTCTTCTCCGTGACGTGAGCCAAGAATGCATAACAACCCTTCTTTATGTACTTCTCGGTTTTAATGCACGATATAATACTGAGTCTAGTTCCACTTCGCTCTCCGCGAACAACCAAAGTTTCACCGTTATAAGGAAGGTGAACAACTTTCTCATCACAAATAATCCTCGCTCGATGCCGAGATAACCAATCCATACCGATAACAACGTCGAAACTTCCAAGTTCTACGGGCATAAGATCTATATTGAATGGATGGTTTAGGAAATTTATGGTGCAACCACGAACAATGGTGTTGGTGTTAACTAAAGACCCATCGGCTAGTTCAACGATATAGGAAATGTCTAATGGGGTTGGTTCTATGTTAAGTAAAGGTGTAAATGCAATAGAAACAAAACTTCTATCCGCTCCTGAATCAAATAAAATGGATGCATAACGATTATTAATGAGGAACATACCCGCATCAACATTCGGGTCTTCTTTGACATCGTCTCCTCCCATAACATAAGCTCTTCCTCGAGCCATTCCATTTTGGTTTCCAGTTCCTTGATTCTTCTTCTGTGGGCACTCATTCTTAAAGTGTCCAAGTTCTCCACAGCCAAAACATGTTACCGGTGGTTTCTGATTGCCACCAAAGTTTGGACTCTTGCAATCTTTGATGTGATGACCAACCTTCTTGCAGTTACCACATGTATTTGGGCAACGTCCAGGGTTATGATGCTTTTGACACCTCTCACACTTGGGTAAATTACCCTCATATCCTTTCCTTTCAGTCGGTCCTGCAGCATAGGCCCTTGCCACTTCTTGCCTCTTAGGTGGCGGCTGAACAGCGTTTCCACCTTGGTTGTAATCAAACCTTCTCTTGTTGTTGTTGTTATTGTTGTTTGGATTGTTGTTTCGGTTATTGGGATAGTTGCGGTTCCGATTGTTGTTATAGTTGTTGTTGTTCCGAGTGTTGGTGTAGTTGGTGTTGTTTGAACGGTTATTGTTGTTGACAGCAGCTTTTCCTTTTACCACTTGGACCATGAGTTTCTGAGTTATACGAATAGCCTCTTCCATTGATTGCGGATCAAAAGAAATCACATCTCCTCGAACACTTTCGGGCAATCCACCAACAAAGTTTTCCATCTTTTTCTCATCGTCGGGAACCATAGTTGGACATAGTGCAGCCAACTCCTGAAACCTCCTAAAGTAGGTCTCGATGTCATCACCTTTAGTCACAAGCTCATAAAATTCTGTTTCCAACTTTTGCACCTCAGTACGAGGGCAAAACTTCTTAGACATTAGTTTCTTGAATTCCTCCCAAGTTAGCTTGTAAGCATTCTCCATACCAATCGGCTGAGCATACGAATTCCACCAAGACATAGCTTCATCAAGAAGCATACCTGTAGCAAATTTTACCTTGCTGACGTCCGGGCATCCGCACATGAGAAATACATTCTCAGTCTTTTCAAACCAGCGGATCAAAGCAACCGCTCCTTCAGTGCCCTTAAACTTGATAGGATCACTAATCTTGAAGTCTTTCCATGTACATTCACGCCTAACAGCAGTTGGTTCAACTGCCGCTGTATTAGAAGCAGTCTCAGCAGCCCTAGTAGCAACCTCAGCTCTCTCAATCTCCAGAGCTTCTGCAATACTATCCCTGACCAACTTGCGGATAGCGGCTTGAGTCATAGCGGGTGTTTCTGGTGCAGTCTTACTCTTCCTTGGTGCCATATTTCTGATAAATCACAATGGAAATAACCATGAGAAAAATCATAATAGAAATAGTCATCGAACCAAAGATATACACCCACAACATGTATAAATATATACAACCACAACAAGTATAAATACAACCACGACATGTACGAATACAACCACAATCTGTCTAGTCATCACCACGACAAGTATATATACAACCACAACAACCACGACACGTATATATACAACCACAACCTGTATCGATACAACCACGACATGTATAGATACAACCACAATCTGTCTAGATATCACCACGACAAGTATATATACACCCACAACAACCACGACACGTATATATACAACCACAACCTGTATCGATACAACCACGACATGTATAGATACAACCACAACCTGTATAAATGCGATAATAAGAAAGAGCAACCACGAAACATCATAAATATAATCACAACACATGAATATAATACATGAAAATTTCGGCCAACATGGACCGATATAATATATAGCACAACATTTCCAACATAGTAGAGTCGCACTTGATATATTTGTTTGTACAACAACCAAAAGACTACAAGTTCTTGAACTATGTCCCACATCCCGGGACTAGGAAAATAGTAAAAGCTAATATAATACCAGTCTACGTCTAGGCTCCTCCAGGTGCTCTAGATGGTCCAGGCTCTCCCCTCAAGCGGCGAATCTCACGATCCATCGCAACCACGATCTCCTCTAAGTGCTGGACACGTAACTGAAAAGAAGCATCCCTACGCTCCAATACAACTAACCTCTCTCGGATCACTGCCAACTGGTCTACCTGCTCCCACTGAGTCTCCTGTGTCGCCTGAGCTCTATCTCGAATCTCAGGTAACTCATCTCTAAGTAGATCAATCTGCTCCTGGTGACTCAACTGTCGTGCCTCGAGTCCATGGTAAGACACATCAATACTAACTCTGCCCTGAATCAAATCCTCAACCTGCTCCTCTACAGCCTCAAGTCGAGTGGTAATAATCTCATCAACTCTATACCCCAAACTATCGACTTGCTCCTGCTGAGCATCAAACTGATCCTCTAGTGTAACGGCCGTAGGATCCCTAGCTGCAGCCGCTCTCGAGCTCTCACCTATGTGGTATACTGGTGGTGGTGAAAGGTCAGCAGTCTCGGTAGTAGGTGAATCTGGGGTGGTAAGCCTTGCACGCTTCCTGAGCGGCAAGAGTGAGGTAGGCATAGGAGTAGTAGTGGGTATGGCTGGTGGTGGTGGTGTAGGCACAGTAGGACTAGGGAGACTCCTATAAGTAGATGTAGCATAACGAACACTCTTCCTAGCAACCTGGATAGTCTTATCCCTAGGAAACATAAGTCTCGGCTCTGAATGGATAGTAGTAGTAGGTGATGGTATGTCAGTGGGTACAGTAGGATGAACATGAGAAGTAGGAGCCGTATCCTCCTCCTCGAAAGGCTCGGTATCATCATCTGATGCCAAGAGTGGCAACTCAGGTGTAGGAGAAACAAGTGGTGAAACAGCAGTGGAGGACACAGAGTCCTCATCATCGGAGTCTGATATAGTGTAAAGTATGACAGTGTTGGGATTCGAAGACATGTCTCTGTGATAATCAAGGTGAAATAAAAATAAATAACTCGCAATAATGGAATCACCTGAAATAAGTAAATATGCACTTATGATGAAATGATGACATGCTATGATGGTGTGGTTATAGTCTAGGGTCCATGATGCAACCTAGTTCGCTATAACCTTAGCTCTGGTACCAATCTGTCACACCCCCAAAATACCTGAATGGCAGCGGAATGGAATACCTGAGGGTGTAACGGATCATAGCACACAAGCAAGGAAATATTGAACGACCTAAAGTGTCGTTTAGAAAATACATCGTTTGATTCATTCAAAATATTCAGAGTTATAAAACATAGGTCCCAAAAGTTGGAAAAGGTTTAAGGAAATAATTTAGTACAACCAAACGATAGTTCAAAAGTGCATGAATTCCAAAAGAGACGCGTCAACCTTGATACACAAAGTGACTCCATGCATGCCATGAGAATATGCCTTAGTTACCTGAGAAATACATTGCGAAAACGGTCAACATAAAGTTGGTGAATAATCATAGGTTTGTAAGTAAATCGTATGTACATAAGCCACAAGTAATAAGTAAACCGACAAGAATGTCAAAAATGCTACATTGGCTCTTAAGCTCATGACCCCGAAGCTAGACTTGTAATGCCCCACCAGAGTGTTTACCAGACACTCAATTCGTTAAGACATGAAATGCATTCGTCCCGTTGGAGCAACCCAACGCGAATGGAGGCGTCACCCTCAATAGATCTATTCATTCACTCTCGCTTAGTACTAGAAATTAACGGTCCATGATAATAAAAGGGGACTTGTCAAGACGTGGTAATAAGGCAACTTAAGCAATGTATGGAATTTGTAATACTTGGGCATGTACAAAAAAATAATTGTGCAATGTATTCTCCCCCGTGGGATTTAAAATCAAATAAGTAATTAAAACGGGGCTATGAAGACTCACCTCGAAGTGATGGTACAAAGATGGTGCAATGAGGTAAAAGTAGTCGGGACAATGAGGCGCGCACACTAGCCGCAACCTAAATGGATAATCGCGATCTAATTAAGATCAAGCCGTAATGAAATGAATGCACATGCACATGATGCTCATACCACTCGTAATTTAGAAATACTAGTTATCGTCATGGTAAAATAGTTTCCATACTTTGGAAAAATAAGTCCATATATAGGAGTATATAACTTGTCGTATTATCTCGTATGAAAATGTTAGTGTTAAATTCCTTGTATCGAAAACCTTGAAATAACGTCGTTAAGTCTTATAAGTATTCTCTTGGGTCATACGTATTCATTTGATAAGAAAATAGTCGTTAGTAACATTTCTAGAAAATATACCATTTAGTGCGTACGTTATTATTTTTATTTGTGTCCATATATATATATATATATATATATATATATATATATATATATATATATATATATATATATATATATATATATATATATATATATATATATATATATATAGTTTGACGATGTTAGAATGGGTATGACTTGGTCGTTTTAAGCTCCTTTTCCTTGTTCTTTATGTCCACGGATTCGTCTTTGTATATATTAATATATTTTTGATAACTCGGCTCCTTTAGGTTACGTTTAACACCTCTTTTTACCCATTGAAATCTGCCAAACAGCAAGCAGTTTTTATAAAAATAGTTTTCGTCGTTAAATTTGCAAAAATCATATCTCCTTCGTTATAAGCTTGTTTTAATCCGTTCTTTCGCCCAAAGTTTCGTTTTTGAATGTATTTTCTAAATCTTTGGTCAAAACTTAGCCACCATCTACTGATTTTCCCACGAAATGAAAATAGGGACAGTAGGTATTTCAAATGTTTCAAAAACCATTTTCAAGTCTCCAAACTAGTTCTAACCTCAATCAAACCACTTTCAATCACCACAAAACTAGTCTAATCCTACCATACACCTTCTTAGGGTGTCATGGGTCCTTAAACATTGTCACACCCCCAAAATCGGGTCCAGCGGAAGCATACGTGTAGCTGGGGTGTAACTCATTCGGTATCACAACACAAGTACAAAAATGGTTTTCACTTTAATCATTTAGAATAAAATCGTTTAATCAAAAATGTTGAATTTACATCGTTAAAAGTAGTGCGGAAGTAGACCCTTAAAATAGTTTAAAACGGTCCCCATATAAATAATCAGAGTCTTCTATGACCATGCCATGCCCTGCCAAAACTTCCTGTAGCGTGCCATAGGTTAAATCCTGAAAATACATGCTAAAGTGTCAACACGAGGTTGGTGAGTTCATAGAGTTTGTTTAACAAATAAAGTATATAGAAAAATGATCACACAGCAAAGGCATCGTAAATCCACTCAGTTGCAAGTCCCGCCATAAGAGACTTGTAACCTGTGTGTTCACAACCCACTGCTAAAATAGTTTATGTCTGGTAGTCAAGCACATGAGGTCAATAATAAGTCACAATATAAGCACCACATAGTACAACATAAGTCAAGGCCGCTCCGAACAAGGGAGACTTGAAGTCACTCCGCCACCTAGGCAAAGAATTATTAGTCACTCCACCGACTTGGTGAAGAATTATTAGTCACTCCACCATGGCGAGAATTATTAAGGAAGCTCTGAACAAGAGAGACTTTATAGTGTTGCTCCGAACAAAGGAGACTTTAAGTCACTCCGCCACCTAGGCAAAGAATTATTAGTCACTCCACCGACTTGGCGAAAAATTATTAAGGATGCTCTGAACAGGAGAGACTTAGCACGCTCCACCAATAAGGCGAGACTTTAGGTCAAGAACGCTCCACCAAAAATGGCGAGACTTTAGGTCATAGCACGTACAATACATTAAGTTCAAAAGTTCAAGTCAAGTTCAAAAGTCAAGTCAAGTTCAAAAGTTCAAAACAAGTTATAAGGTCAAGTAGTAATTTAAGTTCAATTAAGAGTAAACAGTTTAAGCATGTATCTCCCCCAAAGAGTTTAAAACAAGTACTAAAGAGTAAAAGTGGGGCTATGACTCACCTGGTACGATAGTTACGAAGACAAAAGTGGTTATGATGGAAATGAGGCTCGGTCACTAACCGCGACCTATAATGAACGAATGATATGATCTACTTAGATTATGAGGGGATGCGATGAATGTACATGCACATAAAGCCTATACCACTCGTAGTTTGAAAATAAGTGTTGGCGTTGAATTATAGTGTTTCCATAACTTAAGAGAATATGTGCTATTAGAAGTTGTCAAATATATATATAGTTCGCCTAGTTTCAAAAGTGTATATCTTGGTCGTTTTAAGCTCGTTTTCTACGTTCTTTACATCCCCGGAATCGTAGGACAACATACTATCCTATTATTGATAAGTCGGGATGGCTAGATCAAGTTTTATGCTCAAATTTGTCTGTGAGTACTGTTCATCAGCAAGCATTTCCGGAAAATATAGTTTTCGTCGTTAAACTCGTTTTTAGCGTATCTCCTTCGTTATAAACTCGTTTTTATCCCCGTTTTCGGCCATAGTTCCGTATTGGAAAGTATTTTCTAAATCTTTGGTCAAAAATTACCCACCACCTACTGATTTTCCCACGATTTCAAAATAAGGACAGTAGGTATAAATATAGTTTCAAAAATTCAATTATAGTGTTCTAATCTAGTTTCAACTTCAACCAAACCACCTTCAATCACCACCAATCTAGTATAATCTTACCATACACCTTCTTAGGGTGTCATGGGTTCCTAAACATCATAAATCTTGCTAATCTACCAAGGATCCACTTATATTTAGTATCTAGGGTTCAATAGTTATAAAAAGTATAAATAGAGTGGTATAAACTAACATATGCATAAAGATCTTGAATAAACATCATGAAACTAGAAAAATGAAAGTATAAAAAGATCAAAAATGTTCTTGAAGCTTACTTGAATGTTTGAGGTGATTTGAAGAGAAATTGATTAAGAAACCTAGGTTTTTATTACAAAACCTTAATTAGGAAAGTAAATGGAGCTTGATTATGACTTGATCTTTGAAAGTTGATGGATCTTGCTTGTGTTTCTTCCTTGTGTCGTGAGTTAGGAGAGGAAAAAGGAGAGAAAGTTGCTTTTTGATCTATGTAAAAGTGTATGTGTTAAAGTCTTGTGTTTATTACAAATATCTAGTTCTTGAATGGCATTTTGGTGATTACATGGTCAAGTACAAGTAATATTAATGACCCTTGGAGGCCAAGGCTAGGGGGGGGGGGGGGGGACGGCAAGGTATGGAGGGGTGAAGAAAATGTGGAAATCTTGTAAGAATTTGATAGATATTGTTGTATTTTTAGTGTTTTAGGTGATACCGGGTACCGAGTTAACTAAAAATAAATTGTAACGAGATAAAATAAAATATAATGAAGTTGTAAAAATTGTAAATTAATATTCCTGATGAGAATCGGAAGTTAAAATAATGATCGGGTTGAAATATCGCAAACCGGCGGAGTTATAAGCTTCGGCCGGAAAACGTAACAGTTGATTTGAAAACACCGGACAATTTAATAATATAATTTTTATATTATTATTATGAGTATAAAAATATGTTAGGACCATAGTTGGGATTGTCGGATCAATTATTAAAAATAGTAGCTCATAAAATAACGTTTATTAGGTAGATAACCGTACGTATACAGAAATGACGCAACTCACGTATAAATGACAAATTTTCTCCGGAGGTGAATAGTGTTTTATGAATAGTAAAATTTTAAAACGCTTCTCAGAATATCAAACTGACCTAAAAAATGATGAATAGTAAAATGATGAATAGTGATCGATGAATAGTAACCGATGTATAGTAAATGTTGAAAGTTCGGGAAAAGACCAGAATTTACGAGTTGTGACAAACATCATCCATCCACTAGGTCTAACAAGGGTTTCTTATGAGTTCATTTCTAGGGCTCAAAGTTACATATGTACAAAATAGAGTGGTATAAACCATTATATGCATGAGTTCTTGTAAGAAAATATATAAACATAGTAATAACTTGTAAAAATCATAAAAATGAGTTTGTTAACTTACTTGAAGGTTTAGGGAGTTTGGATGATAAAAACCTACTAATCCTTGAGTTTTTATTTCAAAACTCCAACAAGGATGACTATATGAACAAGTTTATACCTAGATCCTGTAAAATTTGTTGTTTCTTGCTCCTTGACCACCTAGGTCGATTATGCCATAAGAGAAAATGAGTGAAAGAGTTTTCTTGTGCTAGTAAAATGATTTTTGTGATAAATGGGATGAAAAAAAGTTTATTATATACTTAGGGACAAAAGTTAGGTTACATTTAATTAGGTTGGTGTAGTTTCAATGTATTAGGACCAAGGGGGGGGGGGGGGGGGGTTGGCCGGCCCAAAAAGGAGGGAAAGGGGGGGGGGTTGTCTTTGGGTTTAATTAAAAAGTTAGTATTAGTATTATGTAGTTTTTGGTTTTAGGTTTAATCAGGTACCGGGTTTGTTAGAAATAAATTTTATTGAAGTTATTCGGGACGTAATAAAGTCGTAAAAATTGTAAAAATATGTCGGGTACAAGTACGGAGAGTTTGGGTGATTATCGTTTAATTTTTGTGAAAACTGTCGTTATTAAGTTAGACGTACGATACGTAATGAATAAATTTCCAAAATACCGGGTAAATTAATATTATAATTTTTATATTATAAAAATGAGTATAAAAATATATTGGGATCATAGTCGGGAGTGTCGGACATGTTAGACACATTTATAGTTCGCGTATTAGTGTTTATTTAAAATAAACATACGTAAATCGTTAATTATACCAAAAGTATAAATTTAGTTATCCTACGAGTGGAATAGCATGCAAGTGCCCTAATGATGATATGCAGACTATTTCTAGTCCGTATGAAATGTCCCTGATAATAATGCATGAATTCGCTCCTGAACCAATACGGTTACGCGAATTTGAACACTCGTAAACTAAATTTACGATGACATGAGTAATGCACGTGAATAGTGGTTTCCTCTCGGGGAATGAATAGTGTCAAGTGAATAGTAAAATTTCTGAATGTGTCTCGGAATGTCAAATTGACCTCAAAAACGATGAATAGTAAAATGATGAATAGTGATCGATGAATAGTAATGTGTGAATAGTAAAATGTCGAAGTTTGGAAAAATGACCTGAAATTGTGGGTTGTGACATATACCTAGTCCTCCATTACCTACACCTTCACCAACTGCTGATGCTCCTACTGAGCATGTAGTAACTGAAGATTTTGGCCCTGACCAACCTGTACAATCTCCACAAATAACAAGATTGCCCACACCAAGTCAATTAAGCCCTACTTTTGAGGAGAATGTTGAAATAGATGAAGACTGGTTTAACTCTCCTGTTAGGACTAATGATGCTCCCAATACCACAGATATCCCTGTTGGTGGAGCTGAAGGTCCTGTTACTCTCACTTCTTTGTCTCTTTTATTGGACAGGTATGTGCATAAGATGGATACTTTAGAAAAGGAGCTTAAACACACCAAGCAGACACTTGGAAAAGCTGTGGTGACTCTAGTTAAAAAGGTCAAGAAATTAGAGAATAAGCTCAAAACAAGGAAAAGAAAAGGTGTTGTGATTGATTCAGATGAAGAGGTTACTGCAGAGTCTGACAAACTTGACTTGGAAGGGCTTCATATACTTGCTACCACTACTCTAGAAAGTGATCAGCATGATGCTCCTGTTTCTAGGCCTGCAACAACTGCTCCTTCTGCTGACACATCCACTCCAAAAGATCAGAAAGTGTCTTATGTTAGAAGAAAGTATTTGGCAGAACTTCACACAACAACAGATGATCTCTCTTCTATTGATATTGATATAAGTGATGTTCCTGCTGACAAGACTCCTGCTGATGCTTCTCAGTCAGGAGATATTGTCTTTGTTGCTGGTAAAGAATATGTAGTCTCATCTAGAAAGGAAACATATGTTGATCCAATGCCAAAGGTGGTTCCTACTGGTGAATCAGCAGATTTACATGTTGATTGTCCTGATGGCTCTCAGGCAATAGATTATACTGATCCGCATTCTGTTCCTCCTGAAGCTACTTCTACTAAGAAGGATAAAGGCAAATCTGTTATGGTTGATCAAGACATTCCTTCTAGACAGAAATCTAAGCAGGAACTAGCTAATGAAAAGCTAAGTGAATTGGTTGCAGCACAGTTGCAAGCTAAAGAGGATGCTGCAAAGACTAAGAGGGATTTAGATATGAAGGCATCTGAGGAACTTGCTAGGAAGATTCAGGCTGATTTAGATAGAATGGGTACTCCAATCACTCATACTTTACCTGCTGAAAGACAAAAGGATCTAGATGAAATTGCTAAGAGTTTATCTGCTGAGCAGTGGGCCAATTTGGCTACTCAAATCTCTGCTAAACCTGATTTGGCACAGTCTATTCTTGGAGTTGATTATCATGAGACTGATTTTGCTAAAAGGATGGTTGAAAATGTTAAGTTACAGAAGAAAGCTGAGGCAGAGAGAAAAGCTAAAGAGATGAGAGACAAACCCTGGACAAAAGTCAAGATTAGAAGTTACATGAGGACTTTTGTCAAGAATCAAGGGTGTGCTATGTTTGGATCAGGATGGACTCAACAGAAAGTTTGGGGGCTTTCTGATACTCAGTTAACTACACAGTATGATAGGCTCATTACTATTCTTCATTCCTCTGGTATTAATGTTCCAGATGTTTTAGAGAAGCATGACAGATTTATGGATAAGCCTGCTGCTAAGAAGATAAGGTTTGATGCTTCTGCTGACATTACCAAAGATTCTACTGAGTCTTCATTTGGTGCTCAGGAGCATATTCATTCTCATTCAGTGTTAACCCAAGTTGATGACTCTACTGATGTTGTTCCTTCACCATCTGCTGATGAAAATGTAGAGCCTTCTGAACCTATAGATGTTGGTGGATCTACTTGTGTTCCTACTGATGCTTCATCAGATGTTCCTAAAGATCCAAAGTCTGTTACTACTGAATCTATTCCTACTGAAGATCCAAAGGATGTTTCTCCTGATGCTTCAGAACTAGTTCCCCCTGCAGAGACTTCTGATGGTCCTCCACTTGATACTTCTTCTCCTTCTACCCCTGGTACTAGGAAGAAGACTTTTGCTAAGAAGAGGAAGGCTTCTAGGGGTGAATCACCAAAGGATAGTACATTCATTGACTTTGATTCTGATGATGAAGATCCTGTTGTTTGGGAAAGAGTGGTTCAATCGGAACTTATTGAGTCTCCAACTGGTCAAGGACAAGTCAATGTGCTTCACAGACAAGATGGTTCCACCAAAGAATTTACTTTTCTTAGTCAAATTTTACATATGGTGGATAGGAAAGACATTCTTTCCTTATATGGATGGGTTGTAACTTATTATAAGTCTCATCAACCTGAAGGGATTGGTATGTTTTTGCTGGGGGACTTACATGTGCTATGTGATTCTCATCTTTTTACGGGTACTGGATTTCATGTTTGGAAAGGTCAGAAGAATTGGGTAGTTGATACTTGGAAATATTTTCCTCTTCCTAATGTTCATATGATCATCACTACCACTGGCAAAACCTTATATTGCTGGGCAGATGTGGTATATCCAATCACTATAGATGTGATGAAACAAATGCTGGAGGTGAAACTCACTGTTCCTCTGGATATGATTGGGAATGATATGCATCTTGCTGAACAATTGATTCGGGCTATCAGAAGGAGTATTTTGGTTAAAATGGAATTGAAAACTCAGCATGGTGTTCATATTGAAACTTATCTGCAATAATTGGGTATTGGTATGGTATTTTGTTGTATATTTCTTTATTTTCTTTATTAAAAAAAAAAAAAAAAAAAAAAAAAAAAAAAAAAAAAAACCTAACAGATTTGTATAGTATTGTGTATGTTGTTTGCAGGATTTGGTGTTGGTTATTTCCACACCTTCTCTGGTTATCAACTTACCTGATGTTGACTATTCTATCAAAAAGTTGGCTAGTCCAAAGGGTACAGCTTTGGTAAAGAAAGTCAAATCTGTTGATAGCTCTAATAGTTTGCTAAAAACTATTAGGTACTCAACTCACCCATGCTTAACAGCTGAGAGTTGGATGGTTGTCAATTGACCATGGATCTTTCCTTATGGATTCCCAATAATTGGCTAGCCCACAAGTGTATGGTTTGTGGTAAAGGCAGTGGAAAACCATATTTGGTATTCAATTGACCAAGGTGTTTTATCACTAAATAATTGACTAGTCCTGAGCAAACGGCTACAGGTAAAGACATCTCAAATCCATTTATAGCTGATGATTTGCTAAAAATCATATGGTCATCAGTGTACCATAGTTTGTGAACTGAAACATTTGGCTACTCCAGTAGTAATGGCTATTGGTAAAGAGACATCAAATCTATTATTTTCAATGATTCACCTCTCACAGGAGTTAACACACCTGGATGTGATGAGAATAGTTTGAAACTTATGTTTTGATGTACATTTGGTCATTTGTTGCTGCAAAGAATGGTGTTTTTCAAGTTGTTGTTGATCATTGAGATCCTACTGATAAAGATTCTTTGCTGCTGAAGTTCATCCTCAATCCTCTTCTTCTTGCCTTTGAAGATCTATCCAGAATCTTGGAGTTAACCATGTCAACTTCAAGATTAGGGGAGGATTGTAAGGAATTATTGAAGACCTATCCTACCTAATCCTCGTCATGGTTTTACGCAATGTGAGCGAACAACCAAAATTTGGTGAAAGCATAAAAACCATGCTTCACCAAGTTCAAGACGAAACCCGCTTCGTCCTCCAACACATTATCGAACGTCTAAACGCTCTTTCTCATCCTCACCAACCTTAGAACATGCCTAGAAAGGATGTTTCATTAAGGAATATGTTGGTCTTTTTATAGATGTAGGATTTTTTTTATGGTTATTTTTCCATTTTTAATTTTCCCTTTTAAAAAAAATAGGACTTTTTATTTCTTGTCTTTTCTTTGACCTTTGTCAAAAAGAAATTTACTAGAAATATAATTAGTTCTACTATATCTTGTGCATTATGGGTTGATCTTCTCCTTGTCATGAGTATGATGTGGTCACTCATCTTTGTATGACTTGTTATGGGTTATCTTTTTCTATACTTGTCTCGTTCGACAACTAACTTTCTTTTGTAGGTTCAAAATCCATCTATCCTTTCTTGGCACTCTATCTAGGGGGGGTATTGTCCAAGGGGGAACACTTGGAACGCATCATTCCTATACGCAACTCTTCTTTTTGTTTCGACAAAAAGAGGGAGAATTAATATTAAACTCAATCTCAATCTTAACTTTTACATATCAAGCTGCATCCACTTGAAACATCACTCATTCACAACAAAAAGGTTAAGTAAAACATGGTTTAATATTGATTTTTAAAAGACTTGATACTACAATTATCTGTTGCTTAAAAATAAATTTTGTGTTTTGTCCTCAACAAAAAGGGAAAGATTGTTAATACAAATATCGTCTAAAAACGTTATTTATATTTTACGATCTTTGCTAATATTTTGTTGTTGACAAAGTATAAACTTTATTTTCTAGCAATATAAACTATAATATAAGTCTCATATATAGAAACTTTATTTCTAAGTAAACATCACATTTGCTACATGATTCATTGTTAAACTTATAATGTTAATAGCATGTTAAGTGTCAAAACATATTTAGTAAGTTTTACTAAGTAATGTGTCTAATTGAGTTAAGTCTTCAAACTCCTTTGATAACTCAATCACTTACTAAATACATCATACAAACATTATTCAAAGTTGCTACAAAAATACTTCTATAAGTTTACTTTCATATTAGTAAAAGTCTAAATTTGGAAATAAGTATTTACATCATGCATTGCATCATACATGTCTTATCAAGTTGACTTGGTAAAGATCTCATGCATATCTTAGATAGATTCACACTCAACATATCTTACAAGTTAACCTTGAAGGATCATGATTAGACTTGACAAAGATATGGAAAGATTTCTTGGTGATTTGCTGTCAGCCTCTGGCGGAACCAAAGTCATACACGGACGGAACCCTCAAAAGGGTTCCGCCGAATCCGTGGACATGCTGGAATTCTTGCCTATAAATAGCAAGCCACATTCAAGAAATCACTTATCACTTTTAGCTATAAATTACATATATACTCTCATTTCTCTTATCTAACTTAGTAGCAACTCACTTGGTGTAATTATCTTTTGTAGCAAAGAAGTTAACAAGTTCATCCGAGAAGTTACAAGTTTCAACTCAACGTTGCAAGACTTGTTAGCTTTGTATTGTATAAACTCTTATAGTTTATACTTCATTTGTATCTTATCTTGAAGTGATCGGTTAGTATTTTAGTCCTCAAAATACATTAAGTGGTAGGAGTGGTTGTACCTTTGTAAAAGAACTCGACATCTAGCCTAATGTCGGTAATATTGGTTAGGCGAAGAGGGTGGTTCTACCTTGAACTAGGACCCGATATTTAGCTTTGTACCGGATAAAGTGTAAGCGACATGTAAGGTTTTCTCCGCCGGTGAAAGGAGCTTGTTGACTAGTGTTAAGTAACTCTCGAGTTGGATACTCGGGGCGTGGGGTAGGGCAAGAAAAAAGAGTCCTTGTAGCCGAACCACGATAAACATTCGTGTTGTGGTTTGATCGTTTCTTACTTTATTCTTGCATATTACTTATTGTTAATTAGTTTCAATTGTCGATTGCACGTAAAGTTTTCAAAGATAAATAAGTCAAAAAGCGGTAAACTATTCAACCCCTTCTAGTTTTCCACAATGGTATAGGACGCGTCGAGGTGGGAGAGGGGGGGGTCTGTAATGGGTGGGACGCTTTTTGGGGTCGACATTCGATCTTCGACCAAGCCATTACGACTGGTCATATAGAGAAACATATATCATAAAATGGTCATTTTACTATGTGTGACCTATACATTTTATGACATAGGAAGTGACACTACAAAGGTTGTATCCTAACACATACACTACCAAACTAGTGTAAAATGCAAGAAGGTTGACACGTATATTTACCAAGTCACAATTAGTTTTACACAACAAAAGCGTTTTTGTTAGTGCATGTACTCATGAACGGAATTAGGATACAATTTGACCATGTCCATTTACAAAAAATTATACAAAACGAGGAGCATAATTTTTTTGGACTAGGTGCATTTAAGAAAATCGAGGTTTTATATAAAAATTAACACCACGTCGCAAAATTTCATGAGTGTCCTGAAACCAGGGCCGGCTTTAAGGGAGTGCAAGAGGTGCCATTGCACAGGGCCACCGCTTAACGAGAGCCACAAAATTCTATGCACTTTATTATATGTATATACACAACATGAGGCTTGAGTCTAATTAGTTCACGCACTAGTGATACATGTGTATTTTGTATATGTGTTTAAGGGCCTTTTTGTGGTGATGGCACGAGGCTACCGAAATCCATAAAACGGCCCTGCCTGAAACCCTCCGAGACCCACCCTATTTCCGTCCTTGTATATACTAGGACACAAAGCTCTTTAGTGTCGCTTCCGACGTTACACACATCAAAACCTATATGTGACGAATTACAAGTAAGTGGAAATTAATGACCATTTACTAGAAAATGATTTATTTCAACAAGAAAAATGATTGTTGTCTTTAATAATTATTCCTACAAATGTACCTAATGATTTGATTGGTTGATTTTAAAAAATGATTGGTAGAAATTTGAAGAGAGAAAGTACATAATACAATTATACAAGTGATTTATGCATTAATCATGTTTTTAGGCTTGCATTCTAGGTCTAAATAGCATTTACGTATAAGTTATTGTTAGAATTATATCTTAAGTATAAAGAGCGTGTTCTGTTCATCTATCTTTGGAGCTCCAACTTTTTTTGGGTTTGCCCAAACCCGAAAAAAAGATACACACTTATTCGGATCCCACTCACAATTCTCTCCCACCTCCTCTCTCACCCTCTTGCTCCGACACTGATAAAAAAAACCCGATGGACATAAATCCGATCCGACAAAGGGATATCCACAGTGCGGTTTGTGAGTGTTGCTACAGAAACATCTACAGTACAATAATTTTAAAATGGGGGAACAATTTCTTTGTGAGAGGATTGCCTTTTGTGGTTGTGTTTTCTCCATTTGTTAAGATCTACAGTTGCTCGGTTTTTTTTAGCCACATCGTTTTTTGAGTGGTTTAGATAGATGAAGCTGGCTCTCGATTCTTCATAAGCACACACACATACTAAAAATCGGTGACCCAAATCTAGGGTTCTTCAATTTTTTTGCTGCACTTAATTTTTTGATAAGAAGTTCGTATTTTTATTCACAGGTGTATGTTTAATAGCAGGTTTGGACTAATTTGATTGAGACGCATGGATTGCAAAAGAGGATGAAGTGCGCTCCCATGAATTTTTTTAATCCTTTATCTTTTTTACTAATTTGTGGTTACTTTGTGTTTAGTTTAAGTGGGTATTGATAGGATTTTTGTTTTGTGATCCGAGTGTCATTTCAATTTAGGCTCCTCTATAGTGGGTATTGACCTCTAAGTGGGTATTGATAGGATTATAATGAAACTAGGGTTATGTTTTCATACAAACACATTGTGCTTTTATGCTTTTCATAAGCAGGTTATGAATGGAGTGATGGAAAAAAGAATGCTGGAAGATGATTCCATCAAATTACTGGGTTATATCATGACTCACAAACTGACAAAACAAAAAACGCGTTATTAGGGCTTTTTTTTCCTAATCAGGTACCTCAGAAATTTTGTAATGTAAGTGCTTTTTGTATGGATCGGTGGTTTAGGATGATGATATTTGCATATAAAGTTTCCGGATTTTTAGTATATCGCAATTTCGAATCATTTACTTATGAATTAGTTGATATGGATTTACTTATGAATTAGTAAAGAAGGTACTTTTTCCAAAAATTGTATTTTTAGGATTTATGATTGTTGTTGAAGTTGTTGTTGTTGGGTACTTGGGTATTTGGCAATTGCTACTTTTGATGGATGCTTTTGGGTTTAATAAGCTTTGATAATTGGTATTTTTGGTTATTTGTTAATTGCTACTCCATACCCTATGCACGAACTTCTTTGTTATATACCTATAATTGTTGTGTATTTACTTAAAAATGAGTAGGATAGTTGGTGTAGAGACACTAACATATTAGATTAACAAAACGATTTGGTGAAATTGTTAGTAGTTTGTTGTTATAAAATATATAATTCGTATTATACAAAAGATGCCCAAAGAGGTTGTGCCGTGACATTTGTGTATGCTGTCTTTTTTTGTTACGTTCTGTATCATGTGATCGGTGCCGTTCCTCCTTATCATGGGTATGTTGCACCAGCCTAAAATGAATTCTTCCTCGATTTGAAACTGGAAGTACTGCCACATGTATGTTGCATTTTCATTTAAACCTATAGTTTTTGTAATGTATCATATTAATTGTGTCCTTATCAAGCGATCTTTTTTGGTTTTTATGCTTTAATTGTTGCACGAAAGACATAGAAAAATTCTATGGGATTATTGTTGTATCTAATACTTCATGGATTTTATTTTCCGTTGAGAATTTAATCTAGGTTACCATTTGTGTGTTTGACTGACTCATGTAGATGGTCAACTATTTTTCTTATTGCAGGTGTGGCCATCAGTTTTGTTATAGGTGTGGTGAGAACCACATAGGAATTTATGCAGGTATATGTCTTAAAACTTTATTTCAGAATGTTAAAACTTTCCAATTTGTTGCTATAATGAACAACATAAAAAAGGTCCTTTTCTCCTATTTCCTGCATCCTTATGCGTTTTGAATATATGGCGACTGATAATTTAAATATATCAGATGGAGCATTTGGAGGGAACAAACGAGCACGCTCAGTACCACACTGCCACAAAGGAAAGGAGGTATTCCCGTTTTCCATATGCACTTCTGTGACAAGGTAACATTACGACAAGACTGTCTTTTGAATTGAAAAGCATGTAATATATCTTTTTTCGTGTTTTCTCTTTCAGTTTGAAGATTGGTTAGTATCACTTTTCGGACTGTATTTAATTGTTGATATTAAGGTTGGTTCGGTTAATCTCTCTTTTCCTTTTAGTTAATCTTTTACAATTAATTATTTACTTTTGTAACAACATACTTGCATATAAACTAAAGAATTGTTACAAAGAGAGAGAATAGGAGTTGATGGTGGTTTAGATAACCAATTTAAGCCTGGACATACACTAGGATTTTGCCACCATGTGCTTTTATTCTTATTCTCATTATACCACTTATAGTACAATTAAGCATAACCAATAATATACAATAGTTCTTACATAAACATGATGCGTAACTTAAATAAAGTTTGGTCCTTTTCAAGAATTTAATCCTTATGAACAATCTAAGTTTTAGGGGAAATTAGAGTAAGCTATTAAAATATCCCCTATCCAATTCATGTAACGAAAAACGAGTGTGTTTGGTGCTGCCCATTATCGCATACCAGTAAGCAGAACAAACACAATCTTCTTCCATAATCTAGCCGGCATAGCTACACCTACCATGTAGTTCCAACTTCCAACAACCTGACCATTCAACACTGCCACCTACTGAAAATAAAGCACATGGCATATTAACATGTTATAATAAGTTCAGATTCAGAAACTTTGTTCTGATATGATCCAGATTGTGATTAGTTTAATTGTAGTGAGTTTAGAAAAAGTACCTTCATATTGCTAAAATTTCTATATTTCAGGTTTTTCTTATTAGTTGTCAGACTAACATTGGCTATTTTTGAATGTAGGGTGACGCAACTCGCAAGGCAAGTCAGGTCACGGGTCAAAAAGGGTCATTTTGAAGGCCAGGTATGCAAGGGCAGGGGGTTGAGTCAAAACGGGTTAATGAATGGGGATTCAGCAGTGAAAGATGGAGTTATTCAGTTTGATGGATTCGTTCATTCGCTAACCATCTTCCATCATGATGCACCCAAATCAAATTAAATGTAAGATAACTTTAAATGAGTTTATGATCTATTTTTATTTGAACTTAAGGTAATTGAGTGTAAGATAAAGTTAATTTAAATGAGTTGAATGTGTAGAATAGAACTGTTAACTGATGGACTGAAATATATGGCATGGGATTTTGAACAACAGATGGTGAAAAATGGTGAAACTGAACTCGGTCGTCACACAAGTAGAAGTTGATAGTTACAAGAATGGATGTTAGCTAAGAAGTTTTATATGTAAATGGGTTGTATCTCCTTCCTAGGTGAAACAGAAAAACTAAATATCCTAACGAGACGTATACCAACGGTCACTATACAGTGTTCATCACTTTGAGCCGGATTGCATTTCAGGTTAATGATTGGTTTCTTTCACAATTAAGAGTCAAGAGTTAACTTTCTGTTTGCAATTTTGGTAATGTAGATTAAAGGGCTGTTTGGGCTTGCATTTATTAAAATAGATTATCCATTTGCATAACTGTGTTTTCAGAAAGCATGTCGAGACTTTTACACACATGTTTCAAGTTTTTTAGCACAATACGTCATGTAACATCTCTAATTTGGCTTTTGTTTTAGTGATAATTACCATAGTAGTTCTGTTTAAGGTGGGAGCAGTTGTGCTAGCAGAAAGCTTTAAGATGTCACCGGTTGATCGTATCTTTGTTCGGATAGGTGCAAAAGACCATATTGTGTCTGGCCAGAGTACAACAATGCATAATTTGTCCCATAAGTGGACGGCACGTTATCGCATCTTTGTTCGGATGGGTGCAAAAGACCATATTATAGCTGGCCAGAATGCATTCTTTACTGAGCTTTCAGAAACCGCATTTATGCTGGTATGTTCTGTATCATTTGTATGTGATGCGTGGGAATCGCAACAGGCTTTACCTCTCGAGGGATCTCGAGAAGCTTACAACCCCCACCAGGCAGTGTACCTGATCGTTGTAGTATAGTATAGTGACAAGTACCAGGGGATTGATCGTTCAGCTTAGGAATAGTGTCGCTAGAATTAGAAAGCCTAAATACTAGTTCTAAAGGTGAGGGATGATTATTTTTGTGTTTTTATATTTTATGGAAAGCACATTAAAATCTCGAGTTTGAAGGATTTGGGCGGAATTAGTTGCTATTCAACTAACCCAATACTAAGATGCAATCAAAATAAAATACTAAAAATGAAAATAAACCAATTTATACTAAGGTTGTGAGCAGTAATTGGAGAAAATGTGTTTACTTAGATTTCACTACTCCCTAGATATCTTTTACATGTTAATTACTTGTTATAATTGCATGGATGACGGATCGTATTCCTTAATACCATTCATGGGGTGGCACACACAACTCCCCAATTCTATGAGCTCTTATCTCCTCCTACACCATGCCCAGCACAACTATAGGGATTGTAAACAGTGGCTCATGCATTAAATACAACCAATAAAGACCTAGTGCGCGTTGGTTCATGTTTCTTAAGACGTTCAAGCATGTTACCAATTGGAGATCTGCCAGTTTTCTTAAGCCTAACATATAAATCATTCATCCAAGACAAGAATAAACAAGTAATCAACACATAATCAATATCTAGGTTTCATTAGATCTAAGCAAACACAAGATAGATCTAGCCTAGCATGATGGAATTAAGACAAGAACAAGATATAGACAACCAACACATAGACATATTGATTGAATTAGAAGAACAATTATCTTGATTAATCATGCAAGGTATCAAGGGGTTGGAACCCTTGAAAAACCTGTAAAGTTACACTAAAATCGTACTTAGGGTTTCTCCCAAAACTCCTCTCTTTAAATGTGAAAAACTAGAAAACTATATATAGGAAAAGGGGTCTGACGGCGTCAAGACCAATTAGGTGACGCCGTCACCTCGCCGCCAAAACAATCCTCGGACTGCCTAGATCTACATTTGACGCCGTCAAGAACAATTCATTTCCAGGCCGTCATGACTTTTACTCTTGACGCCCTACCTTCATGACGCCGTCAAAACTCTTCTGGATCGTCATGGAATTTTACTCTTGACGCCGTCAGGAAACTACTCTTGACGCCGTCATGCATTGTTCCCAGCATGGAAAATTAAGACTTTGGCGTTTTCTTCACTTTTATGCTCCAAAAACGTCTGAATTGCTTCCTTTTCCAGATTTCACTCCCAAAGTACCTAAAATCACAAAAGGAACGATTTAGGACAATATTTGATCAAATAAATTCGGATTCGGGCTTAAATGACCCCCTAAAAATGGATCATTTTTCGCCTCATCAGTATGTGAGGCGGTATTTGACCAATCTACCTATAAATATCCTGGTTTAAATGGTTAAACGGGTTAAGCTACAAAAAATGAGTATTTTTAAAATTACCAAATGGCATTAAACAAATGCCCACTGATTGACCCAACCCGACACCTGTTCATTATTTACCCATCTTACCTCAAGCTTGATTTGGCCTGTTACATATTCTGCACCTTCCCTTTTTTCCATCAGTAGTTTGTGTATAAAGAATCTATGTACCAGGTCCTTACATAAGAGGAAATACGTATGAGCCGTTTTTAATCGCTTTTGTGAAAACCCGGTAATTCTTGCTCATGTATATGTGTAAGGTACTTTTGATCTGGGAATTGTTCATCATGTATATTTGGAGCTTTTATTGGGTTTAATGATTGTGTTTTATGGAGTTGTTTGATGAGTAATAGCATCGGAGTCAGTTTGATATATGGTATTGGTGTGGAAAGTGCATTTTTTAGTTGGTGTTTTGCTGATAATGGCTGCGACCTGGTGTATGAGGAATGTTTTGGAAATGGTTTTTGCTTGAAGACTTCGAATGGGGTTTTGGTGAAAACGAATACTGGTCATATTTTGAAGCGCAAGAGTTTTAATTTTAGTCATTTTGTAGTTTTTTTATATGTAATAACTTTAGTTATTCTAGACCTTCATTATTTTTAGCGATGTTTCCGAAGCATGTTTTAGAAATGTCATGGTACATTAACTTCTATGGGGTTGTCCATATAAAGTTTATTTTGTAAAGTGTTGTTGATTAATATATTTGATTTGTGTCGTGCCGCAAACTCATTTGTAATATAACAACACTTAAATGGTCTATACTAAATCAATATCAATCTTCATACTTCAAGTTGCAATAACATATTTGATAGCAGATTGCCACTCCCTTGGCTTGCAGACAAAACCAGTATATACATACAAATACATTTATATGTTTAAAACTAACTACCAAACACACTTTTACTAAACCAAATTAAACAAAACGAAGATTAAAATACTTCATTAGCCAAAAGATCCGCAGCGAAGCGCGGGCTTACATCCTCGTTATGAAATAAAGGTTGCTATAGTCAAGGTGTTTTATATCAAATCTCAAGTTTGTGGGTTATATCCTGACTAACAACAATTTTTATTTTTCTGCTTGTTATATTTTTTTATTTCTATACCGTAGTACTTTGATTCTTTGACCATTACAACCAGATTTAGGTTTTCGAAAAATTCAAGATATTTTGACTCATAAGATCGTAACATGTAGAAATGGGATTTGATTGCTTTTTATATAAATCCGTTAACTATGTTTTATGGGTTCTCACTTTATCCACTTTATAATGTCAACTACACATGTTATCGGTTCTATCGGTTTGAATAGTATATACTTACTCTATAATAATACTTGCTCTATCATAAAAGAAATGTTCATTTGTTTTATTTTGTGATATCTCTAAATAAATATCAATTTCATATTTCAGAAAGTAAAAAATGAGTTTATTGGGTGGAAGTGATATTTGATTAGAGGAAAATGTAGTTATTTTGAGACGAAAGTAACATGCATGAATGTAGTACTTCATAGTTCATATGTCTCAAATGATAATTGTTACATCAACATAATGTTCACAAAAAAAGTTTCACACACATACGTGACAAATAAATACGGATAATGAAAAACAAGAAAAAAAATACATGAGTAGTATAATTTGATTGGTGCATCACAGTTGTCGTATTTGTGTGTTTGAAATGTTTATTGTGAACATTATTTGAATGTGCCATTTCTTGTCTCAAATTTGTCACATGATAAAAAAAAAAAAAAAAAAAAAAAAAAAAAAAAAAAAAAAAAAAAAAAACTTGTTTTAATTGGGATTGCATTAAAATAAAAGCAGTTTTAGTTTTAATTAAATAATAGAGTAATTTTTTGTAAATTATAAATTTTATTAGGATGGTAAAGTTACACAAATATAAGTGTTATTTTAGCAAAACATTTATACTATTTAAAAGTATTTACATCGTTTTCGTTAATTTTAATCTTGAAAACTTAAAAAATTATTTCAGTTACTAAAATACCTTTAATTAAAAATGATAACAACATCAACCAATAAGTTAAAATTTTAAATATTATTTAATCTTAAAATTTTTATTATTTTTTGTCTATAATAATTTTTTTTTTCAATGACTATATATTAAACACGTAAATTGCATCTAAGGGTCACATCAAAATACAAGTTCGCAAATACAAATATTTACCAATATATATCGTTGCTTTGTGCGAGTATTCATCGAAAAAATAAATAAAAAGGAAAGATGCATAATAAAAACGCTATTGATGGAGAATTATTTAATCGAAATTGAAGTAAATAACAAAATACGATTTGATATCGTCCGACAATAATTAGAACCAGGTTTTAAAACCAGATTGTGTGAGATGCAGCCTATCTTGACTTTGACAATCAAGTCAAAGAATCATACTTGTTGGTATGCAAACAAAGCTCATTTCAATTTTCAAACAGCACTAGTTAAAAAAAACGTCCAAGTTCAATGAACCCCACCACCATCACTCATCTTTACAACACAAATTTTGTTTTCTTCTATCATAGCTCGCGCGTAGAATTCACGCGCCTTTCCCCTGCCCTTCCAACTAACCCATCCGACACTTGTGCCCCTTAACTCTATAGGCCATTTTGTTGTGAGGTTTTATTTTTGGAGTTACATTTATATATTTGAACGGAAGATATTAGCTATAATTTTTTTTAGTTGATTGGCTAATTTTTGTATTATAAATGTGAGTTATTAATTCTTTTTGTGCAACTTGATTTTTTATGTGGTTTTTGATTCATTTCTTATGTATTTTTTGCGAAAGATTATAACTAATTAGTTACAAAAATTGTAGCTAAGCTATCCTTATATTCAAATACTGGTTTCATGTTGTTGCTAGTGTACTCTTTTGTGTTTTAAGCTTAACATATTATGTTATACATACAAATAAATAATATTGGACGTTTTGACAATGCAAAATATTGATTTGTATATATAACATATTTATCGAAAAAGTGGTGCTATCTTTGGCTCGTACAAAGTGATTTGTCGTACATCCTCATTATTTAATGTCAGATGATACATCTCAACCGTTAGTGATACTTGGAAAAAAATGATACTATGCACTCAGTAAACGTTGATGCATTTCATCAGGCGTTACGTGGCCTAATATTTAAGTCGAGCCGCTATCAAGTATTTATTTATGGGTCTAGATAATGGGTTTGATTTGATTGTATATTTTAGTAGGCTTTGGCCACTAATATTAATACGATATCAAAGATATTGTCAAATTTAAAAGCCTTTCACTTAAATGGTTGCAAATTAAAGTTTTGATTAAAACAAAGAGAATAGTTATTTTACATACAAAACTTTTCTTACCTACTAAATAACAAATCTCAGTTGTTGAGAAAAGGAAAAAAATATTAATTAATATTTAAATTAAAAACTCAACTACACTCACTTTTATAATTTAAATATATCATAAATCGTTTATCGTTAAGCAAAATAAATTATAATGTAACGACTAGTATTTAATTATCTTTTGATAGATATACATTTTTGAAAAATTAAAAAGTTAACTAAAAAAAGAATTAAAAAAAAAAAATGTTATATAGCAGAAGAGAGTAGAAAGTAAAGGCAAAGGCGCGTGGGGAAATGAAAGGAGTGGACGTGTGATAGGCACGTGACATGGCAAAATACAAAACGCACTCAGTTTTCCTTTTTCTTTTTAATTATTAGTATCAACCAACCCAACCAAACCAACCATTCGATTTTGATACGTATAGCTTTCTCTACTGCTGGTCCATAAAATTCCCAATCAAACCCAACCCTAGCTAACACACTCAGAAGCAGGTTTATTCCGATGGCTGCTGCATCGATCGGAGGAGGAGCTAGTCTGGTAAAAGATCCATTTCATCTGAAAAGCAGCAGCTGTTACTCGTCGTCTTCTTCATCACTTTTGTTGGATAAACGCATAACAATAAAACATCCTCTCTCTTCCCCGTCCATCAGAGCTGTTTCTACGGTATTATACATATTTCATAACCGTCTCACAAATCAATCAACCATCATTTTTTTTTCTTTAATTACTTTACTTTTTTCTGTTAACCAAATCTTGTCTGATTTACAATGTGCAGCACCTAGCCTTGGTTTATTTAGGGGTTGTTTGTTTTAGCTTATTTGGTGGCCTTATTGACATTTTAATAACCTCATTATTAATAGCTTATAAGCTCAAGTGGATCAACTTATAAGCTATTCATAACGAGCTTATTAAAATCTCAAAAGCCCAAGCTAAAACAAACAATTGGCATTTTCAAATGTATATGTATATACTACCTTTGTATTAGTTATTAGTTTCTCCTTATTTATCACTTTTTTTTTTCAGACATTTTTCTTACCTTTGTTTTTATCACCCCAAGTTTACAACCAACAGAGAAAAGAAATTTTTTTATTTATTTCAAGTTGACTGTATTCTTTACAAATAAATCCCCTGCATATGGTAGAATAAAAAGGATTATAAACTACAAAAACCTTTCCAGAATTTCATTTTATATCATAGATAATCGTAATAAACTTTACTCCTTTAACAGATTTGCAAAGGAATTTAGCTACAAAAGAGATTTTGTTTTAACACAACTACTTTACCTCTTTTACCCAATAACCGACCTCAGTGCCCAAATCAAGGTCACTTGAATCACACAATTTATTTCAGGTTACTTGTTTCTTATCGTATTTGAAACAGATCATTCTGCAATCTCCATGTGCATATATTAACTGAATATTATTATGTTACATGTAATTGCAGCCAGTGAGGCCTGAGACTGCAGTTGAGACCAAGCGTAGCAAGGTCGAGATATTCAAGGAACAAAGCAACTACATAAGATACCCTCTTAACGAGGAATTGTTAACTGATGCGCCTAACATAAATGAGGCTGCTACCCAACTCATCAAGTTCCATGGAAGCTACCAGCAATACAACAGAGACGAGAGAGGTGGCAAATCATACTCGTTTATGCTTCGTACAAAGAACCCGTCTGGAAAAGTTTCCAACCAACTTTACCTTGCAATGGACGATCTTGCGGATCAGTTTGGAATTGGAACCCTTCGGTTGACAACCCGACAGACGTTTCAGCTTCACGGTGTCATTAAGAAGGATCTCAAGACTGTGATGAGTACTATTATCAGAAACATGGGGTCTACACTCGGTGCATGTGGTGATCTCAACAGAAATGTTCTTGCTCCCGCTGCTCCATTTGTGAGGAAAGATTATCTTTTCGCACAACAAACAGCAGACAATATTGCTGCACTTTTGACTCCACAGTCTGGATTTTATTATGATATGTGGGTCGATGGGGAGCAGTTTATGACTGCTGAACCAGCTGAAGTCGTGAAAGCTCGTAATGATAACTCTCATGGAACTAATTTTCCAGATTCAGCCGAGCCTATTTATGGAACTCAGTTTTTGCCAAGGAAGTTTAAAGTTGCAGTTACTGTCCCCACGGATAATTCAGTTGATCTTTTCACTAATGACATCGGGGTTGTGGTTGTCTCTGATGAAAATGGAGAACCTCAGGGCTTCAATATATACGTAAGCCCATAAATACTTTTATTAATTGTCTGTTTTTTGGTTTGCATATAAAGCTCATATATTCTTTTACAGGTTGGTGGTGGAATGGGAAGAACGCATAGGATGGAAACCACTTTTCCACGACTAGCTGAACCCTTGGGTTATGTACCTAAAGAGGACATTTTGTATGCAGTCAAGGCTATTGTTGTTACACAAAGAGAAAATGGCAGAAGAGATGACAGGAGGTATAGTAGAATGAAGTATTTGATAGATTCATGGGGGATCGACAAGTTTAGGTCTGTTACTGAACAGTACTTTGGAAAGAAGTTTGAGCCTTGCCATGAGTTGCCTGAGTGGGAATTTAAAAGCCATCTGGGGTGGCATGAGCAGGTTTGTTCTGTCAATTCACCTCACAGAATATGGTTTGAAAGTAAACTTTTACTTAAATTTTGTGCTATTTATGAGTTGGTTACTTGAGGGTTTTTTTTTTTTTTTTTTTTGAATGGTGGCAGGGAGATGGTCGTTTATTTTGTGGGATCAATGTTAATAGTGGCCGAGTTCAGGGGAAATCAAAGACGACATTACGTGAAATTATTGAGAAGTATAACTTGAATGTGCGGATCACTCCAAACCAAAACATTGTCCTTTGTGATATCCGGCCCTCTTGGAAACGTCCAATCTCAGTAGCTCTAGCAAATGGTGACCTGCTGGTAAGATATTCGTTTCACATAAGTTGTCTTATGGATTACTCCGTATGTATATTTCGAATGGATGGCATAGGATATTTCTTGCAATTCCAAGCTTTGAAATTAGCGAAGAATATAGAATTAGACAAATGGTTTATGTATTCTGAATCTCTTATCTATCGAGTTGTAAGTTATTATTTTTAAATAGCGTGTCTAAGGTGGTGTCACTTTGCATTTCTACTTGTTTGCAATGAGACACAGCTTTGACATTCATGCTAATTGCTAAAATATGATGCTCTAATATGTTTCCTGCTAGAGTTTTCTTTGTCTCCAGCTTTTGCCAGTTAAATATATATTATCTCCTGAAATTTGGTATTAATACAAAGCTTGTTGCTTATGGCAGCCAACCACATTTTTGGGCACCACCTTAGGCACACTAGTTTAAAACTATAACAATTATTATTATCTCCTGAAATTTGGTATTAATTCAAAGTCTGTTACTTATGGCAGCCTACCACATATCTGGACCCCCTTAACATAACTGCGATGGCATGCCCTGCTCTGCCTCTCTGCCCTCTTGCTATAACTGAGGCCGAACGAGGAATTCCTGACCTTCTTAAGCGGGTTCGAGCTACATTTGAGAAGGTAATTTTCCCTGAGAAATGATATTTTTTTTATGTAAAAGACTTGATGATTATTGTACTCTTTAAAATGTGCATTTGACACTTTTTACTTAAGAAGCATGAATATTGTGATCTCAGGTTGGCCTCTCATATAACCAATCAATAGTAGTAAGAGTTACTGGTTGCCCTAACGGTTGTGCTCGTCCCTACATGGCTGAGCTTGGATTAGTTGGTGATGGTCCTAACAGCTATCAGGTACTTCAATCTTTTGTTACTATTTTGACTAGTTTCTAGTAGTTACCATATTTTGCTTATACTAATTGAAAATGGGATTTATCGTTTTATAGATCTGGCTCGGGGGAACACCCGCCCAAACTGTATTAGCAAGAACTTTCATGAACAAGGTTAAGATCCATGACCTTGAGAAAGTTTTCGAGCCTTTGTTTTACAACTGGCGATTGAAGAGGAAATCTAAAGAATCATTCGGCGACTTCACAAATCGCGTGGTTAGATGCCTATCTGAATTAGACTTGGAACAAATTTAGTTTTTTTATGTGGGTCATTTAAAAGTGGCGTTTGGACCCATTTACGTATGGGTTGAATTGGGTTGTTTGTTATCTTTAAGTGAAAGAGGAACTGGCCTGGGCCAAACGGGTTGAAAGTCGTCAAAAAGCTATTTCTAATGCACTCAACCTCTCAACTGATTTATTCAAAGATTTATGTTATTCTTGTAACATTGATTTTTTAAATCACAGCTAATGCTGCAGTAATTTATAAAACTATATCAGAAAGGGACAAGTTTTTATGTAGGTCTACTAAGAGGGTGCTTGGGATTGTTTATTCTAAAGCAGTTTGGATTGTTTCTGCATATTGGACAATTTGGGATAAGATAAGCAGTTATAAGTAAATCCAAACACTGAATTGATAAGCAGAATCATAAGTTGAAAAAATAAGCAATTTTAAAGACCCTCTAATTCAACCCGGCCCCTCTAGACCTGTACAAAAGTAATGGACTATTTCAAATGTGAATCTGTTTTCGTTGAATACCCAACCCGCCTCACCCTCCCCGGGCTGCCCATCTTGGTGTGTCTAGTCATATTGGAACAACCTTGGCTGATATTGTTTCATAACATTTTCTTCTATGTTATATTCAGGGATTTGAGAAACTTCAAGAATTCGTTGACAAGTGGAAGGGTGTACCAAAATCATCTTCCCGATACTATTTGAAGCTTTTTACTGACAAGGAAACATACGAAGCTGTAGATGAACTTGCAAGTTTGGAGAATAAGACTGCTCATCAACTGGCAATGGAGGTCATCCGTAACTTTGCTGCTTCCCAGCAAAATGGCAAAAGCCAGTAGTTATATCATCATGAATGTCGGTAACAACAACCAGAATAAGAGTATGCTTCACAAAGCTCTGTATTTTATACTCTAGTGTGTTTCAATTCAGCTGTTGATTCAAATTTGTTTCTCAATGTATGTCCTTTTTGAAGTTAGAACGTCTGTTTTGAGTTTTTTAAGCTTCTTTTTTCTCTGAGAGTAGTATTTGATTTGAAGTATGACCCATAAGAGGCTTAAAGAGAAGGATATTGATACCTCTTGGGTCTTACGGACATGGTTTTGCTCCTGTATTGATATGGTCGTGTAGTTCTGGTGTTCTATATCAATAAGTTTCCAGCTGTCTAAATCCTGTTTCATTTTCTTTGGTTTTCATCTGTCTTCTGTCACATAGGCTGCGTTTGTTAATTTGAATGTCATGCTTTTCAGAGATATAAAAACCTTGTATTGTATATCAACTGTCTCTAATTACAAGTTCCAGGCTTGTATAATAGAGATTGTGCTGTATGCAACTGCATTAAACTGTGACCTATGCAACAATGATCCCTGCCATAGTGAATTCTTGATCACCAACACTATTACCCATGTACCCACTATCTGCTTTGGCTTTGAAGCATGAATCTAAATGTTACCTAGAAATATTTTTTATTTTTTGAACGGCGATTAACAAAGTTACAATGAAAATTTGATACAATTAAACGGTGCAAGCCACGCTAGGGGAGTTGATCCATTCAAGCCAATTCAACTGGATGTTTTTACTTCTATGAGCACAACTGACATACACAAACAAAATATAGATGTTGATTATAGAACGGTGTGTGGATGATGAGTCAAAGATATTCAGAAACATAATATGGTCTTAAATGATTGCAAAATCATACATATTGATTTATATAGTTAAGACTTATCATTGGAGATTCAACATGTCCCTCATGGGGAGAATCTGTTGACTGTTCTTCAGAAGTACACGGAGGAATTACATTCACTTCGAGTTAATCATGATAGATATATCGACGAGACTTTTATCTAAAGATACCAGGGTATCTAATGGTCTAATGGAGTAGTGCTTCAAAGACAGAATTTTGAAGAGATTGCTATAAAGTTATATAAGTAGCTACCAAATAAACTATATTGCATCGTTGGTTATCCACTTCAAGGCCTTGGGTGCGGTGAGTGATTACTGCGTTGTGCACTAAATTGTATTAAAAACCTAGTGTCTCACCTGTATGCCTGACGTGATTTTTATTACTATGTGGCGGTCTTCCGATAAACCTAGTAGAAGACGAAAACCATTACTTGATACGCTAAAACGATCCATTTTGAAAACTACTTTGCAATATATTCTACCTGATGATCTTTTGTAGAGTTTCTACCTGACTTGGTAATCACTAATCATCAATCTTTATATAGTCATTTTCGTTTTCTTTCTTAATGGAGATTGTTTCGCACCATCATTTTTCGCTTTATGAGGAAACTTAAGTTGTTTTTGTCTTGTAAAACTAACCATTCATGAATAAGAATATGTAGTTCTGGAAAGATACAAAAAGTTGTAAAGTGAATTACTAACATTGTCATATTTAATGTATAAAACAGACAATGCAATTGTTCAGCAAATACAAACCTTAAGTACATATTATTTGCTTTTTACACAATAGCGAAAGAGCACAGATTTCTTATAGCGATACAAAGTAAAAGTTACATTTTAATTAGTTACGGCAAATGCGTGCAGTTGGCATAGTAACGCAGACAGGTCCATATTTCTTTTTGGCAGCTGCAGTCCCTCGCTTCGGCTCCTCTTCCTCTACTGCCAATGCAATTTTGGCAACAGAGGCTGCGGCAGCTGCAGCTACTGCAAACATCATCACCCGCCTCCCACTCTCTTCCTTTTTTTCAACTTTTGTCGCATTGGCCATCACAACCAACCCGCGACGGCTAGCAGTCGTTGAGGGTTGCTTGGTGGGTGCCAATGCGCCAAAGAATGAGGATGTCATTGTCATAGATGCCATTTGTAGTGTTATTAATTACTAGTAGTTGATAAGAAAATTGATATTTTTTGAACCCATATACAGTACTAGTACTTGTACTTTATGTTTCATTCTTCAAAGATGTGTTTTCTTATCCAAAATGTAAGGTTATGTCAAATGGGTTTCTGCCACGTGTTACTTGTTATCCATTCAGCAAAATTATTGATTGATTCACCAAAACTGTATTATGTTTCATTTTGACAAAATATTACTTCTATTTGATTCAAATTGAGTTAACTGATATATTTTCAATAACTATATAAATAGAAATAATTAACATTTTATTAGCTGTAAACAGTTTATTTCTCTCATAACTTGACCCGAAACCATCACTTATGTTACAGAAAATGTGATTATATTTGATGAACAAGGAATGTAAAAATGAGTAATGTAAACAAAAGAAGCAGCATAAAAGATAATCAAGGACGTAAGAAACATTGTTTTTAAGGAAAATTAACCTCCACTTGTCATAAAGACCTGAATCGAGTCACATTTATACAATGTTTATTTGTAGATAAAAATAAACCTTGTTGGTCTTTACTTGATTTTCTTTCACAAATTTATTTTGCTTACTTTGTGGTCCAAAGAAAATAGACATTTGTGTAACTTCTAATCAACGTCTATGTAGTAGCACATCTAAATTATCATATAATCTCCTTCGAAGCGGCTTATGGATAGTTGTGGTGATTCATGTTTTTTGAAGTGGTTATTTCCTATTGGTGATTTAGTGATTGTATGTTTCTAGTTTAGTAGCGCTATGTGGCATGTCACAAGCAGTTTAGTTGGTTGTTCAAGCGTTGCTTGTGGTTAATGTGGTACTTCTGCCACATTCTATTGTACTTATTTAGTTATGCGATTAATATATTTTACAAGGGTGAATCCTTTTTACCCAAAAATAATGACAACATTCATTCATTAATAAGTAAGTACACCTCATCTCAATATAGAAGTTGGGGTGTTACAATTTTCTTATTTAAACCTCAAGCTTTTGATCCATCCGTTCATATTAATGAATCCCATTCAGGCTTTGATTTGGATGCTAATAACTAGATGTTTATTATTCATGACATACTGGGAGATGATTTCACATGTTTGATGAGGCCCCAATAAAGTTCTTCTCGATTAAGCTGTCCACGGTTTCCTTGAGGCTCTGTTCAAGCGAGATGTAGTCGATGCCCAAGCTCTTTGCCTTTGCCTTGGACACTTGGTACGTCGGAACAAAAGGCTTGTCATCTGCACACCTGCACATCACCACCACAACCCAATTTGTCACTCTATAATTTTTTATTTTTTATTTTTTGCTCTAATCATTTACATTAAAAATCAGTTAAAAAGGGCCAAAATACAGACACAAAATTATCCATTACAGCCAAACCTGTGTCAAACAATTGATTCCTCCTATCCTATAAAAATTTCAACATTTGACATGACACTATTAAACAATACAAGCCAAAAACAAGTACTGGAACATATGCTCATGTTAAAAAATGATTAACAAATGATAATTTCCTGTCTTTTTCTCCCAAACATGTTTTTTTCTCAACTGTACTAGACCTCATTCAATATACCTATTCCAGAAAGATCTGCAGCAAATTGTGTAAGTGTTATATCCGTGCTTCATTTATAAGACATAACAACCAGGTCCTCAATCACGAGGATTGCTTAAAATGATGCTTTCATTATGTAAATATGCTCATTACCAGTTTCCACTTCAAAACTCGCTCTAAACGTCTACATTCACAAGTATACAAACTCACTGAAAATGGCCATGAAATGACTATACTATGCCGCTTCCCTTCTTAATAAATTATATTTTTATCTTCACTCGTATGACCGGTTAAAGATAAGACATAACCTCGGCTTGCCTATTCGTAAGTAAATGGGTCGAATCGCCACCTTTTCCTTATGTATACGGAACTACTCTATGAGTACGTAACATGTTACTTACAGCTTTAAGGGTGAGGGAAGAAGCTTACTTGTCTGGAAGTTTGAATGAAGGATAATGCTTGCGTAATATCTCAACTATTTCTGAATAATGAGCAACTCTTTCCACCAAAACATATCTCCCACTTGCTGAAGTAATTTCAAAAGCTTGGACATGCGCATTTGCAACATCCTTAACATTAACCCACCCAAAGCTAGCATTTGGATATGTTTGTGCCCCTGCAACACATCACCTTCTTACGTCACTAATATGATAGATAATGCATCCTCATACTTGGTATAACAAGGTTACATATTGCAAAGCAAAAATATTAGAGTATACCACATACGATCATAAAATAAAACTGAAATATACAATTATAGCATGTCAAGTACGATGACATTCACATACAAATTTTTTGTTCACCAATACTATGTTCAAACAGAGGCAAAACAATTGATAAATTTTTACATAAAGAAGAAGAAGGAATAAATTACGGAAATGGTTTTTAACATACAACAACGTAAATTTTTTTAGGAAAAATGTCATGGACCTTCATAAAAATGTCAAAACTAGAAGGGTCAAGATAACTGTACTCACAGCATGATTGTAAGCCCTTTTAGTAATGGCTTGTATTACTTATCAGGTATAAGAAATACAAGGATTCAAGCCCTGAAGTTAGGAAGCTAGAACGATAAGTTTTAATTTCGCTGCAACATCTATTATTCCTTTCAAAGTCATCTATTCGTTGAGAATTTGTCAACAGTTATATTCATTCAAAGTTCCCACCATAGAAATTACCAATTGCAAAATGATATTCATAAGCGATACTTATTGTTGACTCACAAACTTGGGGGTGGCAAAATGGGAGGGTTGGGTTATCAGTGATAACGAGTTTGGATCAAAGTGAGTACTTTTTATTACGGGTTGGTCAGACACGCAAACTCTTCTATTTTTTCTTTAGAAAATTAATTAAATAAATAATCAGATGAATACGATTACAAAACTATCGTGCTACAATAACAATCTTAACTTCTTTTAAGAAAGTGATTGTAAAAGCTTTATGAATTTTAAACACTACTTTTTAGATGACTTCCAAGTTCCAACCCATTTGACCCATTTCCTTTTTAGTTATATGTTTTATCTTAACATACCGGACCTGTGAGAGATATACCACAAATCAACCTTTTTGTATACAAACGGATCAAGATTGGCACCATTACAAAGTCTATAATTGCAGATTAAAACGAATTGTACGCACCGAATAGGTTTGCAATTGCTTCAGCACTAGTGTTAAGTGTCGGCTGTAATAGAGGACCGATCACCATAGCTGGGTTTATGGTAACTATCTCTAATCCTTTTTCTTTTGCAAATTTCCATGCAGCCTCCTCAGCCAAAGTTTTGGACAGCACGTACCACATCTGGTAATATGAACATGTGAAAAAACATATTATATATTAAGGCCAGAAAAGAAGAGCACATATCTTGTAGACAGTAACTTTTTAAGACAAGAAATAGGTGCTTAGCATGCATTGAAAGCAGACAGCTATAGGCTATTTAATTTTTATATGATCTAGTGTAATGTATATTAAGTATTTAACAAAAAGTATTGTCACGCACTCTAACAAATAAGCAATTTTCACACACATTGTTTCTAAGCCACTCATAAAATGTGAAAGCTTATGTAAAAAATTTCGCACTTTTAAACATGTCAGAATATGTTTACGTTTATAAGAGCGGAGAAATACAAATAATAAGATGTGCAGACCTTGTTTTCCTTGCAAATATCTGGATCAGAAAACCAAGTCTCATCAACAACAACTTCAGGAGTCCTAGGCCTGCCATTGTAAGTGACAGCTGCAACAGAGGATGTCACCACCACTCTTTTAACTGTTGATGCCTTTGAACATGAACCAAGCACATTTAGTGTTCCTTTCAATGCAGGATCAATCAATTCTGCCTGAAACCAAGAGTAAAGTATATGAGAATCAATTAAAAGGATATTACAGCGGACTAACAATGGAGGGATCATTTTTCTTGAGAATTGTTTACATAAGTTCGAAATTTGTATGCATGTCGTCAAGCGTAACAGGACAACTGTATCAGACTTAAATTGAAATGAAATTTCACATGCACGGTGTTCAGCTACTAAAATCTGTGTTTTTTTTCTTTTTTTTTTCCCAGTAGGGTTAATAACACAAACATGTTCCCACGACTTGTAAACAAGAAGGATTCTGTTGTGAACTCAAATTAGAAACAGATAAAGAGGTGCAGAGTGTCTTTCAAATGTAAAACCTATCCAGAAAGAAAAAAAAGTACAATACTACATAATAAGGAAGTCTTGAAAGAAAGAACTCAACAGATGGGATTCAAACATTCTGCAGTGTTCTTAACTGCTCTACTACTTGTTATTTCTACAAAGCGATAGTCAAAATTATCAACTACGAAGCAATAAATATGATTGGGGCATACATATCCAAAACATTAAACTTGTAAAAGGATAAATGTCAATCAAACATTAGTGAGCCTTTGATATTCATTTGAAGACTAGAAAATTTTAAAATTATGACACTGAATAACAGCATATAGAAGACAATAAGTTTACTTTTGGAATATGCACAACCATAATTAAATCAACCACAATCCTAAGACGACAAAGATGCAGATCACAAATAGCATAAGGAAGAGGCATATCCGAGGTAGAGCAAAGCCCCACATGTGGCTGCGCAATTTTTTTTCTCATTTATATAGTATATTGAAAAGATGCCTAACAGGCTCATGTTTCACCACAACTAAAGCAGCGAAGACAAAAACCTTTTCACACATTAAAGATTGGCGAAAATATGACTTGTCCTCAACTCACTGAATCCTATATTTCAAGCTTTTGTCTCAAAGGTGGCACGCACCGAAATTCATAGTTTATATGACAAACTCACTATGAGATTTATCATTCCTCCGTTAAGTTTTAGTACAGATGTTAACATTTTGGTATATATTTAACGAATTCTCACTCTATTGTGACAATTAGGAAGCACGATCTAGAAAAGCAGTACTACATAGTAGTAATAGTATCAGAAAAATAACCAACCTGCGGATCAGTAACTTTATGGTAAAAGGGAGAAGCTGTATGGAAAACACCTTCACAGCCTTCAACTGCAGCGTCAAAGGAGCCTTCTTCAAGCAGATTAGCCTTGAATAGATGTAGCCTTTCCTTAGCTCCATCAAGTTTGCGCAAGTGATCTGTTTTCTTAGGGTCATCTGAAAAAACCAACATCAATATAATTAAACAAAGAAAGATAACGTTTTAGCCATCAGTTGTATGTTTAACACAAATAACTAGTCCGTAAAAGCTATGTTGTCCAATAATGAAGGAAAACTTTATCAGGATGATATATTTATGCTATGAAATGATTATGTCCTTTTTCAGTGTTAAAAATTGCTAATGGCAGTAGAAATGCATTCCTTGCTAGTATGATCTTAGAATTAACCATTATCATGGTTTTGCAAACTGATGGTAAAACAAAAACAGCAGTTCAAACGTAAACACATATACAGAGTTAAAAGGCTAGGTAGTAATAAACCTTTTTTTAACTGTGACACGGGCATCACATTATTCTATAGTTACAACTTACAACTATTTTGGATCTTTCAGTCCTTTTACCCTCGGGTAGGGGTGTGGCCGTCTACATCCTACCTCCCACATACCCATCTCAGGCGGGGTTGGGAATAGTTGTTGTATCAAGAAAACTAGGATTGGGTATGTTTGGCGCAATGGGCTGAGTTGGGGCTGGGGCTTATATTATAAGCCGACAACTGTAGCTTATATTTTTATAAAGTTGTTTGGTGAATTGGTTAGAACCGAAGCTTATTAATGTAAAATCACATAAAATACATCAAATTAAATTCAGATATATTTCCGGCTTTTGCGTGATAATCATTATATTTTGAAGGGAATTTAAGTAATTTAACAAGCTATAAGCCCTCATAAGCCCCTTTCGATGGGCCTGGGCTTATGGAGGCTTATGACTTATATAAGCCTTCATAAGGCCCGTGTGACAAACAAAAGTTATTTTATAAGCCGACTTATTTTAAAAAGTTTAAGCCCCCTAGAAGCCTCTCTCAAACACAGCCATATGTGTAGAAAACTTTAAAAATAATTGAAGGTTAATACATATCAATGGGCGTATACTTTTAATAAGTTTAGTGTAAATAATATGAACTAAATGAATGACAATAAAATGTAAATTAAAGCAGGATAGCTAATTAATTTATGAATGGGTATATAATAAAAAGTAGAGTTGTAAATGAAAGAAAGAGATGGACTGACTAGGATCGCGAACGGAAGCTTTGACAGTGTAACCCCGCTGGAGTAAGAATTTGACGAGCCATGAAGCTATGTATCCTGAACCTCCTGTTACACAAACAGTCTTTCCTGCACCGCTAGCCATATTGATATTTCCCTTTCCTCTACAATACAAGTACAGTAGTAGTAGGTGTGTGTATATATAATGTGTGTTAATAATAACAAACAAGTGTTGAAAAGTCTTTTTAATATTCTCCTTGGCCGGCACAATTATGGTAATTGTGTGCATGGTCCTACTTACTTTTTTTCATTCAAACACGTCTTTCTTTTAATACTCACTCCGTCCCATAAAAACTGTCCAGTTTGACTTTTCAGAGTCAAACTGTTCAACTTTGACCGTAAATATTTTTTATGTGTTATATAATACTTGATGAAAAATTATACCAATGAAAAATACACTTAAAACTCAATATATTCATATATTTTACATCAAGTATTATATAATAACCACAAAAATAAATAAGGTCAAAGTTCAACCAGTTTGACTTTGAAAAGTCAAACTGGACAGTTTTTATGGGACGGAGGTAGTAGTATTTTTCGTTTTCCTTTTCACATACTAGCCGAGTACTTAGAGCCAGTGGCGAAGCTTGGATTTTGTAAGTGGGGGGTCGGGATCTAAATTTTTTTTTTTCTTAAGGCTATATTTCAGGTATACCGAAATTTTTGGGGGATCGAAACCGAATATACCGAAATTTTTCTACACGAAAACTATATATCCCCTACATCGCAAAAAAAATTTCAGGGGGGTCGGGCGCCCCCCCCCCCCCCCGGCCCCTATGAAGCTTCGCCCCTGCTTAGAGCATTGGGTCCGTGTTGGTGTCATGACAAAAAAATATTGCTCCGTCAATAAAAATCTCTACGGCACTAGAAATCTCACGACACTATATTTTGGCTGTAATCATTGGCACCAAAAAATGTGGTGCCGTCGTCCTTTTTTTTTTTTTTTTTCTAATAAAACCAACTTGAAGTGTTATATTATTTTCCGTATGAAATAAAAAGTACGTTGAAAATCATTTTCGTACCATGATTTTAATAAAACTAGCTCATATATAATTTTTTTTTATAAAACTAGCCCAATAGCCCACATATAATATATACTAGTTGGATACCCGCGCACAGCGGCGGCGATAAATATAGTTATATCATAATATAGTAAACGAATTGATAGCCCAACTTTTCCCGCAATTCTCTGCCCGCTTAATGAATTCGTTTCACAACACTCTGAATGCATATGTTAGTTGTATTTATTTGCTTGGGTTTTCCGTTGCTTTCCCGTGACATTTTATTCCCGCATATAGAAAGACTCTCGCAATCTCTTACCCGTCAAACACTCCCTCCAAAAGTATATGATTTTGTCAAATCAATATTGTATTGATTGAAATAAAGGTTAAAGTAGTAAAAATTTGAATTAATAAAAATAAACTCACTAAAAGTGTAAAAACTAAAAACTTAACAAAAAAATATATCAAAATGGATATTGAATTAAAAAGTACAAAATTTTAAAAAATATAGTGAAATTAGATCATAAAAAATATATATATATATATATATTTCAATTTGAAAATAAAGTTGAATTTTAAGTTGGGAAGTAACACATGTCATCTCATGATTGGAGCTTCTTATCTTAATTTTTTGTTAGGAGTTAGACTTGTAGTTAGTTGAGAAGTAACACATGTACCTCATACTTGGAGCTCCTTATTTTAATTTTTGGTTAGGAGTTAAGTTTGGAATTAGATGCATTATAGAGTAATATATATATATATATATATATATATATATATATATATATATATATATATATATATATATATATATATATATATATATATATATATATATATGGGAATATATTAGCTACAATTTATTGTAGCTAACTCCCTACAATATTGTGCTATATTCCGTGGGTCTCTGAGTCCATTTGTGGGTCCCTGATTTATTTTTGTGGGTCCTGAATCATTTCTTATATAATTTTAAAGAATGATTGTAGCTAGTTGGCTACAATAATTGTAGCCAACATATCATATATATATATATATATATATATATATATATATATATATATATATATATATATATATATATATAGGTGGGTTCTATTAAAAAACCCACTTTGGTAGAAAAGTGGAAAAAGTGTACAAATCTCACCCTCCTTTTCCCCCTCCTTTTTTTACCAACTCAAGGGACCTAATTGTAACTTCCTTTATTCTTTAAGGGTAAGTATTGTAAATTCATCCCTATTTGCTACTCTAACATATAAAATGATTAACTTTTTCATTTTTCTCTTTTTTCCTCTTCTTCATTTCTCTGGTTCTCTCCCGCTCCTCATTTTTTCCAATGATTATTGCTTCCAATCTCCACACAATCAACACAATAAACATGATCTCCTATCAGATTCACTTAATCATCTCGTTGTAACGTCATAAATTGCCGATCAAAGTAAGATTTTAAACCTTTTTCGATTATAATTTTGTTAGTTTTGTTATCAAAGATAAAAAATAAAGCTGATATACATGTTTGTTAGAGTTTATTTGTACCAATTATTTGTTTATTACGAGTTAGGGTTTTGTTTTATGAATTTTGATTCGGTAATCATCATGTTTGTTAATTGATGTATTGTTTTAAGTGTTTTTGTGACCTGATGCATTGTATAGATTAGTTATTTGAAACAATTTTGAGAAAAAAATGACATGGAATCATGTTTACAAAAACTGCACACCATGTGTTTGATAAAATGCCTAAATTAAATTTTATAACTGTGATGCACTGATTTTACACTCCGGGTGTGGAGTTTGAGTGCGAGGAGATGACAGATTCTGTAGGGAAAGGTGGATCTGACTTTGATCACGCTAAATACGTACAAACGAGGTACTACAATAATATTCCTAAAGCCCTCTTACAAGCCATCGGTTATGTTTTCTTTTACTTTTAGTTTGTGACTATTTGAAGCTTATTTATTTGTTTAACCTTGTATACTTGTTTCTAATTATTCAATACACCAGTTCCTTGCCTCAGTTTTTGTATAAATTACGGCTCTCCGACAATTATTTCGCTAAAAGATTAATGTAACATGATGGTTGCAAATAGTGGTTAGGTAATTAGTGGTTAGGTATTTGAAATTCTTAGTGCACTTTTATGTTCACTCGTTTGTGCAACTAGAATCCATAAGATGCAAGAAAACACCTTATTCATTTCAGTAATAGATGCAGGGTTTTGACAAACGCGCACACTTGATGCAATACACAATGACACTATATCATTGATAGAAAAAATAGTTATAGTATCTAAACTGACTTTGAGGTGCCATTTCTTAAGCAATGCTACAGAATAGGATTTTTTTTGCAATATAGTTCCACATGAACCTTAAATAGATATGAGAACTAATTAGAAAGTCTTGGATTGATTTTTCTATGCATCATCTTCTTTCATTCCTTTTTTTGTACCTTTACAAGTTGTGTTTATACGATGCAACATACTCTTACCAACAGTATTGATGTATCCTTTTTCACAGGCTAAGTTCAAGTATTTCTTGGGAGGAGTGATCTTGACAAATATCTAGATGCAGATGAGATATAGTTTTAGGTGCTTCATTGCATGCTGCAAATCTGAGTGATGGAATTAAATTGAATTGTAAGATTAGTATGATCGACAGCTTGTTATGATCGACGGTTCTATGTATGGACTCATGATGGATCAAGATGGTCCTGATATTGTAAAAGATGCGAGCACCTTACAGTTACTTGTGCCACCATTGAAGAAAGTTACCTATCAAAGTAAATAATAATTAAGAGTTATAGTCTTTGTACTCCTTGATAACTAGGTAGAGCTTATTTTGCTTTATGTCTGAAATTCATTTACTTGTCTAAAGTGCCTAAAAAAGATGCACTAAAGTGCATCAAACAGATGCACCAAAGTTTTAACTGAAAATGAACACAACCATAATGGAAAGGATAAAAAAAATTGTTGAATGTAATGGATGTGTTATATTCAAGTAACTATGTATGGATGTGTTATTAGTGTGGGAAGACAAAAATACATGAGGTGCCTGTGAACGTTACATTCGAGCAGTTGTTGAAGGCATGCTCAGATGGGTTACATGTAATTAATGAAAAGCCTAAAGTCAAGATAAAGGGTAAACGAGAGAATAAAAATAGCTATGTAAGATTGGCAAGTTACTGTTATTTTCTTTTCAAATTATTTTTACTATAAAGTTGTAATGGTCGAATATGGTTATCTTTTCAGGACAATGGATATCAGTACCAAAAAGCCGGTTGGTGGATTTAGAGAAATCATTCAGGCTCCTAAAAAGGTTAAATATGTTATAATTGTCATTATATGTTTGAACAACTTCATTTGCAGCTTAGATTTTGATTTGTCACCTATAGATTTTTCATGCTAGTTTCTTAAGGCATACCATTAATTTGAACCTGTATCTCATATTTCGTAGGTTACACCAACTGACCAAACGGATGCACTAAAGTGCCTGTAACAGATGCACTAAAGTTCATCAAACATATGCAGTAAAGTTGCGTCATATTTTATCATGTTTCCATTTTGTGTGTAATTGCCATATTTACATATGTTTGGATAGTTGAGCTTGTAATACTTATAATTGTTTAAAACCAATGTTTGTTTAAGGTTTTATGTAATAAAGACATGCATGTTTTTCTAGCCATGAGGAGGCTAAGATTTGTTTTAATTTACATGGTTACATTTTAAGTATGTCGTCTTGTTGGTTTTCGTTTTTTAGTCCGTTCTTTAGTTCAGTTAGAATCGTAATTAATTTTTACACAAAATGATGCACTTAATATAAACAAAACAGATGCACCAAATGAGCATCATAGATATAAAACAACGCGCATCATAGTTATATTAACATGATGCATTTGTTTTCTATAATATTGATGTGTCATCTTGTTTTGATATCACTATTTTTTTTTCTTACCATGATGTAGTTTGATGAGTGCTCAAACACTCATCATTTTTGGTATAATCTGAACTGCAAAACATACAAAAACACTTAGAAATGCATCAAAATACTGAAAATATTTAAAAATTGTGTTTTATATGTTTTAGATGCAAAATGAGCAAAAACAGATGAAAAACGTATAAAGTTTGCAAAATTGACAGTTTCAGTCCCCCAACTTTCATAAAATTACAAAACTAGTCCCTGAAAGTTTAAAACGAAAGAAAAGTCAACCCAAGGCATTTAAAAGTCAAATACTATTAAAAACGATCCTTGGGTGAAAAGTTTGAGGAAAATGCAATTTTGGTCCCTGCAGTTTGGATTTTGACAGTTTTAGTCCCCGGGATATTCAAATTTGGAAAATATTCAATAAAGGTCCTTGTGGAATTAAAACATGGCAGGAATAGTCCTTTGAATCAACTTTGGAAATGTGGCAGATTTGGTCCTCCAAAATTCAGAAAATACAAATTGGTCCTTGGGCTTAATAATACTACAAACTTGATGGACCCTTTGTTAATAAAACCAAAGCCTGATCCAAATAACAAACAATCCTAAGCCCACCCTGATCCACTAATCCACCTTGGCCCAAGTTACCCTCAAAGCCCACCCACACTTATAAACTCACCCCGTTAATAATATTACTCCCACCTCCGGTCAACCATTTGACCCTCCCAACTTTGACCACCCATCCACATCACCTCCTCCTTCCACCTCAGCCTGCTACCAGCCAACCCCCCTCATCATCACCCCCTATTCTCCCCTGCAACACTCAAAACCCACCCCTTGCACTCCAAACCAAAAGCAAAACTCCAAAAAATACACTGCTGGCCTCAATAATCAAAGAAGCAGACAAAAGGGAGTTTGGCGCCAAGAAATTTAAACGGCTAAGATTAACTATAACAATCCAATGATCACAATTGGTGCTGGGAAAAGACAAAGGAGTGCCCAAGAACCCTAATTTGGGGATATAAAAGCTAAAGAGATGCAGCTGAGAAAGAGAGTAGAATTTAGTTTAATTTTAGTGTATTTCAAATAAAATGTAACTTTTTAATTTTCAGTAAACTCTTATGTTGTAATGTGATCTCTTTTGAATAAAGTAAATTTTCAGTTCAAAGGTTTAAGTTTTAGTACAAGTTTAAATTTCATCAAAAATAGAAAAAATAAAGGAAAATAGAAGAAAATCAGTGAAACATAAAAAAGAAACAAGGATGCAATTTGGGTACTGAATTCCATGGTATTAGTTCCTCTAGGGAGGTTTTAGGATATAAATTTGGTTTCTGGTTCATGTTTCTGAGCATTGGAAAATTTGTAAGCCATTCTCCATTTTAGTGCATAAATCTGTCATTCCTTTTATTGTTGTTATTTATTGTTATTTCTGCTTAAGTACTGTCTACTCAGTGTTAGTTTAATATAATTTTATGGTTTCATGTGTTGATATTGTCAACTGCCTTGAAATTCTCTCTAAACTGAGCTTTAAGGGGTGTTTGGTTTAGTTGAATGCTATGGTGTGTTGTTGCTGTTTTGCCTTGATTCTTTTCTCATTAGCTTGCATTAAGTTTGGTTAGGGTTTAGGAGCTATCAAACTGGCATTCTAAACACAGAAAGTCAAAATTGCTTTTGAAATCTCTTCACAGTTAAATGATGGAAATTTTGTTTTGCATAATCATAGCAATAGTTGCATTTCTAGTTTAGATAGCTTAAATCATACCTATATTAGCTTAATACTACATTAGTAATCATTTAGGACCTGTCTAAATTCAATTTAGTCAATTTCAGTTCATGCTCATGAAAAGTCAAAAGTATTTACTGTCAAATTGGACGAAAACTCCAAGCTGTGCACAGGGTTCAATTGGGATAGGAAATAGAAGGTTGTTGTTGTTTCAAGTTATTTGGTAGCTGGGTAATCTTTTTCAAAAAGAAAATTTAAGATTGGATCTCAGGTGCTTATTGAAAAGCCCTTCCAAAGTTGTCTGTTTGACCCATCAAATGCCCTGCACCCAGCCTAACCCCCCACTGACCCATTTTAAGTTCATCATATCTTGGTCATTTACTGAGCATTTGGCTTGATTTTTGTTTATTTTTGAAGTTAGTAGTATTGAGTGGTTGTCTTTAGTTCTTGTTTGCACTGTTACAACTTATTAATGTGCTTATTTTTAATCTCCCATTTGCCTCACCCAACTTAGTCCTCTGATTAGTCAGTGTTGATTGTGGGTGTTTCACAAGCTCATGTTGAGCTTGTTTCTCAAGCTTTTCCTGAACTTTGGATCTTTTTGGAAAGTTAGCAGTACCAACTTCCTATTTCCTAGCTTAGATTGCCCTTTTGAGCTTATTTGCTAGGCTTATTTAAGCCTGCTATTATCCCTTGGGGCTGTTGTTCTGAGTGGTACTCGGGGTAATAAGCTCAGTTTCCATTAGCTTGTTTCTTGTTTTTAAATCTACCTTAGCCAGTGATTTTTAGTTTATCAGAAAGCTTAATGTGTAAACTTGTTATGCTTTGGCTTTTGTTTCATTATAGTGCTTAATTGATTGCTTATCTTGCCCTCCAATTTGATCCACCCAGCTCACAACACTGCTTCATCAGTGTTTGTTAGCCAAGGTTCATAAGCCTCTTATAAGCTCTCCAGTGGGATCCATTGTGTGAGACTTGGCTTTTTGAAAAGCCTACCACCCCAACTTGCTACCTCAGTCCTTGTTTTGGGCTTATCAGCTTATTCCATAAGCTTATTTTACCCTTAAAGTTGACTGCAGGGCAGCTTGACTGGGCAGCTTTTGAAGTGCTTATTTTGAGCTTGGGGCTTATTCAGTAGTTCTCTATTGTTGTTTTGTGCTTATTTCATTCCACTTATCTGTATTGCACCTAAATTTACATCAGTGGACCCCACACTTACTTATTTGAGCTTATTTCCTTGTGTGGTCAAAGAAAGTCAAACTGTTGGCTTATTTGAGAGCACAGGGCTTATTTTTTAGCTTAAGCAAAAGTTCCTTCACAAAAGTCTCTTATTTTGAGTAGTTTAACAGGTTTGTAAAAGAAAAATTGGAAAAAGATAAAAATTAAGAAAGTGATAGCTTCTATTTAAGCCATTTTGGCTTATTTTCTGCTTATTTATAAGCACTTTTCATTTTTAAATTTTTCTTAGGCTTCTTATTAGTTAAAATAATTTTAGGAATTTTTTCAGATTTTTCCTTGTTCATTTAGTATTTTTTTTATAATTAATTTTAGTTTAAATTAATTAAATAATTAGTTTTAATTAATAATTAATAATTAAAAAGTAGAAAAAATAGGTTTTCTGTTTTAAAATTAGTTTTATAATATTTTAGATTTTTCCAAATTTAATTTTCATATTTTTAGTATATTTTCATAATTAGTTATAATTTAGTGTAATTTAAATAATTAAAAGTAAATTAGAAAATAGTATTTAATTAATAATAATTAATTAAATAGTGTAAAAATTATTTTTCTTTTCCTAAAAATTTTCTTTTATCATTAGGATTGTAAAAATGTAATTTTCATATCCGTAGGTATTTTATTTTACAAAACTCGCGTTTTATTTCGTACGCCAACGTAACTTTAATTCAAACGAACGCGTTTTTAGGTTTAGCTCGCGTTTTTAGTGTATCTGATCATCAGTAAATTTTAATATAATATTTCTAAGTTATTTTCATTCCTCATCCCGTAGTGTAATCCTTCACAACCTCTTTCTGTCCAAATTCACCCGATCACAAACCCGTTTTAAATACAATCCACACCTCGTCGGGACTTAACGACCCGGGGAAGCCACTATACTTCAACGGAGCATTGACTCTAGGCTGTTTGACCTTGTTGACCATTACCTGGTCAGTTTAGGTTGACCGTTTGGAGCCAATCATAGTTATTATTTGTAATCATGATGAACCTATTCTTTTAAATGTGCCGCACTTAGGTTTATCTCTTATTAAAGAATGAGAGAAACCAAAAATATAAAAAATATATATCAACTAAATGTTTTTCAAAAACACCAAAAATATCCATCTTTACCCTCCTACATTTTTTATTCTTCATCCCTTTACCCTCTATCCTTTTGATTCTCACTTCTTCCACTTGTCCCGTAATTGATTCTAATGGCATCTCTCGATGACGATTTCTTTGAACAATGGGCCTTTGAGAGCAAAATTAAAAAACTTATGGCCTTGTCAAAAATATCGAGATGTCGTAGTGATTATGGTGGACCTTCGATCCCTATTCCCTATCCTGTGAGGGAAATGGAACAAGAAACCGAGGTGACAAAGGACCCTATACTTCCCTCTGACGATGGAAGTGCTAAATACGTCCAACCTACGGTTGCCCAAAAATCTAAGCTCACAATTGCTCCTAAACCGTCAAGAATTGATCCTAACCTTTCACGGTTTACGGTTAAAAGTTTGTCGAGCAAACGTACTGAGCTTAGGGCAGTGACTGAAAAGAACGACTTGCCCAATCTTCACGTTCATCAAGAACCAAAACCCAAGACCATAACGGAAGTGGTGGAAATTGCTAGCTCTAAGAGCACACCACTTGTCCCACCTCCGGATTTTATTCCTTGTGTTGGTTGTGGTGAGCCACTTTTGGTTTACCATGTCGTTGGTGTACATGTGTACAATGTGGTAATGATATTCGAGACGGAAGTTGTTTGTTTTGTTGTTCGAGGAATTCATTTGCTTATGATCCTAATCAGAACTCATTCAACGACTCTTCAAATTTTTCTAATTACCCATCACATTCATACGAGCAAGAATCATATTATCCAAACCACAATGATTGTTCGTATCAAAATACACCAAACTTTTCATGTGAATATTGTGGAAGTCCTCACCAAGGTTTTGATTGTCAAAATAATCAAAATTTCAATCAAAACCTTGGTTACGACCAATATCCATACAATTCACCAAACCAGACTCAACAGTTTAACTGTTGTGACTTGTGAGTACTGTGGTGGCCCACACTACAGTTTTGATTGTCAATCGGGCAACACGCTTGTCTATGAGCGGTTTCCTGATAACAATTATGACTCTAGCACATACGACCCACAGCCACATCAGTCTTACTGTTGTGAATATTGTGGAGGTCCTCACTTTAGCTCGGTTTGTCAAACAAGGAATCCCTTTCCTTGTAACAATTACGACTATTCGTTTCAAGAACCACCTCCACAGCACCAAATGATTCACACAACTCCTTCTGTTACTGACATTATAATAGAGGCTCTTGAGATATTGAAAGAACTTAAGGAGTTGGGTACCACAACACTTCATAATGCACCCAGTGTTTCTTGTGTGAATTGTGGGGGTCCTCATGATGATTACCAATGTCAACCTTCTGGTTTTGACAAATCCCCACCCCCGCAATTTTCATTTACTCTAAATTCACATGAGAAATACATGGCTGAAATATTGACAGAAGAACAGGTTGCTAAAATTGATTCCATAAATGATTTTGAAAAAGCTGTGAGGGAATCATATGCAAAAGAAAAAGCAGCCAAATCTAGCTCTTTGTTCCGTTTTATTCCTGATGACAGTGATGATGAGGATACACTTGAAATCCTTCAATTATATAAAGAGCCGTCAAGTTCATCAGTGGATATCCCAGCAGTTGAGATTCCATCTCAGCCTGCTGTTATCACACCCGAAGTTCACACTCACTCTCTGATCATGGGGGATGAGCATCTTGACACTGTTCCTAATAAGGAATCGGACGAATTAATAAAGTCTAGTGTTGAGATCCTTGTCCCAATCCCGAGAGAGTCACAGGGGACTTTTGACTATATGTGTGATATTCCTCCTCGTCTATTCTTCCCATATAATCATGATGAGATGTTCTCCGATTCTACTGATGATAATTCGTTATCTTGTGGAGACATCAGTTATATGGAAGAGTTACCTTCTAAGCTAGTTAGCTTAGAAGAAGAGAATGATGAGATTGACACTGAACTCAAGGATGAAGCACTTCGTGTAACATTATTGAATGTCGATCTCCTCATTTCTAAAATCGAGGCTTTCAAAATGAAACCTATTTCATCTCCTATCCCCATAAAGGATAGTGACATTGTCTCCGATGATCCTATTCCGGAGTTTGAAGCCTTTACCTTTGATCATATGGGAGAGAAGATTAGTGGCAGTACCACTTCTCATTCTCATAATTCTCTCCCCATATATGATTCATTTACATTTGAGGAGTTCTCCTGTGAACTCACTCATATCATATCTCCACCGGAGTATGATAACTTTCACTTTGATCTAGACAAAGTTAATCTTTGTTTTCCAGAGGGAAATATTCTCAACCCTGAGAATTTGATTGATATCAAAATCCCAACCTCCCACCCATAATATGTCTAGATCATACGAGCTTTACTGATGAGATTCATGATACACCAATCATGAATTCTCTTTCTGATGATGATGAATCAATCTTGATTGTCATCAAGATCTTTCTTCCTTTCTTCACCTACATGGTGACTTCTCCTGTTCTTCATTCCTTCGGGAATAAAGACACTATCTTTGATCCCGGCATTTTCATGTATCATTATCTTGAGCCGGTATTATATCTCATCGGTGTGGAACTTTCACGTGCTTCAAATGTTTGTCTAAACATCTTGAATGAAAGTCCGATTGAGATTGTTTCTTCCACATCATGCTTCCCCAAGGACAAATGAATTCGGGGTCGAGTCTTATAGGGTTTTCACCCTAAGTGTGGGGGAGTCCCCCATGCTATGGTTACAAAAGAAGTGAAAAAAACAAAATGGTGTTTTCCACGCTTAGCTTGTAATGTTGCCCTTTTACGTTCAAAATGTCGGCATAATAGCCGGGATTTTGAATATTGAGGACAATATTCATGCTAAGTGTGGGGGGTATTCGCTATGCTAGCGAATTTTATCACATTTTACTATATAATACCCCTGTTTTTAGCCAAAAATTCAAAAAAATTTCACTGGTGCTTCAAAATTTTTTTGTGGTAATCAGTCCGCCTTGTCTAACCGACAAAAGGGATTGGCTGGTCCAGGAGCAAACGGCTCTTGGTAAAGACATCTCAAATCCGTTTATGGCTTGCAATTTGCCCAAAATTGTATGGTTCCTCAACTCCCCATATCCCATTAAGCGAATGAGTTGGCTAGCCCGCAAGATTATGGCTTGTGGTAAAGGCCGTGGAAAATCCATAATTGGTAATCAGCTCACCAAGATGTTGACTATTCCATCAAGAGCTGGCTAGTCCAGAAGCAAACGGCTTTTGGTAAAGACTACTCAAATCCGTTGACAGCTGGTGGTTTGCTCAAAATCACACGGTTATCAGGTGTGCCACAGTTCTTACACCTGGCTACTCCAGAAGTGATAGCTTTTGGTAAAGAGTTTAAAATGCATCAAGTTTTCAAAACAGTATTGCTAGGGACTAGCAATAGTTTAGTGTGAGGGATTGATGAGTGCTCAAACACTCATCATTTTTTGTCTAATCTGAACTGCAAAACATACAAAAACACTCAGAAATGCATCAAAATACTGAAAATATTTCAAAATTGTGTTTTATATGTTTTAGATACAAAATGAGCAAAAACAAATGAAAAACGTATAAAGTTTGCAAAATTGACAGTTTCAGTCCCCCAACTTTCATAAAATTACAAAACTAGTCCCTGAAAGTTTAAAACGAAAGAAAAGTCAACCCAAGGCATTTAAAAGTCAAATACTATTAAAAACGATCCTTGGGTGAAAAGTTTGAGGAAAATGCAATTTTGGTCCCTGCAGTTTGGATTTTGACAGTTTTAGTCCCCGGGATATTCAAATTTGGAAAATATTCAATAAAGGTCCTTTTGGAATTAAAACATGGCAGGAATAGTCCTTTGAATCAACTTTAGAAATGTGGCAGATTTGGTCCTCCAAAATTCAGAAAATACAAATTGGTCCTTGGGCTTAATAATACTACAAACTAGATGGACCCTTTGTTAATAAAACCAAAGCCTGATCCAAATAACAAACAATCCTAAGCCCACCCTGATCCACTAATCCACCTTGGCCCAAGTTACCCTCAAAGCCCACCCACACTTATAAACTCACCCCGTTAATAATATTACTCCCACCTCCGGTCAACCATTTGACCCTCCCAACTTTGACCACCCATCCACATCACCTCCTCCTTCCACCTCAGCCTGCTACCAGCCAACCCCCCTCATCATCACCCCCTATTCTCCCCTGCAACACTCAAAACCCACCCCTTGCACTCCAAACCAAAAGCAAAACTCCAAAAAATACACTGATGGCCTCAATAATCAAAGAAGCAGACAAAAGGGAGTTTGGCGCCAAGAAATTTAAACGGCTAAGATTAACTATAACAATCCAATGGTCACAATTGGTGCTGGGAAAAGACAAAGGAGTGCCCAAGAACCCTAATTTGGGGATATAAAAGCTAAAGGGATGCAGCTGAGAAAGAGAGTAGAATTTAGTTTAATTTTAGTGTATTTCAAATAAAATGTAACTTTTTAATTTTCAGTAAACTCTTATGTTGTAATGTGATCTCTTTTGAATAAAGTAAATTTTCAATTCAAAGGTTTAAGTTTTAGTACAAGTTTAAATTTCATCAAAAATAGAAAAAATAAAGGAAAATAGAAGAAAATCAGTGAAACATAAAAAAGAAACAAGGATGCAATTTGGGTACTGAATTCCATGGTATTAGTTCCTCTAGGGAGGTTTTAGGATATAAATTTGGTTTCTGGTTCATGTTTCTGAGCATTGGAAAATTTGTAAGCCATTCTCCATTTTAGTGCATAAATCTGTCATTCCTTTTATTGTTGTTATTTATTGTTATTTCTGCTTAAGTACTGTCTACTCAGTGTTAGTTTAATATAATTTTATGGTTTCATGTGTTGATATTGTCAACTGCCTTGAAATTCTCTCTAAACTGAGCTTTAAGGGGTGTTTGGTTTAGTTGAATGCTATGGTGTGTTGTTGCTGTTTTGCCTTGATTCTTTTCTCATTAGCTTGCATTAAGTTTGGTTAGGGTTTAGGAGCTATCAAACTGGCATTCTAAACACAGAAAGTCAAAATTGCTTTTGAAATCTCTTCACAGTTAAATGATGGAAATTTTGTTTTGCATAATCATAGCAATAGTTGCATTTCTAGTTTAGATAGCTTAAATCATACCTATATTAGCTTAATACTACATTAGTAATCATTTAGGACCTGTCTAAATTCAATTTCAGTTCATGCTCATGAAAAGTCAAAAGTATTTACTGTCAAATTGGACGAAAACTCCAAGCTGTGCACAGGGTTCAATTGGGATAGGAAATAGAAGGTTGTTGTTGTTTCAAGTTATTTGGTAGCTGGGTAATCTTTTTCAAAAAGAAAATTTAAGATTGGATCTCAGGTGCTTATTGAAAAGCCCTTCCAAAGTTGTCTGTTTGACCCATCAAATGCCCTGCACCCAGCCTAACCCCCCACTGACCCATTTTAAGTTCATCATATCTTGGTCATTTACTGAGCATTTGGCTTGATTTTTGTTTATTTTTGAAGTTAGTAGTATTGAGTGGTTGTCTTTAGTTCTTGTTTGCACTGTTACAACTTATTAATGTGCTTATTTTTAATCTCCCATTTGCCTCACCCAACTTAGTCCTCTGATTAGTCAGTGTTGATTGTGGGTGTTTCACAAGCTCATGTTGAGCTTGTTTCTCAAGCTTTTCCTGAACTTTGGATCTTTTTGGAAAGTTAGCAGTACCAACTTCCTATTTCCTAGCTTAGATTGCCCTTTTGAGCTTATTTGCTAGGCTTATTTAAGCCTGCTATTATCCCTTGGGGCTGTTGTTCTGAGTGGTACTCGGGGTAATAAGCTCAGTTTCCATTAGCTTGTTTCTTGTTTTTAAATCTACCTTAGCCAGTGATTTTTAGTTTATCAGAAAGCTTAATGTGTAAACTTGTTATGCTTTGGCTTTTGTTTCATTATAGTGCTTAATTGATTGCTTATCTTGCCCTCCAATTTGATCCACCCAGCTCACAACACTGCTTCATCAGTGTTTGTTAGCCAAGGTTCATAAGCCTCTTATAAGCTCTCCAGTGGGATCCATTGTGTGAGACTTGGCTTTTTGAAAAGCCTACCACCCCAACTTGCTACCTCAGTCCTTGTTTTGGGCTTATCAGCTTATTCCATAAGCTTATTTTACCCTTAAAGTTGACTGCAGGGCAGCTTGACTGGGCAACTTTTGAAGTGCTTATTTTGAGCTTGGGGCTTATTCAGTAGTTCTCTATTGTTGTTTTGTGCTTATTTCATTCCACTTATCTGTATTGCACCTAAATTTACATCAGTGGACCCCACACTTACTTATTTGAGCTTATTTCCTTGTGTGGTCAAAGAAAGTCAAACTGTTGGCTTATTTGAGAGCACAGGGCTTATTTTTTAGCTTAAGCAAAAGTTCCTTCACAAAAGTCTCTTATTTTGAGTAGTTTAACAGGTTTGTAAAAGAAAAATTGGAAAAAGATAAAAATTAAGAAAGTGATAGCTTCTATTTAAGCCATTTTGGCTTATTTTCTGCTTATTTATAAGCACTTTTCATTTTTAAATTTTTCTTAGGCTTCTTATTAGTTAAAATAATTTTAGGAATTTTTTCAGATTTTTCCTTGTTCATTTAGTATTTTTTATAATTAATTTTAGTTTAAATTAATTAAATAATTAGTTTTAATTAATAATTAATAATTAAAAAGTAGAAAAAATAGGTTTTCTGTTTTAAAATTAGTTTTATAATATTTTAGATTTTTCCAAATTTAATTTTCATATTTTTAGTATATTTTCATAATTAGTTATAATTTAGTGTAATTTAAATAATTAAAAGTAAATTAGAAAATAGTATTTAATTAATAATAATTAATTAAATAGTGTAAAAAATATTTTTCTTTTCCTAAATTTTTTTTTATCATTAGGATTGTAAAAATGTAATTTTCATATCCGTAGGTATTTTATTTTACAAAACTCGCGTTTTATTTCGTACGCCAACGTAACTTTAATTCAAACGAACGCGTTTTTAGGTTTAGCTCACGTTTTTAGTGTATCTGATCATCAGTAAATGTTAATATAATATTTCTAAGTTATTTTCATTCCTCATCCCGTAGTGTAATCCTTCACAACCTCTTTCTGTCCAAATTCACCCGATCACAAACCCGTTTTAAATACAATCCACACATCGTCGGGACTTAACGACCCGGGGAAGCCACTATACTTCAACAGAGCATTGACTCTAGGTTGTTTGACCTTGTTGACCATTACCTGGTCAGTTTAGGTTGACCGTTTGGAGCCAATCATAGTTATTATTTGTAATCATGATGAACCTATTCTTTTAAATGTGCCGCACTTAGGTTTATCTCTTATTAAAGAATGAGAGAAACCAAAAATATAAAAAATATATATCAACTAAAAGTAATGTATCATAGTTATAAACTATGAAGTACCAAAATTAAAAATATAAATTTATTGTGCTACACGAATACACTTTTGTAATTTATTACACTGTACATAATCAAATAGATGGAATGCAAAGCTGTAGAAGCCAGAAAAAAACTTTGTACAATATTTATTTACATTTCTACATACACAATTATTTCTTGATGATACAAACACAACGTATGACTATATGAAAAAAATGATGAGTTCTAATTGTGAATACCTAAAAGTATTGAAATTGTTTATGCTTTTATGATACTAATGGATGCACTAAGTAATTCAAACAGATGCACTAAAGTGCCTCAAACTGATGCACTAAAGCGCCTCAAAAGTATGCACTAAAGTTCTAGCTTAGAATGAACAAAACCACTAATGCAAAGGATAAACAAAATATAATTGCTGAATGTAATGGATATACAGGGCTAAAGCTGTATATTTTTTCTGAAAAATTCTTGTGCGGTTGGGAGTACAAAAAATGACACAACTACACATTTTTGAAATTTATTACACTGTACACAATCAACTAGATGGAGTTCAAAGCTGAAGAAACCAAAAACAAACTTTGTACAATATTTATTAACATTTATGCATACACAATTAACAACCCATAATCCAAGTGTCTTCCTGCATCACTTTTTTAAGGGCGAAGAAAACTCAAAATAAGAACGTCAACTATGAATTCTTGGTTCCCATGTGCGTGCCAGTATCACTTTTTTTCTTGAATTCATATTAACAGCCCATAATCCAGTTTTCTTCCTGCATTGCAACTATAAACGGATGCATTAAAGTACGTCTAACTGATGCACTAAAGTACTACATTTTATTATAAAAAACAAAAATCAAACAAATATAATTCTAACAACAAATGTCTCTAAAAGAGTTGGTTTTACTACTTGGGGAATGTATCTTCTGGCTTGGACTGGTTCAAACAAGTCACTTGGAATCGCTTTAACTGGTCGGATGCTTGTTCTTGAAAGTATTAATCCTCGTTTTGTAATATATATGTAGATTCACTAAGATGTCTTAATTCAATAATTAAATAGTCCTATAACCTAACACAGCAACTGATGCACTAACACAAACACATATGCACTAATGTGTAATCTGATGCACAAATCTTACACAAAGTTGCCTTAAGGTGTCATGTGATTCACTAATCATACAACAAGATGCCTTAACATGTAACCTGATGCACCAACCACAAACACAAATTCCCTGACATGTAAGACTATTTCTTCGATACATGAGATAAAAGGAAAAGTGTCATCATCTATACTTCGACACTTTTTTATTTGGCGAACATTTCAGTATACATGATATAAAAGGGAAAGTATACGCACTAAAGTACGTCAAATGGATGCACTAAAGTACGTCAAATGTCTCTAAAAGAATTGGTTTGCTATGATACATGTAAGACTATTTCTATAACCATACTTGGATGCCCTACTATGATACAAGCGGATGCACTAAAGTACGTCAATCGGATGCACTAAAGTACGTCAAATGTCTCTAAAAGAGTTGGTTGCTACCTGAGGAATGTATCTACTTGCTTGGACTGGTTCAAACAGGGCATTTGGAATCGCTTCAATTGGCGTTGGATGCTTGTTCTTGAAAGCATTTATCCTGGTTCTGTAACATATCCGCAGATTCACTAAGATATCTTAATTCAATAATTAAACAGTTCATACCCTAACATAACTAATGCACAAACACAAACACAGATGCACTAATATGTAATTTGATGCACTAATCTTATACAAAGTTGCCTTAAAGTGCCATGTGATTCACTAATCATACAACAAGATGCTTTAACATGTAACATGATGCACTAGTCACAAACACATTTTCCCTGACATGTAAGACTGTTTCTTCGATACATGAGATAAAAGGAAAGGTGTCATCATCTATACTTATTATATACAATGATATCTTAATATGTCTAAGAATGCACCAATCATAATCATTGATACCCTAACCATACTCACCGTTGCTCTAAGAATGCAGCAATCATAATCATTGGTACCCTAACTATACACACCGATGCTCTAATATGTACAACGATGCACCGAATATACAAACATTCAAACTTATGCATCAACCACAATCACAGATGCACTAATACAATCTAATGCCCTAACATGTAGTTTCATTTAACCTGATGCATCAACCACAAACATAGATGCACTAGTACAATTTGATGCCCTAACTTGTAATTCCGAGGCTGCAAATATACACACAAGTGCACTTATACAGATGCAACAACCACAAACACAGATGCACTAATACAATCTGACGCCCTAACTTGTAATTTTGATGCTGCAAATATACTCACATGTGCCCTAAGATGTCATATCATTCAAAATTAAACACATTTGCTGCAAATTAGTGCATCTTAGTTATAAAAACTTACTCAAACATTTTATCAAACACCTGGTGTGCAACTTTAATAAACATTTATTTTCATCAAATATGTTCCATATTTTGTAGAAAACATGATGACGTGATGATAAAAACTCAACAAAACTTAAATGTGATTAATAACCAAAATTAGTGCACTTACAGGTTAAATATTGTTTCCTCTTCAGTATTATATGATTCAATTTTCAAACTTCACCAATATTTGAGTGGATTGTTGATCAGGTTATCAAATTATTGCATCCACGACGGAAGACGATTGCGACGGTGGTGGTGGTGAGTCGTCTCATAAAGATAGAGTAGCTCATTTTCATGTTTGGGCGTCGGTGTGACGGTGGCGGAGTAAAGATTGATATGGTGGTTGCACGATGGAAGACGGTGGCGACGGTGGTGGTGATGGTACTGATGGAGTAGCTCATCTCCATGTTTGGAAATAGTGATAATGTTTGAATACATGTAGCTTTTGTGAATGAACTGAAATGTCGATATGATTGATATCTTGTTGATTTTTTTTTAATTTTTACCCTAAACTTTCAAGTGTTTTCAAAATCTACCCTATAACTTTTTTTCTCACTTTTCTATCCAAATACACTTTTCTCTAGAACCCTACCATATATATATATATATATATATATATATATATATATATATATATATATATATATATATATATATATATATATATATATATATATATATATATTTAATTTCTTCTTCCTCCCACCTGCAAAACAACAAATCCCACGCTAAAAAAAATAATAAAAAAAATAAAATGCATTCCAACGTTAGAATTCAAAAAAAAAAAAAAGGCCACCGTGTGGGCTGGCAACCACGGCACATGCGACCATGGCGCCACCCACGGTATGGTGCGCCATCGCACTTTTCCGGCTGGTGGTGAAAACGCAAGGGACGGCGCCACCGTACCCCTTGCTCTTATAGCAGCAGTGACCCGACACGAAACTTGAAACCGACACACAAATTAATAAGTTCGAGTTAAGTCTATAATAGATTTCGGATCGGATTTGGGTCAACCCATCTAACCAGGTCAGGTTCAGGTTAGAAATAAATTAAGCGGGTCAACCAGCCAACCCCTTTGAGATTTTTTACTTAATTAAAAACTATTTATGCTTTATTATACAAGTTAAATGGGTTAAACGGTTCGACCCTTAAACCTGTTTAACTTATGTAATGCGTCTACTTTTGTATATAAAGGGGTTGAATTGGTCAACTCGAAACCCATAAATTAATTAGTTTAAGCTTCAAACATTTCCTTTATTAGTTTAAGTTTCCACTATTTCATTTATTAGTGTAATTTTTCACATTTCACTTTTTACTTTTTGATTTTTACTTTATATATAATATAAATAACATTTGTTGAAGTGGAGCTTTGGAGCTGGTGCTGTTATGAAGTCACCGGGTAAAAGATGATAACAAAAACACAAAACCATAATCAAAATACGAAATCAATTTCGTATGATTAAACCCAAAAAAGATGATAACCCTAAAAAATGAAATTAGGCTTGATTAATTTACAAAATTGATTTCGATAGAATCGAATGCATGAAAAAATTGACTCTTCAAAGCTCGTTTACTTCGAAATTGCTTTTGATTCGACAAATGTAAGACATGCAATTAAAAGAAGGCTAAAGTAAAAGCTTAGTGGAAACTGGATTCAAAAAAACAAGTGGTATAATGGTAGGAAGAAGTGTCTTAGCGTGTGAACAGTGCCAGGTAACTCAGTTTTCAGGCTAGCTTGTGAGGAGTGGGCTCAAACGACAGTTGTTTTATTTATTTTTATTTTTTTGGTGCTTGTGAACAGTGATTTTCCCACTTTCCATATGAATTATGTAAAACCAGAAAGGTAAACAATTTTAGTGAAATTGATTTTGTAAGTTTACCAACCGTAATATTCAAAATCAGTTTTTAGGATGTTGGAAGTGATGAGAGAACGATCTTAGAGTTGTGTTTGAATTGGTTTTATACGGAACCAACAAGTTTGTCTCACATAAATTTTAACAAATACAACAAATAATCTAAGCACGACATTCATTAATATGAGAGTACAGAACTAATGCATACGCATTTCTTATCAATAAAAATGAAACTAAAAATAACAATCTAAGAATTTTGGTTGTTGCATTTCTTCTTCCCATTTCTTCATCGCTCAAGTTTTTTGGGTGTGTCTTTCAATTTTACCACCCAAATGTAGTTTCTCAAGTCTCACTCTTGGTTAATTTTATCATATGAACATTATTTGTTCACATCATGCTTCTAGATTATTATGATATTTGCTTAGATTATTTTATGTGCAAGTATCTAGATGATAATTTGCATGCTTACTAGTAGCCTATTTAGCAGATTAATCACATGATCATATTAGTTGATAGTTGTGACATAGATCATGAAATCTATGTTATTGTTCTTTAGTGAACGGAGCTAATAGGATTTGCTGCAAATAGTGCACCTAAGATTACCCATTTGGGAAGCTTAAACCTGTAAAACTGGGGAAAACATCTCCAGCAGGCCACGGCACCACTAAATAGGGCACGACACCACTAAATTTAGTGGTATTGTGGGTGATTTAGTGGTACCGTCCCCTTGGTAGACTTTTTTACTATTTACTTTCACTTTTTGACTTTCTTTCCTCTAGAATCTGGAAACATAAGCTGATTCCAATGATCACAACTCTCTAAACCCATCATCATACACCATGCATGCTTGAAAATGGCTATTTAAGCACTTCTCATGCACACACATTTTTCACAACCATTCCTCAATCACCCCTCACTAAATCTAGTACTACCATGTCTTCTGTAACTCCCCCTAAAATCGATTAACGATAGCGGAAGACTTAACGGGGTATTACGTAGTGGATCTTTGTCACAATCATAGTAAACGTTTTGAAAACACATTTTATCATTCATTTAAAATATCTAAGTACAGAAATAGTTTTTAGAAAGACAAGTCATATCTTCGCAGATATGTTTTAATTAGTTGAATGATAAGAAAACGTTTATTTTAGAAAACTCGTGCTCGGGCTGATGCCCTTCCCTGTGCCTTGATAATCCATGCCTTAATTACCTGAGATGACATGCTAAAAGTCAACAAAAGTTGAGTGATATCCATAGGTTTAAGTTTAAAGTTTGAACACAAATAGGGGTGTTAATTGCATCGATAAACAATTAACAAGTAAAAAAAATCAAGTTTGTTATTGCATTAAGCTCATGACACGCAACGATTAGACAGGCATCAATGTGTAATGTAAACTAATATAATAGGGGTGCTCTCAGGATAGGTCTTTGCTAGTAACCTATGAGTTGTTAAATATTGTGCGCCTAGTCGCTCATCCTAGCTAAACTAAACGGGGATTGTCAGTCCCAAATAGATCTATTCCCAGATATTCACGTTCACTCGCAAGTGATTAAGGTTCATGATCGAGGGGGTTTTGGCAATAGCTACTAAAGCAATAAAAACATCAGGCATAGCATACTAAAAAGCTTGTGTTCGGGTTTGAAGCATGTATCTCCCCACAAAAGAGTTTAAAAGTTTAAAGGGTGGGCTATGAACACACACCTGGATAGCTCGGTAGTACTAGTATCGTTATTTAAACGATAGGTGGAAACGGCTTCAACACACAACCTAAGTAAAATATATGGCAAGTTTTCAGTGTTTGATAGTCTAAGTTCAGTTTATCGCGAAAGTTGCTTATTATAGTGTATTGTTTTGTTACTTGACTCGTAGCAATTTAACGTGCGTGTTTAAATGCCTGAAGTTCAAGAACAAAAGTTATATTTAAAATATAACTCGTGAGCATGTTCTTGTTGACTTAGTGTAGAGATTTTACGAAAAGAACGAGGTCGGTGGTTGGTAAAACCAACTTTGGGTTTAAGCTTTCGTTAATCATTTTAATTATTTTCTTATTGTAATATTATATATATATATATATATATATATATATATATATATATATATATATATATATAGTCAAGCGATCAAATGAGAAGTTATATTTTTGTGAGAAGGGATCCTAGCCACTCATTTTTTCTTTCTTTAATTTTGATCTAATGCCTAATACTAGTTAACCAATTTTTCTAAAAATTTCAAAAAAATTCAAAAAAATTTTCAAAAAATTTCAAAAAATTTTCAAAAAATTTTCGATTTTTTTTCCATCATTTTTCACATGTGAAAAAAAAAATTTCCGATTTTTTTTTTTCTAATTTTTTTTTCGTGACATGTCAAAAAAAATTTCACATGTGAAAATTTTCAATTTTCCAATGTGAAAAAAATGAAAAAAAAAATTACATGTGAAAATTTTTTTTCACATGTGAAAATTTTCAATTTTCACATGTGAAAAAAATGAAAAAAAAAATTACATGTGAAAATTTTCAATTTTCACATGTGAAAAAAAAATTTCACATGAGAAAATTAATAATTTTCATATGTGAAAAAAATGAAAAAAAAATTCACATGTGAAAATCGATTTTTTTTTTTTTCGAATTTTTTTTTTCCGAAATTTTTTTCTTTCGAAATTTTTTTTTCCGAATTTTTTTTTTAATTTTTTTCTTCACATGTGAATTTTTTTTTTCAAAACTAAAGAATGATAAAATGAGTGGCTAAGATTAGTTCTCACCTTCTCACAAAAATTAGATTTCTCACATGCATGGCCCCCTATATATATATATATATATATATATATATATATATATATATATATATATATATATATATATATATATATATATATATATATATATATATATATATAAGAAAAATACGAAATGTGACGATAGGTGTCGTAGGGTTACGAAGGACGGTGTGAATAATAAGACGGTTTATAGGTGTCGAAAAATGAAATAGGTTTTGAAAGAATGTGTTAATTGTTAAAAAGTTTTATATTTATTATTTCCGTTATTTCGTTATATATATACTATATATATATTTATTCTTAATGAAAAGTGCTTGATCGAATCAGTTTTATTTAAAATACTCATATATATAAAATTTAAATTATATTATTTATATTTTATTAAAACCTTTAAGTTTTGAAAAGTTTACACTTTATCCCCCTAACGGCATAACTTTACACCGTTAGTCCAAAACGTTATTTAATTTCATTTTTAATCCGAAACTATTTTATATTTACATTTTATACCCAAACTTTCTAGATTTACAGTTTTCATCACAAGATTTCAAAATGACAATTGTTACCTTAAGTTTCCATCTTGACAGTTTTAGTCCCTCGGCTACAAAACTTTTGCAAATTTAGTCCAAAACTCACCAACATCAAAACTTAACATTTTTATTTTATAAATAAGTTTAAAACAGCTTATTTAAGTTTTAAAAATAGCTTATTTCCCAAAAAGAGCTTATTGCGAATTATTGGGCCTTTAACGGGCTTAACTTAAGGCCCGTTAAGGTTTTTAAAATCTTTGGGCTTGGGAAACTATTGGGCTTGGTTTTGGGCTCATACTTAGACCCTAAAAACTTTGAAAAACTGTTAGTATGATCAGCTTATTCCATAAGCTTATTTTTTGCTTATTGGGCTTAAAGGCCCAAACGTAACTTTTAAGTTTTAAAGAAAGTCGCGACTAGCTTTGGGGTTATACGAGGGATAAAAAGGGTTTGTGAGAGTGAGTTAGATGTCTAGTTCGTTAGTTTAACATGTAAACTAATCTTAAAAACGTTATGTCGTGTGCATGGTTTAAGAAATGCGAGACCAAAGTGATTCGACATCAATCAAGCCAAAATAGTTTTTATCTACAATATATTCTAAGTGTTTTGAGGTTTATACGTATAGGTCCAATGTAACCTAGGAACGTGTTATATATTAGGTTTATAAGTGTTTATAAACTAAATGTGCCTTACTAAACTTAGTTCATAACGTGTTTAACTTATGATTTAGCTATTAATAAGTATATGTTATAACTTAATATTAACGAAAAATTAAATAAAGTAAATAACATAAAACATGAAGAATTTTTAGAGAGGGGACGAGTTTGGCTCACCTCACCAAGATTTGGTGGAGTAGAACGATTCGTGGTAGACTTAGAAACGAACAAAGAAAACTTGAACTTGACTCCCACGTATACACAAGTCACCCAAGTGTATAATAACTTGATACGAGCCTTCTAAAGGCTTATACCAAGGTGAAACGTTACACAAATGACTTAGAAGTGAGTTTGTGAGTGGAGGTGTGATTTAATAACGTGCATGGCTCGTTCACATGCATGTACGCATGTATTTATATCCAAAAGAGTTTGAGAACGTGGGAAATGTGGACTTGGGGACCAAGGGAGTAGGGTACGAGGTATAGTAACTCAATAGTATAGGTATAATGATGTATAGTTCATGAATCGTCCTTGTAGGTATACGAGCAAAGAAAAGAAGCCAAAAGAAATTTATGTATGCGTTTGGACTTGGAAATACTTGGTCAACAAGGAGAGGTGATGACTCTCATGAGAATAGTGGAGTTGGTGCAAGCTTTTCGTCCTTGTGGAGGGTGTGCTGAGAGAAACAAAAAGAAAACATGAAAGAAATTTGAGAGTAACAGTTTTAAAGGAAGGTCAATTCCTTTTAAACTACTCTTGACCTATGTATGAGTTCTCATGGCTGCCACATGAGTCAAAATGAGTAGAAGAAGGAAGAGATTACACGTATGGTCCTTGTGTAGTATACGAGTGGAAAAACAACAAGAAAACATCATTGAGGTTTGTTGTGACTCGTTTGTGGAGTTGTGGAAGGTCAACACATAACAAAAACGTGTTTAAAGAGTGTTAAGAGACTTTGGCACCAAGTTTTGAAAGATATGAGAGGTTGTGAACTCGAAAATGGATTTTTGATTTTTGTGGATACGTCAAAATGTGGCTGAGCTTGGGTTGATTTTCATGGGTTAGATATACGCGATAGCTAGAAAATTTTGTCACATATGATTCGTGGGTAGGAGGTGAAACGAGAGGTACAAAAATATGTGAGTGCCGTTTGTAAAAATTTCAGATAAACGAGACAAAGTAACGAGGGTTTGAGGTGGTTTCGAAAACTAATAAAATGAGATTTGGGCTTGAGTTTTGGTTTTGGGCTTACGTGTGGATCAGGCCCAAGGGAAAAAAAAGAAATAAAAATCAAGGGTCCGTTTGGCTGTGTTTGGTTTGTGAAAGAGTTGAGCCGAGGCCCAATGGGGTTTACAGGCCCAAATGGCTTGTCTTGAAAATCGTGTCGAGGTTAGGAGTAGTTCCTGAGCGTTCGTGGGAATTTTCGTGAGCTCGGGAATTTATTAGGACGTATTTGGTTAGTTATCGGAACATATATATATATATATATATATATATATATATATATATATATATATATATATATATATATATATATATATATATATATATATATCATCACATTATATATAACAGGAGGCGTATGATGTCATTAATGCCACCTCATTGCCCAATAATTCATTATCAGCCATGCCATCACATTCTGTACATGTAAGCAATTTTTATAATCAGCCATGTCATCACATTATGTCCATATAAGTAATTTTTATAATTTATTTTGTATTTTTTTTAAATATTCATCATTAATTTCGGATCTTTTGTAAAAAATATGTGTATTGCAAGATTTGAACTTGGGTCTATTGATTTAGAAACAAACACCTCAACCAATGGAACAAGCCAGAAGTTGTGATAGACAATTCAAAATCAAAATGTAATATCTTAATCACACCACATTCTTTAGGCCATTTGAATAAATAAAACCCTAGAATACAAATCCATATTTATCATCTCTATTACGGGTTGTTAAAAACACAAAAAAAAAAAAAACATGTACGTCTCTTTTCCTACTCTATTAGGGTTTGTTACAAAGACAATCAAAGCCACATACTACATAGAAAAATTGCATCAAGAAAGCATAAAGGTATTCCAGGTATCTTTTTTAATGATTCACACATTTATTCTATGAAACTTAGATGTAACAGAAATTATTTTTGCCTAAGGGATCCCCAAAGCGAGCTCCTCTTGCTTCGATCTTGCATGGGGGTGGCTAAGTTGTTGTTTGGTCTGCGGACGTGCCAGCCTTCCATGATGGAGGAAGCGATATCTCGGTTTGATAATGGGCTCCGGGAAGCTATTGAAGGTATTGTTGTGTGTAGGGGGCCTTTTTCGGCGACTTCCAATGGCGGATGGCGTCACTGCCGATGCGCCTAGGAGGCCTGGGGCTTCTTTCAGCTCGAGATGTTGCCGTATATGCTTTTGTGGCCTCTAGAGCCCAATCTTGGAAGTTGCAGGACCACATCCTGCGGGACAGTGGGGTCGTGGATCTTGACCCAGATTACGTGCAAGCTTTGGAATATCTGCGGGAGTCTCTCCCAGATTTTGATCTTGGCGGTTTCACTAATAAGGACACCGCCCCACCAAAGACCCAGGAAACTTTGGCGAATGCCCTTTTTAGTAAAATTGCACAGAACATGGGGAATGATTTTGGTTTGTCTCCTCGCTAGAAAGCAGTGGTGGAATGCTTGCAAGGACCCCACGCCCAGGACTTCCTGACTGTCATTCCTATTGAAGGGTTGGGGCAACGGATGTCAGCAGTTGAATATAGGGCGATTCTTAAATACCGCCTAATGATTCCTATGTTCCCAGACGATGAAACTTGCCCAGTTTGTCGGAAGGCTTGTTTGGACCAATATGGGGAACACGCGGTCCATTGCAAAGAGTTGCCAGGTTTCAAGTATCGCCATGACTTTGTTCGGGATGCCTTGTGGGATATACTTAGGCGGGCAGGGATATCGGCGAAAAAGGAGGCACCAGTTAATTTCCTAACGGACCCGACGGACGGGAGATCTACTCTCCGCCCAGCAGATGTGCTTGTGTTTGGATGGGTGGGCGGGAAACACGCTTGTGTGGACCTTACAGGGTATCCCCGCTTGTCGGTTTTCGAGATACTGGGTTTGTGACCGGGCAGGCGATGCGGAAAGCCGAGTCCAAGAAGATTGAGAAGCATGCCAAAGCTTGTGAGGATAATCAACATGTTTTTGTCCCATTAGCCTTTGATACTTTTGGGGCGTTGGCACCGGAAGCTATCCGGTTCCTTGCCAGAGTTCAACGGGTCGTTCATAGCAATTATTCGACCCCCCAGGGGCAAGGATTTGTGTTTAATTGGTTTGGTTTTGCTATTCAGAAAGGGGTGGCGGCGCAGCTTGTTGCCCGTCTACCAGTCATTATGTGAAAAAATTATCAAATGATATTGCTAGTTCAATTTAAGAATTAGGAAGCTAGTAGAATTTGAGTCGATCTAGGATTTGGAATTGGTGTGTGAGCCTGTCTATATAATAAGAGGGAACGAACGACCTTCCTGCCTTGTTGTTAAAAATTTTTGGTTTGTAGAACGATAAGGTACACTTATTTTTGTGAGTTATTGTTTGATCTGCAGGATTTGCCAAGTCGTCCGGATGCTCATGTTTACATATATATTAGATAATTTTTTCGTACCATTTAATTTGTGAATTAGGGTTTTGCATGCAGAAGCAGTTAGTTGTCCATAATGAGGAATCCCAAGATCAAAAAACAGGTTTGTAATATGAGTTACTGGAGTATATATAATTGTTCAAATCTTTTTATTGAGTATATCTCTTAGACTCTTACCATTCATTCATTCAATTGTTCATTGATTTATTTTAGGGATAATTACCAAAATAGATCACCCGCCCAAAGCACTTTCCTTGAATAGCTGTTTTAAAATCACTTTCCTCTAGCGGATCAGGACAACTTGGCGACTGAGCAACCTCATATATTGTCGACACGTGTCCATTATTTTATTAATATAGTACGGTTTGTAGAATGTATAGAGAATGTATGTGTAAGGTATGTGTAAGGTATGTGTAAGTCTTTAAGGTATTTTTGCAGAGGGCAACTTGTACTAATCGGGCGACATGTATTGGGCAACTTAATTTAATTTGTCGTTTTCCGTATTTTTTTTAATTAAATATTAATGTATTTCAATTGTATCCAAATGTAAGTATGTATTTTAATAAATAATAACACTTATATTTGTTTTTAAAATATTTACATACACTTTCTTCCAACACACACTTCATCATCTCCAACAAATTTTCCTCCATCAACTAACACAATCGAAGGCCATGAACAACATTGTCGAAACAAAGTGGTATAACAGGGTATGTACATTTGTTTCATAGTTTGTATAAATATGATTATGTGTGTTTCAAAAATGTTAAAGTTCATTGTTTTGAGAGTAAATGCACAAACAGTATTTGTTTTGCTAGCCAACCGGCGGTGCTGTAGCAAAGTCTACACATTTACCGAAGTCATCTACATATAGGCGCTCCTCCTAACACAATCTCACACACACAACAAACACATTCAGTCTTCCATTTAATTTACAAGCAAATATTTTGGAAACACCAATGGCGTGTGTTGAACGTTTTGATGAACTTGGTAATTGTTCCGGTTCCACCTTGTTGGAACGTCAGTTAGGTATCTATTTAGCGAGGTCTGTAGCTAAAGACAAGGATCCACATAGTGACATTAGTAAGGTCTGGTCGAAGTTAGTTGATTGCATCATAGGAACTGATGGTTTTATTAAGGAACTTTCTGTTACTGAGTGTAGGGTAGAGGCGATGGATACTGCAATGTATCCTAGGCAGCGTAGGCATAAGGATACCCTTAGGTTTACCGATTTGTTGTGCGTATTTGGGGTCTTTTGGGTTATTGGGCTTATGCGTTAAGCTTTTCGGTGTCTTTATGGGGTGGTTTAGTTTTTTTTTCTTTTATGTATGGGTAGTTTCGGTGTATCATGGGTTGGGATAGGATTTTCTGTATGATGTTCCTTTTTTCATTAATGAATGGAATGTTTATGTATTACTGATTTCTCTTTAATTTGCTACTGCTTATTTATAAGGTTTTGTTAAGTTTACTTTCTAACTTTGGTGTAGTTGTGTAACTGATATAGGAGGTATAGTTTTATGCTTTCTATCTCATTTGTAGACATGTCCAAATTGAATTGTATTTTATCTTGAAGTGGTTATTTGATTCAGTTTGTTTCTGTACTCTTAGTGGCTAAGTTTTTGGTGTTTAAGCGTTATTCAAAGAGGTTGGAAATTGCCATGCCTTTGGTTTACAAAATGGTTTGTTTTTGATAACTTGTACCCGAAAAATTCATTATTATACTTGTCCTAGTTCCAATCACAAGGAAGGAATCCTGTACCTGATAAGTTTACTTTCTAACTTTGGTCCACTTTTTTTTCCCCTGTTTTTTCCTCTGTTTTGTAATGTCGACACCAAGTTAGAGTTGTCTGAAAACTTCAGCTTGCCGATGTAGTCCTCAACTGATTCTTTGTGTTTTATTTCCATGCAAGGAGTATCAAACTAAGTTCATCTTTAGAAGTAAAGTCAACTACTTTCTGTTAATAAAACGCAAGTTAGATGCAAAACGACGGAACATGTTTAGGCGTACATGTTTTGGAAGATGGTTGGATCTTTTGTACTTTGAACATGAACCACATGTCATAGAGTATATGCTGACAAAACAGCATCAGGTTGATGATGCCCATTATGATATGCCCTTAATTTATTACGTCGAAGGTCAAAGTCTACATTTTGGTCGTCCTGAATTTGCTCTTATAACCGGGTTCCGTTTTGGAACTGTATCTTTCCGGTTATATGACTCCGGTGAAGTTAAATTTCGCAATAGGATATTTCCTCACCGGATAGGGTTACGTGTTACCAACTTAGATCTTATTGCTGTTATCGAAGATGAAGAGTTGTTTTGCAAAATATCTGATGAAGATGCTGTCCGTGTATGTCTACTGTTAGTTTTAGAAGTTATCTTTATGGGTAGGTTGTTGACTAATGAAGTGGATGATAAGTTAATGAGGTTGGTTGAAAGTCTAGAAGCTTGGAATGCGTTTCCATAGGGTGAGCACATATGGACTAATTTGTACGATCAAATCGTGGATGTAATAAGTAAGCACAGTCAAAAGCACCTTCAACATCTCAAGAAAGATCGCATGTATGTTCCGACATATACGCTTGGGGGATTTGTATTTGCTTTCCAGGTATATATTATTGTTCAACATTAATTTTTTTAATCCCTTCTGTATTTTGTTTTCGCACCTAAATCTTATTGATTTATCCTTGACTTTGATATTTAGGTTTGGATTCTTGAGACTTATGAAATAAGTAAGCTTTGGTGGATAAAGCTCGCGCCAGTGATACCAAGAGCTGTGGCTTGGTCCAGAAAATCTATATTTAAGAAATCAGATTGTTCTAAGCTTTTTGGAAAGGTAATTTCTTCAAAATAGGTCTTTTTTATTTATATTTGATTTCAATATTTTATGTTACTTCTTTAATCGTGAGTTTTTTTTTTTAGGACTCAAAACCAACTTGTGATATCCGTCCTACTAGAGCTGAGTATGAATCAAATTGGTGGATACACAGCAATGATTTTTTCCAGCAACACATTCCCAGACGACCTCCTTTAGCAGGACAAAATTTCCTGTTGGATACATATCTTGCCAAGTTGGAAAAGGCACGTAAACGTGGGATAACAGATGTATTAGAAATGGCGACTGCTAGAAGTAGTTACAGTTGTATTAGGGAAAAGAGTCTTAAGGATTGTGTGATTGAAGAGTTGAATATTCGGGTTTTCAAGCTTGAGTCAATTATTGAGGTTCTACATGGTGAACCAAATGGTCGAGTTGTGGTAATATACTTTTGCTAATATACGACATCCTTTTAAATATTGTATTATTTCAACCAAATATCATTACATTGACAGGCCAAACTCCACTTTGATGACTGTTTTTCCAATATGACCTCTGATTTTCGCGACTCGCTTAATAATCTTTACCTTGATCTGATCAACATGCATGATACTGATGAAGATATTTGTCTGGTAACTTATAAATTGTGACATCTTTGTAACCCCGTTATACAACAGTTTGTATATCAAACACTATTTAAACAAGCATAACTTGTGACAGGAGTACCTTCGTGAAGAGGAGTTGCGATTGCGGTTGGAAGAGGATGATAGATTGCAAATGGAAGATGAGAAGATGATGAAAGAGGAGATGCGGTTTAGGGTGGAAGAGTATAAAAAGATGAGGTTTGAGGAAGAGAAGATGCGGCAGTCGGATCGGGAGAAGAAGAAAAAGTGTAATGTGCTTCTGAATTCCGCTTACTTCAAAAAAGCTTTGGAAGAAGCAAGACTTAGTAAAAGGACTCACGTAGATGATTTTACATCAGAAAGTGATTGGAAAGTTTCTTGGGTGAAAATAAAAAAACATCGTGGCTACCTTAATAATCCGTTCTTGGTAGAACGTCTAAAAGATGTGCAACCTTGGAAAGAGGTATCAAATAACATCAAATATGTTCAAACTTAATAAATAATAGTGTGTTTTATTTCATACCATTAAAGCCTTATAATTTTGTGTAGGATCTATCCTGATGGTTTCATACTGTTGACACTCTTTGGTTGAGTGATGATTTTGAGCTGTTTCTTTCCAAGACGGGTACGGCTACATTTAAGTTTCCTTGGTCTGACGATTTTAATGTGAATCGAATATTCTGGCTTAGATTAGTCTGCCTAGACCCTGCAAGGAAAGGCTGGCTAACGGAGGAGGTGAGAAAAACTATGGATTTCGTAATATTAGATTTTGAATAATAAATATGTACTTTAGCCTTCACTACAAACTGTTTTTCTTTTACGTATTTAAACAGCACATAGACTTATGGGTGGACTACATGTGGCATGTGAGACCCGAGAATTCTAACTGGGCAATGGTTAGTACATACTTCGTTCAGCTTCTCCTTCAAAATTCCATTCCCTTGTTTTATGTTGACGGTAGAAGGTACCCCATTCCATGGGCCAATGTTGATCAGGTAAAAGCTTTGTTATTAACACACAACGTTATTTGCATATTTATGGTTGTATGTAATAACTATCCATCATTACCAAAACCTTGTAGGTTCTGATGCCGATCAATGAAACTGAAAGACATTGGTGTGTTGCCCAATTTGACATCCTTTCCGGATTGGTCACATTCTATGATAGCGGGAACACAATTGACTATGAATGTCGTGATTGGTATGTCTGGCTGAGGGATTGTTTACAGGTACGAGTATATTATGATTGCTTATTATGATTACCATGCCACTAGGTAATTGCTATCATCAACTAATATATGTGTACTTTTATTAAAACTATAAGTTTAAACAATAAACTGTTCGATACACCATTACGTACATACTCTAGTTGTTCAATTTACTTGATGTTTTTGTAAATAAATAATCTAAGGGTCCCATAATCTAACTTATGCAACTTAATTTCTTAATATATTTTCAGGATTTTTTGTTATACCTATGAGTTTATTGACTTTGTTTGTAACTAGATGTATTGGTAATTTATTTTGTTGTAATCTTAAGTTGTATTTTTTTAAGTCTTATATGTAAATTTTATCTTACAAATTGTGTCCACATTTTATTTTACCGATTTAATAACACTTACCCCCTTCAAATCACATTAATTAGTTTTGGCATGTATTGAACATTGACATGACATCTACTATTCATCACAAGTTGCCCAAACTATTAACTTCCTAGGGACATGTTGCCCAATCTTTAATCTTCCTATATAAGTAAGCTAACAAGTACACTTTTACATACCACACTTTGTCTCTCCATCCTCAAAAAAATTTCCTAGATCACACTTACCATACCTCTCCTACTGCTATGGCTGCCCTAACTGAACTCTCACTTAAGACTAAGTCACCATCACTCAGAGATATGATGCTCCTCTTGTTTGAAGAAGATAATGATAAGGACTTTAAGCTGGTGCAACAAACTCATACTCTATGCCAAGAGCTTTGTAACCGTGTTAAGGAGCGGGCTGAGGTTATTAAGCATCTTGAAAGTTTCCCTACTATTGGTGTAGCTCGTGATAGCCTCAAGCTACTTCATGAGTTGCAGGATGCTGACTTGGAAAAGTCAAGGGGGTTGATGAAGTTCATAACTGAGACACAGCTCAGGGTCCTCAAAAAAATATCTTTTGTTTCTCTAATGTGTAAAATGTGATGTGTTCTGCTCTGATGGTGTCCTTTGTGGTGTCGACCTTGCATTCTGTCATGTTAAGCTTGAGTCTTTTAGGTCTTTATGTTTGGTGATGTTGTCTTTTGGTCATGTTGTCTTTTGTTTGGTCATGTTGGCTTGTGCATTAAGGGGGGTTTTTATCATGTAATAATTTGTACCTATTTCAGTCTACCACTAATGAATGCAATGTTTATTTTATGTTTAATCATCTTTGTTACTCCATAATCAAGAAAAAAAAACCCTATGAATACTAATTTATATCAACCATAAACCATTTCAGTTGTTCCATTTTAAAACAAACAAATTATATAATAACATGTAACCATAAAGAATTTGATGCTGTTATTGGATCAATATTTATACTAGTAAACCAACAATAGACTGGTGTTACAGTCAGAAAATGACAGACATATACAAGTACTACTTTGACAAACTAAGGGTTTATAGAAGGTAATTCTCTATTTGGATCCCTGCTAATATTTTAACACGACCTTGTATTGGAAGTGGAATATTTTTTTAATTCTTTTTACTACTCCATAAACCAACTCATGACTAGTTACACTCTTATTTATGATAAGATTTATTTTATTTTACTTCTTTGTACAGACTCATCTACCAGTCGTTTTACAGAAAGCAAAAGTATTCGAAATGAAAGGGATACATCCTACTGAGTATAAGATTACCTTTAAGCTAGCGGACAACGTTCCTAAGCAGGGGGGTATCTTTGGTGATTGTGGTGTTTTTGCTTGTATATTTTTATATCGTTTGGCACATGGCATACCGTTGCATCTTGATGACCCGGTTGACGCGGCCTTAGCTTATCGTGAGAAGATGGCTCATTTTTTTTTAAACATAAATGTTGACTATCTTGATGACCCGGATAACGTTTTGTGACTATCTTGTATACTTTTTTGGGACGTCAAATTGCATAACGTGCACATACTCCATGTTTAATAATTTGCATTAACGAATATATCTAGACAAACAATAAGTCTCATATGGTTCAAACATGACACATAAACATGTTGAAAAACGTCACTTGCCCAAAAAAATAACAAAGTTGCCCAAAAAATAAACGAAGTTGCCCAATAAAGGAACACGTTGCCCAAGTAAGCAAATAAAGTGAATTTTCTAGTTGGAATGCAAATGGAAGACGTACTATCGTGAAGTGACATGCAATGTCTCTTTACCAACAATTGTTTTATATTATATACTATATGTGGAGTATATAAGCCAAAATAATGTAAGTTTAAAAGGCACCAAACCTACATTGGTTAGTGAGATAGGAATAGTAAGTGTGAAAGTGAGGATGGATCAACACTACTCGGATTCATCCAACACTCAACAATTATCGACTCCTTTTAACACTCCAATGTCAGTAGTGTACCACTATTTTTTTTATCTTCATTACTACATTTTTCGTATTAAAATGTTGTTTTCTGTATACAGGATTGAAGAAAAAGATGAGGATTTTATGGTGTTTGAAGTTTACCATAATGGTGAATTCATTGTACATCCTTTTCCTTTAAGTTATGATTATCCAAACATCTTGGTACTTAAGGTATCTCGGTCAAAAAGAATGTCGTTCAAAGATTTTTGTGACTTGTTAGTTTACAAACTAGAATGCAAGATATGGTCTTTGTTTGATTGTATTCCTAGAAGGAGTCTTCAAAAAGGGTTGACAATTGTTGAAACAGATGCTGAGATAAAAAAGATGTATGCTGTGGCTTCATCTTATGGGTTGTTACAATTGTATATTGCTCATGACCCTCAAAACCTAGCCCAATACTACTATAATAACTTGCCTTTCGACTCGTCTGATGATGAGGTTATTTCTAGGCTAAAAAGCCATGAAAAAAGAAAGGGTGATGCTGCCTCTATGTCACCTGAACAGCTTGAAGCATGGGCAGAGGAAGAATCGCGTTCACCTTACCTTAGGACACCCCCCCCCCTTAAGGCTAGGAAAAAAGGCATTCACTTTCAAGGAAAGAACTTGTTTGAAGATTTTTTGCATAGTAGTTCTGTAGGAGATGAGTTAGACGGTCCTCCAGGTTGGTTAGAAGGAGCGATCGATGAAAAAGGTTGGGTTGATGTTGGAGCGACTAACGTATTGGATCCTTGGCTTGATTTGGCGCTTGGTTATGATGTTGATACACTGCCGGATGTGGGTCAAAATGGTTTTGCAAATGATGTTGTCCTAGATGTGGGATGGTCTAATGGCTCAGATATTGAGGCGTGTTCTAGTAAGACAGGTGAAACCGGGTCTAGTTTGGGAGTTCCACTGATGCAAAAGGGTAAAAAGACTGTGCGCCCAAATACTGTTAATTTTAATAGAAAGAGGTTGTGTTTTAGGAAGGGCAACTCTATCTGGGGAACCAAAGGCTTACGAAAGAAATTATTGCGTCGCCGTGTTTTGAAAAGACTTGCAACCGCTCGAAGATGTGGCAGCTTGACTTCTCTGTTTGGGTTGAACGATGATCAGGTTCAGGATAATGGACCATGTGTAAGTCCTAAGTAGTCATGTTCCATGTGGTGGTTGACTTTGCTACAGGCATAAAATGTTTTCATTAACACATCCACAAAACTTGTCAATGTTTTTTCGTAAACATTTTGTGGTTGTAGCAATTGTCTTATAACGTTTTGTGTAGTAGCTACGATTATCTTTGCACATCTTTTGGGTTTTGTGTAGCTTGTGCAAACTATGTGGCAAACGTTGTATGTTTTCTACTCATATAATCGTATTAACTTTCCAGTTGTTGCTCAAATTAGTACTTCTATATGTGACATCACATCTTTGCACATCTTTTGGGTTTTGGTTAACATGTTTATTCTGTACTACTACTTCTGTAGTTGACATCACAAACACTGCGCATAACAAGTATTGTACACGATAAGGTTCAGTTTTGTACATTGACAATATGTTGCATAAGTGACACAACCCTGTTTAATACGCAATAAGCTGTAGCATAACAAGTATTGTACACGATAAGGTTGAGTTTTTACATGCAACATGTCTTAAGAAACACGATTGAAAGTAGCCTGATTAATGTCATACATAAGAAGTTATTCCGTTACTTATAAACATACAAATAAGCTGAAAGTTACACTAAAAAGTTTTGTGGAGTGGATAGCTGTGACAGACGGTTGACGATGCGATTGGATGAAGCCGGGTCTCTCTCATTCATGGGTGTCTGAATATTTGAATCATGATGTGCCTCATTGGTCAAGTATTGATTTGTAGTAGAACATCCCAGGTTTTCATTACCAATGGTAACACCACCACATATATCCTTGAGAGACCTCAGTTTTGTTTTTGGACATCTCTGTCATATAATAACCACAAAAACATTAATTCTAGCTACACACAAAATACTGAATTGTTACGAGTACGAGACTTACTTTTTTTGTCACCAATGCCATGCTACATGAACCTCGGTCGTGTCCCGTTGCACCACACCTGGTGCATTGCTTCCTTTTAGGCTCCTCCCCTTGAGATCGGATGCGATCTTTCTTTTTTGGCCTCCCTGCCTGCCTCTTAACTATAACCAGTGGCAATACAGTTTGCAAGTCATCGGGAGCTTCCCACTGCGAAACATCTTCTACAGGATTAAACAAACCCTCGTATGTTTTTTTCAGTGTTATTCTGAAAAACCAAGGTTGGACCAATCCTTGAACACTAGTTAAACCAGCTACTCTAGCCACAGCACATACGTGTCCACACGGTAGACCCGAAAGGTCCCATTTGCGACAAGTACATGTCCCTTCTGTCAAATCAACAACATGGCCTCTTCGGTTGTCTTTGACCTCATACTTTTTCATTTTGTCAATGCCCTTAACCGTCCAATTAACGCTCTTGATGATTCTGTCATGAACTTTGGAGGTTGCCCAGTCTGAAATTTCTTCCTCCATTGCATCTAACATTAAAAAGCTTAAACATCATTATAGTCACTTGTCTTACTTTTTAAACACATGAAAAGAAAAAAAAAATCACAAGCTAATTAAGTAATAATAATATTTTAACCATATGCTGCACATTTTTTACAAGCTTACCTTCGTATTTTGCCCGACGTTCAAAATACCACCGTTGAAGAAGGGATCTATACCAATCCATGAGCATCGTAATTGGGACTCTGCGCACTTCCTTTGTTAAAGCATTGATTGACTCCACGCTATTCGATGTCATGTAATTGTATCTGTTTGCAGGGTAGTATGCCCTGGACCATTTCTCAAACCCTGCTTCCTCTAGTGTTTTGTACGCATCGGGTTTAGTGGCACGAATAGCACAAACACACTTATCAAACTCCGCCGTTGTGTAAGCCTTGCACGTCTTCCAATACAAATTCTTTAAAGAATCACTTTGCATATTGGCATTCATCATCATATGGCGACAGCAAAAACCATGAAAGGCGTTTGGAAAAACGTTCCTACACGCAAGGCTAATTGCATAATGTCTGTCCGATATGATGGCCAATTCAGAAACCTCACCTATGCATTCTTTCAGCTTTGTCAAAAACCAGCTCCATGTCTCCCCTGTCTCACCTTGAGTTACACCGGTTGCAATGGGTATTATTTGATTGTTTCCATGCATTCCAACTGCAGCAAGATTGGTGCCAAGGTAACGGCCTTTTAAATGCGCCGCATCGATTATTATCAACGGCCGCAAAGAGCATAAAAAACTCCTAACCTGTTAGATTAATAACAAATCAATTCTTGGGTAATAACTAAAAATACTTAAACATTTTGAACCACTCAAACATAAATAATAAAGAATATGAACAACAGATATTTCAAATTAGTCTTACCGCAACACCGAAGGCTACAAAACATTGCTTAAAGCGTCCTGCATCATCCGTGTCAATGTGTGTTACTGTTCCCTCGTTTGCCAACTTTAAGTAGTGGAAATAATATGGTAACTGCTCAAAAGAAGCCTTAGGACATCCCTGAGTAGCCAGCATTGCAAGTTGCTTCCCTTTCCAGGCTCTTTTGTAACTAATGTCTATATTCCAAGCTAAATTGAAATCTAGTTGTATTTCCTTTGGTTTATACACTCTGGAAGTGTCTCTCATTTTCGGTACTAGCATATAACTCAGTACTTTTGATGAGGCATTGCAATGATTAGAATTTATGGTTGTTTTGGAACATGTGTGAACATCGTTGATGCTAGTTATCCTGAATTTTTTAGTACCTTTAACGGCCCGATTGAACACATACCATTTGCATTCGGGCACCTTACATCTAACACGGTAAGCTACCTGACAAGATATCACAACTTTATATTGATAACCTTCTTTTATACATTTGACCGCTATGTCTTTGATGCATTCTTCCTTATCGACAAATTCGTCAAATACCTTAAACGCACGTCCATCTCTAGCGTTCAGGAACTTTGGGAGTTTAACAAAATTAGGAGGACTTGGTGGGACAGGCATATAGTTGAATGTGTTTCTTTTCCATGTATGCTCAAAATTCGTATTTTTATTTGTGTTTACTTGTTCATCATTTGGGTTAACAAAGTTGTTGGTTTCGGGGTTGGGTGGTTCATCACCTAAGCTAACATTAAGATCAAACCCTAAGGATTCTGAAGATGAACTTTGACTTACCTTTACTGGTTCTTTGCGGATATCGATGAACAAGCTTTTAACCTCTGGCTTCCATTCTTCGACGTCTTTCATGAAGCATAGCAAGTCAGCGTCATCAATTATGGACACCTTGTTTACATTTATTTTGTATGATAACAAAATCATTGACAACCTAGCGGAAAGCTTAAACTTTTTCTTTACACAGCGGACTAGGGTTGCGTAATCAATATGATGTGGAAGTTTTACAAGAAATTTCGACCCCTGATAAACCAAAAAAACTTTGAATATGGAGGGTCCCTTCATTTTTACTTGTTTTGCAAAAGAAATGGTAGAAGTAAATTACAACCCATAAACATAAAACTTTACCAAATATCTACACCAAACAGTCGCCCAAACAAACCAATAGTTGCCCAAATACCAGACTAGCAAGTCACCCATAGTACAAGTACATTTATTGCTTGTACTATTTCAATATTATAATAGTTTCATTTCAAAATTATTTGAAACAAAACTTATAGAAAAAGCAACTTCGATTTTTACATATTTTATAATTATCATATACAATTTTTTTTTACACGAAATAGCAACACCTAACAGTCGCCTAAAATAATTAATTCTTCCAAAAAATGTGTACCAACTAGTTGCCCAAAAGTAATAATACTATTTACAATTGTCATTTACTAAAATATTCTAATAATATACAAATATATTAAATAAGTCAAATACATCATTTGAATATTTAAATAATTTAAATAATATATTATTTCTTTTAACAAATATCAACACTTACACCTAACGTCATTAATTGTCCCTTTAGTTAACTATATTATTTTTAGAGAACCAGATTGAAAATTAAAAAAGACAATATTACTTAAACTTTAAATAAATGTGATAACATATTTTGTATAGGTATACCAAAAGATTTTGTACATGCAAGTTGATTTTAATCATGAAGTACCTATAGCTACTTCATGTTATTGGGAGAAGATACATAACACTTCCACATTAAACCACTTTCAAGTTTCAACCAAGACTTGATCTTGACACTGATCTTATCTCTTCTGCATATACAGTTTGTTCTTGCAACTAATTTCTTCTTTAATTACCCACTTTTTTTCGTTCTTGTTCTTTTGGTATGATATAATCCTCACGCCAAAAACCTGATACATTTGATAAGCTTGCATTTTTTCTGAAACATGTAGTGCGACAGTGTTTTTTCGGCTTTTTCTTCATACCAAAAGGAGGTTGATTGTTGTATGATACTGCTAATCTTTGAATTGAAAATAGGATAGCGAAGGTACTGAAGTACAGTATATGCTACGTATAGTATATTCTTATCGTTCTTGTAAATAATCATGTGATTCTAATCATTTAAGTATATGTATACTGTACCGATTGGATATTAAAATTACATGGTTACTGTAACTACTAGTGTTAAGTATGGGTAAAAAAAATGTTAGTCAATAAGTCAGAACCATTGAAATGTTAGATGAACTCATTCAATGGGTAAAAAAAATGAGTAAATTTAAGTTTGTGGTGTTAGGGCACATTTGATTCTATTAGTCTATCACAAGGTTAGTGTAACAATAAAGTATATTTAGATGTGATATAAGATTGTTAAAAACTTGAAAGGAATTTATTGACAGATGTATTTGTAGGTATACAGTATGGCGCAACAGTTTGTTTTACCATACGTCCACAACACCTTTCTATGTGAACAGGTAATGGTAGTTAAGCAACGTTAAACGCTTTCCCTATATTAATCTTTTAGTTGGTACAGGGTAACATAGTATTCATCTTGTCCCTGCTTGTTAGATGAACTCATTGAAATGTTTGAACAACCTCGGATGAAACTAATTTTGTTTACATACTAAATGTTGGAACAGGCTCTTCCCGAGTATTTTGAAGACTATTTCAAGTCCGAAAATGATTTCATGTACTTGACAGGCAACGACAGGTTGCGTTACAAGACAGTGCTGTCACCCAAAGATGGCCGATGGGTTGTGTGGGACTTAGAGTGGCAGGCATTTGTTTCTGCAAATGTCCCTGATCAAACAGCAGACATTCATTTTATCAAGCAGGGACAAGATGAATACTATGTTACAGTGTATGCAAAGGATGGTTCTGAGTGCGCTGGGTACGACAGGCGTACGATAGGGCGAAGGATGATACGCTGTTTAACAACCTACGATCCCAGTAGGCAAACGGTAAATACATTTGTTATATGGACTTATAAACTCTGTTTTGTATTTTATAGCCAGAATATATGAGTTCCATTATATTTAACAAATACAGAAATTTCATAATATGTTTGTACGTGTAGTTACTGGCTGGAGATTTTATTCAAGATATGTGGCAACCGAGCTACAAACTAATATATGCTACTGATATGGTATTCTATGTTAAGAACGAGAGGGTTAAACCTTACGCGGATCGGGTTGTCAGAATGAACTCGTTCAGCGGAGATGGGTGGGATGATTTTATTGAGACTAGTGGTATTGAATCTGGCCAGAGGCTTGCCTTTACGAACCTTGAAATGTACAGGTTATCGGTTGTTGTGCTCGGAGGAGATGGCATGGGCTTGAGCAAAGAAGATATTCGGTATCAGTTGCCAATGAGGAACCCACGACCCGCTTTTTTCCGTGACCGAACTGGTAATACGTATTCTGCAATTGCAACTTTACAACACATTAAGAAACTCCTTCCATAGCTGTCAGATAAGCAGTGAAATATTAAGTCATAAATTTATTTTCGTTTTATTTTACCAGACCTGAGGTTGCAGCACCTTTGCAGCTGGGGACATCACGAGGATCATGTTAATGAGGATCACGTTCTATACACTAGATTTACCGGAAAGGATCTGGTATTATTCAATTATATAATAACATGAAACTTGTATATGTATTGTATACGCGTGATGGAGCATATAAAACAAAAAAAATATTTTGTGTATGCAGAAGTTAGTGTATGATTTCGATGAGACGCAACACTTGCGCAGCTGCAGCAGAGCGAAACTTGTACACATGAATGCTATGTGCGTTGGTTTTCAGATGGCTACAGATATGGTTTTCAAACATGACGAGAAAACAATGAAAGATGTGCTGAACATTAAGGGGAACTGGTTACAATTTGGTAAAGATTGTGCTTTCGATGATGGTAGAATGATGCGACTGAAACTTGTGCGTATTCAAACACGATATGTGGCTGGTTCAGAGGATCGGGTTCCTGTGTTTCATGTTTGCTAGGATACTAAACTATGTCTTTTAATTGTGTAAAAACTTATTGTCTAAACTGATTTGTTAAGTAGGGTTCCATGTTTATGAACGCTTTAGTCGTAAGAATATTTGGACTTCCATGAAGCCATATTTTGGTATGTTATTAATGTCTATTTGGAACTTATGATCCTACGAATATTTTGAGTTATATGAACCTTATATTGTCAATGCTTTTTTAAACATGTTCTGGTGTATAAGTAACTTGTGTTGAAATGTTGGTATAACTAGTTACAAGGAAAGAGCAATAATGTTTACACTGTATCTTAGTGTTTGACTATATGGTTATACTTATAGAATACAAGATCCACAAGGTGTGTCAAATAAAGTATTCAAAGTAGAGGTTGCCCAATTGGCCTAACAGTCGCCCAAACAGAGTACAGCACATGCCTTTAATTACCAATTTTTTAGATGTGGAAAACACACACACACATAGGTCTAACCAAAAACTTTTAAAATGCCATCTTCTTCATCTTGTTCATACAGATCTAGGCGTTATACTCTCGAAGAATTACTTGACAAAACCTACTGTGATTGTGATCCACCTCTACCAGTTGAGGAGCGAGTTTCTTGGTCAACAGCTAATCCTGGTAGAAGGTATAAAGTGTCACACCCCCAAAATACCTGAATGGCAGCGGAATGGAATACCTGGGGGTGACTGTCATAGCACCATAGTTACAGTTATATTGAACGACCTAAAGTGTCGTTTAGAAAATACAGCGTTTGATCATTAAAACATTCAGAGTTTACAAAGCTTAGGTCCCAAAAGAGTTTGCCAATTTTGTCAAAATAAGTTCAACAAGATCAAACGTTTCATAAGTGCAGAAAATCTGGTGAGACGCGTCGACTCCGCGACTCCATGAAGGTCCAAATGTATGCAACATGAGCTACCTTAATAACCTGAGAAATACATTGCGAAAAATGGTCAACACGAATGTTGGTGAATAATCATAGGTTTATAACAAAAATCTAGTGTACATATGCCATAAGTAAAGCCAAGAAATAGGATGTCCGGAAAATATATACATTGGGTCTTAAGCTCATGACCCCGAAGCTAGACGATACTTGGCCCCAATGAGTGTTTACCAGACACTCTAATAATAAAGACATGAAATGCATCTGTAATACTGTTGGAGCAACCCAAACACAGATGGAGGAGTCACCCTCAATAGATCTATCCACTCACTCCCGCTTAGTACTAGAAATTAACGGTCCATGATAATAAAGGGGACTTGATAAGGCAACTTAAGCAATGTATGAAATTTTATACTTAGGCATGTACACAAAAACAAGTAATGCAATGTATTCTCCCCCGTGGGATTTGAAATCAAAATATAGAATTAAAACGGGGCTATGAAACTCACCTCGAAGTGATGGTACAAAGATGGTGCAATGAGGTAAAAGTAGTCGGGACAATGAGGCGCGAGTACTAGCCGCAACCTAAATGAATAATCATGATCTAACTTAGATCAAGCCGTAATGAAATGAATGCACATGCACATGATACCTATACCACTCGTAATTTGGAAATACTAGTTATCGTCATAGTAAAATAGTTTCCATACTTAGGAAAAATAGGTCCATTTATAGAAGTATATAACTTGTCGTATTATCTCGTATGAAAAAATGTTAGCGTTAAATTCCTTGGATCGAAAACCTTGAAATAACGTCGTTAAGTCGTATAAATATTCTCTTGGGTCGTACGTATTCATTTGTTAAGAATATAGTCATTAGTATCGTTTCTAGAAAATATACCATTTAGTACGTACGTTATTATTTTTATTTGTGACCAAATATATATATATAGTTTTGGTGATCTTAAAACGCGTATAACTTGCTCGTTTTAGGTTCGTTTTCCTTGTTCTTTATGTCCACGGATTCGTTTTTGTATATAGTAATATATTTTTGATAACTCGGCTCCTCTAGGTTACGTTTAATACCCCTTTTTGCATGGCGAAATCTGCCAAACAGCGAGCAGTTTTTAATAAAATAGTTTTCGTCGTTAAATTTGCAAAAATCATATCTCCTTCGTTATAAGCTTGTTTTAATCCGTTCTTTCGCCTAAAGTTTCGTTTTTGAATGTATTTTCTAAATCTTTGGTCAAAACTTAGCCACCATCTACTGATTTTCCCACGAAATGAAAATAGGGACAGTAGGTATTTCAAATGTTTCAAAAACCATTTTCAAGTCTCCAAACTAGTTCTAACCTCAATCAAACCACTTTCAAACACCACAAAGCTAGTCTAAACCTACCATACACCTTCTTAGGGTGTCATGGGTCCTTAAACATCATCAATCCACTAGGTCTAACAAGGGTTTCTTATGAGTCCATTTCTAGGGCTCAAAGTTACATATGTACAAAATAAAGTGGTATAAGCCATTATATGCATGAGTTCTTGTAAGAAATATATATAAACATGGTAATAACTTGTAAAAATCATAAAAATGGGTTTGTTAACTTACTTGAAGGTTTAGGGAGTTTGGATGATAAAAACCTACTAATCCTTGAGTTTTTATTTCAAAACTCCAACAAGGATGACTATATGAACTAGTTTATACCTAGATCTTGTAAAATTTGTGGTTCTTGCTCCTTGACCACCCTTGGTCGATTACTTCTTAAGAGAAAAGAGAGAAGAAAAGTTTGCTTGAACTAGAAAATGATTTTGTGATAAAGGAATGAGAAAAAGTTTAATTTATACTTAGGGGACAATAGTTTGGTAGCATTTAATTTGGTTGGTGAGATTAGCTCATTAGGAGGCTAGGAGGGGGGGGGGGGGGGGGTTCACAAAGGAGAGAAAAGGGGGTTTGTGTTGGGTAATTATTTAGGAAAGTTAGTGGTATTATGATGTAATGTTAGTTTTAAGTTTAATCGGGTACCGGGTTTGTTAGAAATAAATTTTATTGAAGTTATTCGGGACGTAATAAAGTCGTAAAAATTGTAAAAATATGTCGGGCACAAGTACGGAGAGTTTGGGTGATTATTGTTTAATTTTGGTGAAAACCGTCGTTATTAAGTTAGACGTACGATACGTAATAAATAAGTTTTCAAAATACCGGGTAAATTAATATTATAATTTTTATATTATTAAAATGAATATAAAAATATATTGGGATAATAGTCGGAAGTGTCGGACGTGTTAGTTTCATTTATAGTTCGCGTATTAGTGTTTATTTAAAATAAACATACATAAATCGTTAATTATATTAAAAATATAATTTGAATACCCTACGAGTGGAATAGTATGCAAGTGGCATAAAGATGATATGCAGACTATTTCTAGCCTGTATGAAATGTCCCCATGATAATGCATGAATTCGCTCCTGAACCAATACGGTTACGCGAATTTGAATACTCGTAAACTATGTTTACAATGACATGAGTAATGCATGTGAATAGTGGTTTTCTCTCGGAAATGAATAGTGTCAAGTGAATAGTAAAATTTCTGAATGTTTCTCGGAATGTCAAAATGACCTCGAAAACGATGAATAGTGATCGATGAATAGTAACTTGTGAATAGTAAATTATCGAGGTTTAGAAAATGACCGGAAATTACGAGTTGTGACATAAAGCCTGTCCCATCTATGTAAGTAATGTTCTGATCATTTGTTACTTTTACAAGAACACACTGTTTTCGTTTACTCATGTGTGTATTCATTATTTTGTTAGGACCAAAAAAAAAATGTGGCTTCTATGGTTTCATTGATCCTGAACTACCTTCAGCTTATTACAAGGATTTGCTTTTCAAAATGTATGTGGGTAACTATAGGTTAAACGGGCAGACAAGCAAAGAGACTGGGAAAGATGATCCGAATAATCAGCTGGCGATGGTGGAGATGAAGGAAGAGATTGTTTCCATTAAGTCAACAATTACTTTGTTAACTAGGGTTGTAGTGTTCCTTGCTGTAATACTAGCATATCATATGATTTAGGAACAACTGTTGTCTGTTTTATGCTTCATTATCAATGGGATGGTCTGTTATGTGTTAAACTGTGTGCTTCATTGATAGAAACATGATATGAAATGTAAACAAGACATTATACTTTATGTAAGCAAAGAAAAAACGAAACAGAAAACCATGTATCGATGGTATGAAAATGACATACGTTAATACAAATCATCCGTTACAACTAGTGACATATGTTTTCCTAGGGATAGTTAGGTGACATAATAAAAATTCAGCAAATGTTCAACAACGATTACATATCATTTAACTTCGACTCTATGATTCCAAAAGTACTCGAGCATACGTTCACGGTACGCCAACGCTGCTTGCACAGGGTCGGCCACTTCCAATGGTAGGTTATGACACAACCTGTATAACCACATACAAACCCACACACCACAGTCTCCATATAGATCCCCTTGAACCGGAACACTCGCATAATCAAAAGAGATTTGATACTTGTCAACTGATATGCCTTTACTCTTCAAAACCCCAGATTCCTTTAAATACGAAGTCAGACGCAATGGCAGTTCTCCTTTCATGGTCCGCCACCAGCTTCTTCTGTTTGTCTTTGCCAAACCAAGGGAGTCATAAAACGTAACGACACCACTTTTGATTTGAAGTTGAGCTAAACACCAATGTTTATCTGGTTCGTTAACAGGAAATAAGACCTGATATACACAATTCAATCTTAAACTGTGTTAATAAAAGATTATAATATATGCAAAAGGTATAGGAACCATAAATGTAGAAACCTTTTCAACGTCCGTCCATGGAACTGGGTACCTCGACACGTCAGAAAAGTAAGTAGGCATCATACCACCTAGTATAGCTTGACAGAAATGAGGGCTTACAGCAGCCCAATCAGCCTCTTTTGGTCTAAAACGCCATAGTAGGTCAACCCACAGATCAAGGTGCTGTATAGTGAAATTAAAGAAAAAACCAAAGTTAAATACACAACCAGCACTCTTTTAAAGTTAACAGGGATATATTTACATACAATGTCACTCAACCAGCCCCTTTTAAAAGTGTCGAGACCGGATAACGCCATCCAAAACCGGCGGTCAACATGAATGTCACAACGACCCCATGGAAAGCAATACTTAGGTGGCTTGAACTCCTTTAAAAATATTCTGATAGGTTCCGGCACATTTACCTGTTTGCGCTTATTGGGTCGTGAAAGATCCTAAATACAAAATAATAATTACTACTTTTCTCAGCATTTGAAAATACAAAGGAGATATTAACAAATTCTATAATGACTTAGAAATAAAGTTATGTTGTCGGTTACCTCTTGAAATGGTTCCAGAGACATTATATTGGGTTGACCCGTCCTTGTCAGTTGAAAAGGTTGGAGAGACGTTGTACTGGGTTTAGCAGACCTTGTCACCGGTTTTTGGATAATCACCTCCTTATCCTGAAACTAAAATTATGTACATACAAGTTATACATGGACACAGCCCGTATAATTTACCATATCAATATTACAAGTGTTATACCTCTTCAACCGGAGGAGTTACAACAGGCCCATTAAGCGTCATCGACCTTGTGTGTGGAACGTGTGGACCAGTAGGTGGTTGCTCATCAACAACCGATGCAATCAGTGCACCGTACTTCTTCTTCTTCTTCTTGGTTAGCTTGATAGTCTTAACAAAAGCCCGTTCAAAGTTGATAACCTTAGGTGACTTCTTCTTATTTTTCATCTGCTTTCCAATGACAGGTCCAAATACATTCTGTAAACAAGGTTTCTGATTTCGTTTAACAACACTTACGTATTCAGGTTTTGTCATTTGATTTTGCGTTTTAAAAACATAATGTGTTACAAGATAAAACATACAGCCTTTTTAAATAGCAAGCATAAACTGGTATGTACCTCAAAAGCTTGTTTGAAGACTGATTTATCTTCTTTGGTCACATTATTACTTCCATGAACGACCAATTCTCCAGCAAACACTTCCTTCCCATCCTCCTTTTCATTTACAGCATCATCTTCCATGATATCATCCAAGGAATACTCGGCTGGATTCTTTTCACCGTTTTCAAGGTTTAGGTATTGGTCCGTAAAATGACTATCCTGAAAAAATATACATAACCGTAAATGCAAAAGTCACTGTAAGGATACCTAAACTAACTAATGTATTCACAATGTAAAAGAGTTAAATATATTTACATACTTCACAATTTGAAACGAGGACTTCTTTGTTAAGGTTGAGTAACGAATGAACAGCTGTGCAAACAGCGGTAGGAAAGGGATCAACAGCGGGAGCATCAGGTGATCTTATTAGAAGTTGCATGGTAGAATTATACAATTGAGACTCATTATAATCGCCCTTCCCATCTTCCTCATCAACTTCCATATGATTCACTGACTGGCGTAAAAGTTCCCCCTCATCCGGATGACCGTCTGAATATGAAACTGTGGTCTGCATTTGAAAACCATATAAACAACAGGTGAGAAAATAAATAAATTGTGGTATTTACCATTGCATTGAATGATTATAAACAACATCGCCATATAAAGTAGGATACTAACCATCGAATCGTAATAATCAGAATCAGAATTTCCTTTCACATCAGACTCTTTTGAGCACGCATGAGATTGTCGTGCTAAATGTGAGACTATGGCCTTGTCATGACATTTGTCGTCTGTAGCTACAGAATCTTTTGAATGTACATTTGTTTGATGGGGACCAACCTCAAACTTAGATTTTATATTCAAAATGCTCTCTATCTCTTGAACTCTCTTTCTTAGAACATCAAACTCGGCAACAACGACAGGACTAACATGACAGCATTCACGTTTCTCAATCAACTGTAATCTTGTTTTAAGAGAATCAACCTCTTGGAAAAGGTCAGGAAGTGATATACTTGATGCCACCTGAATATGATTCTCTTGTTGTAAAACTTGAGGCCAACTACTCTGCTCGACATTGAATGAGTCAACCGGTTCCTCATCATGTCCATGTAAAACTCGCCCATCATCGACATCTCTTGTTTCAACACTATGTCCTTTCTCGGCAACGACATCTTCTGTGGGTACATCATATAGTAAATCTTGATCGGCAACATAACCATCGACATCTCTTGTTTGGACAGCATGTCCTTTGTCGACGACGCCAACAACTACATTTTCATCTTGTACACCAACATCAAGATGTACATCTTCACTGCCAACATCGTTTGTTTGAACAACATGTGGGACAAATTTTACGCCACCATCTACAGGATCCACATTTTGTACCTTTTCAGATTCCAGCCCATCTCCCTTTTCACATTCCACCACGTCTGCTTCATCAGCCAATCCTTCTATAAATTTGACATTTGCAGCTTCATCACCCAATCCTTCTATAAATTTGACATTTGCAGCTTCATCACCCAATCCTTCTATAAATTTGACACTTGCAATGAACCAAGGCTCCTCCGTTTCCTTTTTTGTTGGAAACAGCTCGACAATTGGATTGATCTCCTAACAAACACAAACATTATACTTATTTGAGATCTGCTAAGGATACGTACCTTTATAAACCAACAATGAATTTAATAAAACTAACTACATGTTTGTTTTATACCTGTCCAAATAAAGTCGAGTAATCTGACTTCCCAAACTGTGCAACCTTGGTCCAAGCAACACCACGAGGTATGACATTCAAGTTTTTAACCCACCAAATAGAGCTTTTGGGGAAACTTTCCAATATCCATATCTATAAAACCAATGATTAAGATACACGTATGTTAAAGAATTGTAAAACAAATCAGTTGTAACTGATAAACAGTATGAAACTTAAACAACTGTCAAAGGGCATAGGAAATTTTTTTACCTACATAAACAACAAACCTAATCAATAACAACATCAGCAATTTCAAAGTGTAGTATATAAACAGACTCCGGTTTATTATGACAAACAATGTAACCCTCATACAGAAGAAACATAAACAATAAAAACGTAAACTAATCTAAAACAGAGAAACATCAACAAGCTAGATGTTTACAAACAAGCTAGTCTAAAGTATTACAGTCAACAAGCATACATTGGAGCTGCATAAACCACTTACCGATTCATTTTAACTATAACAACGCAGATAAAACGATAAAAATCAAAATAATTCTAACCTTGAAAGCCCAAGCAAATCCATAGAGATTGTATGTAGGAGTGTACTGTGGGTTATTTTGAATCTCACTTAAATGATATTGGCTGTGTTTAGGAACCACATTCACAGTCCTTCGATAAAATTTGTCCCACATGTATTCGCCCCACGGAAATGCATTCCATTCATCAAAATCCTCGACCAACGACATTATATGCTTAGGAACAACATTTCTATCTTCACGACCCATAAACACTAACTCACATGCAATTAAGAGACAGACTCTGACAGCATCGTCATCACTTAATGTTGACCACCTATCATCTATAAGAAGCTTCAGAAGATCGATGCCCTTTACAGTATTTACAGCCATTGTTTTCTTCTCTGGAAACACACGATCACAAAAAGGAGGACGATCTTTAGTAGCTTTGGTTTTGACTTTCCCAAATCGAAATCCGGTAACTAAACAAAATTCTTTCCGGCCAAACTGTAGATAATGATCCCCAATGTGGAATATAATTGGGCAATCAGGAGAAATATTAGACACATTGACCTGATTTTGCAAAACATAATTCATCAAATGGCTATCATTTGACGCATACGGAATATCCAACCAAGGACCAAAAACAGTACTTCTAAACAACAAGTAACGCTTTGGATTGGACTTCAACCTCGCATTAATATCTTGCAACAACCTAACCGATGACCTGATACTAATTTTCACTGTATAGAAATCATTGCCTTTAGCCATATAGAAACGTTTGTGAAACGTTAGGGGTTCTTTATTGTTTAATAGTAACAGTTAGGGTTTTATTTGGGAGACGGAGAGAATGAACCTACTCATGTAATTTGATGGTGGGAGAGGTGGTAGAGGTGGTGGTACAAGAATGGGTTGTGTGTGTCTCTGGTTATATATTTACCCAATTAAGTTGCCCAAAATTAATTTCTAAAAGTTGCCCCGAAGTACAAGTTGCCAAATGTACTATATTATTATTTTATACAATTTCACTTTTTGCTAAAAGACAAAAAATGTATAGTTGCCCAAATACGGTTGCCCGAAAAGTACAAGTTGCCCTATACGAAATACCTTACACACACTTACAATTGTTGTACTTGACTAAAAAATTTTAAGGACACGTGTCGCGTTTATATTGAGTTGCTCACTTTTTAAGTTGCCCAAGTCTAATTTTGGAAAGTGAAATTTCAAAGTCTAAAAAGTGATTAGTCAAAAAGTCAATAATCTATTTTGTTAATTATCCCTTTATTTTAACACTAATAACAATTGTGATTTGTGATTTGCTCTTCTTGAAGTCTGGTGATAAATCATATAATTTATTATTTATTGTTAGTTTGGTTAATTGTATGTGCACATTCAATAAATAAGCAAACGATGAATGAGAAAGAAAGTGTTTCGATGTATAGGAGAGGAAAACTAACCAAGCTACAAAGGCAAGCATAGGGTTTCTGAATTTAGGTAATTTTCAATCGTTTCATGATTATAAAACTAATGATGTTTGTATCTGAAGTTCCATAGTTGCTTTAATCATGTATAAATTGTATGCTTTAATTGCACATTTTGATTTTTTCATATGCATTGTTACAATACCAGATCAAGATATCGGGAGAACATGAAAACTTCTAATGGGCTGGACATAATGGTTTCAAGGAAATGGGTATTAACATAATTTGGATGATTTGCGCAGATCTTTGACTTTTTTTTTGTGATTTTTTTCAGGCAAGATGATTCTTTTGCATTTCGAAATGCTCGCAGTGTAAGTTTGATTTGATTTTTATGTGTTTTCATTGTGCTGTGAAGTTTGGTTTAATTTTTGTGTGATTTACTTGATTGTGTTTTTTATGAGTTTGTGTGATTAGGATGATTAAATCAATGGTGGCTGTTAGTTGCTAACAGTGAATCTGATTATTTGCCGACTTTCTTATTGTTCATAATCGTAAAACAAAACAAGACCTCAAAAATCATTACAGCAAACATTACATTATTGTTGAAATAAGATAATTTCGTAATCGTATTATTATTACAAAACCAGAGCTCACCAATTGCAATTGCACTTATAAGATACAGGTACTTATACGATACTTGCACTTATCACAAATCATGAACAGACGGGTTGTAGTGATACAGGTACTTATAAGATACTTGCACTTTCACCAATTGGCATGCTTTAATGTATCTATCTGTTTATTTTCCTAATGCTGTATCTTATGCACGCTATCTTAATATATGATTCTGTCCTAAATTTGATTATTACAGAGGTGACGAATCAAAATTTTGTTGAAGACACATCACGCAAAAGGAAAAGGATGAGAACTTCTATAGCCGTTAACTCGAGCAATGATCAGGTAATTCTCAAACTGATGTTTATAAAATTTGATTCTTCTAAAGTGTTGTATCGTTGTCCAGTCATTGACTTAAATTATCTTTATTTCAGGTTTTTCTTCATATCCATAACAGTTACAAGGATATAACAGTTTGATGAACATACCATATATTTATTTAAAAACTACATACACACCAAGCCCTATATGTTTTTAAAGGACTACGGGCTATACAAGACGCTGACATATCGGTGCTTAAAATATATGCAGGTACTCATTGGTTCTTCAGACTTGAAAGCTAACCATTCAATTCACCAGCATCTGGATATTATGACCGAAAATCAGAAGTATAACAAGTGAGTGTATCATTTTTTTTATCTTCACTATTTCATGCTCACTTAATGTACTCTTGAGTAATTATCACCCCTATTATTCATATTGGTTACTGTTTTAAGTACCATTTGAATTAAACCTCAACGCAAATAGACCCATTTAAATAAAGGTCCATAAGACATTTCTAATTTATAACAGATTTGCATAATGCTTGTGATATTTTAGAAAGTAATAATTAGCAATATATATAACTGATCTTTTTTACCTGTGCAAGGCGAGTTCTATGTCCATTTGGAGCATATAAAACAGCGTCATGCCAAGCATTTCGGAATCCAACTATCTCAAGAAAGCCAGCATCAACATATGGAGGAGTCCATTCTTTCTGTTGTATACAAATAAGCAAGTAAAATAAAGCAAATTTAATTAGGAGCTGTTAGATCTGAAATTTCAAAGACATATATACTTGATTCAGATTAAAGAAGAAAAGTCAAAGTCTGACCACACGCGTTCTCCTTCTACTTGGTATTCCCTACGGCAAGTTGAGACAAATGATTGACTGTATGCTGCATAAATTAACATATAGAGCTATTACTCAATGAGTCTAAAGAATTAAAAAAAAAAAAAAAAAAAAAAAAAAAAAAAAAAAAAAAAAAAAAAAACTGAATAAAGTTCTTACAAATTATATGATAGGTCATCAAGTTTACATTGGAGGGATGGGGAGGACTTCCCATTGACCTGGCTTCTTCATGATCGAAACCTTTGACAGTTAGTTTCACATATATTGATGTCCACCGGTACCAAAGACCCCAAGGTACGTGAAATTATTGGCGCTCGAATGGTTATCAAAGAGGCAAAAAAATCTGGTCTTGATCGACTAATGTAATTATGGGCGTTTACATTCTAATTATTAATAATATATAATTATTGTGTGCTGAGAAAGTTCAGGTGGTTAGAGAAATTGTTACAATATCAAATACATTGTGATATTACTTGGAAAAGCTCAAGTTGTTTGGGCTGGGCGTGACAAAGCTCGGGTAGTTTGTGTGAATATTTAGAAAGAAATTGCCGATATCATATGCGTTTTAAAAAGGTAACCTCAAGCAGGCATGTGTTTTATGTAATTGAGTCCCAATATTTATTTTTTAGAAATGAGTACGAGTATTTGTTTTTTTAGAATTGAGTCCCAGTATTTATATTTTGTATAAGGTACTAATATAGAAAAGAGTACAACCACTTTTGGATGGTGTTCTTCAATATACCTTGTCCATTTGAAGTTGTGAAAGAAGCCCATGACCAATCTTAGGAGGAAGAGAAGGTATCCATCCAGTTATTTTTGTTTATTTGCTTCACAATTTTGTATATAAATTCAGTGACTCACTTATAGTACTAATGCTCATCACTTGGAGTGCTGACATGTTAAGTTGGATGGAACTCCAGCTGGATGTATGGTTGCATTAGCTTTTGAACAATAAGAGCGCCCATGTGGGTCAGTTGACATATTTAAGGTACTTAATGTTTAACGGTTTCCACTTCAATTATATTTCAGCGATCTTATGATCGTCTATAAGCATGGTTTCAATGGTTCAATACCACGCGATCAGGAAATTCTTTTTTGTTTCATTATTGTCCTGATTGCTTTGAATGGGTTTGTTCAGTGGCTTAGTTCAATGGTTGGTTTCAAGGGGTGTGTTCAGGGGTGTGTTTACAGTGGTGGGTTCAATAAATGGGTTCAGTTGATGCGTTCAAAGGTTTGTTCAGTCCAGTTACTTTAATCTGCCTATTGTGCCTACTTTACTTTAAAACCAGAGTTACTAATATCTATACTTTGTCTTCATTTGAATGCTAAATTAAATTATATTGTTACATTATATCCGCAAGATAATCTTTTCAGTTCATATGACAGAGGAGCTCCCATGTAAAGTCGGTTGTCGACTAAAGATCGATCCTCAATCTGCAGACAACTTTAGAGTAAAAAAATTGACTATGAGTACTGTGATAACATGTACGTGCCATTATTTTTAAATGTTGTATATGAATGACTGTTTGTAATTGTCAATGTTGTTATTTGGCAGGAACTCAATTACAATTCTATACTCTATCAATTTTGCTGCTAATGAAGGTCTCTGTGGTGCAGTGCTGCCAAATAATTGATCCAATCACGAGCCAACAGCCATAACAAGCAACAAGGCATGTTTTTTTTTTTTTTTTTTTTTTTTTTTTTTTTTTTTTTTTACATTGTTTTATTTTCAACGTAATTTTTGGGTAAAGTTTCATTTCCGCTTTCGTTGGGACTGTTGGAACTGAAAAACCCTCTAGGATTGGTGGTAAGTAGTGGTTGCTTTTGACCCTATGTTTATGGAAACAAGTTGATTTGGGTTGTATTTTATTCGTGATATTTTATTCCATCAAGAATTGATCTGGTATGTAATTTTTAACTCTTTTTAGGATTTAAGTTTGTGGGTTATATATGTTGGATATTTATAAAGATCTGTATATTTGGAACATCTGATTTTTTAAGTTTAGAGAATTATATGGCAGTATCAGATGTATCAGCTCGAATACTATGATACGATTTCTAGGATTGTGTTTTGAATATATTGGATTATCATTTTGCGGATAAAAATTAAGGACATTAATTAATCAGATAATCAGTTATAAGCTTTCCGGGGTCGTGTTTTTTAACTAGGTTGTGTATTTTAATAAGTTATTGTTATATTGATTGTCAAAATCAATCACTGATTATTTGCACAATGTAATAAACACAATAATAAGATGATGACTTTGCATTAGCAATCCCAAACAACCCCTTATCGGTGATGTTTAGAAAAACACAATAATTTGATTATCAATATGCTAAGACTTGAAATGGATAATACCATTTGATGTAATTATACGACTTGAAATAGAAATAAACATGTTATCAATTTGTAAAAGCAATCCCAAACAACCCCTGAATTGGTTTAGTTTTATTCCGAGTAGTATGACTAGCAGTCATTTTAGTCTGAATATTCATAGCACTTGCGGCTTTAGTAGACATTGATAGTAATGATATAATGTAGCACCTGATCTCGAGATGCTTATAGTAAGGGCAACAGGCCATGACAAGGAACCGGCTGAAGAGAAGTACATACGAGATATTATTAACTATACTTCTTACTCCAGAAGTTATGTAAGCGCATGTGTAAGCACAATTTCTAAGCGATTGAGCAAAACGCATGATTGGATTGTGGCGTTGAAGGCGTTGAAGCGTATACACAGATTGTTAGTTGACGGGTATCCTGCTTTTGGTCAAGAGATAATGATTGCAAGCCGAAAGGGGACAAGGATTGTGAATATGTCCATTTTCATGATGAAGCTCATTCAAGTGCATGGGATCATTCTGGTTTTGTGAAAAATTATTCAATGTTTCTTGATCAGGAGCTTGAGTTCACTTCTTTTGAGCAAACGGTGAGTGGTTTATGTGATTTTCAAGGTGGCCCTAGGTATGAACTTAATAAAGTGCTGAATCTACAGGATGATGATATGTCAGCTGATGCTCGTGGGAATAACTTGGCACTTGCTTTGTTTTCTGCACCTGCAGATGTCGAAACTAATGGGACATGGGAAGTTTTCTCATATCAAGAAAGCAGGCCAAATTGGTCAAATGGGTTCAAGGATCTAACATTGTCCAATGTACATTCAAATGCTTAAAACCCCCTAAATCATGTTATTATTGTGATAATTGTTATTTATAAGTTATACACAATAACTAAATTAAATAAATTCAAGAAATAGATAAAAGTTGTTGGCGGGTCATTCAAATCCATTTTGACTTGAACGTATGGCTCCTTGATATGCAAGTTTGCCACCTAAGGTGGTAAGGTTTAAATTGATTAACTTGCATAAAGAGAAGAGTGATTAATTTTCTGTGCAAGAACGTCTAAAAGGTCTGTAACTGGTGCAAAAACAGACGATTGGACGGATGACATATTATGTAGTTTTGGGATGCCTGTTATCAAGGGTTATGAGCGTTACAACTGTCAAGTACTATGTATGAACAGAACGAAAATTGACTTGTTTGACAATTTCCAAATGTTTAAGTGCTATATATGAACTGTCAAGTACTATGCATGAACTGTCAAGGGTTTTGGGATTTGATAAAAAGTAGCATTTGGTTTGACATGATACAAGTAAGGCAATGCTTGAGTATTATCCAAATGTCTGATGTTATGTACTAATGTCAAAGTAGTTAAATGGACGTGTTTGACAATTTCCTGTTCTTATTCCATTTTTGCAGTTTCACACTGCTTTCCCTACCGATGAGTTACGAAGAACTGCAAAATGTGCACCAAGGGTGTATGATGAAGGTTGTGCAGACTACTACAAAAAAGGGCATAGAGCCCGCTTAAAAATAATCATAGATCTCGGTTTTACGTATGGGCTCAAAGGGGAAATGTGGATGGAATTTCAGTGGTGATGAGATGAGTTATATATCAGTTGTGACATGTGTGAGGTGTTATTATGGGTGTGGGAAAATAACGCCTCTTAAAGCCAACCTCATCTAGCTATATGAATGCTCATTTTTGCATATTATCGAATTGGGTTGCAATTTGAGGTATAATACAATGGTTGCCTGAAAGTTGAAGCAACCCCTTAGGTAATTAACAATTAACCTATTAATATATTACAAGTTCTTTTTTCGTGTGTTGTGTGGATATATTACGATAAACTTTTGATCAAACAAATAAAATTTTAGATGAGATAATGACTCTTAAATGTAGTTCAATTTTTGAATTGTAGACAACAACAAAAAGAAGCCGTTCTTTTTTTCTAAAGATTTAATATGCAACAAAGCGTAAGGTTCTAGCCTTGGCATGTAGCTATATTATTCATTGTTAGAAAGCTCTTCATGTAGCTGTTCTCTCAAGTATTATACTTGCAATTTAAGATGTGAGTGACATGATATATATGGACCTTATTCTAATCACCATGGAGAGCATCACAAGAATGTACTATCCAGACTCATACTAATAATTCGAAAATCTGTAACTGAGATGAATTGGAAAATTTGTATAATTGCAAATATAAGAGTGGTGAATTTCTTGTCGAGAACAATGAATGATTTGAATAGTTTTTAGGGCATCTATTATGATGAACCTTTATAAAGGTTTATAATAGTGCCAACTCATCCTACATCATTAATTCATAAACCATTCTCTATTATGTATAAACTGCAAAAAGCTTTATAAAAATCTCAATAAACACCAATGCATTAAATTTAGAAGAGGTTCAAGATGTTAGACATTTTCATTTTACATAAGCATGAAACATATTTCTACTATAGTTAACAAAATGATAAACCTCTTCAAAGTTTCTTAAACCTTTTCATAAACAACCATATTGGATGCTCTTAATTCTTACAAAGTTTTAATCATGTTTAATTGAAGTGACTAAATGTAACCAAACTTTGATTATGATCAACATGTATTTCAAATGTATATCACGTGTAAAATACAACAATTTACAACAAACATTCTAACAAAAGATATAATTATCTTTTTTCATACAATACATTAATTTGACACCGGAATTAAAAAAAAAAAAAAAAAAAAAAAAAAAAAAAAGATCGTTTCAAATCTTAAACAACAAATTTAACAATCACTTACAAAATAATGCTACAAATTTTATAATAAACTAAAAACAAAACTTCTTTAAAAAACAAAAAAGTCAAAACAATTACAATCTACGTCAATCTTACCTGTAAAAAAAAATAAATAAATAAAAAAAAAAAAAAAAAAAAAAAAAAAAAAAAAAAAACCAAACTGTCTTTAAGAACCAAAATTCCGTTAAGTAACACCATCAAAAGCTTACCATTAAATAAAAAACAATTAACTTAAACTAATACATTTTTAACAGTAATAAAAAAAACACCGTACATAAAAACAAATTCCCGTTAACTAACACCAACAAAGTAAAGTTATAAGTCATGCCCGCCCATCGGGCGAGCTTTGAAATCTAGTATATATATATATATATATATATATATATATATATATATATATATATATATATATATATATATATATATATATATATTACGTTACATAATAAAGTTAATTATCAAAATTATTTCGCGATACTTAGACTATCTAGGTTCGTGTATAAGCGCGTTCCAAAGTAAACGGTGATCACAAACGTCGTTGTAATTATAAAAATGTAACTCGAATAACAAACAAAATTTTTGTTATCGGTAAAAACGGTTTATATTTATCGTAATGATTCGTAAATCATGGGTTTGCATTTACTATTTAGGAGGGAAAATTATGGGAGGTTACATCTTCCACCATTGCCACCATCTCCCACAAAGCCAAGAAACCAAGGCTCAACATTAAGCCAACAAATGAAAGGATCTTCATTGATCTTACTCTTGATGACGATGAGGATATCCAAATACCACCTTCCAACAACTCAACTTCATCCATTTCCACACCATTAGCTCCATCCAAAACTAATTCCACTAGGGCAAACTCATCCTCATCAACCACAATTAAGACAACATCCTTCTTACCACCTAGTCCTCCTCAACCTTTGGCACTAACATTCACAACTCCACTTGAACTAGTGTACAACACATCATCACCATCTTCCGTTTCTCCATCACCACCATCACAACCTATCATGGGCCATCCAATTCAATACCCAATTCTATCACATACCCTTAGTTGTGCTTGTTGTCACCACAACCACAACCTCATTGCTCACCTAAGAGATGAAATGGCTTACATGTTTAACTACATTAAGCATCTCTTGACACCACCTGAAGGGCCCATCATACCACCTCCTCCACTAAGCACCAACCCAAACAACTAAACATTATATGTTTAGTAATCATGAATAAACTCCTTAGGACCCTTTTGTGCACCTTGAAGCAAATCTTAGGACCTCTATGCCACTAAAGAATGTTACGTGCTTCTTTATATAGTTTTATCTTTCTTGTTAACTACTTTAGTTCTTGTAATCATACTTCAAGTATGATATTATTATTATGAATGAAGGCATGAGCTTATGTTTTGTTTGTGGTTGGATTATTTTTCTTTGTGCTTTTGGTTAGATATTTGTCTTGAATGCTACATGTTAGATATTGTATTTGTGTCATCTAACCGTGTCTTGTAGCATCAATCATTGCTCGATTCCTTGGTATGCTCCAAATGAGGGGGAGTATACATCAAAGGGGAGCCTTAGTAGTCTTTTTGATTTGACAAAAAAGGGGAGAAGTGGGCTATAAACTCATACTAAAAACTTGTCGAAATTAGTTTTTCACATAAAATAATTTTATATTTTGTCATCATCAAAAAGGGGGAAATTGTTGATGCAAATAATGACTAAAAATGTTATTCTCATCTTTCGATATCTCAACATTTTGATGATAACAAAATGTGAAAACATTTTACGTCAAAATTAACGTAAACAAGTTTTTAATCAAAATATCTGATTTCTACGCAAATCACTCTAGGTATGAACAAACAAAGTGATTACTTGACAAGTGTTTTAAGAAGTAAATTTGTGTTTTAAACTCTACATTTGTGAGGTGACAAAATGTAACACCTGGTACTTTTCCTAAAACCTAATACTAGCCAAATATTTATTTTCGTACCTGAAACACATTAAAACTTTTAATGCATGATTATTTGGGCTTGAGAAACGTGAGATATATTGGAAACGAGAAGTTTATTCGTTGATTGACCCAGCACAACCTAGAAAACTCGAATCGTATTGCGTAAGCTATTGAGTTTGAGAAAAACTTTGAAGTTTATGCTTGATTTTATTGGAAAAATTGTTTCGTTAATAATGACGCAAGTTTCGTAATTTTTCGAGTCTGTTTGCTATGTCATTTGAGCCCCGAAGCGTTTTCGTGAGAAATTAAGCTACGTTGTCAGTTTTGGTCCCTTATTTTTATTTTCATTTACAACCCTACACTTTATTTAATTCAAAAACCACCCTATACTTTTTTTTAATATAAATACCCCCATTTTTATTATTTATTAATTTCTACAACTAATACACACACACACACACACACACACACACACTCACTCACTCTTAATTCTCTCTCTCTCTCTCTCTCTCTCTCTCTTTGAATTTTCCGGCCGACCCCCCTTGCCGTAGCAACAGCAGTTTCCGGCGACCGCCGCCGAAATATTTTCTTACCACCCACCTTTTTACACCAATCAATAGATCGGGACACCCCCTTCACTACCGTACCACTCACACCATTCGAATCAACCCCCACCGCTGCCAAGCGCCGCTACAGTCAACACCACCACCGCCGCACCTTCCTACCACCTCCTTTTCTTGTTTTCTCTCGACGGTAAGCCCCACACGTGTAACAATTCACGTTTTCGGATTACTATTCATTTTCACTATTACTATTCACTTTCACTATTCACTCCCGAAATTTTTATTTCATATTCTCGTAAGTTAAACTATTTTAATGATAATCCGAGAAGTTGACACTCGTCGGATCATTTCTGCAAAAATCACAAAACCGTGTCCGAGATTTACTTTTAGGTTTAAACGTCATTCCAGCATCCCGATATGTCTATAAAACACTATAAACAATAGAAATATGATTTTCTCTCATTTTATGACAATTCCAAAAGTTTTGGAATTTTACGTTTTCCAATTCAGCGTTTTACGCGAATTACGCGTTTTAGACCCGCGTTTCCAGTTTTAGCAGCGTTTAAGCAACCCGATAGAACTTATCACTCATTAAATATGCTAAGATAGGTTATATTAATAAGTTTTAACATATTTATAAGTTTCATATTTTTAGGATACCCGATTTTAAGTTTCATGACTTAACGACTTACCGTTAGTGATTACCGGGACCAAAACTGACTCCGTAAAAGCAAGATATTATCAAAAACTCATATCTAGTCATCCAAGATAGACCTTGGACGAAATTTTATGCTAAGTCACAAGCCTTGTTGGCTTGTGATAGGCCTTGATCACTTAAGATAAGTCCATGTGTTGAAACTTACTTACTAAGTCTTGAAACTTCATCCTAAAGTCTTGGAAAATATCCTAAACTTGGTCACCAAGTTTAGGCACCTTCCTAGGAGCTTTCCTAACCTCCTCATCTTCACTATAAATAGCAAGCTCATCCTCTTTCTTTCTCTTCATTCCAAACACTCAACAACAAATCCATAAACCATGATCCTTTGATTTCTAAGTTATAAGTTACATACCAAAGTTGAAGGCATAGTTAGTCTCTACATGAATCAAGAGTTTGTTTGGTGATTCCATGGTTGAATTAGGAGCTACACAAGGTGTTAGGGGCTGAGGTTAAATGGTTTTCACAAGGTCTATATCAAGGCTAGCAAGGGTTTCAATAGTTGTGGTGAAGGGTTTGCAAGCATAGGTTTAGTGTCCTAGTTCATACTTGACTTCCTTTCTTTAGAAAGCCAAAAGTTGTAAGAAACCCTATTACACTTTCTTGCTCAATATCATTTTCATGCTTATTATGTTTCTTTCATGCTATATATGGTCTTTGTATTATGTTCATGATGTATAAAAACTAGTAAAACAAGTTATGGTATATATATATGTTAACTTATGTTATTTAAACAAGGAAACTAGTGACTTTTATGGAGAACCACGACTAAAATAGTATAACTATGGTATTTGACACTTACCTACTGTTAGAGAGGACTTAACAAGGAAAACATAGCAATTTGAATCACCCAAAACGAGTACCCGAGTCAAAAGTTATGACCATTTGAAATTACCAAAACTTTACGGCAAAACTGCCAAATGTTTCTGTGACAGAACCTTAAACACGTAAAAAGAGGCTTTTCTGGTCCGTTTCATCAAAAAGTTAAAACACGAAAGTTGTTCAGAATCACGTTTTCTTCAAAAACTCAGGGGCACGTTTCCAGAAAAACAATAACGAATGAGATTTTCTTCAGTTTCTTAACAGCTATTTTATATACCAAAGTTACTATATAATAGTTATGGTTTAATAAGACCAAGAGGTCTAATGACCTAAAGCCAAGACCACAACCGTGGCTAAAGCCAAGATTGAGTCTCAAGACCATGGTAACAATGACCAAGGTCACGGCTAAGCCACGGCTAAAGACCATGTAACTTTTCAAATCAAAAACTTATATATATTTTATCAAATACTACAATAGTAGGGAGCCTCATGTGAGGAGTTCATTATGTAAGCCGTCGAGATGAGTTGTGGATTTACTAATTAAAGTGTCCTGGCTCCTCGAACGTTTACTCCATGACTTCTGAATTATGTCGGCCCGAACGGTAGTAAGAGATATACAACCTATACATGTTTCATAAACCATTTATATTTAAAGACTTACACTATATACTAAGTACTACATCATGAACTATGTGCAAGACATATATGGGTAATTCTTCGTATTCTTAGACGTTACTACAAACCTAAGTCGCAACGTTCTATTATAGGCTGCTCTTAGAGACTTTCGCGATTCAACTACCACTTTCATTTCTCATTACATACGCTTAAGGTGAGTCATAGCCCCTACTCTTTTTATACTTGTTTTAACTCTTTGGGGGAGATACATGCTCAACTACTTGCTTACTTGTACAAATGCTCAAAACATTTATACTTGATTGTAGACATACATGATTATGATAAACTTATTTGCGTTATTCTTGAATGCATTATACTTAATTGTGTTATTCAATTTAGTGGCTAGCAGTAGTCTTTGGGAAGTGGCTCCCAGTTATCTTTGGGAAGTGGCTCCCAGTAGTATTTGGGAAGTGGCTCCCAGTAGGTCTTTGGGAAGAGGCTCCCAGCATGTGCATTTTAGTGACTAGCAGTAATCTTTGGGAAGAGGCTCCCAGTATGTGCAATTTTAGTCTAAAAGTCTCCCAACATAAATGGAGCAACACTAAGTGCAATTATGTGGACTATTAAGACTATTTGTATGTTTGACTATAATATGTACTATATTTTAGCAGTGGGTTGTGAACACACAAGTTGCAAGTGTTGTTATGGGCGGGACTTGCAACTGAGTGGATTCACGATGCCTTTGCTGTGTGAATATTCTTTAAAGACTTTTCAACTGTTTTAAGACAAACTCTATAAACTCACCAACCATTGTGTTGACACTTTAGCATGTTTATCTCAGGTTAGTAAGGCGATAGCTAGTGCATGGAACATAGAGTCAAGCTGCATATTCTGAAGACTTATGCTTTTTATCATTTACCATTCAAAATATTTTGTATACATTTATGTATCATACTTTGGAATCTCATGTTTGTAACTTTGAATTCATTAATCGAATGGTAACTTTTCAAAACGTCTCATTTAGAGGTCGTTTACTATAACTTATACTTTGTATTATGAAGTAGCACCCCAAGTGACACAGTCTTCCGCTGCGGTATTTTGGGGGTGTTACAGATTGGTACCAGAGCCTTGGTTATAGAGAACTAGGTTGCATTTAGTGCCTAGACTATAACTGCTATATACGTTAAGACTCTCCTCTTTATTTGCCTTACGCACACTACATACGCATATACTTTTGTTAGTTGTTGGTTTAGTTCCACGCTGTTAGATGATGTGACTTTAGTATTATAAGGAACCCCTGAATTTAGTCGAGTCATTAAAAACATGGAGCTCAGTAATAACTAATTATTTAACTTGATCTTGTGACAGTTCTTGTTTGATGAGACACAAGATTTGAGTTAAATAATATTATTGCTTAGCTTTAGGGATTTGATGACTTGATTATTTTATTATCTACCTCAGAAATCAAGTTTGTGTCGGAAATTCTTAAGTAGGATGATTTAGAATCTCCTTATTTAAATGGATTGAGACGCCTCTTTATTTAAATAAAGAAATTGTAAATCACCGAACCATGAGTTTATGATCCCTTACTTACATAAATTTGGACGCTTCTTTATGTAAGTAAAGAGTTATAAATAAGTGGGCTTATTTGCAGCCGATACGACTCCTTAACCACAACCTTAGACGAATCAGAGTAAACACCACTATTTTAGAGATCCTGAATTCCCGAATTCTCTTAGACACACCGTAAGTAGTTAACAACAACAGAACTTTGGGACGAAGTTCTCCTTAAGGGGTAGAGACTGTAACAATTCACGTTTTCGGATTACTATTCATTTTTACTATTCACTATTACTATTCACTTTCACTATTCACTCCCAAAATTTTTATTTCATATTCTCGTAAGTTAAACTATTTTAATGATAATCCGAGAATTTGACACTCGTCGGATCATTTCTTCAAAAATCACAAAACCGTGTCCGAGATTTACTTTTAGGTTTAAACGTCATTCCAACATCCCGATATGTCCATAAAACACTATAAACAATAGAAATATGATTTTCTCTCATTTTACGACAATTCCAAAAGTTTTGGAATTTTACGTTTTCCAATTCAGCGTTTTACGCGAATTACGCGTTTTTGACCCGCGTTTCCAGTTTTAGCTGTGTTTAAGCAACCTGATAGAACTTATCACTCATTAAATATGCTAAGATAGGTTATATTAATAAGTTTTAAAATATTTATAAGTTTCATATTTTTAGGATACCCGATTTTAAGTTTCATGACTTAACGACTTACCGTTAGTGATTACCGAGACCAAAACTGACTCCGTAAAAGCAAGATATTATCAAAAACTCATATCTAGTCATCCAAGATAGACCTTGGACGAAATTTTATGCTAAGTCACAAGCCTTGTTGGCTTGTGATAGGCCTTGATAACTTAAGATAAGTCCATGTGTTGAAACTTACTTACTAAGTCTTGAAACTTCATCCTAAAGTCTTGGAAAATATCCTAAACTTGGTCACCAAGTTTAGGCACCTTCCTAGGAGCTTTCCTAACCTCCTCATCTTCACTAAAAATAGCAAGCTCATCCTCTTTCTTTCTCATCATTCCAAACACTCAACAACAAATCCATAAACCATGATCCTTTGATTTCTAAGTTATAAGTTACATATTAAAGTTGAAGGCATAGCTAGTCTCTACATGAATCAAGAGTTTTTTTGGTGATTCCATGATTGAATTAGGAGCTACACAAGGTGTTAGGGGCTGAGGTTAAATGGTTTTCACAAGGTCTATATCAAGGCTAGCAAGGGTTTCAATAGTTGTGGTGAAGGGTTTGTGATTGATGTTAAACCACCAACTTATATTGACCAAGGAATGGTCAACAAAGTCAAATAGCCTAGATCAATGCTCCGGGTAATATAAGGTATCACCGGGTCGTTAAATCCCGTTGAGGTGTGAATTGTAACTTTAGCGTGCTTTGTGATCGGGTGTTTATTCACAGAAAGAGTTTGTTGTGAGAATTAGTTGGAGATTATTAACAAAAATAGCTTAGGAAAGCTATGTGAATGATTACGGGAATTGAGGTTGAGAAGAAATCACTTAAAACTTAAAACCGTACGTTTGCTGAAAACACGAACAAACGTACAAAAAGGTGAATAAGGTGATCTGGAAAGGCTACTGGTATGAAAATTGACTTTTTACAAACCTAATAATGAGAGAAAATTTTTGGAAATTTAAAATTAATTTTTACATTAATTTTATATTTACTATTAATTAAATACTAATTTTCTAATTACTTTTATTTAACTAAATTAACCTAAATTATAAATAAATATGAAATTAACTTGGAAAAATTAAAATTAAACTTAGAAAAATCTAAAATACTATAAAACTAATTTTAGAAATGAAAATATATTTTTAAGACTATTTAATTAATTATTACTAATTATTAACTAATTATTAATTACTTTTTAATTATTTAAATTAACTTAAATTCTAATTAATTATTAAAATACACTAGAAAATTGAAAATAAAATGTGGAAAAATTAAAAATAACTAAAAACTAATTTTAAAATTTAATTTATATTTTTCTGATTTTCTAATTAATTATTATTAATTATTAACTATTTAATAATTACTAAAAACTATTTTAAATTAAGAAAAATACTAAATGATGCAAGAAAAATCTGAAAAAATTACAGAAATTATTTTTACACACCAAAAGCCTAGGAAAATTATAAAAATGAGAATTGCTTGTTAATAAGCTGAAGAATAAGCCAATTGGCTTAAATAGAAGCTATCACTTCTATTAAGTTGGGCTTATTTGAGATTTTCTTTTTCAAAACTGCTTATTATAAGTTTTTAAGCAACTTTTGTGAAGTGGGTTTGACTGTGGTCAAAGAAATAAGCACTTCAAGTGCTTATTCCCTTGACAGTTGACTTTCTTTGACCAAGAGTGGAAATAAGCTTAAATGAGCAAATGTGGGGTCCACTTTGTTGAAAACTGATGAAAATAAGTACAATGAACAAGTTTAAGCAAGTAACACACAAATAAGCTAACACAATAAGCCACAAACTCAGAATAAGCACTTTGGGTGCTTGGTTCTGAGACAGAAAAGGGACAGACTTATGAGGCCAAACAAAGTGGGGTCCACAGGTCCAATGGTCAAATAAATGGTCAATACTACTTCCCTGGTAGGAGGGGGGTTGTATGGAACCAAGTTGGGTCAGTGGGACCCACTGAGGTGGCCACAATGAGCCACCAAAGTTGGGGGTGTGGCTGAGTGGTCTGTGCACAGGGCAAGGCCTTGCCCTGCAGCTCAGTTTGAGCTTAACCACAAGCTTGAGAAAAAATTACTAAAATAAGACAACCATGGGTACATGTAGTTCTACTGATAGACAATTACTCCAACAAATTTCAGAGCTTAAAACCTCCCACAAAATTCTCAATAAATCTTCCCATTTTAGGAAAAATCTGAGTATTGCACTTTTGACTTTTTGAAAAACTTTAGGTTTTGACTTTGGGAACTTTGATTGCTGATTTAGTGATCAAATATGTTTAGTTAAGCTATATAAAGACTAACTTAAGTAGAAATACCAACTTATGAAAAGGTGTGATTGGTTTTGGACCTGAAAACTCACCACAGTTAACTGTGGTGAAAACTTTCTTGTGATTTTGACTTTTGTTATGTTTTTGAACAAAACCTTGGTTCCCCTGACCTTATATCCAACCAAACAACTATATGAAACACAGAGTTGCACAAATAAACAAGTAGAGTATCACAAACAAGCTACAACCAAACACTCCTTAAAAAGCAGTTGTTGATGAAAACTTGATTCAGACAAACATGAAACACAACCAATTGATTACAACTAATCTAGTAAGTAATAATTAACTAAGAAAAGCAGAAATTAACTACTGAAACTACTTGTTACTGAGAAAATGAAATTTGTGCTTACAAAGCCTTCCAAGCTAGGCTGCCAAGGACCAAAGAACCACAATTTCCAATCGTATATGACTTCCATAAGTCCCTAGCCCACAACCATCCTTTATTAACTGTGCTCCAAGCTTATTCAACCATTGATCACCAATTTTTTATTTTATTTTTCTTTTTTTTCTGATTTATTGTTATTTATTTGAATTTTGATTATGAGCAAACTAGAAACTTATGAAACCTTTAAAAAACTTTCTAAATGAGTTACTAAGGGTGTATGATTACTGAGAATCACTTGTGGAACTAAGATGAGTGTTTAGAATTCTTAACTTAAACTTGAAAATTGAAACTGAGATAGAAACTTTAAAACAGAACTTTCATTGATAAAAAAAAGAGTACAATACATTAAAATAAACTGAAAAACGCTAAAACTAGGGATATTACACACTAACTAATGCTCATATGAGCTCAATATATAATACGAGCTAAAAGTAAACCCTAGGTCTTCCCACATGGCACCTTTTTGAATTCTGAGAGTCCCACAAGCTTCATGTTGACTCCTTGACCAAATCCCTGCCATTCAATTGCTTTAAAATCAATCTAAACCCTTGATTAGGATTTTGGCGCCAAATTGTATACGGGGTAAAATTGAGTGGAACTGGTGGGGGTTGGTTTGGGAATTTATTGTGGTGGGTTAGTTTGGTGTGGACATTAATTGTGGGGGTGGCTGAGGTGAAAAAGGTGAGGAGGGGGGGAAAGTTTCCCTGGTTTTACGCTGGGATGTTGGGGGAAGAAGATGGTCAAAGGGTCGTTTGACCCTTGTTGACCGTTTGACCCTGCCTTTTTATTATTTTGAGATTGGGCTGGGAGTTGGGCCTGGGTGGTGGACTGGATCATGGGGTAATGGATTTGGGGTTTGGTTTTGGGTTTTGGTATTAATAAGGGTCCGGTTGGTTTGTTGTAACAAGGACCAAATTTGTAGTTTTACCAAACCCGAGGGACTGAAAGTGTAACTTTTCCCAATTTATACCAAGGACCAAATTTGTTATAATTCCAAAGTTCAAAAACCATTTTTGCCATTTTCCAATTTTCAAAATTTCCCAGGGACCTATTTTTCCATTTTTGGATTTTCAGGGACCAAACTTGTAATTTTGGAGAATTTATGACCCAAGTGTAATTTTTTATGATTTTTGACTTTTCAAAACCTTGGGTTGACTTTTCCTTTCAAAATAAATGCATAGGGACTAAATTTGACAAGTTTTGAAACTTGGGAGACTGAAACTGCCAATATTGCAAACTTTGATCGTTTTTTCTTTGTTTTTGCATATTTTGCATTTAAAACACATAAAACACAATCCCTGGGATAATTTAAGTATTTTGATATCTTTTTGATTGTTTTTGTATGTTTTGACAGTTTAAATACGTCAAAAATGATGAGTGTTTGAGCACTCATCAATCCCCCACACTAAACTATTGCTAGTCTCTAGCAATCTTTTTAGAAAACTTGATGGATTTTAAGCTCTTTACCAAAAGCCATCACTTCTGGAGTAGCCAGGTGTGAGAACTGTGGCACACCTGATAACCGTGTGATTTTGAGCAAACCACTAGCTTTCAACGGATTTGGTTAGTCTTTACCAAGAGCCGTTTGCTCCTGGACTAGCCAACTCTTGATGGACAACGTCAACATCTTGGTGAGCTGATTACCAATTATGGATTTTCCACGGCCTTTACCACAAGCCATAATCTTGTGGGCTAGCCAACTCATTCGCTTTATGGGATATGGGGAGTTGAGGAACCATACAATTTTGGGCAAATTGCAAGCCGCCAACGGATTTGAGTTATCTTTACCAAGAGCCGTTTGCTCCTGGATTAGCCAATCCCTTTGTCGGTTAGACCTGGCGGACTGATTACCACAAAAATTTTGAAATAAAGTGAAAATTTTTTGAAAATTTTGGCCAAAAACGGGGGTACTAGAAGATATATTTTGATAAAATTCGCTAGAATTCCCCCCCCCCCCCCCACACTTAAAAATGAATATTGTCCTCAATATTCAAAGTCCCGGCTATTATGTCGATTCTTTGAACGTAAAAAGCCAAGATTCGAATTTAACTGTGGAAATACCAAATTTCACTTTACTTCTATATATACAACTTTTTTTTTTCTTTTACTCATATACATATATAAATTTTTCAAACAGCGGGGGGTTGGCCATTCCCCCACACTAGGTGGTAGAAAATAGAAAGAATCAGAGATATGGGTGAAAACCCGTATTGTACTATTGTTTTTGTTCATCGAGTCGCTAGCTTGACTCGATCCCCGAATTCAATTGTCCTTGGGGAAAGTTTGGAGATCCGGGACAACCATGGATGGTATGTCCTCTCCAAAGTAGTGTTTCAACCGATGTCCATTCACTTTGAAATTAGGACCGTCATTTTGGGATAATTCGACGGTACCATATGGATAAACTTTTGAAATAGTGAATGGACCAGTCCATCGGGTTTTGAGCTTTCCCGAGAAGATCTTGAGTCTAGAGTTGAAAAGAAGGACTCGATCACCAAAGTTGAAAACGCGGTTTTTGATTTTTTAGTCATGAATCTTCTTTGTCTTTTCTTTATAGATCAAAGAGTTCTCGTAAGCTTGATCACGAAGTTCATTTAATTCATTTAGTTGAACTTTTCTATGATCACCCGCCATTTTGAGGTCAAAATTGGCATGCTTGAGAGCCCAATAGGCTTTGTGCTCAAGCTCGATCGGAAGATGACACGCTTTCCCGTACACAAGTTTATAAGGCGTACACCCAATGGGTGTTTTGTAAGCCGTACGGAAAGCCCAAAGTGCATCATCTAATTTATCCGACCATGATGCACGATTCTCACCTACAGTTCTTTCCAATATTCTTTTAATGCCCCGATTGGAAACTTCGACTTGTCCACTCGTTTGAGGGTGGTACGCAGTAGAAAGACGGTGAGTTACACCGTACTTTTGCATGACTTTGTCGAATTTGTCATTACAGAAGTGCGTACCACGATCACTAATAATAACACGTGGAGTTCCGAATCGGGCAAAAAGAGTTTTTAAAAATTTCACAACTACTCGGGCATCATTTGTGGGTAAAGCTTTCGCTTCAACCCATTTTGACAAGTAGTCAACTGCCACGAGTATGTATTTGTTGCCGTGAGAGGACGGAAGTGGCCCCATAAAGTCGATGCCCCAGATATCAAAAATTTCACAAACTTGAATAGCATTCTGAGGCATTTCATTCTTTTGTGAAATATTCCCGTGACGTTGACAAGCGTCACAGGATTTGACCAAATCTTGGGCATCCTTGTAGATCGAGGGTCAATAAAAGCCGGAATCAAACACCTTTTTGGCGGTGTAGTTGGGATTGTGGTGGCCCCCCGTGGGACCATTATGGCAAGCCTTTAAAATTTCAGCGGCTTCCTGACCATACACACACCGCCGGATGACTTGATCCGCGCATATTTTGAACAAGTAGGGGTCGTCCCAAAAGTAATGTTTTACATCCTTGAAAAATTTATTTTTTTGTTGGGACGACATCCCTTTCACAATGAAGTTACCCGCAAGGTAGTTTGCAAAGTCGGCAAACCATGGGGTAATTGAGTCTCCACGAAATGAAACCGCATTGAGGGTCTCGAGAGGAAATATTTCATTTATTTCCTTTCTCTCGAAAGCATTTTGGTGAGGGTTTTCAAGATGGGAGAGATGATCAGCAGCTAGGTTCTCAGCTCCTTTTTTATCACGAATAATGATATCAAATTCCTATAGGAGGAGAACCCAACGAAGGAGTCTCGGCTTTGCATCTTGTTTTGCAAATAGATACTTCAAAGCCGAGTGATCCGTATACACTATGCTTTTGGTCAGAATCAAGTATGGCCGAAATTTTTCAAAAGCATACACCACAGCTTGTAATTCTTTTTCAGTGGTGGTGTAATGACTTTGAGCCTCGGTCATAGTCTTGCTGGCATAGTGTATAGGCTGAAAATGTTTTGTTTTGCGTTGCCCCAAGACTGCCCCTATCGCATAATCACTAGCATCACACATGAGCTCGAAGGGCAAGTCCCAATCGGGGGCAACAAGAATCGGTGCCTCGGCAAGCCTTTTCTTTAATGTTTCAAAGGCTTCAATGCACTCAGGGGAGAAGATAAAAGGAGCATCCTTTTCAAGGAGATGGGTCATAGGCCGGGCGATTTTAGAAAAATCTTGAATAAACCTACGACAGAAACCGGCGTGACCCAAAAAGCTCTTAACACTTTTCACAGTCGTGGGATCAGGCAATTTTGCAATGACGTCCACTTTGGATCTGTCAACCTCAATCCCGTTCTTTGAAATTTTATGGCGTAGGACAATGCCCTCTTTGACCATAAAGTGACTCTTCTCCCAATTTAGACATAACTTTGTGTCTTCACAACGTTTTAGCATGCTGTCTAAATGGGAGAGACATGATTGGAACGAATCCCCAATGACCGAAAAATCGTCCATAAAGACCTCCATACTTTTCCCGATCATGTCGGAAAAAATGGCCATCATACATCTTTGAAACGTGCCCGGAGCATTACATAAGCCAAATGGCATACGTTTATATGCGAAAGTTCCATAGGGGCACGTAAAAGTGGTATTTTCTTGGTCTTGCGGGTCAATGGGAATCTGAAAGTAACCCGAGAAACCATCGAGGAAGCAATAGTACTCATTCCCCGCTAATCTCTCGAGTATTTGATCCATAAAGGGCAGAGGAAAATGATCCTTACGGGTGGCGTCGTTCAATTTACGATAATCAATGCAGACGCGCCAACCCGTAACCAAACGAGTTGGAATTAACTCATTCTCCTCGTTTGTCACAACAGTAATGCCACCCTTTTTTGGAACACAATGAATTGGGCTGACCCAAGGACTGTCCGAGATAGGGTAAATCAATCCGGCATCAAGAAGTTTTAAAACCTCTTGTTTGATAACCTCGTGAATTTTTGGATTCACCCTTCTTTGATGTTGGACCGCAGGTTTGAAGTCATCCTCCATTAATATCTTGTGAGTACAAAACTCAGGGTCGATGCCCTTGATGTCGGAGAGTCGCCAAGCACTTGCTCGTTTATGAGACTTCAAAACCTTTATAAGAGCAGCCTTTTCCTCAACACTTAAGTCTTTAGCAATTATGACAGGTAATTTATCATCACCCTCCAGAAATGCATATTCAAGATGAGGCGGCAAGTCCTTAAGTTCAACCGCGGGAAAGTCATCAGTTTTCTCAACATTTTTGACTTCCTCCTTATGAAGTGTTTGTGGTAGAACAGGAAGAGGAGAGGGATCTTCGTTTAATAACTTTTTAAGAATGAGAACATCCCCCTCGGGGTCAATCTCTTGGTTATCGATTCCATCGGGAATCGAATCACTTTTGAGAAAGGCCTCAATTTCTTCTAAGATGAAGTCACTTCCCTCAAACGGAGTGAGGGAAGGAGAAGAATTGGCAATAATGGGGTGAGAAGATGGAGTGAAGTTTTCACTCGGAGAATCATCGACAAAACCTAAAATCTCTTGAGCGTACTCCTCAGACGCAACATCAATGACATCAATTCGGTTAACCGTTTCGGCGTCATAATTAGAGGAGTACCTCGAAGTTTGATCGAGGTTAAACGTTACGGCTTCATTACCAATACGAAGAGTTATTTCCTCTTCGTGCACATCAATTAACGCACGACCCGTCCTTAAGAATCCTCTCCCAATAATGAGAGGAACTCGTGGGTCAGCATCGAAATCCACAACCACAAAATCTGCCGGAAAGTGGAAGTTTCCCACCTTCACAAATACATCCTCGGCAATGCCGAGGGGACGAGATGTTGAGCGGTCTGCCAGCTCGAGAGTCATGCAGGTGGTTGTGAGTTCTGGAAGAGAGACCTTTTTCCAGATTGAATAAGGCATCAAGTTGATGCTCGCACCTAGATCGGCCAGGGCGAAGCACTCAACCATTCCGGGAAAAACACATGGAATGAGAAATTTTCCCGGATCTCCTAGCTTCTCGGGAAGCTGCTTCAAAAGAACTGCAGAGCAGTTTTCATTGAGCGGAGTGCGAGCCATCTCGAATAGTTTCTCTTTATTATTCAACAGATTTTTGATGGTCGATGCGAATTTAGGCATCAACAGGAGAGCATCCGCGAAACTGATATCAAAATGAATATCTCGGAAGATTTGAAAAAACTTTTCCATTTGATGATTTGCTTTTTCGCGGAGCTTCTGGTCTTGTAACCTAGATGGATATGATAGTGAAGGTTTGGATTTAGGGTTCTCTCCAGGAGTTGTTGGTGGTTCAAATACAACTCCCGGTTTTGGTACAATTCCTGGTTTTGGTACAATTTCTGGTACAACCTGAGGATGGACGTGTGCGGTACTTCGTGGGCTAGTAGATTGCACCTTGTCCGTGGTTGCCTCAGGCTCAATTTCCACTTCCTCGGAATAAAGAGGAGGAGGAATAGGAGGAAGTGGTGGCTCTTCATAAGCTTTACCACTGCGTGTAGTAATAGCTTTGAGTTCACCCTTGGGATTGACAACTGTATTAGCAGGGAGACCTCCTGAGGTAGAGGGTGGAGTGAGATGACTCATAAGACTGGCAAACATATTCTCAATCTTGTTTTGATTTTGATCAATTTTGTTGTTTGTTGCCATCAACTCACTCTTCAGCTCATGACCCTGTTTGGCTATATGATTGGAAATCATTCTTCAAATTTGAGATTTGATTTTGCATTACCCTCATTTTGGTCTCATTAACCTTGATGTAGTTATTGAGCTCGTTTGGGAGGGGTTCTTGATAATTCGGAGCTGAATACCCTTGATTACCCCTTTGGGGTGGGTACTGATTGACAGGGGCATGATTTTGATTTTGCATATTAGGCCCCCTTGGTGGATTAGGATTAAACCTATTTGGATTTTGAGGTGTAGGAAAACCGGGTGGTCCACCCTGGTTGCTAGCCCGGTAATTTGGTTCCACTTGAGGACGGTATTGGTTACCTCCTTGGTTGGAATTGCCGGCTATTGCATTTACTTCGAATGGATTGCCTTCTGTGGCTGTGCAATTGTAATATGAGTGTGGACCCCCACATGTGACACAAACTTCTATTTTTTTGATTTCAGCTTGTGGGGAAGAATAAGGAGAAGAATTTTTCTTGCTTTTGGTGAGAACCAATGCATGGATTGCTTCCGTGAGTTTGTCAAGTCTAGCATCGGTGCTAGACTGAGCCACGAGCGATGAGGTAGAAGGAACAACATTCCCTTGGGAAACAACCGGTTTGCTACGTGGAATGCGGACCTTAGATTTATTCTCAATGATCGCTAAAGCATCCTTTGTGGTACGATTCAAGAAATTACCTCCAGCGGAGGCATTTAGAGAGTCTTGATCGGATTGGCTTACACCATTGTAGAAAGTATCCAGTTGCATGAGATCGGAGAACCCGTGGTGAGGACATTTTCGGAGCAATTCCTTGTAACGATCCCATGCCTCACTAAAGGATTCATCAAATTTCTGCGTGAATTTCATGATCTCATTCTTAAGACTCGTGGTTTTGGAAGGAGGAAAGAATTCATTTATGAACTTCTTATTCAAATCTTCCCATGTTTCAATTGATCGAGGGGGTTGTTTATCAAGCCAAACCCGGGCAGCCCCATCGATAGAAAAAGGGAAGAGAAGAAGTTTGATTGCCTCTTCAAGGACATTTTTACATTTGATGGTGGATGTGACTTTATTGAACCATTGAATGTGATCTTGAGGATCGTCCCTCTCAAAACCGTAGAATTGACGTGAGGTGGCCAGGTTTATCAACCCTGTTTTAAGCTCAAAATTGTCGGCCATAATTGCTGGAACAATGATAGCATCTCCGTAACCCTCGACGAGTGCTTGGAGAAGCTCATTCATAGTGGGTTCAGCCGCCATGATGACAGCTGAAGGTGCAACAGCTCGGATCTCAGATCCGACTGTTGGTGCAGAACGTCTACGAGTTCTTCAAGGTTTCCGGACAAGCTCACGTAATGGGCTAGTGGACCTTGAAGAACGAGTGCACATGCACTAGGGAAAAAAACTTTTTGGACAATATTTTTTTTATCGTCCCGTAATCTAGAATCGTTTCTCCTTAAGAATCACCTTACAAGAAAACCGAATCAGAAAACGTTACGATATGCATTTTTGTTGTTTTTTACTTTTTTTTGGTGTTTTAACACTTTAGGAAAAGTGTCAATTACTTTTTGTGTTTTTGATTTTGAAAATTTACACAAGTGATGGTATTTGTACAGTGAGTGAGGTGAGATAACACTAATCTCGAAAGACGCTGCAGAAACGCGCACACCTCCCCGGCAGCGGTGCCAAAATTTGATTGATGCTAAACCACCAACTTATAATGACCAAGGAATGGTCAACAAAGTCAAATAGCCTAGATCAATGCTCCGGGTAATATAAGGTATCACCGGGTCGTTAAATCCCGTTGAGGTGTGAATTGTAACTTTAGCGTGCTATGTGATCGGGTGTTTATTCACAGAAAGTGTTTGTTGTGAGAATTATTAGGAGATTATTAACAGAAATAGCTTAGGAAAGCTATGTGAATGATTACGGGAATTGGGGTTGAGAAGAAATCACTTAAAACTTAAAACCGTACGTTTGCTGAAAACGCGAACAAACGTACAAAAAGGTGAATAAGGTGATCTGGAAAGGCTACTGGTATGAAAATTGACTTTTTACAAACCTAATAATGAGAGAAAATTTTTGGAAATTTAAAATTAATTTTTACATTAATTTTATATTTACTATTAATTAAATACTAATTTTCTAATTACTTTTATTTAACTAAATTAACCTAAATTATAAATAAATATGAAATTAACTTGGAAAAATTAAAATTAAACTTAGAAAAATCTAAAATACTATAAAACTAATTTTAGAAATGAAAATATATTTTTAAGACTATTTAATTAATTATTACTAATTATTAACTAATTATTAATTACTTTTTAATTATTTAAATTAACCTAAATTCTAATTAATTATTAAAATACACTAGAAAATTGAAAATAAAATGTGGAAAAATTAAAAATAACTAAAAACTAATTTTAAAATTTAATTTATATATTTCTGATTTTCTAATTAATTATTATTAATTATTAACTATTTAATAATTACTAAAAACTATTTTAAATTAAGAAAAATACTAAATGATGCAAGAAAAATCTGAAAAAATTACAGAAATTATTTTTACACACCAGAAGCCTAGGAAAATTATAAAAATGAGAATTGCTTATTAATAAGATGAAGAATAAGCCAATTGGCTTAAATAGAAGCTATCACTTCTATTAAGTTGGGCTTATTTGAGATTTTCTTTTTCAAAACTGCTTATTATAAGTTTTTAAGCAACTTTTGTGAAGTGGGTTTGACTATGGTCAAAGAAATAAGCACTTCAAGTACTTATTCCCTTGACAGTTGACTTTCTTTGACCAAGAGTGGAAATAAGCTTAAATGAGCAAATGTGGGGTCCACTTTGGTGAAAACTGATGAAAATAAGTACAATGAATAAGTTTAAGCAAGTAACACACAAATAAGCTAACACAATAAGCCACAAACTCAGAATAAGCACTTTGGGTGCTTGGTTCTGAGACAGAAAAGGGACAGACTTATGAGGCCAAACAAAGTGGGGTCCACAGGTCCAATGGTCAAATAAATGGTCAATACTACTTCCCTGGTAGGAGGGGGGTTGTATGGAACCAAGTTGGGTCAGTGGGACCCACTGAGGTGGCCACAATGAGCCACCAAAGTTGGGGGTGTGGCTGAGTGGTCTGTGCACAGGGCAAGGCCTTGCCCTGCAGCTCAGTTTGAGCTTAACCACAAGCTTGAGAAAAAATTACTAAAATAAGACAACCATGGGTACATGTAGTTCTACTGATAGACAATTACTCCAACAAATTTCAGAGCTTAAAACCTCCCACAAAATTCTCAATAAATCTTCCCATTTTAGGAAAAATCTGAGTATTGCACTTTTGACTTTTTGAAAAACTTTAGGTTTTGACTTTGGGAACTTTGATTGCTGATTTAGTGATCGAATATGTTTAGTTAAGCTATATAAAGACTAACTTAAGTTGAAATACCAACTTATGAAAAGGTGTGATTGGTTTTGGACCTGAAAACTCACCACAGTTAACTGTGGTGAAAACTTTCTTGTGATTTTGACTTTTGTTATGTTTTTGAACAAAACCTTGGTTCCCCTGACCTTATATCCACCCAAACAACTATATGAAACACAGAGTTGCACAAATAAACAAGTAGAGTATCACAAACAAGCTACAACCAAACACTCCTTAAAAACAGTTGTTGATGAAAACTTGATTCAGACAAACATGAAACACAACCAATTGATTACAACTAATCTAGTAAGTAATAATTAACTAAGAAAAGCAGAAATTAACTACTGAAACTACTTGTTACTGAGAAAATGAAATTTGTGCTTACAAAGCCTTCCAAGCTAGGCTGCCAAGGACCAAAGAACCACAATTTCCAATCCTATATGACTTCTATAAGTCCCTAGCCCACAGCCATCCTTTATTAACTGTGCTCCAAGCTTATTCAACCATTGATCACCAATTTTTTATTTTATTTTTCTTTTTTTCTGATTTATTGTTATTTATTTGAATTTTGATTATGAGCAAACTAGAAACTTGTGAAACCTTTAAAAAACTTTCTAAATGAGTTACTAAGGGTGTATGATTACTGAGAATCACTTGTGGAACTAAGATGAGTGTTTAGAATTCTTAACTTAAACTTGAAAATTGAAACTGAGATAGAAACTTTAAAACAGAACTTTCATTGATAAAAAAAAGAGTACAATACATTAAAATAAACTGAAAAACACTAAAACTAGGGATATTACACACTAACTAATGCTTATATGAGCTCAATATATAATACGAGCTAAAAGTAAACCCTAGGTCTTCCCACATGGCACCTTTTTGAATTCTGAGAGTCCCACAAGCTTCATGTTGACTCCTTGACCAAATCCCTGCCATTCAATTGCTTTAAAATCAATCTAAACCCTTGATTAGGATTTTGGCGCCAAATTGTATATGGGGTAAAATTGAGTGGAACTGGTGGGGATTGGTTTGGGAATTTATTGTGGTGGGTTAGTTTGGTGTGGACATTAATTATGGGGGTGGCTGAGGTGAAAAAGGTGAGGAGGGGGGGGGGGAAAGTTTCCCTGGTTTTATGCTGGGATGTTGGGGGAAGAAGATGGTCAAAGGGTCGTTTGACCCTTGTTGACCGTTTGACCCTGCCTTTTTATTATTTTGAGATTGGGCTGGGAGTTGGGCCTGGGTGGTGGACTGGATCATGGGGTAATGGATTTGGGGTTTGGTTTTGGGTTTTGGTATTAATAAGGGTCCGGTTGGTTTGTTGTAACAAGGACCAAATTTGTAGTTTTACCAAACCCGAGGGACTGAAAGTGTAACTTTTCCCAATTTATACCAAGGACCAAATTTGTTATAATTCCAAAGTTCAAAAACCATTTTTGCCATTTTCCAATTTTCAAAATTTCCGAGGGACCTATTTTGCCATTTTTGGATTTTTAGGGACCAAACTTGTAATTTTGGAGAATTTATGACCCAAGTGTAATTTTTTATGATTTTTGACTTTTCAAAACCTTGGGTTGACTTTTCCTTTCAAAATAAATGCATAGGGACTAAATTTGACAAGTTTTGAAACTTGGAGGACTGAAACTGACAATATTGCAAACTTTGATCGTTTTTTCTTTGTTTTTGCATATTTTGCATTTAAAACACATAAAACACAATCCCTGGGATAATTTAAGTATTTTGATATCTTTTTGATTGTTTTTGTATGTTTTGACAGTTTAAATACGTAAAAAATGATGAGTGTTTGAGCACTCATCAGTTTGCAAGCATAGGTTTAGTGTCCTAGTTCATACTTGACTTCCTTTCTTTAGAAAGCCAAAAGTTGTAAGAAACCCTATTACACTTTCTTGCTCAATATCATTTTCATGCTTATTATGTTTCTTTCATGCTATATATGGTCTTTGTATTATGTTCATGATGTATAAAAACTAGTAAAACAAGTTATGGTATATATATGTTAACTTATGTTATTTAAACAAGGAAACTAGTGACTTTTATGGAGAACCACGACCAAAATAGTATAACTATGGTATTTGACAGTTACCTACTGTTAGAGAGGACTTAACAAGGAAAACATAGCAATTTGAATCACCCAAAACGAGTACCCGAGTCAAAAGTTATGACCATTTGAAATTACCAAAACTTTACGGCAAAACTGCCAAATGTTTCTGTGACAGAACCTTAAACACGCAAAAAGAGGCTTTTCTGGTCCGTTTCATCAAAAAGTTAAAACACGAAAGTTGTCCAGAATCACGTTTTCTTCAAAAACTCAGGGGCACGTTTCCAGAAAACCAATAACGAATGAGATTTTCTTCAGTTTCTTAACAGCTATTTTATATACCAAAGTTACTATATAATAGTTATGGTTTAATAAGACCAAGAGGTCTAATGACCTAAAGCCAAGACCACAACCATGGCTAAAGCCAAGATTGAGTCTCAAGACCATGGTAACAATGACCAAGGTCATGGCAAAGCCACGGCTAAAGACCATGTAACTTTTCAAATCAAAAACTTATATATATTTTATCAAATACTACAATAGTAGGGAGCCTCATGTGAGGAGTTCATTAAGTAAGCCATCGAGATGAGTTGTGGATTTACGAATTAAAGTGTCCTGGCTCCTCGAACGTTTACTCCATGACTTCTGAATTATGTCGGCCCGAACGGTAGTAAGAGATATACAACCTATACATGTTTCATAAACCATTTATATTTAAAGACTTACACTATATACTAAGTACTACATCATGAACTATATGCAAGACATATATGGGCAATTCTTCGTATTCTTAGACGTTACTACAAACCTAAGTCGCAACGTTCTATTATAGGCTGCTCTTAGAGACTTTCGCGATTCAACTACCACTTTCATTTCTCATTACATAAGCTTAAGGTGAGTCATAGCCCCTACTCTTTTTATACTTGTTTTAACTCTTTGGGGGAGATACATGCTCAACTACTTGCTTACTTGTACAAATGCTCAAAACATTTATACTTGATTGTAGACATACATGATTATGATAAACTTGTTTGCGTTATTCTTGAATGCATTATACTTAATTGCGTTATTCAATTTAGTGGCTAGCAGTAGTCTTTGGGAAGTGGCTCCCAGTTATCTTTGGGAAGTGGCTCCTAGTAGTATTTGGGAAGTGGCTCCCAGTAGGTCTTTGGGAAGAGGCTCCCAGCATGTGCATTTTAGTGACTAGCAGTAATCTTTGGGAAGAGGCTCCCAGTATGTGCAATTTTAGTCTAAAAGTCTCCCAACATAAATGGAGCAACACTAAGTGCAATTATGTGAACTATTAAGACTATTTGTATGTTTGACTATAATATGTACTATATTTTAGCAGTGGGTTGTGAACACATAAGTTGCAAGTGTTGTTATGGGCGGGACTTGCAACTGAGTGGATTCACGATGCCTTTGCTGTGTGAATATTCTTTAAAGACTTTTCAACTGTTTTAAGACAAACTCTATGAACTCACCAACCGTTGTGTTGACACTTTAGCATGTTTATCTCAGGTTAGTAAGGCGATAGCTAGTGCATGGAACATCGAGTCAAGCTGCATATTCTGAAGACTTACGCTTTTTATCATTTACCATTCAAAACATTTTGTATACATTTATGTATCATACTTTGGAATCTCATGTTTGTAACTTTTAATTCATTAATCGAATGGTAACTTTTCAAAACGTCTCATTTAGAGGTCGTTTACTATAACTTGTACTTTGTATTATGAAGTAGCACCCCAAGTGACACAGTCTTCCGCTGCGGTATTTTGGGGGTGTTACAACACGCGCCACCCCCGTGGTTATTTTTGAATTTAAACGAAACCCTAGTTTTGAAAATCTTTATTAAACCGATTTATATGTTAAAACTTTTATAAAAAAAAATGTTTTAATAATGTTTTTAAGCTCAAAACTCGTGTGGATCTTTCTTGTTCTTGTTTGGCCGCGACTCGGTCTCGACTCACCGAGTCAACTTGTGACTCGGTGAGGGTTTTGTTGTTTTTATTGTTGTTTCGGGTTGTGATGACAAAGGGAGTATATTTTGGTGTTTGAGATTGTTATCGAGGGTCCGTTTGGTTTGTTGGGTGCTCGACAGCCGACCACCACCACCACCGAGGCTTAGGGTGGTGGTGGGGGATGATATTGTTATTCTTGTTGTTGTGGGTGTTGTGTATGTGTTCGGATTTGGAATTGTTTAGTTTGAGCCGAGAAGGGGTAGGGCTCGGATTGGATTTGGTTTTGACTTGGGTCAATTTTGAGTTGTTGTTATTGTTGTAGTTTAGTAATTTTAGCTTGGGATTTGGTTACTAGTCTCAGGATTCGAGCCGGACTCGTTATGAGTCGCGGCTAGTATTATTATTATTATTGTTATTAGTTTAGAACGGTAAAATAATAAACGAGAATAATAAAACTATGAAACCTAAAATGAATTGTTATAGTTAAGTGGATTTGGATATCGGACTTGTATCCGTATTATTATTATTGTGATGGACATGAATTGGACGTATTGGATTTACGGCCATGGTTTTTTGGATGTTATGGACCCTTTGGTACACGAGACGGAAGGATATGTTGGACTTTGACTAATTTAACATATCTGAACCCAAACAAATACGAAATGGTCGATAAACCTAAACAACTAATGGACTACGCGAATGATATATCCAATTGTATTATATAATTTATGAAATATTAGCATTGTTTAAATAAAAAGAGTCATTGACTCGGGAAAATGTTATATAAACGGGCAGGTCATGCCGAAATTTTGTAAAAATCTTTTATAACCTTTTAACGTTTAAGAATCGTATTATATTTTTAAAAGCCTTTTCAAACTATATTATTTTCAATGTTATTTTGGGAAAATGGGTAAAACCGAGACTTGTTATTAGCGTGTTGTTATTTATTTGGGTGTGTCTTTCATTTTCATTTCTTTTCTTTTCATTTCTTGTTGACGACTTTCTTCGAGGTATTGTTTTGTCTTTCTTACGTATTTGGTCGTTTCACCGACTTATTCATTTCTATCTTTCTTCCACACGAGACTTTTAAAAATCTATTTTATCTTTCAAATGCCATTGTTAATTATAAAAATATTTTGTTCAAGCATTGTTTATTGAGATATTCGAGTATAGTTCTGAGTTATGCCATTTATATTGATTAGATTGTGTTGAGGTTCGTTTGCTGTGACGCATTATTTGATTGGTTGCTATATCTCGTTTCCTACTGCTGTTAAGGTGTGATTCATAGCCCCATTTTTTATGTTTTTAAATGCTTATAAACCCATGGGGTGAGACACATGCTTTAAATGTTTTCTGAGCACAAGTATTTTTGGTATGCTTTTCCTGAATGGTATGCTTTCCTGATGATGTGCTAAGTAGCTTATCTTGCCAGACAAGACCCTCAGATCATGAGCCATTAATCACTTGCGAGCTTGGTTTAAAAATGCGCGCATCATTGCGCAAATTGCACGCATCATTGCATTGCATTTGAAATTTCGCATTATGGGGCCTAATGCAAGGGCATCCCAAATTGCATTCGCATTAGACCGCAATTTACCGCATTTGTCTAATGCTAGCAATGGCCGCAATTATCGCAATCTAGAATTTAGGTCATTTTTGTAAAAAAGAAACTATATAAAAGAGATCCAAGTATTTAAATGGGATTTTAAAGATAAAACTTGTTAAAAGACGTACAAATAAAACATAATAACAAAAATATAGTATCTTGTGTTTTCAAATTATTTATTTTACAAATGAATTATTGGCCTAATTTCAATATCCTAGTAAAATATTTCGTAAGTTTATTGCATTTACTTGGTATTTGAAAGAATATACTATGTATAAATAATTTTGTATTTTTTTTAATACTAAACGCAATGCGTCTAAATTGCGCTCGCATTCGCATCACGCATCACGCAATAGCTTTTGGGACCTTTAGCGCATTGGATCGCAAAATGCAATTTTAAACCAAGCTTGCGAGTGAGCGCGAATATAGGGATATAGGCCTATAGGAATTGACCCTCCCACTCCTTTTGCCAGATAAGCAAATTGTGGTGTACTATATTTGATTTTGCTAGGTATATGGCAAGTACTCAGCCTTGGGGGCACTTTATATTATGAAATTCCGTGGTTATTTGTCGAATTATGGTTATATAATGGTTAACGTTTTGCGTGTCATGAGCTTAGCATCATCAACCATATGTATGCACTGGGATGCCTCTACATATTGGGTGTTACCTTGATTACCCGGTATTTGCATTTGTTGCTTATATCATATGATTAAAACCTTGTGCTCAACTTTATTATTTAAACCTATGGATTGCACTCAACCTTTGTGTTGAATTTTAAGCATGTGTTCTCAGGTACTGCTATTAATAATAATTAGCCTTGAAGCTTTATGATTTGAGCATGGTGGAGTGATTTGGACGAAGGAGGCTTTCTGTCAAGGCAACTTTATCATCTTTACTATCTTTATTTTCATGTAATTCGTAAAACCTTGGTGTGTTTTAAAAATTTTCCGCTGCTAAACCTTGTTATTTTTCCGCTGCTAAACCTTGTTATTTTCCGCTGCTAAACCTTGTTATTTTCCGCTGCTAAACTTTGTTTAATTTTCGCTGCAAACTCTATTTACTTTTTCCGCTGCTACTTTGACTTAAGAGTCCTTGTACTCTAAATGGTTTATAATTCGAATGATATGTTTTGCAACATTTATAAACGTCCCGTGTTGTGGTCGTTAGCTATAAATGTGCCTGGTTTCTATTTGCGTAATACCCCCAGCATGCCAGCTGCCGTATTTGATTTGGGGCTGTTACACAAAACATTCTTTTCAAAAATACATTTTACAAATTATTTTTGAATTATAAAGAAATGTTTTATTTGGGAAAATCTTTTCAAAAATCCCAACAGCTAGTTTTCCCCCCAAATAAGCTCCCAACTTCCCCAAATAAGCCTTCAGCACTAAAAACAAAAATGGGAGCATTTTTGTCTGGCACGGTACTACGGTACCACTAAATTTAGTGGTACCGTGTAAACTTTAGTGGTGTCGTCCCTCCATAATGGTCAAATTTTCATTTCCTATAAATACCACCTCACTTCTCAGATTTTCGCCATCCTTTTTCACACAAAACTTTCTGTATTCCTTCATCCCTTTCTAGTTACACTTCTTAGATCATTAGTTAGTTTTCTTTTGTTTAAAGAGTGATTCTTTCATCCAACCAAAGATCACCTACATTCCTCTACTTATCAAGAGAAGAACACAAAGTGTTAGAGTCTTTGTGTAGTGCACTCATTACCATTTGTTTGCTTGATTGTATCTTGATATAAATCAAGTGTTAAAGTCTTGTGTAAACTATCTGGTGTAGATCATTGTGATCGTGTTGAGATCTTGGGGATCTCGTGTTGTTAGTGTGCTAGAGTGTTGATCAAGTGGATCAAAGGTAGACTGGGTTGATTGTGTGAAGTGTATAGAGTGTGAGAGGATTGTGTAGATCGTGTGATTAGTTTGGATCGTGTGGATCGTGGTAGATTGGTACATAGCTAAGATTAGTACTCGACATCTAGCTTAGTGTCGGAAAAGAACATAACTGACGTTGTTTGGTTTTCTCCGCCTGAAGGGAGGTTGTTGACATAGTGCTTAAAACTCTCGAGTTGGGTACTCGAGGAGTGAAGTAGGGCGAAGAAGAGCTTCATGACCGAGCCATTATAAATCTCTTGTCTTTGTTTGATCTTTCCATATCTAACTCTTTTACTCATTCCTATTTATTGCTTGCATTAGTTTAGTGTAGTGTTTATATTGGTGTTGGTTGATTTCACCTACAAACGAATCTAAGTTTTTTACAAAGTAAATTTTTATAACTAGCCAAAAGGCGGTAAATTATTCAACCCCCTTTCTAGTTGATCGGTGCATTTTACATACACCTCACTATACGATAATTGTTTGATTATATATTGTTATTATCCTTTATAGAAGCCACTTTGAGGTGTTTTGTGTTAATGTAGGTTATGCGTAAAAAGAGTTAAGATGGTGCTATTTCAAGTAAAAAGGAGCAATTGATGAAAAGACGCGAAAATGTGATTTTATAAAAGCAAGATTGACATATTTCAACGTTGCATGGTTTGTATCATAACTTCTTCGTCCGAGATCCGTTTTTAGTGATTCAAAAGACCACGGAAAGTGAGAAAGGTCATCTATATATTTAAGATATAATGTGGAGAGAGAACTGCAAAATACATCCCTGTGGTTTACAGGTTTTGCCATCCTACATCCCTGTCAGAAACTTTTGGCAAGATACATCCCCCGTTAGGCAAACGTTTGCCACTATACATCCCTCGTTAGGAATAAGGACTAACGGTGCAAATTTTTCCACCGTTATCTCTTAACGAGACAGAAAATATTACACCGTTAGCCCTCGTTAGCCAAACGTTTGCACCGTTAGTCCTCTTTTTAAAAAAAAAAAAAAAAAAAAAAAAAAAAAAAAAAAAAAAAAAAAAAAAAAACTTAAAAAAATTTAAAATTAAAAAAAACGGAAAAAAATTTCAAAAATTAATTTTTTTTAAAGTTAATATTTAAAAAAAAAAATCAAAATTTTTTATAAAAAAAATGCGTATTTTTTTAAAAATTAATTTTTTTTATAAAAATTAATTTTTTTAAAAAAATTAATGTTTTTATAAAAAAAAATTTAATTTTTTTTTTCGCAAATATTTTTTTTTAAAAAGTTTTGATTTTTTTTAAATATTAACTTAAAAAAAATTAATTTTTTAAATGTTTTTCCTTTTTTTTATTTTTTTTAAATGCGTATTTATAAAAAAAAAATTAATTTTTTTTCGCAAATATTAGTTTTTTTTAAAAAATTTGATTTTTTTTAAATATAAACTTTAAAAAAAAATAATTTTTTAAATTTTTTTCCTTTTTTTTAATATTTTTAAAAAATGCGTATTTATAATTTTTTTTTTCGCAAATATTATTTTTTTTTTAAAAAAATTGATTTTTTTTAAATGTTAACTTAAAAAAAAAATTTAAGATTTTTTTCCTTTTTTTTTTAATTTTAATTTTTTTTTGTAAAAAAGAGGACTAACAGTGCAAACGTTTAGCTAACGAGGGCTAACGGTGTAATATTTTCTGTCTCGTTAAGAGATAACGGTGGAAAAATTCGCACCGTTAGTCCTTATTCCTAACGAGGGATGTATAGTGGCAAACGTTTGCCTAACGGGGGATGTATCTTGCCAAAAGTTTCTGACAGGGATGTAGGATGGCAAAACCTGTAAACCACAGGGATGTATTTTGCAGTTCTCTCTAATGTGGATGAAATACTGAGTTAACTGATGCATTTTTGCTGATGGAACTGCTGCTCAAAATTTGGGCCCAAGAATTACTTATAATAACTAATGTGTGGAATCCCATTGATGACTTGATTGGCTCTTGTGGTCTTGTGGACTCAATTGACGCAGCAACAAAATGAAAGAATAAGGCTTTGGCCCATATTGGTTTTAGACGTGAAGTGTGAAGACAATGAGAAAAAAAAAAGAAGGGAACATATATTTAAGGAGATTATTCTCGTGGGTTTGATTCGGACGACAAAGCGAAAAACAAAATACAACAAATATTCTTTTTGGTGAAAAGCAATCAATTATTTTGGGCAACTAGCATATTACGAGGAACAAAAAGAATAGGAGTGGAATATCCCTTATGTGGTGATCAAGAAAAAGGAGTAGCGAGCAAGACAAAAAGAAGGGTTATCCTTCTTATATATTCGAGAGAAGAAAAAAATACGAGAACACCAACCCTTTTATTAATACTTTCGGATCAGGAAGCAAAACAAATCCAGCCAACACTTTTCTTATTTGAAGACTGCAATTGAATAGATTATATATTATCGTTTATCTTTGACGAGCGTGCAAGCAAGGCTTGTATTTATTCTGGTTTTAATTAGTAGGTAGCATGCAAAGAAGAATGAATACAACGTCTACAACCGTGATGCTCGGCTAAATATCCCGCGATCACAACCGGGACTAAGGTTTGATCTTTTGTATTTCAATGAATTATTTGTTTGAACAATTTTAGAGTTGTGAACACTTTGATGTTGATTTGATCTTAATGCATATTTTATGTCTTTCATTATTGTGTTATAAAATTAATTTAATAATTAGTTGTAAGACGGTATAATATTGTGGTTGTCCCGGTCGTGCCGAATCGATCCTTGTGACCTATGAGACGATTGGTGCCAATACACATATTCCGTGCCCATAATTAATTATTAAATTAATACTAGTTTTTGTCTATAAAAACTCGAGCAACCGCAATCTCTAGTAAAACAAATACTTTAGTAAATTAATTGTGATCAAACCTGAAACCGGAAGTGATCGTGTTTTAATTCTTAAGTTTTACAATCTTAATTTAATTGCTTATTTTAATTCCATTTTAATTAGTTTTAATTAATTTAAGTTTTCCAAGTTTTTATAAGTAATAGTAGTAGTTATAATTATCCTCGCCAATCCCAATCAAAAGAATATTATTATTTTTTGTTTAATCCAATAAGAATTATAGTGTTAACCATAAACTCCTCGTGGATACGATCCTTTACTTACCCTATTCTAAAAGTAGGTTATTTTTGATAGAGTCAACGACCTCGATCAAATTTTGGCGTCGTTGCCGGGGAGTTGTTGTGCTTAACGCTTAGTTTTTTTTTTATTAATTGTTTTTATTGTCTTTTAAATTATTTAAAAAAAGTCCAAAAATATTTTATTTTCTGTTTTTAGTTCATTTAAATTGTTTAGTTCTTCTTTACGCGTTCTTTAGTGTTTTATTTACAGGTTTGGAATTTTTGTATGCATACAAGGAATTCTGGACGTACATCACCACTTGCTTTTGACACTGAAATTGAGAAGACAGCTAGGAAGAATCGTGTGTCACATCGAGCAGCCATTGCATCTTCATCGGAAAACATAGATTTGGAACCAACATCTTTGGATATTTTTGAAAGTGAAAATTCAGATAGATCATCTGAAAGTGAAGCCGAGTCTAAAGAAGAAGTGAAAACTGTGATCATGGGGAGAGGAGTTGATACTTATTATAGGCTAGGTACATTCGAAGATCCATCACCAATCGTATTTCGTACAGGTAATAATGTTCCTACTTTTCAATTGAAACATTCAATTTTAAACATTTTACCTACATTTAGAGGGACAGCAAATGAAGAACCATATGATTTTATTTATGAATTTTTATCAATTGCTGACACCTATGAGATAACTGGTTTGACTAAAGATGATATTAGGTTACGTTTGTTTTCTTATACACTTAAAGATAGAGCTAAACATTGGTTCAATTCTCTTCCACGCCAAAGTGTTACCACTTGGGCGGATATGCAAAAACTATTTTTGGAAGAATTTTATCCAATTAGTAAAACAAGTGATCTTAGAAACAAGATTAAATCTTTTCGTCAAATTCCAGGTGAACTTTTTCATGAGTCATTTGAGCGTTTAAACGATTTATTAAGGTCATGTCCTCATCATGACATTCCTAAACGGGAACTCGTGAAAATATTTTATGATAGTTTGGATGCATCAAATAGACAATTTTTACTAGCCGTTAGTGGTGGTCTTTTCTAACTCGTTCAAGTGATGAAGAATGAACATTTTTTGGCACATTAAGTAAAGGTTCTAAAACCCAAGCATCAGTTGATAGAAACAATAACCCATCATCTTCAATTAATGTTATATATGAATCAACTGATTTTCAAAAAGAAGTTAGAAGTGAAATAAGTGGCATGAATAAAAAAATTGATCTACTAATCCAAAACTTCGAAAGAGGTAGTGCTAATGTGTCACAGGTATCCGAAGGTTGTGTCACTTGTGGAGCATTGGGACATTCGAGTGAGTCATGCCCATCAATAGCAGGTTATATGGAAGAGCAAGTGAATGAAGTTTATGGGAACCGTCAACAATATGATATGAACTCGAACACATATAATCCAGGATGGAGGAATCATCCAAATCTAAGATATGGGAACACTTCAAAAATACTAAATCCAGGAAATCAAGTTCCATCAACTTAGTAGATCCACACCATCACACATCACACGTCTAACCATAGACACACACTTACACACGCATACACTGAGTTTACTTTCATCTACTTCTCTCTCCACAAACACACACACAACCCTAGATCTACACTCAAAAATACTTATCCACTTCTCTCTTCCTTCATATTTAACACCACGAATACTCTCATCTATTTCTCTCTTCCTTCCCATAAATACACACACCACCCCTAGATGTAACAAAAAACCACTACCACAGGCGACCTATCACCACTGAAACCCACCATCACCATCACAGACGGCTCGCCGCCACCACAGACAAACCGCCGAATTCCACTATATGTTTTTTATACGAAATATGTTTTTTATATACTGAATATGTTTTATTTTAACAGTTTTCAGATCTGGTTTTTTTTCAGATCCACCGCCGTTAAGTCGGAATCGAAACCTGTTAATGTCACTGGTGAATTTGGTGGTTTGGTTTTTAAAGTTTGCTGATGAATTTAGTTTTAAAGTTTATTATGTATTTTGTTGTGTAAATTATTTTGTAAGTTTATGTTAAGATTATTTAAAGATTTTGTAAGTTTATGTAAAGATTTTACAAGTTTTGGATGTTTCAATGTGTTTTGGTACTATTGATTGAAAAACGAATATGTATAGTGCGAATATTTGTACAAGTTTTGGATGGTAAAGTGCGACACGTGACAACACCACAAAAGTCAAATTGTAGGATGACAAAATAGGCTGACAAAAGTCAAATTGTAGGATGACAAAATAGGCTGACAAAAGTCAAATTGGTTAAATGGTGTGTAAACCATATGACCCTTGATAAATATTAAATTTAAAAGTGTGACTCCTAATTTTTGGGCCCATAACTACAAACCAAACAACTATTTTTTACCATCATTCCCTTAACCTATGCTAACACCATTAACCAAAGAGCCCTAAAGCAAAATCCAAATCCTCCCTCTAAACTCAAAACAAACCACCCTTAATTTGTGTGGACTTAAAAGGATAACACTGTTGCTTAGGGCATCCACAATGGAGCCTTATTGTTCGATCAATAACATGATGACTCATCATGCAACGCATTGTAGATTTCCATGTCATTCATATATTGAAACCTCATTCAATGCTGTACAGCTGACTATTAAACTACATGTGGTGAGCCTCCTTGATCTTTTTACATTTAAATAATACATATAAACTTTATATCTTGTAAGAGCAAGGTTGGACAAAGTGTTTAACACCCTTGCCTCTAGAGACAGAGGTCAAGGGTTCGATCCTTTAGGTAAAGGTAAGGATGTCTACGTCTCAAGCTCACCATACATCGTGGAAGACGGTATTGGGAGTTACTTTACTTTACTTTACTTTTATATAAACTTTATATTTTTATACTTTGTGTCTTGTAACATATGTAAATAGTATTTTATAGATAATAAAAATAATATGATGTGGAAATTCATTAAACTATATAAAGTTTAATGTATTGAGAGTGTTCTTTATAAATTAATGAGATGTTGACATGACAGTAATATGACATTGTATTAAACTCAAAATGCTAGAATGCATTGAAGATGGTATAAAAGATAAGAAAAATGATTGTTGTGCCTACTAATCATGCCTACAAATGTACCTAATGATTTGATTGGTTGATTCCAAAAAATGATTGGTGGAAATTCAAAGATAGAAAATGCATAATACAATTGTACAAGTGATTGATGCATTAGGCATATTTTTAGGCTTGTGTTATAGGTCTAAATAACACTACTCAAAAGATAACGTGTAAATAAAGAAGAAAGGTAATGAGTGTAAAATTCTAGACCCCGGGAAAGCTTTGGGTTTCAATTTTAGGTTCCCTCCATTCCATTCCGCAATTTCATTCTCCCTCCCCTCCTCCTTTGTCAACACAAATCTCAAAATAAAAAATAGTTTGTTACTCCACTATTTACTGAAACGATGGATGTTGATTTCGGAGAAAACGAAGAGGAGAAAGAAGAAGAAGAAGAATCAGAAGAAGAAGAAGAATCCGACGAAGATGTGGTTCTTGTTCCGTCACCGCCTAGGGTTTCAATTGGTGAATCACAAGTGAACAAATCAACACCTTGTAAAGCGAATCAAGAAAGTGAAGAAGATGTTGTTGAGGATGAGATGAATCATGCCGAAATTGATGGTTTATTTTGTCGTATTTGCATCGAAGCTTGGTCTCCCGAAGGCGAACACAAAATGTGGTATATATTTAAATACAATTCTGGACCTATACCTTATTTATTTCATTATTTTGCTAACCACTAATTCTTGCTTTTGTTTCTAAATATTCTTGTAAAAATAGCGCTATTTTTAAATCTTAAATAAGCATGTGTAACACTATTGTCGAAAACATACCACGTGTATTTCAGTGTTTTCAAATGATCATGCCATGTCTAGTTACTTTTTTTATATGTTTCAAGTGTTTGAAAATTATACTTATCTCAATATGGAGCATTTTATTATTTCATATAGATTAGCATAGGTATGTATCTAACGTTTCTGACAATTGAAGCTGCAGACTCAAACTTATCAAGTGTTTGTGTTTTAGGGGAATTATACTCTTCCACTAACTATTTCTTTTTTTATTTTTATTTTTTATTTTTTTTAGTTGTCTTCCTTGTGGGCACATATATGGCTTGTCATGTATAAAAAAGTGGCTTCGACAACGTCGCAGTAATGGCAAGGTTTGTCTATATTCAGCTGCCTTTTTTTCCTTTCTCAATTCGATCATCTTATATTTTCTATCTTTGAAATGGTCGACAGTGTCCTCAATGCAACAGAAGATCTACATTGAAAGATATACAAGTTCTTTATGCAGCCCGGCTTTGCGCGGTTGATGATAAGTTACACAAGGTAATCTTTTCTCTATCTATATTGCGGAAAAGGTGGGAAGACTTTCTTATGTGGCTGCAGTTTGCATGAATGATACAATGCCTTCTAGGGAACTTGTTTTGATTATCACTTACCTGTTGAAGAAGTCCACACACATTGTACTTATTATATACAGAAATATTAAATTTCGTACCTACATAGATCACCAAAAACAACAAATAATTTTAAGTCACAGATCGAAGTAAAACTACAAAAAATGCAGGGAAAAAAATAATGGTGGAAATTATATATCATCCTATTCTGGATTTTCCAGAATTGGTTTAAATGAGCGTAACACCCCCTAAAATCGATTAATGACAGCGGAAGATTTAACGGGGTATTACGTAGTGGATCTTTGTCACAATCATAGTAAACGTTTTGAAAACACATTTTATCATTCATTTAAAATATTCTGAGTACAGAAAGTTTTAGAAAGACGAGTCATATCTTCGCAGATATGTTTTATTTAGTTGAATGATAAGAAAACGTTTATTTTAGAAAACCCGTGCCTGGGTTAATGCCCTTCTCCGTGCCTTGATAATCCATGCCTTAGTTACCTGAGATAAAATGCTAAAAGTCAACAAAATGTTGAGTGATGTCCATAGGTTTAAGTTTAAAGTTTCGACACAAGTGGGTGTGTTAATTGCATCGATAAACCATTAACAAGTTAAAAAAATCAAGTTTGTTATTGCATTAAGCTCATGACACGCAACGATTAGACAGGCATCAATGTATGATGTAAACTAATATAATAGGGGTGCCCTTAAGATAGGTCTTTGCCAGTAACCTATGAATTGATAAATACTGTGCGCCTAGTCGCTCATCCTAGCTAAACTAAACGGGGATTGTCAGTCCCAAATAGATCTATTCCCAGGTATTCACGTTCACTCGCAAGTGATTAAGGTTCATGATCGAGGGGCTTTTGGCAATAGCTACTTAAGCAATAAAAACATCAGGCATAGCATACTAAAAAGCTTGTGTTCGGGTTTGAAGCATGTATCTCCCCACAAAAGAGTTTAAAAGTTTAAAGAGTGGGCTATGAACACACACCTGGATAGCTCGGTAGTACTAGTATCGTTATTCAAACGATAGGTGGAAACGGATTCAACACACAACCTAAGTAAAATATATGGCAAGTTTTCAGAGTTTGATAGTCTAAGTTCAGTTTATTGTGAAAGTTGTTTATTATATTATTTTGTTAGTTGACTCGTAGCCATTTAAACATGCGTGTTTAAATGTCTGAAGTTTAAGAACAAAAGTTATATTTAAAAATATAACTTGTGAGTATGTTCTTGATGACGTAGTGTAGAGATTTTACGAAAGAGAAAGAGATCGGTGATTCAACGGTAGATGGGTGTCAAAGAGTGGAATAGGTTCGAGAGAATGTGTTAATTGTTAAAAGTTATATATATTTATTATTTTCGTTAGTACGTTACATATATATAAGTTATATATATTTTTATTTAGTTAACGAAAAGTGCTTGATCGAATCGGTTTTAACTAAAATACTTATATATATAATAATTATAACATTTATATTTTATTAAAAACTTTTAAGTTTTGAAAAGTTTCCATTTTAACCCTCTAACGGCATAACTTTACACCGTTAGTCCAAAACGTTATTTATTCTTAGTTTCAGTCCAAAACTCTTTTATATTTACATTTTATTCCAAAAATTTTATAGATTTACAGTTTTCATCACAAAATGTTAAAATGACAGTTTTCCCTTAAACTTCTCATATTTGCAGTTTTAGTCACTCGGTTAGGAAATTTTGCAAATTTAGTCCAAATTTCACCAACTTCAAAACTTAACATTTTTATTTTCAAAATAAGTTTAGAATAGCTTATTTAAGCTGTGAAACAGCTTATTTGAGTAAAAGAGCTTGTTTTGAGTAAATGGGCCGTTAACGAGCTAATAACTAGGCCCGTTAAGGTTTTTAGTAGCTTTGGGCTTAGGAAACTTTTGGGCTTAGCCTTAGGCTTATATTTAGACATTAAAAAGTTTAGAAAACTGCTTATATCATCAGCTTATCTCATTTGCTTATTTTCGGATTATTGGGCTTTTAGGCCCAAACGTTGTTTTAAGTTCAAAAAAAAAAAAATGCGACATGCTTTAGGACTAAACGAGGGATAAAATAAGTTTATGAAAGTGAGTTATTTACATGTATCATTAATTTACCATGTAGTCTATTAGTTCAATTCATAAAAAGGATGTGTCGTGTTTATCATTTCGAAAATACATGGCCAAAGTGAATCGACTCTAGTCAAGGCTAAATAGTTTTGTAACTCAAAAATATTCTAAGTGTTTTAAAGGTTAATACGTATGGCTCATGTAACTTAGGAACATGTCATATTTCATGCTTATAAGTAGTTACTAGTGAAATACGCCTTACTAAACTTGTTTTATATTGTGATGAACTTATAGTTTAGCTCTTGATAACTATAGGTTATATATTATTATTCACGAGAAATTTACTAAAGTAAATGTGGTGTTAATAAATAAAACGTAAAGTAATATTAGAAAGGGTGGATTTTTAACTCACCTCACCAAGTGGTGGTGGAGTAGAACGAGACTTTGAGGTTTGAAAGGAACAAAGGAGGCTCGAACTTGACTCCCAAGTGTATAGCTACTTGATACGATCCTTCCCAAGGCTCACCAAAGTTCACACGTACATAAGAGACTTAGAAACTAGTTTTGAGAGTGGAGATGAAATTTTTAAGGGTGCATGGCTCGTACACAATGCATGTAAGCATGTATATATAAGGGAGAGGTTTTAAGAACGTAAGAAATGTGAGCTTGGGGACCAAGGGATGTGGTACGAGGTATAGTAACTTAAAATAGTTAGGAAATGATTAAGGTTGTTGGTGAATCGTCCTTGTACACAAACGAGTAGTAAGAAAACAACAAATATTCAAGGTTTACGTTTGGATTGTGATAAAACGTGATCAACAAGGGGTTTTGAGGATTCTTAAGAGAATAGTGGAGTTGGTGTAATGATTTCGTCCTTGTGGAGGTTGTGCCGAGAAGAAAACAAAAGAAAACAATGTTTGGAAGTTGATATTCTTGGTGTAGAATTGGTCAATTCCTTTTAAACTATGTATGACACAACTAGGAGGTCTCATGGCTGCCTTTTAAGTTCAAAACGTGTATAATATGGAAGAGAATACACGTATTCATCCTTGTAGCATGTTAACGAGAGAAAACAACAAGAAGATCATCATTGTTGCTTGTATTGACTCATTTGTGAGTTTGTGGAACACAAATACATATAAAAAAACGTGTTTAGTAAAGTTAATGAAACTTTGGAGCCAAGTTTAGGAGGGTACGAGACATTGTGAACTCAAAATGAATTTTTGGTTCTTTTGTGGACATGTAAAAATGAGGTAAGCTTCGGTTGATTTTCAGTGACCAAACGTTCACGTTAGAGAAAACAATTTGTTACGTATGATTCTTGGGTAGGAGTATTAACGAGAGGTGTAAAAATATATAGGAGTCGTTTGTAAAATTTGTGAGATAACGAGGCAAAGCAAACGAGTTTGGTTCGAAAATAAGTAAAGGAATTTGGGCTTGGATTGATTGTTGGGCTTACGGGGTGGACTAGGCCCAAAGAGATAAGAAATGAATTAAAAGAGATCCGTTTGGCTTGTGCTGTTTGTAACAGAGGTTGGCCGAGGCCCATTGGGGTTTACAGGCCCAATGACTCGTCTCGAAAATCGTGTCGAAGTTAGGAGTAGTTACTGAGCGTTCATGAAAATTTTCGTGAGCTCGGGAGTTTATTAGAACGTATTTAGTTAATTATCGAATGATATATATATATATATATATATATATATATATATATATATATATATATATATATATATATATATATATATATATATATATATATATATATATATAGCAAAGCATTCAAATAAAAAGCCTAAATTTTGTGAGAACGCGAGAAGCAATCCTATCCACTCATTTTATCCTCTTTTAACTTTAATCTAAGGGCTAATATTTGTTAATCAACTTTTTGAAAATTTCTTAAAAATTTTTGAAAAATTAAAAAAAAAATCGAAAATTTTCAAAAAAATTTGAAATTTTTTTTTTCGAAAAAATTTTTTCGTTTTGTTTTTCAAAAAAAAAAATTTCGAATTTTTTTTTTCGAAATTTTGTTTTAGAAAAAAAAATTCTAAAAAAAATTTTCCGAAAAAGAAAATTTCGAAAAAAAAATTTTCGAATAAATTTTTTCGAATTTTTTTTCCGAAATTTTTTTCGTCACATGTGAAAAAAAGTTTGGAAATTTTCACGAAATTTTTTATGTCACGTGTGAAAAAAAATTCGTCACATGTGAAAAAAAAAATTCGTCACATGTAAAAAAAAATTTCGTCGCATGTAATTTTTTTTTCGTCACATGTGAAAAAAAAAAATCCGTCACATGTGAAAAAAATATTTCATCACATGTGAAAAAAAATTTGGAAATTTCCACGAAATTTTTTTGTCACGTGTGAAAAAAAAAATCGTTACATGTGAAAAAAAAAATTCCCTCACATGTGAAAAAAAAATTTCGTCACATGTGAAAAAAAATTTTGAAATTTTCACGAATTTTTTTTGTCACGTGTGAAAAAAAAATTCGTCACATGTGAAAAAAAAATTCGTCGCATGTAAATTTTTTTTTTGTCACATGTGAAGAAAAAAAATTCGTCACATGTGAAAAATAGTTAGCTAATAAAATTTTTTGAAATTTTTTTGAAAATTTTTTGAAATTTTTCAAAAAAAATAGTTAGCTAATAATTGATATTAGATCAAAGTTTAAGGATGATAAAATGAGTGGCTAGGATTAGTTATCGCGTTCTCACAAAAATTAGATTTCTCACATGAATGGCCTATATATATATATATATATATATATATATATATATATATATATATATATATATATATATATATATATATATATATATATATATATATATATAGTGTAACTTTCAAATGAGAACCATTGTAACTGCAAGAACTGCGAAAACCACTTTTATCCAATCATAATTTAGTTAATTGATTTCATTTTATTTTATTTAGTTAATATTGTAAGGGCATTAATGTAATTTGCCATATATTTCATTAAACCTGGTTTGTTTTTTCATTAAACCTAATCTTTTTCAAATTCAAATTTTCCTACAAACATGGAATTGATTCCTACTATAAACTCGCTAATATGGAATTAAAATCATGTATGTGTACAATGTAAAAAACCTATACGAATAACATATATGTTATTATTCCTATAAAATAACCTTTAAGAAAAAACATGTATGTTTTTACCCTATCACTTAAAAACATGTGTTTTTTTACCACAAACTTATTAAGAATACCATATAAACATTCATGTTTATAGGAAACATGTATGTTTTTCAAATAATAACTACACATGCTAACTATAGACATACTAGATACAAAAACATGTTAATTAGAGCAATCACATTCATTCACTAACATTTATGCATGAATAAAATTGCCAAAACAAACCCATAATTTTATAAACCACAAAATCTATTGTTCAGATATGTTTCGAACAAAATAAACCATAAACCCATAAACACCTTCTCAAACAAGTCATAACGTATATGCATTCAAATGGTTCATGCATATATGCATCTAACAAAATCAACCAGAAAACAAATGTTTCTAACAAATAATAAAATATTTTCATTCAAACACCCCTTTTTGTTACTTTCTTTTTCTTGGCAATCGCATCTCGAAATTTCATCATATTTGCGACAATTTTATCCTTCTTTATGTTGCAATCTGAAAGCAATAGTCTAGCGGCATACTTATTTCTCAATTTTCCCAACTGGTTTGTTTGCTTCCTACCTTCATCCTCTATTCCGCAATCCCACCTTAGTATATTCATCCCCATATAATCCTCCATGTGCCGCATAACGAATACGCCACAATCCTTTGGCCTTTTATCAGTTTGCCAATGAAACTCCCCACGAGTTATTTCACTTTTCACTATTTCAACGGCTTTTTCATGATTTCTGTTTTTCATGAAGTTTCCAAACTTCTTTTGCTGCAATCATTAACGTTTCAATAAGTTGAATTTCATAAACAAATCAACACGTATGATAATTAGTCAATCATTAATGTACATATCAGGATTGTCGCAACTCTCATGCATTCTGTATCGGTAGGATTCTGTATTTTCTTGTTATCAAACACCATAACCGCCGGTTTCTTTATATTCAAGCAGACAACAAACTTATGTTCACCATTACTAACCGGTATGAAAACCTATGTTTTTTATAAGATTGACAAAATCAGGTTATCCATATTATTTTCTATAACCCAATACACCTAAACACACCTAAACACCCATTTCCCTATACCACAATGGTTAAGAAACACAGACACTTCCGTTCTTATAACCAACACCCTTAAACACCTATGTTCATATTAACCCCCAATGTTTTTTAACAATAACACCCCTGTTTTTAAATCATAACACCCATGTTTTTTAACAAGAACACCCATGTTTTTAACTGCAAGACAACCCTTGTTTTTAAACCAAATCACTTAGCAACAATATTACTACCTTTTTCATTTATCTTAATCAAAAACACATTCATTTATGTTATGCACATCCTAACACTCATGTTACAAACAATTACAAATCCAAAAACCCAACAAACAATCTATTCCAAACACCCCTGTTTCACCACCTCTATACAATTAATACGCATAAAAACTAAAAAATTATATATGAATATACTACAAACACCACTGTTAAACATATTCCAAACACCAATGTTGCACATTTTCAAAACACATCAGTTACAACTTTGTCAAACATCCATGTTACACCTTTCTAAACACCCCTGCCACCATTTGAGATATCCAAATACCCATTTTAATCCAAACATCCTTGTTTCTACATTCATATATCCTATCAACAAATTTTTTTCACATATCCAAACACCCATTCTACTTTCACAACAACCATTTCCCATTAAATACCCCTGTTACATCTTTCCCATTAACCCCAACCGAATACTTCATCTTACGCACATCCTAACATCCATGTTACAACATTCTACCACGTATAAAAACAAAATAAATGATTAAAAACCATGTTATAATCAACAAACACATTAAATTATAACAATCAAAATTTTGATTTCAAACAAATGTTAAATTAAAAAAAAAAAAAAAAAAAAAAAAAAAAAAAAAAAAAAAAAACCTAACAGCCATGAAATTATCAACAAACACATTAATTTAATACAATCAAACGTTCGAAAAAAGAAAAAAAAACAAAAAAAACAAAGATGCATTCAATATTATTAGTCGCTATCTCCTTCGACAACCAAAAACTAATTCAAAAACAAATTCAAACACATAACAGTGCTGTCATACCTTTTAGAGATGTATTTGTCATTTGAATCAAAGAAAAAAGCAACTCCGATTGATAGATTTGGATTTTTTTGATGCGTATTGAGTTTTTGATATTTTGGGGGTTTATGTGAGAGAAACTAATTGTTATTATGAGAGAATTTCGTGTATCACTTATAAAAATTTGGAAGAAATCCCTGAATTGTAGCATGCAGTTAATGAGAGTTTAAAAAATAAAATACCTCTTTTACCCTTTTCATTAATGTTTCCAGGGAATGTAGTTTCAATTAATTACAAAAAAACTATTTTGCATTAATATGTTGCATACTGTCCTTTAATACTAGTACATAAGTGGTTTTCGCAGTTCTTGCGGATAATATGGTTCTCGTAAGAAAGTGCCCCTGTATATATATATATATATATATATATATATATATATATATATATATATATATATATATATATATATATATATATATATATATATATACATAGAATGAGGTTCATGTGAGATAGTAGTTAAAGTAAGAAAGTATAGGAAGCAATTACAAGATGCCATGTGTCGTGAAAGGTTCAAAAGATTTTTTAAGAGTTCACAAGTAACCAAGATGGTTCAAGGACAATTTAGGTATCACTCCTCATCATCCTCCACTTTTGTAGCAAACCTCTTGCCAATTTCATAACCATACAACTTTTTTTTTTCTTTTTTTTTTTTTTCCAAACTATGAAGCAACCACTATCACATCTGCCTTAATCCTATCAGTTTTAACCGTAAACAATAATCGGTGATCTAAACTCTTTTAGGACCTCAAGTATAATCGGCTTTCACGTCCGCCTTTCTCCTCCAAACTATAACTGTATCAATGATATATGGCAATATTCGAATCGACCAGGAGATAGACGATCATTGATCAAGAACGGATCACGACTGTTCTTTCTCATTCAACCATCATCCTTCAACACTAAACTCTAACACCGCCGAAAACCCGAGACCATCTTTTTTTTTTGGTAAAGACCATCTTCGTGAGCCTTTCAGTGGTTCTTTTACACTAAAGGATCATCGATCTACATGGCACCACTACGAACCAATATCATGTTTACCGTCGAACTAAACGAACCTGTTAAACTGCCACTAGTGTTGTTGTCTTGGTTCCTTTTAACGATATACATGTATCATTTCTTCTTTTCATGTACGATCAAAAACATGCATCATTTCTCCTGGTGTATAATTCTGGTTACAATCTATGTATCAATTCTTATCGTGTATCTAATACGATATATACGTATGAATTATGAACGTGTATCATAGTCGGTCTATGTTTTTTTTGCAGTCAATATGTATCAAATTTGGATATATTTTTATATTTGGTCTTGAATTTCTTATTCTTGTCCACGTATATTGCAAAAGGATGTATGACTAAGCTTGGGTTTTATCTTTGTTATTAATTTATAGAAATTCATGAACGCTTCATTCTATAATAAAATGTTAGTAATCATGCTAAATGTTTAATAATTGTGTGTGAATCGTTATAACCATGCATCAAAGATTAATGTTATACGGAGTAGATTTTAATGAATCAATAGTTTATGTATGGAAATTGTTTATCTATGTATCAATTTAGTAAACTTATAAGTTGGTTTATCACAACGTGTACAAAAAATTCTCTTGAGCCAAACTTTGGTGTAATTTGGATGACAGAAAAATATTTTGACGAATGACTACAAATCGCAATCCTGAAGATCATAAATTTTGTTGGCAGTTAAATAAAAGATTAGATGTAATAGATACCCTAAATACCCTTGAACCTCTATCAATCCTTTTGAATTTATTTGAACCTTTCATGACACATGTCATTCTCTTATTACTTCCTACACTATCCTATTTTAATAACTATCCTACAATAACCTCCCTCTATATATATATATATATATATATATATATATATATATATATATATATATATATATATATATATATAGATATTACGTTACTTAATAAACGTTTAGTTATAAAAATTAATTCGCGATACTTAGACTATCTAGGTTTGTGTGTAAGCGCGTTCCAAGGTAAACGGTAATCACAAACGTCGTTGTGATTATAAAAGTGTAACTCAACTAACAAACAAAAAAATTTGTTATCGGTAAAAACGGTTTTAATTATCATAATGATTCGTAAATCATAAGTTGTGTCTCTCCAACTTCGGCCCAACAGATAGGTGATCTGCACTTTCGACCGTAAAGTGCTTCGAAGGGTGCTGCCTTAATACTGGCATGGAAACTATTGTTGTAGGAAAACTCAGCCAAAGGTAGGTGTCTATCCCAACCTTTTCCAAAGTCGATGGCGCATGCTCTAAGCATGTCCTCTAAGGTTTGGATGGTTCTCTCATTCTGTCCATCGGTTTGGGGTGATAAGCCGTGCTCACATCTAATTTGGTTCCTAAGGCTTTTTGCAAAGTCTTCCAAAAATGAGAGGTGAAACGGCTATCTCGGTTGGAGATGATTGAAATAGGCACTCCATGTCGTGACACTATTTCTTTGAGGTATAACTGCGCGAGCGTACTCATCTCATCAGTTTCTTTGATCGGTGGGAAGTGAGCGGATTTGGTTAGACGATCTACTATGACCCAGATGGTATCTAAACCGGTGGAGGTTTTGGGTAGTTTGGTGATGAAGTCCATGGTAATACATTCCCATTTCCATTCGGTTTATCTCGGGTTGGGTTAATAATCCTGAAGGTTTTTGGTTTTCTGCCTTTACTCGTGAACAAGTCAAACATTTCCCGACAAACTCAACAATGTCGGCTTTCATGTTTGGCCACCAGTAAAGTCTCTTTAGGACGTGGTACATTTTGTCAGAACCGGGGTGGATGGAGTATTTTGACTTGTGAGATTCATGCATGATGAGGTCTCTTATACCTCCATAGAGAGGAATCCAACTTCTCTCTTTGAAACAGAGTGTTCCATCAGCTCGTTTCACAAAACCGTTGGGGTTTTCTGGCATGCCATAAATCTTTTCCTTAGGTCGGTTGGTTTCCTTAAAGGCTTCGGTTTGTGCGTTGAGTATTTGGGAAGGAAGGGGTGAAGAGATGGTTATTCCTAATGATCTAACCCTAAGAGGTTTAAGTCGTTCCCTCTGACTTAAGGCATCTGCCACAACATTGGCTTTACCGGGGTGATAACGGATTTCACAGTCGTAGTCACTAAGTAACTCTAACCATCTACGTTGTCTCATGTTTAGTTCCTTCTGGTCTAGGATGTGTTGGAGGCTTTTGTGGTCGGTGTATACGGTGCATTGGGTGCCATAAAGGTAGTGTTTCCATAACTTAAGGGCGAATACTACATCTCCTAATTCTAGGTCATGGGTTGTATAGTTCTCCTCGTGTTTCTTAAGTTGTCGTGAGGCGTAAGCTATCACTTTGTTTCGCTGCATCAATACGGCTCCTAAACCATGATACGAAGCATCACAATATACCACGAAGTCCTCACCTCCTTCGGGTAATGCCAATATTGGAGCTTCACAAAGCTTTCGCTTCAGGAGACGGAATGCTGAGTCGTGTTTTTCTTCCCAAACAAATTTCTTGTTCTTCTGAGTCAGTTCGGTCAAGGGCTTCGAGATTTTTGAAAATCCTTCAATGAATCTCCTGTAGTAGCCGGCAACACCCAAGAATTGGCGAATTTTGGTGGGGTTGGTTGGAGATGCCAAATCTTTCACAGCTTCGATCTTGGCGGGGTCTACATGAATACCTTGACTATTGACAATATGACCAAGAAATTGTGCGGTGCGGATCCAGAGATCGCATTTCGAGAATTTGGAATACAATCGCTCTCTCCTGAGTAATTCCATGATTGTCCTCAGATGGACTACATGTTTGTTCTCAGTGCGGGAGTAGATTAGGATATCGTCGATGAACACAATTACGAATTTGTCCAAGTAGGGCTTGCATACTCGGTTAATGAGATCCATGAACACAGCAGGTGCATTGGTTAAACCAAATAGCATTACTTGAAACTCGTAGTGTCCGTAACGGGTTCCGAAGGCGGTTTTGAGAATATCCTCTTCCCGGACTATAAGTTTTTGGTAACCTGAAGGTCCTGAACGCAGGTCGATCTTTGAGCATACACTCGATCCTTGCAACTGATCAAACAAGTCGTCGATCCTGGGTAATGGATACCGATTCTTTACCGTGAGTTTGTTCGATTCCCGGTAATCGATACACATTCTGAACGATCCATCTTTCTTCTTAACGAATAAGACTGGAGCTCCCCAAGGTGATGAACTTGGTCGGATAAAACCTTTATCTGACAATTCTTTCAGTTGCTCAGATAGTTCCTTAAGTTCAGACGGCGCTAGTCTGTAGGGTGATTTCGCAATTGGTGCCGCTCCAGGCACGAGTTCGATTTGGAATTCCACCTGACGCTCAGGTGGAAGACCGGTCAAGTCTTCGGGGAATACGTCGGGAAATTCATTGACGACCGGAACGTCTTCAAGTCGTCTCTCTTTCGACTTGTCTTCCGTTACATGAACCATGAATGCTTGACATCCTTCGTTCATGTACTTGACTACTCGGGCATACGAGATGATTCCGTATCGAGTCTTATTCAGGTCGCCGCGAACGATGAGGCCATGAGGGTTTCGTCATGGAGAGGGATATGGATGGTTTTCTTGTCACAGAGAATCCTCGCATGATGTCTGGACAACCAGTACATACCAATGATGGCGTCGAAGCTACCGAGGGGGATAGGCATGAGTTCGATGGGGAAAGGCTTGTCTTGCAAGATTATAGTGCAATCTCGTAGGACGAGGTCGGTGTTTATTAGGTTTCCGTTGGCCATTTCAACTTAAAAGGTGGTGTTTAGCATAGAGGGCACTACGTTAAGTAAGGGGGCTAATCTAGTGGACAGAAAACTCCTATCTGCTCCGGAATCGAATAAAATCCTAGCACTATGTTGGTTTATTAAGAACGTACCCGTAACAACGTCGAGGTTTGACGGAGCATCTTCTTCTTTGATCACGTAAGCTCTTCCTCGAGCCACGTTCTGCTGGCCATTTCCTTTTGGGCAGCGGTTCCTAAAATGTCCTATTTCTCCACAAGTGTAACAGGCTGGGGCTATGGGTTGAAGATTGCTTCCAGTAGCTGGACTCCTGCAATCCTTGGCTTGGTGTCCTATTTTCTGGCATCTCATGCACTTGGTGGTGCATGGTCTATTGTGGTGTAGTTTACATCTATTACATTGAGGTTTTAGGCCTTGGTATTCTTTGCTATCCGTAGCAATGTAAGCTTTGATGGCTTCTTGTTTTTGGTTTTGCCGGTTGTGGCAATTGTTTCGGTTGTGGTGGTAAGGGTTACTATTCTTGTTGTTAGGGTTGTTTGTGGAGTTAGGGCTAGAGTTAGGGTTGGAGTTGGAATGAGTAGTCCTCTTGTCATCGAGTTTCCTCTTGAGTTCATTGCTACACTTGACCTCTCGGTCAAGGAGTTTCTGGGCAAGTTTGATTGCAGCTTCGAGAGAAGTGGGGTTGGATGAGGTTACGTCACCCTCAATACTTCGAGGAAGTCCTTCAACGTACTTCTCTAGAGTCTTTTCGAGGTCGGGTACAACCGTAGGACATAATACCATGAGTTCTTGGAATCGGCGGTTATAGGTTTTGAGATCAACACCCTTGACTTTTAGCTGGTGGAATTCATCTTCCAATTTCTTCAGTTCAGAACGGGGGCTATACTTCTTCAGTATTTCGGCCTTGAATTCCGCCCATGTGACCTGATAGGCTGCCGTGGTTCCCATAGTCTGGACCGTGGCATTCCACCAGGATAAGGTGTCTTGCATGAGTTTTCCTGTGGCAAAGGTGACTTTCGTGTCGTCGGTACAACCGCTCCTTTGAAAGACAGTCTCAATTCGCTCAAACCAGTGGGCCAGTTCGGTAACATCTTCAGTTCCTCTGTAGAAGGTAGGCTGGCAACTCATGAAGTCTTTGTAAGTACATCGGCGATGGGTGGCTACCACACTCTCTCCAGTTGGCATGCTAGTACCGCTGCTGCGGGATTAGCTGCTGCTTGCTCTGCTAAGCCTGCATTCACACCATCGGCGATCGCCTTCCGAATATCTTTCGGAGTCATTACGGGTGTGGTGGTTGCGGTTTCAGAGGTAGCTGTTGTTCTTCGGGTGCGTGCCATGTTTCTATAAACATGCAAGGAACATAGGTTTAGAGATCTTATAACGCTAGAGTAGAATTATACGAAGAGTGGGGGGGTCGAATATAGTCATCATGTTAAATACAACAATCCGAGTCTATGGAGTATCCTAAGGGGCTCTAAGTGGATTTTATATAACATCACGACATGTGTGAATCAAATCACAACATACATGAGGAATATAAAAGATCTAATTATCCTGCATACATCAACAACATAAGACAGTCTATAAGATAAAAATGCAATATGAATATGAGAAACAACCATAGAGAAACATAAATCAATATTAATATAGTACATCCACACAATAGAAGATTAATAACTTGTTCGATAGTTTGTTACAACATATGGATACAAGATTCCTTATTAATACAACATTGGTAGTCTAAGAGAACTCTTAGCTATACTAATACATCTCTGATCTATGGTCCTCTAGGTGCACCATCTAGACGTCGCTGAAGGCTCATAACCATATCCATCAAGATCTCTACTGTTTGATCTCGGGCTCTATCTCTGGCGTGGAGATCATCAATCATGAGTCGGTAAATCAGGACCTGAGAGCTGAGCTGGTCGACTACAGAGTCAAGTGCCTCTAACGCTGTCTGCATCGAAGAAACATCATCACGCAACACAGTCACAGTCTCTCTGACCTCCTCAATCTGAGTACCCATGTGGTCGAAAGCTATCTCCATAGCTAGCTGGCCTATGACAAGGTTCTCTACCTCATCTCCAAGAATCTCGACTTGCTCTGAGGGAAAATCATTCAGGATGCCAATGATGTAGTCTAGTCGATCCTCGTGTCGAGCTAGGCGCGCGGCGAGTAGGGGTACGGTGTGGTGAAGGGGTTCTCCGGTGACAGGAAGACTCCTTGAGAAGACGGCGGATGAGCTCTCTCCTAGTTCAGCTGTGCTAGGGGCCCCCTCCTGGAATCTCCATCGGTGGATGATCGGAAGTAAGAAGGACCATCTGCGAGCATTGACTCTCCTATGAGTCTTGCGACGAGCTGTTGCCTCTGCTGCAACCTGGGTGTAAGGATCTGAGGAAGAAGGGATCAAGTGGCATTCCTTACCACGGGTCGGTAAAGGGTCGCTGCGAGTGGTTGGGGATGTAGGCGGGGTAGAGGATGGTAATGGCACGGTTGTGGTCTGTCGGTAGAAGATGGTAGGGGATGGAATAGAAGACGGCGGTGTAGGTGATGGTGTCCTGGAGTGCTCAGGGGTTGGGAGAGGTATAGCAGAGTCTGTAGGTGCACATACCCTCTTCCGGTCAGTGATCTTACGGACAGGGCCTCCCTCGTGTCGGCGAAACAGACGGCCAAAGGGTTCGGGTTCATAGGGGTTGAAGTCGTCGAACACGTTTTCGTCGGCGGATCGGACCAGTCGGAGAAGTTTGAGAAGTGGAAGATGTGGGAGAAGGGTTTTCTGAGTCGGATGCAGGTAATCGATCAGTAGCAGGTGACATAGGCATTACTGTAAGAGCAAAGTCTGAAGTAGGAGACGCAGGGTCTTCACTTTCTGAGTTAGACGATACTGCGATGGGGTGTGGAGACATAGTACTGTAACAATCCGAATAGTAAATGTAAGTTAAAATTATAAACGTGTTAGCCTTGCTAAAACTCATATAATAGGCAACATTCTTAAATGTTGGAAGTACATCAGCACGGAGGGCATGAGATATTTATGTTTTTGAAAATGGTCCTTTTTGAAAAGTAGTTATAGTCCAGTGTTTTAAAAAATACATTTGGTTCGCTATAACCATGGCTCTGATGCCAATCTGTAACGCCCCCTAAAATCGATTAACGACAGCGGAAGACTTAACAGGGTATTACGTAGTGGATCTTTGTCACAATCATAGTAAACGTTTTGAAAACACATTTTATCATTCATTTAAAATATTCTTAGTACAGAAATAGTTTTAGAAAGACGAGTCATATCTTCGCAGATATGTTTTATTTAGTTGAATGATAAGAAAACGTTTATTTTAGAAAACCCGTGCCCGGGTTAATGCCCTTCTCCGTGCATTGATAATCCATGCCTTAGTTACCTGAGATAACATGCTAAAAGTCAACAAAATGTTGAGTGATGTTTTAAGTTTAAAGTTTGAACACAAGTGGGTGTGTTAATTGCATCGATAAACAATTAACAAGTTTTAAAAAATCAAGTTTGTTATTGCATTAAGCTCATGACACGCAACGATTAGACAGGCATCAATGTATGATGTAAACTAATATAATAGGGGTGCCCTCAAGATAGGTCTTTGCCAGTAACGTATGAGTTGTTAAATACTGTGCGCCTAGTCGCTCATCCTAGCTAAACTAAACGGGGATTGTCAGTCCCAAATAGATCTATTCCCAGGTATTCACATTCACTCGCAAGTGATTAAGGTTCATGATCGAGTGGCTTTTGGCAATATCTACTTAAGCAATAAAAACATCAGGCATAGCATACTAAAAAGCTTGTGTTCGGGTTTGAAGCATGTATCTCCCCACAAAAGAGTTTAAAAGTTTAAAGAGTGGTCTATGAACACACACCTGGACAGCTTGGTAGTACTAGTATCGTTATTCAAACGATAGGTGGAAACGGCTTCAACACACAACCTAAATAAAATATATGGCAAGTTTTCAGAGTTTGATAGTCTAAGTTCAGTTTATCGCGAAAGTTTTTTATTATATTGTTTTGTTAGTTGACTCGTAGCAATTTAAACATGCGTGTTTAAATGCCTGAAGTTCAAGAACAAAAGTTATATTTAAAAATATAACTTGTGAGCATTTTCTTGTTGACGTAGTGTAGAGATTTTACGAAAAAGAACGAGATTGGTGATTCAACAGTAGATGGGTGTCGAAGAGTGGAATAGGTTCGAGAGAATGTGTTAATTGTTAAAAGTTATATATATTTATTATTTTCGTTAGTACGTTACATATATATAAGTTATACATATTTTTATTTAGTTAACGAAAAGTGCTTGGTCGAATCGGTTTTAACTAAAATACTTATTTATATAAAATACAAATTATAACATTTATATTTTATTAAAAACCGTTAAGTTTTGAAAAGTTTCCATTTTAACCCTCTAACGGCATAACTTTACACCGTTAGTGCAAAACGTTATTTATTCTTAGTTTTAGTCCAAAACTTTTTTATATTTACATTTTATTCCCAAAATGTTTTAGATTTACAATTTTCATCACAAAAATGTCAAAATGACAGTTTTCCCTTAAACTTCTCATATTTGCAGTTTTAGTCCCTCGGTTAGGAATTTTTGCAAATTTAGTCCAAATTTCACCAACTTCAAAACTTAACATTTTTATTTTCAAAATAAGTTTAGAATAGCTTATTTGACTAAAAGTGCTTATTTTGAGTAAATGGGCCGTTAACGAGCTAATAACTAGGCCCGTTAAGGTTTTTAGTAGCTTTGGGCTAAGGAAACTTTTAGGCTTAGCCTTAGGCTTATATTTAGACATTAAAAAGTATAGAAAACTGCTTATGTCATCAGCTTATCTCATTTGCTTATTTTTGGCTTATTGGGCTTTTAGGCCCAAACGTTGAAAAAGCCTCAAAAGAATGTTTACACAGCAAAGGCATTGTGAATCCACTCAGTTGCAAGTCCCGCTCATAACAACACTTGCAACCTGTGTCTTCACAACCCACTGCTAACATATATAGTATGATTAAGACATGTATAAGTTCATCAAAACAATTAAGCAATTAGTAGTGAGTCTCTACTTCATCTCCGAAGACCTCACTTGGGTATGCTGCTCACAAGGAAGGTAATAGCATTGGTTCTACTTCATCTCCGAAACCCAATGCATGTGTTATCCAAGGAGACTTTATGATGCTCACAAGGAAGGTAACAGCATTGGTTCTACTTCATCTCCGAAACCCAATGCATGTGTTATCACAAGGAGACTTACAAGTTTAGGTATAACGCAATCAAGTATAATGCAATCAAATATAAGACAATCAAGTATAAATGTTTTGAGTATTTGTACAAGTAAGCAAGTAGTTGAGCATGTATCTCCCCCAAAGAGTTAAAACAAGTATGAAAAGAGTAGGGGCTATGACTCACCTTAAGCTTATGTAATCAGAAATGATAGTGGTAGTCGAATCGCGAAAGTCTTTAAGAGCAGCCTATAATAGAACGTTGCGACTTAGGTTTGGAGTAACGTCTAAGAATACGAAGAATTGCCAATATATGTCTTGCATAATGTTCATGATGTAGTACTTAGTATATAGTGTAAGTCGTTGAATATAAGTGATTTATGAAACATGTATAGTTTGTATATCTCTAACTACCGTTCGGGCCGACATAATACAAAAGTCATGGAGTAAACGTTCGAGGAGCCAAGACACTTTAATTCGTAAATCCACAACTCATCTCGACGGCTTACTTAATGAACTCCTCACATGAGGCTCCCTACTATTGTAGTATTTGATAACATATGTATAAGTTTTTGATCTTTAAAAGTTATATGGTCTTTAGCCGTGGCTTTGCCGTGACCTTGGTCATTGTTACCATGGTCTTGAGACTCAACCTTGGCTTTAGCCATGGTTGTGGTCTTGGCTTTAGGTCATTAGACCTCTTGGTCTCATCTAATTATAATCATTATATAGTAACTTTGGTCTAAAAATGGGCTGTTAAGAATTTGAAGAAAAATATCACTCGGAAAGCGTTTTCAAGGCTCGAGCTTCTTTGTTCCTGAACAAAAACGGCGTTCCGGAAAACTTTCATGTTTTAACTTTTTGATGAGTCAGAGCAGAAGGGCCACTTTCAGAGAGGTCAGAATGCAAACAGTAGGGTATTGGCAGTTTCGGCGTTTTGGTTTCGCTAACTTCTTATGGCCATAACTTTTGACTCGGGTACTCGTTTTGGGTGATTCAAATTGCTATGTTTTCCTTGTTAAGTTCTCTTTAACAGTAAGTAAGTTTCCAATATCATAGTTGTACTATTTTGGTCGTGGTTCTCCAAGAAAGTTACTAGTTTACTTGTTTAAATAACATAAGTTAATATATAGTTTCCATAACTTGTTTTACTAGTTTTTATACATCATGAACATAATACAAAGACCATATATAGCATGAAAGAAACATAATAAACATGAAAATGATATTGAGCAAGAAAGTGTAATAGGAGTTCTTACAACTTTTGGCTTTCTAAAGAAAGGAAGTCAAGTATGAAACTAGGACACTAAACCTATGCTTGCAAACCCTTCACCACAACTCTTGTGACCCTTGCTAGCCTTGATATAGACCTTGTGAAAACCATTTAACTTCAGCCCCTAATCACCTTGTGTAGCTCCTAATTCAACCATGGAATCACCAAACAAACTTAAGAACTAGGTAGAGAATACTAAGACCTTGAACTTTGTAGTGTAACTTGTAGTTTGAAGATCAAAGGATCATGGTGCTAGGGTTTAATGATGTGGAGTTTTTAGTGATGAAGAAAGAAAGGAAAATGAGTTTTCTAAGTCATGAATGAGTATTTATATAAGCTAGGATGAGGAGGTGAAAGTATTATATATTTTTCTTAAACTTGGAGACCAAGTTCAACATGTGTTCTAATCCTAGGGCTAGAGTCATGAGATTAAGCCACATGGGCTGATTCCCCCCCCCCCCTAGAGGTGGTTAACCTTGGATAAGGAGGGATGACTTGGTGGGTTTTGGTATTATCCTACTTATGGAGCTAGTTTTGGACCCGTAAAATGCTAACCGTAAGTTGTTAAGTCACGAAACGTAAAACCAGGTATCCTAAAAATATGAAACTTATAAATATGCTAGAACTTATCAATATACTCCATAATAAAATATAAAATGAGTGGTAGGTTCTATTAGGGTGCTCAAACCCTGCTAAAACTGGAAACACGGGTCTAAAACGCGTAATACGTAAAACGTATGAAAGTTGCGTAAAATTTAGAAAAGTAAAATGTAACTTTTCTAATAGGATACTAATGACTTAAAATGACTTATAATATCTAGGCTGGGCTCTGTCTAGTGTCGGTTGGTATTTAATGTCTTTAAACTTAAAACCGTAAGCCTAAAAATCAAGGAATGATTTTTGGTCAAAGGAGGAGGGAAAAATATGTTGACTTATTCCAAAAATGTGAAAACTCAAATTGTCTTAGAAACACGGTGCAGGTATAGGCTAAGGTTACGGCTAAGTAAAAGTGCTTAAAAACGAAAATTCCTGTTTCTCACGGCCGAGGTTTATTTGGTCATATTTTTCTTAGTCATGATTAATTCTCAAATTAATCATGAGAGTACTAAACATTTTTCTGATGCGGTGTCACTTAACGCGGTCGAGTTTCGTTGTGCGTAGAATTTTTGAATGACGTTTTACCCTAAAACGTGTAATTCCTTATTAACTTTTACGAACATGATCTGATGAGTGTCAAACTTTTAATTTGCTATGGGAATGATTTATCACTCGAGGCCAAGAAAAAAAAAATCAAATTTCGAGAAAATTTCGGGAAAAATGAATAGTAAAATTTTCCGAGAATAGTAATTAACCTGAAATTGCGAATTGTTATAGTCTCTACCCCTTAAGGAGAACTTCGTCCTGAAGTTCAGTTGATGTTAACTACTTACTGTGTGTCTAAGAGACTTCGGGATCTCTAATATAGTGGTGTTTACTCTGATTCGTCTAAGGTTCTGGTTAAGGAGTTGTATCGGATGTGTATAAGCCCACTTATTTATAACTCTTTACTTACATAAAGAAGCGTCCAAATTTATGTAAGTAAGGGATCATAAACTCATGGTTCGGTGATTTACAATTTCTTTATTTAAATGAAGAGGCGTCCCAATCCATTTAAATAAGGAGATTCTAAAACATCCTACTTAAGAATTTCCGACACAAAATCCGCCTTCTGAGGCAGATAGTAAGATAATCAAGTCATCAAATCCCTAAAGCTAAGCAATAATATTATTTAACTCAAATCTTGTGTCTCATCAAACAAGAACTGTCACAAGATCAAGTTAAATAATTAGTTATTACTGAGCTCCATGTTTTTAATGACTCGACTAATCTCTGGGGCTCCTTATAATACTAAAGTCACATCATCTAATAGCGTAGAACTAAACCAACAACTACCAAGAAGCGTATGCGTATGTAGTGTGTGTAAGGCAAATAAAGAGGAGAGTCTTAACGTATATAGCAGTTATAGTCTAGGCACTAAATGCAACCTAGTTCTCTATAACCAAGGCTCTGGTACCAATCTGTAACACCCCCAAAATACCGCAGCGGAAGACTGTGTTACTGGGGTGCTACTTCATAATACAAAGTACAAGTTATAGAAAACGACCTCTAAATGAGACGTTTTAAAAAGTTACCATTCGATTAATGAATTCAAAGTTACAAACATGAGATTCCAAAGTATGATACATAAATGTATACAAAATGTTTTGAATGGTAAATGATAAAAAGCGTAAGTCTTCAGAATATGCAGCTTGACTCTATGTTCCACGCACTAGCTATCGCCTTACTAACCTGAGATAAACATGCTATAGTGTCAACACAATGGTTGGTGAGTTCATAGAGTTTGTCTTAAAACAGTTGAAAAAGCCTCAAAAGAATGTTTACACAGCAAAGGCATTGTGAATCCACTCAGTTGCAAGTCCCGCTCATAACAACACTTGCAACCTGTGTCTTCACAACCCACTGCTAACATATATAGTATGATTAAGACATGTATAAGTTCATCAAAACAATTAAGCAATTAGTAGTGAGACTCTACTTCATCTCCGAAGACCTCACTTGGGTATGCTGCTCACAAGGAAGGTAATAGCATTGGTTCTACTTCATCTCCGAAACCCAATGCATGTGTTATCCAAGGAGACTTTATGATGCTTACAAGGAAGGTAACAGCATTGGTTCTACTTCATCTCCGAAACCCAATGCATGTGTTATCACAAGGAGACTTACAAGTTTAGGTATAACGCAATCAAGTATAATGCAATCAAATATAAGACAATCAAGTATAAAACAATCAAGTATAAATGTTTTGAGTATTTGTACAAGTAAGCAAGTAGTTGAGCATGTATCTCCCCCAAAGAGTTAAAACAAGTATGAAAAGAGTAGGGGCTATGACTCACCTTAAGCTTATGTAATCAGAAATGATAGTGGTAGTCGAATCGCGAAAGTCTCTAAGAGCAGCCTATAATAGAACGTTGCGACTTAGGTTTGGAGTAACGTCTAAGAATATGAAGAATTGCCAATATATGTCTTGCATAATGTTCATGATGTAGTACTTAGTATATAGTGTAAGTCGTTGAATATAAGTGATTTATGAAACATGTATAGATTGTATATCTCTTACTACCGTTCGGGCCGACATAATTCAAAAGTCATGGAGTAAACGTTCGAGGAGCCAGGACACTTTAATTCATAAATCCACAACTCATCTCGATGGCTTACTTAATGAACTCCTCATATGAGGCTCCCTACTATTGTAGTATTTGATAACATATATATAAGTTTTTGATCTTTAAAAGTTATATGGTCTTTAGCCGTGGCTTTGCCGTGACCTTGGTCATTGTTACCATGGTCTTGAGACTCAACCTTGGCTTTAGCCATGGTTGTGGTCTTGGCTTTAGGTCATTAGACCTCTTGGTCTCATCTAATTATAATCATTATATAGTAACTTTGGTCTAAAAATGGGCTGTTAAGAATTTGAAGAAAAATATCACTCGGAAAGCGTTTTCAGGGCTCGAGCTTCTTTGTTCCTGAACAAAAACGGCGTTCCGGACAACTTTCGTGTTTTAACTTTTTGATGAGTCGGACCAGAAGGGCCACTTTCAAAGAGGTCAGAATGCAAACAGTAGGGTATTGGCAGTTTCGGCGTTTTGGTTACGCTAACTTCTTATGGAGTTATGGCCATAACTTTTGACTCGGGTACTCGTTTTGGGTGATTCAAATTGCTATGTTTTCCTTGTTAAGTTCTATTTAACAGTAAGTAAGTTTCCAATATCATAGTTGTACTATTTTGGTCGTGGTTCTCCAAGAAAGTTACTAGTTTACTTGTTTAAATAACATAAGTTAATATATAGTTTCCATAACTTGTTTTACTAGTTTTTATACATCATGAACATAATACAAAGACCATATATAGCATGAAAGAAACATAATAAGCATGAAAATGATATTGAGCAAGAAAGTGTAATAGGATTTCTTACAACTTTTGGCTTTCTAAAGAAAGGAAGTCAAGTATGAAACTAGGACACTAAACCTATGCTTGCAAACCCTTCACCACAACTCTTGTAACCCTTGCTAGCCTTGATATAGACCTTGTGAAAACCATTTAACTTCAGCCCCTAATCACCTTGTGTAGCTCCTAATTCAACCATGGAATCACCAAACAAACTTAAGAACTAGGTAGAGAATACTAAGACCTTGAACTTTGTAGTGTAACTTGTAGTTTGAAGATCAAAGGATCATGGTGCTAGGGTTTAATGGTGTGGCGTTTTTAGTGATGAAGAAAGAAAGGAAAATGAGTTTTCTAAGTCATGAATGAGTATTTATATAAGCTAGGATGAGGAGGTGCAAGTATTATATATTTTTCTTAAACTTGGAGACCAAGTTCAACATGTGTTCTAATCCTAGGGCTAGAGTCATGAGATTAAGCCACATGGGATGATTCCCCCCCCTAGAGGCGGTTAACCTTGGATAAGGAGGGATGACTTGGTGGGTTTTGGTATTATCCTACTTATGGAGCTAGTTTTGGACCCGTAAAATGCTAACCGTAAGTTGTTAAGTCACGAAACGTAAAACCAGGTATCCTAAAAATATGAAACTTATAAATATGCTAGAACTTATCAATATACTCCATAATAAAATATAAAATGAGTGGTAGGTTCTATTAGGGTGCTCAAACCCTGCTAAAACTGGAAACACGGGTCTAAAACGCGTAATACGTAAAACATACGAAAGTTGCGTAAAATTTAGAAAAGTAAAATGTAACTTTTCTAATAGGATACTAATGACTTAAAATGATATATAATGTCTAGGCTGGGCTCTGTCTAGTGTCGGTTGGTATTTAATGTCTTTAAACTTAAAACCGTAAGCCTAAAAATCAAGGAATGATTTATAAAATCAATGAATGATTTTTGGTCAAATGAGGAGGGAAAAATATGTTGACTTATTCCAAAAATGTGAAAACTCAAATTGTCTTAGAAACACGGTGCAGGTATAGGCTAAGGTTACGGCTAAGTAAAAGTGCTTAAAAACGAAAATTCCTGTTTCTCACGGCCGAGGTTTATTTGGTCATATTTTTCTTATTCATGATTAATTCTCAAATTAATCATGAGAGTACTAAACATTTTTCTGATGCGGGGTCACTTAACGCGGTCGAGTTTCGTTGTGCGTAGAATTTTTGAATGACGTTTTACCCTAAAACGTGTAATTCCTTATTAACTTTTACGAAAATGATCTGATGAGTGTCAAACTTTTAATTTGCTATGGGAATGATTTATCACTCGAGGCCAAGAAACAAAAATCAAATTTCGGGAAAAATGAATAATAAAAGTGAATAGTAAAATTTTCCGGGAATAGTAATTAACCTGAAATTGCGAATTGTTACAGAGTATTAACGAGAGGTGTAAAAATATATAGGAGTCGTTTGTAAAATTTGTGAGATAACGAGGCAAAGCAAACGAGTTTGGTTCGAAAATAAGTAAAGGAATTTGGGCTTGGATTGATTGTTGGGCTTATGGGGTGGACTAGGCCCAAAGAGAAAAGAAATGAATTAAAAGAGGTCCGTTTGGCTTGTGCTGTTTGTGACAGAGTTGGGCCGAGGCCCATTGGGGTTTACAGGCCCAATGACTTGTCTCGAAAACCGTGTCGAAGTTAGGAGTAGTTACTGAGCGTTCGTGAAAATTTTCGTGAGCTCGGGAGTTTATTAGAACGTATTCGGTTAATTATCGAGTGATATATATATATATATATATATATATATATATATATATATATATATATATATAATTATATAAATAGTACGTTACTTAATAAACGTTTAGTCATAAAAATTAATTCGCGATACTTAGACTATCTAGGTTCGTGTGTAAGCGCGTTCCAAGGTAAACGGTAATCACAAACGTCGTTGAGATTATAAAAGTGTAACTCGACTAACAAACTAAATTTTTTGTTATCGGTAAAAACGGTTTTAATTATCATAATGATTCGTAAATCATAAGTTAACATTTACTATTCATAAGGGAAAATTACGGGTGGTTACAATGAGCAACCTACAAAGCAGCAGTAAGCAGGGATTTTTAGAATACTGGTGGCAGTAATAATTTCACCTTCTCATGATGGCTTTTTATTACCTTGTTTTCAATTTTTGTAGGATACTATCATTTCCATGTTATTTTCTTTGCAGAATGCTGACTATTGCAACAATGAAGTTAACTCTCGAGTTGTTTGGTTTTCTCTGTCTGAACGGAGGTTGTTGGCATAATGCTTATGTTGGGTTTGTTAAAACCTAAACTCCTTAATCTAGGATTTGAACATAAATTATCCTAAGTGTTTGATAACCAAAAACACCAAACAAGTCACCGAATGCATAGTTGTTCAGTGAGTCATCCTCAAGAAGCTCAGGACGAATCTATGAAGAAAGGTTCACCATTCAGTGAGGCGGTTCTCAGTGAATGATACCTGAGCTAAAGAAGAGGATGATGGACTCAGTGAGGGATGACAATAACTCACTGATTTCCATAACTCCTCACCAACTAAGATCACTGAGTGAACAAAGACTGAAGATAAGAAGACTGAAGTAAAGGCGAGATTAGGCGGGATAAGTTTGAATGGATAAGGTATGGTCCTTATCATGCAAAGGTCAACTTTCCCTGAATGAGTATAATACCAAGACTTGTGTCAACACTGAAGACCAGAAAGCATCCTTGTCCTTTACTACTTATAGCCAATTGTAACAGGGACAAAATACCTATGTATTTTGTCAAATATAGGATGATGTAATATTGTCTTGTAGTCTTTGTCCATTAGGTAAGTGTTAGAAATTGCTTATGTATAAATAGAGAATAAGTGAGAGAGGTAAAGATTACGTTTGTGCACTTAATGCTTAGACATTCACAAACCAAATCTTTACTTTCTCCAAAGAACAACCCAATCCCTGAGTTAGCGCAGTAGGATCTTAGTTGTCACTCAAACTTTGTTTGGGTTTAGTGAGGAGTACACCATACTTGTCATTTCAATCCCAAGTGTTGTTCCGCAAACACTTGGGTATAATTCTTTTGATTAATTTCTAATAAAGAACTAAACGTTGAAAAACTTTGTGTCTTATCTTTTACGTTTATTTACTTTTCATAATTAATCAATACTTCGCTATACCATGGAACTTGGTTATATTAACTTCGTAGTTAACCTTAACCAAGTAAAAGGGTCCAACAAGTGGTATCAGAGCCTTTGATTTGTAAAACTTTCAAAATCTTTCATACAAAAGAGTGCTCAGTTTTTAAAATCAAAAGATCCCACCATGGCTGATAGCGATATACCCCAGCTAGTTGATAAAAAGGGAGGTAGCTATTTAGCTGTCGCTCCTAGACTAGAAGCTGGAAAATTTAGCAAGTGAAAAAAGCGTATGCTTTGCTACTTGACTGGTATGGAACCATACTACATCAAGTGTATCAATGAAGGTCCCTTTGTCCCAAAGACTGCTCAAGGTTTACCTAAACCTGAAGCACAATGGACTCCTGATGAGAGGAGGGTAGTCAATCAGGACCAACGCCTGAAAAGCATCATTATATCATGTCTCCCTGACGATACAATGGAATCAGTCATTAACTGTCCTACAGCTAAACAAACTTGGCTTGACTTGGTTCATAGCTTTGAAGGTCCCTCAGATACCAAGGAAAACAGGATCATAGACCTGAAACTTGAGTATAACACTTTCAGGGCCAAAGAATCTGAAAGTCTCTCTCAGACCTATACCCGATACAAAACCTTCCTCAATGAGCTCTCAAATGATGGTGTAGTACTGTCTAAGCATGAAATCAACGTTGGCTTTGTCAACAGTCTCCCTGAGAAGTGGTTAAACTTCTCTCAGGGTCTCAGGAATGCTAATCACATTCAGAATCTTGAGCTGCCTCAAATATATGGGAAGTTTGTCTATGAAGACAACTTAATCGCAAGGCGATACCCTGAAAAGGCTCAAGAAAACAAAAAGGCCCTAACTGTCTCACCCATATCCACTGCCTTCTATTCTAATGGTGTTTTGCAGGATTTTCAAGATGATTATGATGATGAGGTTGATATGAGAACCAGTGAAGAGTACCTTAATGATCTCCAAGTTGAGTTTCAAGAAAGGGCTCTTTTAGCAAATTCAAAATGTTTTATTAAAATAAACAAGTTAAATTTTCAAAAAGCTAAGGAAAATGAGTCCACTGAAAATTTTTCAACTGTGGCAAAAAGGGTCACTTTGCTAAAGACTGTTTTTCAAAAACAACCTCAGATCCTTCATACAAACCTTCTGGTAGTAATTTTTCCTCAGGAACTAGCAAGTTTCAACCAACAATGCTTCAAACCTCTCAACATTTTCAAAATGCAAATATTCAAAAAGATTTTGAAGCTAAGTACAGAAAAGCAAAAGCTAAACTTGCTCTCCTTAAGACAACTCCCTCAGTACCTCAGGCTGCACCTATCAAACTTGCTCAAGGCAAGAACAAGGTACTTGTTGCTGAAGCCTATGATTGGGATGAGGAAGATGTGTCCTCTGATGAAGAAGTAAGGGTCAGTGCATAGATGGCACTTTCTGATGACAACAAGATGGTTGTTGGAAAAAGTCATGCTAGAAATGGAGAATGGGTCAACATCACCATGAAAAAGGTAAACATTTTGTTATTTATGGATGATGATGTTGATTGGCAATCCTTTTTAAACTACTTAAATGTAGATCTTAAGTTCGTTGAAGAGCAAAGACAAAACTTGTTTTCAAAATTCAATAAGTTAACTATTGAATTAAACAAGTGTAGAGATGAATTACTGGTTTTAAAACAAGCAAAACTTGAGGCTGTTACACTTCAAATTCAAAACACTGAACTAGTAAAACAAAATCAGGCTCTTCAAGAAGAACTTAAGAAAGAAAAGGTTGTGATATATAAGTGGACTCAGAAAAACCCTAGGGTTTTTGATTCAGTGAGTCTCACACCAAGTAATAAGAAAGCTATTATTGGTGAAGATCAAACCACTGAGTCCTCAAGTGAGAATCATGGTGAAAAGGCATTTCTGCCTTCAGGTATATCCTTTAACAAGGAAATGTCACCAAAACCCAGTGACTAGATTGAAAGAGTCAACCCAGATAGCAAACTACCAAACTTTAACACTGGTAAAATTTTGGAACATAAAAGTCAGGCCATCAAAAATATGCTTGGTGTCACTGATGAGTCTAGTCTCCCTGAGTCCATAAATGAGTCTGAACCTATATCACAGAGTCCACTCCCACCACTGAAAGTTCTTCAGGGAGTTGAACCTAGCTCTGAGCTAACACCCTTGGTGTATACTCAACACTCTCCAAGAGAGAAGGCTGGTTTAGGAAGAACTATCTTGAAAAGACCACTCACTGAAGTCTCTACCACAAATGATGACTCCACAACCTCAGTCTCAAATGAGGTTATCACTAACAGCCCTGATTCCAAATTTGATCAGTTGGCTGAACTTGTTAGGAAGTTGAGTGAAAAGATTGAATCATCTGAGAAGAAAACTCAACTTTTAGAAAAGGAAATTAAACCAGCTTCCTCAAGTTCTGCCAAATCCAAGGCTACATCTAAACCAAAAATGAGATGTGAACTGTGTAGTTATACAACACATACCACTGATGACTGTTATAGAATCCTTTTTTGCATGATATGTAAAAAGGATGATCACAGAACCTCTGATCATCTATCTTACACAGTCTCATCAAGTGTTGTATCCTATCACAATGCTCAGTCTCATAACTATGCCTCAGGCTCCAAACAGATAAGGTAGAAAGCTAAACCATTCACACCTTGCATTTACTGTGGATTTAATGATCATCTCCCTGATGATTGTTTGATGTATCCATGTTGTGATATCTGTAGAGATCCTACTCATGACAGTTCAGGACATGAACATGTTATTCAGTCTAGGAGAGGAAATACCAAACCAACCCAACAAACTACCCCTTCACCCAGATGCAATATCTGTGGAAGCAACATTCACACCACCACTGATCATGGACCAATATCCCAGTTCAAAAAGGCCATTAAAGCCAAGCCCACCAGAAAGTGGGTTCACAAGAAAAACTAACCTAGTTTACATTTGTGCAGAGACATGCCAGAGATCCTGTTTGGCATCTTGATAGTGGATGTTCAAGAAGCATGACTGGCGTGAAGGAATATATGCACAAATATGTAGAAGAACCAGGAGCGAAGGTGGTATTTGCTGATAATTCATCTTGTCTCACTGAAGGTTATGGTTCAGTAAACTGTAGTGGAATAGTTTTTACTAGAATTGCTTATGTTAATGGTCTTAAATACAACTTGATCAGTGTCTGTCAACTATGTGATGCAAAATACATAGTTCAGTTTGATGATAAGCAAGGTACTATCTTTAATGCAAACAAAGAAGTAGTTCTTATTGCACCAAGAAGGCAGGATGTCTATGTTTTGGATATGTCCTCACTCACTCAAAATGGTACATGTCTCTTTGCTAAAGCCACTGAAACCCTCAACTGGCTTTGGCATAAAAGACTTTCTCATCTGAACTTCAAAGACATACACAACCTGGCCAAACAAAACAAAGTCCTTGGCTTACCATCACTAGTGTTCTCAAAAGATAAACCCTGCCCTGCCTGTGAGAAAGGTAAACACCACAGGGCATCCTTTAAAACCAAACAAAATTCCTCTATCACCAATTGCCTGCACCTACTTCACATGGATCTCTTTGGACCCATCAGTCCAATGGCTATCCATCATGAGAAGTACACTCTGGTCATTGTGGATGAATACTCAAGATACACTTGGGTATACTTTCTGACCAAAAAGAGTCAGGCTGCTGAAACAATCATGTCCTTCATCAGGAAGATTGAAAACCAAAATGACATCAGGGTCAAACAAATCAGGACTGATAATGGAACTGAATTCAAAAACAATGACCTTGAATGTTTCTGTGATGAGAAGGGTATCTCTCAAAACTTTACCTCTCCTTACACCCCATAACAAAATGGAGTTGCTGAAAGAAAAAACAGAACCCTCATTGAGGCTGCTAGAACAATGCTTAATGGATCTGCTCTCTCCAAACATTTTTGGACTGAGGCAATAAAAACAACCTGCTATACACAAAACAGGTCCATCATTGTGAAGAGACATAGCAAAACTCCCTATGAGTTATTTAAAGGAAGAATTCCAGATATCAGCTATTTCCATGTGTTTGGATGTCCTGTGTTTATCCATAATCATAAGGATCATCTTGGAAGGTTTGATGCAAAAGCTGATGATGGGTACTTTCTAGGGTACTCCCTTGTCTCAAAAGCCTTTAGGGTATTCAACACTAGGAGACAACAGACTGAGGAAACCTTCCATATCACTTTTGATGAGAGTACTGAAGCTGTTAGATTTTCAAATTCCACAGTGGAAGAAATTGGTATTAATAACTCATCAAGATATCCTCCTGATGAGTTTCACCCTGAGAGTAATCTCTCCACACAATATCAAGCTGATGCTGATGTCTCATACTACATCAATCCACACAACCTACCTCAACCCACCATCAGTGAGTTCATAGAAACTCAACCAGTCTCTAATGAGACTACCACCACTGAACCTATTGTTCAGAATACCACAACTCAAACTAACCATACTGAGGCTACTGAAAATCTCAATCTTGAAGTACCTCAGGCACCCACGTTAGACCCCACTCCATGTATACATCAGGCCTCTACAAGTTCCAATTCCTATCCAAGACCTCAGGATAGCTGGACCAAGTCCAATGTAATAGAACTTGTTAACATCATAGGTGAACCCTCTGAAGGAATGCTTACAAGGAGCATGGCTGCCATACTCAAGGTGGCTTCAGCCAATGTATGTCTCTATGTTGATTTTCCCTCATAAATAGAGCCTAAAAATGTTAAAGAAGCCTTTAAATATGAGAGTTGGGTTCAGGCCATGAGAGATGAGTTAGAACAATTTGATAGAAATGATGTCATGACCTTAGTTGAATGTCCTCAGGGAGTGTTTATTATTGGAATGAAATGGGTCTTCAAAATTAAAACGGATGAGTCAGGAACAGTAGTCAAAAACAAGGCAAGACTTGTTGCAAAAGGATATAATCAACAAGAAGGGATTGACTATGAGGAAACCTTTGCACCTGTTGTTAGAATGGAAGCCATCAGGATCTTCCTTGCTTATGCAACATACATAAACTTTAAGGTCTACCAAATGGATGTAAAAAGTGCATTCCTAAATGGTGACATTAAAGAAGATGTATATGTGCAACAACCACCTGGCTTTGAAAGTAGTGAGTTTCCCAACCATGTCTACAAGCTTAACAAAGCCCTTTATGGACTAAAACAAGCTCCCAGGGCATGGTATGAAACTCTTTCAGCCTTCCTGATACAAAACAAGTTTGTCAGAGGTAAAATTGATAATACATTGTTCACCTATAGGACAAAAGAGGATGTGATTTTAGTCCAAGTATATGTGGATGACATCATATTTGGCTCAACAAGCTACAAACTTTGTAAGCAGTTTGAAAAGCTGATGACAAAGAAGTTTGAAATGAGTATGATGGGAGAACTCACTTATTTTCATGGGCTACAAATCAAACAAACTGAGAAAGGAATTTCCATCAGTCAAGAAAAGTATACTAGGAACTTACTCAAAAAGTATGACCTCAGTGACTGTGCCTCAGTGAAAACTCCAATGGTACCTCCTAACAATCTAGGACCTGACCTTGCTGGAAACAGAGGCATGATTGGGTCAGTGATGTATCTTCTTGCTTCAAGACCTGATATTCAATTCTCAGTGTGCTTGTGTGCAAGATACCAATCTGACCCAAAAGAATCTGATCTCACTGCATTCGAAAGGATACTGAGATATCTTAAGGGTACTTCCAGTCTTGGACTCTACTATCCCAAATGTTCAGGGTTTGATCTTAAAGGATACTCAGACTCTGATTATGCTGGATGCAACATGGATAGAAAGAGTACTTCAGGTTCCTGCCAATTTCTTGGAGGAAAGTTAGTCTGTTGGAGTGCTAAAAAGCAACAATATGTTGCAATGTCCTCAGCAGAAGCTGAATACGTTGCTGCTGCTGGTTGTTGTGCAAATGTGCTATGGATGAAAAGTCAACTCAGTGACTATGGTATTCATTACAAAATGGTACCCATCTTTTGTGATAACACAAGTGCAATTGCCATTTCAAACAACCCAGTACTTCATCAAAGAACAAAACACATTGACATCAGATATCATTTTATCAGGGATCACATCATCAAAGGTGATATTGAATTACACTTCATTCCCGCTGAGTACCAACTAGCTGATATCTTCACAAAACCCTTGGATGAACCTACTTTCACCAGGCTGAAAGCAGAACTAGGCATGTTAGATATTGATAATCAGATCACTGATTGAGATATCATACATGGTGTATATTCTTATCCCCTGATAATCAACCTTCCTCAGTGAAACCCTTCAACATCACCAAAATTATTCACAAGGAGCTTCTCACCTTGAGATTTTAACTCACTGGTCTCCTTACCTAAAACAATTCACACTGAATGAATTCTCATTCAGGGGGCTCAGGACATTATACTAATGCAATTCAATGCATAACTAAATGCTTCAAGTATCTAGTTAGTAAATGTCCTAGGTTGGTAACTGAATTTTCTATTTAATATAGGAATATACGTCTCTGCCTTACTGGCATCCACACCTTGAGCCCCCACTTACACATCAACATCCCACTAGGCATTTAATGTCTTCCCTCACAAATAATATCCCTTGATATTTTTGTGACATCATGTCTGCAAAAGTGCATTTTGTGCAGGCTCTTTGCACTGTTTACCTCGACAGTTGCGAAAAACTTGGGTATGTGGAGTGGTGGCATTTAATGCGGATCCCAAAACGGTTCTTCATTTTGATTTTCAAAATTTTTGACCAATGGTATTCCTCACCCTCTATAAATACCCCTTTCCAAAATCACAAAACACACACACAAAAATTTCTTAAAGAAACTCTGCAAAAATTTCTCCATTGCAAAGTTGTGTGTAATCTTTTCAAAAACAAAAGGTATTTTCAAAACATCTTTTCTTGGTTAAGAAATTTGCAACAAGAAATCCTTCCTGATTGTAAACATCTTGATAACAATATCACCCATTTCACAACAGAAAACAAGTTGGACTTAACTTGTGGATCATCTGGTGTGTGATATTCTGCCATAAAATTTTCAAAACCTTTTCTTGACATAAAAATGGCAGAAGACCAAGGAATCAGGTTTGCACTTCAATGGGCAAAAAATGACTTTGGCTGATGTGCAATTCAAAACAAACAATGTTGTAGGCAATTTTAACCACCCAACCAATGTCACTGCCTACAAGGAAATCATAAAGTTTTTGTTTAATTGTCCTTTGAAAACGGCCTTCACCTCTACACCCTACTTTCAGTATCATCATCTCCTCAGGGAGTTCTGATGTACTGCTCAGGCCCATGACCCGACACCCAGTGCTGATGAGAACGAACTTAGGCCCCTCAAGGAGTTTCTCATCAGCTTCTCTGTTTTAAATGGGAAAAGAAAATTTGTCCTGGATTTCAAAACTTTTTGCTCAGCAACAGGACTTGATTATAATAATGGAAAATATGTTGCACACCCTGACCCAAATAATGTTAAATCAGGGTTAGAGAAAATTGCTTTGGATCCAAAATATTTGGACAAGACCCCTGTCACCAAGAGCTCCTTTCCTATGGCTTGGAAGATCCTGTTCACTTTTGTGATTCAGGTTCTCGGTGGGAACCATTCATCCACTGAGCAGATTAACTCTATTCAAATGATGATGGCTTATTACCTAATGAACAGGGTCACTATCGACATTGGAGAGATCATTTATGGTGATCTTGTAACCAAGCTATTGAATAAAACTAGGCTACACTATGTGTCGTATCCTAGGTTTATCTCATGTGCTCTTCAAAGGTTAATGGGTTGTGACTACACTCAGGATGAACACTTAAGCTCTTTACCAGCCATCCTGAGTTCTTCAAATTTTTCAAAAGACCCATCCTCAGTCTCCAATATAGAATTGACGGCCCATATGGTTGCCATAAACAACCGGAGGGACTCAGTGTACCCACCTTCCCCTCCTAAGAGGACAAGGAAGTCTTAGACTGTGCCAAAGGCCAAAACAAAGGCACAGGGCCCTGAGGCTTCAGGGACACAGGCTTCTAAGCCAAAAAGAAGACCTAAGCCCAAAAATGTCACCCATGACCAGGCTTCACCACCCCCAGGGACAACGAAGGTCACTGACAAATCACAATCAGTGTCCTTGGTCCACACGACTACTCCCAAAGATCCAGAGGGAAACATACAACCCGCTGGTAGGGGAGCGCCTTCCACTTTTCCCGCTAACGTCTCTGGTACATCACAACCAGTGTCTCAGGGAGTGGCGGCCCCTATATCTCCGACAGGCCAGCACCAGCCTGTTGGAACAGGGGGACCTCAACATTTCACTGATTTCTAATGATGGCACTGAAGCACACCCGTTAGTATCTGAAGGAGTCATAGGGGACAAAGACTCAGAGGGATTAAAACCACCCGCTGATATGGAACCTACACCCCCTCACGGAGTTGCCCAGTCTTCACAAACTGACTCTAGTCACCAAACGGACAAAACCCAGTCTGTTGGATTAAAGGGGCCAGGGAGTGACCAAAACCAAGGCAAGTCTTCTTTTGAAGAGGAGCCGGCTAACCTGTTCTTGTCAATTGATTTGATGGCTACCTTTCAGGCTGTTCTTGACTCTGATGATGATGATAGCAAGGTCAGTGAGGAAGAGTTCTATGAAGCTGGTGATGATATGGAGACTGAGGCAACAGCAACTGATCAATCTCCTCAATCTCCCATTACTCCTCCAGAAGATAATGCACCAGAACCTTCCTCCCCTGACAAATTGGCTAGGTATGATGACTCTAGGCCCCTCACTGAAAGGAAGCTGATGCTATTTCTAAAAAAGGCCTGCAAAGTCATCTACAATGACATCACTGAAGATGTGTTCGACATGCACACTGAGCAGGCTGTTCACTACTTCAACCTTATAGACTCAGTTGAAGCCTTTCATGACAACACTTTGGAACAGCAAGTTGATGTTGCATTCAAACTGACTACTCTTAATGGGCATCTCATCAAGTTCAATGAATCGCTCAGCCAAATCACCAAGAGCATTTCTACCACTCAAGAGTCTGTCAAAGATGACCCCGAACTCAACCGAAAGATTCTTCAGGCTGCTCAGACATACCAACAGAATTCTGCTCAATTCACTGAGTTAGTAGATATGCTAAAGTCTGCCAATCTTCAGGGTCTCCAATCTTCAGTGACATCTATCTGTTCATCTCTCAGTCTTATGGAGAAAAACTTGACTGCTTGGGCTAAGTCTTCAAACTCCTTGGCCTGGAATCTTGGGCTAAGGATGTCTGCCATCGAATCCTCTCAGGCTTCCCTGGATGCCAAAGTGTCTACAATTCAGAAGGACACTACTGACATCAAAAGCATGCTCTCAGAACTTTACCAGGCCTTCAAAGGTCCTTCAGTGGTACCACCAACTCTTGCTCTCACTGATGCTGCGGCAACAGTTGAAGGGGAGAGATCCACTGAAGTTCCACCTACAGGAGTCCCTGAAACCTCAACCAGTCAACCTTCCTCTCAGGCTGAGGGGGAGCGCATAGTTGAAGCCACTCCAATCTCATCTTTCCAGTCTCCTGCAACAACCACTCAACAATCAAACCAGGTGGATAAAGGCAAAGGCATTCTCACTATTGTGTATGAACCTACAACAACGTTGGTTGCTGCTTCCTCAGTCATTAGACCGGACCTTGATGCACCTGTCAGGATTCCTTTTCAGATGAATGGTGTCACATATATGATGACTGAAGAAGAAATCTAAGCTCACATGGATAAAGTGGAAAGACTGAGGAAAGTAGCCTTGGAGGAACAAGCAAGCAAGGCTACTCTCATTGAAGTGGTTAATGAGGAAGCCACAACTATTGGACTGAAGCCTCAGGACCTTGCATGTAGAGAAGGTGATGAAAAGTTTAAACAAGCTCAGGATGCTGCCCTGTTGGCCCTGAAAGAAAAAGAGGGAGGCCAGACTGAAGAGAACTGCTGCTATCAGGCAACAAAACATTGAGAAGTACACCTGGATCATGACACAGAGACTGAACCCAGAAATTATCATTGATGTCAAGATTCACCAGAACTCCAAACCAGCTGTTCTCACTATCTATAGAGGTCAGGACAAACGTCACTTTGAAGTTCATGATCCCTTCAGATTTGCTGACTTTGGGATCACTGAGCTTGATGAGCTAGGATCGATTATTGCAAAGAAGAACAATGTAGTTTTCAAGAACCTACTGAAATCCCTTAGAATCAGGTATGATCTGTTGGCCAAAAAGCATGAGGAACTTGGGATTCCCTCGCTGCTCCCAACATCAGTACCTGCCATTCAGGCTCCTCCTACTCAGTCTTCTAAGAAGAAAAGAAAGAAGATAGAGACTGAACCAGAAGTCAGTGCTCCGGGTCTAAACTGCAACAGAGCCCTCCCTAAAGGAGTTACATTTGTGAACAACTTAGTCATTGAGCAACCTGAAAGAGGCTCTTTTTCACAGATGAGTATGGAGATCCAGTCTTCCAAAGATGGGCTGACATTGATCTATCAGGAATCAAAGCAATGGCAGGATAGTTTTTCATGTCCAATCCAATCAAGAATGAGGCTAATGCAAGGTTCTGTCATGACCTGAAGAACAAAATCAAGGAGCATCCTGACAAACACCAATTGAATTCAAAGAGAGCCAAACTTGAAGCCATGGGTTTGAAGTTCTGAAGCCTGAGCATGTCTGCAACACCAACTATCTTTATTTGCTCTGTTTTGTTTAGGATTGTAATAATTATGAATAATATTGATGTTTTGTTTAACATTCAGTGTCCTAAACAATACGTAGTAATTCAGGTTGTAGAGATAATACCTTTGCTATCTCTCACTGAACCTTGAAACACTCGGGCTATTTGTATATCCAAATAGGGGGAGACTGTTGGGTTTGTTAAAACCCAAACTCCTTAATTTAGGATTTGAACATAAAATATCCTAAGTGTTTGATAACCGAAAACACCAAACAAGTCACTGAATGCATAGTTGTTCAGTGAGTCATCCTCAAGAAGCTCAGGACGAATCTATGAAGAAAGGTTCACCATTCAGTGAGGTGGTTCTCAGTGAATGATACCTGAGCCAAAGAAGAGGATGATGGACTCAGTGAGGGATGACAATAACTCACTGAGTTCCATAACTCCTCACCAACTAAGATCACTGAGTGAACAAAGACTGAAGATAAGAAGACTGAAGTAAAGACGGGATTAGGCGGGATAAGTTTGAATGGATAAGGGATGATCCTTATCATGCAAAGGTCAACTTTCCCTGAATGAGTATAATACCAAGACTTGTGTCAACACTGAAGACCAGAAAGCATCCTTGTCCTTTACTACTTATAGCCAATTGTAACAGGGACAAAATACCTATGTATTTTGTCCAATATAGGATGATGTAATATTGTCTTGTAGTCTTTGTCCATTAGGTAAGTGTTAGAAATTACTTGTGTATAAATAGAGAATAAGTGAGAGAGGTAAATATTACGTTTGTGCACTTAATGCTTAGACATTCACAAACCAAATCTTTACTCTCTCCAAAGAACAATACAATCCCTGAGTTAGCTCAGCATGATCTTAGTTGTCACTCAAACTTTGTTTGGGTTTAGTGAGGAGTACACCATACTTGTCATTTCAATCCCAAGTGTTGTTCCGCAAACACTTGGGTATAATTCTTTTGATTAATTTCTAATAAAGAATTAAGCGTTGAAAAACTTTGTGTCTTATCTTTTCGTTTATTTACTTTTCATAATTAATCAATACTTCGCTATACCATGGAACTTGGTTAGATTAACTTCGTAGTTAACCTTAACCAAGTAAAAGGGTCCAACAGCTTATAACTCTCGAGTTGGGTACTCGAGGAGTGGAGTAGGGCGAAGAAGAGCTTCGTGACCGAACCACTATAAATCTCTTGTCTCGGTTTGGTCTTTCCATCTCTATCTTTTCATTTATCTATATTGTTTGTTAGATTAGTTTAAGGTTGTGTTCATATTGGTGTTGGTTGATTTCATATACCCACGAATCAAGTTTTTCACAAAGTAAATTTTTATAACTAAACAAAAAGGCGGTAAACTATTCACCTCCCCTTCTAGTTTCCCATAGAACTAATGCATACGCATTTCTTATTAATAAAAATGAAACTTAAAATAACAATATAAGGATTTTGGTTGTTGCATTCCTTCTTCCCATTTCTTCATAGCTCAAGCTTTTTGACGTTCAGTGTTCAACATAGAAAAAATACACAGCCAAAGTATTCTATCATACAGAAGGCATAATTGAATTTTGAGTAAATCTTTGGTATTATTTCTTAATGGTCTCTGCATCAACATTGCTTTAAAGTTGGAGGATTTCATATGCGTCTGGTTTTGTAGCATGGCTCTTTTTTGGGTTGAACACTCAATGTCACAAAGAGGTAGGAATTTGGATATACTATCTAGTTGAGAGAAGAGCATCAGAACCACTTTCGGCATGTAGGTGTTGCACTGACTTGTTCTAGAGAATAAAATGTTGTATAACTTGTTTCAACAACAGCAGTAACTTTAGGTGCCTTGCCTGCCCTCCCATCTTCAACCAACTTAAAGAAAATGCCACTATTTTGCGCTGAATGTTCTTAAAATTTACTCCATAACTTTGACTCGCATCTGCAACAGTCACCAAGTGCAAAAAAATAATGTGATTTAAAATTTGAAAGCGAAATTTGCTACTAATACTTATTTCATTCCTTACTTACATGGACATGGTATGTCGAGTTGTTCAAGTACTATATAATGTTGCAAGGGGGAAGGTATTGCGAAATCCGTTTGAACATTAAGAAAATTCCAAACTGTAGACTGAATTCGAGTTTCATTTCCCGAGGAAGTGTGTGGGTATTACACAAATTAAACTCTAACTCAGTTTGCATTTGGAAATTTCAAGTTCAAGCATGTGTATCTTTTAATCCAAAAAATTTGAGTTGCCCTACCAAGATGTTGATAGTTTCAACTTCGACACCTTCTAATTTTACCATCACAACCTGTTATAAAATTTTGAATTGACTTGATTTATGAATAAATAAATCAATAAGTTTTCACATATAAACCCCATAAACTTGCGTAAAAAAACCTATTTGTACCTCAAATCATCGGCAATGGCAATAACTATAGGATCTTGCCTACCACCCATCTTCAACCAACTAAAAGAAAATGCCACTATTTTGCGCTGATTGTTGTTACAATTTACTCTAGCACTTTGACTCATAGCTGCAACAGTCACTTAAAAGATGTAGATACTTGAACTTGAAAATTCTGAAAGGCAGAAATTTGAGTTGCCCTGCCAAGATGCAGATAGTTTCAATTCCGACATCTTCTAGTTTTACCATCATAAACTGTTATAAAATTTCCAAAACTCGCATCACTGATTCACCAAAAAAGCATAAGTTTAAAAGACCTTGAAATCAGAACCTATACTCGCACCTTTGACTAATTCAATGATTGAAACTCACTGATGTTAAGAGGAACATCATGTCTTCTTAAGCATAAGTATAAGTACATAATATAAGAAAACCTTAAGCGCAAAAGATGCTAAGGTATGTATGTTTCATTTTTAACCCATTTTATAGAATCACACATCCTCCTCATATTGAAAAAATATTATTGCAAACACATCAACCTCTAAAACAATTGTGGGTTAACAAGTCGTAGTCTGAAAATTCAATTTTGTTTTTTAACTATGAGGCTTAAATAGGAAACAATTGAAGAAATATGACACATCCGCCATGTCTGCAAACTCAGTAAGCCTGCCTCGCCACGATGCAACAGATAATCTCACATTTGTTCAAATCCATCTGAAACCATTCAAACTCTATCATCAGGTACAACAACAATTAATATTAATATGGGGCAGTTTTGAAAATTATTAACATGAAATTTCTTGAATGTCATTTTGCTATTTAATAATTAATATTCATTTTTTATTTTATTACAATAATATCACACATCATCTTAGACATTGATCAAGATATCTAATGGTGAATAGGAAGTAGCTTTTATCAAATGTGATATACTTGTAACATTTACAACTTCAATGTTGATGATATGGTAGCTTTTATCAAATGTTTCAGTGAGCAAATAGCTTTTATCAAATGTTTCAGTTAGCAAACCCTTCCTCGCCGATTTCAAAAGACAACAATAGGATTTGGGTCTAAAATACAATGAACATAGCCAGCAAACCCTTGCTCACCCCCTCAGTTTGCTCGCCGATTTCAAAAGAGAACATAAGATTTGGGTGCTAAAAGACAATGAACATAGCGAGCAAACCCTTGCTTGCCCCCTCAGTTTGATCGCTTCATTTATTTCTATAACACTAATCTCGATGGTCCATTTTGGTAACCGGTCTTTAATTATGGTCATTTAAAATATTGACACTATTTATAATTTGACAAATTGTTTAAAATAACAATTTATTATTAAAAAAGACAACAAATAAAGGATAAGTGGTGAAGATAAGAAAAGGGCCCCATATTTTGAAAAAAAAAAACATAAAATATTAATATACGTTTAAACACCATCAACTTAGTAGATCCACACCATCACACGTCACTCGTCTAACCATAAACACACACTTACACACACATACATTGAGTTTACTTTCATCTACTTCTCTCTCCATAAACACACACACAACCCTAGATCTACATTCAAAAATACTTGGTAAGGATTTATTTGATACGTTTTTAGGGGGTTATTTAAGCCCTAAGTTGTGAATTTATGGTTAAATATTGCCTCAAATTGTTTATTTTCTCATTTTAGGTACTTGGGACGTGATTTATGGAATATTGAGAATTTTGGACGTTTTTGGGCTCAAGAATGAAGAAAACAACAAAGTCAAGGAAAAGTAAGGATTTACACCCGACGGCGTCAGGCTTTGGATGTTGACGTTGTCACTTGAAGATACAATTGGTGGAATTTTACACGTGACGCCCCAGAAAGATATTGGAAGTTTGCACCTGACGGCGTCAGGTGCAATTTTATTGAGGTCGTCAGGCTTTAGGATTACACGAGACGGCGTCAGAAGATATAGAGTGACGACGTCAGAATGACGACTTACACAAGAAGAAACCCTAGTGAAACCGTCACAAGTTGATCAAGACAATCACCACATGCGCGCGAAGTAGCTGACAATGTTTTGGCCATAAAATCTTCATACGAACTCGGTTTTAGGTGATTCAAAAGGACACGGAATCGGGACGAAAAGATCTAAAATTTGGTGAAAATGGTCGTGACGCCGTCTGGTTATACGAGCTGACGCTGTCAGGCTTTGCCAAAATCTGCCAATAAATATAACATTATAACTTGACTTTTTGTAAGGCCCCAACCCTAAGTTCGATTTTAGGGTTAGGGTAGGTGTTTTTTCAGCAACTTAAAGGGTTTCAATCACTCCATAAATATCTTGTATTGGTTTATTGATTTCATCTTAATTATGTCTTCCATTATCATTGTTGCTTATTCTTCATTGATTATGCTTGGTTAATTCACCTTATGTTTACATATGATTCTATGAAACTTGTTTATAATTAATTAGATCTTATTGTTTCATGATGATTCTAATTGGTTTAGTTGTAACATCCCAATTTTTAAATAAAGTAGTAACGGCTATATCTATTATTTTAGCGGGTTGAATAGAAAAGTCCACTTTGACGGTATGAATAATATAGCAAGTGGGGACTTGATATGTAAACAAGATATGATCTATTTTGCAAGATATTCTACTACAAGGGACTAATTGTGTTCAAGTGAAAAAGTAGTGGAAAAAGACATATATACCCTTTTAGCCTTATCAACATAAGTCGGTTTAGGAGATAAAAATCTCCCTCCCTCCTTGTTTATCCAGACCACGACTCACAAAAAAAAGAGAAGCAGAAGAAGGTTTCTTCACCATGAAGAATTCACTAAAAATCATAACCCTTATCAAGATTTAGCAAGGATTAACAAGAATTAATAAGGGTTATCAAGGATTCAATAGTTATGATGAATCAAAGAGCCTCAAAGGTTTTATATATTCATCCCCAATAACAAGTAAGTAGTTAATTATATCTTAAATCATGATTTCAAGTTATGGGATACATGGGGTTATGTTTGCTAAGCTTATTTTGTGATTTAGATGATGAATTCATGGTTTATGATTCAAGGGTTATGCATAAGATTGTTAGGGTTCATGGTGGGATTATGTTAATGATCATGTTAGAATGTTTAGGAGGTGTTTATGTTGATTATTTAGTTGAACCAAACACCCCTTTATATGATATATGATGTTAAACAAGTTGCTGAATTTTTCAGCAATGATTAGTCATGTTTGAAAAATCATATAAAATCGATAGTAGCTCGTATTGAATCATGGCCGGACTTTCTGGAAAGCCTAATGAGTATACTTCAGTTCTATGCTTTAAGTTTTGGCATATTTAGTACTTAAATTGGTCTCAAATGCGATTTAGTACAGCAAGGGCTGATCCTAAAATGTGCAGCAAACCAAACTTTAAAAATTCATACCGGATAGACCGTAGCTCTGTTGGGAGCGTGCCATACCTTTTCGGAAAGGGAAAATAGTATACTTTCAAGGAAAATTATCCTCATGACCTGGTTATGTAGTTAAGTCGGTCAAAATGATGTGTTTATAGGCTACTGCAGAAAAATCAGCAAACACTTAGTTAAGTGTTTTGATAATTACAACATGATAAGATGTTTTTGCATGTCCCGGGTGATTATAGGCTATGATAGCTTATGTTCTCAGCCAATATGATTATAATTCATGTTATGAAACTATAGAACCAAATGACAAGACTTGGTTAGCTTAGCTCGAGTTCGCGAGCATAGTAATTCATGTTTGGCGAGATTTATGCCATAACTAGTTTATGAGTTTATGAATTATAGTTAGTTTATTTGTGCTTAGTTGCACTTATATTTGGACTATCATGTTATATTCATGCCTAGTTGTTACGTGTTAACATTATACGTATGCATCTATCATGATATAGGTGTTCGAGGCATATTCAGAATCATGCATCTTGCATTATACGGCCCAGGTGAGTAACGGATTTTCAGTTAACATGTTTAGTAGATTAAGCGTGTTTAGTATATATATGCCTTGCTATATCTCAAGTACTATGCAAGTTATGTATCATGTTGACCCGTGAGGTCATGTTAGTATCATGTTGACCCGTGAGGTCATATTAGTATCATGTTGACCCGTGTGGTCATATTCAGTGTCATGTTGACCCGTGAGGTCATATTAGTATCATGTTGACCCGTGTGGTCATATTTAGTATCATGTCGACCCGTGAGATCATGTTAGTATCATGTTGACCCGTGAGGTCATATTAGTATCAAGTTGACCCGTTGGGTCATATTAACTATCATGTTGACCTGTTGGTCAAATTAAGTATCAAGTTGACCCGTTGGGTCACATTCAGTATCATGTTGACATGTTTGGTCATATCAAGCATCAAGTTGACCCAAGTTGACCCGTTTGGTCATATTAAGCACAAGTTGACATGTTTGGTCATATTAAGCATCAAGTTGACCTGTTTGGTCATATTCAATGTCATGTTGATCCTTTTGGTCATATTCAACTGTCATGTTGATCTGTTTGGTCATATTAAATGTCATGTTGATCCGTTTGGTCATATTCAACTGTCATGTTGATCTGTTTGTCATATTAACTGTCATGTTGACCTGTTTGGTCATATTCATTATCATGTTGACCTGTTTGGCCATATTCAGTATAAAGTAGACCTGATTGGTCTTATTCAGTAGTATGTCGTGGCTCAACCTCAGTATACGACATAGCGATAGCGATCTCAACATTATACTTATAGTAGTTCAGCATTATGTTATAGTACAGCTGTAGTATATTAAGTTATATCTCAACCTTGTTTTATGATATAGTACAATTTTAGTAATTAATTCAGTTTTAGTATCATGTCTTAGTTTAACCTCGTGACCATATTATTGCTCAGTTTCTATATTCAGCTTGGTCTCAGATCCAACTCAGCTTAGTAACATGTTGTAGTCAAGCACAAGTATTTAGCTTAATCTTAATTTATATATGAATGTTATATGCGTTTAGTAATGTGTGCAAGGTGCTTTATGCACTTTTGGCCTGCGATGCGTTTATATATGCATGTCATTCTATAAGTATATAGTCAGTTATGTGATCACACATGTGTTCCAGACAAAGTTGGAACTTAGACCTCCTTAGTGGAGAATCGAGCCTTAGAATAGTAAATGTTCCAAAATCGGAACTCAGACATCCTGTATGGATGATTAACATGTTTATATGGCTCGTCAGCTATGTATTCAGTCAGTTATGCATTCAGTCAGTATGTGCTTATGCACTCAGCCAGTATAGTACTATAAGTACTCAGCCAGTATGTGCTTATGCACTCAGTTAGTATGTGTTCTACACACTCAGTGTGCTTATGTACTCAGTTAGTAACATGGTGTATCATGTATTTAATCAGTTAGTGTCGTGCTTATGCACTTAGTCAATATTATGATTCATGTAGTCAGAATAGTACTATATATACTTATTCAGCATCATGCTTATGTTCAGTTTATGATTTAATACAGTTCCGTTATCTCACTAAGTCTTATAGACTTACCGTTCTCGGTTTATATTTTTGTAGGTATGCAAGATGAGACCATGTACATGCTAAATGGGGCATAATGGGTTAAAATGGTGTAGCTCGCGGGTTAGGTAACGAGCTTCTCATTTCCATCATTTGTTATCAGTTTGGAATGCCCCAAAATCAAGAACCAGCTTCTTTACCAAGTTTAAAGAGTCATTGTTATGTATTTTTCAAAGCTTAGTATTTTAACGGGATGTTTGAAATATGCCCGTATGATGTAGAAAATACGCTTCCACTAGTTTTATCAATTTATACAGTTTACAGAATTATATATATATATATAAAAAAAATATGGGCGTTTCAAGTTGGTATCAGAGCGATGGTTTGAGAGATTTAAGTATCCACCATTAGTAGGGGATGCTTAGACTTGAACCTCTGCTCGGTAATTGCTTTTAGAGTTAAATTGCATCGCACATTTATACATTTATCAGTTATTCAACCATGTTATTCAGTATATTGTTCATATTATCAGATTATCAGTACATGTATAGCGATGCATACCAGTTTATGTGATTAGCACAGATTATATGAAATTACATGTATAGTCATGTAGTGCATAATGCATTTTCAGATTTCAGATAAAGTTGCAGACCGTGAATCAGATATTCACGATATAGTAAGTATATAGAATTAGTATGCATTATTAGTATAGCAGTATATAGTCAGCACTCACATCAGATTATGTGCGGTAGATGATATGTTTTGCTTTAGTGACTTGGGGTAAACTGTGATAACGATGAGTTCATGATTATATATGGTGTGACTATTAGGTTGTAACATCCCAATTTTTAAATAAAGTAGTAACGGCTATATCTATTATTTTAGCGGGTTGAATAGAAAAGTCCACTTTGACGGTATGAATAATATAGCAAGTGGGGACTTGATATGTAAACAAGATATGATCTATTTTGCAAGATATTCTACTACAAGGGACTAATTGTGTTCAAGTGAAAAAGTAGTGGAAAAAGACATATATACCCTTTTAGCCTTATCAACATAAGTCGGTTTAGGAGATAAAAATCTCCCTCCCTCCTTGTTTATCCAGACCACGACTCACAAAAAAAAAAAGAAGCAGAAGAAGGTTTCTTCACCATGAAGAATTCACTAAAAATCATAACCCTTATCAAGATTTAGCAAGGATTAACAAGAATTAATAAGGGTTATCAAGGATTCAATAGTTATGATGAATCAAAGAGCCTCAAAGGTTTTATATATTCATCCCCAATAACAAGTAAGTAGTTAATTATATCTTAAATCATGATTTCAAGTTATGGGATACATGGGGTTATGTTTGCTAAGCTTATTTTGTGATTTAGATGATGAATTCATGGTTTATGATTCAAGGGTTATGCATAAGATTGTTAGGGTTCATGGTGGGATTATGTTAATGATCATGTTAGAATGTTTAGGAGGTGTTTATGTTGATTATTTAGTTGAACCAAACACCCCTTTATATGATATATGATGTTAAACAAGTTGCTGAATTTTTCAGCAATGATTAGTCATGTTTGAAAAATCATATAAAATCGATAGTAGCTCGTATTGAATCATGGCCGGACTTTCTGGAAAGCCTAATGAGTATACTTCAGTTCTATGCTTTAAGTTTTGGCATATTTAGTACTTAAATTGGTCTCAAATGCGATTTAGTACAGCAAGGGCTGATCCTAAAATGTGCAGCAAACCAAACTTTAAAAATTCATACCGGATAGACCGTAGCTCTGTTGGGAGCGTGCCATACCTTTTCGGAAAGGGAAAATAGTATACTTTCAAGGAAAATTATCCTCATGACCTGGTTATGTAGTTAAGTCGGTCAAAATGATGTGTTTATATGCTACTGCAGAAAAATCAGCAAACACTTAGTTAAGTGTTTTGATAATTACAACATGATAAGATGTTTTTGCATGTCCCGGGTGATTATAGGCTATGATAGCTTATGTTCTCAGCCAATATGATTATAATTCATGTTATGAAACTATAGAACCAAATGACAAGACTTGGTTAGCTTAGCTCGAGTTCGCGAGCATAGTAATTCATGTTTGGCGAGATTTATGCCATAACTAGTTTATGAGTTTATGAATTATAGTTAGTTTATTTGTGCTTAGTTGCACTTATATTTGGACTATCATGTTATATTCATGCCTAGTTGTTACGTGTTAACATTATACGTATGCATCTATCATGATATAGGTGTTCGAGGCATATTCAGAATCATTCATCTTGCATTATACGGCCCAGGTGAGTAACGGATTTTCAGTTAACATGTTTAGTAGATTAAGCGTGTTTAGTATATATATGCCTTGCTATATCTCAAGTACTATGCAAGTTATGTATCATGTTGACCCGTGAGGTCATGTTAGTATCATGTTGACCCGTGAGGTCATGTTAGTATCATGTTGACCCGTGAGGTCATATTAGTATCATGTTGACCCGTGTGGTCATATTCAGTGTCATGTTGACCCGTGAGGTCATATTAGTATCATGTTGACCCGTGTGGTCATATTTAGTATCATGTCGACCCGTGAGATCATGTTAGTATCATGTTGACCCGTGAGGTCATATTAGTATCAAGTTGACCCGTTGGGTCATATTAACTATCATGTTGACCTGTTGGTCAAATTAAGTATCAAGTTGACCCGTTGGGTCACATTCAGTATCATGTTGACATGTTTGGTCATATCAAGCATCAAGTTGACCCAAGTTGACCCGTTTGGTCATATTAAGCACAAGTTGACATGTTTGGTCATATTAAGCATCAAGTTGACCTGTTTGGTCATATTCAATGTCATGTTGATCCTTTTGGTCATATTCAACTGTCATGTTGATCTGTTTGGTCATATTAAATGTCATGTTGATCCGTTTGGTCATATTCAACTGTCATGTTGATCTGTTTGTCATATTAACTGTCATGTTGACCTGTTTGGTCATATTCATTATCATGTTGACCTGTTTGGCCATATTCAGTATAAAGTAGACCTGATTGGTCTTATTCAGTAGTATGTCGTGGCTCAACCTCAGTATACGACATAGCGATAGCGATCTCAACATTATACTTATAGTAGTTCAGCATTATGTTATAGTACAGCTGTAGTATATTAAGTTATATCTCAGCCTTGTTTTATGATATAGTACAATTTTAGTAATTAATTCAGTTTTAGTATCATGTCTTAGTTTAACCTCGTGACCATATTATTGCTCAGTTTCTATATTCAGCTTGGTCTCAGATCCAACTCAGCTTAGTAACATGTTGTAGTCAAGCACAAGTATTTAGCTTAATCTTAATTTATATATGAATGTTATATGCGTTTAGTAATGTGTGCAAGGTGCTTTATGCACTTTTGGCCTGCGATGCGTTTATATATGCATGTCATTCTATAAGTATATAGTCAGTTATGTGATCACACATGTGTTCCAGACAAAGTTGGAACTTAGACCTCCTTAGTGGAGAATCGAGCCTTAGAATAGTAAATGTTCCAAAATCGGAACTCAGACATCCTGTATGGATGATTAACATGTTTATATGGCTCGTCAGCTATGTATTCAGTCAGTTATGCATTCAGTCAGTATGTGCTTATGCACTCAGCCAGTATAGTACTATAAGTACTCAGCCAGTATGTGCTTATGCACTCAGTTAGTATGTGTTCTACACACTCAGTGTGCTTATGTACTCAGTTAGTAACATGGTGTATCATGTATTTAATCAGTTAGTGTCGTGCTTATGCACTTAGTCAATATTATGATTCATGTAGTCAGAATAGTACTATATATACTTATTCAGCATCATGCTTATGTTCAGTTTATGATTTAATACAGTTCCGTTATCTCACTAAGTCTTATAGACTTACCGTTCTCGGTTTATATTTTTGTAGGTATGCAAGATGAGACCATGTACATGCTAAATGGGGCATAATGGGTTAAAATGGTGTAGCTCGCGGGTTAGGTAACGAGCTTCTCATTTCCATCATTTGTTATCAGTTTGGAATGCCCCAAAATCAAGAACCAGCTTCTTTACCAAGTTTAAAGAGTCATTGTTATGTATTTTTCAAAGCTTAGTATTTTAACGAGATGTTTGAAATATGCCCGTATGATGTAGAAAATACGCTTCCACTAGTTTTATCAATTTATACAGTTTACAGAATTATATATATATATATATATATATATATATATATATATATATATATATATATATATATATATATATATATATATATATATATATATATAAAATATGGGCGTTTCAAGTTGGTATCAGAGCGATGGTTTGAGAGATTTAAGTATCCACCATTAGTAGGGGATGCTTAGACTTGAACCTCTGCTCGGTAATTGCTTTTAGAGTTAAATTGCATCGCACATTTATACATTTATCAGTTATTCAACCATGTTATTCAGTATGTTGTTCATATTATCAGATTATCAGTACATGTATAGCGATGCATACCAGTTTATGTGATTAGCACAGATTATATGAAATTACATGTATAGTCATGTAGTGCATAATGCATTTTCAGATTTCAGATAAAGTTGCAGACCGTGAATCAGATATTCACGATATAGTAAGTATATAGAATTAGTATGCATTATTAGTATAGCAGTATATAGTCAGCACTCACATCAGATTATGTGCGGTAGATGATATGTTTTGCTTTAGTGACTTGGGGTAAACTGTGATAACGATGAGTTCATGATTATATATGGTGTGACTATTATGACGCCTGATCAACGTGATAATATTCACATGATATGGCATGAATTTATCGAGATCATGAGATACCTTAGGGAGCTTGCTAAACGGTTATGTGTTAAATGAATCATGAATATTGCATTAGATCATGTACAACAGCATAGACAGTTATTATAAAAGGGCATAGTTTACGTACTCCGTCATTTTCAGAATAGATTCAGCACTCAGAAAAAGATTATGACTTAGAAATGCTACAGAATCTGACGGAATAGATATGACATATCGTTTCAGCATTTCTAGATTTGTGCAGTTTAACGAAAAAGGGCAAAAGAATTGAAATGAAAACGTGTCAGAACGGATATGGATCCTTCAATAAGAGAGATTACATATCAGAGTTATGAAACAGAATTTCAGGATAGGGCATTTTAGCGAATATTTTGCGAATTCAGGTAAATAAATCCTTTTTTTTAATGCCAACTTATGAAATTTTTAGATATTTTCAGAAAATAGTCAGGATGAACTTCAAGACTACAGATGATTACGAACCTCTTGAGTTAATTTTAGAGGATAATCAAGAAAATCTCCAAGTTCATATGATCAGGAGAAAGGATTTTAACATGGATAACAGGTACCTATTATAACCCTGTTGATAATTTGATTCATATATTGAGGAAATGAATCCTAGTCTGACCCTTATTAGTGCATTATCAGTTTTATATTAGAATATAGACATGATATAAGTCCAAGTGGGGGAGTACTTACATGTGATCCTGTGTAATTTAGAGGATAATTTTAGTTATAACAACAGTAGTTCGTGAGGACACGAACAGTCCAAGCAGGGGAGAGTTGTAACATCCCAATTTTTAAATAAAGTAGTAACGGCTATATCTATTATTTTAGCGGGTTGAATAGAAAAGTCCACTTTGACGGTATGAATAATATAGCAAGTGGGGACTTGATATGTAAACAAGATATGATCTATTTTGCAAGATATTCTACTACAAGGGACTAATTGTGTTCAAGTGAAAAAGTAGTGGAAAAAGACATATATACCCTTTTAGCCTTATCAACATAAGTCGGTTTAGGAGATAAAAATCTCCCTCCCTCCTTGTTTATCCAGACCACGACTCACAAAAAAAAAGAAGCAGAAGAAGGTTTCTTCACCATGAAGAATTCACTAAAAATCATAACCCTTATCAAGATTTAGCAAGGATTAACAAGAATTAATAAGGGTTATCAAGGATTCAATAGTTATGATGAATCAAAGAGCCTCAAAGGTTTTATATATTCATCCCCAATAACAAGTAAGTAGTTAATTATATCTTAAATCATGATTTCAAGTTATGGGATACATGGGGTTATGTTTGCTAAGCTTATTTTGTGATTTAGATGATGAATTCATGGTTTATGATTCAAGGGTTATGCATAAGATTGTTAGGGTTCATGGTGGGATTATGTTAATGATCATGTTAGAATGTTTAGGAGGTGTTTATGTTGATTATTTAGTTGAACCAAACACCCCTTTATATGATATATGATGTTAAACAAGTTGCTGAATTTTTCAGCAATGATTAGTCATGTTTGAAAAATCATATAAAATCGATAGTAGCTCGTATTGAATCATGGCCGGACTTTCTGGAAAGCCTAATGAGTATACTTCAGTTCTATGCTTTAAGTTTTGGCATATTTAGTACTTAAATTGGTCTCAAATGCGATTTAGTACAGCAAGGGCTGATCCTAAAATGTGCAGCAAACCAAACTTTAAAAATTCATACCGGATAGACCGTAGCTCTGTTGGGAGCGTGCCATACCTTTTTGGAAAGGGAAAATAGTATACTTTCAAGGAAAATTATCCTCATGACCTGGTTATGTAGTTAAGTCGGTCAAAATGATGTGTTTATATGCTACTGCAGAAAAATCAGCAAACACTTAGTTAAGTGTTTTGATAATTACAACATGATAAGATGTTTTTGCATGTCCCGGGTGATTATAGGCTATGATAGCTTATGTTCTCAGCCAATATGATTATAATTCATGTTATGAAACTATAGAACCAAATGACAAGACTTGGTTAGCTTAGCTCGAGTTCGCGAGCATAGTAATTCATGTTTGGCGAGATTTATGCCATAACTAGTTTATGAGTTTATGAATTATAGTTAGTTTATTTGTGCTTAGTTGCACTTATATTTGGACTATCATGTTATATTCATGCCTAGTTGTTACGTGTTAACATTATACGTATGCATCTATCATGATATAGGTGTTCGAGGCATATTCAGAATCATTCATCTTGCATTATACGGCCCAGGTGAGTAACGGATTTTCAGTTAACATGTTTAGTAGATTAAGCGTGTTTAGTATATATATGCCTTGCTATATCTCAAGTACTATGCAAGTTATGTATCATGTTGACCCGTGAGGTCATGTTAGTATCATGTTGACCCGTGAGGTCATATTAGTATCATGTTGACCCGTGTGGTCATATTCAGTGTCATGTTGACCCGTGAGGTCATATTAGTATCATGTTGACCCGTGTGGTCATATTTAGTATCATGTCGACCCGTGAGATCATGTTAGTATCATGTTGACCCGTGAGGTCATATTAGTATCAAGTTGACCCGTTGGGTCATATTAACTATCATGTTGACCTGTTGGTCAAATTAAGTATCAAGTTGACCCGTTGGGTCACATTCAGTATCATGTTGACATGTTTGGTCATATCAAGCATCAAGTTGACCCAAGTTGACCCGTTTGGTCATATTAAGCACAAGTTGACATGTTTGGTCATATTAAGCATCAAGTTGACCTGTTTGGTCATATTCAATGTCATGTTGATCCTTTTGGTCATATTCAACTGTCATGTTGATCTGTTTGGTCATATTAAATGTCATGTTGATCCGTTTGGTCATATTCAACTGTCATGTTGATCTGTTTGTCATATTAACTGTCATGTTGACCTGTTTGGTCATATTCATTATCATGTTGACCTGTTTGGCCATATTCAGTATAAAGTAGACCTGATTGGTCTTATTCAGTAGTATGTCGTGGCTCAACCTCAGTATACGACATAGCGATAGCGATCTCAACATTATACTTATAGTAGTTCAGCATTATGTTATAGTACAGCTGTAGTATATTAAGTTATATCTCAGCCTTGTTTTATGATATAGTACAATTTTAGTAATTAATTCAGTTTTAGTATCATGTCTTAGTTTAACCTCGTGACCATATTATTGCTCAGTTTCTATATTCAGCTTGGTCTCAGATCCAACTCAGCTTAGTAACATGTTGTAGTCAAGCACAAGTATTTAGCTTAATCTTAATTTATATATGAATGTTATATGCGTTTAGTAATGTGTGCAAGGTGCTTTATGCACTTTTGGCCTGCGATGCGTTTATATATGCATGTCATTCTATAAGTATATAGTCAGTTATGTGATCACACATGTGTTCCAGACAAAGTTGGAACTTAGACCTCCTTAGTGGAGAATCGAGCCTTAGAATAGTAAATGTTCCAAAATCGGAACTCAGACATCCTGTATGGATGATTAACATGTTTATATGGCTCGTCAGCTATGTATTCAGTCAGTTATGCATTCAGTCAGTATGTGCTTATGCACTCAGCCAGTATAGTACTATAAGTACTCAGCCAGTATGTGCTTATGCACTCAGTTAGTATGTGTTCTACACACTCAGTGTGCTTATGTACTCAGTTAGTAACATGGTGTATCATGTATTTAATCAGTTAGTGTCGTGCTTATGCACTTAGTCAATATTATGATTCATGTAGTCAGAATAGTACTATATATACTTATTCAGCATCATGCTTATGTTCAGTTTATGATTTAATACAGTTCCGTTATCTCACTAAGTCTTATAGACTTACCGTTCTCGGTTTATATTTTTGTAGGTATGCAAGATGAGACCATGTACATGCTAAATGGGGCATAATGGGTTAAAATGGTGTAGCTCGCGGGTTAGGTAACGAGCTTCTCATTTCCATCATTTGTTATCAGTTTGGAATGCCCCAAAATCAAGAACCAGCTTCTTTACCAAGTTTAAAGAGTCATTGTTATGTATTTTTCAAAGCTTAGTATTTTAACGGGATGTTTGAAATATGCCCGTATGATGTAGAAAATACGCTTCCACTAGTTTTATCAATTTATACAGTTTACAGAATTATATATATATATATATATATATATATATATATATATATATATATATATATATATATATATATATATATATATATATATATATATATATATATAAATCTGGGCGTTTCATTAGTTTATAATTCTTGCTTCCTGTTGTCTCTTGTTTAATTAATTGACAGGCATTAGGCTTAAGAAAACTGGCTAACCTCCTATGTGTAACAAGCTTGAACGTCTTAAGAAACGGTTTTATTCGTTGTATTTAATGCATGAGTAGAGGTTAATGATTCTATGATAGGGTACTAAACGTATCGTCATAAGAAGAAACTAATATTCATAGAGTTGGGGTAGGTTAAGCACACCCTACGCTTGGTATTAAGGAATGCAACGCTTCAATTAAAACAAGGATGTGGAAATTTAGTAGGTAGAATTGGATAGCTAGCAAGGAGTAATATATCATACGTGGATACGCTTCACTTCCCTTGTAGAACCCTAATTTAGTTTTCTTGCATATTAGTTTAATTAATAGCTTCTGGGTTAGTTGACTAGCAACTAATTCTGCCCACTCTTTCAAAACCCGAGATTTTAATTGCTTTTATAAAATATAAAATACAAAAAGAATCATCACTCACCTTTAGACCTAGTTGACCTACACTTCAATCCTAACGACACTATTTCTTTAGAGAACGATCAATCCCCCAGACCTACCATATACTACACTACAATGGTCAGGTACACTGCCTGGAGGGTTGCAAAATCTCTCAAGATCCCTTGAGAGGTAAAACCTTTTGTGAGATTGCAAAACTCGCATCAATACTCATCCACTTCTCTCTTCCTTCATATCTAACACCACAAATACTCTCATCTACTTCTCTCTTCCTTCCCATAAATACACACACCGCCCCTAGATGTAACAAAACACTACTACCATAGGAGACCCTTCACCACTAAAACCAACCATCACCATCACAGACGGCTCGCCGCCGCCACCACAGACAACCCGTCGAATCCCACTACTAGAATCCCACTATATGTTTTTTATACGAAATATGTTTTTTTATACACGGAATATGTTTTATTTTAACAGTTTTCAGATCTGGTTGTTTTTCAGATCCGCCGCCATTAAGCTGGAATCGGAACCTGTTAATGTCACCGGTGAATTTGGTGGTTTTTCATATCTGGTGGTTTTTAAAGTTTGTTGGTGAATTTGGTTTTAAAGTTTATTATGTATTTTGTTGTGTATATTATTTTGTAAGTTTACGTTAAGATTATGTAAAGATTTTACAAGTTTTGGATGTGTAAACCAAACGACCTTTGATAAAAGCTAAATTTAAAAGTTTGACTCCCAATTTAGGAGCCTACAACTACAAAGCAAACAACTACTTTTTAGTTTTTACTATCAGTCGCTAAACCTATGCTAATCATCAACCAAATGGCCCCAAAAACAAAATCCAAATCCTCGGCAAAAACCCTCAAAACAAACCACCCTTAAATCTGTGTGGACTTAAAGATAACCATGTAACAACTACGTATAAAAAAGTCTGGACCCCGGGAAAACTTTGGGTTTCAATTTTAGGTTCCCTCCATTCCATTCCGCAATTTCATTCTCCCTCCTCCTCCTCCTCCTCCTTTGTCAACACAAATCTCAAAATAAAAAAGAAAAAAATATAGTGTGTGTATAAGTTTGTTACTATTATTATTTACTGAAACGATGGATGATTTTGTACTAGTCGCAATCGCAGAAAACGAAGAGGAAGAAGAAGAATCCAATGATGAAGAATCAGAAGAGGAAGAGGAGGAGGAGTTGCCGATTCCGCCATCACCTAGGGTTTCAATTAGGACTGCCAGTTCACAAGTGAACAAATCACCCCCTTGTAAAGCGAATCAAGAAAGTGAAGAAGATGATGTTGAGGATGAGATGAATCGTGGCGAAATTGATGGTTTATTTTGCCCTATTTGTATCGAAGCTTGGTCGACCGAAGGCGAACACAAAATGTGGTATATATACCTTATTTATTTCATTATTTTGCTAACCACTAATTCTTGCGTTTGTTTCTAAATATTCTTGTAAAAATAGTGCTATTTTTAAATCTTAGTAAATAAGCATGTGTTACTATTGTCGAAAACATACCAGGTGTTTATCACATGATGCCATATTTCAGTGTTTTCAAATGATAATACATGATGGCTGAGCATCACAAAACCGACCGGACCGACACAAACCCGACCGAACCAAAGGACCAGCGGCCCGGTCTTGGTTCCATCTTTTTCCTTATTTTGGTCCCGGGTCAGTCTGGTTAGGTCCGGTCTTATGTACAAACCGACCATTATGCCTTCTTAGACCGGACCGGCCGAAGGACGGACCACCCCGGACCAGACCGAACACATCTGGTCCGGTCTAGGGTTTTGGGCTAAATTGGTCTTACCCCGATGCTCACCCCTACATGATCATGCCATGTCTAGTTACTTTTTATATGTTTCAAGTGTTTGAAAATACTCATCTAAATATGGAGCAATTTATTGGTTTTATTCTTTCATATGGATTAGCATAGGTATGTATCTTACGTTTTTGATAACTGAAGCTGCAGACTCTTTTTCTTTCAAGATATTTTTACTCAAACTTATCAAGTGTTTGTGTTTTAGGGGAATTATATTCTTCCACTAACTATTTCTTTTTTATTTTTTTTAGTTGTCTTCCTTGTGGGCACATATATGGCTTGTCATGTATAAAAAAGTGGCTTCGACAACGTCGCAGTAATGGCAAGGTTTGTCTATATTCAGCTGCCTTTTTTTTTTTTTTTTTTTTTTTTTTTTCTCAATTCGACCATCTTATATTTTCTATCTTTGAAATGGTCGACAGTGTCCTCAATGCAACAGAAGATCTACATTGAAAGATATACGAGTTCTTTATGCAGCCCGGCTTTGCGCGGTTGATGATAGGTTACACAAGGTAATCTTTTCTCTATCTATATTGCGGAAAAGGAAATAAGAAGTTTATTATTGCATCTCTCCCCGACTAAAAACACCTTTTTTTGCTTTCAGCAAGTTCGGGCACTCAAAGCGAAATGTGATTCTCTTGAGAAAAAGGTGGGAAGACTTTCTTATGTGGCTGCAGTTTGCATGAATGATACAATGCCTTCTAGGGAACTTGTTTTGATTATCACTTACCTGTTGAAGAAGTCCACGCACATTGTACTTATTATACACAGAAATATTAAATTTTGTACCTACATAGATCACCAAAAACGACAAATAATTTTAAGTCACAGATGGAAGTAAAACTACAAAAAATGCAGGGAAAAAAATAATGGTGTAAATTATATATCATCCTATTCTGGATTTTCCAGAATTGGTTTAAATGAGCAACCTACAAAGCAGCAGTAAGCAGGGATTTTTAGAATACTTGTGGCAGTAATAATTTCACCTTCTCATGATGGCTTTTTATTACCTTGTTATCATTTTTTGTAGGATACTATCATTTCCATGTTATTTTCTTTGCAGAATGCTGACTATTGCAACAATGAAGTTAAATCCCTGGAACGAGAAGCTGATTTGAGACGTAAAGTGCAGAAGCTAACAGAGGCATGTCTTTATATGTTTCTTGTTTGTTACATTAGCAAACCCTTTATTTGTTTGTCTTCTGTAATAGCTTCTGACTTTTTCTGCTCAATATATTCTGCTATTTTTTCATCACACGAATGTACTTTATGTTAATCTGATTATCTTGTAACAATTTCTTAAATGCTGTAATTCTCTTGGTTATTTAATCCTTCACATTACAAGAATTATCACACCTTATGCTGCTTAGTAGGTCTCTCGTCCATGGTTATTAAAACATATACTTATGCAGGAAAAGAAAAGTTTGGAGAGGTTGCTAGAAGATAGACAAAGAGAGTCACAGGGATCATCCCTGGACTACCAAAGAAGAATGATAAAAGGTAACATTTCAATGAATAACCATTTGAAATCTGCTGATTAGATGTGGCGATTTTTGTTGGTGGTGCTGATATATGATCTTAATGATACACTTTTTCTTTTACGTGACTATGCGGTGTAGATATTGGATCTGGAAGTCAACATTGTTCAGGGATATTTAAGCAACAGGTTTGTAATTACCTCCCACTCTCAGTTTGTTATAGTTGACAACTTGACATAGTAGTACCACTGAAATTTACCTTCTTATCATGGGTCATCGAAATTAGCTGATTGTTGGAGCATCCATAATCCGTAGCTGTCAAGCTTTACCAAGATTAATTTTGTTCTTTGCTTATCTTTTTTTATAAGCTACTTATATATGCAGTGTAATTATTATTTCCTGTTTTATTTGCTCTATATGATGAAGAATGTTTAAAGGTCGATTATACATTTTTGCCGGTTTCTTTAAAAACTAAGTAGTATCTTACTACTTCAACACTTTATTGTTATCTTTTGTTTCCAAATATTCTATCATTTGAAAAATATCTAAATATCAAGTTTTATGCATGATTTTCACTGTCAGCTCACTATATGTTTATTTGGATCCAAAACCTAAGTTTATGTATGATTTTCTATGTGTTTTTTAGTTTAAATTGGTCGAAAGAAGTAAGTGTGTTCATTGTTATAAAAATAGTAGTACTTTATGAAAATCCAGTTTACACCGAAAATGAAACCAAAAACTGGACTTTGTTTTTGATAGCGAATCCAAACCAAAACCAATAACCAAACATGGTGTACCACTTGCAATGCAATTCTACTTGATTTGCTTGATGTCACTGTAGGCATATAATTAATGATCTGCTGTAGTTAGACATCTTTCATCTCATAATTATTATGGAGGGTATGTATGTTTATGGAAATGGTTTCAGAGTTTTCCTGGTTATGTGTTCTTAAAGCTGAGGTGATGTTTAAATAGTCTTTCTGTTGTTGGTTTCATTCTTTGTCAATTCTTTTTATCGTATGGATACAAGAAGATTGACCATTAAGTATCAGTAAATCGTCATAACTTATTCAGTCTCTTCTAATCTAATTATTATGTTAATTAGGGAGAGTTTCGGGTTGATGGAGGTCGATGTTTTTATATTGACGCCTCTGGTCAACTTATAATCGTCGCTCGAAGGCTAAATGGAATGGGAGGAATGAATTTACTAACAAAAGTAAGTTTGGTGCCCTGACAGGAAAGCTTCATTTGTCATGACTTGACATGTTTTTTTACTACAACCTAAACCTTTTCTTTTTACATAGAATGTTTACACTATGTGCAGATAAGTTTGGTAGCTCCAAATGAAAGAGAAGATATCCAGCTTCCTGAGAATACAAAGGCTGTTAGGGCCCTTTGTATTAAACCTGATACCAGGCTTGCACTACTTGCTTCTTTGGGGAAGAAATTGTCAGTTGTCAGGTGATAATGTTTCTTTTCTGTCTATATTTAAGTATTCTTTGATACCAATTCATTCTCTTCCTGAACAAATATTTCTCTTTTTTTTGTTGCTTATGTTGACCTCAGTACAGAAAGCAACAACACTGTTCTTACCTATGATTTGCCGGTAAAGTTTCTGTGTATCCTTGCCTCAATTATAATGCAATTATTTAAAAACCAAACATGTAGACTAACTGGCGTTGTCAACACAGCTCCAACAGGTTAGGAGTTGTGGATGATGAGTGAAAATGCTCACAAGTAATTTTACTATGTTACCTAATTGTGAAGATAACATGTTTCATACTCTTTGTTATGTCCTATATTGATTTCCAATTCTGCTAGAAATACAGTATATATATTTTTTAACACTGGTAAACAATAGTTTTCGGGGTTTCTTGACTTTCTTCAATGCTTGAATCAACTGTCTTCCAATAACATCTATAAATATCCATTAAGGTTGTTTGGACCATGTTCTCCATATCATTTCAGATGTGTTATTTTAGGTTTCTGCTTTTCCTTTTAAGATTTCATCTGTAAAATTTCTGCTGACTCGCATATGTCCCTTGGACCATGTTTGTTGCTATTTACTTTAGGCTCCTGCTTGGTCATGCTCATGGGATATCGACAGTTCACATCATATTTATACAGGATTACAGGTACTTCTCCCAGTTTGATTAAGCAAGCTGGTCGTGTTTGGTATAGATGTGGCAACAGGCCAGTAGTTTTTTGTACGGGAGGGTTTGGATTTTGACCTACCCCTGAAATACTTTTTGTTTAAAGTTTTAAATTTCAAAATATTTAGTGTGTCAATGATGGTTACAAAACTTACATTATATCAATAATCAAAAACTTTGAAAAAATTATTTAGGAAGCTTCATGCTATTAAAACAAACCATGGGCAGATTTTGACTTCTTTCTTTGTTAGGTATTTGTTTCGTCTCTTTGACCCGCTAGAGATCAAAAAAAGAAACCCAAAATAAATGGGTTGAAATTGTGACATATAGTTGTATTGCAGTTTATCGTTTATTTGTCTACATGCAGAATGGCATGGTTATGGCTTTTGATACTCGTCAAACTAGGACACCCTTAGAATCCAGGACTGGGTTGTCCTGCAATCCTGTTCATACCGTGATCTCAGTTGCATCTGATTCATCCCCTTCTGGTACACGAATCCTTCTGTCTGCCTCTCAAATTGGCATGTGTGAGTGGAACATCGATTGCAGTGAAGAAAGGTAATTTATATGGCTTTTGAAGCTTGTACAGACTTATTTTCTATCAATAGGAAAAGAAATCACTTATAGCTATCTCATAAGCTTCCTGTCACAATGGAAAGTAATAGGTTGGAAAGGTGCTAGTTGAAACATAACATTAAGAGTTACGAGAAATCCTAACTGAATTATAAGCCCTCATAAATGCTCTAAAATCAAAGGTTATTCTTAGATCCATTTCTAACCTTGATAACCACTTCAAAAAAATGTAAAAACTGATCATTTTCTTTCATTTCACTTTCAACACAATAATCACTTTTCTTAAAACATCTTATAGTTTTGGTAAAGTTGTGTAAATTGTCAAAAAACAAAGTATATACTGCTATATGTCATAATCATGTTTTTAGGAGACTACTAGGCACCGGAGGATTTGGCACTAAATTATATCTTCTATGAGTATTAGTTAGCAATCATAGTATAGTGTCTTTTTTTCTTTTTTGGTTTTTTTTTTGTTGTTTTTTTAACGGAAAAGAAACTTGATCTCTTTAAGAATTGAGGGTACAGGGGCATTTATACCTTTGAAATTGAGGGTATGGTCGCCACATGCAAAAGAAAAAGTGATTTTTTTTGCTCTAGTAAATAATGAGGGATTGTAGAGGGAACTTCTCTGAAATTGTTTCTTTTCCAAACTGAAATTAACATTTTTTTATTAGTTTTGATCTGAACAACTATATCTCCCACTCCTGTTGTAATATGTGCTACTTTGAAACATTGAAAACCTTAAAAACTTTGTTTCTTCTATCCAATCGTATTTGTGCGACAGGTGGTTTTTGAATGTATGTCTTGTACTGATTACATGTTTAAACTTAACAGAATACGTTATGCTAACCTATTCTCTAAGATGACACGTCTTTTTTTTTTTATTTTTTATTTTTTATTTTTTTTTTATTTTTTTATTTTTTTATTTTTTATTTTTAAATTTCTTCATTTGCTAACTATTATTATTTATTTATTTATTTATTTTTTATTGAAGGCCATATTTGATTCCTGAATCAGCGAACCACGGAGTTTGCATATCTCTTGCACACTCTGGCGTTGGTGACATTGTAGCTTCATTCCGACCAAAGATTGAAATGTCTGCCTCTCAACCACTTCCCACTCCTTCCATGTCTTGTGGAGTTGAGGGTTCTCATATATTTTACAAGAGGAATGGGACCCAAAGTTATCACAAAACATGCTCTTTGTTGGCCCAAGTGGATAGCACACGGCTACCAAAATCTACCATCATTAACAAACAAAATTACAGTCCCATGTTTGTTTCCACAAATGAGGTCACGTCTAACTTGGTATTGCATGACATGTCCAAGCTGGCTGTGGTTCAGCGCCTTAGAACTCCAACGAACCAGATATGGGACATTAGGTGCACACAGATTTGGAACTCTGCTGTACTCAGCTGTTTAAGTGGGGACACTGCAGTTTTTTAGTTGACCTTGTGATTTATCTTTGCTTAGTCATAGCTTTTGTTATAGATAAGGTGATACCTTTTTTTGTAATTTACTGCTCTTAGTTTATGCTGTAAAATATCACATTAATTGTACTCATAGTACAGTTAAGGCAGCATCTGTTAATAATGCGCACTTCAAATCTATGGAAAGATGGGTGTAAGACGTCTTGACAAAATGTCTCTAAAACTTGAACTTATACACCAATATATATATATATATATATATATATATATATATATATATATATATATATATATATATATATATATATATATATATAAAACTACGAAATGAAAAAAGTCTAAAAAAATAATAAACATTATGCAATAAACAGTCTTTTCTAGTTCATGTTGCTTTGTTCTCTACAGTTTCTTATCTTCCCTTGATGCTATACAATTTTATAGCCAACTGACATCAAACACACTCGACTTTTTGGCTGCCATAACTTTGGGCAGAGCTTGGTTGCAGTAAACTATTTTGGCTGCAATGACATGAGCCTAGGGCTAGAAATTAATCGTAGTCTACGTCTGAATGCTCTTGTTGGGATTGCTCTATTAGATAGTTCCACGCAAGCAATGCTGCTCCAACAGCTGGCTCCACCTAAGGAAGCAAAACCCACACAATTGTCAACAACAGCTACATAATAAGTGTTAAGAGGTAGCAAGATGATGGGTAGATCAAGTCAAAATGGGCCATTTTCTACCACCAGTTCAAACTGCTCGGGTTGGGGTGGTGACCTGTTAACAAATGTTTTGTCCTTTTTTTTATTTATTTATACAGTTATTGGCTTATTGCATGTTGAAGAAATTACTTTTTGGTGCAACAAGTTTCAAGATATATGAGATATAAACAAAGTTATTATGCTTGTCACACAATTAGACAAGAAGTGCAGTAACATCAACATTAGAATGAAATGACTATATAACATTGTAGTTTACCTTGGGGCGAACTGGACGAGTCCCGGGGAAGTCCTTAACAAGGCAACTAATAACTCGTTTTCCTATATCCCACCTCCTATTTGTTTCAAGAACACCACCGACCATAACAAGCGGAAAAAAATCCTTTCCATCTGCCAAGACAAGCAAAAGTTTGGTTCATGTAAACTTTTATTTTTAACTATAAAAGACATTAAATTAAGCTACGTAGTATTTAATATCTGGGGTTAATAACTTGTACGGTTATTATACTTTGTGAAAATGTGCATTTTTGGATGTCTTTGATCTCAAACGGGTCAAATTGGTAAAATCGAAAAGATTAGCCAAAATGACGTGTAGTCCAATGGGTTGAAACTCGCCCAAATTCCACTTTTATATATTTTTCTGCATACAATCTTCTATGCATTGTATTCAAATATCTTGATTTTTAATATAAAATGATAAGGGTCCAATGGGTTTAGATATGCACCTTTACCACACAATCCAAGTCTACGAACAACAGCTTTAACACTTGAAGCTAGCTCCTGAACAGCATGAAGCAAAATGTCAGTTGCAACTTGATCCCCTGCCTCTGCACACGATACCACCACAGGGACTAAATTTGCAATTCGAGCCCATGATGGATCAGCGTACGTCCACCTGTAAGTGAATTCATGATTATTGAGCACCAGAAGTTGCAACCCATTTACTTATTAATCTCAACCAGGTCAAATAAATTACTTTTAGCACAAAGGAACAAGTCGATCAAAAAGATTTAGCTAGCAAGCAGCCAAACAACTCAAAAATTAATTCTTATAGTTTTATTTTGTAATCAAGATTAAGGTGCCAGTTGTTTTAAGAACTTTTAGTTGGAATATAATTGTTTTCTGGGTCGACCCACTCGCTGGACCAATACTGAAAATTTGAATGTTCATTTTAAGCCTGAACTGACCCACATATCTTTCCAATTATATCATGGTGTATCTAAATAGTTGACAGATGTAGAAAGATGGTATAAAAAGTGACTGAAACAAATACCCGATTAGTTCATCTGGAGAAGAAAGTTGGAGTTGGTGCAGGATGCTAGATGTAAGCGATGTTTCTGGACCACGCCCATCATATGCCCTTATTACTGATGTCAAAGCCTTTGCAGCTATTCCATATCCACTACAGATCAGCAAACATGCCAGAACTAAAACATTATTCCTATCATCATGAAATGATCATCAACTGTTTATGTGAAATATTAAACCATACTAGATTCAATAGGAAAGATCAAGGGTAATTAGTTTACAAGATTTCTCATTTGCAGTTTCCGTTTTCAATTTTTGTTATAAGTAGGGTGCCCATAAAGAAGTTTTCAGTGTAATGGTTTCCTATGGCAACCTACTTCGATGCCTAAGAAAGAAGACTGATCTTTGTATTTCCCGTTTGGATCCATTACTCCATTGACACTTCTAGTTATAGTAAGAAGTAATATATTGCACATTCATACCTTCCCCAATCACCTAAGATGGGCCCAGCACCAGAGGCGCGGGCTTCTCTCCCATCTTCGGTATATCCATAAGCAATGGTCCCTGTACCAGCAATTAGAACACACCCATGCAGTTTTCCCATTGTTCCACTAGCCAAAGCTGCCACCGCGTCATTCTCAACAAAAAATTCTACATCGCTCGGGAATATATCTCTGAATATGGAAACAATATAGAACAAGAAATAAACACATACTGTAATAATCAGTGCCAAATCCAATATGACAAAATATAGGCAGAGTAGAACCAAAAGCAGTATCTAGGCTTATATTGCATTTCTAGACATAGATGGCATAGATGCAGAGACCATGAAAAAAGAAGCATTAACGTCCGGTGTGTGAGAATACATTGTAGGTTGTGATATGCCATGACCAAATTTTAAAGGGGGTATAGATTCTGTATGGGCTACATGTGGCAATATCAGCAGATTTACTTGTATTTGGTCGATACGATTGGTGTTTTATCTTGAATAGGTCATAGCCAGAAAAAGGTGAAAGGGTTGAAAGTGGTCCTAAAAAAGGCTTTGACCTTCATTGTTATCATGACATGGAGCTCTGTGAGAGTGACCAAATAAGTTTGTAGACATGTTTTATACATTTAACGAGAACTAAGTAGCTAACCTAAGCCAATCTAAAATGCGTTGCTGATCTGTTGGATGGTTAACTCCAGAGACAGCTAAGCAAACCGCACTAACAGCAGACCTCGTTGAACCTGATTTTGAAAGAGCTTCTGCCATAACTTGTTCTAGTGTCTCCCTTGCAGCAGTTTCTGTTGTACAAAAATAGCCATATTATTCCCGTAAATGTCCAAATGGGATAATAATGCATTGGAGTAAATAACATAAAGTTTTGTTATCGGAAAACCACGTAGGATCCTCATTCTAGAAATTCAAATACAATGAAATGATGCGCATTCATCCGTAACCATGAGAAGGCGAAACAAGAATTAGGGAAACACTGATTTAGAATAGTCAAAGATGGCACAACAGAATTTGATTATAAGGTTTTTATAAGTAGAAAGAAGAATTTAAAAAATGTTGAGAAAAACAATCAACACTCTAAAACTTCACAACACATAGAATTACTACCACATCTATGTCTACTCTTTACTATGAAATTTCAAACTACAAATTGGAAGACTGTACATTATACTGTAAGTTCATGATATTACTCATAAACAGTGTTTTGGACTAAGTTTTCACATCAATTACTCCGTACATTGTTGGGCAGCAACGCTTTGCTTCAATAACAAAAAACCTCATATATATATTGATGATCAAACTTAAAATACTTAGATATACATGCGGATTTACTTCACCGGGTACAACCCTTTACCCAAAAAAGATATACATGCGGATATTTCATGAAAGATTCTGCTATTTCATTGAGGTAGATGTGTTTTGACATACACATCTCAACTTTTTTACTTATCAACCAGTCATTTGCGTTATGCTATGCTAGATTTGATTAAAGAAGATCAAAATGTTAGTTATGCCAAGATGTATATAAATGGAATAAAACCACCTAAATCGCCGTCTTTTAAAATTTGGCTATTGGTATTGCTGATATATGTAGTTATGTGATCATACTTGCACACTAATTTGTCATCACAATAGTATTTACAAAACAAGGGATAAAGAAGATATGCTTTGGGTCTACCCAACGTACAAGGGTTGTCCTAGACGACCAATTTTGACTAGAATCCATTACACGACGAGCTAGCTCAAGTTGCAACCTTAAATAGATAACATGGACTTTAAATAACTAATCGCTTAAGACATTCAAAGAAAGAGATGTACCACCAACACTGTTGTGATTGGAGCAGCCGGCAACAGCACGGGCATATACAGGTGGGGAATGATGGTTTGAAGTAGAAGGTATAATGGGCATGCAAATGCATATCGTGTTAGTAGTTCCTCCATCCAATCCTAGTATCAATTTCGGACCACCACCACCACCACCACCAGCTAATTCGTGCTCGAAATCCCATATTTCTTCATGTCTTTCCCTTTTCATCACTTGATCACTTCTCGTAATTACCACTATGTAAATACACAACCACTCAGCTAGATTGTTCACACAATTATATAATAAAGGTAGCAACGTGAATCACATATATACATAACATAAGCTTGACAAAATGTGTCACGTATGCATGCTATTATATATCATTAAAAATCTTTGACTATAATAATATGATTCGGACGGCAAAACATACAAGGACTATCTGCTTAGTAGTTCCCAACAAAATCAATATTTTTTTATGTCGTCATACTACAGACCAAAAACTACGTCCAATATTAGTGTTAAGGTACATATATTATAATGGCATTTTTTTTTCATTAAGTTGGTATTACTATTTGATACCCAATTGGAGCATGATTGGTAATGAGGAACATATAATACAACAGCAAAAGTACGTAAATAATCATAAAGTATCTTATTTTAACCTTATGTAGCTATCGTTACATCCATGTGTGTCTAAAATATTTAAAAATTAGGTATCAACGAGACAAGAGTGTGCAACGAACTTCTTCTCAATGCCATTGGACATCTGGCGCAATGTTACGCAAACATACTTTTTAATATGATAAGGAGCTTCTAAACCAAAATATGATTTGATTGCGAACAAGTTTTGAAGTTGTTGAAGTAAAATCTGATCTCCGGATAGAGCACGTGTGGATCTTCTCGGACCGGATGAAGCCACGTCCTTCAAACACCTATACACGCGTAAGCCTTGTCTTGGGTGTAAAACCAAGACCAAGCTCCGGTGTAAGAATAAAAAAAGATAACACGCCAGTTGAATACCATCAATGAGCACTACAACAAAACTGGGCTATTAGGACCTTTCCATGAGAACTTTTTTTACTCGGGGTCCTAATAATATATTATTAAGGACATATTGGTTTTTTAGTCCTATTATGTTAAAATTAATAATACACTTGATAAATTGGTCCTATTACAACATACTTTTAGGACCCTTATTTGTTAGTTTCTTATTATGATATATCCTAATAGAACACTTCTCTTGTATGTCCTATTACATTCAGTTTTATAGGATTCTTGCTTGTAGAGGTCCTATTACAATGAAACCAAATAGGACACTTGATAAGAAAGTCCTATTACATCAAGTTTTATAGGACTTTTATTTGTTATGGTTGCAGGAAACTTGATACATAGGTCCTATTACATATTAAATTAGCACATATGACGCTTTTGTATGTTCGAGTAAGCAAATATCGAAGAAACTAAATAGTCCTTAATGTAACGCGTGGAGTATATCCACACGTGTTATACTATAATACGAAAAAGCGTTCTCACCAGGTATACATAAATGAAATAGAAAGACTACAAAGTGTTAAGAATTACAAATGAATGTAGATTAGTCCAAAAAGTATGACATTTGTATTATCACGGTTTAGAAGTTTAGGGACCTATCTTTTAATAATTCACAAGTCACAAGTCACCAATGATTGGTTTGTATAAATGCAATCATTAGGTGATGTGGTGTGACATAAATTTTGTGTGTTGAGAAAGTGTCAGTGAACAACAATGTGCGTGTGTCATCAAATTATTCATTTGTCACATTATTATTACGTCATCTTTTTGTATTTCACACCCCGAGTTGTGAAGTCGACTAGAATTTGACTAATAATAAACTTTGCTTCTTGAATATGGAATGTAAATTTACGTAAAGCTAGGTTTACATTTGGCATCAAAGCAAAGGGATTCAAACTCGATTAGTCAAAATATGACAAAAACACTCAGAAATCAATTAGAACTCGTTTAGGAACAAGGTATATAACAAAACACTATTGAAAAGTTGTAAGATTGAAAAAAATACTATTTGGAACTCGATTACAACTTGATTAAAGTACCAATCAAAGCCAAACTCGATTAACAACAATTCTAATCAAGGTCAACTTTCGATTAAAAGTCAAAACGCGAGTAGAATTCGATTAAAATGATATATTTTTTAGTATTTTGCTAGTTTTGTGAGTTTTGGTAAAAGACTAAAACCTTGCACTTCAATAAATTTCTCAACATCCTTGGTGATATTTCAATTTGAGGATCAATTAGTTTCAAACCATAACCAAATCTCAATGTTCACTTAATATATACATTCATCATGTCTAAAGAAGCATTGAAAATCAGCCCAACCAACAAACACTAGTATTGAAAACTATACCCAGTGGAAGATTTTTTTCACTTAACATATTGGCAAGCAACCTCTTGCTTCTCAGATCAATGAATCATCGAGAAATGAACCCTGTCCACCAAACATGGGTACACCTGGTGAAGGACAACCTTACGTGAAATATCCGAGTGAATATTCTGCTGATTGTCACAACTCGTAAAATCCCGTCATGATCTATTTTGAGTAGCGACCAGTTATTTTGAGTTCGTAGTATTTCCCGTGGTTTAGTATGTCCTATTTTGAGACTTAGCATAAAACAAGTAAAAACGTAAATATTAAGTAATTCGGGTGACGAAAAATAAAATTATACGTATTTATAACATCATGGAAAGACATTTCTAAGATTTATGGTAATGGTTTCGGGAGCTCGGGAAAAAATCATAACACATTTTATAGGTTCCATTCATGTTTCGTGAAAAATATAAAGGAAATGGCAAAACAAGTCCCTATGGGCGCGCTAGGGTTTATCCCTAATCCTATGCACCCCTGTATAAACCACCTTAATAGAAATCTAGGGTTTTCATTTCCCCTCTCCCCCTTTCAGCCACCCTCTCACCCTTTATTCTCTGGCAAAGATTCGGCAACCGGAGTTTCATCGCCGGTCACGCGACCACACCGCCACCACCATCGAACTCCTCTCATCTTTCCCGTCACGTTGATATACACCACGCGCCTTCTACTCACCCTTAACACCCCGAGAAACACCACAATAGCCTAGACATCATCACAAAACCACCATTTCTTTTGTCTTTTTTGCTCACCGAAGATTCAAGACAGGAAACCCACCATTTTCCTTGTCGTTTACGCGGTTTTAAATAAATATCAATTAAAAACTAATAAAAATGAAATAAATAATCGTTTGGTATCATTTTTGTTTGTTTTGTTGTCATTCGAGTCGCGAATGGGTTGTGCCGTGAGTTTGAACTCACGGCCAAATGAGTGTTTGGTCCTTGTCGAGTGTTAGTCGGGTGTTTGTGCTTGGATTTGGATTTAGTTTGGTCTAAGATTGGATATTAGATGTGTATTTAGTTGCGATACTGATTGTTTTTGCCGAGTGTGGGGTTGGATTTAGGATTAGTTTTGTTCGAGAGTGATTGTCATTATTGTGTTGTTAGTGTCGAAGAGTTGTTGTTGTTCTTGTGGTTGTGGTCGTGGGTGGTTGGTCAGTCGAGAGATGAGAGCCGAGACCATTAGGTTCTCGGCATATTATTTGTTGTCGCGTTATTGATGGTCATTGTTGTTGTTGTGATGAAATAGTGGACGGAGATAGGATAGTTGGCGAGCCATAGATGGCCGTCATTTGTTGAAGTTGTTGAGGTTATTAGTGTTGTTTATATTGTTGTTGATAATGGATATTAGACGAAGGAGATAGGTTAGACGCGAGCCGTAGACGGCCGCGGATTATTGGAGTTTGGTTTTGCAGATAGTTAGATATTTTAGAACAAATTGTTACCATTGTCATTGTTTTGAGCCAAGTCGAGAGTCACCGAGACTTTGTAGTCTCGTGCGGCCTCGACAAGCTAACAGAGACTATAATTAGACTTTAGACTATACATGTGACTTGTTGACCCGAGTAAACTCGGAAACGGATTCAAAACGTGGAATAACTCGTAAAAATATAATTATACTTGAAACTTTAATGACACACATGTAAATGTATATATATTAACTTTAAATATTACTATAACTAACTAATAAATGGTTACTTAATATTTTAAAGTTAAGAGGAAGTATCAAATGACGATAAAGCGTTATATAATATTTCCTAGTTAAAACAAATACTAAGTAACGATAAAACGTTATTTAATATTTGCTAATTAAAAAGGAAATGTTAAACGATGATAAGAACGTTATTTAATATTTTATGGAAATAGTAAATGAAACGATATAAAATTCAATATGAACGAGTTATTAAACTTTTCGGGGACACGTTTATCGATACACTACCATTTATAGGAATATTGAGGTTTATAGTGAATTAGTATCAAGTTAACTTTAGATTAATAAGTGCATTAAAGGAATTGTTGAACTTATTGTGTTAGAAAATACGATAAGTATCCAATAATTCATCCAATTTACTTATTAAGCTTTTGTTACTCGAGGTTGACTTTGACCATAGGGTTGACTTGGTAGTTAATTAAGTGTAATTGTTTTGGGTGATTTATGTAGTTTGACTTAGTCGGCTCGTCTTAAGTCTTGTCTTGTTTCTTGTCGGTGTCGTCTGTTATTCATCTCTTGGCGTGAGTACTCTTGAGTCTTGTCTCGCTCCTCGTCGATTTCACTTGTTTAGTCTTTGGCGCCAGTTCACTTGAGTCTGTGTCGTGTCCTCACTACACACACAATGATACCAAACACAAAACAATAATATATGGATAACGAAAGACTTGGAGATTTAAGAATGGGTATTACTTGGGAGTAGTTATCTTATGGAGGATTTAGTTCTTCATTGTGGATCTCGAATTAAGATAAGTCGGATATGTAGAAGATTTGCGCCGTTTCCGTACCGATATACCGCCTTCTTGATGCTGTTGTGACCTGCTAGATGCCAGTTGTGTCAGTCGTTTACTATTGCATTGCTGCGGCTCAGGTGAGTTTATATCCCCACTTTTGACTCCTTCATTTTTTTGGGGGAGAATATATGCTTGTCGTTATCTTTGCGTCATTTGTTGTGCTCGGTATTGTGATGTCTATTTTGGCTAATGTCTTTGGTATTATGATGTCTGTTCTGGCTTATCGCTTTGGTTTATCATTCTGGTTTATCGTTATGTTGGTTCTTGGTTGTCTATGGGTATCCTTACCCTTATCTATATTTGTTGTCTGTGGGTATCCTTACCCTTATCTATGTTGGAATTGTAAGAGATTGGGTATCCTTACCCTTAGGCCGCTGGTGCGGGGCTATTAGTCTAGGTCCGCTCCTACGCGAAAGCTATTAGATTGCCCGCTTGTGCAGCATAGAGCTATAGTGTGCACCTGTAGGATTATTCTTTTGTTCGGTTATCGTATGCGTTGTTATAGAGTTATCATTATGTCTTGGATTCTTCGCGTTGCGTATTGTTTTGTGTCTAAACTCTACGGACTCACCAGCGTAAGCTGACCGTTTTAGCATGTATTCTCAGGTTTGTAGCGATAGCTTACTTCTGGAGGCGCTTGGCAAGTGGCACGGTCATAGAAGACTCTGATAAATAATTGGGACCGCTTTAACTAAATTATGGGCCTATTTCCGCGCTATTTTAATATTATGTAAACTAAATGTTTTGTTAATAACTCTTATTCTAAATAAATGAAATAAAAACCATTCTTTGTACCTTATGTTGTGATACCAATTTCGTAGCACCCCAATGCATGTATGCTTCCGCTGGACCCGATTTTGGGCGTTTTACAGATTGGTATCAGAGCCTAGGTTATAGAGAAATAGGCATTTTAAAACCCAAACTATAACCACTTTTATAAAACTTAATCATATGACCGCCACGTGCATGCCTGCCAAGCCGCCGCCTCACTGGTAATTTTGTTTATGATATATTTGTTTATATATGTTTATATGCATGTCTATCTTGTGGATATTTATATCCACCGATCGTGTCTACTCACCATATGCATGTCCACATACTTATGCACACACAGTCTCTGTCGCGAAGTTATGCTATTTCTCTTGTGTAATCTCATTTCTGAATGTCGAGTTTTGTACACTTGTCGTAGTCTCGGGAATAATTTGGGATGTAAAGAACATATTACTAGTATAACTAGGCCGAGCATTTTCAAAATTCATTGAACCTCGGGTGAATATAGACTAATCACCTATATTCAGCCAGGGATAGTGGGACATGGCCTGATCACCTATGTCCGACTCAGAGGTGAATTTTGCGATACTTGGAGTGGTTATACAAAATTATGTTTAGGTTAGAGTCTGATTTTAGGAATGATGGTTTTTACGGCAGTACACGGGTATCGAATATGTAATATACTCTAATATAAGAACATGGATGGTTATGTGATTTAGAATGATTAGAGATGTATTTTCTAGCAAGATGTTAGAGAGAGAATGAGATGAGAGAAGTGGGAGCCTTGTGTGTGAAAACTAGTGAAAGGTTAGATTGCAAATGAAGGTCCAACCCTTTCCCATGGGTAGGAAAGGGTATTTATAGTTACAATGTAAACGCCCCTTGAAACGGGCTATAGAGCGGGCTGACAGTGGGTAAGAGACCCGACCCGACTCCACAAATACTAACTAATACTAAACTACTTACTAACTAATATGATAATTACTACGAGCTACGATATGCTAAACTATACTCGGGGTGACCGAGTCTTCAAATGAATAATCGTATTCCTAACAATCTCCCACTAAGGGAGGTCACCCCGGAAAATAAAAGTTGAGTCATAGCATTTAGATCTTTGACGACATCTTTGTAGCTCGTAGCCTTTTGATTCTTCATTGTTGTGATCTTTGTGCTTTAAGTGGAAGACTCTAGATGACACCTTCAATGTGATGGATGATCTTTGGAAATAACATCAGCTGCATCATCCACAAGAATGTTTGAAAGTCATCTTGGAGTAGTAATGTCTCCATGTGATATGAACTTCTCTGTGTTGGCATGCTCACACTTTTCAAGATCATAATCTTCTTCATCAGAGTTGAGGAAGCACGGTTGAAGCCCATACTATGATCATGATATCTTTGAGTTATGAAGTGAAGTGTGAGCATGTGTTGATGGATCAACATCTTTTCAGCAATCAACCGCAATCGTTAGAAATTCCTGCAAGTAGACAGTTAGCAACAAATCATCCGGTACTTATAGGTTTGGAGTTAGAGATTGTCAACAACATAGTGTGAAGACTCCTTCTAATCCTTACCAAGACCGTTCCCAATCGGCAAACCCTGCTTTCAGGGCTGCTTGATGTTGACCCTGGCAGGAATTTCCATTCAATCACTGGGAGTTACTAAAGTAACATCCCTCATAAATGTTCAGGCAGATTGCTCAGATCTGCGTAGGACTCATAAGTTTACCACTGGTATCCTTAATGTTGAACAACCATGGTAGAAGTAGCACGTGTTCCTGTGAGATCTTTTTATACATCTCGAGGCTCTAGACTCAATAAGTGCATTTGGTTTTCCTATGCGGAGATTAAGGAGAGGTCTCCTGCTTCAATATCAACCATCTCTAAGAGATAAGTTGATAGATTACACTGGTTCCCCGTGAGAATGAAACAAGTCCTTTTAAGAGAACTTGAGTGGTTAGAAGGTTTAGTGTAGTGCGTCACTGGGTCCATGACGTCTTGTCTTCAATATCGGTGTTACCTTAGTAACAACCAGTAGCAGATGAGTTGAACCCGGTTTCTGCCCTAAGGTTGAATAATTGGAGGGCTATTTCTTTTCACCCTTTCTCATTTCATTACTTTTTAATTCTTCAACCCCTTCTTTCTCCATTCTCACATTTCTCCCTTTTTTCATGATCTTACCTACGGACTTACTAATGCTATCTATTTGGTATTGTCCATGGGTAGATCCCTCCGGCTCTGGCGGATCATAGGACGGTTTTTCCTAGCCTTAGCCATCTTATAACTCCATAACTGTCCTAAGTTGCCATTTACCAAATCATTGAAAATTCTCTCAACGTGTTTATGATTGAGAAACATGTTTTGTTAACACATTGAGAGTTTTGTCATTTTCAAATGCTCCCCCTTAACATGTGCTTACAAGTAATGATTTAAAATTTGCACATGTCGGGAAGAGTTGCACTTTTGAATTGATCTACCTTGAGTGAACATGACCGGGCATTCGAGACACGCTTACATCACTAGATAAACTAGCTTGAAGTTATTACCCGGCTCGATCAGATTCACCCAAGGTTTCTCGAAACGGTACATTCTACTTAAACTAGTCCTCTTCAAGACACGCTTACATCACTGGTTAAACCAGCTTGAAGTTATTACCCGTCCAGGACTAGTCCTTTCGATTCAGGACATTTGTGTTTCGTCAATTCATGAGTCAAGACTGAGATGCACTCATATGAGATGCAAGGATCCTTTTACTCAAATCATTTTGCTCCCCCTTAATATGTGCATTGATATGCGAAAGAGTTTGGCACATAGGAAAGAGCAGATCTTTGTTTTCATGTTCAAAAACATCACTTTTGAATCAGTTTTTCATACTTAAATCACATCTTCTCCCCCGATCAAAAATTTCAAATCAATTTGAGATTTGTGATCCCAAGTGATTTAAACAAGTATAAAGTTTTGGAGAAGGATGTGACATGTTTAAGAATGACTGATTTGGAGACAACATTTAAGCTCCCCCTCAAAACTTGAGGGAGTATGTTATGTGTTAGAGATGATGAGTTTATAAATGATTTTGAGTTTAGTAAAAAACTCATGAAAAATTCATATACTAACACATAACAATTGCACTTAATCCACTTGAAGTTATGCACAAAGATCATTGTTTTGATGATATATAATTTTTGAAATCATTCTCCCCCTCAATCGATGACACATTTTAAAATTAAACATTTTGCATAAAGTATTAATTTTTATAGCATCGATGGAGTGGTAAATTTTAAACAACTCTTCAGGTTTGTTTGATCTTCAAAAACCTTGGTACCACCAAGTTTGGAGCAAATACTTTCCCGAAGAATCTTTGAAGGAAAAATATTTGATATGCAAAGAAGACTTCTCTTCTTTTACCAGAAATGATGCACTTAAGCGTACATCAGATCGGAAAGGCACGAATATAAAGTAATTCATGCCTTTGTAAGGAACAGTCGTCTTTTTGGCGACGAACTTTCCCCAACACTAAGACCGGGTTGCTATCTGAAGTAATAGCAAACCATAATTTTTAAGAAAGAATAATTTTAGGAACGACATGTTTTAGACAAGAAAACTTTATTAGAAACCGAAAAACTCTTGCTCAAGCATATGTATGATTCCGTGTCATTATTGAATGACATTTCTAGAAACGTACATAATATTGATTACACAAGAGACATGTCGTGAGAAGAATATTTTTGTATTTTTCGTGAATTTTCAGATTTTTATGGATTTTATAAGTTTTATATTTTTTTTATTTTTCTTTTTGATTTAATACTATGTACAAAGGATATATGAAACAACCCCTTTACTCCTCCTGATCTTCCTGAAGACTTATGAGATCCTCAGGAGTGAGACTCTTCATACCAAGGTGAGGGAGGATAAATTGAAATCGATCCCTAGAAAGTGCTTTGGTAAAGATATCAGCAAGCTGGAACTCAGTCCTCACAAAGTAAAGTTCCACAATTCCTTTCTCAACTTGCTCCCTGATGAAGTGATGTCGAATGTCGATGTGCTTAGTTCTTGAATGCTGGACATTGTTGCAGCAAAGCGCAATAGCACTTTTGTTGTCACAATACATAGGAATCATGTTGCACACGAAGCCATAGTCCGAAAGTTGAGACCTCATCCATAGAATCTGAGCACAGCACGAGGACATGGCAATGTATTCAGCCTCTGTGGAGGATATTGAAGTACTCATTTGTTTCTTTGAAGATCAACTAACTAGCTTGTTTCCCAAGAACTGAGCACCCCCATATGTACTTCGACGAGTATCCTGACATCCCGCATGGTCAGCATCCGAATAGGCAGTGAGGGCCATTGAGGTATCCTTAGGGTACCATAGGCCCAAGTGGATTGTTCCTTTAAGATACCGAAAGACCCTCTTGACAGCTTCCAGGTGTTTCTTGGTAGGTTTGGATTGATACCGAGCACACATGCAGACTGCAAAAAGGAGATCCGGTCGGCTAGCAGTAAGATACATTAAGGAACCAATCATGCTTCGATACTTGGTTTGTTCAACAGGGATTCCGATATCATCTTCATCAAGTTTTGATCTTTCCATCATAGGAGTATCAACCGCATCGCATGAATCAAATCCAAATTTCTTCAAGATTTCATTAGCATACTTAGATTGATTGATGAAGATCCCATTGGGATTCTGAGATATTTGCAAGCCTAGAAAGAAGGACATTTGACCCATCATGGACATCTGGAATTCAGAACTCATCTCCTAGGAGAATCGATCACACTCTTTGGGATCAGAGGAGGCAAATATTATATCATCAACGTATATTTGCATATGAAGAAAGGTTTTGCCCGTCTTTCTGGTAAAGAGTGTAGGATCAACAGCACCTTTGGAGAACTTGTTGGCAAGAAGGAATTTTGACAAAGTGTCATACCACGCCCTGGGAGCTTGTTTAAGACCATAAAGGGCCTTCTTCAACCGATACACATGGTTAGGGCGTTCAGGATCCACAAATCCTTCAGGTTGACTTACATACACCACTTCTTTAAGATCGCCATTTAAAAACGCGGTCTTGACATCCATCTGATATACCACCATATTTTGACTAGCGGCATTTGCTAGAAATATTCTTATGGCTTCAATTCTAGCAACTGGTGCGAAGGATTCTTCGAAGTCAATACCTTCTTCTTGACGATATCCTTTTGCCACAAGTCTTGCCTTGTTCTTTAATACATCTCCATACTCATCAAGCTTCACTTTAAATATCCATTTGAGAGCAATTATCATAGCACACTCAGGAGGTGGCACTAATTCCCACACATCAAGTCGATCAAACTCATGGATTTCATCCACCATAGCAGTGATCCATGAATGTTTAGACATTGCATCCTTGAAATCTTTAGGCTCAACTTTAGAAAGGACAGAATTGAAGAAACACCACAAAGCGTCGGTAGCAAGTTGCTTACGGGTTGACACCGGACGTAAGGGGTTTCCAATAATGTTGTCAATTGGGTGGTCGTTTGTCCATTTCCTAAGGTGTTCATGAGGTTGAGAATAGGGAACTGAGGTAGCCGTGTGATGAGTGCTCAAACACTCATCATTTTTGGTCAAATCTGAACTGCAAAACATACAAAAACACTCAGTAATGCATCAAAATACTGAAAATATTTCAAAATCATGTTTTATATGTTTTAGATGCAAAATGAGCAAAAACAGATGAAAAACGTACAAAGTTTGCAAAATTGGCAGTTTCAGTCCCTCAAGTTTCAGAAAATGACAAAACTAGTCCCTGAAGGTTTTAAAAGAAAGAAAAGTCAACCCAAGGCATTTAAAAGTCAAAAGTTATCAAATTTGATCCTTGGGTAAAAAGTTTGAGAAAATTACACCTTTAGTCCCTGCAGTTTGAAAAAGTACAAAAATGGTCCTTGGAGTTTCAGAAAATGGCAGATTTGGTCCCTGGTGGAATATTTTGGATGAAAAAGTAAACATTGGTCATTGGAGTTCATAACTTGCCAAATTTAATCCCTGGGTGAAAGTTTTGGAGAAAGTACAAGATTAACCCCTCAAGTTTCAAAAATGGCAAAACAAGTCCTCGGAAATTTAAAATTGGAATTTATCAAATAATTTCCTTGTACTAATGTTATATGGCAGGTTTGGCCCCTTGAAGTTACTTTGGAACATTAGCAACATTGGTCCCTCAAATTTTCAGAATTGCAAATATAGTCCTTGTAATTTCTAGTAAGCCAAACGGACCCTTGTTATTTCTTAATACCCAAAACCAAATAAAACCCAAATAACAAAACACCCCAGCCCACCTTATTACTCCACAAGCCCAAACACACCCTCACCAAGCCCACCAACATTTCCCAGCCCACTCCAAAATAACACTCACCCCGTTTTTAATACCATCCCAGTCAAACCCTACGGTCAAACAACACCACCCCCATTCAATCTTTCCCTCCCCGTGACCTGATAAACACAAAACACCATCATCACTTCCCTGCTCATCCCTGCACCCCTCCCTGTTACCCCCTAGCTAATCAAACAACAACTAAACTCCAAAGATATCTCCCTGGCTCAAATTAACTGAAGAAAAATCCAAATACCACTTTGGCGCCAAAACCGTTTTAAAGGTCAAGATTAAAGCCATTGATCCTAGGGTCACAAGAAAAGGTGGGAAAAGCTCAGAGGGCCCACAAAACCCTAATCATCCTCTATATCAAGAGAGAAGTAGGAAGAAGTAAAAAAAAGTTAACTTAGGTAGTTTTTCTTAGTTAGTTAAGTATGTCGTTATGATGTAATTTCCTTTTAACTTTCCTTAATTATGTTCAGTTTTTTCTTGTAATGCTTTCTCCTTTAATTTAATCTAAGTTTCATTCAGTTCTCAAGTAATTCGATTTGTACTCAAATTTCTTAAATATTGCAAAGTGTTGTTATTTACTTCAAACTATGCTCAAAATATTCTCCAAAGCTTACATAAGTTGTTAGAAGCTTTTTGGAGCTTTAAAAAAATCAAAAAAACCTCAGAAAAAGAAAAAAAAAATAGGAAAATACAAGAAAATATCAAATAAATAAAAATTGGTGATCTCCAATATTGAAGTAGAAAAAAGAGTGGATGTGGCATGGTATAGTGTTTCAAGGGAAACCATAGGATTGTTGTTTGAGTTCTGGTTCCCTATCTCAGCTTGGACACTTGTAAGCAAATTTCCATATCTGCATAATTACTGTTCATCACCTTATTCAGTTGCTTATTTGCCTTATTTTAGCTTGGTTTATGTATGTTTGTTGTTACCATATGCTTAGTTTTTAGTTTAAGAGTAAATTGTTTAAAGTTTTCATCAAACACAGTCAAGTAACTCATAAATGCTCAATTGTGTTCCTGTGGTTAGTTGTTGGATTTTCTTGTTAAAATAGTCTTAAAAATAGTTAAGATAGTTGGTTTGATCATTGAAGTGGTGAATTGTGGCCTGTATCTGACAAATCTAGTGTATCATGGCAGTTAAAGGAGTGTTTGGATTTTCTTAATTACCTGTGGAAAAGGGTAATTGTGATGTTGTTTTTGCTTGATGTATGTCATTATATGTCTTATTAACTCAGTAAAGCAATAAAATCAAGTAGTCCTTTGTAAAAAAGTCAAAATGCCATTTGATCTATCCTCATGTGATCACTGTTAAAATTTCAAGTTGCATAATCATCTAGGAACTTGCATACTTAGTTAGTATAGCTTAATCTAATCTATTTCAAGCTTATAACTACTTTTTCAGTCATTAGATGCAAATCAAAGTTCAAAATAGTCAATTCTCATGTTCTAGTCAAAAGTCAAAATTTGCTTTGGTTTTCAGTTTTCCAAAAAATGGTGGAATTTTCATGACCTCTGTGATAGTTTTTAGACTTTAAGCCTTTGGGATTATTAAGTGTGAGAGCTCAGCTTTGTTATCCTATTTTTCACTTATTTTTTAGATTTTTCTAAGTGCTTATTTGAGCCCCATTTTTGAGGCCTGATTTCATAAAGGTACCCTGCACCACCACCTCAGCTCCAACACCCCAACTTGCTGAGGTCCCACAGGCTCCCATAGTGGGCCCCACAACTTGATACCTGGCTTATTGGAAAGTCCATAAGCCACCCTTTAATTCTCTTAGCTTATTTTCCCAATCCTAGCTTATTAGCCAAGGCTGCTTGCCTTTGCCTTTTGGTCCCATCACTGCACTTACACTTAGAAGTCAGTGTTGAGTGCCATTTTCATAAGCTCATTGTGGCTTGTCCACTGGCGATTAAGCTGAGTACTTTGGTTCTTTGAGAAGCCCACATATCCAGGTTTATAGTTCCAAGCTTTCTTTGGCTTTCCAAGCTTATTTGATAAGCTTGCACCAGCCTGCAAGTCACCTCGTAGGCCTGGTTGGTCTGTGGTGTCTTGGGTTTGCTTATTCAAGCTCAAAGCTTATTTCTATGGGCTTTTTCTCATTGTTTCTGCCTATTCCTAGTTCAAATCACTTACTTTAGCTTATTTCAACTTTGATTTTCAGTTTGTAGCTTAATTTGATAGTTTGTAAAGTTTTAAAATCTTTTAGTTTATTTTCTCTAGCTGTTAAGCAAATAAGCTCATACTGAGCTTATTTGGCTTTTATAAAAAAGTTTCTTTTGTAAAAGTTGCATTATATTAGTGTTATAATGTTTTTGTCAAAGAAAAAGCAAAAAGAAAAATGAAAAAGGAATATGCCATAAGCCAAGGTCGAACCTGTGACCTCTTGGGTTGACTGGTCAACCTCAGTCCAAAGCTATGCACCATCTGGGCTATTGGTTTGTTAGTGTAATAGTTTCCCTTAGTTATTTATATACAAGTCCAAGTTCATTTTAGCTTAATTAATCATTTAGCTTAATTTTCCAGCTTATTTATAAGCATTTCCAACTTTTTATATTTTTCTTAGCTTATTAATAGTATAAAGTATTTTTAGAAAAAGTTTTATAATTATTACTCTTTATTTAGTATTTTTAATAAATCAAAATAGTTTAATTAGTTAATAAATAGTATTTAGTTAATAATAAATAATTAAAAAGTCAAAAAAATATTTTTCTTTTTTCTAAAATTTTCTTTTATCATTAGAATCGTAAAAATATAATTTTCATATTCGTTGGGTTAGCGTAGCTCAGATTTCACGTTTTATTTTGCGAACTCGCGTTTTAGTTTAAATAACTTTTACGTTTTTTTAAATTTAGGTTACGTTCGTAAAAGTAGTTTGTAAAATTAAGAAAAACCAAAAACATAAATAAAGTGATAGCTTCTATTTAAGCCGTTTGGCTTATTTTTCTGCTTATCTTTAAGCAAACTTTAAATTTAAATTCTTTGATTACGTTTTAGGTTAATTTAGTTTCGCGTTATTGTTAATATAGTTTGTTTAAATCGTTTTCATTCGTATTTCCTTAGTGTAATCATTCAAAACCCTTACATACCCTTTCCTGTCCAAATTCACCCGATCACAAACCCGTTTTGATTACCATCACACCTCGCTGGGACATAACGACCCGGGGAAACCCTATACTTCCACGGAGATTTGGTCTGAGACGCTTGACTTGGTTGACCACTCACCTGGTCAATTTAGGTTGACCGTTCGGAACCGATCACCGTGTTTGATTCATCTGAGGATGTAGCATCATTTGACGGTTCAGGTGCAAAGATGTTAACAAACGGCTCATTATCGGGTGGAGCGAAGGGATTCTCACCAAAAGAGTTATTTACAGCTGCAACTCGTTGTACAGATGAGGATTGACCATTAGATGTGGTGATTGAATGATTGATGGTGGGAGCTTCAGGATCCCATGATAACGAGGTGGATGGACCAGAATTATCAATTGGGACATTAGCTACCCCAGCTGGATGCGGAATGACAGTGACTTCTGGAGCGTCCACATTTTGAGGTTCAAAGTATTCATCAAACATGGGGTCAAATAGCTTTTTACAATCATCACTTGTAGGAGGTACGAAGGGAGTAGCAGGGGTGGAATTCTGTACAAGCCTGGAGCTTATAGGTCCAGGATATAAGAGGTTAGGTACGGGTCCAGAATGTCCAGAACTTGATTGTCTAGGAACCAGTTGCTCTGTCAGCTCATCGAACGTGACGTGGATTGTTTCCATTATGTCTCTGGTACGTTTGTTGTAGATTCGGTATCCCTTTCGTTCTAGAGCATAGCCAACAAAGAAGCCAATGTCAGCCTTGGCCTTGAGTTTCCCCAGGTCTTCACTGTCATTTGTTGGATAGCACAAAGCACCAAATACACGAAGAAATGAAAGATCCGGTTTTCTGCCATGGACCAGTTCATATGGAGTCTTGCTGTGGAGAGGGTGTATCAAGGATCTATTCTGTGTATAACATGCTGTCGCAATTGCCTCAGCCCAAAGAAACATAGGGGCTTTGGAGAAGATGAGCATAGTTCTTGCAGCTTCAACTAATGTGCGGTTGCGTCTTTCAACAACTCCATTTTGTTGAGGAGTTCGTGGAATGCTCTTTTGATGACTAATTCCGACACCTTCATAAAATTGAGTAAGTTGTTTGTTCACAAACTCCGTTCCATTATCAGTTCGAATGAATCTAACTGTTTTGTTGAGACGAACTTGCAACATTTTAATGAGTTTGATGATGGTTTCCGGAGTCTCGTCTTTTGATCGTAGAAACTTTACCCACGTGAATCGAGAGAAATCATCAACAATAACCAGCACATATTTCTTTCCATTGATACTTTGAATCCTCATTGGTCCACAGAGATCCATGTGGAGGGTGTGTAGGACTTCCATGATGGAGTTGACTGTCTTGGGTTTATGTGTGTGCTTTTTGCTTTTGCCCAATTGACATGCGAAACACAAGTGGTCTTTTTCATACTTCAGTCGGGGCAAGCCTCGAACAAGATCTTTACGTGTGAGTTCATTGATGGTACCGAAGTTCAAGTGGTTTAAACGACGATGCCACAACCATGATTTGTTCTTGGAAGCTTTAGAAAGCAAGCAAATTGGTGAGGACCGTAACATGTCTTCGATAGAGATGGTATAAAGATTAGTGCCCCGACTCCCCTTGAGTAGATCAACCCCATCTAATTCTCTAACAAAACAGGTGTGTTTTCTGAAAGCAACTTCAAGATCAGAGTCACGGAATTGACCAAAAGAAAATAGATTGTGCCCAAGTCTTTCCACGTAGTAAACTCTGGATATCACACTGTCTTCAAATACGTAATCCCCATAACCCATTATAGATCCAAAATGTTCATTTCCAAATCTAACCGTACCAATAAACTTTTCCATGAAATTCTTGAGCCGCGAGCGATCTCCAGTCATATGTTTTGAGCAGCCTGAGTCCAAATACCAAAGGACGATTTGTACGACCTGCATTTGAAACCAGACAATCGTGGATAACTGAAAAAGCTGGAGCCCCACAAACAGTTGGGGTCCGTTTGGTTAGCACACACAAATATTGGATTATCATATGTTACAGATATCTCACTGGAACTTTCACATTTTGATGCACTAGAATTTTGAGTGGTACTAAGTTCTTCTATTGGGAACCGTCTACCACTCTACCAGTAGGTCTCCACTTCTTAATAGGCACAACTTTGGAATTAGTGATCCTAGTCATTGGGCACTTTTTCCTTAGAGTGAATTTCCTTCCAGTAGGTCTCCATTGATAACCAACATTAGTGAACACTTTTCCTGTTTTACTCCATACTTGTTTTACCGGTTTAACACACGAGACATTCACAACTGGAGATTTCATAGTGGATTTAAGAAAGGACACAACGCAAGCATCATGATTACCATAAAATAAGCATTTGTTACAAGTCTTACAAATAGCACCAGAATTCGAATTAATTACATCATTGTTAACACAAATGTTTGAATCAACTCGATTCCTTTCATTAAGCATAACTTTATTGTTCCTAGATGATTCTTCTACTTCCTTCATAAGTGTACTCTTAGCCGGCAAGGTCATATCATTCTTTGTATTGCACCTAGGCTGTGACTTGCTAGCATTAGATACACCTTTTACTCCTGTAGAAGCAATGATGGGAACATTAGTATGATTAGTTGCTACTTGTTTACCGGTGATCATGATGGTGGATTGTGACATGGTTTGGGAATGATCTAATGTAACATGTTTGTTGCCACTTTTAGAGTGTGATGCAAATGACCTTTCCGACTTGTTATCATTCTTGGGGCATGATCCTATGGCATATTCTAATAGTTCCTGGGCTCTATTAGTGAGGAAGCAAGCACCAATAACAACATCATCATTAGGTTTAGATATTCTCTCATCTTCAATGGTTTCTCTAAGCATGGCCAGACAGTCCTTAAGATTCTTAAGGTAGTTGTTGTGAACTAACTTATTGTTCATAAGGGGAAGAGAGACATTGACAGCATCACACGCATATTTCTTACAAGCATGTACATTGGAAATTGCATGATCACATGAAACGACGGGCATTTTACCCTTCACCATAGTCTTTAGATTCTCAATTTCATTTAACAAAGAAGTGACTCTTTCATTGTTTTGGTCACGTGTTATTTTAATAGACTCAAACAATTCTTTGTAACGTTGTTTAGCGTTTGACATTTCAGCACAAAGCCACTCATTTTCATGTTGTAATTCATTGATCATGGGCTGTTTCTGAAAGTTTTGAGAATCAATCGACTTCTGGTAATTGGTATTGGTCACATCGCTCTTGTTTAATTTTAATTGTGCAATTTGGGCCCTCAACTTCCGAATCGTGTTTGAGTGAGCTTGAATTACATCATCCTTTTTGGCTAATTCAAAACATGTATCAAATTCAGGAGCATCCGAAGATGTCTTGGCATTTGATACTTTTACGTTTTCTTTCAGATGTTGGTATTTTAGTTGCAAGTTAAAATGATCAACTTCAAGTTTTGAAAAACTCCTGACCATGTTGTCATGGTCGTCGTTTTGAATTTTGTAGTTTAGTTGGTAATTCTCCCCCTCAAGCTCAATCACACGATTCTGAAATACATTTAAAGTAATGGACATTTCATGAAATTGCTTAGCAGATAGGGCAGAGCCAGTGACAGTGTCAAAGACATCTTGTGCAATGCAATTAGCAATCAAGTCCTCATTCATGATGAGGATGTTTTTTCTGTCAATTTCACTGTATTTGAGATTGATTGCCAATTGGTTACCCTCATTTTCAACTTCTTTAAAAACCTTTTTCATTTGATTTACATCATTATTGATGGTAGTTTTAAGGCCTTCAAAGTGTTCTTTAAGAAGATCGAAAAATGGCATAACTTCAGTAAGGTAACACTGCTTAGGTTGCTCAAAACCCCTTTCCCCTTCTGTAATCCCTGTTGGTGTAATTCTAGTTTTGCATGTTTTTTCAAAATCCTTAAACAATTGGCCTAGAACATATAACGCAATTAGGTTATTACACTGTGTGGGTAGGGTATATGGCACAAGATGTTGTGGTGTGTGCAAGGGATAGATGGTTGGGTCTGCAATCCTAAAGATGGTACGTGTATTACCAATGATTCTTTCAGCTTTCATTTTTTCCATGTCAATATTCCAGAACACTTTTTCAGGAAGGATTTTCTTTTGAGGGACAAAAATAGCTGAATGATTGTCATTTGTATAATCATGGTGAAATACAATATTTTTAGCAACACATAGTGGATCCTTAAGACGCTCAGCAAGTTTTTCCCTAGTTCTATCCTCAGCCTCATCAATCTCATCATATGATTTCACATCAGGAGGGGCATGGTTAGGGTCAAGCATAGTGTGTGCATCATATAGCGCAGGTTGAGCACCTATACTAATTCTAAGAAATTTAGCTTTAGTCTTAGAGGTATCACGTTCACTAAATTCATCTCTTAGTTTCCTATGTTTTTCCATCAATTGAGTAGATTGAATGGTTTGACCTTGCATGTACAACTTATCTTCCAATTTGTTTTTCAATGTTTTGAGTTTTGAAAAATCATTTAGAAGTTTGGTTTCTTTTTCTTGGTAGTCGAGTTTGATTGAAGTCAACCCCTTTTGAATTTCCTGTCTTTGTTTGACAGTCTGATCCAATTGTTTTTTTTTAAAGAAACTAACTCCTTTTTCAATGTTTCTTGTTTGGCATTGTTTTCAGTTATGTAAGTACGCAATTGCCATTCCATTTTCTGCTCACGTTCATTAAGTTCAAATTTAGCACGCTGCTCATATAAGGCCGCCTGATCCTTAAGGATGTTAACTCTAGTGATCAAGGAGTCATCAGGGTTGTATATAGTGTGCTCATGTAACTCAAGTTCTCTAGCGTCAACCAACGGCATGTCACTTGGTACAACTTTCATAACATTGTCATTCACATACCGTTCATATGGGATATTATTGGTATTTCCCATATTAGTGATATCTGTGTTGTCAATGTTCGTGGGTTGTACCGAGTCACATGCCCTCTGTGGATTGATAGAGCAATTCAGATTAGAATTTAGTGGCTTTGGTACCTCAGAGATAGCAGAAGTGATGGAGGAGCCAGACAGCTGTGGAGATGATGCAGCGGCAGACAGATTAGCCATGAAGATAGTTTGAGCTATGGGTTCTTCATCAACATCCGAATCAAAAGTATCTCAGTCTTCAACTTGGAAGATGTTCGGATCATTGAGTGCCATGTCCAGAATAGGTTGATCATCCACATCAGCATCAAACGTATTCTTGTCATCACCAGCTAGAAAGAGCAAAGCTTCTTCATCCAGAGCAGTACCATTCTCTTGCGCCTGCATTAGCAACATCTTGTCCTTGAAGTACTCTGAGTTTTGAGGACACTTTGGAAGAGTGCAATTCCTAGCAATATGGCCCAGCCCTCCACAGTTATAGCACTTAGGCTGCCTAGCTTGCACTTGAAGCGTATTCCCGACTCTATACTGCCCATTATCTCTACCAGCATTTCTTGGATTGACATTTTGTCTTCCTTGCACATTCTGCACCACCACTCTTCCATCTTCAATGACTGCCTGATTACGTGGGTTAGACGAAGTCCTGAGTTGGTTGTTAGTTGGTGGAAGTACAGCTCTGAACTGTTGGACTAATAAGGAGACTTGGTTGGAGAGGTTATCAATCATCATGTCGGTATGAGAGTATCGAGAATCAGGATGGGTGTTTAAGGCAGTTGGTGAGGGAGTTGATGATTGTCCATTAGTTGAGGTAGACCTGGATGAAGGTAGTTGAGATTGATCATTAGAGGACTGAGTAAGTTGTTGAACATTGGACACAAAGGCAAGGGACTCATTAGTTGTTGTAGGACTGAGCTTTTCTCGCATTACCCGATCATAAACTGCATGTTTCTCATGTTGTTGGAGATATTCATAAAGTTGTTCATGATTAGTATGCCTGAGACCTTTGTTGAGCTTGACAGCTGTAACAAACCTATCCCATTCAGGTGCCATGTTATTCACGAATTTTGAATTGAGCTGAATGTTAGGCATAGTCATCTTGATGGCTCTCATGTCATTGACAAGCTTGTGAAATCTGACGTAGTTGTCAGTGATGCTTTCACCAGGATTCATTTTGAAGTGCTCGAATTCATCATATAACTGAGACTCCCTATCTTCTTTAGTTAACTCAGATCCTGCAAGAAGCATCTTCACATTATCCCAAACTGCTTTCGCATCGATGTTAAAGTTGATGAGTTTGTAGACATCTTTAGGAAGTCCTTGAATGACAATATTCGAAGCTCTGATGTCAGCATCATAGCGTTTCTTTTCTTCATCAGAAAGATCATCGTAGATGCGAGGTCTTTCTGGACCAACTGCCGCAGGATTGTCATCAGTAGCTGCGATAGTGTCTCTGGTTGTCCCCATGATGAAAGGTCCATTATCAATGGATTTCAGGATGTTCACACCATTTTCCTTACCCAGGCAGTATAGACGAATCCTTTGTGCCCATGATTCGTAGTCGGTCCTGTCCAGCATAGGATGATGAGTATCCGATCCTGCTGCCTGAATGTCTTCCGATGCAGTGCTTGCCATGCTGTGAAGACTGAGTAGTAATATGTATCAAGTTGTTAAACACGTGATATTCGTGTTTTGTTGCAACAAGTCGAATTACAATCACTTCTCAGAAAACAAGTCAAATCGTAAGATTAAACTTACAACGTCAAGTTATTATTGAAATAACAAGTCAAGTTGTAGGAATAGTCTCACAACGTCAAGTTACTGAAGGAGTAGATGAAACAACTTAAGCCGCTACAGCTCACAAACATGACAAATGTTAACACGCTAAGATAATCACAACTCGCTAAGGCTTAAACTCGCTACAAGTACCAAGTCGCTGATTATCAACTCGCTATTACCAAAAACTGACAACTCGCTACTGTCAACACGCTATCAGATAACACGCTAAGTATACAACTCGCCAATGGACAAGTCGCTAATCTGACAAACCGCTGACTGCTCAACTTGCTAAACTCAAATCGCTGAAGCCTTAACTCGCTATATATCAACTCGCTATCAGGCAAAACTCTAACAGATCAACTTGCAACTAATCAACTCGCTGGATATCAACTCGCTACAAATCAACTCACTAGATGTCAACTCGCTAATACCCAACTCGCTAATGAACAACTCGCCAGATCCACAAAACTCCAAAATCTGACAACTCGCTAATAATGAGACAAAAGTGTCCCTTTCGTAGCGATTTGTCCGTATGTCCCAAAATAGTAAAGAGCCAAAACGCTAATGTCAACTCGCTACACAACACAGCCAACTCTCTACCAGAAGGTACCAACTCGCTACCAAGAAACAACACTCGAAATGCCACCAATGTCCACCCAAGTGATGAAATGACTAAACCAAGGTTACAACAAGGTGTCTACACAACAAATAAACAAGAAAGTACAAGAAGAATGTCGAGATAAACACCTAACTAGATGAAACTCGTGTGAAAACCACTAGAATAAGTCGAACCACCCAAGAACCACAAACCATACTATAAATTCGAGCATACCATGAATCCTAGGATAGAACCATGGCTCTTGATACCAATTGTAATAGACTCTAATATAAGAACATGGATGGTTATGTGATTTAGAATGATTAGAGATGTATTTTCTAGTAAGATGTTAGAGAGAGAATGAGATGAGAGAAGTAGGAGCCTTGTGTGTGAAAACTAGTGAAAGGTTAGATTGCAAATGAAGGTCCAACCCTTTCCCATGGGTGGGAAAGGGTATTTATAGTTACAATGTAAACGCCCCTTGAAACGGGCTGTAGAGCGGGCTGACAGTGGGTAAGAGACCCGACCCGACTCCACAAATACTAACTAATACTAAACTACTTACTAACTAATATGATAATTACTACGAGCTACGATATGCTAAACTATACTCGGGGTGACCGAGTCTTCAAATGAATAATCGTATTCCTAACAGAATATCACCAAAGCCCGCACTTACGCACGACACACTGGCATCACAACACCACATGAATCGTAATGCTTCTGGCGCCGCTAAACGTCCTCGTTTATGTGGAATTCCTGCTCGTCACCGTCGATCGCAGTTCACCTTGGATTGTGCTAGACCCGATTGGCACCGTTTAGATCCGAGTTGCTTATCGTCATAAGCCACGTCGAACTCATTGCAATATTTGGATTTAGTTTCGGTTATTATTGGAATTGGTTTAGGCTCTGATTGGAATTGGTTTAAGCTCTGATTGGAATTGATATAAGCTCTGATTAGAATTGGTGTAAGCTATGACTAGAATTGGTTTTAGCTATGATTAAGATTGATTCAGGCTATGATTTGATATGGTTTAGATTATTATCAGATTTGGTATTATTGAATTTGGGGTTATATTATCATTGGATTTGATCCAGGCTATCATTGGATTCTATCTAGGCTATCATTGGATTGGTTTAGATTATCATCGGAATGGATTTAGGCTATTTTGGAATTGGAGTTAGCTATTTTCTTATGATTTTGGACCTCATCCCGGATTTGGATTCGTCATTCAGCTCTGCTTCATTTATAGCCGTGTCATAGCCACCTCTACCCTGAGTCCTTTACTCAATCGATGATGTTCATTTATCCGATCGATGTTGTTCAATCAATGATGTTTTAGCGACGATGTTCGATTGAGGTTGTACTTTCTGCCTCCAACCTAAGTATCGTACGCCTCATCCGACTAATTGATAGTAGCAATCAACGTCCTTTTACATAGTCGTCTCTGAACTTTCTAAACTTCCATATAGTAGAGATTTCGTGCTCGACGGAAATCTCAAGATCATAAGGAGTAACCTGAACCGCGTTCCATTGGACAACTACCTAATTTTCCTCTCGACCTTGAAAAACAGCCGTTATCCTTGCTATCCTTTTCTGTCAGTAAGCTATGTCGTTAACAAGACCTTGGAAGTAGATCTCGTGCCTCTATCTGAGTAGTTGTTGATGATCCTACCTAACCTGTTCACCTCCCGCTAATCAGCGAAATGGAAAGTATGGACGAACTTGCTCATCTATACGCGAAGAAGATCGTTGCACGTCTCGGAGTGCTAATTTCAATTTTTTCAATTGTGACAGACATTTCACACCCTATTTCAATCGTGACAGTCATTTCACACCTGATTTCAATCGTGACAGACATTTCACACCCTATTTCAATCGTGAAAGTCATTTCACACCTGATTTCAATCGTGACAGTCATTTCACACCCGATTTCAGTTGTAACAGTCATTTCACACCCGATTTCAATCGTGACAGTCATTTCACACCCACTTTCAATCGTGACAGTCATTTCACACCCGATTTTAATTGTGACAGTCATCGTACACCCACATTTTCATCAAATCACTTCTAAGAGCCATGAGAACAGGCTTGGATATGATACTTTGTATCATCTCCAGTCTGATGGCTGAAGTGAAGAAATTGTTTCAAGCATTAGTAGACATGTTGCGTGCCTATCAAGTTTGGCAATGGTTGGGATAGACACCTCCTGTTGGCCAAATTCTCTTATTAACAATACCTACCACTTCAGTACCTCGACGGCACTGTAAGAGACCCTCTATGGTCGTAAGTGCAGATCGCCAATTCGTTGGGTAGAAATGGAGATACCCAACTCACTGACCCTGAACCTGTTCATGAAACTACCAAGGAGATCGTTCGAAGGTGGAATGGAGATGTAAGCTGCTCGCGAATCGTTAGAAACACTGATAATGTAAACCTCTCGAATCTTCTGATAATGCCTAGATTAAGCTTAAAGATTCACCATGAAAATGCGTGAAGCATTTAGTTTTAGAACCTTGTAAAAATTCCTTGTAATTATATCGTTAATAAATAATAATCCTTTGTTACCGTTACTGATTCCCATTATTTCAGAAAAATTTGAAAAATTTCTTATTATATTAATTAGTCGTTATCACGATATAATGTAATTCATGAAATGACGGAACCAGTTCTCGACACGTTTAACGATACACAAATATTTCACTAATCCTAAATTAAATTTCCTAATTCTAAATTAATACCAAACGGACCCTTAATCATTTCAGCCCAAATCCATGTGGTACTATTCATCAGCCTAAGATTCAAGCTCAATTTTTAGTTTTAATATTTCATGTATATCGACTAGTAACATGCTACAAAACGCCTCTTGTATTCTCGACTTTTACACGCGACACCTATATATTTTTACACCATCTCGTTTATCACCTAGCCAACTATTAGTGTGTCGAATCTCATGTTCATATGTCAACTTTTGATACATTTTTAGAAGGCAAAGTGTTTGACCAAACTCAACCCAAATCGACACCTAAATAATTCAAAACTCAACCATTTTGATTCCCGTTCATTTCTAGGAGTTCCTAATAACATTCCTAGCATGATTTCATGTTTAGATGTCGTTTATGATCAGCTATAACCAAGTAATACATGATTTCTCAAATCGTGTACATATATATATGCTAATCGACATACAAGTGACACACCAGAACAAATCCCTTATTTCTAGCTCTCACAAATACTTCCTTAAAGTCATAATATGTAAGAGAAGCTATCTAAAGTCATTCATTCACTGACAATACATAGTGTTCATGTTTCCTTGAAATATTTGTACTTGTACGTGTCCTAAAAATCTTTCTATATCTACTCTATTATCACCACCTTCTTTCTTTCCATAATTTCATCATAATAACTCTCTATTATACTTAAAAATCATCTCTGAAAGGCCAGAAGTAAATCATTCACAAGTTTAGAAGCTATCAAGGAGAATCGGGTTTAATATATACGTTTATTACTTGGGTAAAAATCGTATGTGCCTAGTTCTTGTGTTTCCTTCTTTCATTCTCAGCTCTCTACCACCCTAGAGGTGTAGTAAGTTGTCTTAATCCGTATTGAATTCAAATTATACGTTATATATGTTCCATGCATCATAGTTACGTTATGTCGAGTATATATAGCTTCATATATAATTTTTACGTACATACAAACATGTAGAACCACGAACGTGACTAGCCTCTATCTTGGAAGGCCTAGGTGTCACGTAGCACACATATTTCACGTTAGTTCCACTTTACATGCATCATACGAACTTATTTTGTAACCATGCTTAATCGTACAAAAACTCAAACACTTAGAAAAATATTCTAAGTCTTTAACATATATAAAATCATCCCTCAGCGCCTAGAAAACGACTATATATATTGAAATTTCATTTAACAAGCATACAATATTTTTACACGATCTATTAGACCACCTAGCTAGCTAACAATTTTGTATATAAAACTTGTAAAAATAATTTGGTCTCGACACCCTAAATTCACCAAAGTGAATCGCACAAACAACCCTTTGAAAACTAACTATTTTAACGAGATGGGCTGTTAAGCCCAATAAGCAATTTTAAGCACATTGAAATAAGCCAGCTTATCTAGGTCTTTTGATATGAAATTAGAACATGAAAAATGATAATTTTGATGAGCTCAACTCGTCTCACGATGTACGGATTTTAAAACGTTATTGGGCCTTGATTTTAGCTCATTAAAAGCCCATTTATTGAAAATAAGCTATTTTTGGCAAATAAGCAGTTGAAATAAGCTTTATATTAATTAAATAAGTCTCGGAAATTTTTATATAATTTTTCTCATAATTTTTGTAACTTTGGACTAAAAATGTAACGCGACGACACCTAGAAGGACTAAAACTGTTAATAATGAAAAGTAAGGACTGAAACAGTAAAAACAGAATCATAAGGATAGAAATTGATAATATTTAATATTCCAAGCTCAGGATTGATTATTGGACAATTAGAGGACTATAATTGTAAATTTTATATAAAAAGGACTAACGGTGTAACGCTAACGTCGTTAGGGTAAAAATTGTAAAATTAGAAAAAGATAAGGACTAAACATATTCTATTTAACATTCTTAGTTATTTTCTGTTTTTCATAAATCTATTCACGACATATGCATATTGATTTCATTTTTATTTATATATATAACGTAACGTTAATAATATATATAACGATATTTCAAAACTAGATACTATTACTTATGATTAAAAAGGGAGAACTTTTGGAAATAATTTAAATAACATATTTTGTCATATCATTTATAAACATAAGAATTTCCTTTGCATATCATCTATTCATCATGACGAATATTTATTATTCATTATTCGTTTCGTATTTACCAAATGGTATTTGGTCAAATTCTCAGATAAATTTATTTATCAGGTTGTATATTGAAGCCGTTATCATAATTTCGTCCGACTTTACTCTTCTTCATTTCAGTATCAATTAAGGTGAGTCATAACCTCACATTTACTTATTTTAAAACTCTGTGAGGGGGATACATGTTATAAACAGATCACAAGTAATTTTCTGTATGCTACCTGACTTGATATATGCCTAAGTTACCTATTGCCACAAGACCCATTATCATGAGCCATTAACTAGTATGTGAACGCGAATATATGATGAGGCGAAAAATGAACCGTTTTTAAGGGGTGATTTAAGCCCGAATTCGAATTTAATTGATCAAATATTGCCCTAAATCGTTCCTTTTGTCATTTTAGGTACTTTTGGAGTGAAATCTGGAAAAGGAAGCATTTTGGACGTTTTTGGAGCTTAAAAGTGAAGAAAACGGCAAAGTCTTAATTTTCCTTACTGGGAACAGTACCTGACGGCGTCACAAGATTCTACATGACGACGTCAAGAGTAATACAAGAGGTGGAAGTGGATGATACACGTGACGATCCAGAAAGTTTTGTACTAAGGGGATGACGGCGTCACCCAAGGCTGTCATGGTCCAAGTATTAGTGACGGCCCAGAACAATTTTACACATGACGGCGTCAAAAGTGGATCTAGGTAATCCGATTTCATTATGGGCGGCGAGTTGACGGCGTCACAGATTTCTTCTTGACGCCGTCACCCTGTATAATCTATATATAGTTTTCCAAATTTCATTCATTAGTGTGCAACTTTGAGGGAGAAACCCTAGGTCGAATTTTTCCAGCTTTTTCAAGGGTTTCAACCCTTTGAACTTTTCATTTCAATTTGAGATAAGTACTCTTTCAATTCAATCAATATGTCTATGTGTTGCTTGAATATATCTTACATTTGTCTTCAATTTAACATGCTCGGCTAGATCTCTTTTGTGTTTGCTTAGATGTAGTGAAACCTAGATGTTAATTATGGGTTGATTGTTTGTTTATAGTTGTTACAGATGATTGTATTCGATGTTAGACTTAAGAAAACTGGCAGACTTCCATTGGTAACATGCTTGAACGTCTTAAGAAACATGATCAGAGGTGTACTATGATTTTTGGTTGTATTTAATGCGTAAGAGAATTCTAATGATCCCATGTTAGGAGCTTCTAACGGCTCGACATAGGAGTGAAGTAGGATCCTATAGAGTTAGGGAATATTGTACACGGCCCTACGACTAGTATTAAGGAATACGACCCGTCATCCATGCAATTGTAACAAGCTATCAACCTGTAAAAGATATCTAGGGAGTAATGAAACCTAAGTAAACACAACTTTCCCTATCATTGTTTACACCACTAGTTTAATTAGTTTAATTTTCATTTCTGTCATTTTATTTTGATTGCATCTTAGTTAATTGGGTTAGTTGGCTAGCAACTAATTCCGCCCACTCTTCCAAAAACCGAGATTTTAATTGCTTTTATAAAACATAAAAATACAAAAAGAATCATCCCTCACCTCTAGACTTAGTTTAGGAAACTCTCTAATCCTAGTGACACTATTCCTGAGTTGAACGATCAATCCCCTGATACTCGTCACTATACTATACTACAACGATCAGGTACACTGCCTGGTGGGGGTTGTAAGCTTCTCTAGATCCCTCGAGAGGTAAAGCCTGGTGCGATTCCCACGTATCAAGTTTTTGGCGCCGCAGCCCGGGGAATAGTTATTTATTTCTAGGTTAGGATTTCTTTTTATTAGGTCTACTTGCTAGATTCCTTTCTAGTAAGATTTTATTTTTATTTTTAGGTTTTCTTTAGTCTATCTCATTTCTTCATGTCTTTGTTCGTAACCTTTACCATCCGACATTATGGAAGGTGGTAACATCTTTGAACCTATCAACCCACCACAACAAAACCACCCACAAAACCCACCACTAGCAAACCAACCTCTTAGGCCCCGAACCTTAAGAGAGTATTCCCGTCCTAGCCATCAAGGCTATCGAAACACTATTGAGCTCACTCAAGGAGCCAATGTGTCCCCCTTCCAGTGACTTCGTTCCGAAGATCCTAATCAACATCTCAAGGATTTCCTTAAAATTGTAGATTCCATAGACCTTGATGTTGTAACTAGAGAGTCGACCCAATTACGCCTATTCCAATTCTCTCTACGTGATCAAGCTAGTCAATGGCTTGAACGTTTACCCTCGGGATTCATCACCTCATGGGATGATCTCACCACTCGTTTCCTTGCTCAATTTTTCTGACCGGGGAGAACTACCAAGCTTAGAAATGATATCTTGATGTTCCAACAACGTCAAGGTGAATCTCTATATGAAGCATGGGCTCGTTTCAAGGACTTACTCCAAAAGTCCCTCATCATGGCATAGATCTTTGGCTCCAAGTCCAAATCTTCTATGACCATATAGATCTCTCCACAAGGCGAATCATTGACCAATCGGCAGGTGGCAAGCTACGTGATCTAAGTACGGAAGAATCATGGGAACTCATAGAAGATCTTGCTCTCTATGACAACGAAAGTTGGAATGATCCCCGTGATTTGAACAAAACGGTCAAGGCAATATCTTTGCCTTCGAACAATTCTAGACTCCCGACCGTAGGATCATGGAACTTGAGGACCAAGTCAAGTTTCTCATGAAATCTTACGAAGCTCCTAAGCATTCAAGCCAAGTGAACAAAATCACTTCTTCATGCGAATTATGTAGTGGTCCCCATGACACTCGTGATTGCGTGGAACTCCCCGGACAAGCTTTTGCGGACTACGCATCCTCGCGTACCGATGAAGCGGGAGACAAGTGGTACACTTTCAAACCCGAGCCAAACCCTTACGGTGATTCCTACAACCCTGCTTGGAAAAATCACCCGAATCTTAGGTGGAAACAAAACCAAAATATGCCCCAAAACAATTCTTCCAATCCACCTAATCGTTACCAACCAAATGGTCCTCCCGCTAACCGTACTTTCAACAACAACCCTTCCAATAACTATGGTAGTACCAACATTCTTGAAGGGTTGATGTCCAAGTTTATGGCATCTCAAGAAGCTCGCATATCCAAGTTTGAAGCCGATTTCAAATAAAAGTAAAGCGAGATGACCACCAAAATTGACACATTGTTGAAAGTTCTCAATGACCGAGAAGTGGGAGCACTCCCAAGCGACACGGTCAAGAACCCGAAACTAAACGTTAATTCCACATCATCGGTTTCGTCACCTACTTCTTGTCCGCAATACTATTCGGTCAAAGCAATGAGCATGTGTTTCAAGCAAACCCAAATTCTTCAAAAGCACCAATTGAATAAAACATCCGATATCAAACCGGTCAATAACATAGTTGAAACACCTCCTACACAAGACCTTGACGATGAATTCAAGGAGCTCCACCATGAACGCCCCGTCATTGATGTCTTAACCCGTGCTCCCTACTATAGTGCCCTCCTAGAAAAATATGAGAAATTTAAATTGGGTAAAAATGAGACCGCCTTCGTTCAAAACAAGTTGCCTAAGAAGCTTGATGATCCGGGTATATTTGTTTTGCCTTGTAAGATAGGAAAATCCGAAGCTTTCGACACACTAGCCGATTTAGGATCAAGCCTTAACTTGATTGCCTTATCCCTTTTCACCACTCTTAAGCTAGGAAAGTTAGAGGAGACGGAAGTACTAATTGGTCTAGTGGATGGGAGTACTGCCCATCCGGTTGGAATGATCAAGGACGTAGTGGTTCACGTAGGAAAGTTAACTATTTTAGCAGATTTTCACGTCCTAGATATGGTTAGTGATACTACATGCCCATTGTTAGTAGGAAGAGGATTTTTAGCAACCGCTAGCGCCATGATAGATTGTAAGGAGTCTAAGATAGCGGTAGGTGAGGGCGATACTTGGTCGGTTTATGATGTTAGGAAATATAGCTACGATTATGAGGACAAACCGATACCGCATTGGGTAGAGATGAATAGGAGACCATCTAGATATAGACCTTGGATAGAAAGAAACTTTATAGGACCTCAACGCCCATTCTATCTAGAAAAAGATTTCATCGATAAAACACATTCGGTGGAACAACTCATAGCTAGAGATGAGGAACTAGACCCTTTTGAGGATCCCCTAGTCTTTAGGAAAATGATTAAGTTCTTATGCGTAATGCCTATTAACATAGAGATGAACAAGTGGAAGAGAGAAGGGGATAAGTGTAAATGGAAGTGGAACAAGCCACCTAAGGAAGGTGACGGATCATGGCATATGAAGATGATTTTATATGATCCGGATGGAGAAAAGTTTGAAAGGTCATACCATACTAAGAAAACCGATAGGAAGTTTGTCACAACTCGTAATTTCATATCCTTTTTCAAACGTCGAAATTTCATATTTATTTCAGAAAGTTACTATTCATTTCTACTATTCACTATTACTATTCATTTTCACTATTCATTTCCAAAATTTTTATTTCATATTCTCGTAAGATAAACTATTTTAACGATAATCCGAGAGTTTGACGCTCGTCGGATCATTTATGCAAAAATCACGAAGCCGTGTCCGAGATTTACTTTTAAGTTTAAACGTTATTCCAGCATCCCGATATGTCCATAAAACACTATAAACGATAGAAATATGATTTTCTCTCATTTTACGACAATTCTAAAAGTTCTGGAATTTTACGTTTTCCAGTTCAGCGTTTTACGCGAATTACGCGTTTTAGACCCGCGTTTCCAGTTTTAACAGCGTTTATGCAACCCGATGGAACTTACCATTCATTTTATATTTTATTATGTAGTATTTTGACAAGTTTAGTCATTCTTTAAAGTTTCATATTTTTACGATACCCGGATTTACGTTTCGCAGCTTAACAATTTACGTTTAGCGATTATCGGAACCAAAACTGACTCCGTGAACGAGATATTATCAAACTTCCTTCATACTCATCCTAAATATCTAACAAATATCTAGATACTTTCAATTGTCATTGAAATTACAATTATGCCCTTTTGATAAAATTACCAAAATGCCCTTGGACTATATAAGGAAATAACTAACTAATAATTCATTTTTATCACAAAAATCAATCTCTTTTCTCTCTTGCTCAAAACCCACGACCCAAAACAGAAAAAATACACCATTTGGATCTTGATTCTTGGCCATTTCATCCACTAGAAGTAAACCTTATGATCCTAGCTCGATCCTAGTGTGTTACAAAGGGGTTTTGGTTAATAATCTTGAAGTTATTACAAGGTTTTCATCATCTTTTTCGCATAACACTTCAAGTAAGCTTACATATTTTTTTTCATCACTTTCATACATGTATTTTTGATCCATTACAATTTTCATATAGATTGATGCAAGTATACATAGGTTGTCATACCACTTATTACTCATTTTTCTTTATAAACATAGATCTATAATTTTTATTAGCAATCTCATGAGATCCACTATGTTTTATGAAGTTTAGGACCCCATGACACCCTAAGAAGGTGTATGGTAGTTTAAGGGTTGTATTGAAGTTGTTTGGAAGGTTTTTATATAAGTTAGTAACTAGGAAACCAAGTATTGAACAAGAAAAATACATACTGTCCCTATTTGTAAAACGTGGGAAATCCAGGGGGTTGGGTGTACTTTTTGGCCAAAGATTTAGAAAATACTTTAAAAAACGAAGCCATGGGCGAAAGAACGGATTAAAACGAGTTTATAACGAAGGAGATATGATTTTTGCAAGTTTAACGACGAAAACTATTTTCTGAAAATTGTACTTGCTGTCCCACAATTTTCAAGGGCCAATCTGAGGTGTAAAACTTGATCTAGCCATCCCGACTTATCAAAAATATATTAGTATGTTGTCCCACGATTCCGGGGATATAAAGAACGTAGAAAAAAAGCTTATAACGACCAAGATATACACGTTTCAAAATCGACGAAACTCTATTTATTTCCATCAGCTTTTTAGCAAAATAATTCTTTTAGGAAAACTACTTTTGTAATACATCATGTTGAGATCCGTTTATCTTATTGATACACCCATTTCTGGAAAAATTATATCATTGACAAATAGTTAGTTCACCCAGCCTAGTTTCCAAAACATCCAACCGTTTGTCAAAAGGATTTATAACGAATAACTTATGGACTTCCAAACTTTCCCGAAAAATGCCCAGAATCTGCCAAAACAGCCCAACCACCTCACTTGACGGCTATTTATCTTTATGATCGAGACCCGTATGGACAAACTTCAGTTCTATGACTTTTTAGATATGGTGAAAATCTTCTCAAAACTACTGAGATTCTTTCTTAACTCTTAATATTCACTATTTCGCGACTAGTTTTGCGAGACCATTTTGGTCATATTTTCAAGTTATGAAAAGTGTCATTTTACGACGAAAATACTATATTTACCGATAGAACACCAAACGAGGATCGTGGAGTACCGTTTCAACGTATTTACATGGAAAGTGGTTATTAACTTAACGAGACGTCAAAAATGTATTTTTCGACGATAAACGTTATTTTCAAAACTAACGAATGGTATCAATAACATACGTATTTGCATGTGTAGCATCATTTCGTTTCTTACATTAGATCATATCATTCATATTAGGTTGCGGTTAGAGATCGTGCCTCATTTCTGTGTATTCACTGTTGTCATCATAGCTATCGCACCAGGTGAGTCATAGCCCCTACTCTTTTAATTGTTTTGTAAACTCTTTGGGGGAGAATACATGCTCGTTTTACTTAAACGCATTACTTGCTTTACATGGTTGATTACTCAAATAGTTTCAGCTTTACCTAAAGATATGTTTGATCACTTGCATTTCATTGGTATGTTTGATTACCTGTATTTCTTTGGTATGTTTAATCACCTGCATTTCATTGGTATGCTTGATTACCTGTATTTCATGGGATTGATCATCCTTGTTTATATGACCTCATGGTCACCAATTGTTCCTATATGTTCATTGTAATATTGTGGTATTCCCTACTTGGCTGTGATGTCAAACGTAATATTGTGGTATTCCCCACTTGGTTGTGATGTCAAACGTATTGTGGTATTCCCCACTTGGCTGTGATGTCAAACGTAATATTGTGGTATTCCCCACTTGGCTGTGATGTCAAACGTAATGTTGTTGTTTCCTTACTAGACTTATTTTATACGACCTCATTGTCATTATTGTTTACCTGGCAACATTGTCAGACTTATTTTATATGACCTCATTGTCATCATTGTTTACCTGGCGACATTGTCAGACTTATTTATATGGCCTCATTGTTTGAATTATTTATATAGCCGTTTTGCTATATTTACCTTGGAATTTAAATACAAGTATTACTTTTGTTCACATAGATCATATTTGGCAGTGGGTTGTAAACACACAGGTTACAAGTCTCTTATGGCGGGACTTGGAACTGAGTGGATTTACGATGCCTTTGCTGGGAAATCTTTATTCATATGCATTACATTCTTTTTCACAAACTCTATGAACTCACCAACCTCGTGTTGACACTTTAGCATGTATTTTCAGGTTTTAACCAATGGCACGCTACTGGAGGTTTTGGCAGGGCATGGCATGGTCATAGAAGACTCTGATATTCATTTGGGGACCGTTTTAAACTATTTTAAAGGCCTACTTCCGCACTACTTTTAACAATGTAAATTCAACATTTTGATTTAAACTATTTTATTCTAAATGATTCAAGTGAAAACCATTTTTGAACTTGTGTTGTAATACCAATTGAGTTACACCCCAGCTACAAGAATGCTTCCGCTGCACCCGATTTTGGGGGTGTGACAAAGTTGAAACCCAAGTTTGATCCCAAAGATGTCCTCAATGAGGAGCTCACACATATAGGATAGTCCATGACCTTGAGTCTAGCTACAAGACTCGTAAATAAAGAAAAGCGCTTCTTGGGAGGCAACCCATGTTTTGTGTGATTTTTAATTGTTTGATTGTTATTTGTTTCTGTATGCGTGCTTTATTTTTATTGTTGGTAGATAATGTTTCAAACTAAATTGTAAAATGCTTTATTTTGTTGTTTAACTTCGTCTTAACTTCATATAAAGGTATTTTGCAAAAGCTAAGTGTAAGGGGAAACCCCAAAATTTGTTTTTAAGAACGAAATTGATCTTGATTCTCCACAATATTAAATGAACATGTGTATTAGTACTTGTTAGAGTCAAATGCTTGTATCGAGTCATAATGATGTTTTACAGGATTTTCCAGGAAGTAGGACATAAGTTTTTCCAGAAATTTTCCAGAAACTTAACGAAAAGATTTCTGCAGGTCACTTCTGACAGCGTCAGGAGTTAACTCCTGATGGCGTCATGTGTAAAATTCTGGAAATTTTGCGAGTTTTGTTTTTCTAACGGAGTTTTAAGGTTTTTGTTAATTCTTTAGTTTTATAAACTCCGGGAAATCTGCAAACATTCATTCCACAAGCATTATATCTTAATTTCCTTTCTAGGACTTGTTAGTATATATAAATTGCCGCCGATTTTACGCAATGTTGCCTTGTTTGTTTTCTCAGGTTTAACAGGTTATGTATGACAAGAAGATGATTTATTTTTGCTGGAAGGGAAGCTTTGAATGTTCAGTTTCTTGGAGGAAGATCTAACCTTGTTAACACACTATCCACACCGAACGAATCAGGGGAGTATTTGCTTTCATTCTTTTACCTATTTCACTTTCACATTCTTTAATTGAACATTGGGGACAATGTTCATCCTAAGTGTAAGAGGAGGGTAAATGATGATACCTTATAGGACACTATTGCACTTGAGGTTGTTTGTTTGATGGTAGGTGTGTAATAAAACTAAGAGAAATACTTGTTAGTGTAATTTTAGCGCCAAATTTAAATTTTTTTACAACATTTAGGAGTGAAACTTTAGCCTTAGCAAGCGTATCATGGATAGGAGTTGTATGACTAGCACAAAACCGTACCATTCAGAAAAATTTTCCATCCAAATATGTGAGGTTCGCCTTTAGATTTGATAGGAAAAACATTCACTATTAGTGCTTATGAGTGTACCGGTAGCATTTAGATTCTAGAACTTGCGTTAGTGATGCATCCCGAGACCGCTAGTGAGACTACATTCGTGTAGTAGGATTTACTACATGATAAGAGACATTAGGATCACCCTTGTGTTAAACCCGTATCATAATTACTTGACCATTTAAGTCATATTACTTGGCTAGCAAAGTCAATTAATTTTTCCCACAACTTAGCGTTGTACTCATTTTTAGTACACGAAACCCTTAGTACACCCCTCCGAGCCTATCTTTTCGTTTCTAACTTTAAGCATCTTACTTAAAGGAAGAATTTGTTACAACCCACCCAAATGTGCAACCAAATCGCCCTAGCCTTCCGTGTATGCACTCATCTTTAGTGCATTATTGTTACATGTTAAACCCTTAGTTAATTATCTAATTGATTACATGGTTGCTAAGTCGAGTCATATCTTGTACATATTGTTTTGGGACGATTGGGACTCATGGGTAAAGTACTAATGTTATGGAGTAATGGGGAAGAACATCATATATTACCCCCATATGTGCGTTAATCTTAAAAGTACTCCAAGTGTTTTGATTATCTTAATTCGAGTCATTAGATTAGTTTATTGTAAAGTATGTAAAAATTCAAGTGTAAGGGGAATGTACATTCCCTATGACGTATTATTTTGGATGGTAGGGTAAGAGTGTATGCAAAAAAAAAAAAAAAAAAAAAAAATCGAATAAAAAAAAATTAAGAAAAAAAATATAGAAAGAGAAAAGAGAAAAAATATACGGACTACCATCCCGTTTCATTTTATGTTTATTTTATGTTTTTGTTATTTTTGATTTATTAGCTTAAGTCGAGTCTAGTCAACGCCATATTGTACATGTAATTAACCAAGATGATTAACTCGCCACCAGTAAATATTGCCTTTATTCAACAAAACCGTGTATTCCATATCCCTACACCCAACGTTATAATCCTTTGAAAGACCTCTTTGATAGTTTATCCTAGGTGCTTACGCCAAGTGGTGAAGGTTTGATCCTTTCCCAAGCCTATGGTAATCTATTTTGCTATGACAGGTAGTGAGAGATGTTTTCCATTTCCTTATTGTGATATATACTTTATTACACCCGAGATATGTGAGTATCTAAACACTATTTGTGAGGTGCTAGTGTATGACCTCCATGCTTGTCTTTAGTCTTTAGTGGAACGATTATTTATTGTAATTACTTTTATATTAGTGTTAAATGACCCCTAACTTGTATTTTGATTAGAATAAAAGCGCATTTGCTTGAGGACAAGCAAATCTCAAGTGTAAGGGTATTTGATGAGGTGAAAAATGAACCGTTTCTAAGGGGTCATTTAAGCCCGAATTCGAATTTAATTGATCAAATATTGCCCTAAATCATTCCTTTTGTCATTTTAGGTATTTTGGAGTGAAATCTGGAAAAGGAAGCATTTTGGACATTTTTGGAGCATAAAAGTGAAGAAAACGGCAAAGTCTTAATTTTCCTTGCTGGAACAGTACCTGACGGCGTCACAAGATTCTACATGATGGTGTCAAGAGTAATACAAGAGGTGGAAGTGGATGATATACGTGACGATCCAGAAAGTTTTGTACTAAGGGGATGACGGCGTCACCCAAGGCCGTCATGGTCCAAGTATTAGTGACGGCCCAGAACAATTTTACACATGACGGCATCAAAAGTGGATCTAGGTAATCCGATTTCATTATGGGCGGCGAGTTGACGGTGTCACAGATTTCTTCTTGACGCCAATACCCTGTACAATCTATATATAGTTTTCCAAATTTCATTCATTAGTGTGCAACTTTGAGGGAGAAACCCTAGGTCGAATTTTTCCAGCTTTTTCAAGGGTTTCAACCCTTTGAACTTTTCATGTCAATTTGAGATAAGTACTCTTTCAATTCAATCAATATGTCTATGTGTTACTTGAATATATCTTACACTTGTCTTCAATTTAACATGCTCGGCTAGATCTCTTTTGTGTTTGCTTAGATGTAGTGAAACCTAGATGTTAATTATGGGTTGATTGTTTCTTTATAGTTGTTACGGATGATTGTATTCGATGTTAGGCTTAAGAAAACTGGCAGACTTCCATTGGTAACATGCTTGAACGTCTTAAGAAACATGATCAGAGGTGTACTATGATTTTTGGTTGTATTTAATGCGTAGGAGAATTTTAATGATCCCATGTTAGGAGCTTCAAACGGCTCGACATAGGAGTGAAGTAGGATCCTATAGAGTTAGGGAATATTGTACACGGCCCTACGACTAGTATTAAGGAATACGACCCGTCATCCATGCAATTGTAACAAGCTATCAACCTGTAAAAGATATCTAGGGAGTAATGAAACCTAAGTAAACACAACTTTCCCTATCATTGTTTACACCACTAGTTTAATTAGTTTAATTTTCATTTCTGTCATTTTATTTTGATTGCATCTTAGTTAATTGGGTTAGTTGGCTAGCAACTAATTCCGCCCACTCTTCCAAAAACCGAGATTTTAATTGCTTTTATAAAACATAAAAATACAAAAAGAATCATCCCTCAACTCTAGACTTAGTTTAGGAAACTTTCTAATCCTAGCGACACTATTCCTGAGTTGAATGATCAATCCCCCAGTACTTGTCACTATACTATACTACAACGATCAGATACACTGCCTGGTGGGGGTTGTATGCTTCTCGAGATCCCTCGAGAGGTAAAGCCTGGTGCGATTCCCACGTATCAATCTTAACTACTTATAATGTAGATTTAGTCAAAGGGGAAAAGTGAAAAACTGAATTTTCAGTCAATCCCCATTTTGCCCTTCTATACTACAAGGGTGAGAGAAAATGAATTGTGTAATTAATGCTCTTATTAAAACACCTCATAACTTAAAATTACAATAATTTATTCATATGGTACAACCAATTAAAAACATCTATATCAAATTAAAAACAATCAATTAAAACACCCCTTACTATAAAAAGTACAATAAAATTTTTCACAATATACAATTTAAACAAGCTACAACATAATATAAAATAGAAAATAATTAAACACACTAATTAATGTTATTTTTAAAACACCCTAAAATGAAAAGTATATGTTATTATACACATTATACAAATTAATAAAACACACAAAACTTTATACAAGCTAACAAGTTGATGTTGCATATAGTTTTGAAAACTGGACCGGACCAACGGGTTCAACTGGGAAAAACATATAGTTTTGAAAACTGGACACGACGGGTTCAGTTATTAAAAGCATGACTCGGTTTAAATCGACCCATTTTTCGACCGGAACGGTTCAACCGGGTTTCAAAACATTATGTTGACATGAGCTTAAGTATCAAAGTCAATAAGTCAATAAGTCAACACATTTAATCCCTAAATCTTCAAACTTTTATTAGATGTGGCAAAACGGGCGGGCACGGGCGCGGGCTAAAATGGCACGGGTTAAAACGGGCACGGGCTAAACGGACAAATTATAAATCGGGCCAAACGGGCACGGGCTAAAACGAGCAAATTATAATTCAACTATTAAAAATATTCGGAACAGTCTTAAAACCCCTTTAATTCATCTTGTAAAAAAAGATCAAGCATCTAAGTCTTAACTATATTTAATTATTTTTTCTTAAAAAAACAAAATAGAGTATTAAATGAATAAAAATGCAACTAATTAGATATATCTATCAATTAATTAGAGTATTAAATAATTATGCATAAAATAGTTAATAAATGAGATAAATTAAAATTAAAATAGTTGGAATGTTTTATAGTTACTAGTGACAAGTGAATTGATCGGAAAAAAATGAGAGTAATTGCTTGAAAGTTGAATTGTGTGATTCGAAAGCCCATAAACCAAATTGTTTTTATCTTTTGCCTGTAAGAGCCCATCAAATAAATGCAAGGGGGCAAAAAACGCCCAAAACTTTTAAAAAAGTGTCAAAAATCGCCCAAAAATTACAAATTGGGCAAGATTTGCCACCCCTAACTTTTATTATTTTTCATTTATAACCCATAAACTTTCTTTTATCACTAAACGATCTGTCGTAATAAAATCCCGTTGCTATGCACGGGTATTCGTCTAGTATAATGAATAGATATATTTAAGGTTTGACAGCCTATCCCACTAATACTTGACGGAATGCCATATGCATGTGGTTAGTCGTATTAGTCGCGATATATTATATTTGAGTAAAAATAGGAATTGGCAAATCACCTATTACACGAGGGAAATATTATCATTGATTAGATAATCACCTCCGTTTTTACGGTATTTGTTAACGTTTTGCGTGTCATGAGACTTAGAGCAATATATATACTGCAATATCAATTTTTTAACTGATTGTATTCCCAATACAATCTTACTTGTGTATCAAACTGATTACTAAATTTCAAACTCTATGATATCACTCAACATTTTTGTTGACTTTTAAACATGTTATCTCAGGTAATTAGCGGAGGAAGCAAGCATGGAACGGGCGAAATTATCAAAACTTATCTACTTTATTTAAATAATGGTGTAAAATAAAGATGTTTAATTCAGTTTAAAACATCAATACTTCTAGTATTATAACACTCTGATGTGACCTTTTGTATTTGAATCTAAAATAATGAAATTATGTTTTCAAAACGTCTCTTTCGAGCCGTTTTCTATCATTATGACTTCGATCCTCACCGTAACACCCTAATTACTATTCCGCTGCCACATCACGAATTAGGGGGTGTTACATTAGTAAACTTGAAAAGCTTAATCCGCGCTCTATTAATCCTGTCAAATTCTTACTCGAGTCGGACTGGCAGCTCACAGACTAAAGCTACCGTCAGAACTCAGCAGTATTCACAGTGTTTCACATGTGTAATATGAAGAAATGACTTGTTGATGAGGTAGTTATTATTTCTCTGGGAGAGATCCAGATCGTTGAACATTCAGACCTTGTTAACCTATCGAAATCATAGACCATAGAGTCAGGCGACTTCAGTAAAGTCGAATCCCTATTGATAAGTTCGTTGAAACTCGTGAAAAGGTTCCAAATTCAGGTAGGGAATGTGAAAGTGAATCCTCGTGTGTATATACTCATTTCTTTCAGACCTTAACGGGTAACTTGAATTGAATCGCGAGGACGCGATTCCATTTAAGGAGGTGAGGCTATGACAACTCGTAAAAACCCGTCATGATCTATTTGGAGTAGCGACCAGTTATTTTGAGTTCATAGTATTTCCCATGGTTTAGTATGTCCTATTTCTAGAATTAGCATAAAACAAGTAAAAACATAAATATTAAGTAATTCGGGTGACGAAAAATAAAATTATACGTATTACGAGTCAGATTTCATGGAAAGACATTTCTAAGATTTATGGTAATGATTTCGGGAGCTCGGGAAATAATCATAACACGTTTTATAGGTTCCGTTCATGTTTCGTGAAAAATATAAAGGAAATGGAAAAACAAGCCCCTACGGGCGTGCTAGGGTTTATCCATAGTCCTATGTACCCCTATATAAACCACCTTAATAGCAATCTAGGGTTTTCATTCCCCTCTCCCCCTTTCATCTGCCCTCTCACCCTATCTTCTCCGGCCAAAGATCCGGCCATTGGAGTTTCACCGCAGGTCACGCGACCACACCGCCACCACTATCGAACTCCTCTCATTTTTCCCGTCACATTGATATACACCACGTGCCTTCTACTCACCCTTAACACCCTGAGAAACACCACAACAGCCTCGACATCATCACCAAACCACTATTTCTTTTGTCTTTCTTGCTTACTGAAGATTCAAGATAGGAAACCCGCCATTTTCCTTGTCGTTTACGCGACGGTGGGATTTATACTCACATCCGAGGGTTTGAATAAATATCGATTAAAAACTAATAAAAATGAAATAAATAATCGTTTGGTATCATTTTTGTTTGTTTTGTTGTCGTTCGAGTCGCGAATGGGTTGTGCCACGAGTTTGAACTCACGGCCAAGTGAGTGTTTGGTCCTTGTCGAGTGTTAGTCGGGTGTTTGTGCTTGGATTTGGATTTCGTTTTGTCTCAGATTGGATATTGGATGTGTATTTGGTTGCGATAATGATTGTTGTTGCCAAGTGTGGGGTTGGATTTATGATTAGTTTTGTTCAAGAGTGATTGTCATTGTTGTGTTGTTAGTGTCGAAGAGTTGTTGTTCTTGTGGTTGTGGTCGTGGGTGGTTGGTTAGCCGAGAGATGAGAGCCGAGACCGTTAGGTTCTCGGCATATTATTTGTTGTCACGTTATTGATGGTCGTTGTTGTTGTTGTGATGAAATAGTTGACGAAGATAGGATAGTTGGCGAGCCGTAGACGGCCGTCATTTGTTTAAGTTGTTGAGGTTATTAGTGTTGTTTACATTGTTGTTGATAACATATATTAGACGTAGGAGATAGGTTAGACGCGAGCCGTAGACGACCGCGGATTATTGGAGTTTGGTTTTGCAGATAGTTAGATATTTTGGAACATATTGTTACCATTGTCATTGTTTTGAGCCAAGTCGAGACTCGCCGAGACTTTGTAGTCTCGTGCGGCCTCTATAAGCCAACAGAGACTATAGTTGGACTTTAGACTATACATGTGACTTGTTGACCGGAGTAAATTCGGAAACGGATTCGAAGCGTGGAATAACTCGTAAAAATATAATTATACTTGAAACTTTAATTACACATATGTAAATGTATATATATTAATTTTAAATATTAACTAACTAATAAATGGTTACTTAATATTTTAAAGTTAAGAGGAAGTATCAAATGACGATAAAACGTTATATAATATTCATAGCTAAAAAGAAATACCAAGTAACGATAAAACATTATTTAATATTTGCTAATTAAAAAATAAATGTTAAATGACGATAAATATATACTACAAAAAAATGCCATTTAATGGCACACATTTTTAGTGGCAAAACATATATGTGCCACTGTAGTAAGCTTTTTAATGGCAGATCCTTATGTGTCACAAAATATCAAATATATAATGGCACTTCACTAATTATGCCATTAATGTACAATATAAATAGTGTCAAACTTGAGTTTTGTCACAATTAGGGATGGCAAAAGCACCCGAAACCGACAGGGAAAACCGAAATCCGAACCGGTTGGGTCGGGTTTGGGGGCGGGTTGGCGGGTTTGGATGCGGGTTTGGGTCTTGATAAAAAAATTTAGCCGGGTACGGGTTCGATGATGGGTTCTTATAATACCCGTCCGATTACCCGTACCCGTATCCATTTACCCAAATCTATACCTGCTTTATTGAAATTATAATTAACTAGAATATATATACATTTTATATAATTTCTTCCATTATATAAGTATCTCGATTAGATAATACATTTTAATTTGTACATGAATTATTCAAAAGCGTTAAATCATTTGATACGGTATTCATTTTATTTAACGTTTAAAATTTTTGAATATATTAAGGTGTTTTCCTTTGTTTCATCGGTTGATTTTTGTGTGACTTAAACTTATTACCGCCATTTTGTTCATATAATATTCAATTAGGGATAACCGATACCCGCGGGGAAACTCGAAAAACCGACGGATAATATTAATCGGATACTCGGCGGGTAATGAGGTGGGTACGGGTTTGGATATTATAAACGGGTGTAGGTACGGGTACACTAAAACTTGATCCGTTTTTAGAAACGGTGACATTTATATTCTTTATGCCATTAGATACTTCTTCCATAAGCAGTTTTTTAAATTGTGCCACTATAACATACGTAATAAAAAAATAGTTCCCAAATTGCAATTATATAGGCGGGTGTTTGTAAAAAATATCAAAAACTAAGCGGGCTTTGAATCCCACAAACTTTTCATATATACTCCGTAGTTTAAGTTTATATTTGCAATTAAGAAAACCCTACATCTCATGCTCTCATACTCTCATACTCTCATAGCCGCCACATATATAAGTTTTTTTATTTGTCTCATCGCAACCATTCTTTTGTCAATATCGTATACAAATCAGTAAGGAATTTCATTGTGCAATTCCTCTAATCTTAACCACCTTGTTTATTTTGTGATATGTTTTTCAGTATTAAAAATTTTAATTGAATTATAGGGAAAGTTATGAAGGAAAGGTATATGAATCAGAACGTGTAGAAGTACCCAACAAAAAAATGCGAGATTTCGCAAGTCATTGCTTGTTACTCGCTTAGTTATGCATTTTTTCTATTAATTTTTTTTCTCTTTTCTTATTGATTTTTTGAGTCATGGTGCAGCAAGGAGGAAAGCTACCGATCGGGAAGTTCATTATTAACCTTTGGATCAACACCACCAGGTTTGTGACACTTTTTGCGCTTTAATCATAATGAACGAAGGTTTATGTGTAACTTTAATCAATAACAATTGTTTTCGTTCGTCTACAGATTTGCGCTTCAAAGATATCGGGACCTTCATTACAAAGGATGGAGTTCTAGTTCTTTAGTAGTTATAGGATTATTGTGTATTACTGTGTATTACATTCATTTAGATGGGGATTTAGACATGTACTTTATTAGATTTATATCTCTGTATATTGTAGAGCTTTGTTGATTAATTATAATTTCATTTCAATGTACATCTCTAAGTTGTTTGTTTCAAGTGTTATGGTTGAATGAAATTTGGTTTTTGATCAAGCCTTTGAAGATATAGAAATATGTTAGTAACAACATGAAATAACTATCAAGATATGTTCGGGCAGCAAGCAATATATGCCATTAAAACCATTTGACTATTTCAACATAACATGTGTATTACGTATCTAATGGCACAAAGTATGTACCACAAAATGGTATTTAGTTTATTGTAATAGATTATTAAGTGCCACTATATCTTAAGAGTCTGCAGCAACATAACAAAAAAGTGCCGCTAATACCTTTTAGTGGCAGCATCGTTAGTGACACTTTTTTTTTTCTGCCACTAAATGTCTAACTGGCCTATAGTGACACTTATTTAGCCTTTTGTAGCACTTTTTGTGTGTCACTATATGGCTATTTTTTTGTAGCGATTATTTAATATTTTATGGCAACAATAAATGAAACGGTACAAAATTCAATATGAACGAGTTATTAAACGTTTCGAGGACATGTTTATCGAGACATTACCATTTATAGGAATATTGAGGTTTATAGTGAATTAGTATCGAGTTAAGTTTAGATTAATAAGTGCATTGAAGGAATTGTTGAACTTATCGTGTTAGCAAATAATTCACCCGATTTACTTATTAAGCTTTTGTTACTCGAGGTTGACTTTGACTATAGGGTTGACTTGGTAGTTAATTAAGTGTAATTTTTTTGGGTGATTTACGTAGTTTGACCCAGTCGGCTCGTCTTAAGTCTTGTCTTGTTTCTTGTCGGTGTCGTCTGTTATTCGTCTCTTGGCGTGAGTACTCTTGAGTCTTGTCTCGCTCCTCGTCGATTTCACTTGTTTAGTCTTTAGCATGAGTTCACTTGAGTCTGTGTCGTATCCTCACTACACACACAATGATACCAAACACAAAACAATAATATTTGGATAACGAGAGACTTGGATGTTAGGTCACCATTTCTTAACATAAACACATAGAAATCTAGAGAGAGAAAGTAGTTTAGAGAGAGAGAGAGAGTGGAAGGAACTCTTGAAATGAAATGAAAGAAATGAAATCACTAGAGAACCAACACCCTCAAATGAGGGGTTACATGTCTATTTATAGGTGGGAACTAGGGCTTCACTAAACTTTGATATTATTACAAAATAAGCCCTTAGACCTTTACCAAACCTATAAACTTAGCATAAAACTTAATAAAAGCATATTAAAACACTAACGTACTAACTTAATAATGCAACCTATTACAAAATTCAATGACCGACACTTGAATTAATAAAGTCTATTCCCAACAATCTCCCCCTAAGTGTTGGTCATCAAAGGTTGCCCGACGTCGTCATCTTCTAAACTTTGACTTTGTTGTTGACGTCTTCAAAAATTGTTAGCAAAATCTTTCATCGTTCTTTGTACTTCGTTCTTTGTTGATGTGATGGTGATCAAGTTATGAAGTTGTCTGCCGTTCGTCACTTCTGTGTCTGTGGTGGTTGTCCGCCATTCCAACATGCTCATACATCTTTGGACTTTGACTTTCAAAAGCACGAAGTTCTGTTACATACATTATGATCTTTGGTCTTTATACTTTGCATATTCTTCCTTTTAGCGTAGAATCTTTCTTTGAACTTTGTGGTGCTTAGATCTTTGGGGGAGCTTTCATTGGCTTCAAGATGTATGCATGAGCATGCTGGAATCTACCATCATGGAGGTGATTTGTACCTGCAGGTAAACAGTTAGCAATAATCAACCGGTACTTACAGATAAGGAATTAGAGCTCGTCAACAGCATATTGTGATGACTCCTTCTAATCCTTATCAAGGCTGTTCCCATATCTGATACTCCCGAAGGAGCTTACGAGACCTACTAAGTAGCTCAATGATTGGGTGAGTCGCTGGGGATCACTCCACGACTGTAGACCGCTATGGAACCACCGCGAACACTAAGCGTAACCCGTGAAGGGTTACCGAAGTGACCTACTGTCAGGGCTGTATGATGTTGACCCCGGTAGGAATTTCCGTTCAATCATTGAGAAATACATTTGTAATTCTCTCATAAACGTTCTCGGCAGATTGCTAAGATCTGCGAGGGACTCGATAATTTACAGCTGGTGTCCAATGATGTAGAACACCAGTTGTAGAAATACTAAGTGTTCCTAAGAGATCTTTGATGTATCTCATGGCTCTAGACTCGAAAAGTGCACACTTAGGTTTCCTATGCGGAGACTAGGGAGGGGTCTCCTGCTTCAATATCAACCATCTCTAAGAGACAAGTCGATAGATTACACCGGTTCCCCGTGAGAATGAAACATGCTCTTTTAAGAGAACTTGAGTGGTTAAGAAGGTTTAGTGCATTGCGTCACTGGGTCCATGACATCTTTATCTTCAATACCGGTGTTGTCTTTGCAACAACCAGTAGCATACGAGTTGTACCCGGTGTCTGCCCTAAGGTTGAACAAATGGAGGGCTATTTCTTTTCACCCTTTTCTTTACTTTTCTTTTTAATTCTTCAACTCCTTCTTTCCCCTTTCATTCTTTTCTCCCTTTTTTTCGTATCATACCTAAGGACTTCTAATTCTAACTATTGGTGTTGTCCTTGGGTAGATCCCTCCGGCTCTGGCGGATCATAGGACGGTTTTTCCTATCTTATTCACCTTATAACTGCATGATTATCCTATAATTTCCATGAAACCTTTGATAGAAAATCTCTTAAAGTGTTTGTGATTGTTGAAACTAAGACCTTGATAGATCTTTGAGTACTCGTGGATCGTTAGTTATGTTAATGTAATCACTAATACACTAAAATAAAATCTCTATAACTTGTATTCTTAAGCGAAAACAAACACAAATTGAACAACTGAGTACTAAGAATGCTTGATCCTCTATGGATCTTTTGATAATACTAAAAGTGTTTTCTAAAAAGCGTATTCAATACATAATTGTGTGTTCCTTTTATACACAAGGAACCCTAAACCGTTTCACAAGAAACGTATCTTCTAAAAACTTCTAAAAGATATGCATTATAACATCCTAAATAAACTCATGCATATCCTAACTATATTACATAATATACGGAATAACTACTTCCGCAGAAACTAATTATGCTAAAACTATTCTTCAGCAGCTATACTGCTTCAGCAGGAACCAACTCTTTAGCAGTATCCTTCAGTAGTAACCATCAGCAGAATTCTCTTTTACCAGAATTCCCAACAATCCTCCCCTAATCTTGAATTTGACTCGGTTAAGTTCAAGATTCTTGATAGATCTTTAAAGTTACAACCAAGAGGATTGAAGTCGAACATCATTAGCAAAGAATCATCATCAGCAGGATCGCTATGATCAGCACAAACTTGAAAATTCCATTCTTTGCAGCAACAAATGACCAAATGTACATCAAAACATATTAGTTTCATACTATTCTCATCACATCCAGGTGTGTTAACACCTGTGAGAGGTGAATCATTGAAAATAATGGATTTGATGTCTCTTTACCAATATCCATCACTACTGGAATAGCCAAATGTTTAAGTTCGAAAACTATGGTACACTGAGGACCATATGATTTTTAGCAAATCATCAGCTATAAACGGATTTGAGTTGTCTTTACCTGTAGCCGTTTGCTCAGGACTAGTCAATTATTTGGTTGATTTAATCACCTTGGTAAATTGAATACCAAATATGGTTTTCCACTGCCTTTACCACAAGCCATATACTTGTGGGCTAGCCAATTATTGAGAATCCATAAAGGAAAAATCCATGGTCAATTGACAACCATCCAACTCTCAGCTGTTAAGCATGGGTGAGTTGAGTACCCAATAGTTTTTAGCAAACTATTACAGCTATCAACAGATTTGACATGTCTTTACCAAAGCTGTATCCTTTGGACTAGCCAACTTTTGGATGGAATAGTCAACATCAGGTAAGTTGATAACCAGAGAAGATTTGATATGAACCAACACCATAACCTGCATACAACATATACAATACTATTCAAATCTGTTAGTTATTTATTTTATTTTATTTTATTTTATTTTAAATAAAAAGAAATAAAGACATATATAACAAAATATATAACATAATACCATCAATCAGATGCAGTTCTGGGAATCTTGATCCTGATCTTGAACAATTTAACCAAAGATTCAGCAAACAATCTAGCATTCCCAACTGGATTAGGAGGAATTTCCAACTTCTGTTGAAGCATTTTCTCCATGAGAGGCACTGTCAGACGATACCTCTTCCCAAGAAACATGATAGCCCTGAGTCCAGATGTGGTCTCCAAAACATGAACATAGGGCATAGGATAAAACTTCCAACTCTGAACTTTCCACCTCTGATTGTTTTTCCACACATCATAACCAGCACCAGTGGGAGTAGAAGAATCCATAAGCACTCGGAGATCTCCCAATAGATACAATCCTGCACCTATAGGAGTATGAGTAGCATAATAATTTTGGACCAACTCATTGAGAGTGACCAAGTCCTGATGATCCACAAGATGTAGTATTTCTTGTAGAAATGTGAATGACAGAGAAGTTTTATCAAGTCTATAAATGGTGTTGGTCTGACCATTCTTAGATAATTCCCAATGAACCAAAACATCTCTAACACTCTCTGGCCAGTCATCAGGGGATCCTTCTTTGATAAAGGAAGCATCAGGAGCATCAACATTTACTACTCTGTGTGCTGAATGTGAAGTCCTCACTTTTGCCATTCTCTTGGCCCTTCTTCCAGGAATGTAAATTGCAGCATGTGGTGAAGAAGGTTCCTCAGGAGCTACATCTTCAGCAGATATATCTTCTGCAGCATTAGTTTCCACTGATGGAATATCCAAGTGATCATCAGTAGAATCCTGAGTAGAAGCAAGTGCAGCAGATTCATATTGTTCATCCATGGCCTTCCTTATCGGTTTAGCCCTAGCAGCTACAAGCTCTACTTCTCTCTCTTTAAGCTCATGAAATCTTGCCATTTCAGTTTGTTGATCATCATCTAACCTTTTTGCAGCCTCTTTACCCAACCTCTCCTCCTCCATTTGTTTTCTGGTTCTCTTTCTAGAAGGAAGAGCTTCTGCTACAACTTTGGCTTTACCTTTATCAACAACAGATGAAGCGGCAACATTTGTCACATCAGCAGAATTATCAGGTAAAGGTACTTGATCAACAACAGGAACATCCACATCCATAGTAGAACTAGCATCAGTAGGAAAAGATAGAGACCTAGCAGGCACATTAGTAGAAACAGCTTCATCAATTATGACTTTCTGAGAAGATGGTTCTGCATCATCAGCAAGAATAGTAGGAACAAGCCTAGGAGCACTCATTCCATCCTTTTCACATCTAGACTTGATTCTATTATACTGAAGAACCAATTGTTCATCTGAAAGAGCCCAAACTTGTTTCCTAGTCCAAGCATTATTATATAGTGCACTGCTTTGACTTTTCACATAAGTTCTCATAAAATCCCTTTGCTGTGCTTGAGTCGTTGGTTTATCCCTTTTTGCTTTGGCAATTATCTCATCTGCTTCTTTCTTTCTCTGTTTCATATTCTCAACTATTCCAGAAACCCAATCTTCTATATTCACATCCTTTCCAAGAATATCTGCAGCCAAACCAGGAGTAGCAATCACTTGTTCTCCAATATGCTGCCAGTCAGATTCATCAAAATTTGGAATAGCAGCATCCAATTCTCTCTGTCTTTTAATAGGCAAGGTAGAAATATATCTCTTTGTAGCAGATTGATATTCTGAATCATATTTGGCTTGCTCTTCCTTTGCCGATTCTGTACTCATCTTATAATCTTCCCATTCTTTCCAAAGTCTTTCTTGCTCAAGTCTTTCCTTTTCTGAGATAAGATCATCAGCACATACTGTAGCAACTTCAGCAGAATCATCATGAGGAATGACTAGCTCTTCCATAGGATCAGCAGGAATATCTTGAACATCTAATTCAGTTAGATTATCAGCAGATCCTGTAGCATTCAGAGTTGCAGTGGTGTCTTCATGAGAAACTTGCTCAGGAACAGAGGGATCAGTGGTAGGTGAATCCATATACTCTTTACCAGCTACAAAAAATGTATCTACTGATGCATGAGCCCCATCAGTAGTCTTTTCCACAACAATGTCACTAGTTGGTTCATTCTCCTGAAGAGTATCACCAGCATCTGTCATAAGAATCTCATCACCACTAGACATCTTAGAAGATTCAGCAACTTTCTTTGCCAAAACCTATCTTCTACTTCTTCTGCTGAACTGAATTGGCTTCTGAAGTTTTGAAATTTCAGCTACTTTAGGAGTGGAAGCATGAGTCTGTCTAGCAACTTCAGCCAAGATCTCAAGGGAGTTCAAATTTCCCTCCTCATGTACTTCATCAGCATCAATTACAACATTTCTTTTCTTTTGCTGATCAAGTTGTGCTTCCAAATCCTGAACCTTGCTTTTCAGCATTTCAATCTCACCACCAAGAGTAGATTTGGTATCTGCAAGCTCCTTTTGAAGATCATCAGTCTTTTTAATATACCTGCAAAGCAAATCATGTACAGAGGTGAGAGTAATAGGGTCCTCTGCTCCACCAACAGATTGCTCATTGGTCATGGGAGCTTCATTGAACCTATCATGAGAATCAGACATATGTACAACATTGGGAGAGCCTGCATCATATGGCTCTCTTATAGGACTAGGTGTGGGTAGTCTAGTAATATCAGGTTCAAGAGGTGTAGGTACTTGGGTACCAAGAGACTGAATTGTCTCTTCAACCTCATCAACAAGCTCATCAGGAGCAACCTGAGAAGGTGATGGAGCAAGACTAGGTGACAGAGGTAAAGGAGAAGGTGGAGGCTGTTCAGTAGAAACATGCAATGGTTCAGCAGTTGTAGATGGCTCTCCCTCATTTACCACTGAAGGATTACCATCAGCAGCAACACCAGAAGATAATGGATTACCATCATCAGCAGCATTTGGAGAGGGCATATTACCAGTAGCATCTCCCTCACCTGCATCATCATTGCCATGTGGCAACATAGCAGCTAACAGAGGGCGATGTACCCCATCATAGTTAGTTTGCATAGAGGCAAATAACTTAGAACCAAGACTCTTAATGGGCACATGAATTCTGTCTTCAGTGGTTATGTCTAAAATAATTTGTAGAAACCTAGGGCACATTAAAAACTTTTGCCTTTGCTTCTCAATATTTTCTATCATATTATCAAAAATAAACTTTGAGAAATTATAAGTTAACCCTTTAGAAAGACAGACAATACCGCAACCCAATTGGGTAGAGAACTGATCCCAGCCACCAGACTTATTGCTGATACATTGGAGCAGTAAATGCACCAAAAACCTCCACTTAGGACAGAACTGATTCTTAAGCCACTTAGTTGTGTCAGTGCTTTGGTAACCAGCTTCCCTCAACCCAGCAAGAATTTCTTCAGTGTTGGAGTGAAAAATTCCATTCTCATCATCCAACTGAAGCTTTATCCTTATCAATGATTCAGTTACCACATACTCATTTCCATCAATCGTAGCCACAATCTCTGTGTCAGATATTTTCCTAGCAGATGCCCAAAATTGCTTCACCATAGATTCATATATCACATTTGGAGAATGTGTTAAAGCATAATAAATCTTTGAATGTTGTAGAAACTCCACCATTGAATCATACAGTTCATGACCTTTAGTGTTTTTCAGAACAGCAAACTTGTTATGATCTTTCTTGAATTGAAGTCTTGCCATTTGAAGGATTTGTGAGAGACGGTTATGAATTATGCAAATGAATGATGGGTTTAAATTGAGTGATGGGAGAATAATTTAGTTTTGGCGAAGATATGCAAAGTAGGTTATAAATGGAAGTTCCCCAATCGTGGTCAAGAATATCGGAACAAATCGTTGACCATATCTGACGTGTAAAGTGGTTCCATCCAATTTCAAAATTACCCTTCAGCAGAAACGAGAGTCAATCTGCTGATGAATGGTCAATCAGTAGAAACCACTCAAGAGTAAAAATATCTTCAGTAAATATCTTGATTTTACTATGCCACCCAACTCGCATTAATTATCATAAAGCCTTGTCTTCGCCTATTTAATAACCCCAAATCACACTTTTAGAGATATCAATTACCCCCAATTCTTAACAAAACCCTAATTTCTCAATTAACCCCAATTCTTCACCAAATAATGTCTTCCAAACCTGAAATCATCGACCTAACCTCCTCCACTTCCTCCTCATCATCATCAGTTTAACACCCCCAATTCATGGATGCAGCGGAATTCAAACTGGGTGTTACTCGACGGCACAATAGTCACAATGATAGAAAACGAACTCCAATTGAGTCGTTTTAAAAGATTTATCATTCAAATTATATAAATATCAGAGATTACAAAATGAGGTCCCAATTGGTTCCATGTTTACAATGTATAATAAATGAGTTTTGAATGATAATAAAATTTATAGCCCTCTTGAGTATCCGTGTCCTTCCGTGCCATCCTTGATCGTCATGAACCTGAAATACATGCTTGAGAGGTCAACACAAAGGTTGAGTGATATTCATAGAGTTTGTTAAATCGATTGAACACAATATGTTGGTAGTGTGAGTTATAGGCTCACACCAATGTTTGGAAAACAAAATAGTTATTATCATTACTAAGCTTATGACACCATAACGTTAACGGGTACCAATATCGATCGGCGGAGTTATCCCGGTAGATACTTTGCCGTCATACCTAATGTCTCAAATATTAATGCATTTGTTTGCACTTAGTCAATACAAATGGGATTCGTCAATCCCAATAGGCCTATTCACAATATTTGCGCTCACTATTGCTAGTGATTAAATGGTTCATAATAAGGGATCTCGGTTTAGCAAGGTTGGTACTTAGTGATAATAAAACAATCAGGCAAGCATACAATTTAAAAACATTGTGCTCGGTTAAAATAGCATGTATTCCCCCCAAGGGTTTGTAAAACATTGAAGTAATGTAAAGTGGGGCTATGAACTCACCTTAAACAAGATAGCAAGTAATGAAGGTGATGGTTGGATCGTGTAGGTTTCTACGAGCAACCTATAATAGAATGTTGCGACTTAGGATCGGAGTAAAGAATATAACGGAGTGCCTATATATATATCTTGCATTATAGTCCATGATGAGGTATGATGTTTATTTGTAAGTCTTTGAAAGAAAAGATTTATGAACATGTATGTTTTGTATATCGTTTACTACCGTTCGGGCTAACATATTTCAGAAGTCATGTTAGTAAGCGTTCGAGGAGCCAGGACACTTTAACTCGTAAATCCACAACTCATCTCGACGGCTTACATAATGAACTCCTCACATGAAGCTCCCTACTATTGTAGTTGTTGATAAAGTATATAGATATAAGTTTTGATCCGAAAAGTTACATGTCCGATATTTGTATAAACTTAGGAAAGTTTATTTGTACATGAAGATTGTTATTAGGGGTAGCTTCATAAGCCTTAAATGACCATTTGTCTTGGTAAAATCTCATGGTTTCCTTTTAAGTGAAGTAGATCCAAATTGCTTGTTCATGTTATCGCCTAATTCATTATTTCATGTTTTCGCCTATGTAATTTGTTATGGTCATTTCGTCATGGCCTAGCCATGACCTTTAGTCCTTGTTCCAAGGTCATGAGACACAACCTTGGCTCTAGCCATGGTTGTGGTCTTGATTATAGGTCATAAGACCTCTTGTTCCTTTTAAAGTATAACCAAAATCTAGTGACTTATATATATGTAAATAGCTGTTAAGAAATTGAGAAATATCTCACTCAGAAAGTGTTTTCAAGGCTCGATCCTCTTTGTTCCTGAAGGAAAACGTGATTCCGGACAACTTTCGTGTTTTAACTTTTTCATGAATCGGACCAGAAAGGCCTCTTTTTGCGTGTTTTAGGTTCTGTCACAGAAGCTTTTTAGGCAGTTTTGCCGGAAAGTTTTGGTAACTTCAAATCGCCATAACTTTTGACTCGTTTACTCTTTTTAGGTGGTTCAAATTGCTACGGTTTGCTTGTTAGGTCCTCTACTGTAATATGTAATAATCCAACATCATATTTTTACCATTTTGATCAGGTCTTACCAAGAAATTCACTAGTTTGCTTGTTTTAGTAACTTGTTTCAATAATTCATTATAACAACATCTTTTACTCATTTGTATACATCATGGACATTTATACAAGACATAATATAGCACAAATAATATGTAAATAACATGAACATGATTATTTAACAAGAATCAAGTTAGGGTTTGGCTTACAACTTGTGGCTTTCAACAAAGAAAGGAAGTTAACATGTAAGGATAGGACTTTGATAGACTTGCTTCAACCCTTTTTCACTTCATGCAACCTTTCTACCCTTGGTATTCTTGAAAGATGGATGATGAAGGTTGAGGTGAATTGAGTGGATTTAAACTCAAGAGAAATCACCAAGTATTCTAGGGTTTGGAAGATTTTTGGTAACTTATGATCAAACTAGGGTTTCTATCTTGAAATAACTCTTGAACCTTGCATGATACTTGGAAGAGAATGAGCTAAGGATGAGAAGATGGGGAGGGTGAAGGGTGGCGTTTAAATGAGGGGAGGAAGGGAGTATTTATAGTCCAAATGAGGAGGTTAGGAAACTAGTAGGAAATTACCAAAACTTGGTGACCAAGTTGTAATTTAGAGATGATCTAGGGGTAATTTCATGAGATGAAGCCACATGGGATGACTCCCCCCCTCCTAGGTCGGTTTGTAAGCTTGGAGAGCAAGGGTGTGGACTTTTCTTGGTATTATCCAAGATACTTGGTTAGTTTTGACTCCGGGAAATGCCAATCGTAAATGATTAAGCCTCAAAACGTAAAATCGGGTGTCGTAAAATTATGGAACTTGGAAGAATGGTTAAACATGTCCATATAGTCCATAATAAAATATAAAATGAGTGGTAGGATCTATCGGGTGCTAAAACCCTGCTAAAAACTGGAAACACGGGTCTAAAACGCGTAATTCGCGTAAAACGCTGAATATTGCGTAATATTGAGAAAAGTAAAATGTTACTTTTCTAATAGGATAATATTGATTTAAAATGACTTATAATGTCTAGACTGGGCTCAGTCTAGTGTCGGTTGGTATTAAATGTCTTTTAGACATCAAACCGTAAGCCTAAAAATCACGAAATGACTTATAACATCAAGGGATGATTTTTGGTCAATGGAGGAGGGAAAAATATGTTGACTTTTTCTAATAAATTGAAAAACTCAAATTGTCTTAGAAACGCGTTTTGTGGTCTAACGGTTAATCGCCCATATGGTTAAGCGTGCTCATGCGAGAGTAGTACGGCATGGGTGACCTGCTAGGAAGTTTTTGGTCATGTTTTTCTCAGTCACGATTAATTCTCAAATAAATCATGAGCGTGTCAAACATTTTTCCGATGTGGGGTCACCTGACGGGATCGAATTTCGTTGTGCGTAGAATTTCTGATTGACGTTTTACCCTAAAACGTGTAATTCCGTGTAATTCCTTAATAACTTTCACGAAAATGATCTGAAGGATGTCAAACATTTAATTTGCCATGGAAATGATTTATCACTCAAGAATATCAAATAAAAATCAACTTTCGGGAAAGTTTCGGGAAAAATGAATAGTAAAATGAATAGTAGAATGAATAGTAAATGTGAATAGTGAAATTTTTCAGGAATAGTAAATTATCCTGAAAAATGTGAATTGTTACAATCAGAGGATCTTCCACCTTATCCTTCTGATTTAGATGATTCAGATGCAGCTAAAGAGCTGGAGAGACAATGGAATGCATTGGAGAGGGGTGAACCAAGCAATGCCCCCATTCCTGCTGAGAGACAGTATGTCTCTCCCTTCATCTTTACTTCTGATGAAGACTCTTCAGAGGATGAAGATGAAGATCCATCATTCCTTCCTCCTTCCACACCAGAGAGATCCCAACCAAGGCCAAGGAAGAGTAATCCATCTCTTCCAACATCACGGGATGTGGTGTTGGGTCTTCCTGCTCCAGGATCTGGTGCTTCATACCATGGACACAGGGGAAAGGGCAAGAAGGCAGAGGTGGTGGGTAAGGGGAAAGGAAAGTGGAGTAGTTGATGATGGGATGTTGCCAAGGACCAAAGATGTAAAACTAGGTTCTTGAGCGTCTTCTTGCCTTGAACTAAAGATATAAAACTCGGTTCTTGAGCATCTTCGTTGTCATCATCATCATTCTCTCCTTTCCATTTTCACCTTCAGCTTCTTCATCGTACTTGTCATGCATATCCACCAGCCCTTTTGTAATAGATGATAGAAGCTTAGTATTGGTTTGATAGACTTAGCATAGGAATGATCTTTGTATTCCACTTTGAAGTTGATTGTAAGCTATAAATTGTTTCTTGAATGAATGAACAACTTTTCTTATTTGTCAATTTTTGAATTTTACTTCAGTAGAAGAAATGAATCTTAGCATATTTGACTCTTCAGGAGAAACAATACTCAGCATACATGACCACATTCCCTTTGAAACAGCTCTTGGTGAATTTCAAATAAAGATCAGCAACTTTACATAAGGACATTCTGCAAAACAGACACAGAATAACAAACAAAACAAACAAATCTTACAGAAACATTAGTTGGTTAGTGTTGGCCAAACAATAATATACATAAATTATACAAAGTTTACAATGACAATCCTCCCCTGAGGCATATGCCTCCTCTGAGGCTTATGCCTCCCCTCAAACTTTGTAGTCAAGGGTTAAGCATACCAATATGGACCACTAAGTGTTGAAACCTAGGTCCATCAAAAGCTTTAGTTAACAGATCTGCCACATTATCATCTGTGTGAATTTTAACCACTTTAATCAAATGTTTTTCATATGCATCCCTAATAAAGTGGTGCCTGATTTCAATATGTTTTGTTCTATTATGAAAAACTGGATTTTTAACAATGCAAATGGTACTTTGATTGTCAATAAAAATGGTGGTATTCATGAAATTAAACCCATAATCCAACAATTGATTCTGAATCCATAGAACCTGTCCACAACAATTGGCAGCAGCAACATACTCTGCTTTAGTAGTAGAGGTAGCAACAATGGTTTGTTTCTTGCATTGCCAAGAAATCAATCTTCTTCCAAGAAATTGGCAACCTCCAGTTGTGGATCTCCTATCCATATTGGCACCAGCATAGTCACTATCACTAAATGCTTCCAACTTAAAAGGAGATTCTTTTGGGTACCAAAGACCTAATTTGGGTTGGCCTTTCAGGTACTTGAAGATCTTTTTGACAGCATTCAAGTGAGAGGTAAGTGGAGTGACCTGGTGCCTAGAACAAGCACTCACAGCAAATGTAATGTCAGGTCTAGAGGCAGTCAAATACATCAAAGAACCAATCATGGACCTATACAAATGGACATTCACAGGAAGATCAGGTTCAAGATTGTTCTTTAGTTTGGGAGCCTCATAGGGTGTAGTGGCAGTTCTGACATTTTCCATATCAAATTTCTTCAACATATCTCGTACATACTTATCCTGACTGATAAAAATACCATCAGGTTTCTGCTGAACTTGTAAACCCAAAAAGAAAGTGAGCTCCCCCATGGCACTCATCTGAAATTCTCCCTTCATCAAGTCCTCAAACTCCCTACACGATTCTTCTTTAGTGGAACCAAATATGATGTCATCCACATACACTTGTACTAGAATGATATCCCTGGAGTCTTTCTTAAGAAAGAGGGTCTTGTCAATGGCACCTCTTCTGTAACCATGCTTCAGCAGAAATGCAGAAAGCCTAGCATACCAAGCTCTTGGTGCCTGATGTAGTCCATAGAGAGCTTTAACAACCTTATAAACATGATTGGGATGATCTGGGTCTTCAAAACCCTTGGGTTGAGTCACATAAACCTCCTCTTCAATCTCACCATACAGAAAAGCGCCTTTTACATCCATCTGATACACCATGAAACCCATATAAGATGCATAGGCCAAGAATATTCTAGTTGCCTCAACTCTTGCCACTGGTGCAAAGACTTCATCATAGTCTATGCCTTCCTCTTGCCTGAACCCCTGAACTACTAATCTAGCTTTGTTTTTCACCACAATCCCCCTTGCATCTCTTTTATTCTTCAAAATCGATTCTGTCCCAATTGCAAATTTACCATCAGGGAGGGGTACCAGTATCCAAACCTGTTGATTCTTAAATTGCAGCATCTCTTCTTGCATTGCTTTAAGCCAACTTGAATCAGCAAGTGCTTGAGGAACATTGGTTGGCTCCATTTGAGAAAGGAAACAAGCAAACAAACAATGCTTAAAGTCTGTATGATTGTCCCTTTGTTGATTTGAGACATAGGATATGAAAGCAACTTCACCATATTTAGTGTTTTTCACTGTACTTCTAGTTCTCACAGGTGCTTGAAGATCTCCAATAACCTTTGATAAAGGATGAGCATTATGGATCCTCTTTGTTGCAGTGGGGTTGACATCAATGGTGGTGTCAAGATTGTTCACAGTAGGTCCAAACTCACTATCATAGGAAGAGGAAGTGAAGATTCCAGCTTTGGGTTGGTGATTGCCAAGATCAGAAGGACTTGGAAATCTGGTATATGGTTTTCCAAAGTCTGTGGACACTTCAACAGAAATGGGAGATTGTGCAGCAGGACTATCAGCAGATTGTATCACATCCGAAGGAACAGATAAGCCTTCAGTAGAATTGTCAGCAGAATCCTGGTTTCCACTGACTACATGTGCTGATTGTCTGAGTAAAACTTCAGTCTCTTTAGCAAACTTCTCACCAAGCCTCTTAGCTTCCTGAGTGGCTGCATGTTCTTGCTTCTGAAGTCTAGCAAGATCCTCTGCATAGTGTGACTCATCTTCATACTCATCAGCAGAATGATCACCTGAAAAAGGGTTAGGAGGAAAAGAAGGTACATCAATGGTTTGTTCATCTTTCTCAGAGTCACTTTCTGAGTCATCATCCAGGGTACCTGCAGGGTTAGTGAGAGTATCTTTGGCACCTGCAGATTGGTTAAAAACATGTCTAGTATACCCCAAGTAATCAGTCAAGTAATCTAGGTCAAAATACCAAGAATGACCTTGTCCTTGAACATTTGGCTGATCTTCTAGGTATCTCAAGTTAAGGGTTTCCTCAATCTTTTTAGCATGTAAATTATAAACCCTATAGGCCTTACTATGAGCTAAATAACCCACAATATAACCCTCATCAGCTTTGCCATCAAAATTTCCCAGTGAATCACTAGTGTTCAAAATAGTCACTTTACAACCAAAAGGTTTAAGGTAATGAATGTCTGGAACTTTCCCAGTGAGGAGCTCATAAGGTGTCTTGACATGAGGTCTAGTGATGGATACCCTGTTCAAGACATAACAAGCAGTGCTTACTGCTTCAGTCCAAAACATAGTGGGTAACTTAGAGTCTGCAAGCATGGATCTTGCTGCATCTATTAAGGTCCTATTCTTTCTTTCAGCAACCCCATTTTGTTGTGGGGTTCTTGGAGTGCTATAGTCCCTTTTTATCCCTTTAGACTTACAAAATTCTATGAAAACAACATTTTTGAACTCTGTCCCATTATCACACCTAATGCCTTTAACCTTTTTATTTAGCTGGTTTTCAACAAGAGTAATGAATTCTTTTAAAATAGGAGTTGTCTCATCTTTAGTTTTCAAAAAGAATACCCAGCAAAACCTGCTATAATCATCAGTGATTACTAGGCAGAAGTACTTAAGATCAATACTTCTGATTGGAGTTGGACCAAAGAGATCCATGTGCAGCAACTGAAGAGGTTCTGAGATGGTGCTCACAGCTGTTATGGCTTTGTAAGAGGCTCTGTGTTGCTTTCCTTTGTTGCAGGCAACACAATTATGTTCATTGGTGAAGACTTTTGAAGGAAGACCCTGAACAAGACCAAGTTTAGAAAGCTTGTTGATGGTCTTGTAGTTCACATGAGCCATTCTCCTGTGCCATTTTGTAGACTCATCCAGGGAAGCTTTGGCCACCAAACAAGTTAGATTTCCTTCAGGTTGGACATCATTCAAATTGAATGTGTACAAATTGAAAGTCCTAGGAACTCTTAGCAGAATAGTTGTATCTTCTGGAAGTTTGAAGTCTTTAGAGAGCACAAGACATTCATCCTCAGAGAAGAAAACTTTGTTCTTGGTGTCATAAATTTGTCATACTGAAAACAAGTTGAAGTTCTGAATTCCTCCACATAGTATACATTCTCAAAATCCAACTTAGGTGTTCTGATTGTTCCTTTCCCAGTGATTCTACCATCTCCTCCACCAAAAGTCACATTGCCTCCTCCTTCTATAGGTACAAAGTCATGCATCTTATCCTTGTTACCTGACATACTTTTGGAGCAACTACTATCAACTATTCCTACTTCCCTACTCTTCAGGGGATGATCCTACAACAACAACAAAAATTATACAAAGAGTTAGTACACATTGGAGACTCAAGTCATTACTGACTTGAGCCTGCCTTGTGGATCATAAGAGTTAGGCCATGTAGATGTATTAGATCCACCATTGTTCTTGGGCCTGTATTGAAAATTAGGTCCCTTCTTTGACCAAGAACAACCTGCTGAGGGCTTCACAGCAGTATCCCAATACCCTCCACCAACATACATTGAGTCTAGGCCAATAACTGTTATGAAAATAAGAACTAGTAGGTCTCACATATGGTCTATTACTAGATCTTCTCCAAGAATAATGTTTATCGGCAGAATTGTGTTTCTGCTGATGTGGAACAAAAGATGGTATTTCATTAATGTTTTGCCACATTGGTCTAGGTTTTCTTTGATTAGCACATACACCCATTCTTTGCTCATGAAAATTACAATCCCTAATCAAATGAAATTTACTTCCACACACAAAGCATTTCTTCTTTTAGAAGATTTATTCAAAGTGAAAGATGTTCCATGACAAGAAAAAGCATTCAAATCACAACCACTAACAGAATTGTTTTTGACAGAATTAAAAACATTGTTTTGCAAAGAATTAAATAACAAGTCTTCAGAGGAAACTGTCTTGGACTCAGCAGTAACTCTAACAGGCTTGTAGGGAGTTTTGGGTGTTGTATTGGGTGAGGTCTTGGGAAGGTCTGACTTTTCACTTAAATCACAACTGGTATATGAAGTAGACCCTTGGTCAGAGGACTTGTCACTGTTAGAACAAGAGACAAAGTCAGTAGATTTAGTATCAGGGTCTGGCAAGTCACTTGACTTTTTGCCATAAAGATGATGTGATCCATCAAAGTCAACAGTTATGGACAGGTCAGTGGGCATGTGTTCTCCTCTAATAGGTCCAGGTACAGCATTCATTCCCCCTTCCTTAACATATTTTACAGGTTTTTGAAATTCCAGGACAGGTTCAGGGTCAAGAACACTGGATATATCAGGGTAAGTTAATTCTTCTGGATCTATATATTTATCATACCCTAATGCTCTTCTAGACCTAACAGATTGAGAACTATCAATTAATTTTTCTAGATGTCAAGCTCCTTCTTGCCACTTCTTACGACTAGCCACTTCATTATCAAACTTTACTTGTAATTCTTGTTTCTCTAACTCTACATTAGTCTCTTCTTTCTCAGTACGCTTTAAATTTATTTGAGAAACTTCTAAATTTCTTTCTAACACCCTTATCTTTTCTTCATAGGCAAGCTGATTCTTTTGAAACCAAACTTTCTGTCTTTCTAAAGTTTTTAAAGCTTGTTTATAAGCTTCTACTTCTACATAGCATTCATTATACTTAGGTTTCAATTCATCATACTCCTTTTTAAGTTCCTTATATCTTTCACTACAACCAAAAATACAATTATGTACATGAGAGATGCCCATCATAGCAACTTGATCATGCTGATCCTCTGTAGTGCAGCTTGCCAACATAGATACATGTTCAGAACCAGATACATCATCTTCAGCAGGTTCATGAGCTGCCCAATTGATATGTTCATCTACAGTGACCAAAGCCTTGGAAGTTCCAGCTTTAGAGGTTCCAGCTTCCTTTTGATTCTGCTGATAGGTAGTATACCTAACTTCATCACCAGCCTTTCTATCTTTGCATTCCCTTGAGAAGTGACCCACCTGACCACAAGTAAAGCACTTGACCTTCCTTCTGCTAAACCTAGCAGGATCTCTTCTCTTGAAGCCAAACTTTCTCCCAGACTTATTCTCAAACCTCTTGATGTTCACAGAGATCATTGCCAACTGCCACTTCAAGTTCATCTCTTCCATATCCAGTGGATCTAGTTGTTCAAAATCCTCATAGGCCAGTTGCTGCTGAAGTTCATACTCAGCAATAAATGAGTGAAGGACTTCTTCCATTATATTACTGGATTTTGGTTGACTGTTTGATTTAGTGGTGCTGTGAGAAGATGATCTTGATGAATATGAGCTTGAGGCATGAGGAATCTGATTGGATGAGGTGCTTACAAAGGCAGAATGAGTGGATGTACGAATTGGACTTCTTACATCAGGCTCAAGAGATTTGAGTCTGTTGTAGAGATCATCAAAAGAAATCATATCCAATCATCCTTTGGCTTTAAGTGCAATGCTTACTTGCAACCAAGAAGGTGGCAAAGACCTTAGAAATTTAGCATTGCAGTCCTCATTTTCGGGTCTAGCCTTCAGCTGGTTCAATTGGCTCAGAATCCTATGGAACCTGTCATAACCCTTGTGGATGCCTTCTTCCTCAGAGATTTGGAATTCTTGAAACTGTTGTTTCAGCATGGACTTCTTCATCCTCCTTGACTCATCATTCCCACCAAACCTAGCCTTGATTGCCTGCCAGATATCCTTAGCATCTTCCATGAAGTGAAAGTCACCCATATGATCATCTGGTATAGCCTGAAGGAGAATAGTTCTGACTTTATTTTCTCTTTGAACAGCCAGTACTTCTTCAACAGTTTTGGGACCAAGAATGGTAACCACTCCATCAGCATCTTTGACATGTTTCTTCAGACTGTTGCCCTTACGGACAACTTCCCAAAGATTCCAGTCAATGTTTGTGATCCAATTTTGCATTTTCATGGACCACAGTTTATACTCTTCTGCATTCTTCAGGTATGGAAATTTGGCATTACTGTTTGTGAGAGTGAGTTGTTGGAAGGATGTGGTGTTTTGGTTCTGAGTAACCTCTGATTCACTATCTGACCCAGTCATTGTGTTGGTTGTTTTTGATTGTATTAGAAAGTAAGGGTGTAAGAATGATGTTCTTAGTATAACAGAGACTTTAACGAGGCTCTGATACCACTTGTTGAAACTAAGACCTTGATAGATCTTTGAGCACTCGTGGATCATTAGTTATGTTAATGTAATCACTAACACACTAAAATAAAATCTCTATAACTTGTATTCTTAAGCGGAAACAAACACAAATTGAACAACTGAATACTAAGAATGCTTGATCCTTTATGGATCTTTTGATAATACTGTAAGTGTTTTCTAAAAAGCGTATTCATTACATAATTGTGTGTTCCTTTTATACACAAGGAACCGTAAACCATTTCACAAGAAACGTATCTTATAAAAACTTCTAAAATATATGCATTATAACTTCCTAAATAAACTCATGCATATCCTAACTATATTACATAATATATGGAATAACTACTTCCGCAGAAACTAATTATGCTAAAACTATTCTTCAGCTGCTATACTGCTTCAGCAGGAACCAACTCTTCAGCAGTATTCTTCAGCAGTAACCATCAGCAGAATTCTCTTTTACCAGAATTCCCAACAGTGATCATCAAACATTTTGTTTAACACTTTGAGAGTTTTGTGTTAACTTTTGAGGGGATCCCCCTTCACATGTGCTCATGTATATTTAATAAATTTGCACATGCGGGAGGAGCAAGCACTTTTTGAATTGATCCACTTTCAGTGAACAAGACCGATTCGAGACATGCTTACATCACTAGTTAGAATAGCTTGAAATTATTACCCGGCCTGGTAAAGTCCACAGAAAGTTTCTCGAAACGGTACAATTCTACTAAGACAAATCCTTTTCGAGACACGCTTACGTGGCTAGTTAAAGAGTTCCATTGTCAGCTTTTAGGTGACAACGAGCTCTAGTAACTAACTTGATGTTATTACCCGTCGAGGATAAGTCTTTTCGATTATTAACTTTTATGTTTTGTCAATTCTTGGGTCAATCCTGAGTCTAGCTCGCATGAGATTTGTCTTTAAGCAACATTGAATTTTCATATTTTAATCACATTCACTTTTCTCCCCCTCAAAAATAGCATATGAAATGTTGTTTTTGATAAAATTTTGATTAAAATATGCTTTTTGAGTCTTATGGGAAGATATCAACAAGAACTTTTTGTTTTTCAAAACGATGAGTTTTCAAGTGCTCCCCTTCAACAAGTGAATACTCATTGAGGTGAAGTACTTGTCTTTTGAGCAGAATTATGAAAGTCAGAAAATGTTTGATTAATTCTACTCAAAAGTAAGAAGCCTTCGCTCCTTATATTAGGATTGAGGCACTGAAGCGTACCTCAGGGTCATTTCATTACAAGCACGGGTTGTACACTGTTATATGTGCACAAACCAATGTTTTAATACAAAATTAGTTTTCTTTTAACAAAATACTCCCCCTCAAATAATGATGTTTATTCGAGAAATAGTCTTCTTGAGAAGAATATTGAATCGTATTTTAAAATACTTTTTGAAAATTCCTGAGATGATTATGCTCAAGGTTTTAGAAAACATAATCAAGTATTATACAACAAAGAATGATTGAAATTCAAAACTCTTTTACTGTTGAAAGTTGTTTGAGACTCGGAGTCTCTCTTTTGAGTTTTAAAATCTGAAGAAGATTTCCATCTAAAGTTGAACCTCATGGGTTCTTTTTGAAGATTTGTTTTTGTGATGAATGGAAAACTTCCGGTATTTGGGATGTTAAGATCAGAGACATTCTTTTATTGAAGCCAAAGCATTCCAGATTTTGAAAATTCAAAAGGTTTTGAACGACTTTGCTTTGGTTTCCATTCTTGCTTTACTGGTGTAAAACGAGAGTGTAGAGTTTGAAAAACTTGTTTCTCACCATTTTGAATCCTTTTACCAGTTTTAGCCTTTTAACACATTTAACCCTTTGTCCTCAAAATATGTTCCATAAGAAACATTTTGACAATTGTTGAAGTTTTGACTTTCAATGGGATGACATGTACTTGCACGCAGAGAAAATGCATCAGGCAAAAAACAAGCATACAGGAGAATCAAAAACACATTCTAAATCAAACTAAGTGCTCAGAATTCTCAAATTAACACACAAGATCACAGATTAATTCATTCTTTCACTCGAAATTTTCCAATTATTGTCATGGTTTGGGGTTATGAATTGAGACTTTGCACGCATGTTAGCATCAAAATGCAGGAATATTGAACAAACAAATGCCCTAGTAGCAGCAAAGACATCGACATCTTAAACCCAAAATCACATGATTCTAAACCTATGTTGTATCTAATCGAGTAAACACACCAATTGAGCATTCTTTAGTGTTCTCTAAAGTTATATGAAATAATTAATGAGACTAAACACATAAAAAAGAAATGCCCCAATCGATAATTACATGAACCCTAGTTTCTGATTATGCCTTTTTGACCGTTGAAAACACTTGAAACATTTAGGGAACGGTTAGACAACAACAAAGAAGAAATTAGAAACTAACAATCGCAAAGATATCGAGGATAAAAAATCGTTAGTCTGATTCGTTGAGGTTTTTAATTATGTGTGAAACTTTTGAGAGCATTTTGTTGAAACATTTATTAGAGCCCATTTTAATTTCCATGCAAGATCCTTTTACCTAAGTTTAAGACATTTTTGAATCTTTACTCATTAAAGGTTAATTACTTTTCCATTTGAAGTCTAAACATGGTTAACTTGGAATCCTTGCCGAAAAAATTTCTTTTCTCCCCCTCGAATTAGCATTTATTTTGTGAAACATTTTTTTTTTCATATTTTAATTCGAGAGATCATAGAACTTTTTGAAAATGAGTTTTTAATCCGAATGATGAAGAAACATTTTATCCTTAAAGAATAATGATTAGGTGTACAAACTTCATGTTTTTGTGAAAAATTTTCTCCCCCTCAAAACATGTTCCATTTTGACAATGTGAAGCAAAATTTGTTTTAATGGAGGAACATAGTTTTGAAGATTAGAAGTTTGTACACAAAGAAAGAAGTTTTTTTTTTTTTTTTTTTTTTTTTTTTTTTTTTTTTTTTTTTTTTTTTTTAAGAAAATATTTATATAAAAAAAATTAGATGTTTGACTCACTTAGTTTTTAAGAAAATTTTGCAAATCATCTAGAGGCAAACACCGCATACCAATATGGTGAACTAAATCAACAAACCTTGATGGAGGTAATGCCTTTGTAAACAAGTCCGCCAACTGGTACCCACAAACTCTAATTCAATTGTACCCTTCTTGATATGCTCTTAGATGAAATGGTAGCGAAGAGCAATTTGTTGGGCTTTGGAATGATGAATGGTTTTGGATGAGATTGCAAAAGCACAATTTGAGTCGCCGTACATTGAGATCTAGTCAAATATATAGCCGTAATCCGTGAGCTAAGTTCTCATCCAAATGACTTGAGCACAGAAAGCAGACATGGCTACATACTAAGCTTTTGTTGATGCCAGTGATGTACAATCCTCCTTCATTGACTATATCCCTTTGTAACTAAACAAGATTTGTTGCGAATCACTGTGCCTTCTGCATGCAGCTTGTTTTCCAAATCCATTTAATTCCAATGATGTGTCAAAGAGTGATGTTGGTAGAACGTATGCATATTAGACGGATCCAAATTGTGAGAAGACGACTCTATTATATCAAGAACGGTTGGAGTCAGTGCAAATGGATTGAGGAACATTTTTCCGTCATAATCTGCAGGTTGTGGTACTGATTGTTGTTATGGATCTTTAGCTGATTGTCTAGAGTTGGAAGCGGTTTGTCCTACTGTTGTTGGAGATTCACTTGGAGGACCATCTTTCTCAACAGTGGTTGTTGTTTGTTGAGATGTGTTAGGTACTTGAATATTCTCAGGGTGTGCAGCGTAAATTGGTGAGACATCTGGAGAACGGCTTGCAAATGAATCATCGAACAGTGTTGTAAACATTCCAATTCTTTACTGGTAAGGGACAATGGTTCAGTTGAAGAATCCGGAAAGTTTAGACGGTTGGTTGCGGGTCCTAAGCTGTTGTGCTCAGAAACCATTGCTGAAGTGCGGGTCCAAAACTGAATTATTCCGAAGCCATTCCTGTTGTATCTGTCAAGAAAGAAAGAAGAGACAAAATAGAGAACATGGATCCCGAAGTGTAACTGGGTTCCAGATGTTAGAAGCATAAAGATGTAGTGTCAATTATCTTCTTGACACTCGAACACACAATTCTGACGGTTTTCCTTCTTGTCTCAGAGGTAGATGTTGTGGAGATCTCATTAGTTTTGGTGCAAATGTCTAAAATCTTTCCTGTAGGAATCCACCTAAGACCAATCATTTTGAAAATTCTACCCATGGTACCCACCTAATGTTAGATCTAGGAGATGTTTTCTTTTTAGATGCAGTGAGAGCATCACTTGGTTGAGAAAACCTACGTCCTATATTGATCTACTTCTTAGGTTTCTGACTTATGACATTTGGTTCAACGGGTTTGTTTGTCTTAGTCGATTGAGCCTTGTCAAGTGAATTTCCCTTTTGAAGATATTTTAAAGCACAGACAACATGATTATTTACGCAACTACTGTTAGAAGCTATCCAATTCCTATTAGTTTGTTGTTTACTCTTAGGTTTTGGTGTGCTACTACAAGCAGTGTTCTGTACTACAATGGAAGGCATCACACGAGGTTTTGAACCTAGAATTCCATCCTTTTAAAGTAGCGCCTTTTTCCTAGCCTTTTCTAGATCATAGTTCTTGTATATATCATATGTGTCATAAGACTCTTTACTTTTAATGCTCGTTTTAGACACTATTTTTGAACTAATCCTAGATGAGCCAGGTATAATCACGTGTTGAGATTTAGCTGACACAGATGCATTTTCCTTAGGCCAAGAATGTGGAGTGACTGGTTTTGTCAAATTGTTTTCTGAACAACTTGGGAGGCAAACCGAGGTTTTGAAAATTTAGATCGTTCAGATTTAAATGCAGTTGGTTGTCTAACCACTGATTGTTTTCTGTTTCTTTGAGAAGTCGGTTTCCTCAAGATTGATGGTTTTGCAAACTTAGTATCCACACTCTTGCCAGCCAGTCTTCTTAATTTGTTTTGCAATGCAGCATGTGCAAACACCTTTGCTTGAATTTGACATTTTAAACGCTTATTTTCTATAACTAATGTATCCACACGTTTACATTGTTCATTAAGAAATTGACCATTGTTGCCCGAAGTTAGAGATTCGTTTTGCAATTTAAGTTCAAGTGAGATGCAATGTGCCTCTAGTTTTGAAAAATCTTTATGAAACTGGGCAATGGTCTTTTTGAGAAGAATGTTTTCAGACTCAAGAGTTTGGTTTGATGTTTCAGTCATTAGATTATTAGGTAAGGACTCAGACTCAGAATGTTTGTCTAGACATTGAACAAGATTCTGGTCAACCTCTCCTTCATTACTGAAGTTAGGTTGCTCAGATTGTCGTTTCTCATTTGCAGGCATAATATGATCAACAGTAGATTGTACCTCAACCATCTGTTCTTTGGCAAAGTTGGGCTCTGAGTCATAAGTGGGTCTGATATCAGCAGAATCAACATCTGTATCATTCCCCAATCTGCTGATGTCATCTTGCTCTTCCAAAATTTTATCCTGATAGCCTGTATTACCGACATCTGCAGTATTCCCAACAGTCCTTTCAGCATTCCTTCCTTGTCTATCAACTCTTTCACCTTGCACAACAGCTTGATTCCTTGTGTTAGAAGAAGAACGAAGATGGTTGTTTGTCTTGTTGGAGAATTTGCTGAAGGTACGAGCAATAATTGTGAGTCGTTGATTCAGAATTTTGAAATCCTCATCGTCATCTTCATTGGAATTTGAATAGTACACTGCATCACTGTTGTCATATGGAACAAGTTGAGTTGAAGTCTGCTGCGGAGATGAATCATATTGGATCATGAGGTTTGAAGTAGCAGGTTGTGGATAACTGAAGTAATTCTGTTCTTGAACATAATCATGATTTGACATTAACATCACATCTGCTGTATTGGCTTCCAAATCTGCTGTATTGGTTTCCAAATCTGCATATTCATCATCAGATGGAATATCTCCCATGACACTTTGCAAAACAACATTGAGATTACCCCCTTCAACTTCCATTAGACTAAGTGTGGCATCGTATTCAACATTAGCGTCAAAGAGTGGAGTTGAATCATAATCTTGAGCTTCTACATCATCAATGTTTTCCGTATATGCCATAAGTGCCATGCTTGGTTCGATAAGATCTTTTTCATCGTCAGTATCTTCCATTGTATTAAAGCATTCATAAATTGAAGTCATCATGCCTTTGCCTTTCTCAGTAGATACTTGTCCAAGCTTCACAAGATTTTGCAGAAGAGATTGCATATGATTATATAGTGTTGCAGGATGGTACTGTGGAATGAAGATAGGCTCAGGTGCATTTGGAGGATTGAAGAAGAGACCATTTGGAGTGTAAATTAAGGATCCATGGTCAACAGCTGGAGATGGTGGAGCAGGGAGAATGGTCTTCAGTGGATTCATGCTTAAGCAAGATTCAAGAATTTGCTTCATTCTGATGTGATGAAGTTCTTCTGTACGATGCATAGCTTCAAGATATTTCCACATTTCATAAGCACTGGCTTGAAAGTCCATATTCATGTAAATTGAGTTAGGAAGTGCCAATGTTATGAACCATACAGCCTGTTGGTCAGCATCGTACTGAGCAAGTTCAGTAGCATTCAAATCTTGATTAGTTTGTAGTCTGATAATCCCTGTTGAGTCAGCAAGAAATATCATTTTGTATGGACCATCTTGAATGGATTTAAGCATGAGATCTGCAGCAGGACGATTTGTAAGCCATAGTTGAAATCTTTGTTTCCAATCAGTGTAGGTTCCTGGTAGCAACATTGGAGGCCTTGATTCATTGCCAAATAGCAGAACATGACGAATGAGGGAGCTTTGACTTTGTTGTTGATGATACTGTTGCTGATGGGAATATTGGTGAGGAAGGTAGTTGGAAGAAGGTACTGTTGCTGATGAGAATATTGGTGAGGAAGGTAGTTGGAAGAAGGTGATTGAGACATTGTAGATGACATTTCTCTCCCCCTTGATTGTTGCGACGTAATCGAAATAATCAAACAAAATTGTCACACTCAAGGTCGATATAGTGATTTCGAATTTTCCCTCCAAAAATAATTTGAAAAATTTTCTCTCCCAAAATTTGACAAACACTATGAAATGCAATTCTAAGGTAACAAGAAAAATTTGAGTTTTAAAAATTTTTGCCGCCAAATTTTACCGAAAAAATTTGAATTTTGCCCCAAAAATTTGAATTTTGGGCCAAAATTTTCAACGTTGATAAGATGAGATGATTAGTGATTATGTTAATATGGATCTTTAAGGATAAATAAAGGTTGGAGTCCTAGGTTTTTCTGACTTGTTAACTTGATAAACCAGGTTCTAACTCGGTATAGCTTACAAAAAACTTAACTCGGTAACAACTGTCTTGAGTACTTAACTCGGTAACACCTTGGTTTAGTAACTCGATATAGCTAGCAGACTAGTTAACTCGGTAAGAACCTTATTGCTTGAAACTTGAGACTCTTAACTCGATAACCTAAGATTTTCTAACTCGGTAAATTGAATTAAAGTGAGTATAGTTTCCCCTAGGTATTAAGTACTAAGAACCTTACTCGATAAATGATAAGGAAATGGCTAACTCGCCAATTAGTAACTTAACTCGATACAAAATTGAAATTAACTCGCTAAAAAACCAATCTTAACTCGAAAGTCAGAAAGTCCTAACTCGACAGAGATTCCTAACTCGATAGAAACTAGTCTAACTCGCAAGAACACCGATGAACAGTGGTCTGATGCATAAGAAGCCCATTAAATCCTAGTTTTTATTACCAAATCTAACCTAGAACAACCTAAATTATCCCTTGGCGAATGATACCACTTGTTAGGTCACCATTTCTTAACATAAAAACATAGAAATCTAGAGAGAGAAAGTAGTTTAGAGAGAGAGAGTGGAAGGAACTCTTGAAATGAAATGAAAGAAATGAAATCACTAGAGAACCAACACCCTCAAATGAGGGGTTACATGTCTATTTATAGGTGAGGACTAGGGCTTCACTAAACTTTGATATTATTACGAAATAAGCCCTTAGACCTTTACCAAACCTATAAACTTAGCATAAAACTTAATAAAAACATATTAAAACACTAACGTACTAACTTAATAATGCAACCTATTACAAAATTCAATGACCGACACTTGGATTAATAAAGTCTATTCCCAACATTGGAGATTTAAGAATGGGTATTACTTGGGACTAGTTATCTTATGGAGGATTTAGTTCTTCGCTGAGGATCTCGAATTAAGATAAGTCGGATATATAGAAGATTTGCTCCGTTTCCGTATCGATATACTGCATTCTTGATACTGTTGTGACCTGCTAGATGCCAGTTGTGTCAGTCGTGTACTATTTCATTGTTGCGGCTTAGGTGAGTTCATAGCCCCACTTTTCCCTCTTTCATTTGTTTTGGGGGAGAATACATGCTTGTCGTTATCTTGTCGTCATTTGTTATGCTCGGTATTGTGATGTTTATTTTGGCTTATGTCTTTGGTATTATGATGTCTGTTTTGGCTTATCGCTCTGTTTTGTCTATGGGTATCAACCCTTATCTATATTTGTTGTTTGTAGGTATTCTTACCCTTATCTATGTTGGGATTTTATGTGATTGGTTATCCTTACCCTCAGGCCATTGGTGTGGGGCTATTAGTCTGGGTCCGCTCCTGTGCGGAAGCTATTAGATTGCCCGCTTGTGCAGCATAGAGCTATAGTGTGCACCTATAGGATTAGTCTTTTGTTCGGTTATGGTATGTGTTGTAATAGAGTTATCGTTATGTCTTGGATTTTTCGCGTTACGTATTGTTTTGTGTCTAAACTCTATGGACTCACCAGCGTAAGCTGACCATTTTAGCATGTATTCTCAGGTTTGTAGCGATAGCTTACTTCTGGAGGCGCTTGGCAAGTGGCACGGTCATAGAAGACTCTGATAAATAATTGGGACCGCTTTAACTAAATTATGGGCCTATTTCCGCACTATTTTAATATCATGCAAACTAAATGTCTTGTTAATAACTCTTATTCTAAATAAATGAAATAAAAACAATTCTTTGTACCTTATGTTGTGATACCAATTTTGTAGCACCCTAATGCATGTATGTTTCCGCTGGACCCGATTTTGGGGGTGTTACACTGATGAAAAGTAATTGATTGAAGCTGATGATCTGGCTACAGATCCTCTGATTCTCATTATCCAGAATGATACTCTGATGTACATTGACAGCTATGAAACTGCAAGGATCGATGTGATGAAATTGAGAAGAAAATTCAGGAACTAAGTTGGGTGCGCGTACTAAGCTAACTGCTACAATAACAAGTTATGAGAACATTGCTGCTAAGGAATGAAAACCTAAACTCGACTGGGAAATCCGAAACCCAAACTAATTGGGGCGGGGCGTGCTTATCAGGACCGGGGTTTTAATTGGGTTTGGGGAGGGGAGCGGGAAATGACATCCCCGCCTTGCCCTCATAATATATACACATCTAAAAATATTTCTATAGTTGTATAGTATTTTGATAGTATTTACGTGATTAAAAAAATCTCTAATATTGTTAGTTTTTTATCCTTACAATACTGCAAAGTTGTGATATAGAAACTTGTTAATGTTATATTTTAAGTTGTAATATTTGACGGTGTAATATATCATTTTTTTTATTAAAAGTGAATTTATTAAGAAAAGGGCCATAAGGCACAGTTTACACAATAAGCTAATGTGAACAAACAAGTTAGGATACACCCTAACTACTCACAAAAGCTAACAAAGATATGGCATGGACCATCCCCAGTTTCCAAATAACATAACTAATAACTGAGATTGCAACCCTACTAGAAAGCCACAACATACATCTGAATCATCAATAAAGACCAATCAACATTCATCAAAACATCACAATATACTGAGCTCAACTAGACAGGAAGCAATCTTATAATACTTTTGTTAGAAACTTAATAAGGCTTATATGTAATAGATTATTGATAGGTTCTAAATCTTTTAAGTTATTACTAGCTATCTAAAAATAATAATAAATGTAAAATGGTGTGGCTTTGGTTGAGAATTACACCCGGATAAGTACGGGGTAGGTTTGGGGGAGCATTGCGCCCTAGCGGGGTGCCCCGATTAGATCTCGATGGGGATCGGGGCAGGTTTGTAGAGAACTTTGTTTATCGGGTTTGGAGATGGGGATGACTGCCTCGCCTCAAACCCGCTCCGTTGCCATCCCTACATATACTCGTTTATTTGGATTGTTGACACCTATACTCGTATCATTGGCATAATTTCATCAAGTATTATAACACAAACAAAAATACTTAAAGTTAAAGTTAAAAAAGAAAATTTTCAAAAAATCAAAACTGGATAATTATTTTGAGATGGAGGGAGTATTATTATTATTATTATTATTATTATTATTATTATTATTATTATTATTATTATTATTATTATTATTATTATTATTTATGGCAAAAGGTCAATATATATCTCATATTTTTGTCATAGATCCAATGAAAAAATCCTGTCCATTAAATTTTTTTATCAAAACAAAAAATAAGCGTTCACATTTTTTTAAATTAAATATCTCGCAAACCGTTAATCGTTACATGAAAAATTCATACCATCGCGATGAGAATTAAATTGTCTTTCTATAGATATGCATTTCTATATACTTTCAATGATTTTTTTTTTTCAAAATTTTCGCCCAGATAAATCACATGTGATTTGATTTTTACAAATCACTTGTGATTTTTACAAATCGCATGTGGTTTTTACAAATCACGTGTGATTTTTGTGGGCAGAAATTTTGAAAAAAAAAATTCATGAAAAGTATATAGAAATGCATATATATGAAAAGATAATTTAATTATCGTCGCGATAGTGTATTTTTTGTAGCTTGAAAATTTATCGTTTGAAAGATATGTTGTTTTAAAAAAAGGTGGAAAATAGTTTGTTATTAATTATGATAAACAATAAATGGTCAAGATTGATCTATTGGATCTATAACAAATATGAGATCTATATTGTTTTCAACTCTAATATTTATATCATGACCATGTAAAAGCTTTAACCTTATTATTCTATGACAAAAGTTCATTACAGAACAAGAAATATATAAAGAACAATCATCTACATTCAGCCATTCATTTAACTTTCATCTGATGGATAGATTTATTTTCATCAGTTTCATTTATTTAAATGCAAGGGTACCTGCATCACATGACTCATTCACACTCTCTCTCACCCACTCATTTACACACTCTCACCTTCCCCAATTTTCTTTAAATAAACTTTTCCCCCAATTTCAAACCCGAACCCCCAAATGCTAAATTGATCTAATTTACTGATTTTTAATGAACTTACTACATGAGATAGCACAATCTAAAGGGGCCGTTGCACTAATCGTCTTCATCGACACTAATAATTTTTCTTAGATGGTGTTTGTTTTCTGTCAAACTTTTGTGTGTTTGTTTTTTTCTTGCGAGTCATACATGGTCTGAGATTGAAGCTCTTGCTCAGTTAGAGGTGGTGGTCACGTCTTACTGCTTCTTATCCCTTCATAAGGTTTGAAGAAGTATGGAGAGGTAGATGAAAGTTTTGAAAAAGATGGAGTTTTGGTTTTTTAAGAAGAAGATGACTTTTCTTAGAGAGAAAAACAAATTAGAGTATACTTATATCAATGATGGTTAGTGGGTCACGTGGGTGAGGATTAAAAAAATTTATTTGTGGAAATGTCATGAATGTTTTGTTCATTTATGTATTGGCCTTAGATAATTTTTTTTTTTATGTATTTGTCATTCAGAAAGCAACAAAATGTACACGTAAATAAAGGAAATATATTTTAAATAGAAATGACTTGTTGCGAAATTTTTAGAGTATTGAAAGTTCATACGATTCTTTGTTACATCCAATAATTGGTAACATCAAATACTTTTTCACAACAAATGTTTGCTCTACTATTGCTTAAAATTAATTTTTATTTTATGGATCAATCTTTGTAATGAATATAATTTAGGAATATGTGTTAATCGCAACAAGTAGAGCGCTTATTCATCGTGTTGCAAAATGAAAATCCCATGGGATTTATACAGAATCACATGTGATTCTCTCTGATTCCTTGTGATTCATATACAATCTCATGTGATCTATACAGAATCCCATGAGATTCTTTGATGAATCACCTGTAATTCATAAAGATTACCGATGTGATTCATATAGCTTCACATGGGATTCTATATGAATCAAATATCGTCAAGTATCTTTATGGAACACATGAGAGTTTATATGAATCACAAGGGATTAGAGAATCACATGGGATTCTTTATAACAACATACAAATTTTTAATAAAGAGATTCCAAGAGCTCATTTCAACAATCATATAAAAAACATCTACCCCTAAAAAGCTGTGACATAAAAGTTTAAAACTCAAAAACAGTGATTTACTTATTTTTACAAATCATTTGTGATTTTTTAAAAATAACAAATCACAAGTTATTTTTTTACGAATCACGTGGGATTTTTCTGGATGGAAATTTTGAAAAAAAAAAGTTTGTCGAAAGTATATAAAAGTGCATATCTATAGAAGGATGATTTATTTCTCGTCGCGATGCTGTATTTTTCGTAGCTTGAAGATTTACCGTTTGCAAGATATGTTTTTTTTTTTTTTAAAAAAAAGAAGTGGAAAGTGGGTTTTTATATTAAATGAGCTAGAATGATAATTTTGCCCTTCCTATGTTATTTTTTTGTTTGATATATACCGTTGGATGAAAACAAAATGGAAGGCTAGTATATGCTTATTTGTTCTTTCGATTTTTGGTGTTTGTCATAGATCTCACCTCATTATTATATTGTGATGGTTTCAATATTCTAAATAATTACCTCCCACTCAATAATTTATTTCCCGCTTACAATGTTACGAGTACTAAACTTCCCTCCCAATCCAAAATTTGGAGTCCCTCCAAAAACTAAAACTAGATCCACCAATTTCTCTATTTGCAAACCGTCTTCTCCATTATTCTTCTTCTCAATCTCGTCATATCCGGATATCCCAAATTCCACTAATCAAAAATCTCTATTCTTCTTTTCAATCTGGTCATCTCCATCACAAGTGTCACGTATTATTATCTCACATATCGCTCTCGCAACTGTCAACACATAAGTGTAGCCCACTCGCACGACAACACCTTATTAATTTGTAATGAACCATCACCGTATACCAAATCTAGATCGCATGAAAGTGAAGGTGCGCACTGTTCTTTAGTTTTTAAATGACATATTCTTTTTTTTTAGTCTAATTACATACAAAGTACGATTACATGGTTTGTTAAAATAAAAGAATGAAATGCTCCTTGAAGGAAACTGTTGAAATTGAAAAACTAATTATTTCCCCATGCAAACCGTAACTATTGATTTCCATCTAAAGTGGTTATTGTGGTTTTAATTTTACAATATTTTTGGTTTAATTAAGGATTAAGCTATTGACATTTTGATTTTTGATTTATCGCCTGTTGGAGACCACTTTTGTAGCTATTATTCAATTGGATATATGTAAAGAGAACTCAATAATGATTTATTTACTTTTGATATCTCTGTTATGTTTGCCACTGTTTTGTGTAACTTTTGTGTTTTAACCTCGTGAATGGTGTCTTCAAGCTAATATTGTAATTCATTTTTTCTCTATTAATGATTTTTGTTTTCCTTACCATTTTATCCTATTATTTGCAGCCCTTGGTGGAAGATGATGGAAAGGATTAATGGGTCGACGTTTGTTCCTAGCATTTTGACACTAGGAAAGGATTAGTAAAATACGCGAGTAACTTTCGATGGTCCATCCTAGCATTTTGATAAGGTATATTTTACTAACTTGAGAATACCTATGAAACCATATCTAACTAACACTCAATACTTACGTTTGTATTTATTTAACCATAGGTGGATTCAGATCATAAGGCAAGAATATGTTAGAAGTCTTCAACACACGAACAATGATACTCTTCTTATTTCATAGGAGTTTTCATATTACGTCTTAACTTATTATTGTTATTGTAATTATGGTCAAATATAGGATTTTTTTGAATGATCATATATGTAGTTTAATAAGATTGCAATTTTTGTATACTAAGTGATTTTACTGAATCATAATGATATATTTTCTTATTTCTTGCTGATTATAGTAAAATGTTTGTGAGCAAATTGTTACCTATAAATGATAGGTGCATGGATATTATGACGCCATAGAATGTCATATATTGTAATCTCGTCGGACGCCCATTCATGTTGTTTAAAGCAAGATCACGTGCATAGATTTTGTAACACCATAGAGTGTAAATTGTAGTCTTTTTAGGGCACTCATTTATGTCCTCAAATATGACAATCAGGTACATGGATATTGTGACACAATAGAAATAATTTTATTAGTTAAATACATACCATCAAGAAAATAACAACAACATACATACAAAAATTCAATATGTTTAACCATTTATTAATCGTTTTATGTTAAACGACTGTTTTTTGATTTAAAACCATACAAATTTAGAATTTATCACTTAACATAATTTAAATATAGAAAAGATATCGACAAAGAAAACTGTGGTTTTTAATAATTCTTATGGGGTGAATTTATTTTAATTATATTTCTAACAGGTTATTATTATCAATTAAGTGGTTTCTTTGTTTCTGATGGCTTAGTGTAGCTAACGAAATGATTTCTTAGTTAAATAACCATCAATAAAAGAACAATAGCAGAAATACAATGTTTAATCATTTCTTAATTGTTTTCGATTGAACAACTGGTTTCTGATTTAAGACTATAACGGGTTCTGATGACCAATGAGTTGCTCATTTATTATATTTCTAACGTGTTCAAGATGATACATGCATGATGATGTTTGTTTATAAAGTATGTACAAATTCAATTTTGTAGGTTTTACCTTTAATTTATGTTCGTATATCAAAACTTTTAGAGTAAATTACATGGATGGTCCCTCTGGTTTGTCCAAAATAACAATTTTCGTCTCTTGAATTTTAAAGTTGCACTGGTAGTCCCTAAGTTGGTAAACAAATAACACCACTGGTCCTTCAGTTTAACTGGCGTTAAGTAGTTCCGTTATAATTATACATTAACCTCTTTAGTTAAATATCGTTGCATCGTTTATCCTTAATAATAACTGCTATTTATAATTTAAAGTTTCCATATATTTTTATCCGTTTTTACACGTTTTCGTCCGTTTTCATGCGTTTTTATCCGTTTTCGTCCATTTTTATAAGTTTTTTTTTTCTTTTTCTTTTTTTTTTACTGTTTTTATATGTTTTCATCCCTTTTTCTTACGTTTTTTATACGTTTTATCCGTTTTCGTCCGTTTTTCTTACGTTTTTATCCATTTTCGTCCGTTTTTCTTACATTTTTATCCATTTTTGTCCGTCTTTACATGTATTCAACGCTTTTCATATGTTTTTATCCATTTTTATATGTTTTTGTTTATTTTTCTTAAGTTATCATCCGTTTTTATACGTTTCAGTCTGTTTTTATACGTTTTCTTCCATTTTTATCCGTTTTCTTCCGTTTTTATACGTTTTTTTTTACAGTTTTTATATGTTTTTATCCGTTTTGGTATGTTTTTATGCGTTTTCGTCCATTTTTATACGTTTTCATCTACTATTTTATCCGTTTTTATACGTCTTCATCTGTTTTATACGTTTTTTTTTCTGTTTTATAGGTCTTCTTACGTTTTTATCCATTTTTAGACATTTTCATCCCGGATAAAAACGTATGAAAACCTACAAAAACATATGAAAATGTAAGTAAACGAACGAAAATGTAAGAAAACGGGCAAAAAAATATAAAAATGTGTGGAAACGTATGAATATGGATAAAAGTGTAAGAAAAGCGGACGAAAGCGTATAAAAACGGTCAAAGACGTATAAAAACGGATAAAAACGTATGACAACTTAAGAACAACGAAGAAAACGTAAAAAAAAGAACGAAAACGTATAAAAATGGTCAAAAACGTATGAAAATGGATGAAAATGGATAAAAACGTAAGAAAACATACAAAAACGGATAAGAACGTATGACAACTTAAGAAAAACGGAAAAAAAATTACGAAAATGTATAAAGATTGATAAAAATGTATGACAATTTAAGAAAAATGGCCGAACACGTTTAAAAACGGAATAAAATGTACGAAAACATATAAAAACAGATGAAAACGGATAAAAATGTAAGAAAAATGGACGAAAACGGATAGAATGTATAAAAACGTAAGAAAGACGGACGAAAACGGATAAAAATGTAAGAAAAATGGACGAAAACGGGTAGAATGTATAAAAACGTAAGAAAAATGGACGAAAACGGATATTTAACCAAAGGGGCTAACGTGTAAATTATAACGGAACTACTTAACGCCAGTTAAACTGAAGGACCGGTGGTGTTATTTGTTTACCAACTTAGGGACTACTAGTGCAACTTTAAAATTCGAGGGACGAAAGTTGTTATTTTGGACAAACCACAAGGACCATTCATGTAATTTACTCAAACTTTTATAATAATTACGTAATTATAGATATTAATATCCTAAGAAAGGGTTAAATTTAATTTTTTAAAAATTACGTAGATTTCTTTAGATGGAAAAGTATTACATTCAAATTTTGAAAAGATATATAGTTATATACCTTACAAGTTTAGAACTTATCATATAACATAATTTAAAATAGAAAAGATATCAACGAAGATAACTATTGTTTTTAAAATATTCTAGAACACGTATCTTATATTTGGAAACGATTCTGATTGGGGGAATTTCTTTTTATTATATCTGTGACGGGCTAATATTATTAACATATTAGTTTCTTTGTTTCTGATAGCATTGTGTTGCTAACAAAATAATTTTATTATTTAAACATAAATACAAAATTTCAATATGTTTAACAATTTCTTAATAGTTTTCTGTTGAATGACTGATTTGTGATTTAAGACTATAACGGTTTCTGATGAACAATGAGTTGTTATGCATTATATTTCTGGTGGGTTAATGTTATCAATAATTTGGGTTCTTTGTTTATGATGGTTTTGTGTTGCTGACTAAATAATTTTATTATTTAAATACACTATCAACAAAACAACAATAGCATAAATACAAAAATTCAATATGTTTAACCATTTCTTAATCGTTTTTTGTTGAACTACTGGTTTTTGATTTAAGACCATTGCAGTTTCTGATGAACAATGATTTGTTCATGTTATATTTCTGACGGATTTAAGATGATACATGTGCATGATGTTGTTTGTTTAAAAAGTATGTACGAATCCAATTTTTTTAGGGTTTACCTTCTGTTTATGTTCGTATACTAAATTTTCCATCTAAAGAAACTTATGTGGTTTTTTAAAAACTAAATCTAACTCATTCTTAGGATAATAATATCTATAATTACGTGGATAGTATAAAAAATAAAAAAAAATAAAAAATTGATGTGAATGTCCATATTACGTAGATATTATGAAAATTTTCTAATTATAATATCGAGAAGGAATGACACATGTACTGATGTTCTTAAAATGACAGATGATCAACATGTTGTACCTGAGCTTCATAAAATAATCTACACATTAAGGTATACTTATGAAACAAATATTGTGAAACTTTTAACATTTGTTGAGCATATTTGTCTATTACCGATGAAAAAAATGCTCCATCAAGACAAAGGCGAAAGAAAGAAGATGCTGAAAAATGGGTAGATGATTTGGATTGTTTAGATTTCAGCTTTGAGCCTTACGAAACTGATGATTACTTTTCACTGGATGCTGAAAATACAAAATACTTTGGTATACAAAATGAGGGTGTGGGAGAATTATATTTTTCTTTAAATTAATGAGTATGATTGTACTTGCATAATACGAACTCTACATATTTATTAAACCAATACTATGTTAGAATTATTAAATCATGACAATCATATTAACAAGTTGACACATATGCGGAATCGAAGGATCAACTATAACATATAAAGATTAACATAAATATAAATAAGAACGTACCTTTGGATTCTAGCTAAACAAGAATCTCTTCAACAAACCTTGAATTAGTGTGAATATGGATAAATGAATAATCCCTTACCGTTTTGTTATTCGATCCCTTGATAATTACTATAGTGAGTAATTACCTCGTTCTTGTACACACAAATCAATAGCAAATTAAAGGTTATGCTAGTAAACGTAAACACAAGAATTTTTTTATGAAAATTTTCGATCCAAAAACCCTTAGGGTTGTTTGGACGATCGGCCACAAGGAGAGAAACAAGAAGAGAAAAAACTTTTTAGGGCTTTGTGTGTGTGCACAAAAAGTGTAACAGTTTTTACCCTAGTTTTGTTTATATAGTAATTGTAAAACTTTGGGAACAAGTTAGGGCAAGGGGAACCCCCCCCCCCTCCCTTGGGGTGTTCCGGAACCTTCTTGCTTTCTTTTTACATTCTAGTCCTTATCGTTTGTCCATTAGTCAATTCTGTTAAGTACTAACGACCGTTAGCCATTTCTTATGTTTAAATAATTATATATATATAACATTTAATATATATCAATTATTATGCTTTAATTCTCATTTGTAATGTGTGCAATCCCGAGATCTCGAGTTCGATTCTAGTCATACACGTATTAATATTTATCCACAAACTCTAACATCTCCCACTTGGATATCTATTAATAGTGTAATGACATTGGTTAGCGTCTAGCAACACCCCAATGCCCCTAGACCAACTCGAGTTAGGTTTCCTGGAAAAACCTTTAATGATTCATCATTATTATCATCCTTTTATTTCTAATACCACATTAATAAAGATATGGGTTCAAGTCATTCTTTATTAAATTTCTGTTTCTCGTTTGTAAATGATTAAACAAAATTACTAAAACATCTAAACGTATTCCAGATAGACTTTGGGCGTGGCCACGCAAACATTTTGTCAATCCTACGAGAGGCCTAGCAGTATTAAACTTCAAAATAAATTTGAATGAACAAATTCTCTCTTGACTACAAGAATAACCCATGAACTTTGCAACACTTCTGAAAACAATCATTATGACTACCAGTTACGGATAGCGGTAAATTGCTTCACAGAAATGCACTACATCCATGACACTTATCTGGTATCTCAAGTCTGAGGATAACTATTTAAACATGATTCACTTTAATGACAAGTCCCATAATGTGAAATCATGTAATTGGGATAAGTCCTATATTCAATTCATTGAATATCATGTGAAATTGGTATGACAATGCATCAATATACTTTCAAGTATATCCTAACCAATACTTAGATTTGTCTTAGTTTAATGATATTCCCATATCATTAATTGACAATTGACATTTAGAATAATAAATTTATTCATGGATTTAAACATACAAATACAGGATATATTATTAAGACAATGATAAACAAACATAATCAATATTTTATTTCATTAAAATAATAATTATTCATAACATCCTTTATCCAAATACTAATCACAAATGGGTATGAAACTGTCAGCTAAACAAAGTCCTATGCCTTCAGCAAGCTTGTAAAGTTTAGTGCCAGGTAGGGGCTTCGTCAATGGATCTGCTAAGTTATCATCTGTGTGAACTTTGAGTAACTCGATTTCACCTATTTCGACTTATTCTCGAACATAGTGATATTTAATCGGGAAATGTCTGGCGCCTTTAATGATTCCAGGTTCATTGGCGAATGTAATTGCAACTGAGTTGTCACAATACATTTTTATAGGTCTTTGAATCGATGGCATAACTCCAAGCCCAGAAACAAACTTCCTAATCCAAACGGATTCCATTGCAGCTTCTGTAGCAGCTATGTACTCACTTTCTGTTGCAGACATCGCTAATGTACTCTGTTTCTTGCTCCTCCAATCCACAGCTCCTCCGTTAATGACAAAGACATAACCCGTCTAAGACTTCGTATCATCTTTATCACACTTCCAGGATGCATCGCAGTAACCTGTAACATCAAGTTCTGCATTTGAATTTCCCCAATACACTAAGAACATATATTTAGTAGCCCTAAGGTACTTAAGAATATTCTTAACAATAGTCCAGTGAAGTTCACCTGGATTCTGTTGATATCAACTGGTCAAGTTTTGAGCAAATGCCACATTCGGCCTAGTACTTTTCACCGCATACATTATAGATCCCACAGCCGAAGCATAAGGAACTCTTTTCATGCGGTCCACCTCTGCAGGTGTTGAAGCACAAACTTTGCTACTTAAGCCATGTTATTCTCACATTGGTAAATATTTTTTCTTGGAATTTTGCATATGGAATCTCTTCAATATTTTATCAAGTTTTAAATTTATATTTAGCCGACTTATCAATAACACACACACCAAACAAGCAGTGTACCCGGTCAATATGAATATATTGGTAAGTAGAGTGTCGATCACTAAGAGTGGAACGTATTATCTAGTTAACCTAATCAGTATTTTAATATCCTATGTTAGTTTTACAGTCTAATCTAACGAAAGGGGGTTCAGCCTGAGAGACTGGCACAGTTTGGTTTTATTAAACAGTAAATAAACTAATAGGGGTGTGCACGGTTCGGTTTGGGTCGGTTTTTGGCTAAAACCAAAACCAAACTGAAATGTTCGGTTTTTATAAAACCCAAAACCGAAACTGTTTGGTTTTTGGCGGTTTGGTTTTTTCGGTTTATTATCGGTTTTTCGGTTTTTTCGATTTCTAACCATTTATATTTGGGCATGGCAAATTTATACCAACAAACTTGTATTACATAGAAAATTTACTTACTTTTTTTTTGTTAATACAAATAATGTCAAAAACATTATTCGCATTATTCGGTCTTCTCGCGTTTTGATTATCACAAAATATAAAGACATGTTACGTAAAGTTACGGTTTATAAGTTTTTAATCGAGGAAACTCGTTTCTTCTACGTAGCTGCTATAACATCACTTCAGGTATGATCAAACTTTATACTGTCATTAGTTAAGTGATCAAAGAGTTTTATTTTCTCCTAAAATTACATTTTTAAGTTTGACAAAACATTTTCACAAAAAGTATTTTTATGTTTTTAAAGAAATGTTTTATTAAGAAAATAAATTCAAATTCAAACCTTATAACAGCTAGTTTTCCCCCCAAATCAGTTCAGCCTGCACCAGATAAGTTTTCACCACGTCAGGACAAAATGGGAGCGATTTGTCGGGACGGTCCCTTAAATAGGCTGGCGGTCCCTTAGTGATAAAGGACCGTCTGATATTTACAGGACCGTCTGTCTCCCTTATGTTGCCTATAAATACTGAAGTGTTACACTTCAGAAAAAGAAAGGATTTTCACACACAAAACTTTCTGGTCTATGTTCATTTTATCTTTGATCACTATAACATGTTGGTATATGTTTATAAGTGATTTCCTCTTTCGCCAAGTGCAAGAGAAGAACTCTCGACCTAGATGAAGACTCGAGATGTTATAGGTGTCCACACACAAACGTAACAAGTGTTACGGTGATAGGTTTTGTAAATATTGTCATTGTTTTCTGACTTGTGTGTGAGTCGAGGATGGGGATATTTGTGTGAACTTGGATGGTGATGTAGATCCAAGAAGTCTTGTAACTAGATTAGTTCATGTATTTGATATGATGACTGTGATGTCCTAGTGTGTAGGTTACGACTTAGTCGAGTCATTATGTAAAGACTTGGATCAGGTGATGATCCAAGTGAGTCTTGTGTGAAGGCTTGGTTCGGGTGAAGAACCAAGTGTATCAAGTATGTGAACTGTGAAGGCTTAGTTCGGGTGAAGAACCAAGTGTGTCAAGTGTGTGAAGGCTTGGTTCGGGTGAAGAACCAAGTATGTCAATTAAGTGAAGGCTTGGATCGAGTGAAGATTTATCACACCCCCAAAATACCTGAATGGCAGCGGAATGGAATACCTGGGGATGACGGTCATAGCACCACATTTACAGTTATATTGAACGACCTAAAGTGTCATTTTGAAAATATATCGTTTGATTTATTTAAAAACATTCAGAGTTACAAAACATAGGTCCCAAAGTCTTGAAAAGTTTAAGGAAATAAGTTTGGTACAATCAAACGATAATATATAAGTGCATGAAAATCCAAAATGAGACGCGTCATCCTTGCTACTCACTAAAATGACTCCATGCATGCCATGAGGGATAAACCTTAGTTACCTGAAAATACATTGCTAAAACGGTCAACATAAAGTTGGTGAGAAATCATAGGTTTATAAGTTAAATCGGATGTACATTAGCCATAAGTAAAGTAAAGTGACAAGATGTCATAAAGAAAGCTACATTGGCTCTTAAGCTCATGACCCCGAAGCTAGACATAGTTACTTGGGCCCAAATGAGTGTTTACCAGACACTCTAAATAAATTAGACATGAAATGCATCCGTAATTCCGTTGGAGCAACCCAAACACGGATGGAGGAGTCACCCTCAATAGATCTATTCACTCACTCTCGCTTGTAAATTAATTAACGGTCCATGATAACAAAGGGGACTTGTCATGACGTGGTAATAAGGCAACTTAAGAAATGTAAGGAATTTAATACTTAGGCATGTAAAAAAATAAGTGATGCAATGTATTCTCCCCCGTAGGATTTGAAATCAAAATATTTAATTAAAAACGGGGCTATGAAAACTCACCTCGAAGTGATGATACTATGAGATGAAATGATAGGGACAACAAGGAACGAATATCAACCGCAACCTAAGATGAATGATAATGATCTAATTTAGATCATGAAATGATGTAATGAATGTACATGCACATGATACCTATACTACTCATAACTTGAAAATACTAGTTATTGTCAAAATAAAATATTTTCCATACTTAGGAAAAATAAGTCTAACTAGACTTATAAAAACTAGTCGTAATATATCGTATATAAAACGTTAGTGTTATATTCTACGCTTTGAAAACCTTGAAATAACGTCTAGTAGTCGTAAAAATAAGTCTTGTTTCATACGTACTTCATTAGTTAAGATTATAACTCTTGAACAATAAATCTAGAAAATATAGTATTTAGTACGTAGTTTTATTATTTCAATTAGTGACTACTAATATATATATAGTTTTGACGATTTTGGAACGGGTATATTTTTGTCGTTATAAGTTCATTTTCTTCGTTCTTTATATCCACGGATTCGTCTTAGTATATACTAATATATTTTTGATAGCTCGGATTCTCTTGGTTACGTCTAATGCCTCGGTTTGTCCGACGAAAATCGTCCAACAGCATGAATATTTTCAGAAAAATAGTTTTCGTCGTTAAACTTGCAAAAATCATATCTCCTTCGTTATAAACTCGTTTTAATCCGTTCTTTCGCCAAAAGTTTCATTTTTGAAAGTATTTTCTAAATCTTTGGTTAAAAATTACCCCTGAGTTCCTGAGTTTTCCAGATTTGGCTTTTTGGGACAGTAGGTTCCTAGATAAGTTCTAAACTCATTTCTAATGTTCCAAACTAGTTTCTAATCCACCCATATCACTTCCAATCACCACAAATCTAGTCTATTCCTACCATACACCTTCTTAAGGTGTCATGGGTTCTTAAACAACATCAATCAACTAGATCTACCAAAGGTTTCCATTTCTAGGGTTTCAAAGATATAAGTATATATAATGAGTGGTATAAACTAACATATGCATGTAATCTTGTATAGAAATCATATGATCATGAAAATAACTTGAAGAAATTATGAAAAAGAGTTTGATAACTTACTTTGAAAGATTATAGAGCTTGGATGAGTAAAACCTAAGAAACCTTGTGTTTTTATTTTGAAACTCTAACAAGGATCACCAAAGGAACTAGAAAATAGGTTGATCTTGGAAAAATGGTGGATTTTGGTCTTAGTTTGGTTTGTGGCCGTGGGTTTTGAGAGGAAAGGAAGAGAGGAAAAGTGTGATATTTGATCTTGGATAATGGATGAGTATGTGATATGGATACTAGATATTTTACTAGTTGTTATTAGGATAGGATTTGTAGTAATTAAAGCTTGAGGTTAAAATGTACAAGAGGTCGGGGGGGGGGGGGGGGGTGGCATGTGGCCGGTCATGCAAAGGAGAAAAAGAGGGCAAAGTGTTTTTGATTTAATTACGATGGGTAGTGGAGTGTATGTGTAGTTTTTAGTTGTATGTTTTAGATAGTTTTTAGTTAGTTTAGTTATAATCGGGTACCGGGTTTACTAAAAATAAATTTTAACGAAGTTAACCGGGACTTAATAAAGTCATAAAAATGATAAAAATATGTTGGGTACAAAAATTGAGCGTTTGGACAATTATTATTTAGTTTTCACGAAAATCGTCGTAATTATAATAAACTTACGATGTAAATTAAATAAATTCCCAAAATACCGGGTAAATGAATTTTATAATCTTTGTGATGTTGTAAGAGGTTTAAAAATATATCGGGACCATTGTGGGGATTTTTAGATATGTTAGTTATATTTATTAATTGCGTGTTAACGTTTATTTAAAAATAAATATACGTAAAACGTTAAATATACCAAAAATATTAATATGAATATTCTACGAGTGGCATAGTATGCAAATGCTATTATGATGATATGTAGACTATTTCTAGTCCGTATTAAATGTCCCTATTGATAAAGCCTGAATTCGCACCTGAACCAATACGGTTACGCTAATTTAAATACCCGTAAACTGAATTTACGATGAAATGAGCAATGCACATGAATAGTGTTTTCTTTCTGGGAATGAATAGTTTTTTGTGAATAGTAATATTTTTGAACGCTTCTCAGAATATCAAACTGACCTAAAAAATGATGAATAGTGTTTTGATGAATAGTGATTTATGAATAGTAAATTGTCAAAGTTTGGAAATGACCTGAAATGGTGAGTTGTGACAGTCGCCCACCCAAAAAGGAATTCAGTCCCTGAATTCAGCTAGTGTTGGTTTCGGTAATATATTTGGTGAAAAGATGTGGATACCTGCGTTGCATTTGGTCTTCTCGTTCCCAAGTAAACTCGGGTCCTCTTCGAGAATTCCAGCGAACCTTCACGATCGAAATTAGACTCTGCTTCAACTGTTTGACCTCTAGGTCCATAATTTCAACTGGTTCTTCCACAAAGTTAAGCTTGTCATCGAGTTGAATTTCGTCTAGTGGTATAACGGAAGACTCGTCCGAAAGACATTTCTTGAGGTTTGAGACATGAAACGTGTTATGTACGTTGTTGAGTTCTGATGGAAGTTCAAGCTTGTAAGCTACTGGACCAATCCTTTCCAGTATCTTAAATGGACCAATGTATCTCGGGTTCAACTTCCCGCGTTTCCCGAATCGTATCACGCCCTTCCAAGGTGAGACTTTCAACATGACTTTGTCTCCGACCTGGAATTCCAATGGTTTGCGTCGAACATCTGCGTAGCTTTTCTGTCTACTTTTAGCTGTTTCGAGTCTTTCTCAAATCTGGATTATCTTTTCTGTTGTTTCTCGAACCATCTCCGGGCTAGTACATTGTACATCACCGACTTCGGCCCAACAAACTGGTGATCGACACTTTCGACCATAAAGTGCCTCGAATGGTGTTGCTTTTATACTTGAATGGTAGCTGTTATAAGAAAACTCGATCAACGGCAAATGGTTAGCCCAACCATTTCCAAAGTCAATCACACATGCTCGCAGCATGTCCTCAAGTGTCTGAATAGTTCTCTCGCTCTGACCATCGGTCTGAGGATGGTAAGCAGTGCTCATGTCTAACTTGGATCCGAAAGAATCTTGTAATGACTTCCAAAAGTTTGAAGTAAAGCGACTATCTCTGTCAGAAATAATGGAGATTGGTGCTCCATGTCATGAGACTATTTCCTTGACATAAAGTCTGGCAAGTTGTTCCATGGAATAAGTCTCTCTAATGGGTATGAAATGGGCTGATTTGGTAAGACGATCAACAATTACCCAAATAGCATCGTAACCTCCTGACGTCTTGGGAAGTTTAGTGACAAAGTCCATTGTAATACGCTCCCACTTCCATTGTGGAATTTCTGGTTGTTGAAGTAATCCTGACGGTTTCTGGTACTCGGCTTTCACTTTAGCACAAGTAAGGCATTTGCTGACATACGTAGCTATTTCTGCTTTCATGTTCGGCCACCAATAAAGCTTTTTAAGATCCTGATACATCTTATCAGAACCTGGATGAATAGAGTACTTCGACTTGTGTGATTCATGCATAATCAATTCTCGTACTCCACCATAGAGTGGTATCCAACTTCGATCCTTGAAGCATAACACTCCATCTGCTCTCTTTACAAAGCCATTTTTGTTCTCTGGCATACCATAAAGTTTCTCCTGTGGTCGATTTTCTTCTTTGAGAGCCTCAATCTGAGCTTCTAGAATTTTTGATGGTAATGGTGAAATGATAGTCATTCCCAATGACCTAACCCTCAAAGTTTTGAGTCGTTCTTTTCGGCTAAGTGCATCTTCTACAACATTTGCTTTTCCTGGGTGATATCGGATTTCACAATCGTAATCACTCAGCAATTCTAGCCAACGACGTTGCCTTATATTAAGTTCCTTCTGATCAAGTATATGCTGTAAGCTCTTGTGGTCGGTAAAAACTATGCACTTGGTACCATAAAGATAGTGTCTCCAAATCTTGAGTGCAAAAACTACTGCACCCAACTCCAAATCGTGTGTAGTGTAATTCTTCTCATGTGTCTTAAGCTGTCTAGATGCATACGCTATCACCTTCTCGTTTTGCATTAGCACAGCTCCAAGTCCTTTATGCGAAGCATCGCAATATACCACAAAGTTCTCAATCCCTTCTGGTAGTGACAAAATCGGTGCACTACAAAGCTTCTGCTTCAATAACTAAAATGCAGATTCTTGCTTCTCTCCCCATTCGTACTTTTGATTCTTTTGTGTCAGCTTAGTCAGCGACTTCGCTATCTTAGAAAATCCTTCAATGAACCTTTTGTAATATCCTGCAAGTCCTAGGAATTGACGAATTTCTGTAGGAGACTTGGGCGTAGCCTAATCTTTAACTGCCTCAATCTTTGCTGGGTCGACTTGTAATCCTTGGCTATCAATGACATGGCCAAGAAATTGAACTCTTTGTATCCAAAAATCACACTTTGAAAATTTGGCATACAATTGCTCCTTCTTGAGTAGTTCCAAAATTGTTTTGAGGTGTTCTTCGTGCTCTTCCTTACTCTTGGAATAAATCAAGATATCGTCAATGAATACAATCACAAAGTTATCAAGATACAGTTTGCACACCCTATTCATGAGATCCATGAATACCGCAGGTGCGTTGGTTAATCCGAAAGGCATTACTTGAAACTCATAATGACCATAACGTGTTCTAAATGCCGTCTTCAGGATATCCTCTTCCCGAACTCTAAGTTGATGGTAACCAGATCTTAAATCAATCTTGGAATAAAAACAGGAACCTTGTAACTGATCGAACAAGTCGTCGATTCTGGGGAGTGGATAATGATTCTTCACCGTTAACTTGTTCAGCTCACGATAGTCGATGCACATTCTGAAAGATCCGTCCTTCTTCTTCACAAACAAAACCGGTGCTCCCCAAGGCGAGGAATTCGGTCTAATGAATCCTTTGTCCAAAAGTTCTTGTAATTGGTTCGACAATTCTTGCATCTCAGAAGGTGCAAGTCGATACGGTGCTCGCGTAATTGGTGCGGCTCCTGGCACTAATTCAATTTGAAACTCAACTTGGCGTGTAGGCGGAAGTCCTGGCAATTCTTCTGAAAAAACTTCTGGAAATTCCTTAACAATTGGCACATCTTCAAGTCGTTTCTCATCCGACTTCTTTTCTGTGATGTGAGCCAAGAATGCATAACAACCCTTCTTTATGTACTTCTCGGTTTTAATGCATGATATGATACTGAGTCTAGTTCCACTTCGCTCTCCGCGAACAACTAAAGTTTCACCACTATAAGGAAGATGAACCACTTTCTCATCACAAATAATTCTTGCACGATGTCGAGACAACCAATCCATATCGATAACAACGTCGAAACTTCCAAGTTCTACGGGCATGAGGTCTATATTGAATGGATGGTTTAGGAAATTGATTGTGCAACCACGGACAACGGTGTTGGTGTTAACTAAAGACCCATCGGCTAGTTCAACGATATAGGGAATGTCTAAGGTGGTTGGTTCTATGTTAAGTAAAGGTGCAAATGCAATAGAAACAAAACTTCTATCCGCTCCTGAATCAAATAAAATGGATGCATAATGATTATTAACGAGGAACGTACCCGCAACAACATTCGGGTCCTCTCGGGCATCTTCTCCTCCCATAACATAAGCTCTTCCTTGAGCCACTCCACCTTGGTTTCCAGTTCCTTGATTCTTCTTCTTTGGGCACTCACTCCTATAGTGTCCAATTTCTCCGCAGCCAAAACATGTTACTGGTGGTTTCTGATTGTCACCCAAGATTGGAAGCCTGCAATCTTTGGTGTGGTGACCAACCTTCTTGCAGTTGCCACATAGATCTGGGCAACGTCCTGGGTTATGATGTTTCTGACACTTTTCACACTTGGGTAGATTACCCCCATATCCTTTCCCTTCAGTTGGCCCTTGCCACTTCCTGTCTCTTAGGTGGTGGCTGAATAGCATTTCCACCTTGGTTGTAGTCAAACCTCCTCTTGTTGTTGTTGTTGTTATTGTTTGGGTTGTTGTTTTGGTTATTGGGATAGTTGTGGTTTCGATTGTTGTTATAGTTGTTGTTGTTTCGAGTGTTGTTGTAGTTGGTGTTGTTTGAATGGTTATTGTTGTTGTTGACAGCAGACTTACCCTTTACCACCTGAACCATAAGTTTCTGAGTTATATGAGTAGCCTCTTCCATTGATTGTGGGTCAAAAGACATCACATCCCCTCGGATGCTTTCAGGCAGTCCACCAGTGAAGTTTTCCATCTTTTTCTCATCATCTGGAACCATAGTTGGACATAGTGCAGCCAACTCCTGAAACCTCCTGATGTAGGTCTCGATGTCATCACCTTTTGTTACCAGCTCATAGAATTCTGTTTCCAATTTCTTCACCTCAGTACGAGGGCAAAACTTCTTAGTCATCAGCTTCTTGAATTGATCCCATGTGAGCTTGTAGGCATTTTCCATACCAATAGGCTGAGCATGAGAATTCCACCATGACATAGCTTCATCCAGAAGCATACCTGTAGCAAATTTTACCTTACTGACATCAGGGCAACTGCACATGAGGAACACATTCTCAGTCTTTTCAAACCAGCGGATCAAAGCAACCGCTCCCTCAGCGCCCTTAAACTTGACGGGATCACTAATCTTGAAATCCTTCCAAGTGCATTCACGCCTAATAGTGGGTGGTTCAACCGCCCCTGTATTAGAAGCAATCTCAGCAGCCCTAGCAGCAACCTTAGCTCTCTCAACCTCTAGAGCTTCTACTATACTATCCCTGACCAACTTGCGGATAGCGGCTTTAGTCATAGCTGGTGTTTCTGGTGCAGCCTTACCTTTCCTTGGCGCCATATTTTTGATAAATTACAACGGAAAATAACCATGAGGAAAATCATAATAGAAATAGTCATCGTACTAAAGATATACACCCACAACATGTATATATACAACCACAACAAGTATAAATACAACCACGACATGTACGAGTACAACCACAACCTGTATAAATACAACCACGACATGTATAAATACAACCACAACATGTATAAATACGATAACAATAAAGAGCAACCACGAAACATCATAAATATAATCACAACACATGAATATAATACATGAAAATTTCGGCCTACATGGACCGATATTATATATAGCACAACCATTCCAACATAGTAGAGTCATACTTGATACATTTGTTTGTACAACAACCAAAAGACTACAAGTTCTTGAACTATGTCCCACACCTCGGGACTAGGAAAATAGTAAAAGCTAATATAATACAAGTCCATGCCTAGGCTCCTCCGGGTGCTCTAGATGCTCCAGGTCCTCCCCTAAGGTGGCGGATCTCCCGATCCATCGCAACAACAATCTCCTCCAAGTGCTCAACTCGGAGCTGGAGGGCAGCCTCCCTGGTCTCTGCAGATGTCATCCTCTCCTGAGCTAATGCCAACTGATGTGCCTGATCTCCCTGCATCTCCTGAGTCATCTGAGATCTGTCTCGTATCTCAGGCAACTCATCCCTAAGCTGATCAATCAGCTCCCGGTGCCCCTCCTGCCGTACCTCCAGTCCATGATAAGACACATCAATGCTAACCCTGCCTAAGAGTAATCCCTCAACCTGCTCCTCGACCTCCTTAAGTCGACTAGTAAGGTGCTCATCTACCCTATAACCCAACCTATTACTCTGCTCCTGTTGATCCCCTATCTGGGCATCCAAAGTACGTGATGTAGGCCACTAGCAGCAGCTGCTCTAGAACTCTCACCTATATGATAAAGTGGTGGTGGTGGAAGGTCTGAAGTCTCAGTAGTAGGTGATGCTGGGGTAGTAAACCTTGCACGCTTCCTGAGCGGCAAAAGTGAAGTAAGTGTAGAAGTAGTAGTGGGCATAGCTGGTGGTGTTTGTAATGTAGGAACAGTAGGAATCCTAAAAGTAGAGGTAACAGTGCGTACACTCTTTCTAGCACCTATGGTTGTCTTGCTACGAGGAAACATAAGTGTCGGTTCTGGGGAAATAGAAGTGGTAGGAGATGATATATATGTAGGTACACGTGTAACATCTAGTGGTGCAATGGGAGAAATATGAGGAGTAGGAGCAATCTCTTCCTCCTCGAAAGGCTCAGTATCCTCACCTGATGCCAAAAGTGGCAACACAGGTACTGGAGGAATGGGTGGTAAAACAGCAGTGGAAGACATAGCGTCCTCAATGTCAGTGTCTGAGGAAAGTGTAATCAAGTTCGGATCTGAAGACATGTCTCTGTGATAATAAAGGTGAAATGAAATGAAATGAATAATCCATGTAATGAAATCGCCTAAAACAATGAATATGCACTTATGATGTAATGATGAGATGCTATGATAATGTGGTTATAGTCTAGGGTCCATGATACATCCTAGTTCGCTATAAACTTAGCTCTGATGCCAATCTATCACACCCCCAAAATACCTGAATGGCAGCGGAATGGAATACCTGGGGGTGACGGTCATAGCACCACAGTTACAGTTATATTGAACGACCTAAAGTGTCGTTTTGAAAATACATCATTTGATTTATTTAAAAACATTCAGAGTTACAAAACATAGGTCCCAAAGTCTTGAAAAGTTTAAGGAAATAAGTTTGGTACAATCAAACGATAATATATAAGTGCATGAAAATCCAAAATGAGACGCGTCATCCTTGCTACTCACTAAAATGACTCCATGCATGCCATGAGGGATAAACCTTAGTTACCTGAAAATACATTGCTAAAACAGTCAACATAAAGTTGGTGAGAAATCATAGGTTTATAAGTTAAATTGGATGTACATTAGCCATAAGTAAAGTAAAGTGACAAGATGTCATAAAGAAAGCTACATTGGCTCTTAAGCTCATGACCCCGAAGCTAGACATAGTTACTTGGCCCCAAATGAGTGTTTACCAGACACTCTAAATAAATTAGACATGAAATGCATCCGTAATTCCGTTGGAGCAACCCAAACACGGATGGAGGAGTCACCCTCAATAGATCTATTCACTCACTCTCGCTTGTAAATTAATTAATGGTCCATGATAACAAAGGGGACTTGTCATGACGTGGTAATAAGGCAACTTAAGCAATGTAAGGAATTTAATACTTAGGCATGTACAAAAATAAGTGATGCAATGTATTCTCCCCCGTGGGATTTGAAATCAAAATATTGAATTAAAAACGGGGCTATGAAAACTCACCTCGAAGTGATGATACTATGAGATGAAATGATAGGGACAACAAGGAACGAATATCAACCGCAACCTAAGATGAATGATAATGAACTAATTTAGATCATGAAATGATGTAATGAATATACATGCACATGATACCTATACCACTCATAACTTGAAAATACTAGTTATTGTCAAAATAAAATATTTTCCATACTTAGGAAAAATAAGTCTAACTAGACTTATAAAAACTAGTCGTAATATATCGTATATAAAATGTTAGTGTTATATTCATCGCCTTGAAAACCTTGAAATAACGTCTAGTAGTCGTAAAAATAAGTCATGGTTCATAGATACTTCATTAGCTAAGAATATAACTCTTGAACAATAAATCTAGAAAATATAGTATTTAGTACGCAGTTTTATTATTTCAATTAGTGACTACTAATATATATATAGTTTTGACGATTTTGGAACGGGTATATCTTTGTCGTTATAAGTTCATTTTCTTCGTTCTTTATATCCACGGATTCGTCTTAGTATATACTAATGTATTTTTGATAGGTCGGCTTCTCTAGGTTACGTCTAATGCCTCGGTTTGTCCAACGAAAATCGTCCAACAGCATGAATATTTTCAGAAAAATAGTTTTCGTCGTTAAACTTGCAAAAATCATATCTCCTTCGTTATAAACTCGTTTTAATCCGTTCTTTCACCAAAAGTTTCGTTTTTAAAAGTAGTTTCTAAATCTTTGGTTAAAAATTACCCCTGAGTTCCTGAGTTTTCCAGATTTGGCTTTTTGGGACAGTAGGTTCCTAGATAAGTTCTAAACTCATTTCTAATGTTCCAAACTAGTTTCTAATCCACTCAAATCACTTCCAATCACCACAAATATAGTCTATTCCTACCATACACCTTCTTAAGGTGTCATGGGTTCTTAAACAACATCAATCAACTAGATCTACCAAAGGTTTCCATTTCTAGGGTTTCAAAGATATAAGTATATATAATGAGTGGTATAAACAAACATATGCATGTAATCTTGTATAGAAATCATATGATCATGAAAATAACTTGAAGAAATTATTAAAAAGAGTTTGATAACTTACTTTGAAAGATTATAGAGCTTGGATGAGTAAAACCTAAGAAACCTTGAGTTTTTATTTCAAAACTCTAACAAGGATCACCAAAGGAACTAGAAAATAGGTTGATCTTGGAAAAATGGTGGATTTTGGTCTTAGTTTGGTTTGTGGCCGTGGGTTTTGAGAGGAAAGGAAGAGAGGAAAAGTGTGATATTTGATCTTGGATAATGGATGAGTATGTGATATGGATACTAGATATTTTACTAGTTGTTATTAGGATAGGATTTGTAGTAATTAAAGCTTGAGGTTAAAATGTACAAGAGGTCAAGGGGGGGGGGGGCATGTGGCCGGTCATACAAAGGAGAAAAAGAGGGCAAAGTATTTTTGATTTAATTAGTATGGGTAGTGGAGTGTATGTGTAGTTTTTAGTTGTATGTTTTAGATAGTTTTTAGTTAGTTTAGTTATAATCGGGTACCGGGTTTACTAAAAATAAATTTTAACGAAGTTAACCGGGACTTAATAAAGTCATAAAAATGATAAAAATATGTTGGGTACAAAAATTGAGCGTTTGGACAATTATTATTTTGTTTTCACGAAAACCGTCGTAATTATAATAAACTTACGATGTAAATTAAATAAATTCCCAAAACACCGGGTAAATGAATTTTATAATCTTTGTGACGTTGTAAGGGGTTTAAAAATATATCGGGACCATTTTGGGGATTTTTAGATATGTTAGTTATATTTATTAATCGCGTGTTAACGTTTATTTAAAAATAAATATACGTAAAACGTTAAATATACCAAAAATATTAATATGAATATTCTACGAGTGGTATATTATGCAAATGCTATTATGATGATATGTAGACTATTTCTAGTCCGTATGAAATGTCCCTATTGATAAAGCATGAATTCGCACCAGAACCAATACGGTTACTCGAATTTAAATACCTGTAAACTGAATTTACGATGAAATGAACAATGCACATGAATAGTGTTTTCTTTCCAGAAATGAATAGTGTTTTGTGAATAGTAATATTTTTGAACGCTTCTCAGAATATCAAACTGACCTCAAAAATGATGAATAGTAAAATGATGAATAGTGTTTTGATGAATAGTGATTTATGAATAGTAAATTGTCGAAGTTTGGAAATGACCTGAAATGGTGAGTTGTGACAAGATTCAAGATTGGACAAGAGTGCTTGTTCGTGTGGCCACGTGGGCCTTGGAGTAGATTGGTTCTAGCTACGATTAAAACTCGAATTATGCTTAGTGTCGTTAAGCCTTGTGTAAGCATGTGTACGAATTGCTCTGCCTGAAGGAGTGTGTTGATATAGTGATTGATAACTCTCGAGTGTGGTACTCGGGGAGTGGAGTAGGACGGAGAGTGAACTTCGTGCCGAACCACTATAAATCGCCGCGTCTCTTGGTTGTGTTCTTTCCTTACTCTTTACTTTACTTGTTTTATTTGTGTATGCTAGTAACCAAATTGATATCACATAACTAGTAGAATTCAACAAGTTTGTAAATGTAAGTTAACCGGACCTAAAACGGCTAAATGCTTTAGAAAATTAAAAAGAAGCGGAGAAACTATTCAACCCCCCTTCTAGTTTCTACAATTGGTATTAGAGCTTCGTTTATCAAGATCTTTAAAGTTTATTGTATTTTAAAACTTGAATCGATCTATGGAATCAAAATGATATCTTGAAGGGTGTTATTTGAATGAGCCACCATTTTTCGAAAATGAAAATTTTGTCATTTGGAAAAATGAATTTGAAAGTTATGTGAAATCAATAGATCATAGTCTTTGGCATGTCATTTCAATTGATGATTTATAATTAATGAAAGGAAGTTTCGCCAATAAATTTTTCATAAGAAACTTGTGCGAAATATTTGAAACAAAAAATTCTGATTTATGAAACTTTGCCGAAAATTGAGTTTGATAAAACAATTTTATGTCAAATGGCAAATGGCATTTGGTAAAATGGTTTAAACTTACTTCAAGGAAATGTTCAAGCCAAAGATGATGAAAATGTGGTATTGGAAAAACACTTAGTTTAAGTGGAATCATATACTACTAGTTTGAATGTCTTTATTGTAGGAAATGTTGCCGACAAGGAATTCTCAAGCAACCTAATTGGTGTACCAATCTACTAGTTTTGAAGTAATGATTATTAAGAAGACAACGTACGGTTTAAATATGTAATGTGGATAGCTAGCGGAGAAGACAATACGCGGCTTAAGTATGAAGCTAATCAAATGGTTGATTCACCAAGCCAAGTGCATAACTATTAATAAGGACTAATTGCCAAGTGAGTATCATCTAGTCTTGCATCACCAACAACACATGTTTTGGTAATGTGTTATTAAGGATAGCTAGAGGCCAAGGTAAGTTTTCTTACAATCTTCCCTATTATAGTTGTTACTTGAATGTCTGCTATATGCTTACGTGACTATATGATTTATCATTACTTGCTTGCATGATATATAACACTTACATGCTCATATGTGCTATATGCTTTATGTTCATTAGACGTTTTTTCTAAATGCTTATCCTTCTTTGGATTCAAGCAAATTATTTGGAAAAATAATGGTCTTACCACAACCATTGTTTATAACGAATTTGGCGTCAATCATTCACTATAGACGATACACACTTGCTTCACTCTTTGTTTGCTCTCTAGTTCTCGTCTATGACGTTTATTGGAATTTACATGATTGACTTCTAGCCTTCCTCGATGCAAGTCTCATCCCCTCATTTAACTTTTCATTCTTCCTTTTCTTTTGTTTCAACTCAAAATCCACTCTTTATTCAAGTGTATCGAGTCTTTCACTTTTCTTCTGTCTCGATTTCACTCCATACCCATTCCTTATCCCACTCGTGCGTATTGAGCCATTTTCGTGTCTTAAAATTTAAGGAGTTATGTTTTAAAACCATCTAAAACTAAAGACTTTTCTTTAAGACCAAAATACCAAAAATTGTCCAAAAACCACAACCTTCTGCCGACGGTCCCTTAGCTCTCAGCGGTCCCATATCGATAAGGGACCATCCAGCATTTTTATGCACTACCCCGTTTTCTTACTACAGAACATGAAAAACAAAATCAAACACCCCTTTTTTGGTGCAGAAACGACGACAAACTCGACCCAACACTCTAATCCTCACTAACCCATAGTCAAATTAGTTCAAGGTTTTCAAAGTTAAGATCATCAACCACCTATACTCACTAATCACTCCATTGTAAGTCAATTTTCTCAAATTCATCTAATTAATTCGTAATCGAATTTCTAGGGTTCATATAAACTCAAAAAAAATTGGGGATTCTCATCTCTTTGCAAAATCAACAACAATTGAAGGTAAATCTTAATAATATGTCACCAACAACACGTAAATTAACAAGTTAATTAATCTAATTCGTGGGTTTTGAAAATGGGTCAAAAATGAGATTATCCCTAATTTGAATTTGTGGCTGTTAATATTGTTTAATCACGTAACAATAACATAATTATGCATTGTTAATACATGTCAAAAACGTTTTCATAATCATGCAACAAGATGAATCAGAAATTTCAAAATTAAAGTGTATGATGGTATATGAGAAGTGTTTGGAACAAGCACAAAAATTTTGGTCTAGTTAACCTAATATTAATTTCATATAGGTACAACCATACCGCACATATTTGATTATGACCTTCATCGTACACACTCATACATACCAAAAATATCCTTAGAACCTTATTTACCACCTGAATCCGTTCAAAGCTTCAGAGACGTTGAGTCTCGTTACATTCATGAAGGTCGAATTATCGATCATTCATATGTAACTCATGAGCATATTGTAAGAGCCTTTCAGCTAATAGGTCTTGACTGTTTACTCAATATCAATGAACACATCTGCCCATGTTTTATATTAGAATTCTTTCATGAAATAAAGGTCAAACGTATTCAAGACAATTCTATACTTCTTATCTTCAGTATTGGTCACTATGGCTTTGCTCTATCACTTGAGGAATTCGCTCAGATTCTTGGTATTCCATGCCATGGGCAATGTGCCTATTCAGAAGATCTTGAGTTAAATTCCCTACTTGAGAATCGTGAATGTGAAGGACCCTATGTCACCTACATTCTCTCTCAAAATGAACTAATCAACTCACTTTACAACTCTTCCGACACTTTCTATCCTGATAAGATCCGTGTCTGTGAACTCCGCCAGTTTCTCCAACCCATGGCGATCATCCTACGAGAAAGTACACTAAGTTTAGTAAAAGATAGCAATTGCATACCATCCTGCGTTGGACATATGCTTTATTGCATTCTCACTAGACAACTGTACAATCTCGCATATCTCTTCGCTATGCGATTTATGCATCTCAAGGACGATGACAGAAAGTCAATGCCCTATAGGATGCTCCTAACTCGTGTCTATAATTTTTTCATGAGCAACTATCCCTACCTTTAAAATGATCAATACAACCTAGTTGTTGGAGTCTTAGAACCAATAACGGAATACCAAGTTACACGTTTTGTCAGACCCATGAGAACCTCTCTTGCTGATAGGATAAGACGCATCGAAGAAGACTGAAGTCAACAATTATGCAGTTATTAAATTATGAATAGTTGCTATGTTATGACTTTGAATGATTTTTTGTATTTCTATTTATTGTTGTTCTTCTAACTGCTATGTTTATCATTTGTATGAACTAATCTCATTGTTAAATATGAATGTTTGTTGATGATGTTTTTGGGTTATTTAGAGTGTGCATGACATCCTTCATCTGTTAAACTAGTGTTTACGCAGTTATGAGATGATTTGTAATGTAGTAAATATATAGGTTGCAGAAATGAAAAACTGGGCAAAATCCTGCAAACTTACTGCCGACGGTCCTTTATCGACCCGGCGGTCCTCCAGTGATAAGGGACTGTCAGTGGTTTAACGGACCGTCCCTGTGGGATCACGGAATTTTGCACTATTTTCTTCTTTCCTGCAATCCTAAACCTATTGCATGATTATCACTACCTTACCTTGTTTAGATAAACACTTTTGAGTGCTTATAATCTCCTAATGCATGCTTTGCCAAAACCATAACCATGCTTGATTATTTAAACCTTCCTCATCACCCTCAACCTCATCACAATCATCTTTCAATCCAACTTCATCACCTACAGTGGCCTCATCCTCCACTTCCTTGCCAACAACAAACAAAGAACTCATAACACAACCATCAAACAAAAGGCCTAAGCTCAAAATCATTCGACCTCAAACTAATTTCATTTGCCTCACACTTTATGACACCACTCAATCTCCTAAGTCACCACCATCATCACCTCAAGCACCAAGTGCACAACTAAACATGTCGGTATATGTTTATAAGTGATTTCCTCTTCCGTTAAGTGCAAGAGAAGAACTCTCGACATAGATGAAGACTCGAGGTGTTATAGGTGTCCATACGTAACAAGTGTTACGGTGATAGGTTTTGTAAATAATGTCATTGTTTTTCGACTTGTGTGTGAGTCGAGGATGGGGATATTTGTGTGAACTTGGATTGTGATGTAGATCCAAGAAGTCTTGTAGCTAGATTAGTTCATGTATTTGATATGATGAGTGTGATGTCCTAGTATGTAGGTTAGGACTTAGTCGAGTCATTATGTAAAGACTTGGATCGGGTGATGATCTAAGTGAGTCTTGTGTGAAGGCTTGGTTTGGGTGAAGAACCTGTTAGAATATGACAATCAAAGTACACATATTTGCGGAAGCTAGATCAAGTATAACACATAAATATTAACTAAAACATAAATAGGAACGTACACGATGCACTTCAATAACCTTGAACTTGTATAATATAGATCAATGATAAACCCCTTACCGTTTTGTTTATCGATCTCTTGATAATAACTATAGTGAGTTATTACCTCGTTCTTGTACATACAAACTACCAACGAATAAAAGGTTATGCAAGTAAACTAAAAACTTTTTATTTTTGACAAAACAAAAATCGATCCAAAACCCTAAGGGTGTTTGGTCAATCGGTTTGGAACAAAGAAAAGGAGAGGAGAAAACTTTAGGGATAATTGTGTGCACAAAAGATGTGAATGAATTACCCTTGAGTTTGTATATATACTAGAGATATCTTGGAGGACAAGTTGGATTGGGATTGGGTCTCCCCTCATCCTTGTCGACCGGCCATCAAGCCCAAGGAGGGTTTCTAGACCCTTCTTGGCCATTAGTTACATCCTAGTCCTTCTCGTTTCCTTTTAACGATAGTTAGTCCGTACAGTTAATAACTAATGACCGTTAAGTCCATAAAGTGTCTATCTAATCATATATAAACGATACACATATCATATATATAATTAATATACTTTTACTCTTGTTTGTAATGCGTGCAATCTCGAGGTCTCGGGTTCGATACTAGACATTTACCTATTAATGTTATACGTAACATTTAACAGCTCCCACTCGTATATCCATTAATAGTAAAATGACATTGGTTGGCATCTTGCAACACTCCAATGCCCCCAGCACGACTCGAGCTAGGTTTCCTGGAAAAACCTTTAATGATTCATCAGTATAATTATCCTTTCGTTTTTAATACCACATTAATAAAGATGTGAGTTTCTTTATTAAATTTCTGTTTCTCGTCTCTTTATGATTGAACAATATTACCAAAACATCTGAACGTATTCCAGATAGACTTTGGGTGTGGCCACGCAAACATTTTGTCAACCCTACGAGGGGCCCAACAGTATTAAACTTCTGAACAAATCAGAAGGAACAAATTCTTTCTTGACTACATGAATAACCCATGAACTTTGCAACACTTCTGAAAACAACCCTTATAACTCCCTGTTACGGTGAGCGGTAGATTGCTTCACAAAATTGGTCTACATCCATGACTCTTATCTGGTATCTCAAGTCTGAGGATAACTTTAAATATGATTCTCACATTAAATATTAAATCATATTGTTGGGATAAGTCCTATATTCAATTCATTGAATATCATGTGAAATTGATATGACTACGCATCAATATACTTTCAAGTATATCCTAACCAATACTCAAATTTGTCTTAGTTTAATGATATTCCCATATCATTAATAGACAACGGACAATTTAGAATAATAATTTATTCATAGATTTAAACATGCAAATATAGGATATATTATTAAGACAATGAATAAATAAACATAAGCAATATTTTATTTCATTAAAATAATAATTGTACATTACATCCCTTATCCAAATACTAATCACAAATGGGTATGAAACTTTCAGCTAATCTAAGTCCTATACCTTCAGCATGCTTGTAAAGCTTGGTGCCAGGTAGAGACTTTGTTAACTGATCTGCTAAGTTATCATCTGTGTGAACTTTGAGCATTTCGATTTCACCTATTTCGACTTGTTCTCGAACATAGTGATGCTTAATCGGAAAATGTCTGGTGCCTCTCATGATTCCAGGCTCATTGGAAAATGTAATTGCAGCTGAGTTTTCACAACACATTTTTATAGGTCGTCGAATCGAAGGCATAACCCCAAGCCCTGAAACAAACTTCCTAATCCAAACAGCTTCCATTGCAGCTTCTGAAGCAGCTATATACTCACTTTCTGTAGCAGACATCGCTAGTACACTCTGCTTTCTGCTCCTCCAATCCACAGCTCCTCGATTAATGACAAAGACATAACCAGTCTGAGACTTCATATCATCCTTATCACCTTTCCAAGAAGCATCGCAGTAACCTGTAACATCAAGTTCCGCAGATGGAGTAAACCCATAAACTAAGAACATATCTTTAGTAGCCCTAAGGTACTTAAGAATATTCTTAACAGCAGTCCAGTAAGCTTCACCTGGATTCTGCTGATATCGACTGGTTAAATTCTGAGCAAATGCCACATCAGGCCTTGTACTTTTCACCGCATACATAATAGATCCCACAACCGAAGCATAAGGGACTCTCTTCATGCGTTGCACCTCTGCAGGTGTTGAAGCACAAACTTTGCTACTTAAGCCATGTTGTTCTTGCATTGGCAAATATCCCTTCTTGGAATTTTGCATATTGAATCTCTTCAATATTTTATCAATGTAAGCACTTTGGCTTAATCCAATTAATCGCTGAGATTTATCTCAATATATCTTGATTCCCAGAATAAATGCAGCTTCCCCTAAATCTTTCATAGAAAAACACTTTCCAAGATATGCCTTAACCTTTTGCAAACTTGGAATGTCATTTCCCATGATCAATATGTCATCAACATATAAAATAAGGAAAATTACATTACTCCCACTAGCTTTGTGATATACACATGGCTCATCAAGATTTTGAGTGAATCCATACTTTTTAATCTCACTGTCAAATCACTTATTCCATTGTTGTGATGCTTGCTTCAATCCATAAATGGATCTTTGAAGTTTGCATACACGATTTGGGAATTCTGGATTCACAAACCCCTCAGGCTGCGCCATATAGATATCTTCATCTAGGCGACTTTAAGAAAGCGGTTTTGACATCCATTTGCCAAATCTCATAGTCATAGTAAGCAGCTATGGCTATAAGAATCCTAATAGCCCTAATGTCAGCTACAGGAGAAAAGGTCTCCTCATAGTCAACACCAAAAGTTTGAGTATAGCCTTTAGCTACCAAACGGGCCTTATAGGTGTGTACAATGCCATCCATATCAGTCTTTTTCTTGTAGAGCCATTTACTCCCAACTAACTTGGCACCCGGAGGTAGGTCTACTTCTTCCCAGACTTCGTTGTCTTTCATGGATTGCATTTCCCCTTTCATAGATACCTGCCATTTTTCCTTTTCAGGACCATTTATGGCAGCCTTGTAACTTGTTGGTTCATCAAGATCCCCTAGTAAGTTATCATCACACTCTACATTAAGACATAGACGTGTAGGAGCTTTCACAGGTCTAGTTGACCTACGAATGGGAACCACTTCAACTTCAGGTGGAGGACCTAAACTTTCAGGTTCCACAGGAAGTTGGCTAGTGTTTTAAGAAGGTGCTACATCTTCATGATCGTCTTCCAGATCATATACTCTCCCACTGAATTCTTGAGATATGAGCTCCTTTTCCAAGAAGTCTCCATACCTTGCAACAAAAACTTTGTTTTCAGGTGGGTAATAAAAGTAGTAACCCATAGTTTCCTTAGGGTATCCTACGAAGATGCACTTCACAGATCTTTGTTGGAGTTTGTCTGCTGAGTCACGTTTAACATACGCCTCACAACCCCAGACCTTAAGATAAGACAAGTTAGGAGCTTTTCCAGTCCATAACTCATATGGTGTCTTATCAACCTTCTTTGTTGGAACCATATTAAGAATGCGAACCGCAGATTCTAAGGCATAATCCCAAAACGAAAAAGGAAGAGTTGTTAGATTAAACATAGATCGTATCATGTCTTGCAATGTACGATTCCTTCTCTCAGATACACCATTTTGTTGTGGAGTATATGGAGAAGTAAGGTGCTGGACAATTCCCTCCTTAGCTAAGTAATCTATGAACTCCTGACTCAGGTATTCACCACCTCTATCGGATCAAAGAGCTTTAATCTTCTTTCCAAGTTGCAACTCTACTTCTGCTTTAAACACTTTGAATGTTTCAAACACCTCATGTTTATGTTTAAGTAAATAAACATAACCATAACGGCTGTAATCATCCATAAATGTTAAGAAGTAGCTAGCACCTCTCCTTGACACATGTCTAAGTGGTCCACACACATCTGTGTGAATAAGACCAAGTAGATCATTGCCAATGTGAGATTCGCACTTATCAAATGATTCGCACTTATCAAATGATTCATCATTGATCTTTTCTAAAAGCCCATCATGTTGCAGCTTTTCCATGCGAGCCTTGCCAATGTGAGCAAGTCGACAATGCCAAAGATAAGAAGAATCCAGACCTTTCTTGATTCTCTTATTACTGATGCTATACATTGAATTATTTTTAACAAAAGCATTATCATTTTCATTCATATCAATTTCAAAGACACCATTCACAGCAATAGCATTACAATAAAAAACACCATTTAAAGAAACTGAAATTCCATTGCTAGAAATAGTATGCTCAAAACCAAGGTTCAACAAACATGAAAATGAAATTACACCTCTAACAATTGACGGTGCATAATGACAATTATTTAAAGATAGTACGAAGCCCGAAGGCAACACTAAATTAAAAACTCCTATAGCTTCAACTTCTGCAAGTGCTCCATTACCCACGAGCAAGAATTGTTGTCCATAGGCCAGCTTTCTCTCAACTCTAAACCCCTGCAAGGTATTGCAAATATGAATGCCACATCCCGTATCATATACCCATGAATTTAATTTAGGAGTAAGAGTGAATAATTCAATCATAAAGAACACACCTGATGAACTGGTGTTACCAGCTTCATTACCTTGCTTCTTCTGTCGCAAGTCATGAATGTAGAGAGGACAATTGCGCTTCCAATGGCCCTTTTCATGACAGTGGTGACAAGCCTGATCCTTCTTGTTTAGAGGATTCACCTTGTTATGCTTAGGCTGATGCTGCTTCATCTTGGGTTGTGGTTGATAGGCAATGACCTGCTTGCCTTTATTACCTTTCCCTTTGCCTTTGTTCACATGCGATTTCTTCTGGATTCTCCCCCCATGAATCGCCAACACTTGCGCGGTAGGAGCCTTGACCTTGGCTGGTAGACTTTTCTCATAATCAACAAGCAATGTGAGTAATTCTGAGACTGTCTTCCCCGAGCAGTGCATGTTGAAATTCTGCACAAAACCAGCAAAGTCCTTGTTAAGGGACCTGTTGATCAAGTGCACTTGCACATTGTCGGGGTAACCAAATCCAATTCTGTGAAGCTGATCAAATGATTCTTTCATCTCAGTCACATAATCTTCAACTGGTTTACCATCACCATGCTTGCAGTTGTGTAGCTTGTCAAGTTCATCATACAATTCAACTGCAGGAGATTTTTCATAAGACTGCTTAAGCACTTCAAGCATATCTTTAGGAAAAAAGTACTCAAACTTATTTTGTAACTGAGCACTCATGCTAGTGAGCATTAAACAAGCAACCTCATTAAACTTAGCATGTTTCTCCCTCCACTCCGCCTTAACTGCTTCTGATTCAGTAGTAGCAGGCTCAGCTGGACATTCATCGGTCAAGTAATTGAGCTTACCGGCCGCCCTCAAGACAATTCTGAGCGAACGGTGCCAATCATTGAAATTCTTTCCAGTCAATTTTTCTCTTTCAAGATGATTCTTGAAAGCAGAAATCACAGTTGGGTTATCGGGTTGAGCCATATCTACAGATAAAAGTTCAAACATTAGTATTTTCGATAATAAATATCTTCAAGAAAATAAAATATCCAAAGGCTATATTCATATAACCAACTAATTTTCTTGAAAATCTAGGATCCGACTTTACATAGATTCCACCACATCAGTTGATCTGCTAGTGGTGAAAGTATAAAAGATGGTAATCTGTCGAACAATAATTGGCAAACAAGATTTCCAATTCCTAGACCATTATGGGATTTACATCAAATTGATTCATCAATTTCCCTTGTAAGCATGTTTCATCCCATCTCATGCCTTAAGTTCTAGGTCCCACGCACAACTTAATCAAGTCGTCTACCTTAGAAACTGTAAAATTACTATCTATGGTCTCACGCATTAACAGAGTTTTACCTTGTTATAATAATTTAGCCTAGGTCTCACGTTTACTAAATTAAAATTTCAAGTGTTCCTTATAGATAGATGGCATGTAACTTAAATTTTAAGGGTATTCAATTTTGATGTGTTAATCAAAATATGTATAAAGATGCATGCACTCATCTTTATAGCATAAGTTTTTAAAAAAAAACTTTTTATTACCAATTCTTGAAATTAATACACAAAGTTTTACTTGAGGTTTAAAAAATCCTAAGATGACTTTCTACAAGAATGATTTTAAAAGAAATTCGTTTAAGACATATTCGTAAGTGTGATAACCAAGGCAGACTATAAGGCTCTTTCCAAGCCTTCTTACCACGACTATGAATTTTGTCTTAAAGGAGTTACTTTTAAAAGCATGTTGTACAAAACATCAATCAAGCAAAAGTTTATGGATTCAATCTCAAAACATGTAATAAAGTATGAATCTTGCTAGTCTCGCCTTGGAGCGAATTACCGTGCGAAGCGAACCGTTGTTGGCACATAAGACACCGCAAGATTCAATCTTTATTACTTAAGGTTTCACCATTATTAGTCCATATTATTTTCTTTATAAAAATCACCCTTTTATTGCTTACATGATGTCAAACAATTAACAATAAAACAAGTAATCAAAGAAAAATAAAAAACAACTAATAATAAATAAAGTGAAACAATTAGCCACATGTAATCTTTATTAGAAAAGATTCTAACAAAATCAATTCTAGGTTTTATACGCATATAATCAACTAGGGCCTTCACCTCTTGATGGAGATGAGTCACATACATTGACAAGTCAATTGTGTAGGCCAAAGCTAATCATATACCACATAGCACATAAATTGATTTTAATATATATATATTGGAGTCTTCCCCAATTTTAGATCTATCTAAAACATGTGACAATTAATAACAATTAATAGATCCATGACAATCATGCATGATACGTCACGGATAAAAGCTTAACAATTAGCACAAAGGTCACAAGATACGCTCACATAACCGGTTAATGACCTAGGGTTTCAAGTGATTACATATTAATCAAAAAACCACAAACCCTAATTAGGGTTTTAAGTGGAAATCGACCCCCCCCCCCCCATCAATTAGGGTTAGGGTGTCAAAATTAAAAAGAAAACCCCTAGATCAAAACATGTATCTAAAACAATTACAGATCCGATTTTTATTACGTTTTAGTAATCAATTACATGTTACACATGGCTCGTGATGCCACTGTTAGAATATGACAATCAAAGTACACATATTTGCGGAAGCTAGATCAAGTATAACACATAAATATTAGAGTAAATTACACGGATGGTCCCTGTGGTTTGTCAAAAATTTCATGTATAGTCCCTCAAAGTTTAAAGTTGCATGTATCGTCCCTCTGACTGCAAAAGAATAACATCTATGGTCCCTCAGACTAACTGTCGTTAGTTTTTCCGTTAGTCCATTTGCACCGTTAGTCCTTTAATGATCGTTTGCAACAAACATTTGCATTGTTAGTCCTTTAACGACTGTTTGCAACAAACATTTGCACCGTTAGTCCTTTTATACGTTTTCGCCCACCACCTCCACCCACCACCGCCACCACCACCACCACCCACCACCACCACCACCCACCACCGCCACCACCACCACCCACCGCCACCTACCAACACCTCCACCTACCACTGCCACCACCACCCACCGCCACCACCAACACCGCCACTACCACCACCACCCACCACCTCCACCCACCACTGCCACCACCACCACCCACCGCCACCTACCAACACCCACCGCCACCACCATCACCACCGTCTCCACCCACCACCACCCACCATCACCACCACCACCCACCAATGCCACCACCTCCACCACCAACGCCACCACCCACCACCGCCTCCACCCACCACCACCCACCATCGCCACCACCACCACCGCCACCACCACCACCACCCACCACCTCCACTTTTTTCAAAAAATTTCTAAAAATTTTTTTTGTTCGAAATTTCTAAAAAAAAATCAAATTTCAAAAAAAAAATATTTTTTTGTTCGAATTTTTTTTTCTATTTTTTCAAAAAAAAAATTTCAAATTTTTTTTTCTAAAAAATAAAAAAAAAATTAGAAAAAAAATCAAAAAAAATTTATAAAAAAAAAAAAAGTATTTTTGATTTTATTTTCAATTTTTTCAAAAAAATATTTTTTTTTCGAAAATTTTTCTAAAAAAAATTTCTAAATTTTTTTTTTGTTTGAAATTTCTAAAAAAAAAATCAAATTTCAAAAAAAAAAGTTTTTTTTGTTCGAATTTTTTTTCAATTTTGTTTTCTAAAAAATAAAAAAAAAAATTAGAAAAAAAAATCAAAAAAAATTTATAAAAAAATCAAAAAAAAAATATTTTTGATTTTATTTTCAATTTTTTCAAAAAAAAATATTTTTTTTCGAAAATTTTTCTAAAAAAAATTTCTAAATTTTTTTTTTTGAAATTTCTAAAAAAAAATCAAATTTCAAAAAAAAAAAAATTTTTTGTTCGAATTTTTTTTTCAATTTTTTTTGATTTTTTCAAATTATAAACGGCCGTTATTATAAAGGACTAACGATGCAATGATATTTAACAAAAAAGGACTAACAATGCAAATGTTTGTTGCAAACGGTCGTTAAAGGACTAACGGTGCAAATGGACTAACGGAAAAACTAACGACAGTTAGTCTGAGGGACTATAGATGTTATTCTTTTGCAGTCAGAGGGACGATACATGCAACTTTAAACTTTGAGGGACTATACATGAAATTTTTGACAAACCACAGGGACCATCCGTGTAATTTACTCTAAATATTAACTAAAACATAAATAGGAACGTACCCGATGCACTTCAATAACCTTGAACTTGTGTAATATAGATCAATGATAAACCCCTTACCGTTTTGTTTATCGATCTCTTGATAATAACTATAGTGAGTTATTACCTCGTTCTTGTACACACAAACTACCAACGAATAAAAGGTTATGCAAGTAAACTAAACACTTTTTATTTTTGACAAAACAAAAATCGATCCAAAACCCTAAGGGTGTTTGGTCGATCGGTTTGGAACAAAGAAAAGGAGAGGAGAAAACTTTAGGGATAATTGTGTGCAAAAAAGATGTGAATGAATTACCCTTGAGTTTGCATATATACTAGAGATATCTTGGAGGACAAGTTGGATTGGGATTGGGTCTCCCCTCACCCTTGTCGACCGGCCATCAAGCCCAAGGAGGGTTTCTAGACCCTTCTTGGCCATTAGTTACATCCTAGTCCTTCTCGTTTCCTTTTAACGATAGTTAGTCCGTACAGTTAATAACTAACGACCGTTAAGTCCATAAAGTGTCTATCTAATCATATATAAACGATACACATATCATATATATAATTAATATACTTTTACTCTTGTTTGTAATGCGTGCAATCCCGAGGTCTCGGGTTCGATACTAGACATTTACCTATTAATGTTATACGTAACATTTAACAGAACCAAGTGTGTCAAGTGTGTGAAGGCTTGATTCGGGTGAAGAACCAAGTGTGTCAAGTGTGTGAAGGCTTGGTTCGGGTGAAGAACCAAGTATGTCAATTAAGTGAAGGCTTAGATCGGGTGAAAATTCAAGATTGGACAAGAGTGCTTGTTCGTGTGGCCACGTGGGCCTTGGAGTAGATTGGTTCTAGCTACGATTAGAACTCGACATTATGCTAAGTGTCGTTAAGCCTTGTGTAAGCATGTGTACGGATTGCTCCGCATGAAGGAGTGTGTTGAAATAGTGATTGATAACTCTCGAATGTGGTACTCGGGGATTGGAGTAGGACGGAGAGTGAGCTTCGTGCTGAACCACTATAAATCGCCGCGTCTCTTGGTTGTGTTCTTTCCTTACTCTTTACTTTACTTGTTTTATTTGTGTATGCTAGTAACCAAATTGATATCACATAACTAGTAGAATTCAACAAGTTTGTAAATGTAAGTTAACCAGACCTAAAACGGCTAAACGCTTTAGAAAATTAAAAAGAAACGGAGAAACTATTCAACCCCCCTTTCTAGTTTCTACATTTTTGTCAATCTAAACATAATAGTAATATTTATTGCATAATTCTATAATCACACACATATAGATGAGATATACAAATACAAGTGAACATACACATAGTATGATCATCGTCATATATTTATTGATATATATTCTCAAGTAAACACACGACACGATAAACACGCATAAAAACATAAACGTTAAGATAAATATATTATAAATCTACCTACAAAATGAATATGAATTTATAATTTTGATTTATTTAGTTATTTATTCATATTATATTAATTATATATTATTATATAATGAAATCGGTTCGGTTCGGTTTTTACGGTTCGGTTTTTGGACGAAAACCGAAATCAAACAGTATTTTTCGGTTTTTGAAAAATTAAAAACCGAACCATCGGTTTTTAGTTTTGGTCGGTTTTTTTGGTTCGGTTTTTTCAGTTTTTGGTTCAGTTTCGGTTTTTTCGGTTTTGTTTGCTCACCCCTATAAACTAATGAGAACGAATCAGCGAATAGCAACACGTACATAGATAGATAATAGAAGCAGAAGAAGGACTGTCCTGATAGTTAAGCAGCTTGTCACTTGTTTTATTGCTAGTTTTATTTGATGATTATCGTAATCTAATCTGTCTCGTTGGATCCTAAATATGGGCGAGTAAAATCTTAATGATTACTTATGTCTATCCTACTTTCTAGACGCTAGATAAGTAGGCGAGGAACAGGTATGGCAGCCCGCAGGCTCAGCTAGACACAGAGGTTATCAATGCACATATACAAGTCACCAGAAACATCATCATATAAACTTTAATTGATGGAAAAGCAATTTTAAGGGGAGCAGTATGGTGGCCACAAGCCCATCAATCCTGATGAATTAAAGCATACTAATACAATAAAACAAAACTACTTAATGAATTAAATACATGCATGACCTTCTTATAGCTCTAATATCTTCGTTTGGGGTGTGTCTTGTGATGCTTCTTCGACTGAATTCATCTCCTTAGGATTTAGTTGCACATAAAATTCGTATATGTCTTGGGGTATTTATAGTTTCTGTCTGAGGTCGCGATGCGGCACATCGAGTAAGTAGATGCGGCGCATTGACTTAACTTCGCGTGGGGTCCAAGATTAATATATTCTGGAATATTCGTACACCGTCTTTAGATGCGGCGTATCTTGATCTTGTATGCGTCGTATGTCCTTCAGTGTCTTGGATTGTATCTGGTGAGGTCTGGATAGTGATACGTCGTATGTCAGTAGTATAATGCGGCATATTTGGAGTCGAACAAGCTTGATCTTCTTCGTTGACTAAAGTTTCATATGCGGTGCATGATAGAATTACATGCGGCACATTCTTCAAAGTCAAGCAATGGTCTTCGAATTCATCTAAGTATGATATTGCAGCATATCTGTTGATAGTGATACGGCGCATCTTCTGGATTTCAGTAGACTTTTGACATCTTGCTAGTTTTGCTCCATAATTCATCCAAAATCGCCAAGTTTCATCAATTGCTTGTTTTTACCTTTGAATTACTAAAGTAAACAATTAAGTATCAATTCTCATAAATAATATAATAAAACAAGTCAAATAAAAAGGATAAATGATGACAATAATATGTACTTATTTAATGTCATCAAATATCCCCCCACTTGAACTTTACTTATCCCCAAGTAAACTATAGATTAATAATTATGAATATGTATCCTAAAGGGTATTAGGATTTATTTGTATCATTAAGCACGTATTCATTTTATCATAATCACACAACCAAACACTTAACGAAGTAGAAACAAAATAAGTTTTCAATATCAAAACAATTCTAAATTGTTTAGTTGCTTAGTCGTGACGAATATTCTATCATAAGCTTGGCAAGCATACGCATCTCCCCCACTAAAGCCAAGGAGTAACAAGTTTAAAGCGATAGAAAGGGTTTTTGAGGCTTAAGGGTTAAACCTAGCTTCATTCAAATATCTCCTGCATAAACTTAGTAGATCGCTGGTGCGAGTCCTCGACGCTTCAACTAACAGATGGTCACTAGTGCACTTCTTGGATCGCTGGCACATTATTTGCATAATGGATGGTCACCAAGTCACACCCTAGATCGCTGGCGTGTTAGTCAATTAATCTAATACTCGGATGGTCACTACCTTATTTATATATTTAATATTCTCACTTGGCCATCATCATATCCGGATGCTCGAAAGCTAACAACGAATATAATGATACGGTTGGATATGGATAACATTTAGGATATAAATTGGTGTAAAATAAAAATAAACAAAACAAATAGATTAAAGTCCTAAATGTGGTTAATCACTTTCCCTACCATCCCATGAATAAGACTCATATCATTGAATAACTCACGCTTTTGACTCATGTAACTCACGCTTTAGGTAGACACGAATTAAACTCAATAATATCTTAAACAAAGAATAAACCTTAGTTGGCGTTCCCAAAATGGCCAACTCCCATTCAATCCATAAATATATTACAACAACAAATAGTGGAGATATCTTCCACTTAATACAAAACTTTGCATAAGTTGGTTAAACAAACTTTCAAATTTTCTCTTTTTTTCCTTTTTATTTTTTTTATTTTTTTATTATTATTTATTTAATACTAACATGTGTAAAATTTCACCACATCACTATAATGGTAACTCTGGATAATTTTCAATACTTTTCATAACTTCAGAAATAACGGTAATAAGTGAAAGTAGTAAACACACGAAAAATAAACTAAAAATTATACAATATGTACTTTCACTTCCAATTGCATTGTGCAATTCCCCGATCTAACCAAAGATAATGAATTACGCACACGAACACAGGTAACGCAAGGAAACACACTTTGCCTAAACCAACTAACCACGGATTTTAATCTACAGGGTAGGCTAAGGTGTAAGGGTGTAAAGAAACATTTTAACAAAGGTGTAAGAAACGAAAGGAATGGCTCTGAGGGTTTTTCTAGGGGTATCTTACTCTAAAAATGAGAGTAAACAAAAGGGTTTATACAGGGGTTAACTAACCAGTGTAGTTAGTTAATATCACATAACATGTATAGGCTTTTTGGGTGTAATCCTAGAAATTTACCAAGTTAGACAAGTCACTCCAATTATATCAATAATACTCATTATGGTGGTCTCGAGTAGTATACAAGCCAAGTTCTAAAGTTTATAAGTCACCGACACACTAAAGTTTTTAATTTTTGGAAAATAAGGTTATGTGTGCGGCTATGTAATTTAGACCAAAACAAAAGCATGCTAAAAATTTTAAATTTTGATATATTAACACACCTGGAAATTAAAAGAATTAGAACGGAAAAACTCCCTTGAGATTTGCTCGGTTTGGGACAAATAAGCGTTTTAATTCTCCATCCCCCCACTTAAGTTAAACAACGTCCTCGTTGTTTGTATTAAAAATTAAAAACTGGAAATTAAAAGAATTAGAACGGAAAAACTCCCTTGAGATTTGCTCGGTTTGATCCTCCATTATGTGTTTATGAGCAAAATCTACTTTCTTGTGGATGAGAGGCGTTCAAGCTCCATGAATGATGTCTCTACAGAAAGTACAGGAGTCTATTATACCACCAAAACTTTAACACACCTGAGTTAAGAAGGTTACAACTTGTGTAATTCACTAGTATTTAGTAAAAATTAAACCTAAAAAAATAAAACTGTAAATCATCAGGTTAGTCGATACGCCGTATCCTATGGAAGAGAATGCGCCATATCGAGCCTGGAATAAATACGAATCAGAAAATAAATGCATCGCATCCTTAACTAGGGATGCGCTAATGAACAGACAGAAAGTTTTAAGGTCTAAAATTAAAATGCAGAAAAATAAAACGGATATGACCAGTGCAGTTGATACGCCGCATTCTATGATGGGGATGCGCCGCATCTTCTGTAGGTCTGACAGACTCGACAGAAAACAGAAAAAAAAAAGATAGAAATCCGGGTTGTCTCCCGGTCAGCACTTGTCTTTATTCTAGAGTCTTCAAGTTAGACTCACGTCCAGCTCCTATTTTGTATCATTGAAAGAGTCGCAGGCATCGCGCTCCCGCATTCTCAAACTAGTCACATCTAAATTGTCTTGCCCATTTTGATCTTTACGCCGTTTCTCTTCAAGATCTGTTCCAACAAAGCTCTATCCCTTTCGGGTAGTGATGATAAAACAATAGCTGGGAAATTATTGTTATTATGTAGACATAAATAAGCAAGATGTGGTGGTAACTCGACAAACACCTCTTTATTTTTATTAGCATTTCTTGTTTTTCTACGTTTGTTAATAACAATGCAATCATACCACTCATCATCCGAATCACTTAAGTCATCGTTGGTACATTAAGATCTATAAACTCTTTGAATTCTTCATTATTTGGGTTAGATGACAAGTTTTGTATCAAGGTTTCACCCATAAGCCTAGCTTCTAGGTCGAGGTCCATTCTTTCGCGTAATCCTAGCATATATACGTTCCTAATTATGCTCTTAACTGGATTTTCACACTTATAGACTAATTTGTCATCCCCTACTCGTAATGATATCTTTCTTTTAAACACATCAATTTTAGCATGAGCAGTAGACAAGAAAAGTCGTCCAAGGATTAAGGGAATCTTAATATCCTCAGGTATGTCTAGTATAAAGTCTACAGGGAACACAAACTTCTTGATCCTAACTAGTACGTTTTAAGCAATCCCCTCAGGTCGTTTTACCATTTTATCAGCCAATCAATAAGGAGCTTAGTTGGTGCTAATTTTCCTAAGCCTAGGGTAGTGAATGTCTTAAAGGGCATAACACTAACGCTAGCTCCTAAGTCAGCTAATGCATTATTGAAAGACATGTTATTAATTGAACAAGGTAAAGTAAAACTTCCTGGGTCTGTTTCTTTCTCAGGCAAGGCATGTAGATCAGTTGCAGAGCTCTCTTCTTTCATTGCAGCCTTGATCTCCTCTTCAATCCTTGATTTTTCCTTGAGCAGTCTCCTTACACTGATCGAAGAGTTAAAGAAATATTGAGGTTTCAAAACATCACCATTCTTCAATCTTCTAGGAAAAGGTATGTTAGGCATGACTTCTTCGGTAGTGGTGATAGCTTTGACATGAGCCCTTGGATTAGTTTCAGTTGAGATAGGTAGACTTCCATATCCCCTTTCTTGAAGAACCTTGCTCATCTGACCGATTTGTTGTTCCAATGCTTTGATCGAAGCTCCTTGGTTTCTCGCGACGGTATCCGTTGAAGCTCGGATTTCTTTGATCATAGCAGTGTTTTCTTCATGTCTTTTAGCAGCATCAGCCATAATTTGCTTCAAAGTATCATCTAAAGTCTGCCTTCTCTCTTGATATGTAGGATTTCCATTGTACTTTTGATAGTACCCCGGAGCAGCTTCCCTAAATTTTCCTGAAGGTTGGAATGGTTGACCAAATTGTGTGTAGTATGCTTCTTCAAAAGTCTCACTTTCATTCTTTGTAGGGCAATCTTTGGTGTAGTGAGGTCCTTCGCATTTTTCACATCCAACTTGGGCAGCATACACTTTTTCATCTCTTTTCTTCATATCTCTACTAATTTTGTCCAATTGAGCTTGAATTGCAGCAAACCCATCAAAATTAGTGCTGCTCTTAGATCTAGTAGAGGTCCCATCGTGCCACTTTTGAGAATGGATCAGCAGCTTCTTGGATAGCTTTCCTAGCATTGATTGCACTCATCCCCTTAGTATCCAAGATTTGTCTGGTAGGCACGTCCAATCACTGATAAAATAATATTATCTCCTGTATTGCGGTTAGATAGTGTTGAGGACATTTCACCAATAAATCTTTAAAATTTTCCCAAGCCTGATAGAGAGTTTCATCGGGCTCTTGCTTGAAGTTGTTGATAGCCTCCATCTTTTTAGCAGTCTTAGCAGGTGGACAATATCTTTTGAGGAATTTGCTCTTCAAATCATCCCATTTTGTGATTGAACCTGCTGGGAAGATTCGAAGCATAAGTTGGTCATCAGAAACTCCTGTAGTAAACAAATCTGCAATCTTGAGGACCTTTTCCACATGTTCATTAGCATCTTCATGTTCCGTCCCACTGAAAGCATTTTCTCTTAGTTCCTTGAGAAACTGACCCTTCAACTCAAACTTTGACTTGTCGTCAAACTTTGGTCTAGCAATTCCTGAATTGTAGTCTGAACGGGTTTTGTTCATGTATTCCTCCATGGTTGTGGTTTCCGTCATTGTTTCAGTTTCTTCTTCCTCCTCCTGAGATTCAAGATCAGAAAAATAATCAAGCTCTAACGAACTTGAAAGATCACGGCTTTTTGTGCTAAAAAGCCTCCTAAGTGAATGAAAAGCTCGTTCAGGGTCTTCATAAGGTGTAATTAAGTTCTTAGTTGAACTTCTGGTCATGCACTTCCTGAAATCATCACAAAAGGATCAGTAAGATAGGTTTTATGAAGTAAAACATCAGATAAATAACAACGAAACAGAATACGAAAAATAAAAGTTGCGGATATCTGCAGACGACGCGCCGTATCCTGGAAAAAGAATACGCCGTATCTAGTTACGTTAAAATTAAATCAGACTTTTATTCAGAAAATCAATACGCCGCTTTTAAATGAGAATGCGCCGTATTTGGTTAAATATCAAAAATCGTTATATTTATAAAGATTTAAATGCGCTGCATAAGCAAAAACTAATGCGCCGTATTTTCGTTATGTTTCAAAATATAAGATTTTTGATTCAGTAAATGCGCCGTATTGATAAAAATCGATGCGTCGCTTCTGTTTAATTAATTCAAAAACTGTTTTTAATTAAATATATATTATGCCGTATCTGTGGAAACAGATGCGTCGTATGGCGTTTAGGGTTTCGAAAAATTTTCTGATTAAAAATAGAATACGCCGTATCTTGGGGATAGATGCGCCGTACTCGAATTATTAAACGCGTTGTATTTATAAAAAATTTAAAACGCAATACGCCGTATCTGAGAAACAGATGCACCATATGGTTTGTGTCAGCAGAATACAACGACAGCAGTTATGCATAAAAAATAAAAATAAATAAATAAAAACAAAAATTACAGAAAAATAAAAAACACACAAAAACAATAAATATGCAAATTATACAATGAATTCAATCTAACTAATATACAACAAAGTTAGCGGTTAGAATCTAAAAACCTAAAATGATAAAAAAAAAAAAAAAAAAAAAAAAAAACTAATTAAAATTCTAATCAGATAAACAGATAATAACAATTCACTCTCCTGCAACGGCGCCAAAAACTTGATGGGGGTTGTCGCGTATCGTTGCGGTTTAGTAGTATTAATGCCTACTCAAGTTTTAAATTTATATTTAGCCGACTTATCAATAACACACACACCTAACGAGCAGTGTACCCGATCAGTAAGAATATAATGGTAAGCAGAGTGTCGATCACTAAAAGTGGAACGTATTATCTAGTTAACCTAATCAGTATTTTAATATCCTAAGTTAGTTTTACAGTATAATCTAACGAAAGGGGGTTCAGCCTGAGAGACTGGCACAATTTGGTTTTATTAAACAGTAAATAAACTAATGAGCACGAATTAGCGAATAGCAACACATACACAGATAGATAATAGAAGCAGAAGAAGGCCTGTCCTGATAGTTAAACAGCTTGTCACTTGTTTTATTGCTAGTTTTATATGATGAGTATCGTAATCTAATCTGTCTTGTTAGATCCTAAATATAGGCAAGTAAACTCTTAATGATTACTTATGTCTATCCTACTTTCTAGACGCTAGACAAGTAGGCGAGGAACATGTATGGCAGCCCGCAGGCTCAACTAGACACAGAGGTTATCAATGCACATATACAAGTCACCAAAAACATCATCATATAAAATTTAATTGATGGGAAAGCAATTTTAAGGGGAGCAGTATGGTGGCCACAAGCCCATCAATCCTAATGAATTAAAGCGTACTAATACAATAAAACAAAACTACTTAATGAATTAAATACATGCAGGACCTTCTTACGGCTCTAATATCTTCGTTTGGGGTATGTCTTGTGATGCTTCTTTGACTGAATTCGTCTCCTTAGGGTTTAGTTGCACATAAAATTCGTATATGTCTTGGGGTATTTATAGTTTCTGTCTGAGGGCACGATCCAAGATTAATATATTCTGGAATATTCGTACACCGTCTTCAGATGCGGCGTATCTTGATCTTGTATGCGGCGCATGTCCTTCAGTGTCTTGGATTGTATCTGGTGAGGTCTGGATAGTGATACGCTGTATGTCAGAAGTATAATGCGGCATATCTGGAGTAGAACAAGATTGATCTTCTTTGTTGACCAAAGTTTCATATGTGGCGCATGATAGAATTACATGCGGCGCATTCTTCAAAGTCAGGCAATGGTCTTCGAATTCATCTAAGTATGATATTGCGGCATATCTATTGAGAGTGATACGGCGCGTCTTCTAGATTTCAGTAGACTTTGACACCTTGCTAGTTTTGCTCTATAATTCGTCCATGCTTGTTTTTACCTGAGAATTACTAAGGTAAACAATTAAGTATTAATTCTCATAAATAATATAATAAAACAAGTCAAATAAATAGGATAAATGATATTAATAATATGTACTTATTTGATGTCATCACACCCCTCCTTGACACATGTCTAAGTGGTCCACACACATCAATGTGTATTAAACCAAGTAGATCAGAAGCTCTTTCCATATGATTATTGAAAGATTTCTTAGTCATCTTCCCATATATACAAGATTCGCATTTATCAAATGATTCATCATTGGTCCCTTGTGTAAGCCCATCGTGTTGCAGCTTTTCCATGCGAGCCTTGCCTATATCTGCAAGTCGACAATTCCAAAGATAAGATGAATCCAGACCTTTCTTGATTCTCTTATGATTGATGTTATACATTGAATTATTATAATTATTGGATACATTCACATTCATATCAACTTCAAAAATACCATTCACAGCAATAGCATTAAAATAAAAAACATTATTAAACGAAATAGAAATTCCATTGCTATTAATAGTATGTTGAAAACCAAGATCTAATAAACAAGAAAAGGAAACCACACCCCTAACAATTGAAGGTGCATAACGACAATTATTCCAAAACAGTACTAAGCCCGAAGGCAAAACTAATTCAAATATGCCTATAGCTTCAACAGCTGCATTCGCTCCATTACCGACGTGCAGATATTGTTGTCCATAAGCAAGTCTCCTTTCAACTCTAAACCCCTGCATAGTATTGCAAATATGAATACCACAGCCCATATCATATATCCAGGAATTTTTATGAGTTAAAGTAAATAATTCAATCATAAAGAACGCACCTGAAGTACTTGGGTTACCAGCTCCATTCTTCTGCTTCTTTTGTCACAAGTCATGAATGTAACAGTTACGCTTCCAGTGTCCTACTTCATGGAAATGGTGACAAGCTTGATCCTTCTTGTTAGGAGGATTCACCTTGTTCTTCTTGGGTTGATGCTGATTTATCTTTGGATTTGGTTGATAGGCCATGACCTGCTTACCTTTGTCAACTTTACCCTTACCATTCTTATTCACATGCGATTTCTTTTGGATCCTACCTCCTTGAATTGCCAACACTTAAGGAGTAGGTGCCTTGCCTTGAGCTGGAAAACCTCTCTCATAGTCTACAAGCATTGCGAGTAACTCTAAGAATGTCTTCCCTGAGCAATGCATGTTGAAGTTTTGAACAAAACCTTTAAAGTCCTTGTTAAGGGACCTATTAATTAGGTTCACTTGCACATTCTCAGGGTAACCAAAGTCGATTCTGTGTAGTTGATCAAAGTAATCTTTCATCGCCAACACATAACTTACTGGTTTTCCATCACCATGTTTACAGCTGTGTAATTGATCGAGCAGGTCATACAATTCAACTGCTGGTGTTTTCTCATATGACTTTTTGAGTTCTGGAAGCATGTTGTATGGATAATAGTACTCAAACTGTTTTTGCAACGTTGAATCCATACTTGTGAGCATTAAACAAGCAACCTCATTATACTTCTTATACTCAAGATACCATGCTGCTTTTTCTGCTTCAGGTGCAGTTTCAGCAGGTCGGTCAGAGCAAGGAGTATTCAAATAATCTAGCTTATCAGTCGCCCTTAAGACAATTCTGAGCGATCTGTGCCAATCATTGAAATTCTTTCCAGTCAATTTTTCCCTTTCAAGATGACTCTTGAAAGCAGAAACTACAGTGGATTTATCGGGTTGAGCCATTTCTACATAAAAAAGTTCAAACATTAGTATTTTTGATAATACATATTTTCAAGAAAATATGATACCCAAGAATATATTCATATAGCCACATAATTTTCTTGAAAACCTAGAATCCAACTTTTCATATTTTCACTACATCAGTTGATCTGCTAGTAATGAAAGTATAAAAGATGGTAATCTGTCGAACAATAATTGGCAAACCATTTCCAATTCCTAGATCATTATAGGAATTACATCAAATTGATTCATCAATTTGCAATGTAAGCATGTTTCATCCCATCTCATGCCTTAAGTTCTAGGTCTCGCGCACAACTTAATTAAGTTTTCTAACTTAGAAACAGTAAAATATCTATATCTGGTCTCACACAATAACAAAATTTTACCTTGTCATTAAAATTTAGCCTAGGTCTCACGTTTATCAAATAATAATTTCAAGTGTTTCTTATAGTTAGATGGCATGTAGCTTAAATTTTATAGGGTATTTAGTTTGATGTGATAATCAAAACATGTACGAAGATGCATGCACTCATCTTCATAACATTAGTTTTCAGAACCTTTTTAGTTAACCTTTTTTAAGCTAAGATTAAATCAAAAACTTTTAACTTGAGGTATCGGGTTCACCAATTAAAGAAGAACCTCCAATTATCACCCACTATATCCTACTGATGCATGAGTCATAAAGACCCAAGTTATTCGGATAATTACCACAAAAGTGGCACGTGAAATTGAGGTAAATCACCCTTAAGATGATATTGTACATGTAATGGTTGTTCGGTAAGTCTAATTTGCACACAAACGAGCGGAAAGACAGAGTGTTGTCTCTTTGAGGCCACAATTTAATGCGAAACCAACCTTATACCCATCTTATAGTGTGCAAACTTCGGTCGAGCCTAGTTAACCGTTGTGTACAAAAACGTCAATCAAGAAAAGTTTATGACTTTAGTCTTAAAAACATGTAATAAATTATAAAACTTGCTAGTCTCGCCTGGGAGCAAATAACCGTGCGAAGCGAAACACTGTCGGCACATAAGGCCTTGCAAGAATCATAATTTATCACTTCAAGTTTCACCATTATTAGTCCAATTAATTTTCTTTTCATAAAATTACACTTTTATTGCTTACAAAAACAATAAAACAAGTAATAAAGACAAATTAAACAACTAATAAACAATAAAACAAGTAATAACGACAAATTAAACAACTAATAAACATAACCATTATAAAGTGAAACCATTAGCCATATGCATACTTTATTAGATAAACCCTAATCAAATCAATTCTAGGTTTACCAATATGCATGTAATTAACTAAGGCCTTCCCTTCTTAATGGAAGTGTAGCCACATACATTGACGAATCAATTGTGTAGGCTATAGTCAATTACGCACCACATAGTACATAAATTTATTTTAATTAATTGAGGTCTTTCCCAATTTTAGATCTATCTAATAATTACATGTGATAAAACAATACAAACAATTAATCAATCAATTAATCTATGACTAACATGCATGTTTAATTTCGTCACGGATTCATGCATAACAATTACCAATTAGGTCATAGGATACGTCCAATTAGCACATAAACATGTAGCCAACCTAGGGTTTCTAATCCAATTAATATAAATCCACATAATTTAGATAAAGGAGTAATCGACCCCCCCCCCCCCCCCCAAATTTTTAGGGTTTCAAATTTTTTAAAACCCTAGATCTAAAAATTCAACTAACATGTATCTAAAACAATAAAGATTCGATTTTTATGTGTTTTATGTAATCAGTTACATGTTATGGCAAGCTCGTGATGCCACTGTTAGAATTATTAAATTATGACAATCATATAAACAAGTAGACACATATGCGGAAGCGAAGGATCAACTATAACATATAAAGATTAACATAAATACAAATAAGAACGTACCTTTGGATTCTAGCTAAACAAGAATCTCTTCAACAAACCTTGAATTAGTGTGAATATGGATAAATGAATAACCCCTTACCGTTTTGTTATTAGATCCCTTGATAATTACTATAGTGAGTAATTACCTCGTTATTGTACACACAAATTAATAGCAAATTAAAGGTTATGCTAGTAAACGTAAACACAAGAATTTTCTTATGAAAATTTTCGATCCAAAACCCTTAGGGTTTGGACGATTGGCCACAAGGAGAGAAACAAGAAGAGAAAAAACTTTTTAGGGTTTTGTGTGTGTGCATAAAAAGTGTAAAAGTTTTTACCCTATGTTTGTTTATATGGTAGATGAAACTTTGGGAACAAGTTAGGGCAAGGGGAACCCCCCCCCCCCCCCTTGGGTTGGGTTCGACCGGCCATAAGCCCCAAAGAGGTGTTCCGGAACCTTCTTGCTTTCTTTTTACATTCTAGTCCTTATCGTTTGTCCGTTAGTCAATTCCGTTAAGTACTAAAGACCGTTAGCCATTTCTTGTGTTTAAATAATTATATATATAACATTTAATATATATATATATATATATATATATATCAATTATTATACTTTAATTCTCATTTGTAATGTGTGCAATTCCGAAGTCTCGAGTTTGATTCTAGTCATACACGTATTAATATTTATCCACAAACTTTAGCATACTAATCTAACAAAAATTAGACCCAAAGCCACGCACGAGGGTCTAAAACTAGTTTGTTAGGAAGCAAGTTGGTTAGGAAGTTCTACCCCTATTCCGGCCAAATCAGCTAATAGAACCGCCTCTCTACCTCTTTGTAGGTATGCAATCGGTTCTGTAGGTTGTATGTTCTTAGAGGCGGCGTGCTTATGCTTCTCTATTCATTATTTTGAAATCGTTCATGGTTATTCTTCCACTCCATCAGCCCTCCCTATTTTTAGGGTTTTGTTATTATTATCTAGGGTTGTGTTGTGGTTGTTCCTTCAAGTATCGTGGCGATTTGAACTCCTAATAATCGATTGCAGAGTTGGTTTTTAGGGTTTCGTATTACAATTATCTATTTAATCGCTGGTTTTGAGCTTTAATGTCCAAGTCGGTGTTTGTATCGGTTTGTTTATATATTACGATCTTATGGTTTTCTCTAAGTCGGCTGTGATACTTATTATAAAACCTCTGTCGACTTAGGGTTTGGGGGTGCGATTTTGATGCTTTAACGCTATAACAGATTTTTTTTTGGATTTTGTTTACGATTCTTATTGTGGGTAAACCCTTTCTAGGGTGTTGTTCACGCTCATGTTGTTCGTTGTATATGGTTCGTACCTGCTGGATGGTTTTGGTTCAATTATTGGAAGTGGGTTGAGAGAGTGTAAGTTTTTGATCGTGTTTTGGCAGTTGGATTCCTTATTCTTTGAAACTCTTGTTAGGGTTTGTTATTTTCAATCTGCTATTGCGATCTGATTGCATGTTAGGGTGTTAATACCCTATCTCATTGTCCTTGATCCGTATTACATGAAGACCTGATTATTGTTATGCATTGTTATTTCTTGGTCTGGTATACGAAGGAATTGGATGTTAGGGTTCTTGCAGCCCTATGGTTGTGTACACAGAATACTTTGGTTTGGGGGCTCTATTGTGATTTACGGTTCATTCTCTTTGGCTAATTGACCTGGTGTGGTTGTGTACGTATATTGGTTATTGGTAGTTAGTAGTTGATTACTATATGTCCTGTTTTGTGGGATTAGCAGCTGCTATGTGCTGCCTCAATGGTCACATGAGTATGAAGGGCTGGCGTGCATTGATGTTATCTATTTCAATCTTTGTGTGATCATGTGAGGTATGGTGGTGTATGGTGGTGACTTGATCATGTTCTTAAGACTTGTGAACTGAATTCACATTTGATGATCCATGTTCTTATGGTGGTTCAAGTTATTATATACTGGAAGGTAGGGTCGATTAGACCATGTTTATGTTTCAAATCTCATTTGCTATGGATTGTACTCGTATTAGGTTATTAGATTATGTTTTATGCATAATACTAATAGAAGCTGCAAATGGTTGTGTTTGGAATGAGCACTTGGAAGGCGGGGAAACTTGGTTATGGGTTTCTTCATGTTCAAGATTTGAATCGCTATGATGACTAAGAAGATTTATGTTTATGAAGTATTGTATTTTTATATTTAGTTATTGTTAGTTGTTTTTGGATTTGTAAGTTATAAGAATGGCCTGTCATTCTTATATAGTGGTTAGGTAAATGTCCTAAAGTACTTAGATGATGGATTCACTCTCATCCATTGTACTTCAATGTTTTTTGGTTAATATACTTTACCAGGGTACATGATTAATCCCCTTTAACAAAATAAAAAAAAGTCAGGAAGTTTGATAGGAAATGTTTTGTTGTTCAAACTAAAATTATTTAAGCTTAACCATCTTTAATATGTCCAGTGTTGTAAATATCGGTCTTGGCGGCCGATATATCAGTGATATATCGCTTATCGGTGGTCGACCGATACGATATTTCACTTATCGGTCAAAAAAATCGGTTTGGTCAAAATCGGTCAAAATCGGACCTTGGCGGTCAAAATCGGACCTTGGCGGTCAAAATCGGACCTTTGTCGGTCAAAATCGGACCTTTGTCGACTCCACCTCCGGCGACTTTACCTCCGGCGACTTCAGATCTAAGCCAATTAAAGAGAAAATAAGTGGTCAACGCCGGCGAATTGAAGGTCAACGCCGGCGAATTGATGGTCAACGCCGGAGAAGTGAGGCTGCAACTTTGTTTTAGGTGGCTGTATAAATGAGGGTGAAGCGAGGCTGCAAAGTGAGGGTGAAGGGTGGCTGCAACTTTGTTTTAGGTTTAGGGTTTAAATAAGTTTAGAATTTTTAACATTTAACCCCTCGATCTTTTACTATTTTACATTTAGTCTCTAAACTTTATAAATTATACTCAAAAAGTTTAAAATAAGTTTATGTATTTAAATATGGGAAAATGATCACTGCTGTGACAGCAGTGATCAATAGCTGCTGTCACAGCTTCGTGGGGGGGCCACTTTTGCCGCAAAATGAACATTCAAGGACCATTTAGTAACATCGGGGGGTGGGTTTGTGTGTTACTGCAGATAATTTATCTGCTGTGGCAGCAGCGATGCCCAGCCCTTTAAATATTTGACCCCCTCCATCTTTAATAGTTTACATTTAAGTCTTAAACTTATATATAAAAAATTTAGTTTTAGTTAAATGTGTGGTTATTGACTTATTTTGTTAGGATATTACTAATATTTATTTTTTAAAAATAATTTTCTTTATAATTTATGGTCTCCGATATATCACTGATATATCGCCGCCATATCGGTCTTGGCGCTTGGCGGTGGTCGACCACCGAGGTACCGCCGAGCGATATTTACAACCTTGAATATGTCTACTTATAAAACATGAAAACAACTAAAATTGTATCAAAATAATGCAAAATATAATCGGACTCTACTAGGTGAGATTTTAAATTTTCTTGTTTTCCAAAGTAGTTGTTGGTTGGCAAGACAAGCATCCACGTAAACCAACCTGATTAGACAAAATTGTTACTCTAAAAACATTGAGGAGCAGATTCACTCACATTTCTTAAAAAAGAAATGAACACTGCTAACAACAACAACTCCTCTGAATTACTAGTACGTTCATTTCTATCTATTTCTTAATAATAGTTATACTTTTGATTTGATCTCAAACAATATAAATTGTTTTAGGGTTTGATTATTTATACTTTTGTCAATTGAATGTTTAGTGATCATTTTGCCTATACTTTGAAATTAGTGATTTACCATTGCCATTGCCATTGCCATCCCGTTTCGTTTCGAGTTGAGATTCACTAGCAACTCAGAACCAATGCTCCTGCAGCAAAAAACACAATATCTCATTCGAACAAATTGATCCCAAATAGTCATAAGATTAATAAATAAGTAGCATTACAGATTTGATACCATTCAACATTTTATCTAAAAATGGATTTTTATCACCTATTGGTTGAGACAATAAGGGGGTGTTTGTTCAAGCTTATACGTGGCTTATGACCTTATTTGTTTTTCGGCTTATATTATATAAGCCCTTATTTTTTGCTTATTTTAAGACTTGTGTGCTTTATTATGATATGATAAACTCATATAAGCCCATACGTCTCAAAATAAGCCAGAAAATTGGGGCTTATGTAATATAATCCGAAATCAAATAAGCTCATAAGCCCACATAAACAAACACCCCCTAAGAGCAGCGATCAAACCTAGTTTTATTCCCCAGACCCTAAACCCACAAAACAAACGGGTTTTTAATATATCTCCTTTCGTAGAAATGGACTAGAATAAAAGATGAAACCACAGACTTCACACATCTTCTTAGAGCATGAACAAAATCTTGTAATAAAGGAATGAATATTACGTGGTTCATAGAATGGGCTCAGCTTGATGTCTAAGGTAGTAGCAAACTAGCCATAAATTTATACTTTTCTCTAGCTGGTTGGTTAGTTTCACATACAGGGTTGTGAAGCCCTGTATTTATAAAAATAAGATGAATGCTTAGGAGATCTGGCATTTGGGTGCACTTATTTTTCCCCCTCACCCCGTAGTTACCACGTATGTCTAATTGGTGTATGAACATGCAATGCATTGTGGTCACGGAAGGCAAGTATCTCATTTGTCGCTTGTTTGGAAACTAAGCTAAACGCAATTCTTCTTATTATATATTATAGATAGCCAAATCCGTTTATGTATTGCCATCAACATCATTTTAAATTTATATTTTTGGCTGTTTGTCTGGGACTCTAAAAGACGTTGAATGAGCTAGCATTTCTAGTTGTTATTTTCTAATATCCATGTAGCAATTTTGAATAGGGGAATGCACATTATGTGGCGCAGGAGAATGGACCAAACCCTCTCATTGCAAACTCAGAGCAAGGTATTAAGGAAATGGTTGAGCAGCCTCATGTTGACGGTATTGAAGATCATCTTGTAGAGTTTTCAGAGGCTATCACAAGTATGATGATTATCTTCAATCAGCGATTTCGTTTTTGTTCCTTGTGCTATACCCTCATTTGGCTATATTTTGTAATAAGCTGTTAGCAAGGTTTTAAGACGAGCAGCAGAAGGTAAAGCGTCTGCTCAAGCTGAGGCTGCAGAATGGAAACGCAAATATGAAGTCGAAAGAGAACGCAATCTGCGGTTGGAACGTAAAGGTCCGTCACTATCTCAGTCACTAATGTGTATTTTGCCGAGTAATAACTTTAGCTCTTTCAAATGATGCTGCGACTATAATAGCATTAAAGCTACTAGACAGGCTGCATGCATAACTTATGAATTTGCTCTCTATGTCATGGGAATCTTATATGAAAGTCGTATAAATTCCTAAGAGTATCTATTAGAACAAGTTAATAAAACCATTTACAACATTTCACTATGGCACAAAATCAATAGGACCTTAAGGATCCTCTTGCTACTTGGGAGACGGATACGGAGAAACTAGGTAGCAGTTCAATGTGTCAACAGGCTAGCTCTTACGTTCTTTGTACAGAATATCAAGTGGTTTAAAATGTCCGATACTATCATTATGACACCTTGCAGAAGAACCTCCGGAAGTAAGAACTACGTAGTATATAAAGCTGTATTCACGGGAGAAGAAACTTAACTAAAAATGAAAATTCAGTGTCATAGTATACTCTTTTCTCGTTTCTATCGGTTTAGGAATTAATATGAGTCTTTTGATGATTGAGAGCATATTTGAATAAAAATATTTTTCCTTCCATTTCAGATCTGACATGTACAGAGCATAAGGGTGACTGTAGTGAGCAGCAAGTAGGAAGAGACTCCATTCAGCATCTTCAACCTATGCCTGATACTGCAAAAACCTCACAAAGGTGTTGTGGGGAACACGGGATTTGCTCTCATGAGGTTCTCCGGGAATCTTACTCCAATGTTCAATGCAAAATTACCAAAAAGGTACTTAGCATGTCCAATCCGTTAATGATATCATTACTGTTGCAATCAATATGCACTACCTTGATTATATATATTATCTCACTGTAAAGTCACATTAGCTTTTTGAAGTCCATTTATGACATGCAGAAAAAATGGCAACAAAAATAATAATACGTCCCTAAGGAAAATCATCTTATCATTAGGCAAACAAGAATCAATAGAGTACAACAGTGGCAATTGGCATACATAGATGAAAAATTAATACATAAATTAAATTTAGAGTGATGTGACTAGAAACTAGATATGCTATTCTAATACTTGTCAAGTTGGAGCACACTCCGCACATGCAATTTGTCTCATGTAGGACTAACTTGAGGACCTTGGAAGGACTTTGCTAGCTAGTCAAACAGATAACACAATTTAGCAACTCACCTGTGTGGTGAAGGATAGTCGAACTACATAGCAAAACTGTATTATGATCCATCATCTTCTTTTTATTAATAACCATGACTAATGAATGGAGTATTTCTTGCTGCAGGCATCATTCAAACTACAATGGTGTAACATAACTGATAAAGATGATCAGCATAAACATGACATAGTCTCGTTTGAAAAGGGAAATATAACAACAGCGGAGCGCAGCAGTAAACAGGCATGCTTTTTATTATGAAGTAGTAGATTTTTAGAAAACCTTAATAGTTTATCTTTAGACTAAAATTCATGGTTAACACTACTTTCATAAAGAATATGAGACCATGCCTTACATTGGAGGCTATTCTTATGTGCTATATTATATAGGTGACCTTTTTTTCTTTTTTCTTTTTTTCTTTTAGATTTCTCTCAAGTGGGAATCTCCTCCACAGAATGTGCTGATCCTGACAAAACCAAATTCAACTTCAGTCAAAGTCCTTTGCGCAGAAATGGTCAGGTAGACTTGATAATATGATTTTCGCTTCTTCTATATATTTGTAGGCAGATTATCTATCTACACAAAATCTACACTAGACCTTTAATTTATCTTGCTTCATTACGTTGGTGTGAAGTTTGAAAATGATTGATAAGACCTTCGTCCTTTCAGATTAATTTAACCTCATTCTTTCTTGACATAGATTATATATGTATATATATATATATATATATATATATATATATATATATATATATATATATATATATATATATATATATACATATATATATATATACATATATATATATATATATATGTATATATATATATATATATATATATATATATATATATATATATATATATATATATATATATATATATATATATATGTACATATATAGATATATATGTATGTATGTGTGTGTGTGTGTGCGTGCGTGCGTGCGTGCCTGCGCGCGCGCGCGCGTGTGTGTGTGAAACTTTATATTTAGGGTGTGTTTGTTAGGTGGGGTTTGAAGAAATGGAATGGGTATTGTTAGAATGATTTTGGTATATTGGGTTTTGATTATAAAGGAGGGTTTAAAACCTATAGATCCTAACCCTGTTACACCCATTATCAACCCTATTTACAAAACAAACGCCACTTCATTAAACATAATTCTTTTCTCCAAACAAAACCATAGTCTCTCATAAAATTGTAAACTGAAATCAAACTTTTCGAGCTAAAACAAGTTTTGACATGAAAACTGATAAAGTATTTCTCCTTTAAATGATAAGAAAATTGATCAAGTTAACTGCATCAAAGAGACTTATGATTGATACTATATTTCTGTATGTTACTAAACTATCTTGCAGAACATCAGTATTTTTACATGCTGCTGCTAATCCGTAAAATGGAATCATATATGACTGTTATTGGCATGAATAGGTCAGGTTACAGTGGGTTCATATAAGTTTAGAGCCTCGGTTCAGCTGCATGGTCTTGGTTCATATGGGTTCTTAAAATTGGCTCTGTTTCTATGGGCTGGCATGGAAAATAATATATTCCCCTGGAATTATTAATGATAGAAAGCTTCTTAGAAGCCAAAAGAAAGAAACTACAAGCGACATTGTGGCTAGTATGGGCTCGGTGCCTCATGTAGTCAAACAAGCCACTAATAACTAATAAGATAAAACATCCAACTTTATATCTTTAAATTTCTTCAAGCATCAATAAATCATCCTAATTTTACTAATCAGCATCATGGGACCTCCTTTCTTACTTCCTCATCTTATGCGTTCGTGCTGTATTACTGAATTCTGTTGATTATTGAACAGCCTTAATGCAATTTTCATTGCCCATTCTTATGATGTAGAAGGTGTAAGGCTAATTTACCGGGGTAACCCTTTACCCAAAAAAAAAGGTGAAAGGCTAATTAAATTTGCCTCATGATTGATCATGATCATAATATTTGATGCTGACTGGTAGGTAATCAGATTTTAGGAATTGTCCATGCTGTTCCATTAGGGCCCCTATAGAAACATAATGACATCAATAAATATATATGTAAAAAAAATAAAAAACATCTCTTTAGTCATATACTTTTCTTCAAAGCTATTGTGTTTTTCCATAATGTAGAAAAATGTGGTGAGCTTCAGTTGGTATAATCACTATCACTTTCCAGATGGAACCCAAAAAGATATATTTTGTATATATCACTGATAGGCTGTGTATTATTGATAATTTCAGATGTATTTTGATGGTAGTGGCAGCTATAGTTTTTTTGTTTCTTTCTAGAAATCAAAAAGCATAGGAATATTTGAAATATGTGTTGCTTTGATTAATATGCTACTCACGTTTGGAGGTCATTTCAGGTGGTTGAAAGAGAAAGAGAAGCTGAACATTTATGTCGAACCACGAGTAAGAAATGATCTTCTAACAGAATCCGTATACTACAACTTTGTACAGACCTGGAATGATGGTGAGTTTGAGTCACTGGTAAAGTTTTTCTTTTGTTATCATAGGGGTTTGATTTGACTATCAAGTATGTTATTGCCTCCAAAGTAAGTTGCATGCTTGTATAATGATACGTTTCGTAGGAAATCCGGTTTGTATCAACTTCATGCAGATCCATGTACTTGATGAGTTGATATGGCCGGTAAGTACATTTTTCCCCTTAAAACTGAAATAAAATCCTGATAAAGTGCTAAATTGTTACCAGAATAAGTATGCCGTAGAAAGTATACTTAGAATTGAAAAGATGTCATGTTTTTCTTCGTAGAGCTATAGAGGTGATTTTAGTACACTTTAAAAGGCTTGTAGAAAGTCCGATTAGAAGAAAAGAAGCAAGGTAACAATATCTTCTGTTTTTGGGTTTCTTGGTTAGTAGCATCGTACTGGAGTACCAAAACAAGCCGTAATGAAGGCCTTGTCGTCACGGTGTTTAACTGTGAGTCATGTAAATCAATTTCATGTTGGTTGCAGACTTGCAGCTCTTTTAATGTTCCTCTCCAGTTTGTAAAAGAAAATTTGTGTCTTAGAGAATGAACTAATCATATATGATTGAAGATTCTAGAAAGTCATGTTTAATCATGTGAAATATCGCACTATATTTTCATTGAGCTTTGAGATATATCTGAAATGTACATTTATCAGTTATTGTTTCTCTTGTTACTACAGACCAGGAGATATGGCGTCTGCATGAGATAGTTGATCTTGTGGTAACTCTTGGCGGAGATGGGACAGTGCTTTGGGTATGTATATATGCTCCCAGTTACATTACTATCAGTATCAGATGAAACTACAAGTGAAATTCGAGTTAGTTTCATACTAGTACAGTTCATAATACTTTTCGTTATGCTCGCAAGCAGAAGATTGTTAATTTAGTCTTTTATCTATTTTTAGTAGTTGTCAAAAGGTTTTAGCAGTGTAGTAAAACAGAAAACAATCTTATAAGATGGTACTAGTTTACTAGTGGAGGTCCTCAATGAGCAAATGTGTTTTTGGCGTGATGGAACTGTGTTTTGCACTCTTAAGTTAAACATATTTCTTAATTGGGAATCTAGCTATGTTTTTTAATTGAGTGTAGGTTAAAGTTAGATAATTTTACTTACAATTGGTAAAGTATGGATTCCTGTTCATGCTTATAATAAACTATGTTTTTCTGCAACCGAAATCTTGGTATCGTGTAGTGTATGACAAAGGTAATTTTGTCATACGAGGATAAATTATGATAGGGAAGTGGTTCTATATAAATATATGTTTGCATTTGCAGTTGTATTCATATTAACATTTTTTATATTGATGAGTTGGGTATATCTACCTTTTGCAGGCTGCGTCCAAGTTCAAAGGACCCGTTCCTCCAGTTGTTCCGTTCTCTTTAGGTTCATTGGGTTTCATGACTCCATTCTGTATCCTTTCATCATAAATTTTAGATTGTGCACAATAAACAGTGTTTGGATTTGCAACTTTTTATGTCTTTCCCAGTAAGTGCCACATCTGTAAAACGTGGAGGTGCCTAAAGGAGGGTTGGATAACGGGTAAAAACAAACGCTTGTATTTAGAATTTTAACAATAAATAATTGATTCTTTTCAGTATGATTACACCAATTATATTATCTCAATAATTATACTATTTTTTGATAAAAACCTTTTTATGAAGTTTTAAGCATTAAAAATACATTATGGACAAATTTCGACCCATTTAACCTGTTCAAGATAGAAGGTAACCCAAATTTACCCTTTTCAAAGTGAGATTTATTGGAAATAGCTGTTGATAGCATGTCTGTTCTGTAGTGCTTATAAAGGGATCCTTGACCAGAATATATCAGATAGTGAACACTACAAAGAATGCCTTAAATCAATACTAGAAGGTCCTATGAGTATCACACTACGACACCGTTTGCAGTGCCATGTAATTCGTGATGCAGCTAAAAGTGAATATGAAAATGAAGGGCCTATTCTTGTCCTAAATGAGGTTACCATTGATCGTGGAATTTCATCATTCCTCACAAATCTTGAATGTTATTGTGATAACTCATTTGTCACAATCGTACAAGGAGATGGCTTGATCTTATCAACGACATCTGGGAGCACTGCGTACTCCTTAGCAGCTGGAGGATCAATGGTTCATCCACAAGTATGTCTTATTTGTTTTATCTTATTGTTGTGATGTCAAGCCATGTTTTGGGCTTGAAATTGATTAAATCACATTTTTATTATCGTTAGTATCTTAAGATTTGTGCTTACTGGGTGTATTATATACAAAGTCAAAATGGGTCAAATGGACATGTCTGTTAGATTTAAAAGACTAAAAGGTACTAAAGCCCTTAGGAAAATGAGCTGTTCCTTATTAACAATCAAGAAACTATAAACACAAGTATAACAATCCTTTCTAGAATAGCAAGCTTATGCTTATACAAACGGATAAAACGGGTGAACGGATGAGGTTCTTCCCTGTTCTGGTTACTCGGGAGTGGGAGCCTTTTTGACTCAGATGTACGCCCCCTCACCGGGTTAATCCCAGGACCGTTTCTGTCCCTTCCCTGGCCACACCCAAGTGCACACACCTAGCGATTTGAACCCTTGACCTCGGACCTTACCACTAGGCCATTTGGTAGTGGTTTTCTTAAAAACGGGTAAACGGATGAGGGAAAAACACTAGGAGGGTGAGCCTTTTTGCCTCTGATGTACGCGGCCTGGTTAATCCCGGGTCCATTACCGACCCTTTCCTACCCCCAAATGTACACACCTAGCGAGGGAATCCTTGACCTCTTGTGAGGAAACCAAGGACTTTACCACTAAGCATTTGGTGGTGGTTAAGCTTATGCTTATAGCAAATGGGAAAAAAACTATTTCCAAATCAATAAGAAACTAAAGTAGAGGAAATAAATTGATATGGAAACTTCATGCAATTGATTGCCTTGTTAAAAAAAGCCCAGTAACTCATCATATATAATTTATTTATTATACTAAACTCAGCTGTGATTTTTTCTTGACTCTCACATCAGCTCCTTACCTATACGTTTACCAGTTTACAAGTAATATCATTTAAAATGGTTTAATGGTTGAGAAATAAAAGTTCAATTGCGGATATTTCAGTTTAAGTGAAAAAAATTAATTACTAATGGGTCTTAGAAGGGAAAAAACTTGGTGGATCTAATTCAAAGTTGTATTTGACTATGTTGTTAGTTAGCATACCAGAATCACATGATTTAAATTATTAATGTAATAATTTGACAGCTAAGTTTACAAATCTAGTATATCTTTGATAATGGTAAACTACGCAGTAACCCTTAGCAAATACCTTTTATTATAACAAATAACTTGAAAATTACCAGGCACCAGAATCAATCATCTAGAAGATGTACTTCTGGCAGTACATTAGTTGTTGGCACTAAAGGTACACAAAATTAAAAGGCTAGTAGGATTATGATATGAACTAGATTTGATATAGAGATAAAAAGAACAAAACAAGATAAATAGTTTATATTAATGGGATAAACCGACCCCCCAATGGTAGGTTTATATTAATGAGATAAACCGACCTCCCAATTGATTAACAAATTAATAATTCATATCATTCTACATAATAAGAATTACAATCCTAATGCCCTATTTATAATAGAGGATATCCTAGAGTTACCCTAATACCCTAGCTTTCTCTCCAAGAAATACAATAAAAGGAAACTAAGGTAGTGTTTGATAACAACTTAATGTGTCTTAATTGAAAAATAGGTAATTTAATTAAGTCATCAAATGGATGTTTGTTTAGTGCTTAAAACTAACATATGACCTTCTAGAAAAAGCCAGGGAAATGAGGGTCTCCAAATTAAGTCATTCTTTTTATTCTAATTTTACATATTTACCCTCTCACTTTTTAACCTTATATCAAATAAAAGGGTATAACGGTATTTTTTTCTAATTAAGATACTTTATTCAGCACACAAAACAAACAATCATTTATTCATTTACAAACAGACACTTTAATTTAACATGACTTAATAAAAAAACTAAACAAACAAGCCCTAACTTAATTAATAGTATAGACATACTAATTAATAATAAGGGGTCGTATCAGATCATTGTATGAGGAAGGAAATGAGTAGAAGAGAAGAGAAGTATATTAGTAAGCATACTTTTTTTTAAATATGTATTTGTTTGATCGCTTGTTTGACTTTCATCAAATTTTGATATCCGTTAATTTACGTACATCAAAGTATTAAACAAAAGCTATTGTGAGACTTGGTATAGAAATAAGGTTTAAAGAGTAAGCATACATGAGCTGATGATTATGTGTAGGAATGCCACGACAATGTCTGAGTGTGTGACACAACTTTTGTGTGAAAAATGAACTAGCGTCCTGTCAGTTAGAGCTTATGGCCATTCTCTGTACAAAGTAGCTTGTTTTTCAAGGACAAAAGCATTGTGCTATAGGTTTTCTGGCACAAATTATGTAACAAATAAGCTCTATATTTCGGGTATTGAAAACCCTAAAATAACATAATAATTTCAAAAAACCAGCTAAATAATTGAGAGAAATAATAATTAACTTTAAGGTTATATTCTAGTAGTTTTTCTGTACTAGCAAGTAGCAATAACATGAATTTTTTAGGCCCCGCCTTGCAGTGGCGTGAAACATGTATTTTTTGATGATTAGTATGGAAATTACGAGATATAGAAGTGAACATCTTAACTTGACTACCTGAAACATAGGAGAAAAAAGTAATGAAAGAGTGAAAAAACAACGGTGTGATGATATTCGCATTTAAGTTGCGTTCGATTATTCTAGAGTGTTTTTGTCTCAATTGTTTTTTTCCTTAGATCACCTCTTTTTGCTATCTACTTCCTTTTTGGTTCAAGATTATGTGCAAGTCAAGTGACGTTAAAAGTCTTACGGCTCCAAAAAACATTAGGGTGACTAATTCGGGTTAATTATGTATTTATGTAGAATATAATTGTAGTTGTCGAGTTTGGTCCAAACCCAAATTAGAACTTAGGTCTCACACTTTCTTGAATTGTTTAAAGTTTAAGTTTATAGAAAGTTGAAAATAATTTGAATAAAAATAGCATGACACCAACAGCATCACCAATAATTATATTATGATCTTCGTGTAAAGGGATTATACCCGGTGAATATTATTATATTGTGATCTTGATAACCCTAATAAATGTCTAATGTGACAAAGATGAAAATATGAAATGGAACGGTTGTAATATAAAATTAGAGGAGCGTTAGGTAGTGTAGAATAACTAAAATTTAGAAAGATTTTGAATATTCTTCACTTTAAAGTGGAAGCCAAAAAATGGTTGGAGTGGGAACTTGAATTCTTGCCTGAACCAATGTGAAGCAAGCAGTTTTTTCCAATTTTGCATCTCTTATTTGACTTCAGTAAGAGACTCAAAATTATATACCCTATAAACAGTGAAAATCATTTTACTTGTTGCATTATGTTGGATTTTCGCCTTTTGACTTTTCGTGCCTCCCTCTAGTTCTCTGCACTACTTGTATATTTTCTCAAATCACAACGCTTCCTGTATTTTACTATTTTACTAAAATTATATACCCTATAAACAGTGAAAATCATTTTACTTGTTGCACAATACATTTTAATTATGAATACTGAATAGAACAGATTGACTTGAGTTGTGCCTAATTTGAAACACGCCAAATCTTTTACCTTAAAGGTGAACAGGCTGAAAGGTTATTTTTAAGCATACAATCTTCTAAAATTGTTTTATTATCTTGATTACTGTTGTTGTAGAATTATAATTAAAAAATTATTTATTATAATAAGGTTTAAAGAAAAGGACAAAAGAGTGTTTAGGGATACACCATCCTTTTTGACCTGTAGTAAGAATAGCTCCTTTGAACCCAATCCATCCATCTTGCCACCTTTAGTTGCATCATTGTTGTTTTAGCTCTTGCTCTATTGACTAGGGTCCGAGACATAATGATTTGATGCATTCATGCAGGTTCCTGGGATCCTATTCACCCCAATTTGTCCACACTCGCTATCTTTCCGACCTCTGATATTACCTGAACATGTGACACTTAGGATTCAAGTACCCTTCAACAGCAGAGGGCATGCATGGGCATCCTTTGACGGTAAGGACAGGAAACAGTTGGCTCCAGGAGATGCACTTGTCTGTAGCATGGCTGCTTGGCCAGTCCCAACAGCTTGTAGAGGTGATTCCACAAGTGACTTCTTCCATAGCATACATGATGGTCTTCACTGGAATTTAAGAAAGACTCAATCTTTTGACGGACCTCCTCGAGAATCTTGAAAAACTTTATCTTATTCTACCAATTCAGATTTTAAGTTTCACTTTGTATTAGCTCTCACTGTTCCGTATTGCCTTCACGTATAAATCCATATATAGATGTTAACTAAATAATGACCGATCAGAAGAATGCATATCAACTATTTGTATATGAATCCTTCATATACGGTAACCCTTGTGCATTCATATGTCGCAAATGACAAACATGAATGAGTATGAAGGGAAGAAAACAGCAACACGCCGCGAACATATTTTCAACCTACTTATGATTTATTTATGAATTAGTCAATCTTGGATATGTTTATATGTCAAACTAGTTTCACACAAAGAACTAGCAAAAAGTATAAGAGGGTGCGGTGCAATGACCCTATGGCATGTTATAGGTGTCAATTTGCACCCTATGGCACCACTATAATAGTTATATTACACCACCCCCGTAAATTTTTACATGGCAAAATGACTATTCTACTCTTTGACTTTGACTTTTTAATGATTTGACTTTTTGACTATTTGACTTTTATCGTAATGTAAAAGCAATTATTGTAACTGGTAGTTAACCTGTAATTTTTTTTAGTTAAATAATTCAATCTACTTCGAATTTTTACTCACTGAAAGTTTTCATTCACCTTTGTTTATTCAACGAAAGGTTATATCGTTTTTCCAACGTACTAACAACACAATAGAAATGGTCTAAATTTGATAATTATTTTTCTTAGAGTTGATAATTTTGTTCTTATATTAATTCTATAAAAACGTTACCAAAAATGTATTTTTTGCATTTTTGCCAAACCAAGGTATCACGTTTACACTCTATCTCAACGGGACATGAGATACACACAATACACTAAATGATAATAATTATTGGGATCAAACTATACCCGCTATACCTCTAAACTTAATGCTTAAGCAAACAAAATATCACTAACTTATCAAAACCAAATTGGTTTTCTCTATACCAAACCGACACCAAATCTTTTATATTATCTGTTTCCTTCTCATTTGATCAACACAACAAGAAAAGAGAAGAGATAACTCTCCTCTTTCCCTCTCTGGTATTACCAACAATCGACACCACCACCTCTTCCACCGCCATCATCATCATCATCAAGGTCAAGGAAGATCATAGTTTTTGGGTTGTGTGAGTCATAGCCCCGCCTTTTCTTATTTTATTGTTTTATAAACTCTTTGGAGGAGATACATGCTTAACTGCTTGATTTTACTTTCATTAGTACTCTAAACTTTTATATATTACTATAAGTTCATAAACCCACTTTTATACATTTTTCAATCTCATGAAGAGATACATACTACAACCATGAACACAAGTATCCACTGTTTCTTTATGGGTGCAACAACGAGGCCCACTGTTTCTTTATGGGTTCAACAACCACCCTAAATAGGTGTGTTTGTTGTTGTTAATGTTTCAGTTCAGGTCAGCAACAAAACCCACATAGGGGTGTGTTTGCTTATGCTTATTTTTTGGTACATGACAGCCCCAAAGATTGATTAAACTGATTATGTCAGGAAACTTTGAGGTTAAGGCAATAATATAAGCTTTTAGATCTATGTCTTATGGTCGTTTCGCCGGGTGGCGCACCTCATAACTCATCCCAATGGGTAAATGAGAGCAAAAATGGTAAAACATGTCAAAAACTACACACTGAACTTAGTTAGCTATAATCTCTTAAAATTTGCATAGAACCCTCTGTTGTACAAAGAATAAAAGTATTAGCTAATACTTTAATCTAATCAATGCCGTGAGACCTGCACCAAACCGAGTTATAGAACTCAACTTATCGCTATTTTGGCGTGACTGTAGTATACTGTCCAAAATTCTGCATTGACATAACTATACATTAGTAATTTGATATAAGTTATGAGATATTTAAGACCACGAGACTTATAGGATTGGTAAATACATTCAAATACTTTGCCGAGGGTGATTGGTTAGCTTATTTGGTGGTTATAAGGTATAGCTTATTTGGATTTTATCTGGTTTTCGGTACACTAGGAAAACAAAAGGTGCATTTTGTTTGCTTATTTTCAGCCCAAGAGGGGCACTCGGTTTCAGCTTTTAGTTTTCTTTTGCGACTTATTAGTTATTGATTAATCAACCTCGTGAATATTGTTTAAGTTTCGGTCTATATTCTAGACTTATCATATAAATTCGGGACATACATATTAGACTAATAGGCTTGATACTTTGTGACTTGACTTTTGACGTTGGACAACATATATACTTAACTGACTCAAAACATTGGACTATAAATATATATTGGATTATCGGACTTACTTTGGACTTATCAAATTAAATCGGGTTATATATATATATATATATATATATATATATATATATATATATATATATATATATATATATATATTCGGACTAAATAAATCATGGATAACGGACCGAAAATATTGGATTGTGGTTTAGAATTATTTGGACTAAGATTCGAACTATAACATTTGACATTTGACTTATATTGGACGAATATTGACTCGGGACTTGGACATTGAACAAATATGGATTGACATCGTTTGGACTTATTCGGACTCGTAACGGATTTTATATATATATATATATATATATATATATATATATATATATATATATATATATATATATATATATATATATATATATATATATATACTAGTCTTAAAGCCCGCCCAATGGGCGGGCATGACTTGTAATTTTATATTTTAATTTACTTATAATATTTTAATTATTGTGGGCATAGTTTACTATAGCGAAAGAATTGAATGGTGGTAAAAACTGCTTGAAAATCATGACTTGTAATTATTCTTTGAGTGTATTACTTTTTGAATAGCAAGATATATATTTCAACAACTATTTTTGATAGTAACAAAAGTTACAACTTCGTAAGAAATATTGTAGCATTAGATATCTTATGTGCAACTCTCAATCTATAAAGATATTTTTTCCAAATTTTGAGTATACCCATTTGCTCTATAAGTATACAAACATAAACCGAACGGAGCCACTCATAAGCTATATTGCAAGAAAAGGTTAATCCATTTAGAGGTATATCTTGCCGAGATCATATGCTTTGGCTGCCACCTTCGTAGACACCCTTGTCAAGATACTCATGTGTAACTTGTTTAGCCAGTGCTTCCGCTGTTCAAATCAAAACACTAACCATCATTAGTTAATACACGAAGATGAAACATTTGTATTATGCATACTTACAGGTTGCTAAACAAAGTATAATCACGAACACATAATGCACCCTTAATTATCAAACCACGACCAAATCGAGAGAAAATATATGCATTGTTTGCTTGCAATAAACGACACATGCAACAATTGTTAACTAACTGTGATATTTCTTAGGAACAACGTAATAATTAATAGTGTGAAGGTTGAACTACCCAGATTCATAGCAAATATGTACGACCTTATGTTTGCACAAGTTAACAACATTTTCTCAAATATCAAGCAAGTCATAATATGAAATTCACTGTCTATAGAAGTAAAAAATTAGTCTAATGCAAGTCATACCTGACTCCAAGGATAACTAAATAAGGCCAGAAGTTACCTTTTTTGCATAAAACCCGTCATATATATGTGACAACTATGCTTCACTAAATAAGTTGTCGCAACGTTGAGGCTTTATGACACAACCTAAGCTAATCCAAACACCCACTAATTCATAGGAGCAAAGTAATTAAAGAGCCTATAGTTGACTAACTTATCTGATCAAGCCCTTCCTAGGTATTGTATTATTTATCTATCATATAAGTATAAGCTTGTTCAACTATACATTCAGATTGTGAAGTTGGGTTGCAAAGAGCAAGAATAATAGTCAATTTAGAACACACATATACACATATATAGAAGGTAGATGGGTAGGGGCCGTTAGAAGGATGAGTTAAAACGGTAGCTGATGGGTAATGAATGGGTTATTATGGTTATTAAAAACAAAACTATTAAAATAATGATCCATTAAATAGAATTCGAGCAACTTTTATCCATTTCACCCCGTAAAAATTTACACGCTTTTTTCCATAAACTATTTTGATGCGATACCCAACCTAACAGACCTGCCCATATCACACCTCTAAATAGTATACTGAATGAAACTTACAAAATGAGGACATTATTAATCAAAACTGAGATGTGAAGAGTTGGGTGGTTATAAATTGATACATAGCGTCTTCGACCGTCTTGCAAATCAGCAAGGTTCGAGTCATGGATCCAACAACTGCCTTCAATTGACATCCTCCCAAGTAGGGCTGAGCACCACAGGTTCAAAACCAAACCAGACCGATGAAACCGACCGAACCGACAAAAACCGAACCGGACCGACGGCCCGTCGGTTCGGTTTCGGTTCTGATTTTTCATGAATTTCGGTTTCGGGTTGGGTCGGTTCGGTCCGGTTCGGCCCAAAACCGACAAAAACATGCCAAAATAAACATGGACCGACAAACCCGAACCAAACCGACGAAAACCGAACCGAACCGATGGCCCGTTGGTTCGGTTTCGGTTCCGGTTTTTCATGTATTTCGGTTTTCGGTTTTTTTGGTTCGGGTCGGTTCCGACCCGATGCTCAGCCCTACTCCCAAGTATGATATTTATTTTCGACACCATAGTAAAGATAAATTGTCTTTCTCCTGTTGGCCTACAGCGTTTAATGAGATTTTTTACTTCTTCCCCTGCAGAATTAAAGAAACAATAGGAAAAGTGTCATTATTTTTTTTATCGAAACTGTTGTATAGATAATTTGATAGTTAGGCATTTAGTCAAAAATATTAGGTACCTTAAGAGCCCATACATATATTCCATGCCAAGCAGTGACGGAGGTTGGTCACTTTACTTGGGGGGGCCGAAATCGTTCTAACAAAAACTGTAGTCACTTGTTATACTGATGTAATATTGATATAGTTTACATTTGAGTATTTTTTGCAAGTATCCCAGATAAGAATTAACGAATGAGATGTAAATTATGATTGATAAGTCTCAAACAACAAAAGTTATTAATTCAAACACCAATTTGTAGACATTCTAATACTTCGAAAGACAGTTTAATTAACTTAGTGTTATATTATTATAATCATAAACTAATTTCTTGAACCGTCAATGATTTTTTTGGAAAAGAAATAAGTAACAGACACCTTCATTTCTTGTAAAGAGAATGACATCTTTGTTATCAAATCTATCAATTTAGCAGTTAAATTTCTTCAATTTCAAAAGATAAGAATAACGAAGAAACAAACATGCAACAACCGACAACTTCTACTGCAAATATAGTTGTAGTTCTTTGAACTCCCAATTAAAAGACATAGCTTTTGCTTAATTATTTCAATTCTTTAATCAGCAAACACAGTCTATGAACAACCTATAATGCCAATCAAAACCAAGTCAATTTCATGGACCGCCGATAAGTAAAAGCTCAATAGTGACAAACTATTACTGAACACATGATTTCTTTTTGAGGATCCACAGTCATTTTTGGGATTTCACATATATAATTGGTAGATATTTATGATTAGTAATAAATTAGAAATATTAAAATATCCAAAGAAATTCATCTCAAGTTCCACAACAGAGATTTCCCATTACATTGTAGATGGCTTTCCCTTGATGGTGAATCAGATTGAACTACAATAACCATATCAGAGTGTCTTTGCCTGATGATGTTTGTCCACTAACAATGGTTCACCATGAATAAACCAGAAAATTGGAACTTCTAATGTGGAACTACTATGGGCATGTCCCGGCAATTGCAGAAAAAATGTAACAGTCATTGCATAGAGTAAAATCCATGAATGCATTAGACTTACATGTCTTTCGAGTGAAGTTGATTCATAGTGATCCGTAACTAGAACGCCTTTTGGTATCCGTATAAGAGTGTTAACTTCATGTGAATAAATAAAGAAAATTAACATACCACGTCTTGGTCAACTATAATTCTCATCAAGTCATATATGATCATGTAATATGAATAATGGTTAAATTGATAGCAAATAAACTTGGGTCTGTGATGGAATACCAACCTATGGCGAAAAACGCAGCATAGGCACATAAATGATGCTCACATCAGATGTAAATAGCATTATACAACCTGCAAAAAATATGTACGATGAACGTTTCTCGTTCCTCAACCTCTTTTAGGTGACTCTCTAGTTCAGTTCTGGCTTGATCATTTGCTCGTGAGTCAGCTCGTGCTTTTGCTTCTTTGGCTGCACTCAATGCATTCATATAGTGCTTTTTTTGTATTTAAATTTCAACGTCTTTCTTATCTGTTATTTCTTGTAACAGCTACTCACTGGCTGACTTGTCCCTCTTTAAACTCTCTACTTTGTTTTCTTCGATCTGAAAATAATTCAGAAAATTAAAATACAATCAACAACGAAATTTAGCTTGAATTATGATTATTATTAGGCTTGAGAGTTGATCACCTGTAGCTTGTTAATCATTCCTTTCTTCTCTTCTTCAATCTCTTTGATCTACGATTCTCAAAAAGACAAAATATAAATAAATAAAAAGTGTGCAACGGTACATTTTTTTACTCTGAATACAAGATAGTATATTTAATTTGTACATGTGCCCGCAATTTCCTAATTGTAGATTCTTGAACAACTTGTTTCTTTGAAAGCTCTTCACCTATCAATGAAAATAAGATAATGAAACCAGACACTAAGCCATATATCCATATTCAAAACCACTTGTATTTTTACACAGTCACCCGTTTCAAAACCACTTCGACCTATAAGTGCCTGTAAGCTCACTCCATTTCTAATCTATAACATCCGCACAGTCTAACTTGCATAACTTTTAGTATAGAACTGTAAAAACAATAAAAACGGACAACTATTTAGCAAGTCTTTCGTCAAGCTTTTTAAACATGTTTAAGTTACTTAGGTCCAGCTAACCCAAACACCCCGTTAATTATTAGTACACTAACCCTGCACCTTTGGAAAATTCAACATCTTACCTTCCTCTCGACCCATTAGCAAGCAAGCCATCAGTTGTTGCATGTGGATCCATCCGTGCTTGAAGCACAGAGCGTGCTTTTTCATGCATAGGTAGGACACCACTATGAACGAGAATTGCTGAACTTACCTCATCTGTCTGATGGGTAGATTGATGGTCTTCGTTACTTCCATTTTGGTGGAATTACAGGCTTGAGGTTCCCAACAAATCCTAATTGGATGCTCTTCATCCTTTCTCTTATTGCATCTATCCCACTATTACTAACTGCAAATTAGAAAAAATAAAAATTAACATGTAATGAATATGTCCACTTAAATATTCTAATAAATCATGATGTTCCAAAATAAATAAAAACTTTAATTTAGTAACGTTATGGATAGCCATACTATTAATTACATGTAAACTTTATGATTTATCTACTAATACCAAAGCCCTCTTGGGAAAATCTATCGCGCTTTTTATATGGTGTGCTATACATGTTTATACAATTATTAGAAGCAATTATAAAAATTTATACAACAATCAGATATCAAACTTTTAATGGCCTAAAACAGTATAAAAAGTTAAAAATTTTAATATTAAATACTAATTACTGAATAAAGATTGAGCCAAAATATACCTCTTGTTGTTCCTTTTCTCATTTACACGCTGCTGCCTAAAATTTGATTGAACAGGAATTGAACCTCCTCTTGAAGGCATAACATTAACCGATCTGTCATTCCTATGATCTTCTTTCTCTTCTTGATGGTGACCATAATTTGAACGAACAGGGATTGGGCCTCTTGAAGCCATAATATTAATGGATATGCCATATTCAGTAGGGCTGTTTGGTGGCAACATTCTTGCAGCAACCAACGTCTAATATTTTTTATATAAAATACAATTAATACGGAGTACAATTTATCAACACATATTGCATGAGTTAATCACGAATTCTACTAAAGAATGTAATACCTGAAGATAGTAATCGATGTAGCCAAGTATTATAGGTTGGGGTTCCATATCTATTGGAACCACATAAATATGACCTTTAATTGCAGTGCCAGCTAACTTTACAAGCTCATTTAAAACAGTTTTAACCATACGCAAAGGCCTGTCATCTTCTGCCGCTCTATAAGTTGCTCATAGTAGTTGCAGAAACAAATTTTAAAAAAAAAAGGTAAGAAATCAAACTTACAAATAGCAAATTAAGATATTAAAAAGTATTATACAAACCTCCTCCTAATTTCCTCCATCCTGAGTTCTTGTAGAGATACATAATATCAGCTGGCAGTGGTGTACCATCACTAAACATGACTACTTTTGAAGGATCGTCATTAAGTTTATCTTTTAATTCTCCTACCACCCAGTTGAACCATATTTTAGTTTTTCTTGCCTCATCTTATTTGAAACCTGGTTTAGGCCCAATAATATTCCTCACAGAACTTTCCATCCACTCTAGTTTCATTCCTAGATTTGCAGCCCTGCAACATAATCACATTCATAAGTTGTGAGTACTAATTTAACATCAACTTTTTTTCTGTATGATTATTGTCATTTTATAAATCGAACCATTCTTCAGCGACATTCTTGTCATCGGTGTTGAAAGTTTCCTTCCAGCCACGACCTGGTATTAAATTCGTATGGTTTGTAATTTCACGTTCATGCATAAAAGTTTGTAAAATAATATATATAACATCAATAAAAGAGTACATATAAATTATTCGAAAAGGTAATACAGCAAAAATCATACACTGTAACCCTGTTGCTTCCGCATTAGGTGCCTGGATAACAACCTGCACAACAAATCAGAGAAGGAAAAAAAAAATCGTATGTGTGATAATGAGATGAAAGAGTGATATTAGGGTTTTGAGGAAAAAAAATAATCCGTATAATGAATGGGCTGGGTTTTATTTTAGGGGTTATTTAATTATATACCTTTATCAATAATAAGTTGCAAATTATATCCAAACAATTGTGTTGGTGTAGTGGTAAAGATATATGGCATTGTTACACACAGACCCATGTTCGAATCCGGCCTCATAACTTTTTTGAAAAAAACAAACCATACGAATTTAATTAAAAAAAATGCCAACATGGACAAAAAAATAAATGGTGATGACATGGCACTCAAAAAGTGATGACACAACTTATGACAAAGCGGTTAAAAGTGATGACAAGGCATTGACCATGCTTATTTGGCATTAAATGGTCAAACGCCTCCTGTTATATATATATATATATATATATATATATATATATATATATATATATATATATACACACACACACACACACATACACACATATATGACACTTGATTGTTGGGTTATATTGGACGTTAGACAAAAACTATTAATTGGACATTGGATTAAAAATCATTAATCTTGACCTTTAGGCTGTACATTGGATACTTGTAGGACATGACAGACTTAAGATATCGGACCTAATATATCGGGCAGTCGCCCGTTGGATTATTATGAGGCTATTAAGTTTACTATATACGTGCTTTATGTATATATTATACTTTGGGGTGCATTTTGTGTCTTGAGTCTATAATTTCAAACCACCACACGAATAATGATACTAAACTTTCTTACAAACATTGAAACAAATCTTCAACGAAAACTAAAACGTTTTATCCTTTGAAACTCATACGCATTGATTACTTTTCGCATGTCATATTCCGAGATAAACTACATATTCATTAGGTCGTGCCGAATTCCATATCATTGTGCTCTAATTCTTGATATCACTTATGTTATACAATTGTGCCACTCCTTGGCACCGTTGTTTTATTTGTGTCACAACATTCTAAGGTGAGTTTTCATAGCCCCGTTTTTTTTCAATTTATTATTTCATTTCAAACCTACGGGGGAGAATACATTGCACCATTTTCATACGGGCCAAAGTATCAAATTCATTTACATTGCTTAAGTTACCGCATTGCCATGTTAAAGTCCCCTATTTATCATGAACCGTTAATTTTCAGTAAGCGAGAGTGAATGAATAGATCTATTGAGGGTGACGCCTCCGTCCGGGTTGGTAGCGCCAACTAGTCTACGGACGCATTTTATTTTTATCATATTAGAGTGTCTAGCAAACGACTCTGTTGGGGTGTTCCATTTCAGTCTAGCTTCGGGGTCATGAGCTTATAGCAATGGTATTATTTTTCAGTATATAATGACATTGTCATATATACATTATACTTGTGGTTACCGTACAGACATATCATTTACATAAACCTATGATTTCTCACCAACATTATTGTTGACCGTTTTTGCAATGTATTTTCAGGTAATTAAGGAATTAGCTGGCATGTGAAGGCACACAGAAAACATTTTGAAGACAATGCATATATTATCATTCGAAAAGCTTGACAACTTTAATGTTGTACATTTTGTAAACTTGTGGGACCTCTCTCTTTGTAAACTCTGAAATTTTAATCGAATGATAATTTATTCAAAACGTCTCATTTAGAGTCGTTTTCTATACATTGTGTTGTGAACCATGAAGTAATACCCCAGTGACACAATCTTCCACTGCGATAATTTTGGGGGTGTTACAGATTGGCATCAGAGCATGAGTTATAGAGAACCAGGTTGCATTTAAACCTAGACTATAACTACATTTTACATTTTAACCCGTAACACTCATTGTTGTCATTCACATTCCGTGTGCCATGCCTATTATTACATGTGTGTGATCTATGAAACCTTTTCAAGACATTGTATGTGATTAAAATGGTCTCTTTCATTATTATGACATTGTGAGTTACACAATGGTCTCATTCATTATTATGACATTGTGAGTTACACAATGGTCTCATTCATTATTATGACATTGTGGGTTACACAATGGTCTCGTTTACTTTTCAGACATTGTGAGTTGCACAATGATCTCTCTTGTATTTCTCAAACATTGTGAGAAAACTATTTCATAACTATGAACTCACCAACTCTTTTGAATGCTATGTTGACATTCTCTAATTATTTTACCCCTCGTCTTCGATGATGAGTGTGAACATTCATTCCATACTCTTAGAACACTTACGATGTCTCATAATACACCGCTTTGTAACTCATCAGTTAAATATGAGTGTTATGTTGGAAGGTCTTAAGTAGGATGATTTGAAATATCCTTATTTAAATGGATTGGGACGCCTTTTTATTTAAATAAAGAAATTGTGAATCACCGAACCATAAGTTTATATTTATTTATTTACATTGTTTGGGACGCCTCTCTATGTAAATAATGAATTATAAATAAGTGGGCTTAGTTGTATCCGATATGACATGAGTATGAACTCGAACTTTAGAATCTCTAGTATTCTATTACTCAACAAAAGTTTAAAGATCTCATTAGAACTTCCTAAGTTCATTCATAAGTTGTCACTTTTGCCGTTGCACATCTTTACAATCATGAGCTATTTATTGAGTTAACAGACTTGTTACACTCTTGACTTGGTTCAGTCTCAAATTAAGAGACTGTGTTTGATATTCTACCTATTTACTTGGGTACGTAGATACCTACTTTACTTAGGTGTGTGGACACCTACACATAAGCTATCCTACGAGCTCTTCCCATTTGTTGGAATTTATTCCAGAGACATTATTTCTCGAAATGTACTCACTCTCTACATCTCATCACAAATTGTTATTGTTGTTATTTTTGTTGTTGTTGGGTCCTTGAGAAGCCTGAGCTCGTAAAACTTAATCCACTAGGTTACGAGACATCTGAATTATTTCATAGTGTAAGTGATCAAACAAAGTTACGTTACCTTAAATATTGAGTGAAAGTTCTTAGATGAACTTTTCCCATAACTTCTCATTAGTTGAGACCACCATTAGGCATACTACTGCCAACTCTTGAAAGCGACAGATATAAGTCGTGGCATCAAGATCTCGAAAAGCATTTCACCTCCATTTCTTGCACTTCATTATGAGGAAAGTACTTTTTGACCAATAACTTTTTCATCTTAGTTCAAGTAACCTTGTAAGCATTCTCAATGATTGAGCAATAACATTTCACCATGACAAAGCTTCGTCCAGAAGTACGCTTGTGGCATATTTGACTTTGCAGTTTTCAGCACAGCTGCTGATTAGAAATACTGACTCTGTTCTCTCAAACCAACTAGGTAAACCAACCGCTCCTTTCATGCTTTTGAAACTTCTGAGCTTTCAACTCATGAAATCTTTGTAAGAACAGCTTCTGGTACAACATACACTCCTGCTACGCCTCTAACAGGCCCTGCAATATTAAGCCCTTCAGTTGAGCCCTAATGTTAACTAGAGCACGTTTGCTCACTCGTCAAAACTTTAAAGGAGTCCTGATTTCATCTGAGAGCTAAAGATCAGAATTCACCAAAAACACCCACACCTTTTTCCTAGACATCTCAACATCGGGCTATTCAAGATCCTGATTACGATTGGTCCGGTAACTTGCACACTTGAGCTACTACCAGAACTTAGTGGTGTACACTACATCTTTCATGTGTGAAATACGAAAAAGTGTGTTTCTGATTGGACACTCACTATTCCTCTGGAAGAGATCCAGATTGACCGTAAGGTCAAACGATTTAAGTAAATTCGCATTTCCTATTGTTAATTCATTAGAACTTTCAGTAAGAACTCAAATTCACGTGGAAGCATGAAGACTAGATGCGTCGCAAGTACTACCATCTTTTCACGAACACACTGTCAGTAGATAACACCCACGGAACTTCGGGACGAAGTTCCAATTAAGGGGTGGATACTGTAATAACCTGTAAATTTTCACACGGCAAAATGACTATTTTACTCTTTGACTTTGACTTTTTAACGATTTGATTTTTTTGACTATAGGACTTTTATCGTAATGTAAAAGCAATTATTGTAACTAGTAGTTAAACTGTAATTTTTTTAGTTAAATAATTCACTCTACTTCGAATTTTTAGTCACTGAAAGTTTTCATTCACCCCTGTTTATTTAACAAAAGGTTATATTGTTTTTCCTACGTACCAACACCACAATAGAAATGGTCTAAAAATGATAATTATTTTTCTTGGAGTTGATAATTTTGTTCTTATATTAATTTTATAAAAACGTTCTCAAAAATGTATTTTTCGCATTTTTGCCAAACCAAGGTACCACGTTTACCTCAACAGGACACGAGATACACACAATACACTAAATGATAATAATTATCGGGATCAAACTATACCCGCTATACCTCTAAACTTAATGCTTAAGCAAACAAAATATCACTAACTTATCAATACCAAATTGGTTTTCTCTATACCAAACTGACACCAAATCTTTTATATTATCTGTTTCCTTCTCATTTGATCAACACAACAAGAAAAGAGAAGAGATAACTCTACTCTTTCCCTTTCTAGTATTACCAACAATCGACACCACCACCTCTTCCACCGCCATCATCATCATCATCATCAAGGTCAAGGAAGATCGTGGTTTTTGGGTTGTGTGAGTCATAGCCCCGCCTTTTCTTATTTTATTGTTTTATAAACTCTTTAGGGGAGATACATGCTTAACTGCTTGATTTTACTTTCATTAGTACTCTAAACTTCTATATATTACTATAAGTTCATAAACCCACTTTTATACATTTTTCAATCTCATGAAGAGATACATACTACAACCATGAACACAAGTATCCACTGTTTCTTTAAGGGTGCAACAACGAGGCCCACTATTTCTTTATGGGTTCAACAACCACCCCAAATAGGTGTGTTTTCTGTTGTTAATGATTCAGTTCAGGTCAGCAACAAAACCCACATAGGGGTGTGTTTGCTTATGCTTATTTTTTGGTACACGACAGCCCAAAGATTGATTAAACTGATTATGTCGGGAAACTTTGAGGTTAAGGCAATAAGATAAGCTTGTAGATCTATGTCTTATGGTCGTTTCGCCAGGTGGCGCACCTCATAACTCATCCCGATGGGTAAATGAGAGCAAAAATGGTAAAACACGTCAAAAACTACATACTGAACTTAGTTAGCTATAATCTCTTAAAATTTGCATAGAACCCTCTGTTGTACAAAGAATAAAAGTTTTAGCTAATACTTTAATCTAATCAATGCTGTGAGACCTACACCAAACCGAGTTATAGAACTCAACTTATCGCTATTTTGGCGTGACTGTAGTATATTGTCCAAAATTCTGCATTGACATAACTATACATTAGTAATTTGATATAAGTTATGAGATATTTAAGACCACGAGACTTATAGGATTGGTAAATACATTCAAATACTTTGCCGAGGGTGATTGGTTAGCTTAATTGGTGGTTATAAGGTATAGTTTATTTGGATGTTATCTGGTTTTCGGTACACTAGGAAAACAAAAGGTGCATTTTGTTTGCTTATTTTCAGCCCAAGAGGGGCACTTGGTTTCAACTTTTTGTTTTGTTTTGCGACTTATTAGTTATTGATTAATCAACCTCGTGAGTATTGTTTAAGTATCAGTCTATATTCTAGACTTATCATATAAATTCGGGACATACATATTAGACTAATGGGCTTGATACTTTGTGACTTGACTTTTGACTTTTGACGTTGGACATCATATATACTTAACGGACTCAAAACATTGGACTATAAATATATATTGGATTATCGGACTTACTTTGGACTTATCAAATTAAATCGGGTTACATATATATATTCGGACTAAATAAATAATGGATAACGGACTGAAAATATTGGATTGTGGTTTAGAATTATTTGGACTAAGATTCGAACTATAACATGTGACATTTGACTTAAATTGGATGAATATTATTATCACGGGACTTGGACATTGAACCAATATGGATTGACATCGTTTAGACTTATTCGGACTCGTAACGGATATATATATATATATATATATATATATATATATATATATATATATATATATATATATATATATATATATATATATATATATATATATATATATATATAGACACACACATATGACACTTGACTGATGGGTTATATTGGACGTTAGACAAAAACTATTAATTGGACATTAGATTAAAAAACATTAATTTTGACCTTTGGGCTGTACATTGAATACTTGTAGGACATGACAGACTTAAGATATCGGACCTAATATATCAGGCGGTCACCCATTGGATTATTATGAGGCTATTAAATGTACTATATACGTGCTTTATGTATCTATACCATATAAAGGTTGTACCCCTTAATTTAATGTGGAAGTGTATTATGCAAAAAATGGTAGTACGGTACAATGTAGTTTAAGCAATATCTTAATTATATGAATCCCACAAATTTACACCCGCATCCTTTAATACATGCTCGGTTATGGAACATGAAAGGGCTGCAGTTTTGCAGCGTCAAAGAATACAAAGGAAGCTACAATTACATTCTTATTAAACGAGCCTTCAATTCAATTCAATACAAAGAATACAAACCATCTGTGGTTACACCAGTAATAAGTTAATGCATTTTAGTTATCAATTTTATGCCTTTTAGTTTGTTCACAATTAGTAGTTAATCTTTAATGCGAACCTTTTCGTATGTTTATTAAAAACTATAAATAACCCTCTACACCTTCACCGATCATACCTATCCCACAATCATATCGACCTCGGATCTGTTATATCTTCATCGGTCCAAGAAAAGTCAAACGAAAAAGAAAAGAAAGATGAACAAAAGAAATAGCACAAACAACATTCGAAAACAAAAAGGAAAAAAGAAGATCTCGGATCTGTTAAACTTTTCCACAAACCTTTTGAAGATTTTTTTTTTTTTTTTTTTTTTTTTTTTTTTTTTTTTTTTTTTTTTTTTTTTTTTTTATCTTTAGAAGCATAGCTTCTTTCAATATTCGAAAAGTTAAGAAACAACAAAACCTCAGTTTCATTATTATTATTATTTTTTTTTCGTTTCAAACATACGAAATAAATATCACCTACCCGAGAGATCTTAAAGCCGAACATCTTGAAATGAAGTGGGTTTGTGATTCGATCCAAATACAAAAGAAAGTTGTGTTGAGTGGCGGTTTGTTGATGGGAGGGAAGAAAAAAATGGGCGGTTTATTGATCCGAAATATAAAGAAAAATTTATAACAATTAGTTATAATCGTTCTATGGTTCATTCAAAGCCAGATAAGAAAAACAGAATGCATCATGTTTGGATTTCTTGATGATTTATTGATTCGGATTTCTAAATGATTTCTTAATCAGTTTGGGAGATGTGTTTTGGTGAGGCGAAATGATAGATGGGAAGCGGTTATCTTCTTGTGTGTGTAGGCGGATTAAACAAGAGAGAGGCGTTATGTTTGTGATAAGTGTGTATTTAGGGTTAAAAGATGTAACCGGTTAGTAAATCATCATTGGATCGGGTTATGATTTGCTAATTGGGTTGGATCCAGTATTATGGGCTTTAATGATTTTCTTATCAGTGTAAAAAGTATTTACTTGCGTGCGATTTTTTTTAATTATATGAACCGTAAACGTAGCCTTTACTCTAATATTGTTTGTACGAACAATTTGCAATCCCTTCACCACTAGCTTTTTGCTAAAGTTTTCTATATTTGTATATTTTATTGTTCAAAAAAAATTGAGATACGCACATGAAAACAATGTTAAATCACCAATCAAACTTGCTAATTAACGGTACTTACTCATTTAATTTATTTTGCTAAAAAATTATGTTTAGTAGGCTTATAAATGAAAACATAACCACCTTTCGATATGTAGTTACCCGTTTAGTTTTATATTACTTCTATTTGATACGATTCATTTCATTCTCTTTTGTAAAGGGAATATTGGAAAGTGAAAAAAAAATCCAAATAGATTACTTAAAATTTTAATGGATCTTGATCGAACACAACTTGGTCGACCCTTTTAATTCAGTGACTTATATTAATTGTGATTACATACACGGGTTTTGTTTAATTTTTTGAATAATGTTTTTTTTTAATATTTTATTTATTTTTTTTTCAATTATGGTTCTTAATTTTGGATTATAATTATTTTTGACTAACGTAGTAAGGATGACTCTTTTATGCTTTTGTGCTTTGGTAGTAACTTTGTTGAAACTGACATAAGCCCGTGATTCAATGCTCAAATTATAGTATATATAAAAATATTTGAGATTTATATATTCAAATTAAGTGAACCAAATAACATAGTGAGTTGTGTTTTGGTAAATTGTCTTTTGAGACTATGAAGTCAAATTATCCGTATTAAATATGCCGTATGAAAGGGAAAAAGTAATCATTGAATTACGTTGATGTTGTTGACAAAGTTATGGTGTCAAGAAAGTCGGGTTGTTTCAAAGCGGAATATGACCACATGTGTCAACATGATATTGAATATGACCACGTTGGTCAACATGATACTGATTATGACCACACGAGTCAACATATAATTAAAATGTTAAGGATTTATGAGTGTCTGCACCAACATTACGAAAAAAAACACATAATATATAACAATCAACCGTCATATGCTGCGTCTGCACCAACATTACGAAAAAAAACACATAATTATTCAGCAAACAACCCGTCCCGTGCATCGTACAGGTTGTATAAAGCCTTGTATATTATACTTTCGTGTGCATTTTGTGTCTTGAGTCTATAATTTCAAACCACCACACGAATAATGATACTAAACTTTCTTACAAACATTGAAACGAATCTTCCACGAAAACTAAAACGTTTTATCCTTTGAAACTCATACGCGTTGATTACTCTTCGCATGTCATATTCCGAGATAAACTACATATTCATTAGGTCGTGCCGAATTCCATATCATTGTGCTCTAATTCTTGACATCACTTATGTTATACTATTGTGCCACTCCTTGGCACCGTTGTTTTACTTGTGTCACTACATTCTAAGGTGAGTTTCCTAGCCCTTTTTTTTTCAATTTATTATTTCATTTCAAACCTACGGGGGAGAATACATTGCACCATATTCACATGGGCCAAAGTATCAAATTCATTTACATTGCTTAAGTTAACGCATTGCCATGTTAAAGTCCCTTGTTTATCACGAACCGTTAATTTTCAGTAAGCGAGAGTGAATGAATAGATCTATTGAGGGTGATGCCTCTGTCCGGGTTGGCATCGCCAACTAGTCTATGGACGCATTTTATTTTTATCATATTAGAGTGTCTAGCAAAACACTCTGTTGGGGCGTTCCATTTCAGTCTAGCTTCGGGGTCATGAGCTTATAGCAATGGTACTATTTTTCAGTATATGGCGACATTGTCATATGTACATTATACTTGTGGTTACCGTACAGACATATCATTTACATAAACCTATGATTTCTCACCAACATTATTGTTGACCGTTTTAGCAATGTATTTTCAGGTAATTAAGGAATTAGCTAGCATGTGAAGGCACACCGAAAACATTTTGAAGACAATGCATATATTATCATTCAAAAAGCTTGACAACTTTAACATTGTACATTTTGTAAACTTGTGGGACCTCTCTCTTTCAATGTTCTGAAAGGCTAAAGGCGCACTAAGGCGCAAAGGGGGTCAAAGAGCCTCGAGTCGAGGCGCAAACCAAGGCGCGGGATTCATAAATATGAGGCGCACTATACATTTAGGTTTTTTTTATAACATATGTGACAACTTATGTATCTTAAATAACACAAAAATATCAATATTCAATGCATAATTCACTTAATAGTTATTACATCTAACAAAGGTTGCATTTAAACCCAAAATATTAAGCATGCAATATATCAGAATCCATGAACTACCCTAAATTCCTGAATATATATTACAATATATGAGTTTATGACTTATAAAATTTAACAAATTACCATGTATCAAACTGTCAACTATCAACAACAAAAAATTTATAGTTGTTTGGTAACACTTAACACTAAATAAACAACATTTGTATCTGTTAATAAGCTACCATTCTTAGACTTTAGATTACAAAAAAACATAGTTCTTTGTTGATTGTGTGTTTTAGTTATTTTCTAAAATATTAGGGTTATTAGATACTTTATAACTTAAAGGGCCAAATGTATATAACATGTAAGCCCAAAATGTATTTTACTATTAAGAAAAAAAAGGCCAAAACCCTGTTACATCTTCTAGGCGCACAAATCCCCAAGGCGCTAAAGCGCAAAAATCCCCAAGGCGCTGCGATTTTTACGGGATTCATGCATGTCGTGAGCCTCGATCTAAAAAAATCCCAATGGCTGGAGCCTCGTGGGATTTAGGGAGTAGGCGCGCCTTAGGCGCGATTTTTAAAACATTGCTCTCTTTGTAAACTCTGACATTTTAATCGAATGATAATTTATTTCAAAACGTCTCATTTAGAGTCGTTTTCTATACATTGTGTTGTGAACCATGAAGTAATACCCAGTGACACAATCTTCCGCTGCGATAATTTTGGGGGTGTTACAGATTGGTATCAGAGCATGAGTTATAGAGAACCAGATTGCATTTAAACCTAGACTATAACTACATTTTACATTTTAACCCGTAACACTCATTGTTGTCTTTCACATTCCGTGCGCCATGCCTATTCTTACATGTGTGTGATCTATGAAACCTTTTCAAGACATTGTATGTGATTACAATGGTCTCATTCATTATTATGACATTGTGAGTTACACAATGGTCTCATTCATTATTATGACATTGTGAGTTACACAATGGTCTCATTCATTATTATGACATTGTGGGTTACACAATAGTCTCGTTTAATTTTCAGACATTGTGAGTTGCACAATGATCTCTCTTGTATTTCTCAAACATTGTAAGAAAACTATTTCATAACTATGAACTCACCAACTCTTTTGAATGCTATGTTAAGATTCTCTAATTATTTTACTCCTCGTCTTCGTTGATGAGTGTGAACATTCATTCCATACTCTCGGAACACTTACGACGTCTCATAATACACCACTTTGTAACTCATCAGTTAAGTATGAGTGTTATGTTGGAAGTTCTTAAGTAGGATGATTTGAAATATCCTTATTTAAATGGATTGGGACGCCTTTTTATTTAAATAAAGAAATTGTGAATCACCGAACCATAAGTTTATAGTTCTTTATTTACATTGTTTGGGACGCCTCTCTATGAAAATAATGAATTATAAATAAGTGGGCTTAGTTGTATCCGATATGACAGGAGTATGAACTCGAACTTTAGAATCTCTAGTATTCTATTACTCAACAAAAGTTTTAAGATCTCATTAGAACTTCCTAAGTTCATTCATAAGTTGTCACATTTGTCGTTGCACATCTTTACAATCATGAGCGATTTATTCAGTTAACAGTCTTGTTACACTCTTGACTTGGTTCAGTCTCAAACTAAGAGACTGTTTTTGATATTCTACCTATTTACTTGGGTACGTAGATACCTACTTTACTTAGGTGTGTGGACACCTACACATAAGCTATCCTGCGAGCTCTTCCCATTTGTTGGACTTTATTCCAGAGACATTATTTCTCGAAATGTACTCACTCTCTACATCTCATCACAAATTGTTATTGTTGTTATTTTTGTTGTTGTTGGGTCCTTAAGAAGTCCGAGCTCGTAAAACTTAATCCACTAGGTTACGAGACATCTGAATTATTTCATAGTGTAAGTGATCAAACAAAGTTACGTTACCTTAAATATTGAGTGAAAGTTCTCAGATGAACTTTTCCCATAACTTCTCATTAGTTGAGACCACCATTAGGCATACTACTGCCAACTCTTGAAAGCGACAGATATAAGTCGTGGCATCAAGATCTCGGAAAGCATTTCACCTCCATTTCTTGCACCTCGTTTTGAGGACAATATAATACTTTTTGACCAATAATTTTTTCGTCTTAGTTCAAGTAACATTGTAAGCATTCTCAATGATTGAGCAATAACATTTCACCATGACAAAGCATCGTCCAGAAGTATGCTTGTGGCATATTTGACTTTGCAGTTTTCAGCACAGTTGCTGATTAGAAATACTGACTCTGTTCTCTCAAACCAACTAGGTAAACCAACTGCTCCTTTCATGCTTTTGAAACTTCTGAACTTTCAGCTCATGAAATTATTGTAAGAACAGCTTCTGGTACAACATACACTCCTGCTACGCCTCTAACAGGCCCTGCAATATTAGGCCCTTCAGTTGAGCCATAATGTTAACCAGAGCACTTTTGCTCACCCGTCAAAACTTTAAAGGAGTCCTGATTTCATCTGAGAGCTTAAGATCAGAATTCACCAAAAATACCCACACCTTTTTCCTAGACATCTCAACATCGGGCTATTCAAGATCCTGATTACGATTGGTCCGGTAACTTGCACACTTGAGCTACTACCAGAACTTAGTGGTGTACACTACATCTTTCATGTGTGAAATACGAAAAAGTGTGTTTCTGATTGGACACTCACTATTACTCTGGAAGAGATCCAGATTGACCGTAAGGTCAATCGATTTAAGTAAATTCGCATTTCCTATTGTTAATTCATTAGAACTTTCAGTAAGAACTCAAATTCACGTGGAAGCGTGAAGACTAGATGCGTCACAAGTACTACCATCTTTACACGAACACACTGTCAGTAGATAACACCCACGGAACTTCGGGACAAAGTTCCAATTAAGGGGTGGATACTATAATAACCCGTAAATTTTCACACGGCAAAATGACTATTTTACTCTTTGACTTTGACTTTTTAACGATTTGACTTTTTGACTATTTGACTTTTATCGTAATGTAAAAGCAATTATTGTAACTGGTAGTTAACCTGTAATTTGTTTTAGTTAAAAAATTCACTCTACTTCGAATTTTTACTCACTGAACGTTTTCATTCACCTCTGTTTATTTAACGAAAGGTTATATTGTTTTTCCTACGTACCAACACCACAATCGAAATGGTCTAAATTTGATAATTATTTTTCTTGGAGTTGATAATTTTGTTCTTTTATTAATTTTATAAAAACGTTCCCAAAAATGTATTTTTCGCATTTTTGCCAAACCAAGGTACCACGTTTACACTCTATCTCAACGGGACACGAGATACACACAATACACTAAATAATAATAATTATCGGGATCAAACTATACCCGCTATACCTCTAAACTTAATGCTTAAGCAAACAAAATATCACTAACTTATCAAAACCAAATTGGTTTTCTCTATACCAAACCGACACCAAATCTTTTATATTATTTGTTTCCTTCTCATTTGATCAACACAACAAGAAAAGAGAAGAGATAACTCTCCTCTTCCCCTCTCTGGTATTACCAACAATCGAAACCACCACCTCTTCCACCGCCGTCATCATCATCATCAAGGTTAAGGAAGATCGTGGTTTTTGGGTTGTGTGAGTCATAGCCCCGCCTTTTCTTATTTTATTGTTTTATAAACTCTTTGGGGGAGATACATGCTTAACTGCTTGATTTTACTTTTATTAGTACTCTAAACTTTTATATATTACTATAAGTTCATAAACCCACTTTTATACATTTTTCAATCTCATGAAGAGATACATACTACAACCATGAATATAAGTATCCACTGTTTCTTTATGGGTGCAACAACGAGGCCCACTGTTTCTTTATGGGTTCAACAACCACCCCAAATAGGTGTGTTCAGGTGCGGAGCCACATGTAAGGTAGTGGGGGGGAGGGGCGTTGCTCCCAACCAAGCTCCCGCCGATACCCAAAATATGGAGGAAAAAAAGTCAGATTGGTAACAAAACGGACGAGTGCCCTCAGGCTAATAATCCGAGTGCCCTCACACTCTCAGGTTACCAAAAATCAAAGTACTCTTTTATGTCGAAAATGTTTTCCATCTGCTTTGCTCATCGGAAAAAATGGAGATGTACTGAAGTGGGGAAGTGGGAAGATAGAGGGTTGGGAATTGGGTTTGGGTAAGTTTGTCCAGTTATTTAAGTGGTCACTTAATTTATTAATTTTATATATTACTGTACATAATAAACACACTACAATATATAATTTTGTATCTCTCTCTTTTGCAAATGCCACGTAACATAGTTTAAGTAATACAATAGTTTTCTCGAAACTCGTATGCTTAATATGTAAATACATTACTTTAAATTGTTGACAACATTAATACTCCATAATTTAAGGATCTTTTGACTTTTAGTATGTAATTCTTACTTGTGTAACAATTTAATATGATTTTTATAACATCATGATTTTCTAATTGTAAATTTCTAGCATTATATATTTCTCAATTTTAAAAATGTTTATGGTTTTGGAAAAACTAGTGGATTATATGCTAACGGCGATATTTTATGGTATCGTCAATTTCTCAATTTTTTTTCCCTCTCACATGAGTGTGTATTTGTGAGAGTGAAGATTGTTAGTTGGTTAAATTGTAATTAATTTGCATTGCTTTTTATAAGTTAAAATATTTTGGTCTAACAACATTTCTTATTTGTGAGTTTTGAAGTAAATGATTTTTAATATTTTATTATTATTCTTTTTTCATATATAGTATATGTATCATATACTGTAAATTAAGTTGTTCAAAAAATGGCAAGATGTTTAATATAATTTGCATTTCATATGTTAATTCTTTTGCTGACTATTTAAGTAGGGACGAGCATTTCGGCCCGAATCCCGGAACCGTACCGGTACCGTACCGAAACAGTATCGGTCCCGATATAAGGTACGGTATGGTACCAGGACTACGAAATAAGGTGAAAAAAAATCGGGACCATTAATTCGGTACGGGACCGGTACCAAATCGGGAAATTCCCGAAAAAAGGGGAAAACCCGATTTTCTGGTACCGGTACCGGTATCCGAATCCCGTTCGGTACGGTGCTGGTACCATTAATTTATGCTCGGGAAAAAATCGGTATCACTAATTCGGTACGGGATCGGTACGGTACCGGTACCGTGCTCATCCCTATAATTTAAGATAGAGCATCTCTGATTATTTCAGTCAAACCCGACTCGACTTGTTTTAACTCACACTAAAAACTTTTTTTTCTCAATGCCTCATGCGATCACATTCCCTAGCAATGCCGCTATTTACAAAAGCTTTTATTACAGTATATTTCGAATGCTTAAAGATTTCATATTATTGTTTTTCTTCTTTTTTCACGCTCACGTGTGTAGGGATTTTTTTTATTCTTTTTTGCCCCCCTTAACCGAGTTTTCTGGCTCCGCCACTGGGTGTGTTTGCTGTTATTAATGTTTCAGTTCAGGTCAGCAACAAAACCCACATAGGGGTGTGTTTGCTTATGCTTATTTTTCGGTACACGACAACCCCAAAGATTGATTAAACTGATTATTTCAGGAAACTTTGAGGTTAAGGCAATAAGATAAGCTTGTAGATCTATGTCTTATGGTCGTTTCGCCGGGTGACGCACCTCATAACTCATCCCAATGGGTAAATGAGAGCAAAAATGGTAAAACATGTCAAAAACTACACATTGAACGTAGTTAGCTATAATCTCTTAAAATTTGCATAGAACCCTCTGTTGTACAAAGAATAAAAGTTTTAGCTAATACTTTAATCTAATCAATGCCGTGAGACCTGCACCAAACCGAGTTATAGAACTCAACTTATCGCTATTTTGGCGTGACTGTAGTATGCAGTCCAAAATTCTGCATTGACATAACTATACATTAGTAATTTGATATAAGTTATGAGATATTTAAGACCACGAGACTTATAGGATTGGTAAATACATTTAAATACTTTGCCGAGGGTGATTGGTTAGCTTATTTGGTGGTTATAAGGTATAGCTTATTTGAATGTTATCTGGTTTTCGGTACACTAGGAAAACAAAAGGTGCATTTTGTTTGCTTATTTTCAGCCCAAGAGGGGCACTCGGGACATACATATTAGACTAATGGGCTTGATACTTTGTGACTTGACTTTTGATTTTGGACAACATATATACTTAATGGACTCAAAACATTGGACTATAAATATATATTGGATTATCGGACTTACTTTGGACTTATCAAATTAAATCGGGTTACATATATATATATATTCGGACTAAATAAATAATGGATAACGGACCGAAAATATTGGATTGTGGTTTAGAATTATTTGGACTAAGATTCGAACTATAACATTTGACATTTGACTTATATTGGACTAATATTGACTCGGGACTTGGACATTGAACGAATATGGATTGACATCGTTTGGACTTATTATATATATATATATATATATATATATATATATATATATATATATATATATATATATATATATATATATATATATATACACACACACACACACATATAGACACACACACACACATATATGACACTTGACTGTTGGGTTATATTGGACGTTAGACAAAAACTATTAATTGGACATTGGATTAAAAATCATTAATCTTCACTTTTGGGCTGTACATTGGATACTTGTAGGACATGACAGACTTAAGATATCGGACCTAATATATCGGGCGGTCGCCCATTGGATTATTATGAGGCTATTAAGTATACTATATACGTGCTTTATGTATATATTATACTTTGGTGTGCATTTTGTGTCTTGAGTCTATAATTTCAAACCAGCACACGAATAATGATACTAAACTTTCTTACAAACATTGAAACGAATCTTCCACGAAAACTAAAACGTTTTATCCTTTGAAACTCATGTGCATTGATTACTCTTCGCATGTCATATTCTGAGATAAACTACATATTCATTAGGTCGTGCCGAATTCCATATCATTGTGCTCTAATTCTTGACATCACTTATGTTATACTATTGTGCCACTCCTTGGCACCGTTGTTTTACTTGTGTCACTACATTCTAAGGTGAGTTTTCATAGCCCCGTTTTTTTTTTTCAATTTATTATTTCATTTCAAACCTACGGGGGAGAATACATTGCACCATTTTCATACGGGCCAAAGTATCAAATTCATTTATATTGCTTAAGTTACCGCATTGCCATGTTAAAGTCCCCTGTTTATCATGAACCGTTAATTTTCAGTAAGCGAGAGTGAATGAATAGATCTATTGAGGGTGACGCCTCCGTCCGGGTTGGTAGTGCCAACTAGTCTACGGACGCATTTTATTTTTATCATATTAGAGTGTCTGGCAAAATACTCTGTTGGGGCGTTCCATTTCAGTCTAGCTTCGGGGTCATGAGGTTATAGCAATTGTATTATTTTTCAGTATATGGCGACATTGTCATATGTACATTATACTTGTGGTTACCGTACAGACATATCATTTACATAAACCTATAATATCCCACCAACATTATTGTTGACCGTTTCAGCAATGTATTTTCAGGTAGTTAAGGAATTAGCTGGCATGTGAAGGCACACGGAAAACATTTTGAAGACAATGCATATATTATCATTCGAAAAGCGTGACAACTTTAATGTTGTACATTTTGTAAACTTGTGGGACCTCTGTCTTTGTAAACTCTGACATTTTAATCGAATGATAATTTATTTCAAAGCGTCTCATTTAGAGTCGTTTTCTATACATTGTGTTGTGAACCATGAAGTAATACCCGAGTGATACAATCTTCCGCTGCGATAATTTTGGGGGTGTTACACTTATAGGCGGCTTCGCCATTGGGATAACGATAATGTTATAGTGTAAAAAGTTGACATTGTGGCGCTTATAATAGTTATAGGCACCAACTGCACCAACTTTTTAATAGTCGAGCCAAAACATACCCTAATGTTATTTTTAGTGTATTTTTGCTACACGACGACAAATTAGTAAGTAGTATATGTTTTTTATTTGAGACACTCTATTACTTATAACAGTTGTGCAACTTTGAATATAAATTGTTTCCTTGTGTGAGAAACTCCGAGAGGCATGATGCATTAATGCGTAACGTGACACATATGTAATAGTTGTGCAAGGGTTTTTGATTTATGTAACAATGAAAGAAATGATAAAGAGAATTAAAGAACTTGAAAACACCACAGGATGATGGATTGAGGTAACGAGATGAAGGTGACAAGATGAAGATGATAGCGGTGGAGGTGACTGAGATGATGGTGGTGTTGGTGGTGGTAGTGATGGTAATGTGGGTGGGTGAGATAAGTGTTCATTTTTAGAATAAATACACACTTAGTCCCTAAGGTTGCATCACTTGTACCAAAACAATTAACAAAAGCGATCAAATAACCATTTTTCCCTCAAATGCAAAGCACATGGGGGACTTAATGGATGTCAACTGAAAGGGACTTTGAATGATGCAAAAAGTGAACAGTAGGGATCTTAGGTGTATTTAGTTTTTGTGAAGTACTCGGCTAGTATTTTGGTACAAGTTCAGGGTGTATTTTACTCGAAAGTTAAGGAGGCAGTGAATGCAATTTGGAACAAACGAAAGGGACGATCCGTGTAACTTTACAGTTATCAGATTGTGATCGGGTTGACCCACGTAACGTGTTTATAACTTGACGTTGGTTTACAGAAGCAGAGAAAGAAAGACAAAGATTTGATTTGATCGGTGAATCATCAAAAATGGTAAAAACCCTTTTTTAATCTATGATCATCAAAATTCATAAGCTTATATTTATATGAAGTAACTAATTGGTTATTGATTGATAAATAATAATAAAGGTGTGCATAGCTTGTTTGTTGCCGCTGTTCCTTGTACCCATTGTTAATCTGTTACCACTCTTGTTTCATATTATCATGGTATTCTTCTTCTTATTATTATGGGTTAATACACAAAAAAGTTACTAAACTTTACAAAAAAGTTCGCCTAAGCTACTGAACTTTCATTTTGTTCACTTAGGTTACTGAACTTTGAAACTTTGTTCAATCAGGTTACTAAACTTATCAAAAAATATATGTTCAGGTTACTCGGACTAAGGCTGAATTTTCGAGTGTATCTTTCCCGAAAGTTCAGTAACCTAAGTGAACAAAATGAAAGTTCAGTAACTTAGGCGAACTTTTTTGTAAAGTTTAGTAACTTTTTTGTGTATTAACCCTATTATTATTTATTCATTACCTTTTTATTTATTTTCATACACACAAATAATTTTTTTTTTTATTTATTTAATTTTATTATTTGATTGGTGATTCAGGCTAGAGTTTATAGGCTTTTAGGTTGGGAATATCGTAAACCGGAGCCTACACCACCCGCGTGTCCTTATGTTCCTTCTAAGACTACTCAAAATGTAAGTTTTTAATCGTTGCTATTGTTATGTTATCGGCAGTAAATTTGAGCTTGTCTTTGGACACGCAACAAAGGTGGCCTGGGTACTGAACGTCTTTTATACATTTGATGAAGATAAATCTTAGTAAAAGGTTTAGAAATGTAGCATTTGACACAACACGTTACACACACTTGACGGATAATGGCTTTTCTTTATGAGTTGAAATGCAACCCATTCACGACTGATGGTTTTTATTGAGGTGTATATTTGCACCAGTTATCTTCCACCAGACGTTAGTACGTTACCCTAATCGTCTGCACAATCTGGTAAAGTCTTATAGCTGCCCACGTTGCCTACCAAAATTAACATATTTCTCATATCTACCTATACTTGATGCCCTTAGATATAAGGTTTAAAGTTGTGCTTATGCTAATCAAACACACTTGGTGCAAACAAACCTCAAGTGGCCACGCCAACGTCCCCCAAAAGGTGAGGGCTTTACCTGGTTTGAGTATGTGTGTGACAGTTGCCTTAAGCCCTGTGGATTACTCGGCCAAAAGGTCACACACCATGCTTACTCAGAAAAAAAATAGTAAGTCTGAAGAACTTGTACTTTTCTTATGGTAAACACAACTTCATTCAATCTTCCCTAATGATGTACAATGCCCCTAGTTCATTCTCTTAGTCGTTATTTATGTTTACCTTTCTTATATTTTTCATATGCTCAAATGCAACGACCTTCTTTTCAAATTGGGATAAATTATTTATCTTTCTGTTGAAAGTCTAAACCTTTGATAGTTTTATTGGATAACACAGATGAAGGGTCGAGTATATAGATGAGGAAGAAAGCTTTAGGAGGTTAGAAACTGGTTAGGTTCAGTCGGGTTGTTTCAGGGCTCATTTTTTTTACCAAATGACATTACTTCACTATAAGAATATCCAGTCATCTATTTCTATTACTTACAGTAAGAACTCTAGCAAAAGAATTTGATGGGTTGGGTAACTGGTTAAATGGGTAACTTGTTGGTTGACCTCTTTTCCATTTTTATTTTTTTATCATATACCTGTTTGACCCATTAGAGATGTATAAACCCGTATATAATTCGAAATTGCCACCTTTAATGGGTAGTAAGTGAAACACGACTAGAGATGAACATGGTATTATGGCCTAAATTTCAAATTTTGCTCCTATTTGAAAAAAACACTGAAGTGAAAGAACTCTGTTAGCTGAGTAACTCGATTTGTAGAATTGTCCCCTTGTGATTATGGCAAAGTTTAGTGGGTCTTATGTGCCGAGTACATGCTTATCTTTGGTTACTATTTCTTATGATCTATTAGCACAATTGCAAAAGAAATCACAATATTACATGGCTTTGTGTATACTTACTCTTTTAAATGGTTCACAAATGTAACAAGGCAAGCTTATGTTGCATAACAACTAAGAGAACCTCTAGTGCAGTAGTTCACAGTTTCCGCATGACACTTTTGTTTGAAACACTACAGTCACAAGTCACAACCCTTACGCGAAAACCTGTATCAACTGTGGCTCTGCCTCTGCTCCTAATCTAGCTTTGCCACAACTACCACTTCCCCTTTTCTCTCTCTAAGTTCTGCCCGCTGGCTTTTTGAAAGACCCCAGTGGGTGAGGGTTATTATTCATGAAACCCTTTGGGCCAACATAAGATCATTGCTAAACCCGAAATATTTGGAACAAATTAAGGGCACAAAATTTTCTTTTAACTTAGATTTTCACTCAGGAACATATTGGATTATCCATTGTTATAAAGCAAATTCATGACTCGCCTGATAATTCCCAAGATTACCAGTCAAATTTCCAGCAATGTTAATATGTGGATGCTGATACGAGATGCTAAATAAGCAAGTGACCTGATTAGGGGATGCATATGTAGCTAAACCATTGTTTATAATGCATCCAACTTCCATGATCTAATACTTGGATGCAACGAAAATGTTTATGACCCATAATAGCAACAGAGTGAAAGTTGGATGCATTTTCATTGGATTTGATGGATATCCCCATCAAAGGATATCATCCTTTGACTGTTTGCATTATAGCAATACAAAATAATTTTGACATGTAGGTGTATTTTATCTAGAAAATTAATCTTTTCCGTGACATTGACAGAAAAACTGCAGGATTGTATGTTTAGGTACATTGACAACACATTACATGTCTTATTGTAGGGTAGGGGGTGGATATGGATTAACACTTATAAGCTGAAATAAGCTATAGCAAACACCCCATGAGCGAGCCTTTTTAATCTTGGTAACCCTGCTATCCTCCATGAGTCGTCGACATTTAAAAAAAATACAATGGTGAATTATGAATATGCTCAATGACTAGCAGCCCAGGGTTGGGTAATTGAACTACTTTCTCTCATTGATTGGGACTCTTAGTGTTGACTTTATTATGTGGGTTAAATTTGTATCTTAATGTGTCAATTAGGTAAAGTAGAAACTTTGGTCGTAAAGGAAACGTGTCTATAGACTCTATAGTGGCCATAAAGTGTATTTATAATGCATAGATCAACATTTTAAATTGCTATCTTAAAATAATTAGATATTTATGTTAGTAATAATAATTTTTAATGCACTAATAGTCTATTTAAATATAAGAAAAGATGGGCAAAAATATCGTCCGGTTAACCAACCCACACATTTTGCTGGAACAATGTTATTGTTGGGAGTTGTGTGACAACTAATCTTTTCGCGGATCCTTTACTTGGATGGACACGGGAATCTATAATTCTAATTGAATGGCATTGGTTATGAAGGCCTAATCACTGTTATATACGATATATGTCGTAATGCTCTTGCTTTCTCCCCCAAAAATATTATCAACTAAGCATTGTTTGGTGATTTATTAAACCAATATGGATAGTCTTCATTTTGTCTCACATACTTCTCTGAGTTTAAGTGGATAATGTTTGCCATGTGTTAACAGGTTGCAGGGGAGCATAATCCTATTGCTGCTGATCTCAATAATAAAACATTGCCAGCAGATAATGGAAAACTTGATTGAAGTTCAATTCTATGGTTTATCAAATCGTGATTGAAGCTTCGTAAAGCATGCACTTTAAGGTTCGTTGAAAGTGGGTAACGTAAGTTTAGTGTGGATCATGCTAAATTCTGTTTGATTATGTTTGACAAGTGACTTGTCATGTATATGCTGATGAAGTCTTGCTACTTTTTCAATTTTCTGCTTTTGCAACATAGAATAACTTGTCCTAAAGTGAGTAAGATGGAGTAATTGGTTAAATATGTGAACCATATTTCCAGTCCTTTGGATTTGGTACATCATTGAAACAATATTGGGGCAGTAATCCCGACACAATAAACGTGTTAGAGTTAAGGCTAATAAGGTTAAGGATATAAAAGGTTATAAAATGTGTGGACACACCTTACCACTATAATAAACATGTCATGTTCATGTTGACCTTCTGGGAGGGAGGGGGAGGACATATTTTAGTTTTGTTCATATATTGTGAGTTTATATTTATTCATAGTGTGTGAATTTTCCACAAAACCGTACAATGTTAAATTAAAATTCGCAAATGTGCAAAAAACGGATATTTTGATGAAATCTAAATTTGTTGAGTATTTTGTGCAGCATAGTTGAAAAATCTAAATCTGTCAGTATTTTGTGAAACATAGTTGAATCGCTAGGTGACTCGTGATTCATGTCCGACTCCCAACAAATCGAGTCTATTTAGTAGTTCGAGTCTGGTAAACAACATCTATTAACCTTTCAATGGAATATACCTACATTGTTGATCTTAATTCACATAAAAGTAAATAAATAAAACAAACCTATTGATTGAGACACTACAAGTAAGACGACATGAAGTTCTATAATGTAAAAAGTGCAGAAATTTAACCCTTTACATATATATTGATTACAACATTTCCAAATATAAGAAGCATGTATATTCTACAGCCTTGTTTGTTTGTTGAAAATTCTGGTCCTTAAAGCTTCCAGTATATCCCAAGTTTGTGCAATATTCCTGAAAGCACTCCCCAAAACGTAATCTCAGCAAATATCACGTATAAAAGTGTGCCAAATTTTTCCGAGTTCCAAACGTCAATGAAAACATGATCTTGTATCCAGTTTACCTAAAACGCAACAGCAATGATTAATATGTGTTATTAACAATTATGTATCTGATCGAAATAATGTAGCTTAATGGTAATTACAATACCAGATTGTTTTCTTGATTCTTGTAGTACCACCCATTTATGAACCCTGCTAGAATACCTTGTGCTCCCAGTACAAAAACCAACATCGCGTTCATTCCAATCCATTCAAAGAGCAAAAAGGGAGTTCGTTTTCCCCATACATCGATCTTTATAATTTGTCATAACAATTCACAATAAGTATTAAAAAAATTCACATTTTAGATTTAAGAAAGAACAAAAGAAAAACAAATAGCTCTACTTGTATCCTTATAATGGATGGCCGTTGCTCCACCACTATCACAGAGAACAAGTTTACTTCCCACATTTACTCGCTTTTTGTTAGAAATGACCGTTTCGACCCATTTACAACTAAATGGGTTGTTTTGGACCATTTGGTCAAAAGGTACGATAATTAACTGTAACCCTCGGGCACTTGTCAAATGATTCGAACAAAATACAATGGTCAAAAGTTAATCAAGTACATTTTGCTGTCCTAAATGATTTTATTTAAGTTATAAGATTATTCTGTTTTAACAGTAAATATTGCTTTTCACTCATTCTTAACGTGCCCGAGTGTTTGACCAACCCATTTTATAAGGATAAATAATTTTCTTTACCAGGATGTAGAAAGCTGAAAACACTATTCCAGCTGCCCCCGCAGTGAAACAAACGTAGCTGAAACTATAGAGTTGCTTGTTTATAGGAATCGCTGCACAGAAGTCGAAAGGTCAAGTTAGAACGGAAAACGGGTCAAGTATATATAAATTCAAAATAAATATATACCATCAGAAAAGTGAAGAACAATTGCTATGACCAACAAGCCAAGGGCCATTGAAACCCATTGTTTCAGCCTCTCTCCATGACCCTTGAAGTGGATCAAGACATGTCCATAATGAATGCCAATAACACCAGATAGAATAGCTGAGATTGAACTGATCATTCACAAAAATACTCAGATTATTAGTATCAAAGCATCTGGAATATTCCTTTAAATTATTATAAATCAATGAGAAACAATTTGTGTTTAGTTACCTTAATAGGCCTTCTGGTTCGAAGGGAGCACGACACCAAGTGGGGGCGTCTGGACGGAGATCACCAGCTTCTGGAGAGGCAAGAGTGCAAGCCTGTAATTTAAAGAAACTCGAAAATGTTAGTGAACTTTTAATGACAGTAGAACATGTCTTAACATTTGTGGATAAGCTATTTTTGTGTTTGCAAACCTTTAATCGAATCCAAACAGGTTGGCTGTAAAGATGATTGATGCCCCATACTTCTCTGTCTACATAACCAACTGCGTTACAAGCAGGACCCAGATGCCCCCTCATACCACATTCAACCTGAAGCAATATTTACACGAATAAACATATTAACTTTTGATTCTAGATATCCGCATTGTATTTTTTCAATTTTTTTTAATCAAATGTAGGATTCGAACATACGGTGAAACTCTCTGATACCCCATTTATGTCTGTAGTAAAGTTCCAATCAGGAACATACAGGAAGAATGTGGTAATCATGTAAATGAGAAAAGCGACGAGGCCTCCAAACCTAATATCAAACAAAAAGAAAATGTTAAAATGCCCGTGAAGAAATTTATTTAGTTTTGGTGAAAACTTACCATTGCCATCGATAAGCTGAGAAAATGGAGATATGACCAGGTTCTAGAACAGTTGGTCTGAGCTTTGTGGTTAAAGTTTCAATTAGAGCTACAAAAAAGTACACCAATGCTATTCTCTGCAAAATCGGCCACATTACACAAATATGTAATTGTCATCCTTGCATCATGGTATATAAATAATAGTAGGTAATAATTGTTAGTATACTATATATACCTGAAGGATCCCACACCATCTAATCATCTTCATGTCAACTCCATAAACCAACTCATCAGGTGCATGGGAGTACCCTCCTGCACAAATAATTTATCGGGTTGATGATACATACGGAGATTGTTGTACTTTGCACCTTTCATTTCAAATCATAATTAATCTACCTTGCAATATAATGCCCCAAAACAACATCTTCAATGTTCTTATGATAATCTTTCTAATTGCATACTTCATATTTGGAACCCTCTGCATGCAAAGACCATAATTAATTTGTTAAGATTTTACATACAGTAACAAAAACAAGTTGGTGTAGTAAACTAAGAGATGTACCTTGAGAGCTAAGGCAATTGCGACACCAACAATGAAGAGAAAGAACGGCATCACAAAATCAGCCAACGTGCACCCGTTCCATGGTGAATGATCAATACGCTCGTATACTCCTCCCGCATCATCTACTAATATCATTAGCTGGAACATCCCCAACGATGTAATTTTTTTTATTGTTTAAAATTCTCATTACAATAATGGTAAAAAAAAAAAAAAAAAAAAAAAAAAAAAAAAAAAAAAAAAAAAAAAAATCACAAATATGCATTTTAATTCCCAACTTACTACAATGGTTAGACCTCTAAACGCATCCAACGTCGCAATCCTCTTACTCTTTCCCTTCACCAACATTGGTTTTTCTCCTCTTTTCGTCGTCTCATCTTCTTTTCTTGCCATTTCACTATCTTCTTCTCGTTGCTCCACAACCATCATAGCTTCTGGTTTCCCGGCCACACTCGGAGTGTGACCGATGCCTTCTTCCAATCTCTTAGGATCTTCCGTAGTCATTAATACACTGTTTTTTCTTTTTTTCTTTTTCTAACCCTCACTTAATTCCTTTCTTTCTTTGCGTGGGCGGCCACACATATATACTACATGATCTACATATGTTAACTACAAGGACATAAAAGTATTCGAGTTGACGATGTGAGCCGGCTGTCTAATATTTCGACATGTTTGTTAAAAAACAAAGAAGAAGTCCAAAAATGTTATTCGATTGTTAACAAGTAACAGACAAGTACAAGTAACGTTCTCATTGGTTAAATCATTTAAAAAATTAGTTGGATACTTGTTTTGGAGTCGTCTATATATGTATTGTTGATAGTTGGGTCCATGCTGCATTACGTAGTTATTTATGAATTATGAACATTGGACACATACGTTTGACATTTGTTTTAGTTAGTTTTGTTTTTTTCTAAGCTGCCCACTTAATTAACAGCAGAATAACTGATCAAACATTATTATATATTAAGAATAAAAAAAGAAAGGAAACTTTTGCCGCTCATATAAATTTAATTATATTGGTTTCCACAATGTCAAAAGCCTTGATGAGTAGAAAACAATAGAGTTCACAAGATCAAACGGGCAGAGGCTCTCTATTTGCGACTCAAACTGCCGGTACGATGGTTATTGCAGTTAATCTTAGACAAGTAGTATACGATGGTTATTGCAGTTAAGCAAGCAGACTTTTTGCGACTCAAACTGCCGGTACACTTTCCAGCCCGCAACCGATCAAACGGGCAGAGGCTCTCTATTTGCTTGCAACGCCGGCACTAGAAGATACATAAGAGAAACATTACCAGTTCAAGACCCATTCACTATTACTATTAGAATAATGGCAAACAACAACCTTATCAGCACTGACCATTGTGACCCTTTTCTTTGAATGGCAAACTCTCACACCTATTTACGACGTATCTTGTCTGAAGCCACTACCACTTGGTTAATATGCATTTTTAATGCACCTTAGATACTACTAGGCCACACACTTCTCTCTTAAGGGGTGTTACTGAACCAGAATTAGATATTGCAAATCGCACCCAAATGTCATTCAACAAACATTTAAAAAAATAATAACAATAATGATAATAAATAAATAAATAAATAAAAATAAATAAATAAATAAATAGAAAAGACAAGAAAAAAGAAGATGAAGATGAAGAACCCCAATAATATCTAAAGGAAATTTGCTACATCCACGTGAAATGACACCAAAGTTGCTGGACATGTGGTTGCTTAAAGGACTGTCACCTATAAAGATCTGTACAAGTGTAGTTTACCATTTCAATCCACCATTTGAACTTAGTAAACTGAGTTTAAGTTGACGTTCTCTAAACAAAATCCCGTGCCATTTAAAACAGCATGCCCGGTGCTTTGATAATCAGTGATAGCTTAATACACACAGGTAGCTCCTTAAGAATAAGAATATAGGTGTATCACCTACTAAGGGTTATTTGGTTTGACCCGGTCGGGTTCGGGTCAATCGGGTCGGGTCAAGCCTTAAAAAATACACGAACCCGACCTTGTTTAGAACTCGGGTCACTCGGGTCGGGTCAACTCGGGTTCGGGTCTAGGCCGTTTAAAATTGATACAATTTTGGTGTTCAAACTTGAAATACATAAAAATTAGAAAGAAAAAAATCAAACTTGGGTCACTTGGGTTGACCCGAATATAAATTTGAACCCGATTGACCCAACCCGAATAACCATATTCGGGTTCGGGTCGAGTCGGCTTTTATGACACCCGACCCGAGTGACCTATCTACCTAGTGAGGAGATTCTGATTCCATTCTTAAACTTGCTCTGGACAAGCATTAAAGATAAATAGCCTGGCTAACAAAAGGACAACTAAAAATGATAGAAGCAAGAAAAACATGAATCCACACACAAAAAAAAATTATAATAAGATCTCACATAAATACTGCTTAAACAAGAGGGCCATATAGAAGAAGACTCGTGATAGATTATAGGTATCAGGTCAAAATGGGCTACTTATTCATAGGGGTAAGGTTGAGTTGACCCAACACAAATTATGGGTAAGAAACAGAGTTGACCCAACACAAATTACGGGTAAGAAATAACATACCCAAATCGACTCACTCTTAGGTAAATGTGTTGAGATTACCACCTCTAACAGTAATCCAATGATGCCTCAGTGTTTTTTGCGAGATGACATCATGTAGGCTACCTTTCAACAAACTTTGACATCACATAGGCTACCTCTTCAACCCGTTTCAAAGTATACCTTTGGGCGACTTTCAACCACAATGACCTCATCAACCCATTTGACCAATTCCCTAATAAATTAACTTTTTAAATTCTACCAATTTGACGCATCATAGAACAAACATACTCGAATTGACTCATTCACAGGTGAATCTACTGCAATTATGACCTTTAATTGAAATCTAATAGTGTCTGTGTTGTGCGCACGATGAACTTTTTAGTAAAGCACCACACATTAGGGTACCTCAGATACTAATTTCAATATAAATATTATAATATGATATACACAATCACACCTTATCAGAGATCCCACTAACAAATTTATGCAGCTATCTGTAAAACAGTTGCCCAGGACAGTACTAGCAATGCATAGATGTATGGAGAAAAGAATTTTGTCCATACGTTTTGCTCCTTGATGGGTTAATCCTCTTCATTTGTTTCTTGATTTTGGCTGCATCTATACAAGACATTCTAAGAAACTAACTTTTCCATGTACGAAAGAAAACTACTATTTCCTATAGGATCAACCCTGTCACTTACTAACCTATCAAAAGTAATAATGTACGCTCTTAACTCTTTCCCAAATTCTGCATTGTGACGAGGAATAAACAGAAGTAATGGACAATATTTATGACAAAAATCATGCTTTCATTTCATGTTCTGACACCAGCCAGTACATGATGACCATTGCCATCAATGAATCAATCATGAGGAACAAGCACCTTACATACAGATAATTAACCCAAAAATAACAAAATTAGGTCAGCTGCTATTTTACAGTTACAGTTGTTACAGGAGGCAACTTGTTTTCGTGCTTCTTAGAGAATCTTGCGCTAGACATGCTAAATAGCTTGTTAATCGACATACCTTGTTCACCTGAGAGTTTACCACTAGCTTCAAACCTATGTTTGATCCTTGCATCAAATCCGTAACCAAGAAAGGCAGGAAAAGCCAACGTTTCTTTGACTTCATAACCCATCTCCTCAGTTAAATAATCCAGCTTCTGTCTCATTGATTTATGATTGTATTGCAACACCTGCGGATGCTTCTTCCCCATTGCAAGAATTTCTTCATAAGTCAACCCGTAATTCAAGAACAAGCTAATCACTTCCTGCATATTCTTACAACTAGTTCTGCACACCCATCCCATTGCAAAACCCAACTCTTTTGTTCTATATTCATATCCAATCTTCACCAACAAAACCAATTTATATGCAAGGTTATCTTCGAATGACAAGCTCAGAAAAAGAGGGGCTTTTATTAAGAGTTTATAGATATCATTGGAACTAAACTCACATTCTTTAAGAAACTCAATTCTAGGTTGTAATTTCCTCTCTCGACTAGCACTAAACAAACTCGGATAAATAAGTATAATCTTAAATATCTCTTCATCGGTTAACCCCGCAACTGATCTAAAAAACTCAACATGATTAGTATAATGCTCAACTGTGTAAGCTAATATGAAAGGCAGCTTAAGCAAAACAGTAGTTGTAGCAGCATCATCTCCGCCACTCAAATTTAAAAGAAACTCAATCCTTGGGACCAACTGTGAATCAAGATCAAAATTTAAAATGGTGGGACGACGGAGTATCAATTCAACACCACCAAACCTGTTCAAGTATGCCATCATTCTTTCAATATCTTCAGATGACTTCAAGCACAATGCCTTTGTTAAATTCACATTGTTTAGTACATGAGCAAGCCTCTCCATTGGAATGCCAAGATCCACCAGCAATCGAACCTTTGCTTCAAAACCCGACAAAAACTTTGGGTCTGTAAGAATAAGAAGGCGTGCAAGCTGAGGAGCCTCAATCATACCTTTTAGATCATCATGGGAGAGAAAGCATATCAACGAATGAATATCTTTAGATATCAGAACATCCGGTCTTTTTTTAACCAGTCTAGATAGCACGGGACCATTAATTCCAAGATTCTGAAGACCATGTATTTGTTCACGTATGGATTCAAAAGGTGCCTGAAGTAAGGCCTGGTGATTATCCAAAAGAGCTTCTGTTCCTTTCTTGGTTATACCCATTTCAAGGAGGAGTGAAAACAGTGAAGCTCCTGCAATATATACAAAAAATAAATCAAACAAAAAGATACAATAAAACTTTAACGGCTAGAAATGAGGGTGTTAGTGATAATAACTAAAAGACAAAAAGGGCTAACCACTCGTATCAATGTAATGTGTGTCTTGAAGACCGTTACACTGGAAGCATCCACTGTGCTTAGAAAGAAGGGGCATTTGAGACTTTTGTATGGTGGAGGGAAATTTGACCGTAGATAACCGACAGCAGGTAGCATTATTGATAGTAAGGGGTGTTGTAACAGAGCAAATAAATCTTTCGCTGCCTCTTATCATAGAAAGTGATGGCAAAAATGCGGTTTCCATCTGTATCATACACAAAAACATGTTAGAAACTAGTCATGTTCATTTTTAACTGTTGCAAAATTAACATAGCCCAATCATTTTCCTATGCCTAAACCTATGTGTCAGCACGTGAACCAATAACTTATTGCCGCAATTGTTATAAAGACTAAGAGAACATCATATACTAAATAGAGTACAAATTTAATATATACCCATCACATTTTATGTACAAGGAAAAATTCCCACAAAAGTGAATATATTTACATTTCCCAAGTCGCCGATTTCTTGTTTCCTTTGTAACCCAAAAAACCCACTTTGGTTCTTCGAAATTAGAAATACAAAATCATTTGGAACTCGTTTTCCAAAATTTCAGCTCGGAGATAAACCCCTTGTCAAAATTCTTAGAGGTTCAAAAGCAGGAAATGTTACCTCCAACTAAACCCAGCAAAAACTATCCCAGGTTAGGTTTGATTAGTATATAGAATACATGCCAATATTATTAAAGCTAATATAGTGAACCACATGAAAATAAGCTAAATCCAATTACCTGCTGTTGGTGTGTTGCTGTCGGAGAAGGAAAAACCAAAGGACCGTTTTATTTTCTTCTTATGGCTGCCTGCGATAATATGTTGCTTTTGTTATCTTGGTGTTTGTTTAAGCTTATACAAGCTTATTTTATTTCGGCTTATATTTCACAAGCCCAATTTTTCGGTTATCTTACGCCTCAAAATAAACGGAAATATTAAAACTTATATTATATAAACCGAAATACAAATAAGTTGTAAGTTTCACATAAAATTAAAAAACCACCCCTATCACTTTTACTTCCCTTACTAAATTTTGCTAAGGGCTTACAACTCCATTTGAGATTTTAAAATAATTTAGTTTTTTAGATTAAGGTCGTTTGCATACAATTTTACAAAAGTTTTTATAAGACTTTATAAGCCTAAATTAGTTAAAATGTGCTTATGAGAGCTTATGTTACTCAAATTACTTAAATACATTTAAAAATACTAGAACGGTACCCGCGGAATACCGCGTCGTGTATCATGTAATTATATTTTGCGTTAATTTGTTACACGTTTAGTTGTCTTCATGCTTTATAATTAGAGATATTAGAGATGGTTAAGCCAAATAATTTTAATTTTAACAACCAACCGCTTCCTAACAAACTTTCTAACCAACTTGCTTCCTAAATAAGCAAGAAAAAAGTCTAAATTTTAAGCATTTCTAATTATAAAATAGTCCCAAATGCATTATAATGTAGTATAGATAATGGATTAACACACAAAAGTTTAAAATAAATATCTAAATTTACTTTCACGTATTATTTTTAAGTGATTTTATAATAATAAGTCTCAATTCCAACTAATTTATCAAACAACTTTTGAAAAATAAAATCAAATATTCGGCTTATAATATAAATTTTAGCCCCACCCCTGCTCAAACTACAACTCGTTTCGCCGAACATAATATAAAAAGCTACGTGATTTCTTTTATATAATAAAAGAATTACATTATTTCGGAGTGTTTTTGTAAAATCTTTCTTATTGAAAAAAAAATTAAACTAATAAGAGAACTCGATTTTGCCACGTAAGCAAAATCAATCAATTTGATTGATCAATAGAAAATCAAAATTGAATTGATTTTGGTTAAACTTTAATAAATTATGTAGAGAAATTTGGTTGAAAAAAAAAACACATAAAAATATTTGTGTCAAATTTGTGAAAAGAAAAACTTTAAGAAAAAGTAATTCATAAAACTTTATTAGTTGAATTTTACATAAATTATATAGAGTTAAGTGTAAAATTACAAGTTTTCATATTTTTTAATAACTTAAAAAAATGACAAATAACCTCTTACACTTTATACCTCATATACTTTATAAGATGAACTTTGTTTAAAAATTACATGAGTATTAGTATTATTTTCAGACTTTCATCTATTAAAATTACAAAATTTTATAAATATACGAATTAGTTTTAATATATGTTAAACATTTTTTAAAACTAATATTAGTTTTAGACTTTCATCCATCAAAATATTTTTTTTTACTATATACGTTAAATAAGAACTCATGTTATTTTATTTTAAAAGTTTAAATTATGTGTACACGGGTTTGAATATTAAATACGGCTAAACTATTGTTAACGGAAATATGAATATCAAATGTAAGCACGAATTACTGTGATATAAAAATAAATATGTTATTCTACTTATAACAACGACTCATGAAATTATTATTTAAAGTTTATATATGGATACCCAGAAAAATATTTTTTAAAAATTTTACAAAGCATATTTTAACTTTATCAAGAGGACTTTCCTTACTACGAAAGGTGTCTCGGGGATGGTGTACTGATATATCTCCTATTCATGTTGATTATGTGCTACTAAACTCGCACTGTTTGTACAACATAATATGAATAGTTAAAGTTAAACAACAACATCAACCTCAACATCTATATCAATTAAACAAAGTTAAATCATTCAACCAACAATTTTTTTTTACAAAATATTATTGTAATAGATATTAATACATAATAAAAAATCCTGAACAAGTATTACTTATACTTATATCATAATTTTCACGGGTAAATTCTTATATGTCCATATACTAAACAAAAATTTTAAAATAAATTTGATTCATGTGTAAACCTCGTGCGTGCACGTGACTTATAGCTAGTTATTTTTTAAAGCAAATTGGGTGTTTTTAATCACTTTTAGCTACTCCTTTATTTATTTACCACTTTTAAAACCGGTGTAAACGTGGTTCGAATACAAAGTTATTAAAACTAATGAATTTTTACATTTATAAGGAAGATTAGTGTAAGAAACGCTAAAAAGACACATGTACATTTAAAATTTTGATAAATATCCTAATGTACGTATAGTGGCGGAGCTATAGGATATGTAATCACGGGGGGCATTGAGCAACAAAACATGTTGAGAAATGTTACCTTTTAATTTGAACCGGCTCGGGTCAGGTTTGCTTTAAATGTAAAAAAAATCAGTTTACATGATTAAGACTATTTTAGAAGCATTGATGTCTATATATAAAATGAAAAATGATTGATAGTTCGACCATTAGCACTAATGCGTGAGAATTGCACCAGGCTTTACCTCTCGAGGGATCTTGAGAAGCTTACAACCCCCACCAGGCAGTGTACCTGATCGTTGTAGTATAGTATAGTGACAAGTACCGGGGGATTGATCGTTCAACTCATGAATAGTGTCGCTAGGATTAAAAAGCCTAAAAACTAAGTCTAGAGGTGTGGGATGACTCTTTTTGTATTTTTATATTTTTATAAAAGCAATTAAAATCTCGGGTTTTTGGAAGAGTGGGCGGAATTAGTTGCTAATCAACTAACCCAATACTAAGATGCAATCAAAATAAAATAACAGAAATGAAAATAAAACTAATTAAACTAGTGATGCGAACAATAATGAGGAGAATTGTGTTTACTTAGATTTCATTACTCCCTAGATATCTTTTACAGGTTGATAGTTTGTTACAATTGCGTGGATGACGGGTTATATTCCTTAATACCATTCGTGGGGTGGCGTACGTACTTCCCCAACTCTATAAGCTCCTACGTCACTCCTATGTCGAGCCTGCAAGAAGCTCCTAACATGGGATCATTAGAATTCGCTCATGCATTAAATACAACCATAAAAACCTAGTACGCATTAGTTCATGTTTCTTAAGACGTTCAAGCATGTTACCATATGGAAGTCTGCCAGTTTTCTTAAGCCTAACATCGAAATCATTCATACGTAACAACTATAAACAAACAATCAACCCATAATCAACATCTAGGTTTCACTACATCTAAGCAAACACAGAAGAGATCTAGCCTAGTGATTGGTCCCAAACGGTCAACCTAAATTGACCAGGTGAATAGTCAATTAAGTCAAACGTCTCAGACCAAATCTCCGCGGAAGTATAGGGTTTCCCCGGGTCGTTATGTCCCGACGAGGTGTGATGGTAATCAAAACGGGTTTGTGATCGGGTGAATTTGAACAGGAAAGGGTTTTAAGTGAGTTTGAATGATTACACTAAGGAATTACGAATGAGAACGATTTAAACAAACTATATTAACAATAAAGTGAAACCTAGTTAACCTAAAACGTAATCTAAAAACTTAAAATCAGAGTTTGCTTATAAATAAGCAGAAAAATAAGCCAAAAGGGCTTAAATAGAAGCTATCACTTTTTTATATTTTTGGTTTTTTCGTTATTTTACAAACTACTTTTACGAACGTAACCTAAATTTAAAAATGTAAAAGTTTATTTAAATAAAACGCGAGCGCGCAAAATAAAACGTGAAATTTAAGCTACGTTAACCCTACGGACATGCAAACTATATTTTTATGATCCTAATGACACAATAAAATTATTAGAAAAAGAAAATATTTTTTTAGACTTTTTATTTAATTTTTATTAATTAAAAACTATTAAAACTTAATTAAACTATTTAAACTAATTTAATTATAATAAATACTAAATGAAAAGTTAAAATTATAAAACTTTTTCTATAACTACATTAAAGTGACAGAAAGTTTATAAAAATATAAAAATTCCTAAATACTTATAAATAAGCTATTTCTATAATTAATTACTTATTATTTATTTAATACCTAATTAAACTATTTTAATTATAATAAATACTAAACTAATTTCTAAAATTCTGAAACTTTTTATATAAATAATACATGTTAATAAGGTCCTAATAAAAATAAATGAAAGCTAGGTATAGTGCAAAATAAGCTAACAATAAGCAGACATAAGCTATAAGGGCTTATTTGCAACAACAACACAACAATGGGCCGAATAATTAATTTTGTAAAGAGTTAATGAAAAAAGACCCAAGGGCGACTGGCATCCAGGTACACCCCTATCATTCTCAAAGGGGGAGGTCTCAGGTTCGACCCCTGCCTCCCCTTTTTTTGCAAAATATTTTTATTTTTCAATTTTTATTTTACAAAACTATTTTATTACTAACTATAAACAACTTTTGAAAAGGAAACTTTTTTACAAAGGCCAAATAAGCTCTGTGGAGAGCTTATTTCCCAACAGTACACAAAAATAAGCCCAAATGAGATTTTTAACTAAATAAGCTACCACCTAAGAACCAAAGGTTAAATAAGCTAAAGGTACTGAGATAGGTACAAAATAAGTCAAAATAAAGAGAAAGGCACAATGAAATAAGTTAAAAAGAGGAAATAAGCAAAATACAAAAAAACTAAAATCCTGAATTCCAAACAGGCAAAGAGGGTACTTTGCAGCCCTCTATGGGGCCCACAGAGCAGCATGGGGATACAAATTGAAAGGAGACCCTAAAAGCTGGATAGTAGGGCTTAAAAATAAGCCAAGGTTCAAGTCATAAGCCCCACAAATAAGCTCTAAAAGGGCTTCTAAATATGAGTGATCCACACTGAGTTGGTCAGTGTAAGGTGTGGGTAGGGTGTTTAGCAGGCTCAGTTAAGCTAAGGGCAAGGGAACCAAAGCTTAGAATAAGCTTTGTTCTAGAAAGCCTGTGTCCCCAGCTTTCCAAAAAGCCAGAGAGAACAGTGTGGGGCCCACTTACAAGCTCACAAAGAGCTTAAGAAACAAGCTGTCATACACTGACTTGTCAGTTTGTGACATGGGGTACAAAATAAGCATAGGCATAAGCACTGAGTAGGAAACAAGCATTTGCATAAAGGGATACTACAATAAGCTTTCTAAAGCCACAAAGACCTCAGGCTATGATGCAAGTAAGCTTAAAATAAAAACTTTAGAAAATAAGCTTATGAGACCCACCCCTGGTGCAGGGCAATAGCAGGCCAAACAGGCCACTTTAGACTACTAAAAACCTCTTACAGAAAATTCCTAAAATTACGAGAAAAATATTTTTAAAATCACAGGCTAATAAATATTCAATATCCAAAGTTTGGAATCTAAACACTTAACAGAGAGTGAACTAAGAATCCAAGGCTAAACCTACATAAAACTGATTTTGGAATTTTGACTTTTTGCTATCTTGCATGAAAGTTGACCCAAATGAGATTTGATCCTTTCTAGATGACTACAATTGTTGTTTTAACCCAATTTGAGACTAAGTTAAGCAAGATACACAAGTTTTGAGCTGGTATGATGATTCTTACCCTTTGAAATTCCAACAGTTAACTGCTAAGTGATTCAAGAGCTAACTTTGACTTTTTTTTACTAATACACTACTATTTTATGACCTAAGTGATTCAATAATGCCTACTGGATCATGTACCAACCAGTTTTAACAACAAAAACAACAAGAGTTCAGCAAACAGTCTTAAACCAAACACCCCTTAATACAGAACTAATGCTATTCCTACTGATTCCAAGACTTCAATCACCAATCTCCTGATAAAAAAAACAGACACCATATACTAGCAGAAGCAATTACAACTACCCATAATATCTAGATATAACAGCAATCAATTCCACAGATCCATAATTAAGACAGATAAACTAATGTAGCCTAGGCAACAAAATTCTCACAAAACAGTAATGTCATTGGATCAAACAAACTCAAATCTCAGAAATTCCTCCAACAATAACAGTAAAATGCATCAATGTAATAGTAACTACTCAATTTAAGTCCAAAATCTAAGCAGATACTAATTATCAATGCTAAAACCAAAAGAAAATTACCAAAAGCCTCTCCCTCAGCTAGAACTGAGGGAGTTCTCTAAGCTTGCCTATCTTTAAGATAGGCAGAGATTATCCTTGGCTATCTCAGCTATCAAATCACACCAGAGGTTCCATTGAGTCAAGGTCCTTTGACTTTCGTTGACCATTTGAGAAGTTGGGATAAAATAGTGAATTGGACACTAATTAGCTCACAACAGGCTATAAACAACTTGAATGAGTTGAATGAACACACAGAGAAGCTTATGAGAGTTATTTAAGCATAAATGAATATTGTAAACCAAGACTTGATTTTATATTGAAACTGAAAATGGAGTACAAAGGTTGAAATCTGATGACTAGAACATTTAAATCAAAATGGATTACAACTTTTACTGAACTACTTGAATTTTAAAGTTTTAAAAGGAAAGCATTACATGAACTTTTATGAAATTACACTAAGGATTACATAAAACTAAAAATCTAACTCCTGCTTCATTGCACACAACCATTTATTTATACTAGTAAGTTAGGTTCCCTGAGCTTCTCTTGAACTTTCCCATCCTTCATCTGGTCCATTGGATGCCTCAATTAAATCCTAGCCGTTTAACATCTTTTGGCGCCAAATTAGAATTTGGCCTTTTGCTCTGATAACTTGTGTCAGGAAGGGTAAATTGGACTGGTGTGTTTGTTTTGAATAGCTAGGGTGATGATGGAGGAGGGGGGTAGTGGGTAGTGATGATGAGAAGTGCAGGGATCACGGGTGTGGTTTTGCAGGTTGAGTGGGTAGTGAGGTGGAGGGTGGTCAAAGGTGGGGAGTTGACTGGGGTAATATTAAAAAAACGGGGGAAGTGGATTTGGCATGGAGTTGGGCCAGTTTTATGAGTGGGCTTGGGAGGGGTAATGGATTGGGTTTTTATTGTGTTTGGTTTTGGATAATACAAAGGGTACCCGTTTGGTTTATAGCAAATAAATCCCAAGGACCAATTTTGTACTTTGCTCAATTTGGGGGACCTGAAGTGACAATTTTCCAAAGTGGTAACCAAGGACTAAACCTGCCATATAATAATAACCAAAGGACCAACGTTGTAAATTTCCAACATTTTAAACCCAGGGACCATTTTTGCCAAATTTCAAACTGCAGGGACCAAACATGTAATTTTCTCAAACTTTTCACCCAAGGACTTGCTTTGACAATTTTTGAATTCCAAAGGACTTGGGTTGACTTTTCTTTCATTTCAAACTTCCAGGGACTAGTTTTGTCAATTTTTGAAACTTGAAGGACTGAAACTGCCAATTGTGCAAACTTTGTTCGTTTTTTCATTTGTTTTTAAACATTTTGCATCAGAAACATATAAAACACAATCCTGGGATATTTTCAGTATTTTGATGCGTATTTGAGTGTGTTTGGATGTTTTGGCAGTTCAGATACGATAAAAATGATGAGTATTTACACACTCATCAATCCCCCACACTAAATTATTGCTAGTCCCTAGCAATCTTTTGAGAAAAATTAATGGATTTTAAACTCTTTACCAAAATCCATCACTTCTGGAGTAGCCAGATGTATCGATTCAAGTAAGAACTATGGTCCACCTGATAACCATGTGATTTTGAGCAAACCACCAGCTGTCAACGGATTTGATTTGTCTTTACCAAAAGTCGTTTGCTTCTGGACTAGCCAACTCTTGATGGAATAGTCAACATCTTGGTGAGCTGATTACCACTTATGGTTTTTCCACTGCCTTTACCACAAGCCATAATCTTGCGGGCTAGCCAACTCATTCACTTTTTTGGATATGGCGAGTTGATATACCATACAATTTTGGGCAAATTGCAAGCCATCACGGATTTGAGATATCTTTACCAAGAGCCGTTTGCTCCTGGATTAGCCAATCCTTTTGTCGTTTAGACATGGCGGACTGATAACCACAAAAAATTTTGAACTCAAGTGAAAAAAATTTTAAATTTTTGCCAAAAACGGGGGTGCTAGATGGTAAAATGTGATAAAATTCTCTAGAATTTCCCCCCCCCCCCCCCCCCCCCCACACTTAGAATTGAATATTGTCCTCAATATTCAAAGTCCCGGCTATTATGCCGACTCTTTGAACGTAAAAGGGAAACATTACAAGCTAAATGTGGAAAACATCATTTTGTTTTTCACTATATTTGTAACCACAGTAGGGGTAATTCCCCCACACTTAGGGTGAAAACCCTATAAGCATGCTACTGTTTTTGTTTACCGAGTCGCTAGCTTGACTCGACCCCGAATTCATTTGTCCTTAGGGAAGCATGATGTGGAAGAGACAATCTCCATCGGACTTTCATTCAAGATGTTTGGACAAACATTTGAAGCACGTGAAAGTTCCACACCGATGAGATAAGTAGACCCTGGCTTAAGATAGTATAAACTATAAGCGGTGATGGGTTAAAGATAATGTCTTCATTCCCGAAGGAGTGAAGAATAGGAGAAGTCACCCGGTAGGTGAAAAAGAGAAAGAAAGTCATGATAAACATCATGACTAACTCATCATCATCAGGAGGAGGATTCATGGATTCATCATCATGAATCTCATCATTTAAGCTCATGTGATCAAGACATATCCCGGGTGTGTCTAGATCAAAATAGAAGTTATCATACTCCGGTGGAGATATGATATAAGTGAGTTCACAGGAGAACTCCTCGAATGTGAATGAATCATATTCTGAATTGATGTACGTGAGTTCACAGGAGAACTCATCGAAGGTAAATGATTCATAATCGGGGAGAGAATTATGAGAATGAGAAGTGGTACTGCCACTAATCTTCTCTCCCATAGGATCAAAAGTAAAGGCTTCAAACTCCGGAATAGGATCATCAGAGAAAATGTCACTATCCTTAATGGGGATAGGAGATGAAATAGGTTTCTCTTTGAAAGCCTCGATTTTTGAAATAAGGAGATTGACATTCAATAATGTTGCACGAAGTGCTTCATCTTTGATTTCAATGTCAGTCTCATCATTCACTTCTTCTAAGCTGACTAGCTCAGAAGGTAATCCTTCCACATGACTGATGTCTCCAGAAGATAAAGAATTTTCATCAGCGTGTGAAGTACTAAGCTCGATGTTGGGATTAGAGTTTAAAAGATTTTCAGTTTCTCCCATATCGGCTTCAAAATCAAGGAGACCATCATCACTTCCCAATGGAAGTGGATTGATGTGAGTAAGTTCATCTGTGAACTCCTCAATAAGAGGGTCAACATCAGAATGAGGCAATGGTGCCTCTTCATACTCAACTTCTCCATAAGATGTACAATCATCATTAAAATCGGAGAAAGTCTCAAAATGATCTTTTGGATTTTCAGGGTGAGAAGGTAGGTCACACACATGATCAAAAGTTCCCTGTGACTCTCTTGGAATTGGGACAAGGTTCTCAACACTAGACTTTATGAATTCGTCCGATTCCTTTTGAGGAACAGTGCTAAGATGCTCATCCCCCATATTTAGAGAGTGAGTGTGAACTTCGGGTGTGATATCAATAGACTGAGGGAGTTTAGAAGTACTAGCAGTTATGGAATTTTCAAGTTCCATTTGATCAACGACTAGTGACTTTGTCACATTATTTTCTCCCTGATTCTCCATGGAAGGAATCACAACAGATGAATCTGATGAATCTTTTTGAATAATAACAATGTTATCTTCATCATCATCACTGTCATCATCGTCATCATAAAGAGCAGCATAGCGAAGATTGGCACGTATTTTAGCCGCTCTTTGCTCAGCAAGTAATTCTTCCATGCTCATTTCGTTTGTAGCATCTCGTTTTTCAGCAAGTAATTCTGCCATTGATTTCTCACGAGAATCTTGAAACGATGTAGTAGCCAACCCCTCCTTAAATTTTTTAAATGCTTCAAGAACCTCATGACAAAGGTCTTGCGGGTATTGAGGAGTTGCTTGGGTCAATTGGTACTATGGAGGTTGGTCTTGAAACGAATAGTCGTAATTGTTGCAAGGGAATGGATTCCCTGTTTGACAATCTAAGCTAAAGTGAGGACCTCCACAATACTCACAACAGTAAAACTGATGTGGCTGTGAGTCGTATGTGCTTGAGTCATAATTGTTATTAGGAAACTGCTCATCGACAAGCATGTTTCCTGATTGACAATCAGAACCGTAGTGTTGACCACCACAGTACTCACAATAGTTAAACTGTTGAGTCTGGTTTGGTGAATTGTATGGATATTGGTCATAACCAAAATTGTTGGGAATTACAATTAAGTTGATAAGACAAAACATGTGAAACATGAGGGACTTATGGAGACAAAGGAAGAAACTTGCAAAGAAAGAAAAAGATTACTGCATATCTTTTTATTATTCTAGAATATTCTTTGTAAGCCTAGTATCTCTATTATATAAAGAGATACAGGGAATTGATATCAAGGACGTACAAGATGTAAAGTCCAGAAAAAGTGTGTGTGTGTGTGTCTAGGGCGTATAGTTATTGTAAACGCCTAGACTTGTTGATTTGTGGTTAAGCCTCAACGATCTTAGATCGCTGTTAGAGTGTAACCGTGCTACACTTGATCACGTAGCATTGGGGCTTTGGTGCTTGTTAGAGTAGAGATGATGACGAAGAAACCTTGTTAGCAATAATAATGATGTGTTTGTTTATTCCGCTGCGTATCGTGTTCATTTATTATTATTGTGCAATCCCTAGATGAGGTCTAAACAACCTCGAGCTATAAACGATCTTAACATGTGGTATCAGAGCCATGGGGCTCGTGATCGTGGGATTAAACAAGGTTTGGTTTGTCGAAAATTGAAGAAAATTCGTAAGTGGTTCGTATCTTCAAAACTCACTGCAGAGCTGTTTTCAAATGGCGATATCTCCTTCATTAACCGTTGGATCGGGCTGAAATTTTTATTGGAGCTTCTCAACATATCAAGGAAGAGTTCCACCAGAGGGATCTTCAATCTGAGCTTCCAATAAAAAGATAAAAATTGTCAAAAACTACTGCATTGTGAGGTATATCGTTTCGAATTTTTAGGGTTTTTATGATTCCAACTTCTTTGCATTCGTGTTTGATTGAATTAATTCGTTATGGAAGTTGGATATAAGCTGTTTGGTGTTAATGATTTATGAAGAAAAAAAAAGCAGCTTTGGCGAAACAATTAATTGTTTAGGGTTTCTTGGACTTCAAGATCTGTTCTTTTGCTTTAAAGAAACCCTAGGTTGATAAAACCCTAGCTAGCCTCTCTCAGCTCGTTAACAAGGAGGAAAAACATAGACCATCATCATTTATCAATAGAATTGAATCTAAGATTGTATGGTTTGCACACTGATTAGGGTTTGTGTGAACAATAGCATGTTGAGTTTACTTTTGAAGTGAGTTGTATTAGCCTTGGTGAATCAGTTTATCAACTGATAATGAACCCTAATGCACCTCTTAATTTTTCTACTACTCAAACTCTGATCTTTTGGGGTTTTTCACAAGTGAGGGGAAGTAATGGAGTTGCTCGCTGCTACTGTCATGGATATGTAATGTTACGTTTGTTTGTAAGTAAGGATACTTTTTGTTACTGAGACTAAGGTTACTGGTTATATGAACCTACATATTGATGAAGTTTCTGATACAAAAGAAGTAGACCTACTTATGGACTGAGGTTACTGATGATTACGCATGTTTTGTGGGAATAAAGCTTCACCTAATGAGGAGTATAGGTGCTGGCGCAACCAATGTGCGTACTGAGTTCACAAGTAAGATTGCATCGCTCGCCTTAGAATGGTACCACTGCTACATTGTTCGTTACCACTGCTAACTTTAACGTTTCCACTGCTAGGCTTAAAACGTTTCCACTGCTGCCTTTAATCGTTCCCACTGCTTAGTCATTTGTTCCCACTGCTGCGCATATTACCACTGCACTACACGTTCTATTTTACCATTGCATGCACATGGGGTCAATGCCACTCTTCAATCATAATGGTTTCTACTGGTGTGTTAAACGGTTTGAAGAAACAAGACTGTTTGGTTAACGTGAGATGCTTCGAGTTTATTACAGCTACGACTCATGTTTTATTTGATTAGGGTTTCTAAGTTTGGCTACTGCTGATTGACGCATGATATTCTTATCACATGGGACGGTGGTATTCTTTACAGATTTGGATACGGTAGGTCGATGCAATTGGTTGAAGGTCAGTGGTAGGGTTTTCATATTATTCAATCAAAGGTCGGTGTTGGATTATTATGTTTGTAAATCCTTGATCACACTTGTATGTTTTGCAATCATTGAGAGTTAATGCTTTTGAGGAAAGGGCTGTTGAATGTTAACGCTGCCTACTGGATTTTTATTGGTGCTCGTTGTGATTGGATGATAATATCACCTCATACTAATAAAGAGTTATGGTCCACCGCATAGTTCTATTAATTGTTAGAATATATATTGTGATCATGGGACGGTGAACTCTTTATTTGATATATTCACAAGGATTGTTAATCTTTGCATATGGTGTACAACAATCTGGATGCGATTTGGCTATTGGATGAAGTCTATCACGTGGTGACTAAGGACAGAATGTAAAAGTCTACTTGTGTGTTCGTGGTACAAGAATGCGTTATTGATATTGGCACACCCGGTGGGATATGGAGATGACACACACAAGGCCTTTTATTTACATGGTTCTTAACAGATTAAATGGCTCGTCATTATTTGGTTTAATTGATTACGAAGAAAGGTTTTTATCATCTATTTGAAGTTGAAGTGGAATTGTTCAAGATTGTGTTCTTATTATATCTACGAATTGACAAACACTTGAAGGAGTTACGTTATTGTGCTCAGTGATTATTGTCAAGAGATTGCGGTCTCCCTATACATCGGTTTGGGTATACGTTCGAAGTTATATTTAAGACATGAGTTTGGATTGTTCTACTTCAGCATCAAGTTGGTAATATTTAGTTTTATTCATAAGTAATCATTACATAGAGCCTACAGAATTGAAGATTCAACAAATGGTTAACATATGGGTTTCAGGGGAAGCTTATTGTTAAAATGATTAACCATTTATGTGCTACATCGAGGTGAAGGTTTTCATGATTATTCGTTGGTATTCTTACTGAAGATTTGGGATTTTTTATGCCTTGAGTTCATTTAATAAGTAAGCGTTTTGGTGTTCTTAATGGTGGGTAATTCAAGACATTAAAGGACTAAATTGGATGTATGGTACTGGTTGGTGATTGTGAAGATCAAGGTTGCTTACATTTGTCCCCTATTTGATGATGACAAAAAGGGGAAGAAGAATATTTTGAAGATTGCAGCTTGAAGATCCTTGATGATATGCATGGTTTAAGGGGAAGTCACATGTTTCATGACATACTAACTTCAGGGGAAGTTCATGCTTATTGGTTTTGTCATTATCAACTAAGGGAAGATTGTTGGGAATTACAATTAAGTTGATAAGACAAAACATGTGAAACATGAGGGACTTATGGAGACAAAGGAAGAAACTTGCAAAGAAAGAAAAAGATTACTGCATATCTTTTTATTATTCTAGAATATCCTTTGTGACCCTAGTATCTCTATTATATAAAGAGATACAGGGAATTGATATCAAGGACGTACAAGATGTAAAGTCCAGAAAAAGTGTGTGTGTGTGTCTAGGGCGTATAGTTATTGTAAACGCCTAGACTTGTTGATTTGTGGTTAAGCCTCAACGATCTTAGATCGCTGTTAGAGTGTAACCGTGCTACACTTGATCACGTAGCATTGGGGCTTTGGTGCTTGTTAGAGTAGAGATGATGACGAAGAAACCTTGTTAGCAATAATAATGATGTGTTTGTTTATTCCGCTGCGTATCGTGTTCATTCATTATTATTGTGCAATCCCTAGATGAGGTCTAAACAACCTCGAGCTATAAACGATCTTAACAAAAATTTTGATTATTTTGACAATCAAAACCTTGGTGAGGACCTCCACAATATTCACACGAAAAGTTTGGTATATTTTGATACGAAGCATCATTGTGGTTTGGATAATATGATTCTTGCTTGTATGAATGTGATGGGTAATTGGAAAAATGTGAAGAGTCGTTGAATGAGTTCTGATTAGGATCATAAGCAAATGAATTCCTTGAACCACAAAACAAACAACTCCCGTCTCGAATATCATTACCACATTGTTCACATGTACACCAACGACATGGAAAACCAAAAAGTGGCTCACCACAACCAACACAAGGAATAAAATCCGGAGGTGGGACAAGTGGTGTGCTCTTAGAGCTAGGAAATTCCACCACTTCCGTTATGGTCTCGGGTTTTTGTTCTTGATGAACGTGAAGATTAGGTAAGTCATTCTTTTCAGTCACTGCCCTAAGCTCTGTACGTTTGCTTGACAAACTTTTAACCGTAAACCGTGAAAGGTTAGGATCAATTCTTGACGGTTTAGGAGCAATTGTGAGCTTAGATTTTTGGACAACTGTAGGTTGGACGTATTTAGCACTTCCATCGTGAGAGGGAAGTACAGGGTCCTTTGTCACCCCAGTTTCTTGTTCCATTTCCCTCACCGGAGAGGGAATAGGAATCGATGGTCCATCATAATCAACACGACATCTCGACATTTTTGACAAGGCCTGAATTTTTTCAATTTTGCTCTTAAAGGCCCTTTGTTCAAAGAAATCGTCATCGAGAGATGCCATTAGAATCAATTACAGGACAAGTGGAAGAAGTTAGAATCAAAAGGATAGAGGGTAAAGGGATAAAGAATCAAAAAAGGAAGGAGGGTAAAGATGGATATTTTTGGGATTTTTGATAAACATTTTATAAGAAAGAAAATATTTTTGTGTTTTTGTGTTCGTTGAAAACTAATTTTAAAAGTTTTTGGGAACTATTTAATTTTTGTAATAAGAAAATATGAACAAAGGATGGTAAATATACAATGAGTGTATATCCAGATTCACTAATCTGTAAAACCATTTAAAATACGGGCACGACCTCCCCGGCAGCGGCGCCAAAATTTTGATTGGTCCCAAACGGTCAACCTAAATTGACCAGGTGAATGGTCAATTAAGTCAAACGTCTCAGACCAAATCTCCGCGGAAGTATAGGGTTTCCCCGGGTCGTTATGTCCCGACGAGGTGTGATGGTAATCAAAACGGGTTTGTGATCGGGTGAATTTGAACAGGAAAGGGTTTTTAGTGAGTTTGAATGATTACACTAAGGAATTACGAATGAGAACGATTTAAACAAACTATATTAACAATAAAGTGAAACCTAGTTAACCTAAAACGTAATCTAAAAACTTAAAATCAGAGTTTGCTTATAAATAAGCAGAAAAATAAGCCAAAAGGGCTTAAATAGAAGCTATCACTTTTTTATATTTTTGGTTTTTTCGTTATTTTACAAACTACTTTTACGAACGTAACCTAAATTTAAAAACGTAAAAGTTTATTTAAATAAAACGCGAGCGCGCAAAATAAAACGTGAAATTTAAGCTACGTTAACCCTACGGACATGCAAATTATATTTTTATGATCCTAATGACACAATAAAATTATTAGAAAAAGAAAATATTTTTTTTTAGACTTTTTATTTAATTTTTATTAATTAAAAACTATTAAAACTTAATTAAACTATTTAAACTAATTTAATTATAATAAATACTAAATGAAAAGTTAAAATTATAAAACTTTTTCTATAACTATATTAAAGTGACAGAAAGTTTATAAAAATATAAAAATTCCTAAATACTTATAAATAAGCTATTTCTATAATTAATTACTTATTATTTATTTAATACCTAATTAAACTATTTTAATTATAATAAATACTAAACTAATTTCTAAAATTATGAAACTTTTTATATAAAAACTACATGTTAATAAGGTCCTAATAAAAATAAATGAAAGCTAGGTATAGTGCAAAATAAGCTAACAATAAGCAGACATAAGCTATAAGGGCTTATTTGCAACAACAACACAACAATGGGCCTAATAATTAATTTTGTAAAGAGTTAATGAAAAAAGACCCAAGGGCGACTGGCATCCAGGTACACCCCTATCATTCTCAAAGGGGGAGGTCTCAGGTTCGACCCCTGCCTCCCATTTTTTTGCAAAATATTTTTATTTTTCAATTTTTATTTTACAAAACTATTTTATTACTAACTATAAACAACTTTTGAAAAGGAAACTTTTTTACAAAGGCCAAATAAGCTCTGTGGAGAGCTTATTTCCCAACAGTACACAAAAATAAGCCCAAATGAGATTTTTAACTAAATAAGCTATAAATAAGCTACCACCTAAGAACCAAAGGTTAAATAAGCTAAAGGTACTGAGATATGTACCAAATAAGTCAAAATAAAGAGAAAGGCACAGTGAAATAAGCTAAAAAGAGGAAATAAGCAAAATACAAAAAAACTAAAAACCTGAATTCCAAACAGGCAAAGAGGGTACTTTGCAGCCCTCTGTGGGGCCCACAGAGCAGCTTGGGGATACAAATTGAAAGGAGACCCTAAAAGCTGGATAGTAGGGCTTAAAAATAAGCCAGGGTTCAAGTCATAAGCCCCACAAATAAGCTCTAAAAGGGCTTCTAAATATGAGTGATCCACACTGAGTTGGTCAGTGTAAGGTGTGGGTAGGGTGTTTAGCAGGCTCAGTTAAGCTAAAGGCAAGGGAACCAAAGCTTAGAATAAGCTTTGTTCTAGAAAGCCTGTGTCCCCAGCTTTCCAAAAAGCCAGAGAGAAAAGTGTGGGGCCCATTTACAAGCTCACAAAGAGCTTAAGAAACAAGCTGTCATAAACTGACTTGTCAGTTTGTGACATGGGGTACAAAATAAGCATAGGCATAAGCACTGAGTAGGAAACAAGCATTTGCATAAAGGGACACTACAATAAGCTTTCTAAAGCCACAAAGACCTCAGGATATGATGCAAGTAAGCTTAAAATAAAAACTTTAGAAAATAAGCTTATGAGACCCACCTCTGGTGCAGGGCAATAGCAGGCAAAACAGGCCACTTTAGACTACTAAAAACCTCTTACAGAAAATTCCTAAAATTATGAGAAAAATATTTTTAAAATCACAGGCTAATAAATATTCAATATCCAAAGTTTGGAATCCAAACACTTAACAAAGAGTGAACTAAGAATCCAAGGCTAAACCTACATAAAACTGATTTTGGAATTTTGACTTTTTGCTATCTTGCATGAAAGTTGACCCAAATGAGATTTGATCCTTTCTAGATGACTACAATTGTTGTTTTAACCCAATTTGAGACTAAGTTAAGCAAGATACACAAGTTCTGAGCTGGTTTGATGATTCTTGCCCTTTGAAATTCCAACAGTTAACTGCTAAGTGATTCAAGAGCTAACTTCAACTTTTTTTTTACTAAAACACTACTATTTTATGACCTAAGTGACCCAATAATGCGTACTGGATCATGTACCAACCAGTTTTAACAACAAAAACAACAAGTGTTCAGCAAACAGTCTTAAACCAAACACCCCTTAATACAGAACTAATGCTATTCCTACTGATTCCAAGACTTCAATCACCAATCTCCTGATAAAAAAAACAGACACCATATACTAGCAGAAGCAATTACAACTACCCATAATATCTAGATATAACAGCAATCAATTCCACAGATCCATAATTAAGACAGATAAACTAATGTAGCCTAGGCAACAAAATTCTCACAAAACAGTAATGTCATTGGATCAAACAAACTCAAATCTCAGAAATTACTCCAACAATAACAGTAAAATGCGTGAATGTAATAGTAACTACTCAATTTAAGTCCAAAATCTAAGCAGATACTAATTATCAATGCTAAAACCAAAAGAAAATTACCAAAAGCCTCTCCCTCAGCTAGAACTGAGGGAGTTCTCTAAGCTTGCCTATCTTTAAGATAGGCAGAGATTATCCTTGGCTATCTCAGCTATCAAATCACACCAGAGGTTCCATTGAGTCAAGGTCCTTTGACTTTCGTTGACCATTTGAGAAGTTGGGATAAAATAGTGAATTGGACACTAATTAGCTCACAACAGGCTATAAACAACTTGAATGAGTTGAATGAACACACAGAGAAGCTTATGAGAGTTATTTAAGCATAAATGAATATTGTAAACCAAGACTTGATTTTATATTGAAACTGAAAATGGAGTACAAAGGTTGAAATCTGATGACTAGAACATTTAAATCAAAATGGATTACAACTTTTACTGAACTACTTGAATTTTAAAGTTTTAAAAGGAAAGCATTACATGAACTTTTATGAAATTACACTAAGGATTACATAAAACTAAAAATCTAACTCCTGCTTCATTGCACACAACCATTTATTTATACTAGTAAGTTAGGTTCCCTGAGCTTCTCTTGAACTTTCCCATCCTTCATCTGGTCCATTGGATGCCTCAATTAAATCCTAGCCGTTTAACATCTTTTGGCGCCAAATTAGAATTTGGCCTTTTGCTCTGATAACTTATGCCAGGAAGGGTAAATTGGACTGGTGTGTTTGTTTTGAATAGCTAGGGTGACGATGGAGGAGGGGGGTAGTGGGTAGTGATGATGAGAAGTGCAGGGATCACGGGTGTGGTTTTGCAGGTTGAGTGGGTAGTGAGGTGGAGGGTGGTCAAAGGTGGGGAGTTGACTGGGGTAATATTAAAAAAAATGGGGGAAGTGGATTTGGGATGGAGTTGGGCCAGTTTTATGAGTGGGCTTGGGAGGGGTAATGGATTGGGTTTTTGTTGTGTTTCGTTTTGGATAATACAAAGGGTACCCGTTTGGTTTGTAGCAAATAAATCCCAAGTACCAATTTTGTACTTTGCTCAATTTGGGGGACCTGAAGTGACCAAGGACTAAACCTGCCATATAATAATAACCAAAGGACCAAAGTTGTAAATTTCCAATATTTTAAACCCAGGGACCATTTTTGCCAAATTTCAAACTGCAGGGACCAAACATGTAATTTTCTCAAACTTTTCACCCAAGGACTTGCTTTGACAATTTTTGAATTCCAAAGGACTTGGGTTGACTTTTCTTTCATTTCAAACTTCCAGGGACTAGTTTTGTCAATTTTTGAAACTTGAGGGACTGAAACTGCCAATTGTGCAAACTTTGTTCGTTTTTTCATTTGTTTTTAAACATTTTGCATCAGAAACATATAAAACACAATCATGGGATATTTTCAGTATTTTGATGCGTATTTGAGTGTTTTTGGATGTTTTGGCAGTTCAGATACGATAAAATGATGAGTATTTCCACACTCATCACCTAGCATGTTAAAATCAAGACAAGCGTAAGATATATTCAAACAATACATAGACATATTGAATGAATTGAAAGGATACTTATCTTAATTGAACATGAAAGGTTTCAAAGGGTAAAAACCCTTGAAAGAGCAGTAAAATTCGTGCTAGGGTTTCTCCAAGTTATCCCTCTTAAGTTCTATATACTAATGAATGAAAATTGCAAAACTATATATAGATTTTCCATCGTGACGGCGTCAAGAAGAAATGTCTAACGCCGTCAACTCGCCGCCCTTAGTAATATCGGATTGCCTAGATCGAGATTTGACGCCGTCATGTGCAAAGTTACTCTGGGCCGTTACATGCAATTGGACTATGACGGCCTATGGTGACGTCGTCATGCCCTTAGTGTAAAACTCTTTGGACCGTCACGGACTTTATCCACTTCATCTCTTGTTTTACTCTTGACGCCGTCATGTAGATCCTTGTGACGCCGTCAGGTACTGTTTCCAGCAAGAAAAATTAAGACTTTGCCGTTTTCTTCACTTTTATGCTCTAAAAACATCCAAAATGCTTCCTTTTCCAGAATTCACTCCAAAAGTACCTAAAATCACAAAAGGAACGATTTAGGGCAATATTTGATCAAATAAATTCAATTTCGGGCTTAAATGACCCCCTAAAAATGGATCATTTTTCGCCTCATCATATACCCTTACACTTGAGATTTGCTTGTCCTCAAGCAAATGTGCTTTTATTCTAGTCAAAATACAAGTTAGGGGTCATTTAACACTAATATAGAAGTAATTACAACAAATAATCGTTCCACTAAAAACCAAAGACAAGCACGGAGGTCATACACTAGCACCTCACAAATAGTGTTTAGATACTCACATCTCTTGGGTGTAATAAAGTATATATCACAATATGGAAATGGAAAACATCTCTGACTACCTGTCATAGCAAAATAGATTACCATAAGCTTGGGAAAAGATCAAACCTCCACCACATGGTGTAAGCACCTAGGATAAACTATCAAAGAGGTCTTTTAAAGGGTTATAACGTTAGGTGTAGGGATATGAAATACACGGTTTTGTTGGATAAAGGCAATCTTTACTGGTGGCGAGTTAATAATCTTGGTTAATTACATGTACAATATGGCGTTGCTAAGCCAAGACTAGACTCGACTTAAGTTAATAAATCAAAAATAACAAAAACATAAAACAAACATAGAATGAAACGGGATGGTAGTCCGTATGTTCTTTTCTTTTCTTTTTCTATTTTTTTTTTCTTTTTCTTAAATTTTTTTTTCAATTTTTTTTTATTATTATTTTTTTTGCATACACTCTTACCCTACCATCCAAAATAATACATCATAGGGAATGTACATTCCCCTTACACTTGAATTTTTATATACTTTACAATAAACTAATCTAATGACTCGAATTAAGATAATCAAAACACTTGGAGTACTTTTTAAGATTAACGCACATATGAGGATAATAATATGATGTTCTTCCCCATTACTCCTTAACATAAGTACTTTACCCATGAGTCCCAATCGTCCCAAAACAATATGTACAAGGATATGACTCGACTTAGCAACCATGTAATCAATTAGATAATTAACTAGGGGTTTAAACATATAACAATAATGCACTAAAGATGAGTGCATACACGGAAGGCTAAGGCGATTTAGTTGTACATTTAAGTGGGTTGTAACAAATTCTTCCTTTAAGTAAGATGCTTAAAGTTAGAAACGAAAAGATAGGCTCGGAGGGGTGTACTAGGGGTTTCGTGTACTAAAAATGAGTACAACGCTAAGGTGTGGGAAAAATTAATTGACTTTACTAGCCAAGTAATATGACTTAAATGGTCAAGTAATTATGATACGGGTTTAATACAAGGGTGATCCTAATGCCTCTTATCATGTAGTAAATCCTACTACACGAATGTAGTCTCACAAGCGGTCTCGGGATGCATCACTAACGCAAGTTCTAGAATCTAAATGCTACCGGTACACTCATAAGCACTAATAATGAACGCTTTTCCTATCAAATCTAAAGGCGAACCTCACATATTTGGGTGAAAATTTTTTCTGAATGATACGGTTTCGTGCTAGTCATACAATCTCCTATCCATGAGACGCTTGCTAAGGCTAAAGTTTCACTCCTAAATGTTGTAAAAAATTTTCAATTTGGCGCTAAAATTACACTAACAAGTATTTCTCATAGTTTTATTACACACCTACCATCAAACAAACAAACTCAAGTGAAAGTGTATCCTATAAGGTATCATCATTTACCCTCCCCTTACACTTAGGATGAACATTGTCCCCAATGTTCAATTAAAGATTGTAAAAGCAAAATAGGTAAAAGAATGAAATCAAATACTCCCCTGATTCGTTCGGTGTGGATAGTGTGTCAACAAGGTTAGATCTTCCTTCAAGAAAATGAACAATCAAAGCTTCCCTTCCAGAATATAAATCATCTTCTTGTCATATATAACATGTTAAACCTGAGAAAACAACAAGGCAACCTCGCGTAAAATCGGCGGCAATCTATATATACTAACAAGTCCTAGAAAACAATGTAAGATATAATGCTTGTGGAATTAATGTTTGCAGATTTCCTGGAGTTTATAAAACTAAAGAATTAACAAAAACCTTAAGACTCCGTTAGAAAAACAAAACTATCAAAATTTCCAGAATTTTACACATGACGCCGTCAAGAGTATACTCATGACACCGTCAGAAGTGACCTGCAGAAATCTTTACGTTAAGTTTTCGAAAAATTTCTGGAAAAACTTATGTCCTACTTCCTAGACAATCCTGCAAAACATCATTATGACTCGATTCAAGCATTTGACTCTAACAAATACTAATACACATGTCCATTTATTATTGTGGAGAATCATGATCAATATTGTTCTTAGAAACAAATTTGGGGTTTCCCCTTACACTTATCTTTTGCGAAATACCTTTGTATGAAGTTAAGACAAAGTCAAACAACAAAATAAAATATTTTCACCATTTTAGTTTGAAACATGATCTACCAACAATAAAAATAAAGCATGCATACGGAAACAAATAACAATCAAACAAATAAAAATCACACAAAGCATGGGTTGCCTCCCAAGAAGCGCTTTTCTTTATTTACGAGTCTTGTAGCTAGACTCAAGGTCATGGGCAATTACGTGACCTCATCGTTGGTCTCATTCTCTAGGTCATCTCCTATATTAGTTTTGTATTCCGGACCTAGCTGCAAGCATTCATTGTAGAAACCAAGTATTCTATTCATAACATATTCTACTCCTCTACGTCTATCCTCATCATTCCTATAGTAAACCGCTTGTTTGTGTTCCTTTTCTATGTTTGATAAGAGGCGGTATTGTTCAATCTTATAGGGCATTTGGTAAGCAATCTCATCATTCTCTTCCTTGAATCTAACTATCCCTAGGGTCGGATCATAACTCATCTTAGAGGCCTCAACAAATGGTTTTCCGAACACTACTTGACTTAGGCAAGAATCTATAACCGGACGAGTATCCTCCACTATCACAAAGTCGGTCACATAAGTGAAGTTTCCTACAATTACATGCAATCCTTTCACTCTTCCAACAAAATTACTTATCAAATTCTTGCTGGGCATCATCCTATAACCAAGTTGCTTCTTCATTACCCAATTATAATAAGTCCTAGTCATGATGTTTATAGGAGACCTAGGATCGATATAAGCTTTCCATACATGCATATGCCCAATGTTGCATGGTATGTTGATGTTAGAGGGATCACCTACTTTAATAAGGGATGAACCAAGGATATATGGTGTCACGGGATCATTGAATAAATCCTTGTGATATTCCTGTTCTTCCTTGGTGGGTAACTTATCAAAGTACTCTTCTACGTTTTCTACTTCCTCTAACTTTTCTCCCTTATTAACCTCAACTCCTTAATTTCATCCCTAGTCTCGGTTTCTACTCCAACTTCATCCTTGTCACTTTCTTCTATATCCTTATCTTTTGGCTTAATAGTGACAACATTGACAAAGTGTACGTGTTTGGATGACGAGGGGTCCTTAATTTGGATTCCGCTATTGGCGTCCCTAGTGTCCTTTCTAGGTGTAGTTAGCGTTTGGTTGTTGAGAGCTTTCAACAAGTTGTCAATCTTATTGGTCATCTCCGTTTGTTGTTGATTGAATTCGGTTTCAAACTTAGCTATGCGAGCTTCTTGAGATGCCATAAACTTGGACATCAATCCTTCAAGATTATTGGTACTACCATAGTTATTGGAATAGGCGTAATCGGGTCGACTCTCTAATTGTAACATCAAGGTCTATAGAATCTACGATTTTAAGGAAGTCCTTGAGATGTTGATTAGGATCTTCGGAACGAAGTCCATGGAATGCACATCCGCTTTGCACCAATCGGATGGTGTCGGATCGCAAGGGGGACACATTGGCTCCTTGGGTGAGCTCAATGGTGTTTTGATAGCCTTGGTGGCTAGGACGGGAATACTCTCCTAGGGTTCGGGGCCTAAGAGGTTGGTTTGCTAGTGGTGGGTTTTGTGGGTGGTTTTGTTGTGGTGGGTTGATGGGTTCAAAGATGTTACCACCTTCCATGATGTCGGATGGTAAAGGTTACGAACAAAGTCACGAAGAAATAGATAGACTAAAGAAAACCTAAAAATAAAAATAAAATCTTACTAGAAAGGAATCTAGCAAGTAGACCTAATAAAAAGAAATTCTAACCTAGACAATAACTATTCCCCGGCAGCGGCGCCAAAAACCTGATGCGTGGGAATTGCACCAGGCTTTACCTCTCGAGGGATCTCGAGAAGCTTACAACCCCCACCAGGCAGTGTACCTGATCGTTGTAGTATAGTATAGTGACAAGTACCGGGGATTGATCGTTCAACTTAGGAATAGTGTCGCTAGGATTAGAAAGCCTAAAAACTAGGTCTAGAGGTGAGGGATGATTCTTTTTGTATTTTTATATTTTTATAAAAGCAATTAAAATCTCAGGTTTTTGGAAGAGTGGGCGGAATTAGTTGCTAATCAACTAACCCAATACTAAGATGCAATCAAAATAAAATAACAGAAATGAAAATAAAACTAATTAAACTAGTGATGTGAACAATAATGAGGAGAATTGTGTTTACTTAGATTTCATTACTCCCTAGATATCTTTTACAGGTTGATAGTTTGTTAAAATTGCATGGATGACGGGTTATATTCCTTAATACCATTCGTGGGGTGGCGTACGTACTTCCCCAACTCTATAAGCTCCTACTTCACTCCTATGTCGAGCCTGCTAGAAGCTCCTAACATGGGATCATTAGAATTCGCTCATGCATTAAATACAACCATAAAAACCTAGTACGCATTGGTTCATGTTTCTTAAGACGTTCAAGCATGTTACCCTATGGAAGTCTGCCAGTTTTCTTAAGCCTAACATCGAAATCATTCATCCGTAACAACTATAAACAAACCATCAACCCATAATCAACATCTAGGTTTCACTACATCTAAGCAAACACACAAGAGATCTAGCCTCGCATGTTAAAATCAAGACAAGCGTAAGATATATTCAAACAACACATAGACATATTGAATGAATTGAAAGGATACTTATCTTAATTGAACATGAAAGGTTTCAAAGGGTAAAAACCCTTGAAAGAGCAGTAAAATTCGTGCTAGGGTTTCTCCAAGTTATCCCTCTTAAGTTCTATATATTAATGAATGAAAATTGCAAAACTATATATAGATTTTCCATCGTGACGGCGTCAAGAAGAAATGTCTGACGCCATCAACTCGCCGCCCATAGTAATATCAGACCCGCTAGATCCAGATTTGATGCCGTCATGTGCAAAGTTACTCTGGGCCGTCACATGCAATTGGACCATGACGGCCTATGGTGACGCCGTCATGCCCTTAGTGTAAAACTCTCTGGACCGTCACGGACTTTATCCACTTCACCTCTTGTTTTACTCTTGACGCCGTCATGTAGATCCTTGTGACGCCGTCAGGTACTGTTCCCAGCAAGGAAAATTAAGACTTTGCCGTTTTCTTCACTTTTATGCTCCAAAAACGTCCAAAATGCTTCCTTTTCCAGAATTCACTCCAAAAGTACCTAAAATCACAAAAGGAACGATTTAGGGCAATATTTGATCAAATAAATTCAATTCCGGGCTTAAATGACCCCCTAAAAACGGATCATTTTTCGCCTCATCAAGCACTAAATGAACCGACTTAGGATGTATATTATACATTGATCAAATATCAAGCGAAATAAAAGAATTAATCGAAAGTAGTTGCATTGTTTTGAAACACAATGTATGTATGTTTGTTTTTCTTATACAATTGGCTTTCACAAATTACATACGCTAGGTTCAAAAAATATTTCAGATATTAGAAGATATAATAGGTTCAAAAACGTAGGCAGGTACTATTATATATTTTAATTACATTAAATGAAAAAGCGTGGTTACCACAACTTCTGACTTTCCTTTTCGCATAGCCCCACTTTCCCATAATCTCATTTACCCACTTTCCATTTTCCCAACACTATCATACTACCTTTTTTTCCGATATCAAACCATTAAATAGGATTTTCCAGCCGCCACATATGCTTTACTTGTTGGTTATCAAAGAATGGTGAGGGCACTCTCAATATTTAGGTGAGGGCAATGAGCCTTTCTTCTACCATTTCGACTGTTATTTTCTATATATTTTGTGTCTCTCCAAGAGCTTCGTTGGGGGCAAGTCCCCCCACTAGTTTAAGGGTGGCTCCGCCCCTTTGTATGTATTTTCATATCTATATATATTAAAAGATTCAGTTCTCTTATAAATGCGGAGGCTTCATGCGTAAGTACGGTTATTTAATTTTCATGCATCAGGGTAAGTACATAGGTGTGGAATTAGTGATTCGAGTTGTGTTCATGTCTTCCTCACTTAATGTAGTTGGCAGCTAAACAAAACTAACATCAATACCAGGTATACAAACCATCATCATCAATACCAGGTATACAAACTATCATGGAGTAGTAAAACCTTTATAAATTAATAGTGTTAGCACCGGGATATTTTATTAATTTAGCGAGATATTATTATATCGATTAATTAATTATTTATTAATTTAAAGACGTTTTATATATGGCATTTAAATTTTCAAGTGTAATATACTATTTAAAATGTATACTCCTTAAAGATGAAAAATAAATTTGAAAAACAAGTACCAATTAAAACTTTATGAATTCATATTCATGAAAATAAAATTAACACTTTTTGTTGCAATACGAGAAGACAACACACAAACACTTTACAGCAATAACGAGATTTTTAGATAAACTCAATATAGATTTGAAGTTCTACAAACATTAACAAGTGACGCTAAATTTCATTTTTTACTAAACAATCTTAGGATTTTGAAGCGTGTCTCTCTCTCTCTCTCTCACACACACACACACACACACACACATACACACACACACACACACACACACACACACACACACACACACACACACACACATATATATATATATATATATATATATATATATATATATATATATATATATATATATATATATATATATATATATATATATATATATATATATATATATATATATATATATATATATATATATATTTAAATGATGATGTATAGTCCGCACTCGGGTCACGAACCCGACCAATGGACATTACTAATACCCAAGCCCATCACGCGTAGGCTATCATGATAAAGATTTGGGCTTACAAAGGCCCAAATTCGAATATGTTATTTATGGTATTGATATAGGATCTCTTATTTATGGGATAGGGATCAATGGACCGAATAAGGTGGGATACGCCGAAGGGTGAGGAACACGAAACCAACAAGGATTTCGTGTGTATATAAAGGGCATCTCGGCTCTCATTAAGGTATCATCTCATAACCCTAACTCTTCACTAAAACCCTAAAACCGATTACTTACTCTCACGCCGGAGGATAATTGTGGGAGACAATTCCACGGTAAGCCTAACGGTGTTTTTTGTTCTCTTAGTGCGCCGGTCTCAGCATCAAGATCCAATTGATACGGGAATAGGAATCCAAACAAGGAATGCCCAACTTTTGTATCAACAAGTGGCGCCATCCGTGGGACCACACACTAAGAACTCTACTAAGAACTAGAATGACAAAGCACGGAAACTTAAACCAGCGGACTCCGCAGGTGAAGAAAACGTATGGCGACCTACAGGGGAAGAAGCAGCAAAGTGATCAGGCTCAAATACCAAGGATCAGGCTCAGATATGATCTTTACGACAATAGGACCGCTCACAGGGACTACCCAGGCCACTACGACAACCACTAGCGCGGAAGATCTACAGCGCACTCCTTTCACCACCCCCACCAAACGGTGCCAGAAGCAGACCCCACTGAGCCGCCATGTGCGCCTATTCGAAACAAGGGCCCTGATTTGGAAACAGACATCCTCACGCTAGAAGGAGTCGCGCCTGAACTAGCGCCAAGTGATTTCGTGTCTCAAAACTATGAAACCTTGGCTGCCCTTATGCAAGAGGAAGCGAAAAAGAGGTCAAGTTAGAGCCTGCAAGCCCGGCTTAACTTCGACCCTGAGTATGAAGCATCTCCACCGCGTCACCGAAAGGAGAGGCGCGAGAAGGATAGCCGCCGACCCCCAGTGTTTACTAGGATCGGAAGGAAAGTTGTGGATGATGAAGCACCTGACTTACAGTACCTGGAGGAGCACGAAGACGATGGATGGTGTACCAATGCCTACACTAGGATTGATAGTCGCAGGGTTCATGATAGACTTGGGCGACGGTGCTCCCCAAACGAAAGCCCTTCAAGCTCGGATTTCGAGGACAGTCGACGCAAGTGCCACAAAAGAGTAAGCTCGTCCTCAAGTGACTCCTCGGACAACGAGGATGAAGAAACAGGACATTGGAAGTCCAGGAAAAGATACCGCGACCAGGAGGACGAAGATATGTCTCGTCCCTGGCGCCTCCAAAAGGTTGACGCATTCATTCGGCGCATCAGTGATTTATCAGAAAATAAGAGAAGGCGCATGCCCGCTAGTGTTAAAACTTATGATGGGACAGGTGATCCTGACGACCACCTAAAAATTTTCAAATCAGCCGCTACCATCGAAAATTGGCCACAACCCGTGTGGTGCCACATGTTTAATTCTACATTAGTAGGGAATGCGCGCAACTGGTTCAGTAAGCTGCCACGTAGAAGTTGCGGAAGGCGTTTTGCTTGAACTTTACTCAGAGGAAGAAGTGCGCCAAGAACCCTGTCGAGCTTGCTAGGGTAAAACAACACCAAGGGGAATCCACAAGCGCTTATGTGGAGCGCTATAAGGACGAATGCATACACGTCAAGGCATGCCCCAAAATACTAAAGATCTCAGGGTTTATGAACGGAATCAATAACCCATAACTTATCAAAAGGTTAAACGATAGGGTTCCCAAACCTTTGACGAACTTATGAAGCGCACTAGGTCCTTTATCCAAGGAGAAGCCCCAGCTGCGAATAGCAAGAAAGGCTACTCAAACTATAGGTCACAAAAACAGCCCAGGAGACAATCCAACGACCAGAGTAGCAACCGTAACAAAAGCTACCACAGTCAGGGGGCGGACGAGAGAATGACAAGTTATACCCCACTAACGAAGACTCCAAAAGAGATATTTGCAACGGAAGGCGCGAACTTCCCGAAACCCCCACCAATGCGCACCCCAGAAGAGCGGCGCATAGGGAACGGGTACTGCGAGTATCATGGACAGAAGGGCCACACCACCAATGAGTGTGTCCAATTGCGCCAACTAATTGATAAGCTAGTAAAAGAAGGCAGATTGGATCATCTAGTTAAGAACATCAAGGATGGGAAAGACAAACAAAAGACCGGGAGCAAGAAAGAAGCACCTAAGGACAAGGCTGACACCATCTACATGATACAATCATGGCAGTGAAATATTAGGCAAAAGGTCAGCCAAAAAATTTCTAATGGAAGCGAAATCTCTTTCCCCACCTTGGCTGCGGACAACGCAGTGGCGGAACCACTCACCATCGAGATAAATGCAGGGGGTCACGATATCCACCGCATGTATATGAACATTGTTTCAAAAGATTGCGACCTGAGATACAAAGTTAGTTAAGCCTGGCCACGACGTTGTTGACTGGCTTTACGGCAGAAAAGGTATGGCCCATGGGGCAAATACGACTACTAGTTGTTGTTGGTAATAAGGAACACTCCACGGAAGCTTGGATGAATTTTATGGTGATCAGATCCCCTTCGCCATACAATGGCATTATTGGAAGACCAGGAATATCAGCCATACGCGCGGGTACCGTCCACAGCACATGGGATGCTCAAATTCCCGATAGAAGGTGGCATTATCACCCTCTACAATACCACCATACCACCTAGAGAGTGTAACACGATTACATGTGAGACGACACACACTCCAGAATAGCGCGCAGCTAAAGTGCGCAATTCACCCTGATTACCCGGAGCAAGATGTATTGATTGGCTCCAAATAGTCAGACAATATTGACCAATGTGAATGGTCAACTAGGTCAAACAGCTTGTGCCAATTCACCAAGGAGTATTGTGTTTTTTCGGGTCGTTAAGTCCCAACGAGATTGAAATTGTGTTTTGTGAAACGTTTGAATGATTTAGTGATTGGGAAAGTAACCAGATAAAGATTTGGATTGATTTACACTACTGATTTCTTGAAATTAAGATAATGAAACAGTATTAACAATTACAGAATCACAAATATAATTAAATGTAAACAAATTAAAAATCAGAAATGTTTACAGACAGAGAAAAAGGTGAGTTTTGCACAAATTAAAACTACAGGGGGTGAATGTTGGATCGATATACTCTGACCAAACTACTTTGTAGCTTGTAAGGTTTTAACAATCTTGAATAACTCAAAACAGTTAATATTGAAACACTGATACTACTTTGTAAAGTATGCGGAATCTACTAACATAAAGCTAAGAAGAACTTTGTTTATATTAAAACAACTCTTGAACCTGCTTCTCTAAACACAGATTCACTAACAATCCCTAACTTTACTAAAATCGTAATGTGAAACTCTAAGACTCTTAAGAAAACTTCGTATGTCTAATACTATCATAAGGCTCCTTTTATAGGCATAAGGATAACCTTAAGTCGGTTTACAATATTTACTTGAACGACAAGTAATTATCCCTAACTAATTCTAGAATATTCATATAATATTACATAGTAATCCTTTAAACAATATTACACGTAAGTCCTTGTTATTAGAAGTACTTTGCATAATCTTCAATCACGAGCAGTACTTTGACCTTGAACAGCATGTTGACTTTGAGCAGTACTTTGACATAGCAGTACTTTGATCTTTCTAGCAGTACTTAGATCTTCATATCCCAACAATCCTCCCCTAACTTGAACTCCACTTGCTTGATTTCAAGTTTCTTTGCTTTCTTTAATCTTCAATATCTTTATCATTCAGAAAGATTGTATCTTTGTCTCTTTTTCAGATTTGTATGTCAAAGTACTCTTCTTTATCATCTTCTCAGCAACTCAGTAACATTTTGACAAAGTGTACATCAAATCTTTTAAAGTTTCATACTGTTCTCATCACTTCCAGATGTGTAAACTTCTGTGAGAGGTGAATCATTGAACTTTTAATGAATTTTGATGTCTCTTTACCAAAGCCATTAACTCTAGAGTAGCCAATGTTTAGGTTAGAACAACCATGGTACATTGATAACCATATGATTTTTAGCAAATCATCAGCTATCAACGGATTTGAGTAGTCTTTACCAATAATAGCCGTTTGCTTTTAGACTAGTTAGTTCTTTGAATTCAACCATGGTGAACTAATTACCATAAATGGATTTTTCCACAGCCTTTACCACAAGCCATTTTCTTGTGAGCTAGTCAACTCTTTTCTTTTACAGATATGGTGAGTTGAATACCATACAATTTTTAGTAAATTGTCAACTAAAAATGGATTTGATTATCACATCAGAGCCGTACCCTCATGATGAGTCAAACTCTTTCTTGTCTGTTAAACGTGGTGAGTTGATTACCATTTGTTGTGCAGTACAAGTACTAACACCATGTTTTACTCTTCAAATCCTTTTATTTATATCATCTTAAGCTTCAAAAACTTTTATTTTATTTTACAAAGGACTTTTACTGGTTTTATGCAGCAAGCAGTACTTTGGTAAAGTACTGTTTGTCTTGGAATACTTTGAGAAAAATACTTATTATTCAAAACAAATCATACCAGTACTTATGCAATATTATTCTTCTGAAGTAGTCCACCTTATAAATAGCTTAATCACCATGAATGCTACTTCAGTTTCATCCTCAACCTCTATTCCATGTTCCAACATCCTGAGCATAAGTTCACTTATCAAAGGATATCTTCTTTCAGCTAACATGTGAATCATTGTACCATCTTCCATCTCAAGTGAATGAACTCCTGATGACTCAAAGAATCTCCATCTTGTTATCTCCCAGTTTTCTTGATCATTCCACAGAGCATCATTACTTGTTTCTTCTATTTCCCAGATGGTTATCAAATCTCCAAGTAAGATTAATCCCACTCCTGTTGCTTCAATATTCTCATAGTATGTCTGCACTTGTAAATACAAGTTGTATAGATCTTCTCTGTCTATTATGTGCAAAACATCCCATAGCATATTAAACACAGTGAAGCTTTCATCCTCTCTGTTGAACATGAGATAGTTTCCTTCAGTTGATTCAACCACAGAAAATGAGATAATCTTTGACTTCTTTCCAGAGTCTTCTGTTTTCTTGTTCTCAAAATCCACAACTCTGAAATAATTCTTCAGTCATCAATTGTATCTGATCTTATCATCTTGAGCCTCTTTGACAATTGATCATCCTGAATAGCTCTCTTCCTTTTTAACTTCCTTTTCTCAGCTTGTTCTTTCATCACATCTTCTAATTTCTTTTCCTTTTCAGCATCCATAGGCACAAAACTTTCCAGCTCTCTCTTAATAGACTCTTTTACACTATCCCATAGTACTTTTACATCTGGATATCTTAGCCTTTGTAAATTCTTGTATCCTCTTCTTTTCAAGAAACTAATCATCCAATTTCTCTCTTGAGCAATAGTCATAGGCTTTCTTGTTACAGCAACTGGCTTCCTTATCTCTTCTAAGTACTCTGCATCATACATAGCTTGTTGTTGTCTAGCAATTTCTTCATTCTTTGCTATCTCTATTTCCCTCAGCTGTGCAAGAGTAAGCTTCTTCTTTTTCTTCTTGGTCTCCTTCATGACACCTTTTCCCTTGTCTTTTGGATCTAAAGCTTCAGGTTCAGAAGAAGACTCTGAGACTTGTTGTGTATGCTCATAAATTTGTATACCTTTTGATCTATCCAAATTGAGCATTATCTGAGCTATTGTCTCAACATCACTAGCTGTATGCTCCTTGAATTCTTCTTGCTGAATAGGATTAGAAGGACCAGCTTCATCTTCAAATGTTTTTGTAAAAGGTCCAGCTGTAGAAGTTCCAATTCCATCAATATCCATTGCAGCAGTACCTTGCACACCAGTACCTTGCATACCAGTACTTTCATCAACAGTACTTTGAACATCAGTACTTTGAATGTGAGTACTTTGAATATTTTCAACTTGTTCTCCAGCTTCTTGCTCATCAACTTCTTCTTGAACAATATTCTCATCCACATCAATCTTTTTCTCTAGCACAAAGTTCAAAGGTTCTTCTGGATAATGCCAAAGATGAGCATCTTCTGAATATTGAACTCCAGCATCATCTTCATTCAAATTATCTTCTTGATTCCTCCCTAATTTGAAAGATGTTGACTTCTTGTTTCTCCTCTTAGACTTAGAGGCCTTCTTGGCTGACTTATATTGTTTCTTCTTGGATTGTTTCTTTTCTTTCACATAAATTCTAAAGTTTTTCACAAGTGGCCACACAAACCTCTTCAACCTTCTGATCAAGTTTGAATGTTTTAGAAGGTAAATCTCTAACTAAATTTCCTTTGACCAGCTTGTTGATGTTTTTGAAATTTACATGCCCTAGTCTCTGTGCCATTGATGTGCTTCTTCCATTGTTGCCCTTGCAATCAAACATGTTGCTCTTTCAGCAGAATTGATGTTCTTCAAGTCTATGCTATACACATCATTGGTTCTTGGTGCTCTCAACATCACCAAGTTTTCATCTTCTAATCTAAACTTAGGGGAGAGAATAAGACATTCTATGTCAAGAAACAACACAAGGTACTTATTGTCACAGATCTGAGAGACTGACAAATGGTTGAATTTAAGCTCCTTCACATATCTAACATTCTCAAAATCAATAGATCCTGCCTTAATAGTTCCTTTGCCAGTGATTCTCCCTCCATCAGGATCATTCCCAAATGCTACTCTTCCTCCAAAATAAGCCTTAAAATCTGACAAGAGCTCCTTTTCTCCTGTCATACTTCCAGAGCAACCACTATCCACAATAAGATGATCTTTAAGCTCCTTTGCTAGGTTACCCTGCATTAAAATGAAAAGGGTTAGTTTCTTTTAGAAACCCAAGCCATTACTGACTTGTGTTCCCCTTGTGGAGTAACATACTCAAATTCTTTGAGTATGTAATCACCACTGTTTTTGAAAGCACTATCAAGAACTACTGTTTTTGATTTCAAAATCTGTGTTGAATTGTTATCAACACTCCATTTTTTCACCATTATTTTCTGAAAGTACTTTGTCACCCTCAGCAGTACTTTCTTTCTTAACCCACTTAGTTGTAACTTTTGGTGTTGGGTTCTGTGTTCTAGCAGCTTTTCTTGGGTTGTAAGGCCTTCTAGGTTTGTAATAATTGAATCTCCTAGGTCTTACACTTGAGTCCTTGCTAGCAGTACCTTGATTGGGAAACTTCCTAATAGTACTTTGAGAAAGTACTGCTTGACCAGTGCTTTGAGAAGTGTTTCTTGAAGGTACTGTGGGTTTGGAGAATGGTCTTCTCTGATGAGGGTACCTATAGTTTTTTGAGAAATTGCTATGGTTAACCCTATTTGAGTAATTCCAAGCTGGTTTATTCTCCCGTGGTTTATTCTCTTTGTGCTTATGATTTGCAGATGTGGTCTTTGGATATTTGCTCAAGTATTCTGAATGATAATCACAGTCCTTGATCAAATGATGAGGACTATAACATACAAAGCATAACTTTGGACCCATCATCCCAAATCCATTCCCAAAAAGTTTTCTATAATAAGCAGTATTTTGAAAAGAGTTTCTTGTAGGTACTACTGAATGATCGACAGTACTTTGAGAAGTTTTTGGAAGTACTGCTTGTTTTGAAAAATCTTTTTCACTTCCAGAACCCTTATTATCATCCCTAGGTGTTTCAACAGATTCTCTTAAAGACTCAGGACTAGATTGAGTGAATTAGATTGACCATTAAGCTTTTTCCTAAACTCTAGGTTATCTACACCAAAACAAGAAACATCTGTCCTAGGTGGTTGAAAACTACTTGTGGGTGGAGGAACTTCATTATAACCTTTGTTTTTATTAAACTCAGGGGGTGTTGAACAAGGTGATTCCTCATCACTAGATGTGTTTCCTTCTAAGCTTATGAATTCTTCATCACTAGTTGAGGTCTCCTGAGAAAGATTTAATTCTTGGTTCTAGATAAAAGTACTTCTGAATTATTATCATAACCTAGGCCAGTTTTAATGTTTGCTGTTTTTTGTTTTTCAACAAAACTAACATGTGACAGACCTGATTGTTTCCAAACAGCAAGTTTTTCTAGTAACTTATCTTTTTCTTTAGTGACCTTTTCTAATTCAGAAACTTTACATCCTAACTTCCACTCACTTAGCTTTAATTGATAATCTTGTTGCTCATATTTTTCAGCCCAAGCTACTTCATTATTCTCATGAGTGATTATCTTAGCTTCCGTTGACTCTAGAGTTAATTGGTAACCAGCTATCTCAGACCTAGCCCTTCTATAGTTATCTCTTTCAGTTTCATATTCTTTGAGCATCTTTTGATAAGAGTTACTACATTTGGAACATACCTCAGAGATAGTGGATGAACTTGGTGAAGTAGCCATCATAGCAAGCTGAACAGGTTCTTCTTCACTCTCCATGCTCCAATCAAAGCTTCCTAGACCATCTCTTGACTCCAAAGCTTCATATCCTGGTTCCTCATCAAAAGCTGTTCTCCAATCAACCTCTTCAAATGCAACCATAGAATAGGTTACTGGCTCATCATCAAATTCATTACTCCAATCAACTTCTGCCAAGTTTTCTTGAGCAACCAAAGCTTGTGACTTTGGCTCAGCAATAGGGACCTCTTTTCTTTCAACCTTGGGTTTAGGTTGTTCAATCATCCGGTTTGCTTGATACTTTGCAAACTTGCATTCCCTTGCAAAGTGACTGTTGGGAATAAAATGCACAAGATAAAAAGTCTGCCAGAAGAGCCTGCCAAATGATAGTTAAGCCTGCCTATTCAGTTTTGTTGAAGTTGAAGATATAGTAACAGTACCTTCTGGGTAAGAAGGTACTGCTAGTTGATGAAGGTCCTGCCAGTTTTAACGACAAGTTGTTATATTTTATTTAGAGATATTTAGTTGTATTATTAATCTTTGTACAAAGTTACACGTTAAGTAGAAGTAGTACAGAAGTCTCAGTAGATAATATGGAGTGTTTTACCTTGAAATGTGTAATCTTAGGATAAGATAAGTCTCTAAAGTATATTATATTAAGCAACTTGACAACTTGTATTAAGGGCTCCTTATACTATAAAAGGAACCCTTAAGTCACCTTCTTAGATAGATTTTTTGCACAACTAGACTTCAACTAGATCAATCATTGCATGCATAACTTCCATCTTTAAAACCTTTTCACGTATCAAAGATTCAAGGTTACATTTGTAATCCTGGTGATAGTTTGGATCACCCGTATTATTTCATAAATAATATTGAATCGTTTTGTGTTATTGATGTTGTGTTCATCATTATTCACGCTTACTTATTCACCACCTTTTTTCCTTTAGTGTGTTTTAGTAAATTCCGCATACTAAATCACATTAATTCATAAATATCCCAAACACATTACTAAGACTAACATCTCAAGTGTTTGATCCTTCCACAAGTGGTATCAGAGCAAGGCTGATATTTACGACATAAAAGAACAAAGCAAAAGTGGATGTTGAGCACATTCAAACCAATGTGGCTGCAAAACTTCCATTACTCAAACAAAATGAGTTTGAGATGTGGAGACTGAGGGTTGAACAATACTTCCAAGTGCAAGACTATGCACTTTGGGAGATTATTGAAGAAGGAAACTCATTTAAACCAGTAACCACCACCTCCACAGTAAACGATGCACTTGTCACAACTGTGCAAGTAAACCCAACAACCGCAGAAGAAAGAATCCAAAAGAGAAATGATCTTAAAGCCAGGAGTATGCTTCTCATGTCTATTCCAAATGACCAGCTCTTAATCTTTAACAAGTACAAATGTGCTAAAATCCTTTTTCAAGCTATTGTGGCTAGATATGGTGGTAATGATGCCACCAAGAAAACTCAGAAAACACTTTTAAAACAACAGTTTGAAAACTTTTCAGCCACAACAAATGAGTCTTTGGACAACATGTTCAATAGACTACAAAAGCTTTCTAGTCAGTTAGTCATTCATGAGGTAATAATATCTCAAGAAGACTTAAACTCCAAATTACTTAGAAGTCTACCCTCTGAATGGGCCATGCATGTCATTGTTTGGAAAAACAAACCAGATATTGATTCCATGAGTCTTAATGATCTTTACAGCAACTTCAAAATAGTAGAGCATGAACTGAAGAAGTCTACTAGTTCAAGCTCAAGAAATATGGCATTTGTGTCATCTCATGGTACCTCCAAGAAAGTTGATGAAGAAAAAGATGGTAGAGAAGAAGGTACTGCCAACACAAATTTTGGTACTGCCAGTACTTCCAGCAGTACCAAAACCATTTTAGATGAAACAATTGGTTGTGCTTTCCTAACATCACAACACAATGGTACCACATTGACCTTTGAAGATCTTCAAGAGATCAGTGATGATGATCTTGAAGAAATGGACATAAAGTGGCAGCTTTCACTTCTTAGCATGAGGGCTAAGAAATATTTGATGAGGGCTGGAAAGAAGATTGTCATCAATGGTAATGAACCTGCTAGGTATGACAAGTCTAAAGTGGAGTGCTACAACTGCCACATGAAGGGTCACTACTCAAGAGAATGTAGAAGACCAAAGAAGCAGGGTGATAAGGGAAGAGGTTTTGAGAATAAGAACAGGGGAAACTATGAGAACAAGAGCAAGGAAGTGGAAACCACTGAAACAAAAGCTATGGTAGCTATTGATGGGCTGGGTTTTGATTGGAGCTTTATGGGTGAAGAAGAGCCAGCTTCAAATGAAATGGCTTTAATGGCTTTCTCCAATCCTGAGGTACAAATTACTAAATGTTCTGCTACTTGTGAAGTTTTTAAAGAATTAGAAATCTTAAGAAAACTTTATGATGAACTAAAAGTAGAAGAAAGAAAAACTCATCAAGACCTAGTTAATCATAAGTGTGGTATGGCCAAACTTGAGAAGCAGATAATTCACTTTAGAGAAAATGAACTCACCTTTTCTGACACAAAAGCTATTCTTAATATAGACATATTTTTTAAAGATGCTGAAATAAACCTGTTAAGAACTGAGTTTGCTAAAGTGAAACAAGCAAAAGATAATATTCAACTAACTGTTACAACATTAGAAAATGCTTCTGCATGTACTAAAAGTATAGTTGAAAACCAAATGAACAAGAAAATCAAATCTGGGATTGGATACAACACATGTCCACCTCCTTACAGAGGAATTCCCTGTCCCCCAGGTATAGATCTTGCTGAATCAGGTTTACATGAACTCACTAATAAACAAGTAGAAAATGTAAAACCTGTAGAAAATAGTGAACCTTTTGAGAATGCAAGTGATACTTCACTCTCCAAAGAAAAGGTGCTCACTAATAAGAGCTCAGATGATACATCTATTGAAGATTGGACATCTGATGAGAATGAAAAAGAGACTGTTTCAAAGAAAGGAAACAAAGTAGGACCAACCAATCCTAAAAGTATAGATAGTATGACAAAGACTAAAGTTGTTCTAAAAACAGTTGAATGTTGTGCTAAATGTAATAGCAAACCTAGAGGTAGTCAGAGAAATTGGAACAATCTTAAGTCACACCAACTTGGTGATAACTTTGTTTTGTACAATAAGGCATGCTATTACTGTGGTAGTTTTAATCATACTCATGCTTATTGTAACAATTGGGTTTCTGGGAGTACATCAAAGTCTAAAACAAATAAAACAAACCCCAGAAAAGGTTTTGTGAAATCTAACACACCAAAAGTCAATCATAATGTTAGACCAAATGAGCCTGTTTACCCAAAATTCACTACTAAGGGTGCAAGTAATACTTTCAATCAAACACCAAAAGTTGTGAAAAGTATCATCAAAAGGGATTATGTGGTTAAAACACAAAATTGGAGACCAAAACCAAATGGTCCTGCTAGACTAAATGGTACTGCCAAATTTGGTACTGTTAGACTAAAAACCACAAAATAAGAATGAAAATGCTGTTAAGTCCTCAGCATGTTGGATTTGGAGACCACTCCAATCAAATGATGCATCAACAGTCCTAAAGAGGTTTGATTACATTGATGCATGAGGCAAACCCAAGTCAGTCATGGCTTGGGTACCCCAAGGAAACTAATATGTGTATACATGTGCAGGAACATTCAAATGATATTACTGATCAAGGATATGTAGATAGTGGATGTTCAAGGCACATGACAGGCAACATGTCTTACCTCACAGACTTCAAATCATTTGATGGAGGATATGTTACCTTTGGGGGAGGAATCAAAGGAAAGATTACTGGTAAAGGTACAATTAAAACCAATAAATTAGATTTTGAAAATGTGTACTTTGTGAAAGAACTACAGTTTAATTTCTTAAGTGTCTCACAAATGTGTGACACAAAGTACAATGTTCTCTTTACTGACACTGAATGCATTGTGCTTTCTCCTGATTTTAAAATTCCTGATGAAAGTCAGATTCTTCTTAAAATCCCTAGAAAGAACAATATGTACATTGTTGATTTAAAGAACATTGTTCCTAAAGAGAGTTTAACCTGTCTAGTAGCAAAAGCCTCATTGGATGAATCTATGCTTTGGCATAGAAGGCTTGGTCATGTAAACTTTAAAACAATCAATACAATTGCAAAATATGATTTGGTTAGAGGTTTACCCAATAAGATTTTTCAAAATGACCAAACCTGTGTTGATTGTCTAAAAGGCAAACAACATAGAGCTTCTTGTAAGCCCAAGACCCATAACTCAATTTCTCAAGCTTTATACATGCTTCATATGGATCTCTTTGGTCCTACATCTGTGAATAACTTGAATGGTAAAAAATATTGTCTTGTAGTTACTGATGATTACAGCAGATTTTCTTGGGTTTTCTTTTTTAGAACTAAGGATGAAACAAGTGAGATCCTTAAGTCCTACATTACAGGGATAGAAAACCAAGTTAATAAGAAAGTAAAAGTAATTAGATGTGACAATGGGACAGAATTCAAGAATAGAGTTATGGATGAATTTTGCAAAGAAAAAGGAATAAAAAGAGAATATAGTGTAGCTAGAACCCCACAGCAAAATGGAGTAGCTAAAAGGAAAAATAGAACTCTTATAGAAACTGCTAGAACAATGCTAGTAGACTCTAAGTTGCCTGTTTCATTTTGGGCTGAAGCTGTAGGTACTGCTTGTTATGTACAGAACAGGGTTCTTGTGATTAAACCTCATAGAAAGACTCCTTATGAACTTTTATTTGGTAGAACACCATCTCTAAGTTTTATGAGACCTTTTGGATGTCATGTCACTATTCTCAATACCAGAGATCATCTAGGAAAGTTTGAAGGAAAAGCTGATGAAGGCTACATGATAGGGTATTCTTTTCAAAGTAAGGCCTATAGGGTGTATAATAGATGCACTAGGCTAGTGGAAGAAAACTTGCACATAGAGTTTCAAAAGAAACTACCTAATGTTGAAGGCATTGGACCAGATTGGTGTTTTGACATTGATAAGCTTTAAGATTCTATGAATTATGTGCCTGTCACAGGTACAAATACAAATGGTAATGCAGGTTTTGAAGACAATGTTGAAACAACTGAGGATCAAGATTACATCTTGATGCCAATTTGGAAAGATTTGGATTCATCTTCAAGTCATGAAGAGCCTTCTAATACAACAAATGAAGGTGTTGAAGATGATCATGGAACTTAAGATCAAGGGAATCAAGAAAATTCTGCAAATGAAAATGGTACTGCTAATTCACCAAATGGTACTGCCAGTTCAACAGATGGTACTGCCAGTTCACAAGTTGGTCCTGCTGAACCATTAAATGTTCTATCAGATGATTCCTTACCAGAAGATATAGGGATTGGCAACCTTCCAATTTCCTATGATATTCCTACAACACACAACACAAGAATTCTCAAAGATCACTCCATTGATAATGTGATTGGCAGCATTAATTCTGGTGTTAAAACAAGAACTCAAGTCTTATCTTCAAACCAAGATGGGTTTGTCTTAGCGGTCTATGAAGAAAAGAACCATGAAGTTGCCCACATATGCTTGTTTTCATGCTTTCTATCACAAGTAGAACCCAGAAACATTACAAAAGCCTTAGATGATTCAAGTTAGGTTGAAGCAATGCAAGAAGAGCTACTTCAATTCAAACTTCAAAAGGTTTGGATACTTGTTGATTTGCCTAAAGGTTACAGGGCAATTGGAACCAAATGGGTTTTCAGGAATAAGAAAGATGAAAGGGGAATTGTGATAAAAAAAAAAAACAAATCCAGATTGGTGGCCCGAGGGTATACTCAAGAAGAAGGAGTGGATTATGAAGAAGTTTTTGCTCCTGTTGCAAGAATTGAAGCAATTAGGCTATTCTTGGCCTATGCTTTTTTCATAGGCTTCACTGTCTACCAAATGGATGTCAAAAGTGCCTTTTTATATGGTACTATTGAAGAAGAGGTGTATGTTTCTCAACCTCCAGGTTTCATTGATGCAGAATATCCAGACAAGGTGTACAAGTTTACCAAAGCTCTTTATGGTCTACACCAAGCTCCTAGGGCATGGTATGAAACATTGGCTTTCTATTTATTGGAAAATGGATTTCAAAGAGGCAAGATTGATCCAACTTTGTTCATCAAAAGAACCAAGAAAGACATCTTGCTGGTGCAGATTTATGTTGATGACATTATCTTTGGATCTACAAACTAGGAGTTGTGTGTGGAGTTTGAAAAACTTATGCATAGTAAGTTTGAAATGAGTTCCATGGGGGAACTTACTTTCTTTCTGGGTCTCCAAGTAAAACAATCAAATGAAGGCATATTTATCAGCCAAGATAAGTATGTAGCAGAGATCCTAAGGAAGTTTGGGTTTACAGATTCAAAGGTTGCAAGCATACCAATGGATCCAGAAAAGGGGTTACTCAAAGATGCTGAGGGTGAAGATGTTGATGTGCACAATTACAGATCAATGATTGGGTCCTTGATGTACCTTACATCATCAAGACCAGATATCATGTTCTCAGTGTGTGTATGTGCAAGGTTTCAAGTAAATCCAAAAGTTTCTCATCTCACAGCAGTCAAAAGGATCTTTAGATACCTAAAGGGTCAACCTAGGTTGGGTCTATGGTATCCAAGGGAATCATCTTTTGATTTGGTAGCTTATTCAGATAGTAACTATGCTGGTGCAACCCTAGACAGAAAATCCACAACTGGTGGATGTCAATTTCTTGGCTGCAGACTCATATCATGGCAATGCAAGAAGCAAACAATGGTGGCCAACTCTACAACTGAAGCAGAATATGTTGCAAGTGCAAGTTGTTGTGGCCAAGTTCTTTGGATCCAAAATCAATTGCTTGACTATGGGTACAATTTTCTTAACACCATTATTTACATTGACAATAGCAGGACTATTTGTATTATTAAAAATCCAGTTCAACATTCAAAAACAAAACACATTGAAATCAAACACCATTTTATAAGAGATTGCAATGAGAAAAGGTTAATACAAGTTGTCAAAATTGGTTCTGAAACGAATTTTGCAGACCTTCTCACCAAAGCTTTTGATTTAGGTAGATTTAAATACCTGGTAGCAGGTATTGGTATGATAAATTTTTGAAAAACATGTGTTTTTGTACATAAAATAAACAAGTTCTGGACTTTAAACATGGCACTGCTAGTTAGTCATAAGGTACTGTCAGTACAAAATTGGTACTGCTAGTTTACAATTGCTCTGTTTTTGTTCATCTTGAAGCTTAAAATGAAACAATGCTATAAAACAAGTGCTCTGCACTCTGTTCTCTTGGTCTACAACTAACAATTTCAGGTTACTCAAGATTGATAACAAAATCAAGATGTGGAAATGGTAATCAGTTCACCAAGTTTTACAAACTTAAAGAGCTAGCTAGTCCAAAGCAAACGACTCTTGGTAAAGACTTATCAAATCCGTTGATAGCTGATAGTTTGCTAAAAACTATAAGGTAATCAGTTCACCCAGTTTTACAAACTTAAAGAGCTGACTAGTCCAAAAGCAAATGGCTATTGGTAAAGACTTATCAAATCCGTTGATAGCTGATAGTTTGCTAAAAACTATAAGGGATTTTTACTAAAATTTCAAAGAGACCGCCAAGTTATATTTCTAAAACAAGGTACTGGTAGTTCAAATTTTAGTACTGGTAGAATAAAATGGTACTGCTACATAGCCGTTGAGTCTGTCAGGTTAAAAATATAGCCGTTGTTTTGAAGGGTATTTCTGTAAATTACTCATGTTTTCCTCGAATTAAGGATATAGTTATTATAATAAAAGATCTTTTTGACCGCCTCTTCAATTACTTATCCATATCTTTAATAAGTCGGTCAAAAGTAATTTTCTCATAATCAATCTTTATCACAATTCACACTCACCTTTCATTTTCTACCCGTACAACAATAAAATCCCACAATCATAATCAAATTTTTCATCAAAACTTTCACCATGGCTCGTCTAAGTTTTATCAAACGTCACAACCAATTAGCATTTTTGGAAAAGTCTGATGACAATGAATCTTTTCATCAAGCAGTGGATTTTCTAAACAATTCTTATATCAGGTTTTCTTTACTCGTGAATCCCACTATTTTTGAATCTCAAATTTTACAATTTTGGCAAACTGCTAGAGTTAACACTCTTAGGAATGGGATTCAAGAGTTAGAGGTCAAAGTGGATGGCAGAACCCTGACTTTTACTGAATCATCCATTAGAAGACATCTTCATTTGGATGATTCAGATGGCATTAGTCAACTGCCTGATACTAAAATCTTTGAAAATTTGACAAAAATGGGGTATAATGTGACTTCTACAAAGCTTACATTTCTTAAAAAGCATTTTACCCCTCAATGGAGATTTTTGATTCATACCATCCTTCATTGTTTAAGCCAAAAGAAAACCTCATGGGAGCAGTTTAGTGGTAACATGGCTGCAGCTCTCATTTACCTGGCAACAAACAAGAAATTCAACTTTTCAAAATATATTTTTGAAGGATTGGTTAAAAATGTGGACAGTGAAACAAAGTTTTTTATGTACCCAAGGTTTATTCAGTGCCTCATCAACAAATCCAAACATTTGTTACTTCCCCCAAACAAACCTTTTAAAACTCCTAAACTTACACACAAGGTGTTTTCAAATATGAAAATTGGTTTTCAAGGAGAAGAAGTACTACTTTTTGAGGAAATGTTACCATCACCAGTACCATCACTCACACCACCAGTACCATCAGCCACACCACCATCACCAGTACCATCACCATCTCACCAACCAACACCAACACTATCTGCAACATCTCCATCATTACCCCATCCTAACTCACCACCCCAATCTCCTCCACATCAAGGTGTAGATGCTCAGACTGTAAAGGAACTAAAGGAGCAAGTGCAGCACTTGCAAACTACTCTGGAAAATCAAAACAAACATTTTACAGAGATCAACACCAAGTTAGTTAAGAGGGTTGAGAAATTAGAGTTAAAGGTGAAATTGCTGAAGGGTAAAAGAACTTCTCAGTTGGTTGTTTCTAGTTCTTCAAGTTCAGATGCAGAAGATTTGGGTCTCTCTTCCAAAAAGGGGAGGATAGATACTTCTAAGAGTGAAGAAGAAATTCAATTTCAATTTCATGAAGGAACTCAAGTGATTGATGAAGAGCCTGCTATTCAAGAAGAAGAGCCTGCTAGTACAGCAAAAGAGCCTGTTAGAGCAAAAGATACTACTGAAGCAGAGCAAGAGCCTGTTGGGATTCAGAGGCTATTGGCTATGAATTTAAAAGGTTCTGATCAAATGTTCTATAAAAGAAAAAGGGGATCATAGCCTCAGGGGAGGTTTTCTGTTTCTGATGAACAATCTGCTGCCCCAAGTCTAGAATCAACTCCAACAGACAAAGGCAAGAAAATTCTGTTTAAAGATGAACCAAAACCTAAAAATTTGAAGAAGAGTGAACAAGTTCAGATAGCTGTAGATGAAAAAAAAGTTCAAACAGCTTCATGAAGAAGAGGTTATGGGGGCTGAAGAAGAGTCAAGAATTCTACAAGAAAAGTTTGATGCTCAGCTGCAATACATCATTTCCATTGATCCAATTGTAAGAGGTGAAGCCTATACTCTGGTGTGTGACGAGTCTCTTAGCTCAGATGAAATGACAATCAAGCTCAATGATTTCATCACTAGTAAATACAATCAAGAGGCATTGGATGATGTCTATCAGCAGATCCAGAAGAATCAGAAGAAAGGATTTAAAATGCCTCATTCTAAGGCAGATCAGAAGAAATTCTTCAAGATATATCTGAAAAGAGAAGTGAACATGAAGGAACATCAACTCAAAGGTAAATCATTTGATGAATTGAAGCTTTTATACTTAGAGGCTTACAGAAGAAACAAAACCAGTTTCCTCATGGATACACAAGAAAGACCTTTCAAAAGAAGAAGAGATGATCAGAAGGATCAAGCAGAGAAAGCAGATTTGCCTCCTGTTCAGTCAAGGGAAATGGTTGTCCATGTTCCACAAGTTGTATTTGCTGAACCTTTACATGCAAGGCATCCAATGATAGATTGGGAAATCTACAATGAAAAGTTTGGTAAAGCATGGAAGATATCAAGAGTTGGAAATAAGGTTGAAATTTTCAAGAATTTTGAAAATTTGCTTAGAGCATGTAGCAGAATGGATCTAGATGAATTGTGGGGCTTAGTTCAAGAGAAGCTGAAAACCAAGTATAAACCTGATGCAAAGGAGCAAGAGCTATGGGTGGAGTTCAGCAGATTATATGATCCAAATCCTACTGACACTCATTGGAAATTTCCTTACTATGACTTATCTGTTACATGGGAATACTTCAGCATGAGCCACGTTCAACATCTTTCAACTCAGAGTGGAATAGAGCTTTTTATGCTAGGAGAGAAGGAGTACCCTTTAAGCTATGAAGTGTTATCAGTCTTTGTCACACCCCCAAAATCGGGTCCAGCGGAAGCATACGTGTAGCTGGGGTGTAACTCAATTGGTATTACAACACAAGTTCAAAAATGGTTTTCACTTTACTTATTTAAAATAAAATCGTTTAACCAAAAATATTGAATTTACATTGTTAAAAGTAGTGCGGAAGTAGGCCCTAAAATAGTTTAAAACGGTCCACATATGAATAATCAGAGTCTTCTATGACCATGCCATGCCCTGCCAAAACCTCCTGTAGCGTGCCATTGCTTAAAACCTGAAAATACATGCTAAAGTGTCAACACGAGGTTGGTGAGTTCATAGAGTTTGTTTAACAAATAAAGTTTATAGAAAATGATCACACAGCAAAGGCATCGTAAATCCACTCAGTTGCAAATCCCGCCATAAGAGACTGGCAACCTGTGTGTTTACAACCCACTGCTAAATAGTTTAGGTCTAGTAGTCAAGTACACGTGGTCAATATAGTTCACAATATGGGCACATAGTATATAATAAAGAATGTGGCAAGGCTCCTAAAATAAATAATATGCGTTCCGTAGACAGGGGAACGAGAGGTTGGCCGACCTCTAATAGCGCTATCCATACTATCTACTGCCCCACACAAGGAGGCCGCACGAACGGTACGTATAAACTGGAGTGCGAACGGCAAACCAGCAGGAGACTAACAATTGCTGATGCACGTACGGTACATCTTTCACAAACTATTATATAGTAATAAATCAAAGTTACTCCGTAGACAGGGGAGATTTTATGTTGCTCCGAACATGGGAGACTTGATAATGCTGCTCCGTCGACAAGGGAGACTTTGCACTGCTCCGATCATGGGAGACTTTAGGTTATAACACGTACGGTGCATTAAGTTCAAAAGTTTAAGTCAATTTCAAAGGTCAAGTCAAGTTCAAAAGGCCAAAACAAGTTATAATGTCAAATGAGTTCAAAGAGTCAAGTAGTAATTTATGTAAAAACGAGCATGTATTCTCCCCCAAAAGTTAACAAAACAATTTAAAAGAGTAGGGGCTATGACTCACCTGGTGCGATAGCTACGATGACAAAAGTGAATACACAGAAATGAGGTTCGATCTCTAACCGCAACCTAATATGAACGATAACGATCTACTTAGATTATGAGGGGATGCGATGAATGTACATGCACATGAAGCCTATACCACTCGTAGTTTGAAAATAAGCGTTGGCGTTGATTTATAGTGTTTCCATAACTTAAGGGAATATGTGCTATTAGAAGTTGTCAAATATATATATAGTTCGCCTAGTTTCAAAAGTGTATATCTTGGTCGTTTTAAGCTCATTTTACTCGTTCTTTATATCCACGGATTCGTTTTAGTATATACTAATATATTTTCGATAGCTCGGCTCCTCTAGGTTACGTTTAACGCCTCTATTTGTCCGTCTAAAAATGCCAAACAGCATGCAGTTTTCAGAAAATATAGTTTTCGTCGTTAAACTCGTTTTTGGCGTATCTCCTTCGTTATTAACTCGTTTTCATCCCCGTTTTCGGCCATAGTTCCGTCTCGAAATGTATTTTCTAAATATTTGGTCAAAAGTTACCCCAAACCCACTGAGTTGGCCACGTTTTCATTTTAAGGACAGTAGGTCAATATGTTGTTTCAAAAATCATTTCTAATGTTCCAAACTAGTTTCTAATCCAACCAAACCACTTTCAATCACCACAAATCTAGTCTAATCTTACCATACACCTTCTTAGGGTGTCATGGGTTCCTAAACATCATCACCAAGCTACTCTAACAAGGATCTAACAATAATCTATTTCTAGAGTTCAAAAAGTTAAATATATACATAAATGAGTGGTATATACTAACATATGCATGTAGATCTTGAATGGAAATCATATGATGATAAAAAAAATAACATGAAGAAATGATGAGAAAGAGTTTGACAACTTACAAGAAAGATTAGTGAGCTTATGGAGATGAAAACTTATAAAACCCTTGGGTTTTTACCACAAAACCCAAACAAGAACCACAAAAGGGACAAGCTAATAACTTGATCTTGGAAAACCCATGGTTTCTTCCTTGTGTTCATCTTTGGCCGATCCACACAAGAGGAGAGAAAGAAAGAAAGAGAGAAAGAAAGAAAGTTTACTTGAACTTTGATAATATTGTGAGAAATGGGATGAAAAATGGGTTAATATCTAGTTAGAGACATATGTTAGTTGGGCATTTAATTTGGTTGGTGTGGTTTAGGCTTATTAGGACCAAAAAGGAGGGAAAGGGGGGGGGGGGGGGGTTGTCTTGGGTCTTAATTAGAAGGTTAGTGGTAGTATTATGTAGTGTAGTTTATGTTGTTATTAGTTAGTTTTGGTATAATTGGGTACCGGGTTTGCTAGAAATAAATTTTATCGGAGTTAACCGGGACATAATAAAGTCATAAAATTAGTAAAAATATGTTGGGTACAAGTATTGGGTGTTTGGATGATTATCGTTTAGTTTTTAAGAAAACCGTCGTAATTATATTAGGCGTACGATATAAGTTTAAATAAATTTCCAGAATACCGGGCAAATTAATAATATAATTTTTATATTATTATTATGAGTATAAAATGTGTTAGGACCATAGTTGGGAGTGTCGGATCAATTATTCAAAATATTAGTTCATAAGATAACGTTTCTTAGGTTAAAAATCGTACGTTTACAAAAATGACGCAACCCACGTATAAATGACAAATTTTCCCCGGAGGTGAATAGTGTTTTATGAATAGTAAAATTTTAAAACGCTTCTCAGAATATCAAACTGACTCCGAAAAAGATGAATAGTAAAATGATGAATAGTGATCGATGAATAGTAACCGATGAATAGTAAATGTGAAAGTTCGGGAAAAGAGCAGAATTTACGAGTTGTGACAGTCTCTACCCCTTAAGGAACTTCGTCCCGAAGTTCAGTTAACGTTGGTCTCCGAAGTGTTATAAAGGTGAAGATTCATGAGATGAAATGACCAGTTGACGTGTTTCTAGGCGGCGGTTCACGAGGTGATGAAAAGTATAAGCGTTCTGACAACGAGGGTATACACACACATAGATGAAACATTCGGAAATTGAGTAGAGGATTCAATCCAGACAGAATTTTATTATAACCATTCTCAGTGTTGCAAAATTTATTTCTGAGTCGGATATAGGTAGTCAGCCTATGTCCCACTATCCCGGGTTGAATATAGGTGACTAGTCTATATTCCACCGAGGTTCCATGAATTTTGAAATACTCAGCTCAGTTATACTAATACTATGTCCTTCACAGATACCAAGACATTCAGAAAGACTAAGGTAGGTGACCAAACTCGACGTCAAAGGATGAAACTATGCAGGGAGAAACATAACAGGGTGACATATATGATACGTGAACATGCTTATATGAAAGACAATGATAGAAATCAACTAGAATAAGTGAGTATAATATATCAGATAATGAGACGCAAATCTCATCACCTAAGTCAGCAACAAACCACAAGTGAGGCATCATCTTGGCAGGCAGACACGTGACGGTCATAGGGTTAAGTTTTTCGTAAAAGTAGCTATAGTCTAGGTTTTAAAAACACTTAGTTCGCTATAGCCAGAGCTCTGATACCAATCTGTCACACCCCCAAAATCGGGTCCAGCGGAAGCATACGTGTAGCTGGGGTGTAACTCAATTGGTATTACAACACAAGTTCAAAAATGGTTTTCACTTTACTTATTTAAAATAAAATCGTTTAACCAAAAATATTGAATTTACATTGTTAAAAGTAGTGCGGAAGTAGGCCCTAAAATAGTTTAAAACGGTCCCCATATGAATAATCAGAGTCTTCTATGACCATGCCATGCCCTGCCAAAACCTCCTGTAGCGTGCCATTGCTTAAAACCTGAAAATACATGCTAAAGTGTCAACACGAGGTTGGTGAGTTCATAGAGTTTGTTTAACAAATAAAGTTTATAGAAAATGATCACACAGCAAAGGCATCGTAAATCCACTCAGTTGCAAATCCCGCCATAAGAGACTGGCAACCTGTGTGTTTACAACCCACTGCTAAATAGTTTAGGTCTAGTAGTCAAGTACACGTGGTCAATATAGTTCACAATATGGGCACATAGTATATAATAAAGAATGTGGCAAGGCTCCTAAAATAAATAATATGCGTTCCGTAGACAGGGGAACGAGAGGTTGGCCGACCTCTAATAGCGCTATCCATACTATCTACTGCCCCACACAAGGAGGCCGCACGAACGGTACGTATAAACTGGAGTGCGAACGGCAAACCAGCAGGAGACTAACAATTGCTGATGCACGTACGGTACATCTTTCACAAACTATTATATAGTAATAAATCAAAGTTACTCCGTAGACAGGGGAGATTTTATGTTGCTCCGAACATGGGAGACTTGATAATGCTGCTCAGTCGACAGGGGAGACTTTGCACTGCACCGATCATGGGAGACTTTAGGTTATAACACGTACGGTGCATTAAGTTCAAAAGTTTAAGTCAATTTCAAAGGTCAAGTCAAGTTCAAAAGGCCAAAACAAGTTATAATGTCAAATGAGTTCAAAGAGTCAAGTAGTAATTTATGTAAAAACGAGCATGTATTCTCCCCCAAAAGTTAACAAAACAATTTAAAAGAGTAGGGGCTATGACTCACCTGGTGCGATAGCTACGATGACAAAAGTGAATACACAGAAATGAGGTTCGATCTCTAACCGCAACCTAATATGAACGATAACGATCTACTTAGATTATGAGGGGATGCGATGAATGTACATGCACATGAAGCCTATACCACTCGTAGTTTGAAAATAAGCGTTGGCGTTGATTTATAGTGTTTCCATAACTTAAGGGAATATGTGCTATTAGAAGTTGTCAAATATATATATAGTTCGCCTAGTTTCAAAAGTGTATATCTTGGTCGTTTTAAGCTCATTTTACTCGTTCTTTATATCCACGGATTCGTTTTAGTATATACTAATATATTTTCGATAGCTCGGCTCCTCTAGGTTACGTTTAACGCCTCTATTTGTCCGTCTAAAAATGCCAAACAGCATGCAGTTTTCAGAAAATATAGTTTTCGTCGTTAAACTCGTTTTTGGCGTATCTCCTTCGTTATTAACTCGTTTTCATCCCCGTTTTCGGCCATAGTTCCGTCTCGGAATGTATTTTCTAAATATTTGGTCAAAAGTTACCCCAAACCCACTGAGTTGGCCACGTTTTCATTTTAAGGACAGTAGGTCAATATGTTGTTTCAAAAATCATTTCTAATGTTCCAAACTAGTTTCTAATCCAACCAAACCACTTTCAATCACCACAAATCTAGTCTAATCTTACCATACACCTTCTTAGGGTGTCATGGGTTCCTAAACATCATCACCAAGCTACTCTAACAAGGATCTAACAATAATCTATTTCTAGAGTTCAAAAAGTTAAATATATACATAAATGAGTGGTATATACTAACATATGCATGTAGATCTTGAATGGAAATCATATGATGATAAAAAAATAACATGAAGAAATGATGAGAAAGAGTTTGACAACTTACAAGAAAGATTAGTGAGCTTATGGAGATGAAAACTTATAAAACCCTTGGGTTTTTACCACAAAACCCAAACAAGAACCACAAAAGGGACAAGCTAATAACTTGATCTTGGAAAACCCATGGTTTCTTCCTTGTGTTCATCTTTGGCCGATCCACACAAGAGGAGAGAAAGAAAGAAAGTTTACTTGAACTTTGATAATATTGTGAGAAATGGGATGAAAAATGGGTTAATATCTAGTTAGAGACATATGTTAGTTGGGCATTTAATTTGGTTGGTGTGGTTTAGGCTTATTAGGACCAAAAAGGAGGGAAAGGGGGGGGGGGGGGGGGGGTTGTCTTGGGTCTTAATTAGAAGGTTAGTGGTAGTATTATGTAGTGTAGTTTATGTTGTTATTAGTTAGTTTTGGTATAATTGGGTACCGGGTTTGCTAGAAATAAATTTTATCGGAGTTAACCGGGACATAATAAAGTCATAAAATTAGTAAAAATATGTTGGGTACAAGTATTGGGTGTTTGGATGATTATCGTTTAGTTTTTAAGAAAACCGTCGTAATTATATTAGGCGTACGATATAAGTTTAAATAAATTTCCAGAATACCGGGCAAATTAATAATATAATTTTTATATTATTATTATGAGTATAAAATGTGTTAGGACCATAGTTGGGAGTGTCGGATCAATTATTCAAAATATTAGTTCATAAGATAACGTTTCTTAGGTTAAAAATCGTACGTTTACAAAAATGACGCAACCCACGTATAAATGACAAATTTTCCCCGGAGGTGAATAGTGTTTTATGAATAGTAAAATTTTAAAACGCTTATCAGAATATCAAACTGACTCCGAAAAAGATGAATAGTAAAATGATGAATAGTGATCGATGAATAGTAACAGATGAATAGTAAATGTGAAAGTTCGGGAAAAGAGCAGAATTTACGAGTTGTGACAGTCTTGATCTCCAATAAACTATTGTGTGATGAAGAAACTGATGCAGTCAAAAGATTGAAGGAAAGCACATTTGATCAGTATGAAAGCCTAAGGAGAAATAGATAAGGTTTTTGGAAGAGTTCCCTCAAATCCTCAAGTTATGAATTTTATTCACAAGAAACTTGGTTATTTTAATAGGGAATAACAAGTTTAGGGGAGGATTGTTGGGAATAAAATGCACAAGATAAAAAGTCTGCCAGAAGAGCCTGCCAAATGATAGTTAAGCCTGCCTCTTCAGTTTTGTTGAAGTTGAAGATATAGTAACAATACCTTCTGGGTAAGAAGGTACTGCTAGTTGATGAAGGTCCTGCCAGTTTTAACGACAAGTTGTTATATTTTATTTAGAGATATTTAGTTGTATTATTAATCTTTGTACAAAGTTACACGTTAAGTAGAAGTAGTACAGAAGTCTCAGTAGATAATATGGAGTGTTTTACCTTGAAATGTGTAATCTTAGGATAAGATAAGTCTCTAAAGTATATTATATTAAGCAACTTGACAACTTGTATTAAGGGCTTCTTATACTATAAAAGGAACCCTTAAGTCACCTTCTTAGATAGATTTTTTGCACAACTAGACTTCAACTAGATCAATCACTGCATGCATAACTTCCATCTTTAAAACCTTTTCACGTATCAAAGATTCAAGGTTACATTTGTAATCCTGGTGATAGTTTAGATCACCCGTATTATTTCATAAATAATATTGAATCGTTTTGTGTTATTCATGTTGTGTTCATCATTATTCACGTTTACTTATTCACCACCTTTGTTCCTTTAGTGTGTTGTAGTAAATTCCGCATACTAAATCACATTCATTCATAAATATCCCAAACACATTACTAAGACTAACATCTCAAGTGTTTGATCCTTCCACAGTGACCAGTTCTTTGACAATTAAAGCATTCAATCTTGAACTTGTCAAATGTTATACCCTGCTTAGCCTTGAAATCAATACCTCTCCCTGTTTTGTTCATAAACTTCTTGCTCCTTGCAGCAATCATGGCAACTTGCCATCTTATGTCAATTTCTTCCATATCATCATCATCAATTTGCAGGAGATCTTCTTGATAAGTAACAGGTAGAGTAGCTTGTTGTGCAAAGAATGAGTACAGAACATCATCTGAATTAGGGGTATGTGATGAAGTGGTAGTGATTAAAGTTGTACATGGATTCTGTGTTTTTGCAATAGTACTTTGGACAGGATGAGCAATATTTTTAGTAGAAGTACTGCTTCTGTTTTCAGAAGATACAAAAGCAATGCTGTGAGAACTTGAACCTTTGTTACCCTTCATCTCATGCTCATACACCTTTAGATTGTTGTAAAGATCATCAAAGTCCATGGTGTCCAAACCAGGTTGTCCTCTAATCATGGTAGCAACCACATGCCATGCAGATGGCAAACTCCTCAAGAACTTCAAGTTAGCATCTTCAACTGTTGCCTCAGCTCCATATAACTCTAGCATGCTGAGTAGATTTTGATATCTATCATAAGCAGAGTCAAGACTTTCTCTTTTACCAATAGTGAAGGTTTCAAACTGCTGCTTCAATAGGTTCTTGTGCATCTTCTTGGAAGCATCATTACCTCCAAATCTTGTTTTAATAGCAGCCCATAGTTGTTTTGCATCCTTGGCATCATGAAACTTCAATAAGTGACCATCAGGAATGGCAGAGAGCAGTATGTTGAGAGCCTTGTCTTGATTTCTTTTGGTAGCAGCTGGCAAGGTTGGCTCAGGTGGTGTTGGTTGTCCTGGGATCTCTAATGGTTCTTCAATTATCATATTGCCATTGACAATCACATCCCATAGTGCATGGTCTGTGATGGCAATGTACTGCCTCATCTTCATGGCCCATAGATCATATTCTCCCTTCTTGACAATAGCAATTCTTACTGCAGTAATGGATGGAGCAGGTGCAACATCTGTCGACATCTTTAAGGGTTTGTAGTAGAATCAGTTTTAAAGATTTTCTTCTTAATCAGAGTTTCCAACACAAGCTCTGATACCACTTGTTGGATCGATATACTCTGACCAAACTACTTTGTAGCTTGTAAGGTTTTAACAATCTTGAATAACTCAAAATAGTTAATATTGAAACATTGATATTACTTTGTAAAGTATGCGGAATCTACTAACACAAAGCTAAGAAGAACTTTGTTTATATTAAAACAACTCTTGAACCTGCTTCTCTAAATACAGATTCACTAACAATCCTTAACTTTACTAAAACCGTAATGTGAAACTCTAAGACTCTTAAGAAAACTTTGTACGTCTAATACCATCATAAGGCTCCTTTTATAGGTAACCTTAAGTCGGTTTACAATATTTACTTGAACGACAAGTAATTATCCCTAACTAATTCTAGAATATTCATATAATATTACATAGTAATCCTTTAAACAATATTACACGTAAGTCCTTGTTATTAGAAGTACTTTGCATAATCTTCAATTACGAGCAGTACTTTGACCTTGAACAGCATGTTGACTTTGAGCAGTACTTTGACATAGCACTACTTTGATCTTTCCAGCAGTACTTAGATCTTCATATCCCAACAATCCTCCCCTAACTTGAACTCCACTTGCTTGATTTCAAGTTTCTTTGCTTTCTTTAATCTTCAATATCTTTATCATTTAGAAAGATTGTATCTTTGTCTCTTTTCAGATTTGTATGTCAAAGTACTCTTCTTTATCATCTTCTCAGCAACTCAGTAACACTTTGTCAAAATTATTTTATGATATATAGAACCTAAGAAAAATATAAAAAAAGTACTGTTGTTAAATAAAAATTAATTAAACTATTTAATATACTAATATTACTTTATTATTATTTAAACTAATATTAATTATAGAAAATACTAAATGAAAAGAGAAAAATCTGGAAAAATTCCTAAAAATACTTTAATATAAAAGAAATTAAAGAAAAATATAAAAATGAAAAAGTGTTTAATAATAGGCTGAAAGAAAATTTAAATAGATAAATTCTATTAAATAGAAGCTATCACTATTTTTAAATTTGAGTTTTCTTTGATTTTCTTTTACACACTACTTTAAATACTAGAATTAAGAACTTCTTACAAAAGCACTTTGGTCAGAGCTTATAAATAAGCTGTTTGAAAAGCCAAAGTGAGGACAGGAAGTCCTAATAAGCTTGTGAGAATGGATATTTGAACCAAGAAGCTACTACAAGCTAATAGAGACTGACTAAGGTACAAACAACTATAATGCACACAAATAAGCTTAAATGACAGAATAAGCACAAGGAAATAAGCTACAAGCAACAATAAGCACTTTGATGGAACACAAAGGCCAAACATGCTTAAAACAAGGACCTTTAGAGCACTGTGGGGTCCACAGAGGTGAAGGGCAATCCAAATTGAGAGTTGACCTACAAAGTTGGGCTGGTAAGCTACAAAATAAGCCAATAAGCAAGGCTTATGGCTTATTATTGATCACTTGGTGGGCTATTGAAAGTGGCCACAAATACTGAGTGCTCAGTATTGGTTCTGAGGGCAGGTCACAAGGAAGGTCCAAATAAGCTATGCTCCAATAAGCTAAAGTCCAATTTAAGCCTAGGTCTGATAAGTTGAGCTGATAAGCTCCTCAAAAAGCCAAAAGTGTAGGTGTGGGGTCCACTGAACAAGTCACAGTGATCCCAAGAAACCAGGCCAATGACCTTGGTACAGGGGAGGTCTTGCACCCTGCACCCTCAAATAGGCATGTGCATACTCCCCATACAAAATCACAAAAATAAGAAGGTTATGGATTCTTGTAGCTTAGGTGGTATATTTTGATCCCTAAAAATTTCAAGGTCCAAATCCAAGCACAAAAATCAAGGAAATTCCTTCAAAAAATGAGATTCTGCACTAACAAGCAATTTTGACTTTTTTAGAAAATACTAAGTGTTTGACTCATGTGGGATTTGATTGGGTCTCAGTGATTGAATAAGGTTTATTAAGGTGTAATAAGATTAATTTAAGCTTCCCTACCAAGCTATGAACTGATTTGAGGGTTGTGCTAAATCAAATTCTTAACAATGAACAAGATAGATTGGATTAAACTTGATTTTGACTTCTGCACTAAAGATCACTGTATTTTATGGTTTAAATAAAGTAATGTGACTTAGTATAACAGGTAACAACCAAAATCAACAACTCAAACACCTTAGAGCACAGATAAGCAGATTATACCAAACACACCTTAATGAGACTGGATTTATGATTTTCAAATGGTTCTACTAATTTAGTTTACAAGACTAATTTCTAAAGTTGTAATATGATTATGTGAACTGAATTAAGCATAAAACTACCAAATACCACATAATAACATACATGAATCACTAAGAAGCTATTAGGCAGTGAAAATGAAATATAAAGGTATAATTAAAAATGACAAACAAGCAGGAGAGATTAAGCTTTAATATTACTAATCTACACTAAATAAGCCTTAAAAATACAGAAATAAGCAAAGATAAGCAATTACACAGTGAAAGAAGAAAGTTGAGAAAAATTCTTACAAATGCCTTCCAGCTTATACACAAGAACCAAGGACCAAATCACTTATCCTATAGCTTCCCAAGAAGCAATAAACCAAGGCCATCCATTATACACCCTGCTCCAGCCATCTTCTTCTTCTTTCATTCTTTTTATTTTTATTTTTTTTTATTTTTATTTTTTTTAAATCTTTAGTGATTTTTTTTTCTATTTTTTTTCCTAATGTAAACTGAGTCAAATGCTTTAAGAGCTTATAAAACTTCACTAGTGAGCTTAAGTGAGCTTATTTGCACACTAGATAACTACTTTCAACAACATTAAGCTTAAATGATATTTTCCAATAGAAAATGTCAAAACATAAATTAGGACTTGAAACTGGAATTCATTGATTGGAATAGATACTAAGTACACTAGAAAGCTTGAAATTACAAATTAGAACTAAGTTTTATAACTGAAAAGGAAAATTACATGAAAACGATGTGAAAAATTAACTAAGTAAAACTACCACTGGTCTTCTCTTCATCTTCTTCCTTATATAGGACTCCATTAGGGTTTTTGGGACCCTCTGTCTCTTTCCCACTTCCATTGGTAGCCATTGGATCAACAGACTCAATCTTGGCCATTGAATAATTTTGGCGCCAAAATAAAAAAACTACCAATTGGCCTGTAAATTGCAATTGGGGGGGGGGGGGGAGGTGGTGGCATTAAATGTGTTTGGCTTGTTAGGTAATAGTAGTGGTTTGGGCGGTGTGATGGGATAGAGATGGTGGGGGAGGTGATGTGATGTTGCAGGGTGCAACTTGGGAGGGAAGGAGGTAGAGGTGTTGACTGTTTGACCCTGGCGTTTGATATCAAAGGGTGGGAGATTGGGCTTATGTGGTGTTGGGCTTAGGATTAGGAAGTTGGATGATGAGTGCTCAAACACTCATCATTTTTAGTCAAATCTGAGCTACAAAACATTTAAAAACACTCAAAAAGGCATCAAAATACTAAAAATATCCCAAGGGTTGTGTTTTATGTGGAAAACTAGAAGGGGGGTTGAATAGTTTTACGTCTTTTTAATTTTATTATGAAAACTTAGTTTAGTTTTAAAACCTTGTTTGCTTTTAAAACTTTGATTCAATCTTATGTGAACTCAAATCTTGAACAATATGAACAACTATATCTAAGTATGAACAATAATAATATAAGCTAAGTATGTGAAATCAACACATGCACAATATAAACAATTATAGCTATATACAAGAGATAAGTAAGTAATCGTTTATTTTATAATCCTTAGTTATATTTTGTATGAAAACTTTACTTGATCAAAATGATCAATTATATGTATGTTACCTTTTAAGTTTGATTGTAAAAACTTTGTTTTGTGAATGAAACTTTCGTTTGATCTTTAAGTAAAATCAATACTAGCACTATATGAGCAAATATATATATATATATATATATATATATATATATATATATATATATATATATATATATATATATATATATATATATATATATATATATATATATATATATATATATACGTCTATGTCTACAAAACTAATAACGATATAAGCAAGATAATAAGTAAGATATGGAAAGATCTAACCGCGAGACAAAGGATTTATAGTGGTTCGGCTACAAGGATACCTTCCTTGCCCTACTCCACTCCTCGAGTCACCTACTCGAGAGTTTTCTTCACTATGTCAACAAGCTCCCTTATGGCGGAGAAAACCTTACACACCAATATACACACCACAACTTCGTCACAACTTATTCACACCTTCTACACAACTTCTTCACACCTAGTCACTACTTAATCACAACACTACTTCTTCACACCTAGTCACTACTTAATCACAACACTACTTCTTCACACCTATCTATCTTCGCAACTATCTACTTCACAACAATCTTCTTCACAACTATCTACTTCCCAACTTCTCTACTTCACAACTATCTACTACACACTCACTCTATCTACACACCTTGCTAATCTATCTTCTATCAAATATTCACAACTAGTTACACAAAGAAATAGATATGATGGACGATGCTCTAACAACTTGGATGTGGAGGTCACAACAAGTTGTAATACTTCTTCTCTTGAAGGATTGAAGTATTCTTCTCTTGCACTTGAAAGGTAGAGGTTTGGATCACTTTGAAACAAAGATTTATGTATGTATGATTAAAGAATTTTAGAGAATAGAAATGAGATTTAGAACAGAAAGTTTTGGGGTGCAAAAGGTGAGAAATATCTGTGGAATGAATCAGTATTTATAAGGGGAAAAATACTGTTTGGGAGCGTGGCCGGTCCCCTTAATTGGGTGCCGGTCCCCTTAATAATTAAGGGGACCGCCTAGTATAATTAAGGGGGCTGCCTAATAAAAAATATTTTTTCTTCATATTTTTTGTCTTTTTGTGGGGGAGGTTTTTCCTGAAGAATGTAGCCGTTTTTTGGGTTGAAATTTGACTTCAAACTATTTATTTTGAATAAAACATTTCTAATAAATACAAAATTGTTTTGTATAAGTTTAAAAATGTTTGTCCCACTTTAATAAAATGTAAGGTTTGTAAAAATAAAAATTCCTTTGATCATAAAATGCATTAGACACTTTGTTTATTCATACCTTAAGTGATATGGATGCTAAAACAAATATTTACGACTAAATACTTGTTTACGTCATAATTTGTAGTTCAATGAGTTTACGTTTTGTGATTATCAAAACATAGAGATATCGATATATGTTAATAATATTTTTAGGCATTATTTATATCAACATTTTATATGTTTCAGATGCAAAATGTTTAAAAACAGATAAAAAACGAACAAAGTTTGCACAATTGACAGTTTCAGTCCCCCAACTTTCAAAAATTGTCAAAACTAGTCCCTGAATAATTGTTTTGAAATAAAAGTCAACCCAAGGCATGTTAAAGTCAAAATTTATCAAATATGGTCCTTGGGCGAAAACTTTGGAAAGTTTGTAGGTTTGGTCCCTGAAGTTTCACTTTTGGCAGAAATAGTCCCTGGGTGCTTTAAAATGGAAAATCACATCAAAGGTCCTTGAGGAAATTATAATATGACAAAAATTGGTCCTTGTAATACTTTGGCAGGTTGGCGGTTTCAACCCCTCAAATTTTCAGAAAATACATGAATAGTCCTTGTGAATTTTAAGCTTAACAAACAAACACCCTTTACTAATAACCCAACACTACAACACCCTCACCAGCCCAGCTTATCACTCCATTTAATCCAATCCACTCCCCTTACATCACTTTGGCCCAATCCATATCCAAAACAAGCCCAAACTCTGAAATAATAAAAACACGTTTTATTATTTGACCAGCACCCAGTCAAACCCTTCTCCCTCACTTCTCTTTAACCGCCAAACATAAAACCCTACCCCTCTTTTTCCTGCTACACGCCTCCACTGCTCCCCCTCAAAAGCTTCCCCCACTATCTCCCTCTCCAAGAAGCTTTCACAAGATACCAATGCTACCTACCACTGCCAAGTTGGCAATCCACAAGAAGCTTTGGCGCCAAAAGTGGAATTAAGGGCTGTAATGATTCCTAGACCAATCCAATGGTTGGAATTAATCCCAAGAAGCACAAAGTGAGTTCCAAGGCTCCTTTGTCTCACAAAGGAAACACATCCAGAAGAAGACAAGAAAGGATCAAGTAACCCTAGCAAAGGGCTTTTAAATAACAGCCTCAACATAGACTTAAATTTGTCCAATTTCTCATGTCTTAGAGAAATTTTGACTATTTAAGTTTCTTGTCAATTTAATTTTTAGTACTTTGGAATCAGCTGTTAATTCATTTTCTTTATTGTAACTCAGTTTCTTTTAATGAAAAGTTAATTCTCATTCAAATATATATATCTATATATATATATATATATATATATATATATATATATATATATATATATATATATATATATATATATATATATATATATATATATATATACATATATATTTCTCTTGGTGATTTTTAGTTTTTAGAATTGTTCATTCGCAGTTCTTAGTTGTTATCTGAGGAAATTTTATAACCTCCCTTCAAGTTTCTGTAAGAAAAATTGCTTTATCCCCTTTGCAATATCTAAACAGTCTTGCTTAAGGACTATTTGGCTCAACAGGGTCTTAGGAGTGAAAACAGTTTTTGGTCATTGAGATTAGTTGAATTAGCTTCAGAATAATGTAGTTAGTTGAATAGAAGTAGACTTTAACATTTTCAGTTGCGTTCAAAATGCTTTTAACTAGTTTTCCAATTTCTTTTTTCTTTAATACTGTTTCTCATCAGTAGCCTAGGTTGAATTCATTTTGAGGCCTATCAGTGGTTGTTTCTAGTTCACAATAGCTCACTATAGGGTATTGGTTGCTCATCAAACGCACTTTTTTTTACCCATGTTGCACACTGCTTTAAATAGCAGTCCCTTTACCTTTTTTTATTTCCAAATTAAGGTGTGTTAGGATTAAAGTGTAGGGTTAAAATTTGTTTTACATATTTTCAGTAGTGTAGATTTTATGTTTTTGAGCTTATCTTTCAAATTTAGCTTAATTGGTAGCCAAACTTAGCCTGCTAATAACTTGTTCACCCTTGCATTTTTATCAGTTAAGCTTGTCCCAACAGCCCTCATTGAGGCATTTTTCATTTCTTCATTTCAAGGAATTAGGACCTGAAAATTGATACGTGGTTTATTTGTCAGCTTGTCCTTACCTTAGTATTTTTAATTTATTTTTAGGAATTTTTTTTACTGCCTATTTTGGCCACCTAAGTTCCCCCTTTAACTGTTTTGGCCACTGTTGCCTGTTGTCCAAATGTGCCCACATCAGCTTCCCTACAAGCTTGATATAAGCTCAAAATTGGCCCAAACTTGCTCGACTTGTTCTCTGGTAGATAACCCTCTGGTTTGTGAGCTTATTGGTCCATTTTGCTCATTTGTAATAGCTTATTTTTTGCCTTAAATTAGACCCCTTGGGCTGCCGTTTCTTCATCATAAAACCCCATTTTGCCTTTGTTTTTTTTTGCTTAACTTATTATCCTTGCCTGCTTATTATGCCCCTTTAGCTTATTTAGGATCACCTTAGTTGCCTTTAGTTAGTTTCACCCTTAGTATAGCTTATTAATAGATTTAAAGTAGCCTATTAGTTGCCTTAGTATAACTTAGTTTAAACTGCTTATAATTTCCCTTATTTTTGTGTTCATCTTCAGTTTTCACAAAATGATTTAGTTTCAAAAAATGTTTATCTCCATGTGTTTAATCAGTTTGTGTAAAAAAATTTTGAAAAAAAAAAAAAAAATTTGCAAAAAGGTTTGGGTGGGATTCGAACCTGGGTCACCCAGGAAGCACCACACAGACACAACAACCAACCTGTATACCTTGCGCCCTAGGGACTTTTCTTGTCATCCTTTTACACCCCAACTCTTTTAACCTTGTTTTTTCCATTTCCCTTAATAAGTTGTTTTAGCTTATTGGTCTGCTTATTTGAGGCTTTTTCCTCCTCCTCTTAATTTTCCTAGTTTCCTGTTCTTACATACTTATATTAATTTTTCCAGATTTTCTACGTTTTTATTTACTATTTATAATAATTAGTTTTAGTTTTATTAGTTTTAATTAGAAAAATCAAAAAGAAATCTTTGTACGGCTTATTTATAAGCACTCAGGCTTTTTATATTTTTTTTAAGGTTCTGTTACTATAAAGTATTTGTAGAAAAAGTTTTATAATCTTAACTTTTCATTTAGCATATATAATAATTAATCTAGTTTAAATAGTTTAATTAATATAAATAGTTTTTAATTAATAATAAATAATCCAAAAGGTAAAAAAAATATTTTTCTTTTTTCTATAATTTACTTTTATTATTAGGTTTGTAAAAAATTAATTTTCACATTTGTAGGACTTTTATTTGTCTTATTTAACTTTTATTTTCGTATGTTTACATTATTTATAATTTAAACGTACATTTTCAATTCGTAATACGTTTTTAAATAATTAGGTTTTTAATAATTATTGTTATAGTTTATTTAAGCTATTTTCTTTTACATTTCCTTAGTTTAATAAATCACTCACTCAAACCCTTATTCCTGTCCAAAATCACCCGATCACAATCCGTTTTAATACCATCCACACCTCGTCGGGACATAACGACCCGGGGAAACACTGTACTATCCGGAAGCATTGGTCTAGGATATTTGACTATATTGATCACATATGTGGTTGACTTTAGTTGACTGCTTTAGCACCCAAATCAAATGGCGCCGCTGCCGGGGAGGTTGTGCGCGTATTCTAAACGTATTTGAAGATTGGTGATCTTTGGATATTCACTCTTTGTATATTATCCATCTTTGTTCATATTTTTTCATAAAAACCCAAAAATATTCTTCTTTACCCTATATTCGTTTGATTCTACCTTCTTATACCCCTCTCATGTATAATTCTTATGGCGTCTCTCGGCTATACGTGTTTTCATTGTAAAAGCACGATTGAGAATGGCTATTGTTGTTTCTGGTGTATTTGTGAGAAGTGTGGAAATAATTGTAGTAACAGATTTTGTACTACGTGCAATTTGTTCATCAATCCAAATTCTCTCAATGATTCACCAAATTCTTCCAACTACCCTTCACAGCCCGAGATACGTGCTATTAATGACAAACTATCAAGAATTGATCCTAACCTTTCACGATTTACGGTTAAAAGCTTTTCAAGCAAACGTACAGAGCTTAGGGCAGTGACTAAAAAGAACGACTTGCCTAATCTTCACGTTTATCAAGAATAAAAACCACAGACCATAACAGAAGTGGTGGAAATTCCTAGCTCTCAGAGCACACCACTTGTCCCACCTCCGGATTTTATTCCTTGTGTCGGTTGTGGTGAGCCGCTTTTCGGTTTGCCATGTCGTTAACAATGTGGTAATGATATTCGGGACGGAAGTTGTTTGTTTTGTGGTTCGAGGAATTCGTTCGTTTATGAACTAAATCCCAATTCTTCGCAAAATTTTTCTAACTACCCTCCTCAAACCTCTTCTTTCGCTCAACATAATTGCTTCTATTGTGGAGATCCTTTAAGAGATGACTCACTTTATGGACGGTGTTTTTGCAAGGGATGTGGATTTAGTCATGGACTTTGTATGTGTTACGCTTCTATAGCTGAACCTATATTCACCTCCGATTATCATTCGAACTTTTCCAATTATCCTCAAAACAATTTTAATCATCCTCCTCAAAACTCTTATGAGCAAGCACCGTATTTCAATGACACATCGTTCCAAAATACACCAATTTTTGAAAATTTTGGGGGTCCTCATTACAATTATCAATGTCAACCGAGGAGTCAAAATTACTATGAACCTAACCCTTGTTCTAGTGTTGATACTTTCGGTTTTGACGATTCCACACCCCCACAATTTCCACTCATTCCAAATTCTCGTGAGAAAACTATGACAGAATTACTTGCTGAAGAACGAGATTCTGGAAAAAGCATGGAAGAATTACTGGCTGAGCAACGAGCAGCTAAAATACGTGCCAATCTTCGCAATGCTGTTCTATTTGATGACGATGATGACAGTGATGATGATGAAGATAACGTTGTTATTCAAAAAGATTCATCGAGTACATCTGTTGAAATCCCACCAATCCAAAAATCGCAGGGAGAAAAGAATACTAAGGAATTACTAGCAGTAGAACAAATGGAACTTGTACAATCCATGAATGCTAGTCCTTCTCTTCTCCCTCAGTCTGTTGTTATCACACCCGAAGTTCCCACTCACTCTCTGATCATAGGGGTCGAGTATCTTAGCACTGTTCCTGAAAAGGAATCGGGCGAATTCATAATGTCTAGCGCTGAGAACCTTGTCCCAATCCCAGGAGAGTCACAGGGAATTTTTGATCATATGTGTGATATCCCTCCTCCTCTTGTCTTTCCAACTGATCATGTTGAGATGTTCTCCGATTCTAATGATGACGATTCGTTATCTTGTGGAGACATCAGTTATGTGGAAGAATTACATTCTGAGCTAGTCAGCTTAGAAGAAGAGAATGATGAGATTGACACTGAAATCCAAGATGAAGCTCTTCGGGCTACATTATTGAATGTCAGTATCCTCATTTCCTAAATCGAGGCTCTCAACAAAAAATCCATTTCATCTCCTATCCCCATTAAGGATAGTGACATTTTTTCTGATGATTCTATACCGAAATTTGAAGCCTTCAGTTTTGATCATGTGGGAGAGAAGATTAGTGGCAGTACCCCTTCTCATTCTCAAAATTCTCTCCCCGAATATGAGTCATTCCCCTTCGAGGAGTTCTCCGATGAACTTACTCATATCATGACTCCTCCGGAGTGTGATTACTTGGATGACAAGAGAAAACCATGATCAGGGGGAAAGAGTCTCAATCATGAGAGTTTGTATTCCTATGACAAATTTTTCCACCCTCCCTCCCGATATGTTATCCAAACCAAAGAGCTTAACCGATAAAATCCAAACTTAGGAAACTGAGCCTGATCTTGAGGAAGAAGATCTAGTCATGATTATTATCATGATTTTCTTTCTTTTCTTCACCTACCTGGTGACTTCCTCTCTTCTTCACTCCTTCGGGAATGAAGATTCTATCTTTGACCCCGACATTTCCATGTACCACTATTTAAAGTCGGGTACTTATCTCATCGGAGTGGAACTTTTACGTGCTTCAAATGTTTGTCCAAACATCTTGAATGAAAGTCCGATGGAGATTGTCTCTTCCACATGATACTTCCCCAAGAACCAATGAATTCGGGGTCGAGTCAAGCTAGTGACTCGGTAAACAAAAACAGTAGCATGCATATGGGGTTTTCACCCTAAGTGTGGGGGAGTTACCCATGCTGTTGTTACCATGTATATATATATAAAAAAAATGATGATGAATAAAGTGAAAAATGGTATTTCTACATTTAGCTTGTAATGTTGCCTTTTTACGTTCAAAGAGTCGGCATAATAGCCGGGACTTTGAATATTGAGGACAATATTCAATTCTAAGTGTGGGGGGGGGGGGGGGGAATTCTAGCGCATTTGATCACTTTTTACCGTCTAATACAGCCGTTTTTGGCCAAAATTTTAAAAAAATTTCACTTTATTTCAAAAATTTTGTGGTTATCAGTCCACCATGTCTAAACCACAAAAGGACCGACTAATCCAGGAGCAAACGGCTCTTGGTAAAGATAACTCAAATTCGTTGATGGCTGACAATTTGCCGAAAATTGTATGGTATTCAACTCACTAAAAAGTAAAAGAGTTGGCTAGCCCGCAAGGTTATGGCTTGTGGTAAAGGCAGTGGAAAAACCATAATTGGTAATCAACTCACCAAGATCATGACTGTGTTCCATCAAGAGTTGGCTAGTCCAGAAGCAAACGGCTTCTGGTAAAGGCAAATCAAATCCGTTGACAGCTTATGGTTTGCTCAAAATCATATGGCTATCAGTGTACCATAGTTCTTACTTGAACTGAAACATTTGGCTACTACAGAAGTAATGGCTTTTGGTGAAGAGACTTCAAATCCATAAATTTTCACAAAAGATTGCTAGAGACTAGCAATAGTTTAGTGTGGGGGATTGATGAGTGCTCAAACACTCATCATTTTTGGTCAAATCTGAGCTGCAAAACATTCAAAAACACTCAAAAAGGCATCAAAATACTAAAAATATCCCAGGGGTTGTGTTTTATATGTTTCAGATGCAAAATGTTTAAAAACAGATGAAAAACGAACAAAGTTTGCATAATTGACAGTTTCAGTCCCCCAACTTTCCAAAATTGTCAAAACTAGTCCCTGAATAATTATTTTGAAATAAAAATCAACCTAAGGCATGTTAAAGTCAAAAGTTATCAAATATGGTCCTTGGGTGAAAACTTTTGAAAGTTTGCAGGTTTGGTCCCTAAAGTTTCACTTTTGGCAGAAATAGACCCTGGGTGTTTTAAAATGGAAAATCACATCAAAGGTCCTTGTGGAAATTATAATATGACAAAAATTGGTCCTTGTAATACTTTTGCAGGTTGGCAGTTTCAACCCCTCAAATTTTCAGAAAATACATGAATGGTCCTTGTAAATTTTAAGCTTAACAAACAAACACCCTTTACTAATAACCCAACACTACAACACCCTCACCAGCCCACCTTATCACTCCATTTAATCCAATCCACTCCCCTTGCATCACTTTGGCCCAATCCATATCCAAACCAAGCCCAAACTCTGAAATAATAAAAACACGTTTTATTATTTGACCAGCACCCAGTCAAACCCTTCTCCCTCACTTCTCTTTAACTCTGAAATAATAAAAACCCGCCAAACAAAAAACACGTTTTATTATTTGACCTGCTATACGCCTCCACTGCTCCCCCTCAAAAGGTTCCCCCACTATCTCCCTCTCTAAGAAGCTTTCACAAGATACCAATGCTACCTACCACTGCCAAGTTGGCAATCCACAAGAAGCTTTGGCGCCAAAAGTGGAATTAAGGGCTGTGATGATTCCTAGACCAATCCAATGGTTGGAATTAATCCCAAGAAGCACAAAGTGAGTTCCAAGGCTCCTTTGTCTCACAAAGGAAACACATCCAGAAGAAGACAAGAAAGGATCAAGTAACCCTAGCAAAGGGCTTTTAAATAGCAGCCTCAACATAGACTCAAATTTGTCCAATTTCTCATGTCTTAGAGGAATTTTGACTATTTAAGTTTCTTGTCAATTTAATTTTTAGTACTTTGGAATCAGCTGTTAATTCATTTTCTTTATAGTAACTCAGTTTCTTTTAATGAAAAGTTAATTCTCATTAAAATATATATATATATATATATATATATATATATATATATATATATATTTCTCTTGGTGCTTTTTAGTTTTTAGAATTGTTCATTCGCAGTTCTTAGTTGTTATCTGAGGAAATTTTACAACCTCCCTTCAAGTTTCTGTAAGAAAAATTGCTTTATCCCTTTTGCAATATCAAAACAGTCTTGCTTAAGGACTGTTTAGCTCAACTGGGTCTTAGGAGTGAAAACAGTTTCTGGTCATTGAGATTAGTTGAATTAGCTTCAGAATACTGTAGTTAGTTGAATAGAAGTAGACTTTAACATTTTCAGTTGCGTTCAAAAGCTTTTAACTAGTTTTCCAATTTCTTTTTTCTTTAATACTGTTTCTCATCAGTAGCCTAGGTTGAATTCATTTTGAGGCCTATCAGTGGTTGTTTCTAGTTCACAATAGCTCACTATAGGGTATTGGTTGCTCATCAAACGCACTTTTTTTTTTACCCATGTTGCACACTGCTTTAAATAGCAGTCCCTTTACCTTTTTTTATTTCCAAATTAAGGTGTGTTAGGATTAAAGTGTAGGGTTAAAATTTGTTTTACATATTTTCAGTAGTGTAGATTTTATGTTTTTGAGCTTATCTTTCAAATTTAGCTTAATTGGTAGCCAAACTTAGCCTGCTAGTAACTTGTTCACCCTTGCATTTTAATCAGTTAAGCTTGTCCCAACAGCCCTCATTGAGGCATTCTTCATTTCTTCGTTTCAAGGAATTAGGACCTGAAAATTGATACGTGGTTTATTTGTCAGCCTGTCCTTACCCTAGTATTTTTAATTTATTTTTAGGAATTTTTTTTACTGCCTATTTTGGCCACCTAAGTCCCGCCTTTAACTGTTTTGGCCACTGTTGCCTGCTGTCCAAACGTGCCCACATCAGCTTCCCTACAAGCTTGATATAAACTCAAAATTGGCCCAAACTTGCTCGACCTGTTCTCTGGTAGATAACCCTCAGGTTTGTGAGCTTATTGGTCCCTTTTGCTCATTTGTAATAGCTTATTTTTTGCCTTAAATTAGACCCCTTGGGCTGCTGTTTCTTCAGCATAAAACCCCATTTTGCCTTTGCAAAAAGGTTTTGGTTGGATTCGAACCTGGGTCACCCAGGAAGCACCACACAGACTCAACAACCAACCTGTATACCATGCGCCCTAGGGACTTTTCTTATCATCCTTCTACACCCGAACTCTTTTAACCTTGTTTTTTCCATTTCCCTTAATAAGCTGTTTTAGCTTATTGGTCTGCTTATTTGTGGCTTTTTCCTCCTCCTCTTAATTTTCCTAGTTTCCTGTTCTTACATACTTATATTAATTTTTCCAGATTTTCTACGTTTTTATTTACTATTTATAATAATTAGTTTTAGTTTTATTAGTTTTAATTAGAAAAATCAAAAAGAAATCTTTGTACGGCTTATTTATAAGCACTCAGGCTTTTTATATTTTTTTAAGGTTCTGTTACTATAAAGTATTTGTAGAAAAAGTTTTATAATCTTAACTTTTCATTTAGCATATATAATAATTAATCTAGTTTAAATAGTTTAATTAATATAAATAGTTTTTAATTAATAATAAATAATCGAAAAGGTAAAAAAAATATTTTTCTTTTTTCTGTAATTTACTTTTATTATTAGGTTTGTAAAAAAGTAATTTTCACATTTGTAGGACTTTTATTTGTCTTATTTCACTTTAATTTTCGTACGTTTACGGTATTTATAATTTAAACGTACATTTTCAATTCGTAATACATTTTTAAATACTTAGGTTTTTGATAATTATTGTTATAGTTTATTTAAGCTATTTTCTTTTATATTTCCTTAGTTTAATAAATCACTCACTCAAACCCTTATTCCTGTCCAAAATCACCCGATCACAATCCGTTTTAATACCATGCATACCTCGTCGGGACATAACGACCTGGGGAAACACTGTACTATCCGGAAACATTTGTCTAGGGTATTTGACTATATTGACCACATCTGTGGTTGACTTTAGTTGACTGCTTTAGCACCCAAGTCATTGGATCAGGGGTGGTTGGATTGGATTTGGTTTGGGTTTAATATGAATACTTTGGTCCGTTTGGTTTATATTATTTGTAACAAGGACTAATTTTGTACTTTACCGAAAGTTGAGGGGCTGAGCTTGTAAATCTTCCAAAAGTATTCCAAGGGTGATTCCTGCCAAGTGTGAATAGTAAAAGGACTGTAGATGATAATTTCCAGTTGTTACACCTTAGGGACTAATTCTGCCAACTTGTGAAACTTCAGGGACCATTCTTGTAATTTCTCCAAACTTTTCATCCAGGGATCATTTTTGACAAAGATGAATAGCACAAGGACCATAATTGATTTTTCCAAAGTTTTAAATCCTAGGGACCATTTTTGACAACTTTGCAAAGTATAGGGACCAAACTTGACAACTCTTGAAACTTTTCACCAAAGGACTAATTATGATAACTTGTGATTTCCAAAGGACCTTTGGTGACTTTTCTTCCAAAATAAATGTTCAGGGACTAAATTTGACAAGTTTTGAAAGTTGAAGGACTGAAACTGCCAATTTTGCAAACTTTGTTCGTTTTTCATCTGTTTTCAATCTTTTTGCATCTGAAATATATAAAACACAATCCTGGGATATTTTCTATGTTTTGATGCATTTCTGAGTGTTTTTGAATGTTTTTGCAGTTCAGATAAGACAAAAATGATGAGTGTTTACACACTCATCAATCCTCCACACTAAAATATTGCTAGTCCCTAGCAATCTTTTATGAAAACTTAATGGATTTGATGTCTCTTTACCAAAAGCCATTACTTCCGGAGTAGCCAAATGTTTTAGTATGTGATACTTTGGTACACTGATAACCAAATGATTTTGAGCAAACCATTAGCTGTTAACGGATTTGATTTGTCTTTACCAAAAGCCGTTTGCTTCTGGACTAGCCAACTCTTCACGATTAAAGATATGGTGAGTTGAATCCCATACAATTTTTGGCAAATTGTCAGCCATCAACGGTTTTAAGATATCTTTACCAAGAGCCGTTTGCTCTTGGATTAGCCAGTCCTTATGTGATTTAGACATGGTGGACTGATTACCATTTGTTGTGTTTAGTGCGAAGCACTTTCACTAAAAATTTTTTTGGCCAAAACGGGGGTATTATGGCACTTGTAAGGTAAAAAATGTGATCAAATTCGCCAGAATTCCCCCCCCCCCCCCCACACTAGAATTGAATATTGCCCTCAATATTCAAAGTACCGGCTATTATGCCGATATTTTGAAAAGCTTTAGATTTGAAAAATTTTAGACTTGGGCAAGTGTGGGAATAGCATTTTTTTTTGAAATTACTTTATATACAACAGCATGGGCAACTCCCCCACACTAGTTTTTTAGAAAAGAGAAAAAAGTCAGAGATATGGGTGAAAACCCATGTTGTGCTAATTTTTGTTCACCGAGTCACTAGCTTGACTCGATCCCCGAATTCATTTGTCAATGGGGAAAGTTTGGAGATCTGGGACAACCATGGATGGTATGTCCTCTCCAAAATAGTGTTTCAACCGATGACCGTTCACTTTGAAGTTAGGACCGTCGGGTTGAGATAACTCAAAAGTCCCATATGGAAACACTTTTGCTATGGTGAATGGCCCAGACCAGCGAGTTTTTAGCTTTCCTGAGAATATCTTCAATCTTGGATTGAAGAGAAGGACTCTGTCACCGATGTTGAAAACGCGGTTTTTGATCTTTGAGTCGTGTATCTTCTGTCTTTTCTTTGTATCTCAAAGAATTCTCATAAGCTTGATCACGAAGTTTGTTTAATTCGTTTAGTTGAACCTTACGGTGATCACCCGCTGTCTGGATGTCGAAGTTTGCATGTTTTAAGGCCCAGTAGGCTTTATGCTCTAACTTAATCGGGAGATGACACACTTTCTCGTACACCAGCCTGTAAGGAGTACACCCGATGGGTGTTTTGTAGGCTGTGCGGAAAGCCCAGAGTGCGTCATATAGCTTATCTGACCAAGAGGCACGGTTTTCACCAACTGTCCTCTCTAAAATTCTCTTGATACCCCGATTCGAGACCTCCACCTGCCCACTAGTTTGGGGATGGTATGCAGTGGAAAGACGGTGAGTGACACCGTATTTCTGCATCACTCTTGCAAATTGATCATTGCAGAAGTGTGTGCCACGATCACTGATTATGGCACGAGGAGTCCCGAATCTAGCAAAGAGAGACTTCAAAAATTTTACCACTACTCGGGCATCATTAGTGGGTAAAGCTTTTGCTTCAACCCATTTTGAAAGATAGTCGACAGCCACGAGTATGTACTTATTTCCTCGAGATGAGGGGAATGGGCCCATAAAGTCGATGCCCCAGATGTCAAAGATTTCACATACTTGAATGGCGTTTTGAGGCATCTCATTCTTTTTGGAAATATTCCCGTGACGCTGACAAGCGTCACAGGCTTTGACAAAGTCGTGGGCATCTTTATATATGGTGGGCTAGTAGAACCCAGAATCAAACACCTTCTTGGCGGTGTAGTTTGGACTATGATGTCCCCTCGTGGGTCCATCATGACAAGCTTTGAGAATATCCATGGCTTCTTGTCCATGGACACACTGCCGGATGACTTGATCCGCGCATATCTTAAACAGGTAGGGATCGTCCTAGAAGTAGTGATTAACGTCTTTGAAGAACTTTTTCTTCTGTTGGGACGTCATCCCTTTAACAATGAAATTACCCGCATGGTAATTTGCAAAATCGGCAAACCATGGGGTGTCAGAGTCTCCACGAAAGGAAACCGCGTTAAGTGTCTCGAGAGGGAAGGTTTCATTAATTTCCTTATTCTCAGAAACATCTTGATGGGGGTTTTCCAGTCGGGAGAGGTGATCAGCAGCCAGGTTTTCAGCTCCTTTTTTATCTCGTATGATTATATCAAACTCTTGTAGGAGCAAAACCCAACGGAGCAACCTCGGTTTTGCGTCTTGTTTAGCAAAGAGATATTTTAAAGCCGAGTGGTCTGTATACACTATGCACTTGGTAAGGATTAGGTACGGCCGAAACTTTTCAAAGGCATATACAACGGCTAAGAGTTCCTTCTCCGCTGTAGTATGATGACTCTGAGCTTCGCTCATAGTTTTGCTGGCATAATGTATAGGCTGGAAGTGTTTAGTTTTTCGTTGCCCCAGGACCGCACCTATTGCAAAGTCACTTGGATCGCACATAAGTTTAAAGGGCAGGTCCCAATCGGGGGCAACAAGAATTGGTGCCTCAGTAAGCTTCTTCTTCAAGGTTTGAAAAGCTTCGATGCACTCGGGTGAAAAGATGAAAGGAGCATCTTTTTCAAGAAGATGGGTCATAGGCTGGGCAATTTTTGAAAAATCTTGTATGAATCGACGATAAAAACCGGCATGACCCATAAAGCTTCTAACACCTTTGACAGTAGTGGGAGGAGGTAGTTTAGCTATTACATCAACTTTGGTTCTGTCAACCTCGATCCCACTTTTTGAAATATTATGGCCAAGGACAATGCCCTCTTTGACCATAAAGTCTCCCAGTTGAGACATAAATTCGTTTCTTTGCAACGTTTCAGCATGTTCTCTAAGTGGGAGAGATAGGATTTGAATGAATCCCCAATGACCGAGAAGTCATCCATAAAGACCTCCATAGTTTTCCCGATCATGTCGTGAAATATGGCCATCATGCACCTTTGGAAAGTAACTGGAGCATTACATAAGCCGAATGGCATACGTCTATAGGCAAAAGTTCCACAAGGGCACATGAAAGTGTTCTTTTCTTGATCCTGCGGATCAATGGGAATCTGAATGTAACCAGATAAACCATCGAGGAAATAATAGTATTCATTTACCGCTAATCTCTCGAGCATCTGGTCCATGAAGGGTAGAGGAAAATGGTCTTTATGGGTGGCATCATTTAACTTACGATAGTCAATGCATACTCGCCATCCCGTAACCAGCCGAGTTTGAATCAACTCGTTTTCTTCATTTGTGACAACAGTTATGCCACCCTTTTTTGGAACGCAATGAATTGGGCTAACCCAAGGACTTTCAGAGATTGGGTAAATCAATCCGGCATCAAGAAGTTTGAGAACTTCCTGTTTAATAACCTCATGAATTTTGGGATTAACCCGTCTCTGTTGTTGGACTGCTGCTTTGAAATCATCCTCCATTAAGATTTTGTGAGTACAGAATTCAGGGTTAATACCCTTGATATCGGAGAGTTCCAAGCAATTGCTTGCTTGTGAGATTTCAAGACCTTTATGAGAGTAGCCTTTTCCTTATCTTTTAAATCTTTTGCAATAATGACGGGTAATTGATGCGTACGGATTGCACCAGGCTTTACCTCTCGAGGGATCTCGAGAAGCTTACAACCCCCACCAGGCAGTGTACCTGATCGATGTAGTATAGTATAATGACAAGTACCGGGGGATTGATCGTTCAGCTAGGAATAGTGTCGCTAGGATTAGAAAACCTAAAGACTAGGTCTAGAGATGAAGGATGATTCTTTTTATATTTTTATATTTTTATAAAAGCAATTAAAAATCTCGGGTTTGAAGGAGTTGGGCGGAATTAGTTGCTAGTCAACTAACCCAATTACTAAGATGCAATCAAAATAAAATACTAGAAATGAAAATAAACTAAATTATACTAGAGGTGTGAGCAATATATTGGAGAATTGTGTTTACTTAGATTTCACTACTTCCTAGATATCTTTTACAGGTTATTTACTTGTTACAGTTGCGTGGATGACGGATTGTATTCCTTAATACCATTCATGGGGTGGCGTACTTACTTCCCCAATCCTATAAGCGCCTACTTCACGCCTATGTCAAGCCGGCTAAGAAGCTCCTAACATGGAATCACTAGAATTTGCTCATGCATTAAATACAACCAATAAAACCTAGTACACATCGGTTCATGTTTCTTAAGACGTTCAAGCATGTTACACAATGGAGATCTGCCAGTTTTCTTAAGCCTAACATTGAAATCATTCATCCATTACAACTATAAACAAGCAATCAACCTATAATTAACATCTAGGTTTCATTACATCTAAGCAAACACATGATAGATCTAGCCTAGCATGTTGAAATCAAGACAAGCATAAGATATATTCAAACAACACATAGACATATTGAATGAACTGAAAGAAGACTTATCTCAATTGAACATGAAAGGTTTCAAGGGATGAAAACCCTTGAAAATACAGTAAAAAATGACCTAGGGTTTATTAGGTTTGACCCTAGTATTCTCCACACAAGTTCCTCTCTTTATGAATGAAAAATTAAAAACTATATATAGATTCTAAAAGGTGACTGCGTCAAGAACAAATTTCTGACGCCGTCATCTCGCCGCCAAATAATTTCTCGGACTGCCTAGATCTAGGTTTGGCGCCGTCATGTGTATTCCAATTGCAGGCCGTCACCAAAAATACTCTTGACGCTCTTCTCTTGACGCCTTCAGGTTTTCTCTGGGTCGTCATGGATTTTACCCCTGACGCCGTCACATTTTTCCTCTTGACGCCGTCAGGTACTGTTCTCAGCATGGAAAATTAAGTCTTTGCCGTTTTCTTCACTTTTATGCTCCAAAAACGTCCAAAATGCTTCCTGTTTGGAATTATACTAACAGTTACCACGGCTAGTGAAGATGTTACAACTGCAGAAGAGTGTGCTTGCAGTGGAAACTCATTACCACTGTAAGAACATATATTGCCACTGCTTATTAGATAACTGTTAGGAAACGCGTCTAGATAAATATAGAATAGATCTTGTGTATATCTTATTCTATTAGCATTATACTTATCTTGTAGAAGAGGACTCCTTGTGTTATAAAAGGAGATCCTAGGTTATCAGTTGAGATAACTCTTATATACGTTTCTAGAGCTTCAAGGTGTAACCCTAGTGATATCAAGATCACTCGTATTATTATCATTAATAATATTGGAGCTAATAGTTTGTTTACATACATTGTTCATATACAACTGTCTTACTCACAATCAAACTTCTAAGTGTTACTAAGTAGATTCCGCATACTTAGTGATATAACTCAAAGTATCAATCTAACACAAGTTCAAGGTGTTTAGATCCATCAAGTGGTATCAGAGCCAGGCTTTGATACTTTGATTTAGAAGACTCAAGTTCACTCAGAAGTATCAATGGAGACAGAAACCAGTAACTCAAACATTGCTGCTAAGCTTCCAAAGCTTAAGTTGAATGACTTTGAGATGTGGAGACTAATGATAGAACAATTCTTTATGGTCCAAGATTACACACTCTGGGAGATCATTATGGTTGGAAATTCTTTCAAACCAAGTTCTACTTCATAGATGATTGGGGGCAAGGAAGTAATTAAGGTCAACACTGGGCCTGTTACTAATGATGAAAGACTTCAGTTGAAGAATGATCTCAAGGCCAGAGGTTTGTTGCTGATGACACTTCCCAGAGACCGCGTTCTAGCATTTAGCAAGTACAAGACTGCAAAGATTCTCTTTGATGAGATCTGTGAAGTTTTTGGTGGTAATGATTCCACCAAGAAGACTCAAAAGACCTTGCTGAAGCAGACTTATGAAAACTTTGGTTCATCGAGTAATGAATCTCTTGATAGCATCTTTACAAGGCTACAAAAGATTGTTACTCAACTCACTGTTTTTGGAATTGAGGTGGAAAGGGAAGACCTCAATCTAAAGTTCTTAAGAAGCTTACCCTCTGAGTTTGGAACCAATGTTGTTGTGTGGGAAGATAAGCCAGAGTTAGAGACCATGAAACTTAATGACTTGTACAATAACTTCAAGGTTATTGAACAAAGATTGAAGAAAGCTGGCAAAATAAGCTCAAGTTCAGGAAGTGTAGCACTCATATCATCATCTCTTGATGATAGTTCAGATGAAGAAAGTGATAGTGATGATGACAGTACTAACATTGTTGTTTCCATTGGTAGTGGAAGTGTTTCCACTGGTAGCTCAAAGAGACAGATTGTAGGGCTTAGTGATACTACTTTCTATGCCTTTATATCAAGTCAAGTGGGTGGTTCAATCCTCAATCATGAGGATCTGGATCAAATTGATGAAGATGATATGGAGGAGATGGACATTAAATGGCAAGTGGCATTACAAAGCTTAAGGACTAAGAAGTTTTGGAAGAAGACTGGAAGAAAGATAAACATCAATGGCAATGAAATAGTAGGTTTTGACAAAAAGAAGGTGGAGTGCTACAATTGTCATAAGAAGGGGCACTTTGCCAGAGAGTGTAGGAAGCCAAGGAAGTCTGACAACAAGTCAACTTGGTACAAGCAGGACAAGAAGAAGGAACCTACTACTGATGAGCCAAAGGGGCTATTGGCCATTGATGGAGTGAGCTTTGATTAGAGCTTTATGACTAAGGAAGAGGAAGATGATTCAGAGTCTGCAATGGCTGCTACAGAGCTTGCACTAATGGCTTTTTCTGACTATGAGGTACAAATTGATAATGCTTGTTCTAAATCTTGTAAGGCCTTAAAAGAGTATGAGAAACTTAAAGCATAATTTAATGAGCAACACATAGAGTTAACTCATACTAATTATAACTTATCAAATCATAAAAGAGGCCTAGGAGTTTTAGAAACTCAATTAGAGCATTATAGGGCAAATGAATCTAAGTTCAATGATGATATTGCAGTATTAAGAAGAGACTTAGATTATCAGGTTGCTGTTAATAAGGTTCTTAGAGAAGAACTAGAAAAGGTTAAAGTGGCTAGTGAGAATATTATGATAACTAAGCAAACACTGGATCATCAATCCAAGTGTATTGATAAAATTTGGGAAGCCCAAATTGTGAGCAAAGCCAAATCAGGACTTGGATACAAAACAGTTCCACCACCTCTAAGAGGTGTTCCATCACCTCCTGGAATTGACTTAGCTCATACAGGTTTAGAAGAATTCCAGGAACCACCTATGACCTATGAACCAAAGTTTGTTAAACTAGTTGAAATTGAAAAGGTTCGGGTTGAGGTTGATGTATTTGATAGTGCTAGTGACTCATCTCTTAAAGATAATAATTTGAATGTTGAGTCTAAGCCTAGTGTTCCTGAGAATGTTAATATAGAGATTAAAAGAAGTATTCCTAATGTAGTCAAAGAGAAGCCTAGGACACAACCTAATTTCACTAGGCCCACTACTAGATATGCAGAGATGTACAGAAGTAGGTCACCAACTCCTAGGGGTAATATGAGGAGTTGGAATCATGTTAAATCCAGGCAATTTGGTAGTGACTTTGTGTTCAATAACAAACCCTGTCATATATGTGGTAGTTTTGACCATTTGGCTAAAAGCTGTACCTACCATTTTGGTAGAAGGGAAGTATTTGGGAATACTAGGGTGAATGGACAAAATGATAATAACTTAACTCACCCAAATCCCCTTAGCAAGATGATTCCCAGGTCTGTTTTGCTTCATTCTGGCATTAAACCAATTTCCACTGCTAGACCAGCAGTTGCCACTGCCAGAAATAAAAACAGAGTTTACCCTAAGACCCCTGTTACTACTTTTGTTAAATCTACTCAAACAGGGAAAAAGACCAATTTTGAAAAGAAAGTTAATAATAATCAGAAGTGGGTACCTAAAATTTTTAAGCCAGCAGTTACCACTGCAAGGCCAAAGGTTACCATTGGTAGGTCTGTTAACAAGAAAAGGGTAAATATGGGAAATGCTGTTAAGGCCTCAGCTCGTTGGGAATAGAAACCAAAAGGAACCATCACCTCAGACCATCCCGATGGTGTATCAATGACCTTTGATAGATTTAATTATATTGATACACGAGGCAGATCCAAGTCATTTGTGGCTTGGGTCCCCAAAAGGAACTAATTCCTTTATTTTATGTGCAGGGACATTCAAAGACTTCTAATGATCAAGGATACTCAGACAGTGGATGTTCTAGGCACATGACTGGCAATAAGTCCTATCTTTCAGACTTTCAACCTTATGATGGATAATTTGTCAGCTTTGGAGGAGGAATTGGTGGCATATGTTAATTACAAGACCATAAACAAGATTGTGAATGACTTGGTTATTATGTTATGAGATTGTAAGTTGTATGTTAATGTCACCAAGAGCTGTAGCCAAGGGAATGTGGTCAAGTATGATGAACATGGTTTCTACTGATAAGTTGATTATGCTGAAGGTCTTACACAGATGATTAATAAAGAAGATCTTTTCATTCATTCAAAGAAACAAGTTACAACTTACATTCAAAGTTCCAACTGAATTACAAAGACCATTCCTAAACATTTGGCTAATTGAGTACTACTAGCTTCTATCAATTATTACAAAATACTTGAGGCTATGACAAGTACAATGATGAAGCTGAAGATGAAAATGGAAAAAGAAGAGAAGGAAGACTATGAAGATGCTCAAGTACCAAAGTCAAGAAAATACTCAAGAACTTTGGTCCATGGCAACATTCCTCAATCATCTACTTCAGCTTCTCCTTTCCCTTACGTATGATCTCAGCCTTCTTGCTCTGTCCAATATGTTCTTGATGAGGATGACCAGGTTCTAGAGCAGGAAGATCCAACACCAAATTTTGTGATGTTGGAAGAGATGGATCTCTCTTACTTGATCTTGGTTGGGATCTCTCTGGTGTGGAAGGAGGAAGAAAGGTTAGATCTTCATTTTGTTCCTCTGAAGAGTCTTCATCAGAGGTATAGATGAAGGGAGAGACAAGCTCTCTCTCAGCAGGAATGGGAACATGGCTTGGTTCACCCTTTCTATGTGCATTCCATTGTCTTTCTTGTACATCCCATCGTCTCTTCATTTCTCTTTCATAGTCAGAATTATCAAGCCCCCATGTATATGGTGGTAAATCTTCTTCTGATGATGAAGAAGAGGAATTTTTATCTGATGCTTCTGGGCTTGATGACATGGTTTTGGTGGAGAATTGGGATTAATTAGGAAATTAGGGTTTGAAAGATTATTTGGGGTGAAGTGGTGACTGAGATGTGTTATTTGGGGGTGATTAAATAAGCCAAGTTTAGGCGTTACTTTAATTAATGAAGGTTATTTACCCCTACCTGTTTTGGTAGGTTGGAGGAGTAAATTTGGTAATTATCAGGTTAACTTTTGGAAGATATTTTTGAATAGTAACTTGGTTAAAAAGTTACTTTGGGTTAATCTTTATGGGTTAAGTTGAGAGTTACTTTGTGTTGTAGAATACAACCCATATCATTGGAGTTATAAGGTGTGTATCATAGACACACAACAAATGGTTATTGATTCACCATGTCTAATCCACATAAGAATCAACTAGTCCAGAGCAAACGGCTACTGGTAAAGACTTAACAAATCCGTTTATGGTTGATAGTTTACCAAAAACTAGGTCATCAACTCACCATACATCTAAGTGATCAAGAGTTGGCTAGTCCATAAGCAAACGGCTCATGGTAAAGACATATCAAATCCGTTGATAGCTGGTAGTTTGCTAAAAACTATGATAAGAGCAGAAATTTACATGTTTTATTATCCACTGCTCTTTGATATGTTGTGAAACTTTTACCACTGCTAGTTCATTAGTTACCACTGCAAGAGTAATTTTTCCACTGATGAACTAGCCGTTACAACTGTTGTGTCAGTAATCCATTTTTTACTAGCCGTTGTAAAAATAACCGTCATTCCTTATTAATAGGGTAAAATCTTTTGTGAATTATCTACTTACTTATTATAAATTATTCTTTTTCTAAAGATAATTCACATTGCGCACCTCCTCAAACCCTATTAGTATAAATTGATCATCATACGGCTTGCTTTTTATCTTGATTACTAACACTTTTATTCTCTTTTTCACAAATATCATGGCAATTCTAAAATTTGTCGAGGAGCACAACCAAGTGGCCTACTTACAAAAGTCAAACGAGAAGAGTGGCCCTGTTTTTCATCAGATTGTGGATTTTCTAAACACAACTCGTATAAGGTATGCCTTAACTATTAATCCCACAATCTATGTCTCTCATATCAAACAGTTCTGGAACACTGTGGAGTCCATAACTCTTGAACAGGGAGACACACATGAATCTGTGGATGCTCTTAGAGCCACAGTTGATGGGGTAACTATTGATGTTACTGAGTTATCCTTGAGGAGAATTCTCCAATTGGATGATCTCAATGGTATTATCACATTACCTAATTCAGAAATTTTCACTAATATTGCTTTAATGGGGTATGATACATCTGAACAAAAAGTTACTTTCAGAAAAGGATGTTTTTGTCCCCATTGGAGATTTTTGATTCACACTCTTCTACATTGCCTAAGTCCTAAGAAAACATCTTATGAACAATTTGCATCAACCATGGCTTATGCTTTGGTTTGTTTGGCTACTGATAGGACTTTCAATTTTTCAAAGTTTATTTTCAATAATATGAAAGGCAATGTAAAGAGTCAATATAAATTTTTGATATATCCAAGGTTTGTGCAAGCAGTGTTAAATGAGTTTCAACTGCACCCTCACAAAAGAATTTATGAACCTTCCACTCTTAAGCCAAAAGTTTTTCAAAATATGTCTAAGGCTTCAGATCTTTGGAATAGGGAGGTTCATCCACTTTTCCCTCAAATGCTTGCTAAACTTAATCAAGTACAGGGTGAGGATGCACCAATCCCAGTTGCATCTTAAAACACACCACTATTGTTGTTCCACAAATTCAACATACCCCTGCAGTCACTCACACTTATGAGAGAAGGTCTAAACAGCCAACTTCTCTCATCTCAACATTGCATGTTGCTGAGCCTTTTGGTTTAGGAGCAAGCAGTGGTGGTTCAAGGCTTAATCCTAGTCCAACTAGGGAAGAGCCTGAATCAATGCCTCATGATTCACCTCTCCCAGCAGGTTACACAGTTGGAAGTAATGAAGGCAGTGTGCAACAAAATGAATTGATGGACATTTGTACCAAATTAGTCAAGCAGGTTCAAGCTCTGGAGAAAGATCTGGCACAAACCAAAGAACAACATGCCACAGAGCTGAAGACATTGAAGGATGCGATTCAAAGATTGCAGAATGAAGTTGAGAATCAAGAAGCAAAGACCTCAGGTTGTCTCATCATCATCTTCACCTTCAGATGAGTTTTCTGCAAGTTCTACTAAAGTTTTGGGAGATTCTTCCAAACAGGGGAGGAAAATAGATGCAGAGCTTAAGGGGAGGAGTAAAAATTTTGATAAAGATTTTGCTGAGCTTAATGATTCTGATAATGCTCAAGCAAAAGATGATGTTGCTGAGACTGAGGGGAGGAAATTGTATTTTGAAGATATGGATGCTGATGCAGGTTTTAACTTTGATGATTTAGTTGGAACTGCTCAACCAATTTCCACTGAAGCAGAACAAGTTCCCACTGATCAATCTTTTCCCACTGCAAGAGAAAAGTTTACCACTGCTACTCAAGAAGTTACCACTGCAGAGGAAGAAGCTGCCAGAATAAGATCAGTTAAAGGAAAGGCTATTGTAATTGCTTCAGATCAAGAGACAAGAAAGATTTCTAAGTATGAACAAGCTCAGATTGATTTTGATGCAAGATTAGCAGAGCAACAACAAGCTGAAGAGAATGAAAGAAAGAAAAAGCTTAAGGAAGATGAAGTTGCTAGCTTTATGGAAGCAACTAGGTTAGATAAACTTGAAGTAGTAATGGCACAACCACTTTCAGTTGTTCCACCTATGATCATGCATGAGAAACCTCCATTGTTCAATTATGTGCCTACAGAAGATGAGATTGACTACTTGGTTAATAATGATCAGATAATCAGGAAAAAGGCTATTGAATTAATTGCTAATACAACCTTGAATGAAGAACAAAGGTGTACTCAACTTAAAGATTTCATTCAAATGAAGAATCAGCAGGCTCTTGATGAAATCATTAGGGATGTTAGAAAAGGTCAAAAGAAGCCAAGAAAGCTTACAAAGGCACAGATTATTGCTGAGATGAAGACTTTTTGTTGTCATGTTGGAAATATGAAGATGGCTCAATTCAAAGGAATGTCACATGAACAGGTTGAAGGTATTTACTATAGAATCAAAAGACAAGATAGTAAATTCATTCCAATGGATAAAGAACCAATAGTTATGAAGACAAAAAGGACTGGAGTGAGTCTTGAATCAAAAGATGCAAAGAAGTTGAAGACTCAGAAATCACCTCAAGCAGAAGAGGGTCCTAGCAAGTTGACAGAAGAGCAAGTTACAAACATGTTGTTTATAGAGACTGATGTACTTAACATTGAACCTCTAGAAGCAAAATATTCAGTTGTTAATTGGGAGATCTTTTCTGATAGTTTTGGTGTTGCTTGGAAGATCATCAGAACTGGAAGTGTCACAAGCATTTGTAGAGATTTTGAAGATATTGTTAGATCTTGTGATAGAGAAGATTTGGATACTTTGTGGAGAATTGTTCAAGATCAGTTTAAGAAGGATGAACTTGTTGATGTCAAAGCTAAGGAGTTATGGGTTCACTTCAGAAGATTATATGAACCTGACCCAAGTGATAGATATTGGAGATTTGAAGCTCATGATCAAAGAACCTTGTGGAAATTCTATGATTCAAGTTCTGTGCATCATGTTTCTACTCAAGATGGAGTTGATGTCTTTATGCTGGCTGAGAAAGAATATCCATTGAGAGCTGGTGTATTGGATGTGATGAGAACTGTGAAGCTTAGGTGTTGGGAAAGAACTAAAGTCATAGATGATTTGCTAAAAAGGATTTATGATCAAAGTTTGAAAGCTGATAAAGAGTTAAGAAGAAGAAGATAAGTGTTTGGAAGAATTCCCATGTCCTCATGTTTACTGTATACTTGAAGAAACTTATTGATTTAGGTATTAATCATAAGTTAGGGGAGGATTGTTGGGAATTATACTAACAGTTACCACGGCTAGTGAAGATGTTACAACTGCAGAAGAGTGTGCTTGCAGTGGAAACTCATTACCACTGCAAGAACATATATTACCACTGCTTATTAGATAACTGTTAGGAAACGCGTCTAGATAAATATAGAATAGATCTTGTGTATATCTTATTATATTAGCATTATACTTATCTTGTAGAAGAGGACTCCTTGTGTTATAAAAGGAGATCCTAGGTTATCAGTTGAGATAACTCTTATATACGTTTCTAGAGCTTCAAGGTGTAACCCTAGTGATATCAAGATCACTCGTATTATTATCATTAATAATATTGGAGCTAATAGTTTGTTTACATACATTGTTCATATACAACTGTCTTACTCACAATCAAACTTCTAAGTGTTACTAAGTAGATTCCGCATACATAGTGATATAACTCAAAGTATCAATCTAACACAAGTTCAAGGTGTTTAGATCCATCACTTCCTTTTCCAGAATTCACTCCTAAAGTACCTAAAATCACAAAAGGAAAGATTTAGGGCAATATTTGATCAAATAAATTCAATTCCGGGCTTAAATGACCCCCTAAAAACGGTTCATTTTTCGCCTCATCATATACCCTTACACTTGAGATTTGCTTGTCCTCAAGCAAATACGCTTTTATTCTAATCAAAATACAAGTTAGGGGTCATTTAACACTAATATAAAAGTAATTACAACAAATAATCATTCCACTAAAGATCAAAGACAAAGACGGAGATCATATACTAGCACCTCACAAATAGTGTTTAGATTCTCACATCTCTCGGGTGTAATAAAGTAATATCACAATATGGAAATGGAAAACATCTCTCACTACCTGTCATAGCAAAATAGATTACCATAGGCTTGGGAAAGGATCAAACCTCCACCACATGGTGTAAGTACCTAGGATAAACTATCAAAGAGGTCTTTTAAAGGGTTGTAACGTTAGGTGTAGGGATATGGAATACACGGTTTTGTTGGATATAGGCAGTCTTTACTGGTGGCGAGTTAATAATCTTGGTTAATTACATGTACAATATGGCGTTGCTAATCCAAGATTAGACTCGACTTAAGCTAATAAATCAAAAATAACAAAAATATAAAATGAACATAGAATGAAAAGCGATGGTAGTCCGTATGTTTTTCTCTTTTCTTTTCTTTTTTTTTTTTCTTTTTTTTTTTTTTTTTTTTTTTTTTTTTGTGCATACACTCTTAACCTACCATCCAAAATAATACATCATAGGGAATGAACATTCCCCTTACACTTGAATCTTTACATACTTTACATTAAACTAATCTAATGACTCGAATTAAGAAAATCAAAACACTTGGAGTACTTTTAAGATTAACGCACATACGGGGGTAATATTATGATGTTCTTCCCCATTACTCAATAAAATAAGTACTTTACCCATGAGTCCCAATCGTCCCAAAACAATATGTACAAGGATATGACTCGACTTAGCAACCATGTAATCAATTAGATAATTAACTTAGGGTTTAAACAAATGACAATAATGCACTAAAGATGAGTGCATACACGGAAGGCTAAGGCGATTTGGTTGTACATTTAAGTGGGGTGTAACAAATTCTTCCTTTAAGTAAGATGCTTAAAGTTAGAAACGAAAAGATAGGCTCGGAGGGGTGTACTAGGGGTTTCGTGTACTAAAAATGAGTACAACGCTAAGGTGTGGGAAAAATTAGTTGACTTAACTAGCCAAGTAATATGACTTAAATGGTCAAGTAATTATGATACGGGTTTAACACAAGGGTGATCCTAATGCCTCTTATCATGTAGTAAATCCTACTACACGAATGTAGTCTCACTAGCGGTCTCGGGATGCATCACTAACGCAAGTTCTAGAATCTAAATGCTACCAGTACACTCATAAGCACTAATAGTAAATGCTTTTCCTATCAAATCTAAAGGCGAACCTCACATATTTGGGTGGAAAATTTTTCTGAATGATACAGTTTTGTGCTAGTCATACAATCTCCTATCCATGATGTGGAAAACTAGAAGGGGGGTTGAATAGTTTACCGCTTTTTTCATGTCATATTTAACTTGAATATCTTTTAGAAAACTTTTACGTTTGCTTAAAGATATAAACACAACGTTATATGTTTGATTCTTAGAAAAGCTTTTTATGTAAATAACAATTCTAACTTTACTAGTTTCATACATTGAAAAGCTTTGCTTGTGATGATCCTAACTTTTCTTGTTTAGTTATTTGAAAAGCTTTACTTTTGTTTGAAGATACAAACACATCTTTACTTGTTTAGTTCTTTGAAAAGCTTTATATGTAACTAGCAATTCTAACTAAAGATCAACATGTAATAAGCAAAGATAAAGAAAGAAACGATCAAACCACAACACGATTGTTTATCGTGGTTCGGCTACAAGGACTCTTTTTCCTTGCCCTACATCCACGCCCCGAGTATCCAACTCGAGAGTTATAAGCACTAATCAACAAGCTCCTTTCACCAGCGGAGAAAACCTTTACAACGTCGCTTACACTTTTACCGACACTAAGCTAGATGTCGAGTTCTTTTACACGGGTACAACCACTCCCATCGTCGCTTACACTTTTACCGACACTAAGCTAGATGTTGAGTTCTTTACCAAGGGTACAACCAATCCCGTTAGTTCTTTTACAAGGGTACAACAACTCCCGACACACTACGTATTTTGAGGCCTAAAATACTAACCAATCACTTCTACATACATGACACAAATAAAGCATAAACTACCAAAGCTTATGCATGACCAAGCTACCAAGACTTGCAACTTTAGAGTTGAAGCTTGTAACTTCTTGAATGATCTTGTGAAGACCCTTGCTACATAAGAGAATCACACAAATCAAAATGTTACTGAGTTAGTTGAGAGAGTATGTGAAAATATGTCCTAAAGGGGTGACTCAAAACTAACAAATGGTTTGGTATTTATAGCAAACCATTCTGCAGGTCTAGCGGATCAGGCGGACCCCTCAGAAGGGTTCCGCCCGTGTATCCCCAGGGTACCGCCAGGCTTGCAGTTGGTTTTTGCAATAAATCTTCCAAACCAAACAAGGTTACATCACATTACTTCTAGTCAAACACAAGACTTGCAAGAAAGCATAAGGTTAGTCAAACACTCTTTCTTACCATAAATGTATATGGACAAAGCTTACCCTAAATGTGATGTGACATTACTATTTTAAGAAATAAATGTGATGTGACAAGACACTTTCTAATTTAAGAAATAAAAACAATGTTTTGTTTAAAAGGAAATGTAAACCTTAGTTAAACAAGACTTAAACACTTAAAGTGATGATTTACTTATAGCTAAACTTCATACTTTGTCATTAACAAAACTTAGAAAAGATCGTAAAATATAAATAACGTTTTTAGGCGATATTTGTATTAACACATGAGACGCTTGCTATGGCTAAAGTTTCACTCCTAAATGTTGTAAAAAAATTTAAATTTGGCGCTAAAATTGCGCTAACAAGTATTTCTCATAGTTTTATTACACATCTACTATCAAACAAACAAACTCAAGCGAAAGTGTATCTATAAGGTATCATCATTTTACCCTCCCCTTACACTTAAGATGAACATTGTCCCCAATGTTCAAGTAAAGAATGTAAAAGTGAAATAAGTAAAACGAATGAAATCAAATACTCCCCTGATTCGCTCGGTATGGATAATAAGGTGGCCAGGTTAGATCTTCCTCCAAGAAAATGAACAATCAAAGCTTCCCTTCCAGAATATAAATCATCTTCTTGTCATACATAACCTGTAAAACCTGAGAAAACAGACAAGGCAACCTCGCGTAAAATCGGCGGCAGTCTATATATGCTAACAAATCCTAGAAAACAAAATAAGATATAATGCTTGTGGAATGATGTTTGCAGATTTCCTGGAGATTATAAAACTAATGATTCAACAAAAACTTTAAGACTCCGTTAGAAAAACAAAACTGGTAAAATTTCCAGAATTTTACACGTGACGTCGTCAAGAGTAAACTCGTGACACCGTCAGAAGTGATCTGCAGAAATTCTTATGTTAAGTTTCCAGAAAATTTCTGAAAAAACTTCGTCTTACTTCCTGGAAAATCCTGCAAAACATCATTATGACTCGATACAAGCATTTGACTCTAACAAATACGAATATACATGTTCACTTAATATTGTGGAGAATCATGATCGGTTTTGTTTCTTAAAAAAAACATATTTGGGATTTCCCCGTACACTTATCTTTTGCGAAATACCTTTGGATGAAGTTAAGACTAGGCCAAACAACAAAATAAAGTATTTTCACTATTTTAGATTTGAAACATGATCTACCAACAATAAAAATAAAGCATGCATACGGAAACAAATAACAAACAAACAAAAATAAAAATCACACAAAGCATGGGTTGCCTCCCAAGAAGCGCTTTTCTTTATTTACGAGTCTTGTAGCTAGACTCAAGGTCATGGGTTACTACGTGACCTCATCCCTTGAGATGATGTACCCCATGTAGTTGCGGTCATTACTATCATAGTGGTGGTGTCTCAATCTGTCGATACTTGCAATCACCTTTCCTCCTACCTTACTTCTCACGTTAGCCATCCCATCTTGGCTTATGCTTTCAATTGTGAAAGGCCCATACCACCAAGGACTCGGTTTATCGGGAAGTATCATTATCTCGAAGTGTCTTAAAAGTACCGAGTTCCCTTCCTCGAATGGTACATGGCTCCTCGTTGGTTGACTGTGTTCGAACTCGACATGAACTTCATTGCTTTTGCCTTTTTTATGTTTAGCCTCCTTATAGCTTTTGATCCTTGCCTCCCATGCAAGTATTTTCTCCTGAACATGAATAGGTGACGAGTCAATGTTGTTTTTGAGCTTTCTCCCCCTCAAACTCTCTTGCCCATATTGCGGGGTCATGGGGAAGCTAATCTTTCTTTTTCCTGATTTAAGCTCAATCTTCCTACTTTCATACTTAATGACAGCTCTTGCGGTGGTGAGGAATGGTGCCCCAAGGATTATTGGCATGCATCCATCTCCCTTGTCATCAATGATCATAAAATCAACGGGATACATGAATCTTGCGACATTGACCAACACATCTTCTGCGATTCCTAGGGGGTATACATAAGAGTGTCCAGTGAAGGACAGCCTAACACGAGTGGGGGCTGGCATTTTTGACATTAGTTGGGTGTAGATAGTTAGGGGCATAAGATATACTTCCAATCCTTGGTCGGCGAAAGCACTTAGATATTTCAAATTCCCGATGCTGGCCGGTATCTCAAAGTTCCCACACGCCATCTGCTTAGTAGCCACTTTTTGTACTAACAGTTTCTCGAATATCGGTCCTCCAAGTAATGTATCGTACTCATCTTTTTCCTCTTCCTCCTTCTCAGGACCCTGTTTGGAAGATTGGTTATGCCCGTCACCCTTTATCCAATTTGTTATAGTGTTTTCGTTTATATCATGTTTTAGGTAGTAACTTAAGGATTGGGATTGTGGCGGCTCTTCTATGGTTTGTTCAGTAGGGGTTTCTACCTTCTCATTATCCGTATGGACAATTGTGATGGAATTAACAAATCGGGTAGTGGGGATGACGCTTTCTTTCCTTAGTAACATCCTTCCGGGAATACTCTTCCATCAGGCTCATCATCTCATTCATTTTCTCTTGCATCTCCTCTTTTTGTTTATAAATTGCTTCCTCGAATCTAGCAAACCGATCTGAATGAGTTGCCATGTATTCTCTCATTCAGGCTTCAAATTCCGGGCTAAGTTTCTCGGGAGGGGAATAAGGTGGGGCATAGTTTTGAAAAGTCTCAACATTCTCTCTAGAGGGTGACTCTGATAACGGCGTTGAAGTCATTTTCGAGACAGAATTGACAGTGGCCTGTCTAGGACTTAAGGGTCTCCTTTGCCTTTCCTCAAAATAGTAAACTTTTGCCTCAAGTTTGCATAGGAGTTCATCAGAGATTTGGTTAGTCCCTTCAGATGTTGAGATTGCGTTGATGGCCGCTTTTATTGTATGATTAAACTCCCATATCTCTTGATTATCGGCGGCAAGCTCTTCAATAATTTCCCAAGACTCCTCGGCGTCCTTATCACGCAATCTACCTCCCGCGGCCCTATTGATTGTGCGTTTAGTGTGATAGTCGACATGATCATAGAAGATCTGAACTAATAACCAAAGGTTTATACCATGATGAGGGACTTTATGGAGGAGATCCTTAAAACGAGCCCATGCTTCGTAGAAAGTTTCACCCTGATGTTGTTTAAACATCAAAATGTCATTTTTAAGCATCGCAGTCTTCCCCGGTGGGAAGAATTGGGCAAGGAAGTGAGTGGTGAGATCATCCCACGAGGTGATGGATCCCGCGGGTAAACGTTCAAGCCATTGACTAGCTTGATCACGTAGAGAGAATTGGAATAGGCGTAATCGGGTCGACTCTCTAGTTGTAACATCAAGGTCTATAGAATCTACGATTTTAAGGAAGTCCTTGAGATGTTGATTTGGATCTTCGGAACGAAGTCCATGAAATGCACATCCGCTTTCCACCAACCGGATGGTGTCGGATCGCAAGGGAGACACATTGGCTCTTTGGGTGAGCTCAATGGTGTTTCGATAGCCTTGGTGGCTAGGTCGGGAATACTCTCCTAGGGTTCGGGGCCTAAGAGGTTGGTTATCTAGTGGTGGGTTTTGTTGTGGTGGGATGATGGGTTCAAAGATGTTACCATCGTCTATGATGTCGGATGGCGAAGAGTTACGAACAAAAACACGAAGAAATAAGATAGACTAAAGAGAACCTAGAAATAAAAATAAAATCTTACTAGAAAGGAATCTAGCAAGTAGACCTAATAAAAAGAGATTCTAACCTAGACAATAACTATTCCCCGGGCTGCGGCGCCAAAAACATGATGCGCAGGGATTGCACCAGGCTTTACCTCTCAAGGGATCTCGAGAAGCTTACAACCCCCACCAGGCAGTGTACCTGACAGATGTAGTATAGTATAATGACATGTACTGGGGGATTGATCGTTCAGATAGGAATATTGTCGCTAGGATTAGAAAACCTAAAGACTAGGTCTAGAGATGAGGGATGATTCTTTTTGTATTTTTATATTTTTATAAAAGCAATAAAAATCTCAGGTTTGAAGGAGTTGGGCGGAATTAGTTGCTAGTCAACTAACCCAATTACTAAGATGCAATCAAAATAAAATACTAGAAATGAAAATAAACTAAATTATACTAGAGGTGTGAGCAATATATGGGAGAATTGTGTTTACTTAGATTTCACTACTCCCTAGATATCTTTTACAGGTTAATTACTTGTTACAGTTGCGTGGATGACGGATTGTATTCCTTAATACCATTCATGGGGTGGCGTACTTACTTCCCCAATCCTATAAGCGCCTACTTTACTCCTATGTTGAGCCAGCTAAGAAGCTCCTAACATGGGATCACTAGAATTTGCTCATGCATTAAATACAACCAATAAAACCTAGTACACATCGGTTCATGTTTCTTAAGACGTTCAAGCATGTTACACAATGGAGATCTACCAGTTTTCTTAAGCCTAACATTGAAATCATTCATCCATTACAACTATAAACAAGCAATCAACCTATAATTAACATCTAGGTTTCATTACATCTAAGCAAACACATGATAGATCTAGCCTGGCATGTTGAAATCAAGACAAGCATAAGATATATTCAAACAACACATAGACATATTGAATGAATTGAAAGATGACTTATCTCAATTGAACATGAAAGGTTTCAAGGGGTGAAAACCCTTGAAAATACAGTAAAAAACGACCTAGGGTTTATTAGGTTCGACCCTAGTATTCTCCACACAAGTTCCTCTCTTTATGAATGAAAAATAGAAAACTATATATAGATTCTGAAAGGTAACGGCGTCAAGAACAAATTTCTGACGCCGTCATCTCGCCGCCAAATAATTTCTCGGACTGCCTATATCTGGGTTTGACGCCGTCATGTGTATTCCAATTGCAGGCAGTCACCAAAAATACTCTTGACGCTCTTCTCTTGACGCCTTCGGGTTTTCTCTGGGTCGTCATGGATTTTACCGTTAGGTACTGTTCTCAGCATGGAAAATTAAGTCTTTGCCGTTTTCTTCACTTTTATGCTTCAAAAACGTCCAAAATGCTTCCTTTTCCGGAATTCACTCCCAAAGTACCTAAAATTACAAAAGGAACGATTTAGGGTAATATTTGATCAAATAAATTCAATTCCAGGCTTAAATGACCCCCTAAAAACGGTTCATTTTTCGCCTCATCAGTAATTTATCATCACCCTCAAGGAATGCGTATTCAAGATGGGGAGGTAAGTCCTTAAGCTCGACCTCGGGGAAATCTTCAGTTTTCTCAACATTTTTTATTTCCTCTTTATGAAGTGAATGTGAAATAACGGGAGGGTGGGAGGTGATTTGATTCACTCGTTTTAGTATAGGTTTATTTTTCCGAAGAAACGCTCGTGAAAGTATTTCCCCGGGTCGTTATGTCCCAACGAAGGTAAGACGGCGATTGAGTCGGCTCGAGTCGCGTGATTGTGAAGAGAATGGGAAAATATAATTGAGAATTTTTAAAGTTTTTATTCTAAAGGAAATGAAATAGCAACCAAAAACAATAAAACAATAAGAGATTTAAAGCAAGAAAGAAAAATAAGACGGGAAAAGACTTTAAAAACAATATGTTTGCTAAGCGACATGAATAAGTTCATCAAGTGTGGGTCAAGGATTTACGACGAATTATTTTCCTTAAACAAGACTATTTTCTCATAACGTTGGTTTATTTTGAAAATAATCCTTTAAAAAGAAAATAATTACTAGATGTGTAATTTGATTATTCTCCGGCTTTTGCCCTTCAAATAATAAAACTACAAATCTAAATAATCTCACTAATTATAATTCACAATCTTCTTTTATGTCCACACTTAACTCACAAACTCGTGCCACCAAACAAACACTAATAAACTACTCGAAAATCATATTAAAATTACTTACTTGATAAAAGAAAAAGACTCGATAAAAGAAACAAACTAGGTAAGTCAAAATAAAATTCGGCAGAGTTTCACCTAAGCATAAAGCAAAAGAGACCTCACTCGATAAACGATAAGGTATATATTATCTAATTCGATAATCTTTGCTAACTCGCCAAAAGAAATGAAACTCGATACAACAATGCAAACTCGATAAAATAAAAAAAAAACTAACTCGATAATTTTTTTTTAGAAATCAAACTCGAAAATAATTTTTTCTTTTTTTGCTAATTAGTCCCTAAGTAAAAAAACTAACTCGAAAATTTTTTTATTTTTTTGGTCCCTAACTCGACAAAGCTAAAATTCAAACTCGAAAATCTCATTTTTATTTTTGTAACTCGAAATATATATATATATATATATATATATATATATATATATATATATATATATATATATATATATATATATATATATATATATATATATATATATATATATATATATATGTATGTATATATATATATATATATATTTTTGTAACTCGGTAATATTTTATTTTTATGTAACTCGATACTTTTTTTTATTTTTATTTTTTTTGTAACTCGACAAAAGATAAAAAGAAAATCAAACTCGATAAAAAATTAGGCCTAACTCGATAAAAAAAAAAAAAAAAAAAAAAAAAAAAGCTAACTCGATAAAATCGTAACAAAACACCATTTTGATCCAAAATAAAGCCTAAAAACTAATGTTTTTCACCAAATTTAACACTAGACTAACTAGTTTAACCATAAACTTTAATTCCCGCCAATAAAAACAAGATTTTAACAACCACAAATCATAAAATTTAGAGAGAGAAAGCTTTAGAGAGAGAAAGTAACATAAAAAAAACATGACTTCATTAAAATAAAACTACACTAATCCTACTACTATGAGGACCAACCCCAACAACCAACCTTTCAAAGTTGGTGTTTAAGAGGTATTTATAGGCTAGGGCTTCTCTAATCTTTGACATTGTTGCATAATTAGCCCCTAAACCTTTACAAAACATGAAATTCAAGCTTAAAACATTATAAAATGTAACTAATACAACTTAATATTAAACGTAACGGCCGAGAACGATCCTAACGCATTTCTTGTAACTTGGAGGATGTGAGTTGACTTTTCTTCCTAAGTTCTTCAAAGGATCAAAATCGACAACTTGTGAATACTTGGAGTATTTTTCTTGTCAATATCTTCACGCTTCCACTAAGGGTCTCTTTTGTCATTCTTTGAATCTTTAAAGATTTGAATTGTCGTTTTGGGCTTTTTCTTCGATAGATTGCTTTCCTGGTTTCGGCTTTTGACACTTTTTCAAGTCTCGTGCTCGTTTTTATCGATTTTGCTTTGTTTTTGTTCATTTTTCACATATCCGTACCTGCACATACACAAATACAAAAACATACATAGCATATTTGATTAGTATTTGGTCATTTTGGTCCCTAAACTAAGGTCAAAAGTATGTGTAAAATAACACATACCAAAATCCCCCAGACTAAGGTATTGCCGTGTCCTCACACAATGTGATCAATTCACGATTTTGGGATAAATAATTTTGATATTCTTTCTACTAACTTTGAAAAGTTGCAAGGAGGTTCAAAAGAGATAATAAAATCATTTATTCCCGAAAATGCTCCGTTTTCCAAAATTTTTCCTTTATTCCTTTATTCCACTTTCACTTCTATTTTTGTACTTTTCATTCTTCATACTTGTGACGGTTTGTTGAACTTTCATTATTTTGCAATAATTATTAGGGTCAACGAGTAGAAACGCTTTTCATAGAAAAGTGACCGTACGGATAAAAATCGTCATCCTTGATTTTTCACGAGCTCCCAAACTAAGCGTGCAAACGAGATCACAGCTTATCTACAAATTAGATGCTAACACTACTCATAAAAGTTACTTGTGGAAACCTCTTACTCCCATGTCCTAAATTTTGTATCTCAGTATTTTATTTTTGTTGAGAAATGAATTGCTTCATATTTTCTCGTTTCAATACTTTTTAGTCCGATAGTGACACCTAAGTTTAAACGATAAATAGTTATTCATTTTCTCTTAAGAACCACTGCAATAGAAATTCGGTCCACATCAAGGAATTTTGGTACATACAATATCATAAATATAAGTTGCGGAGTACTACAAGTGCACCTCATGCGTCCAATTCAGAATTACATACATGCACCTCACGCGCCAACAACTTATTTACATTCAAACTCTTATTCAACATAACTTTCACTTTTTTCACTTTTCTCATATTTTTCATACTTTTCACTTTTTTTTTTTTTTTTTTTTTTTTTTTTTTTTTTTTTTTTTTGACTTTTCTCATAACATCAATGGAAGCTTATCGGGTAGCTCCAAAACCACATAGATAATCAACTTTTGACTTTTGATTTTTCACTTTTGCTCTTATTTTTTATGTTCCTTGATATGTACCCAACTTTTAAAGCAAAAATTCTTTTAAGAAAACAAAGAACTAAATATTATTCAAACCGAAATACCACTACTTAACCTAGAACATCTATTATATATGGGTGACGTATCTGATGGGAGTAAAAAGCTACAAGTACCTCTCATGAGCTCTAAAGAGAACCACTACTCCACGTTTACCATCTAACTTCTAAATAAACTCTATCATTTCTCGCTCTTCGCAATTTAAGATTCCAAGTAATGAAACCCGCGAATACTTAGCCGATAATCAGCCACGCATATATAAAGTCAGTTACGGAAACTTGCAAATTCTATAAGAAGAATCCGCGTTTTCTAGCTCCTTATGTAAAAGACTAGCGAAAGCTTTTAAGCTGTGCATGTATAAAGTCAAGTACGGGAACTTGCAGATTCTTAAGAAATAATTTGCATTTTATAGCTCCTTGTGTACAAAACTAGCACAAGCTTATGTGATTATCATTGGTTAAGGGAACAAGCTAGGGCTCAACACGCCCGGTCAAGTCAAAATATTTATTCCTACTCTCGCCAGCAAGAAAGTCAACAAGGTGTCAAAACACTTATTCAAACTTTATTATATTTTTGCATAATTTTTTCAACTTTTTTCAATTTTTTTTTTGTGCTTTTTCATCATTTTTCTTCAAAAATTTTAAATTTTCATTTTTTTCATTTTATAGGAAAAACGGAGTTGCGATAGTACACGACAAAGTGCAAGGCAAAAATCAGATCGAAAGATCACCCCCCCCCCCCCAGACTAAAACGAAACATTGTTCTCAATGTTTAAAAGGTAAGGATTCTCCTACAAAAATCTAAGGCCGTTTATTAATTATGCCAAAAGATAAATGTTAGTCGATAAGATTAGGATATTGGATAAGCAGCGAATGATGAAACTCGAGTTGAGACAAAACAACGAGCACGAGAGTCTTCATTATTCGGGCAAATCCTGGACATTTACAAAAAAAACACAAAACACGAGAAAATGGAAGAGGTAGCCCTCCTCACGTCACATTAGAAAGAAAATAGAGATTTAAGAAGATGAATGATAAGCATGGGGTGCCTCCCACGAAGCGCTTGTTTTTGTTCGAGTCGTATAGCTTAGACTCGCCCTGAATTTACCTAATCTTGGGGGAGCAATGGACACCCGACACAAAAGACGGAAATGCCGGGGTCAAAAACGGTATCCTCACTCCCGGTGGAGTGGAAAGATGGAGAAATAATAGGATAAAGATAGAAAGGGTGAAACACGCGAATGGTAAAAGCATAAACATCATCAGAATCATGGGTGGGTAAAATATCAAGCACGGGATCATCATGATCATAAGTCTTGTCCACCACCCCAATTTCTTCATTCGAACCGGATTCACAATCAACATCGGGTGGTTTCGACGATGGACGAGAAGAAGGTAAATCGAAGATATATGAATCAGCATCGGAAGGTAAATCATCATTATGAATTTCTTCAAGAACATTTCTTCGAAGGCCATTATCATCATTCTCAATACCCGGTGGTATCAAGTCATCCGCAGCAAGAAATGGATCGACATCCTCTAAAAGAGGGTCACGTGACGGATTATCGGAAATAAGCTCAAATCAATTTCAAAATCAAAATGCTCATAATCCGGAAGAGAGATATCAGCATGAAAAGTGGGACTGCCACTACTCGTCTCTTCAAATCGAAAAATTTCAAGCTCGGGTAAGAAATCACTATCCATAACGGGGATAGGAGAAAAAGTCGGAGGATCATTCAATGCCTCAATTTTAGAAATGAGAAGATAGACTTTCGATAATTTCTCACGAAGAGCTTCATCTTGTATTTCCGCATCATCTTCATCATTATCATCGATATCTCCACAAGAATCTTCATCACTCGTAGTATACTCATTGTGAGAATCGGAATAACTTTCAACTTCATCAAAATCTTCATTGCTCATAGGAGGGAGAGAAGTTGACGGTTCTTCATTTAATAATTCTTCAAGTAAACGAATATCGCCCTCCGGATCAAAATTAGAGTCGTCATCCATTATCGGAATGGAATCATTAGCAAGACATGCCTCGATCTCATCTAAAAAGATATCATTCCTCTCATCCAGGGTGAGGGAAGGAATGAAAGAATCGGATATAAAAGGGTCAGAGGATGGAGTGGGATTCGGAGATGAATCAAATACGTCTTCTTCAACCTTTTCAACGAATAATGTTCGGATCTCCTCTGCTAACAATTCAGCAATATTTATTTCTTCATCGACGGGTGTAATATTAACAACCAATTCCATATCACCGTTAGAATTTTCCCCGGACTCACTTTGGATTGGAACGAGGTTCTCAACACTTGACTTATTGAATTCGTCAGATTCCGTTGCCAGAATAGTGTTTAAATGCTCGTTCCCCATTGTTAGAGAGTCCTCGGGTTCTACGGGAGAAACAACGGAATCTTTATGAGGATTAAGAACGATTGTAATTTTCTCATCATCGTCGTCGAAATCATAGTAAATAAATTTTTTATAAGGATTAGACGCTCTCTCTTCAGCAAGTAACTCTGCAATAGACTTCTCACGAGGCTCGGGAGTATGCGTATAACGATTAGCCACCAACTCTTTTAACTTCTCGATCATGGATTTAATTTCACAAATATTATTAGTAAAATCGGAAGTTTGTGGGGGTTGGTTAAAACCATGAGAATCGTAACTTGAATTTGGCTCATAATAAAAAATTTCAAACGATCCCCCACAATTTTCAAAATTCGATGAATTTTGGAACGAATCACCATTGTAATTTGGTACTTGCTCATAAAAGTTTTGAAAATGAGGATTAAAATCATTTTGAGGATAATTATCAAAACTCGAATCGCAAGCATAAGACGTTTCAGCACTCGGGGCGTAACATATACAATTTGTGTATCCACGTTGATTACAAAAATATTGCCCACACGGTAATCCTTCGTCGGATGGATTTCCACAATTAAAGCAAGTGAACGGAGACGGCGGTGGTGTTGGATAGTAATCGGGAACGTTTTGAAAGATTGCATTTTGAACATACTCGGGAGTATTACAAAACAAACAAACTCCATCGTGAATATCATTACCACATTGTTCGCACGTACACCATACACATAAACCTTCAAAGAACGGTTCTCCACATTTAAAACAAGTCGGATCCATAAGAATTATCAGTTTAAGAGGGTTAAAGAAGAAGAATCAAATGATAAGAGGATAAGAAGATTGTTTTTGGTTTTTAAATTTTTGAAAAAGAAAATCAAAGTAGAAAAGGAAAATCTTTTTGTGTTTTTATATATTTTTAATACTTTATTTATTTATTTATTTTATTATATATATATATATATATATATATATATATATATATATATATATATATATATATATATATATATATTGAGAATATTTACAAAAAACGATAACTTCTCGGGAGAAGGGTCTTCAAATCACCAACAAACAATACAAGTACGACGCTCTCGTTTCAAACCTTCCCCGGCAGCGGCGCCATGATTTGATTCACTCGTTTTAGTATAGGTTTATTTTACCGAAGAAACACTCGTGAAAGTATTTCCCCGGGTCGTTATGTCCCAACGAAGGTAAAACGGCGATTGAGTCGGCTCGAGTCGCGTGATTGTGAAGAGAATGAGAAAATATAATTGAAAATTTTTAAAGTTTTTATTCTAAAGAAAATGAAATAGCAACTAAAAATAATAAAACAATAAAAGATTTAAAGCAAGAAAGAAAAATAAGACGGGAAAAGACTTTAAAAACAATATGTTTGCTAAGCGACATGAATAAGTTCATCAAGTGTGGGTCAAGGATTTACGACGAATTATTTTCCTTAAACAAGACTATTTTCTCATAACGTTGGTTTATTTTGAAAATAATCCTTTAAAAAGAAAATAATTACTAGATGTGTAATTTGATTATTCTCCGACTTTTGCCCTTCAAATAATAAAACTATAAATCTAAATAATCTCACTAATTATAATTCACAATCTTCTTTTATGTCCACACTTAACTCACAAACTCGTGCCACCAAACAAACACTAATAAACTACTCGAAAATCATATTAAATTTACTTACTTGATTAAAGAAAAAGACTCGATAAAAGAAACAAACTAGGTAAGCCAAAATAAAATTCGGCAGAGTTTCGCCTAAGCATAAAGCAAAAGAGACTCACTCGATAAACGATGAGGTATAAATTATCTAATTCGATAATCTTGGCTAACTCGCCAAAAGAAATGAAACTCGATACAACAATGCAAACTCGATAAAATAAAAAAAACTAACTCGATAATTTTTTTTTTAGAAATCAAACTCGAAAATAAATTTTCCTTTTTTTGCTAATTAGTCCCTAAGTAAAAAAACTAACTCGATAATTTTTTAATTTTTTTGGTCCCTAACTCGACAAAGCTAAAATTCAAACTCGAAAATCTCATTTTTATTTTTGTAACTCGAAAAGAATATATATATATTTTTTTTGTAACTCGGTAATATTTTATTTTTAGGTAACTCGATACTTTTTTTTTTTTTTTTTTTTTTTTTTTTTTTTAACTCGACAAAAGATAAAAAGAAAATCAAACTCGATAAAAAATTAGGCCTAACTCGATTAAAAAAAAAAAAAAAAAAAAAAAAAAAAAAAAAAAAAAAACTAGCAACTCTCAAACTCGATAAAAAATTAAAAAAAAAAAAAAAAAAAAAAAAAAAAAAGCTAACTCGATAAAAACGTAACAAAACACCATTTTGATCCAAAATAAAGCCTAAAAACTAATGTTTTTCACCAAATTTAACACTAGACTAACTAGTTTAACCATAAACTTTAATTCCCACCAATAAAAACAAGATTTTAACAACTACAAATCATAAAATTTAGAGAGAGAAAGCTTTAGAGAGAGAAAGTAACATAAAAAAAACATGACTTCATTAAAATAAAACTACACTAATCCTACTACTATGAGGACCAACCCCAACAACCAACCTTTCAAAGTTGGTGTTTAAGAAGTATTTATAGGCTAGGGGCCAGGGCTTCTCTAATCTTTGACATTGTTGCATAATTAGCCCCTAAACCTTTACAAAACATGAAATTCAAGCTTAAAACATTATAAAATGTAACTAATACAACTTAATATTAAACGTAACGGCCGAGAACGATCCTAATGCATTTCTTGTAACTTGGAGGATGTGAGTTGACTTTTCTTCCTAAGTTCTTCAAAGGATCAAAATCGACAACTTGTGAATACTTGGAGTATTTTTCTTTTCAATATCTTCACGCTTCCACTAAGGGTCTCTTTTGTCATTCTTTGAATCTTTAAGGATTTGAATTGTCGTTTTGGGCTTTTTCTTAGATAGATTGCTTTCCTGGTTTCAGCTTTTGACACTTTTCCAAGTCTCGTGCTCGTTTTTATCGATTTTGCTTTGTTTTTGTTCATTTTTTACATATCCGTACCTGCACATACACAAATACAAAAACATACATTCTCTTAGCATATTTGGTTAGTATTTGGTCATTTTGGTCCCTAAACTAAGGTCAAAAGTATGTGTAAAATAACACATACCAGGAGGGATCTTGATTGACAAGCTTCTCTAGGAGAAGTATATCCTTCGGGAATTGAGTCACTTCGAAGAAAGGCCTCTATTTCCTCCAAGACGAAGTCACTTCCCTCAAACGGAGTGAGGGAAGGAGTAGAATTAGCAATTATGGGATGAGAGGAGGGAGTGGGATTGCCACTCGAATAATCATCAGCGAAACCAAGAATTTCTTGAGAATACTCTTCTGTAGCAACGTCGATGCGGTTAACAGATTTGGAATCATAATTCGAGGAGTATCTCGAGGTTTGATCAAGATTGAAGGTTATGGCTTCGGAACCAACACGTAATGTGATTTCCTCATCGAATACATCGATCAGAGCACGACCCTTCCTGAGGAATCCTCGTCCAAGAATGAGAGGAACCATTGGATCTGCATCAAAATCAACAATCACGAAGTCTGATGGAAAATGGAACTTTCCCACTTTTATAAATACATCCTCGGCAATACCAAGGGGACGAGATATCGATCGATCTCCAAGCTCGAGAGTCATGCAGGTGGGAGTGAGTTCTGGAAGAGAGAGTTTCTTCCACACTGAGTGAGACATCAGGTTGATGCTAGCACCAAGATCGGCCAAGGCATAGCATTCAACCATCCCCGGGAATATACATGGAATGAGAAATTTCTCGGGATCTCCCAGCTTCTCCGGAAGCTGTTTTAGCAAAATCGCAGAGTAGTTTTCACTGAGGGGAGTTTTTACCATCTCAAACAGTTTTTCCTTGTTATTTAACAGATTTTTTTATTGTGGATGCAAATTTAGGCATTAAGAGGATAGCATCCACGAAGCTGATATCGAAATGAAGATCTTGAAAGATTTGGAAAATTTTTTCCATTTGATGGTTTGCTTTTTCACGGAGCTTTTGATCTTGCAAACGTGATGGATATTGAATTGAAGGTTTCGGGTTTGGTTTTGAATTTTCAACAGGAGTCTCGGGAGGTTCAAATACAACCCCTGTTTTGCGGGTCGGGACCAGGATAACTGGAGGAGGGATGTCAGTGCTACCTCCGTTATTAGTAGGAAGTACCGTATCCGTTGTGTCCTCAGTTTCACGTTCCTCTACCTGAACAGGAGAAGAGGTAGACGGAGCCGTGGGTCCTTTATAAGAAACTCCACTTCGGGTTGTGATCGCCTTAACATCGCCCCTCGGGTTAGCGATCGTGTTGCTCGGTAGTGTACCTGAGCCCGAGGGTTGATCATTTAAAGACTTCTTAAGTTCTGAGATCTGGCTGACCAACAATTTATTCATTTCTTCTTGGGATTTCATAAACTGTTTCAACAACTCATCGGATGATGGTCCAGTTGGAACAACGGCTTGATTTTGATTAGGAACATTTTGAGAACGGTTGTTTTGAAAATTCCCTTGATTTTGATTATTATGACCCTGAAAATTGTTTCCTTGTTGAAAATTACCCTGCTGGAAATTATTACCCTGATTAAAATTACCATGACCTTGATTACGGTTAAAATTTCCTTGGTTTTGAAAAGCCTGATTGTGACCGGAATGGAAATTTCCTTGGTTTTGAAAACCTTGGTTCATTCGGTTTTGATTTTGATTAAAATTTTGATTCCGGTTTTGGTTTTCATTATGAGACTGATTAAACCCGGGTGGTCCACGATAGTTATTAGAACGATAGCTCAACAGATTACAGTTCCCTTGTGGTTAGTAGGAATTACCTCCCGCATTATAGGAACCTTGAGCTGCGTACACGTTTTCGTGAGTGAAGCCACCGGAGGCTGGACACTCAGTGTACGGGTGGGGACCACCACAAGTCTCACAACTTGGGTTGACAACTTTGACGTGATGATTTTGACTAGACTGATGCATACGTAGGAATGCAGTGGACAAATCATCAAGTTTCTTAGCAAGGACAGCTATATCATTGTTTGCTGGAGTGACTAATTTACATGATGAGTCATTCTTCTCGGCTGAGGAATCCCAAAAATTGTAATGGGCAGTCATGTTTTCAATCAAATCATAGCTCTCTTCAGGGGTCCTTTTCATAAAGGTGCCCGCAGCAGCAGCATTGATGGTGTCACGGTGACGAAGTGTCAAACCATTGTAGAAGGTATCTATAATGGTGACAAGAAGCATATTGTGATTTGGACATCGATCAATTGCAAGCTTATAGCGTTCCCATGCCTCAAATAAGGACTCGTCAGGACGCTGTCTGAAGTTACTGATATCATTTCTCAGTTTAGTTACCATAGATGGTGGAAAGTATTTAGCCAAGAATTTGGTAACCATCTCATCAAAAGTGTGGATCGAATTCTTAGGAAGACGATCGAACCAGGCAGTAGCATGATGAGTGAGAGAATAGGGGAAGAGGTATAAACGAAGGCCGTATTCGGTGACGCCATTTTGTTTCATGCTTTGGGTAACGGTCAAAAATTTGTCAAGATGCTTGTTAGCATTGTCACCCGGAAATCCGTGAAATTGACACGAATTTTGGACTTGTTGGATCATGTGGTGCTTGAGGCCAAAGTCCGTAGCCTCAATAGTGAGTGGTGCAATAGGTCCGCCTCTCCCTTGCATGGTAGGCTGACACAACTCCTCCATTGTTCGGAGATCAGGAGTTGTCTCATCCTTGGGAGGGTCAGGAGGGGGTGGTGGAGGCCCGTCGTCCATTTCTGTTCTGGGTTCTTCAATAACCGTATGTAACTTAGGTACGTTTTTCTGACTTTTACGCTTTGTTTGTGAACGAGTGCGCATGCACTAAAAACAATGGCAATTAAAACAAGACTGAGGCAAAACAACAGGGAACTTAAACCAATAATCATAGTATGACTGGCCTCTTTGAAAAAGGTACACCAATCACAAGGATACAATGGCAAGTTTTAATCTTTAGTTTGGGAACTTATTAATGTTCATACCCCCAGTTGGTAGGTATTCAGCCTTGGTTTGCGGTGGTAATATTTTATGTAATTTATTATTAACAGAAAACAAAATGTTTTTGGCTTTTTGGGTGTGTGTGCAAAAAACTTTTTGGAAATATTTTTGGTATCGCTTTGTTAACCGAAATCGTTTTCTTTAAAATTTCTCGCAGGGTGGCGGGAGAGAAGAATGGATCTCTCTTCAGTTCGCAATTTAATATCAGAACTTCCATATTCCACCTGTGTAGGTTATAATCTTAAAGAAATCGAAATAATTTAACTTCACGATTTGTTTTGTTGTTTTTGGTGTTATTAACACTTTAGGAAAAGTTTTAATGAACTTTTTGATATGATTTAGATTTTTACAAAAACTTTTTATAAAGTGGTGAAATTTGTACAAGGAGGGTTTTGAAAACCACTAAACCTAAAACGTTTTTGAAACACGCAACAACCTCCCCGGCAGCGGCGCCAAAAATTTGATTGGCTCAAAACAGTCAGACAATATTGACCAATGTGAATGGTCAACTAGGTCAAACGACTTGTGTCAATTCACCAAGGAGTATAATGTTTTCCCGGGTCGTTAAGTCCCAGCGAGATTGAAATTGTGTTTTAGGAAATGTTTGAATGATTTAGTGATCGGGAAAGTAACCAGATAAAGATTTGGATTGATTTACACTACTGATTACTTGAAATTAAGATAATGAAACAGTATTAACAATTACAGAATCACAGATATAATTAAACGTAAACAAATTAAAAATCAGAAATGTTTACAAACAGAGAAAAAGGTAAGTTTTGCACAAATTAAAACTACAGGGGGTAAAAATCAAACTTTTATAAACTTAATATTAAAAGAAAATTAAATTAAAAAGAAATTTTTTTTGATTATTTTATTATTTAAATATTAGTTATTTAAATAAAAACTATTTAATTAAAACTAATTAACTTATAATAAAAAGCTTTATAATACAAATATAAGCTAGAAAATTGAAAATTAAATTTTTAAAATTCTAAAATGACTTAAAACAAATTTAGAAACTAAAAATATATTTTGTTCTTTTTGTGGATTTAATATTAATTAATTACTAATTATATTAATTAAACTAATTAAACTAATTTAAATTACTAAAATTACTAAAATGACTTAGATAATTATGAAAAATTTTATAAAACTAATTAACCATCACAGGAATCCTATAAAATTATAAATAGTTTATAAAAATTTCTTTTAAACTATTTTACTAAATATTTACTTATTTATCAATTAAAAACTATTTAAACTAAATTAATTAAGAAAATTAGAAAATGAACAGTGAAAATTATGAAAAATTTCCTAAAATTATTTTGTGATATATAAAACCTAGGAAAAATATAAAAAAAGTACTGTTGTTAAATAAAAATTAATTAAACTATTTAACATACTAATATTACTTAATTATTATTTAAACTAATATTAATTATAGAAAATACTAAATTAAAAGAGAAAAATCTTGAAAAATTCCTAAAAATACTTTAATATAAAAGAAATTTAAGAAAAATATAAAATTGAAAAAGTGCTCAATAATAAGCTGAAAGAAAATTTAAATAGATAAATTCTATTAAATAGAAGCTATCACTATTTTTAAATTTGGTTTTTCTTTGATTTTCTTTTACACACTACTTTAAATACTGGAATTAAGAACTTATTACAAAAGCACTTTGGTCAGAGCTTATAAATAAGCTGTTTGAAAAGCCAAAGTGAGGACATGAAGTCCTAATAAGCTTGTGAGAATGGATTTTTGAACCAAGAAGCTACTACAAGCTAATAGAGACTGACTAAGGTACAAACAACTATAATGCACACAAATAAGCTTAAATGACAAAATAAGAACAAGGAAATAAGCTATAAGCAACAATAAGCACTGTGATGGAACACAAAGGCCAAACAGGCTTAAAACAAAGACCTTTAGAGCACTGTGGGGTCCACAGAGGTGAAGGGCAATCCAAATTGAGAGTTGACCTACAAAGTTGGGCTGGTAAGCTACAAAATAAGCCAATAAGTTAGGCTTATGGTTTATTATTGATCACTTGGTGAGCTGTTGAAAGTGGCCACAAATACTGAGTGCTCAGTATTGGTTTTGAGGACAGGTCACAAGGAAGGTCCAAATAAGCTATGCTCCAATAAGCTAAAGTCCAATTTAAGCCTAGGTCTGATAAGTTGAGCTGATAAGCTCCTCAAAAAGTGAAAAGTGTAGGTGTGGGGTCCACTGAACAAGTCACAGTGATCCCAAGAAACCAGGCCAATGACCCTGGTGCAGGGGAGGTCTTGCACCATGCACCCTTAAATAGGCATGTGCATACTCCCCATACAAAATCTCAAAAATAAGAAAGTTATGGATTCTTGTAGCTGAGGTGGTATATTTTGATCCCTAAAAATTTCAAGGTCCAAATCCAAGCACAAAAATCAAGAAAATTCCTTCAAAAAAATGAGATTCTAAACTAACAAGCAATTTTGACTTTTTTAGAAAATACTAAGTGTTTGACTCATGTGGGATTTGATTGGGTCACAGTGATTGAATAAGGTTTATTAAGGTGTAATACGACTAATTTAAGCTTTCCTACCAAGCTATGAACTGATTTGAGGGTTGTGCTAAATCAAATTCTTAACATTGAACAAGATAGATTGGATCAAACTTGATTTTGACTTCTGCATAAAAGACCACTGTATTTTATGGTTTAAATAAACTAATGTGACTTAGTATAACAGGTAACAACCAAAATCAACAACTCAAACACCTTAGAGCACAGATAAGCAAATTAAACCAAACACACCTTAATGAGACTGGATTTATGATTTTCAAATGGTTCTACTGATTTAGTTTACATGACTGATTTCTAAAGTTGTAATATGATTATGTGAACTGAATTAAGCATAAAACTACCAAATACCACAGCATAACACACATGAATCACTAAGAAGCTATTAGGCAGTGAAAATGAAATATAAAGCTATAATTAAAAATGACAAACAAGCAGGAGAAATTAAGCTTTAATATTACTAATCTACACTAAATAAGCCTTAAAAATACAGAAATAAGCAAAGATAAGCAATTACACAGTGAAAGAAGAAAGTTGAGAAAAAATCTTACAAATGCCTTCCAGCTTATACACAAGAACCAAGGACTAAATCGCTTATCCTATAGCTTCCCAAGAAGCACTAAACCAAGGCCATCCACTATACACCATGCTCCAGCCGTCTTTTTTTTTTTTTTTTTTTTTTTTTTTTTTTTTTTTTTTTCTATTTTTTTTATTTATTTTTATTTTCTAATGTAAACTGAGTCAAATGCTTTAAGAGCTTATAAAACTTCACTAGTGAGCTTATTTGCACACTAGATAACTACTTTCAACAACATTAAGCTTAAATGAGATTTTTCAATAGAAATTGTCAAAACATAAATTAGGACTTGAAACTAGAATTCATTGATTGGAATAGATACTAAGTACACTGGAAAGCTTGAAATTACAAATTAGAACTAAGTTTTATAACTGAAAAGGAAAATTACATGAAAACGATGTGAAAAATTAACTAAGTAAAACTACCACTGGTCTTCTCTTCATCTTCTTCCTTATATAGGACTCCATTAGGGTTTTTGGGACCCTCTATCTCTTTACCACTTCCATTGGTAGCCATTGGATCAACAGACTCAATCTTGGCCATTGAATAATTTTGGCGCCAAAATAAAAAAACAACCAATTGGCCTGTAAATTGCAATTGGGGGGGGGGGGGTGGTAGCATTAAATGCGTTTGGCTTGTTAGGTAATAGTAGTGGTTTGGACGGTGTGATGGGATGGTGATGGTGGGGGAGGTGATGTGATGTTGCAGGGTGTAACTTGGAAGGGAAGGAGGTGGAGGTGTTGACTGTTTGACCCTGGCGTTTGATTTCAAAGGGTTGGAGATTGGGCTTATGTGGTGTTGGGCTTAGGATTAGGAAGTTGGATCAGGGGTGGTTGGATTGGATTTGGTTTGGGCTTAATATGAATACTTTGATCCGTTTGGTTTGTATTATTAGTAACAAGGACTAATTTTGTACTTTACCAAAAGTTGAGGGGCTAAGCTTGTAAATCTTCCAAAAGTACTCCTAGGGTGTTTCCTGCCAAGTGTGAATAGTACAAGGACTGTAGATGATAATTTCCATTTTTACACCTCAGGGACTAATTCTGCCAACTTGTGAAACTTCAGGGACCATTCTTGTAATTTCTCCAAACTTTTCATCCAAGGATCATTTTTGACAAAGATGAATAACATAAGGACCATAATTGATTTTCCAAAGTTTTAAATCCCAGGGACCATTTTTGACAACTTTGCAAAGTACAGGGACCAAACTTGACAACTTTTGAAACTTTTGACCAAAGGACTAATTATGATAACTTGTGATTTCCAAAGGACCTTTGGTGACTTTTCTTCCAAAATAAATGCTCAGGGACTAAATTTGACAAGTTTTGAAAGTTGAGGGACTGAAACTGCCAATTATGCAAACTTTATTTGTTTTTCATCTCTTTCAATCTTTTTTGCATCTGAAACATATAAAACACAATCCTGGGATATTTTATATATTTTGATGCATTTCTGAGTGTTTTTGATTGTGTTTTCAGTTCAAATAAGACAAAAATGATGAGTATTTACACACTCATCAAGTATCGATCGGGGGATCGCTGTCTGATAAAGGTAGAGCGGCCGTGTGCGCGCTCTTGCAAAGGAATCTGGATATCTTCACATGGAAACCAAAGCACATGACTGGTGTGCCACGCTCGATTACAGAACACAAGTTGAAAATCCGACAAGGATACTCTCCAGTACGGTAGAAAAAGCGCGGCCAGGCTCCAGAGCGCGCAAAAGCCATTCTAGAGGAAGTACACAAGCTTGTGGACGCAGGTATCATGTGAGAAGTCTATTACCATGACTAGCTCTCCAATCCAGTGATGGTAGTTGGCGGATGTGCATGGATTTCACTGATCTCAACAAAGCATGTCCACAAGACTGCTACCCACTACCAGAGATATACTGGAAGGTAGAATCTTTGTGCGGATACCCCTTTAAATGTTTCTTAGACGCATACAAAGGGTACCACCAAATCCAAATGGCTAAAGAAGACGAGGAAAAAATAGCCTTCCACACAAGCCAGGGTGTCTATTGTTATACAAAGATGCCTTTTGGCTTAAAGAATGTGGGCGCCACCTACCAGCGATTGGTAGATAATGCATTTGATAAGCAAGTGGGCCGCAACCTAGAGGTCTATGTTGACGACCTTGTCATAAAAAGCCATACCGAAGACGAATTGGTACGCGACATTGAAGAAACATTTAGAACACTAGGAAAGATCAACATGAAGTTAAATCCTAAGAAATGCGCTTTTGGCGCTACAGAAGGCATCTTCCTTGGATACTTGATAGAGCCTGATGGCCATGCCTAGAAAAAACAAAGGCTTTCATCCAACTCCCTTCACTACGCACGTTGAAAGAAGTCCCGTCTCTGAATGGAAAACTAGCTGGGTTGAACAGATTCATGTCCAAATCAGCAGATAAGTCTCTCCCCCTCTTTAAAACACTCAAGAAGTGTACAAAAAAGGGAGACTTTCATTGGACTACGGAAGCGGAAGAAGCTTTTACATAGCTTAAGCAACATATAGCAGTGCTTCCCACGCTAGTCGCACCCCGACCAGGGGAAGAGTTAATTGTGTACTTGTCTGCAACTCATGGAGCAGTCAGCGCGGTGCTACTGACTGATAGGGACTCCGTACAAACACCGGTATATTTTGTAAGCAAAGCACTCAAGAAGACAGAGATTAACTATAGCGCAATGGAAAAGTTGGTCTTGGCGTTAGTATTCGCCGCCAAAAGACTGCGCATGTACTTTCAAGCACACCCAATAGCGGTGATCACGGACCAACCTATCAAGCAAGTTATCTCCAAACCTGACGCATCGGGGCGATTACAAAAGTGGAGTATGTTGCTAGGCGAGCACATCTCTTATAGACCACGCACTGCGGTTAAGGGGCAGATACTAGCAGACTTCATCATCGAAAAACCAGACACTGATGCTGCACCTTCACGGAGCGAGGTTAGAACTACAAGAACCATGGGTCCTATTCACGGATGGATCTTCATGCGTGGACGGGTCGGGCGCAGGTCTTATCCTCACCAGTCCAGATGGAATGGAATTCACTTACGCACTACGCTTTGAATTCACAGCCACAAACAACGAGGCAGAGTATGAAGCCCTAATTGCTGGATTACGCATTGCAACTCGAATGGGTATACGCAACCTAGAAGCAAATGTGGATTCCCGATTAGTAGCCAACCATGTGTTAGGCGAACATGTGGCTAAAGAGGATAACATGGTTCAATACCTCGACAAGACCAAGTCACTAATCCAGGGTTTTGACAGGTTTACCATTAAACAAGTTCCTAGAGGGGAAAACAAAAAAGCGGATGCACTAAGCAAGATCGCATCTACAAGCTTTACGCACCTGTCAAAACAAGTATTGGTGGAGATCCTAAAGAACAAATCCATCTCGGAGATGGAGATATCTACGGTGATAGAGGAGCAGGATCCTACGTGGATGACCCCTATCGTCGAATTTATAAGCAAGGGCATATTGCCCCATGAGCAGAAGGACGCTCGACGGATATGACACACAGCGCAGAGGTTCGAACATCGAGATGGTATCCTATATCGGCGCTCATTTCTACAACCATGGCTTCGGTGCGTTGGACCCCTTCAGGCAGATTACGTACTCCGAGATATCCACGCCGGTTTGTGCAGTATGCACTCAGGACCGAGGTCCGTTGTAGCATGAGCCTTGCAGTCAGGATACTACTGGCCACTATGCATCACGATGCCCATGATGTGATAAAGAAATGTAGCGACTGCCAAGTTCATTGAACCATCCCGCGCCAACCACAACAAGAGCTAACGCCTATTACTTCGCCATAGCCATTCTATAAGTGGGGTATCAACATTGCGGGCCCCTTCCCTGTTACAGCAGGGGGACTAAAATTTCTTATTGTGGCTATAGACTACTTCACTAAGTGGATTGAGGCAAAAGCAGTGATGACAATCACAGGTAATCAAGTAAAAACGATTTGTTTGGGAAAATATTGTATGCCGCTTTGGATTACCTGGGGAAATCATCTCGGACAATAGAAAACAATTCTGCGATAACCCGTTCAAAGACTGGTGCGCGAAACTAAATATTACACAACACTTCGCGTCGGTTAAACACCCACAAACTAATGGTTTGGTTGAGCGCGCAAATCGTAGTCTGGGCGAAGGAATTAAAGCGCCCCTAGACAAACACAAAGGAAGATGGGTGGATGAATTGTCGCATGTCTTGCGGGCACACCGCACGACAATCAAAGTTAGCACTGGAGACACTCCCTTTTCTCTTGTCTATGGGACAGAAGCTGTAATACCAGCTGAAATTGGGATGCCAACTATTCGTACTACGAAAGTTAATGTCGCAACCAATGACGACGAACGGCGTATAGACTTGGACCTATTGGAAGAAAGGCGCGAACGCGCAGCTATATGTGAGGCAAGAGCTAAGTCAAAAATGAAGGGATACTACGATGCTAAAGTTCGAAGCACCTCATTCAAACCAGGCGACTTTGTATATCGCGCTAATGATGCGAGCCACGCAGAAGATACAGGAAAACTTGGACCAAAGTGGGAAGGACCCTATGAGGTCATTGAAGCACTAGGAAAAGGCGCGTACAAGCTGCATGACATGGATGGCCGTGAGCTACAATGCACACGGAATATTTGCAATCTCTAGAGATGCTATCTTTAGGAAAGGTTACGGCCCCGCGCACGGACACCTCCGCGCTTTAGTAAGTGCTCAATAAATATCCGTGTATTTACATTTTGTTTCATCTAGGCAAATGTCTTTCTTTTTCCAAAAACTTGCAAGCATTAATTAAATGTCGCGGTTTCTAGCTAACTCCGCGACATACTTCACTCTGTTGTTTACATATTATTTATGTCTCAATATTGTTGTTATACTACCTTTTGCCTACAAGGCATTCATGCACTTATTAAAACGCACGATGGTAAAGGATGAGTAAACCTACTAAATAACTCGTTGAGTAAGAGGGCTGCAAACCCATCAACATCAGATCACGCATCCTTGTTAAACACCTTACTCACAAGACGTTGGAGTAAGTTCAATGTGCATCCCATGACGGATGCGCAACAATGCACACTATGCGCGAGAATCTTGACTCCTTGATATGGGATTCGCAGTATGCTGCATGTCAACCCATACACTTGTAAATTTCATATATATTCGCATATACATTAAGTTATGAACTTCATACACGATTATGTTATAAGTGATTATAGATTCATGTAATCTTTTTTAAGTGCGTTTATATAATAGTTTGATTCTTAGACATAACATAGACATCTTTTATGCAAAGACAGATAACTAAGTACAAACATCATAACCGAAACCACATTTAATACAATATGCGTACAATCGCACTTTCAAAATAACATTTTCTTATGGACTACGAGTTCATACAAATTATATATTCAACATGCACATGTGCAACAAAATGTTAATCTATTACAAAACATCACAAAGCCAAACAGCCTATATACTATGGGAGCGTTTAAGCTCAGGGCTGCAAACCCGGTAGGCAGCACTCCCAGCTTCCTCAAGCTTCTTCAACAGATCACTATCCTTGGGTGATACTATCGCCACGCTAACAGGTACCCCATCAGATCTTGGAATATGTGCTGCACCGATACCACAGAGGATGGCCTTCCCCTTCACACCCTCCTTCTTCGCAAGTCTCATAGCATGGGCCTCTAAGGATTCCTTCAGTGGGATTTCCTTCTCAAGGGTAAAAGGATTTAGGATATCACGCGGAAGAGCAAAGATAGGTACTTGCAGCTGCGACACATCTGGCTTCAGAAAATAAGCAGGTTGTGCCTCAGCGCCCTCTGCTATGTGCCTAGCCAAGGTTAACCCCTCCATAATAACACCTATGGGGTAATCTTGGTCGCGCTCTAGTTGAGCAATGTGAGGAAGCTTTAATAGCTTCATCTTCTCCATAGCAGTGACAAGCTCAGCATAGGCATTCTCGTTGTAACCTGGCACTTGTGCGGTAGGCACTGTCAACATCTTGTTCTCATGCAGCTCCTCTACAGCCTCCGCCTTGCTACGTGCAAACGCGCATTGAACAACGTCCCTGAATGACTCTCTCACCTCTTGAGACTCCAGAGTACTCAAAGCAGCAAGGCGCAAGCCATGGCTGATAAGCCACCTGCGCTCAGCAATTGATGACACCAGGTGTGGGTATAGCTCTTCATCGTACTCAATACTCAGCTTACGTAGCTTAACCTCTTGCTTCTCCAACAACCCCTCCACAGCCTTGCGAAACTCATCCAATCTAGAGAAATGTTCGTTCTTCCCATGCTCCATTTACTTCAAGACCCAAAGACAAGTGGCCTTGTAATCTTTCAAATCAGCACGCTCTTGGCTCACTTGGGCAAATAACGACATCTTCTCCTCAGCAAGCTTCTTGGCATACGAATTTGTTGACTCTACCTCAGCCCGAGCATCAACCAACTGCGCCTTCAGTAGCGTAATTTCCTCATCTTTTTGCACACTACGGCTACCTTCACCAGCATACCTTGCTTTTAGATGTGCAACTAATGTGGCCTGGTGCGCAGCGGCCAAACCTAGCTCCTCTATAAGATGGTCCGTTGGCACATCCTCAAATGCCTTTGGCTCAGTCCCTCGGCTCTTTTGCGAAAGATCATCAATATGTTTGGGACTCGCCTTGGGTGACGATTTCCCAGCACGCGCAGCAGCATCCCCAACAGCTTTAATATTGCACGCAAATGACAAGGGTTCAAGGTTATTTTATAGTATCAACGCAGAATATGAACTAAAGTTTTTAACGACACAAGTCTCATTACTTACTTGGGGGGAGGAGTTTCAGTTGTATCCTTGTCAGCAACGGTGGGCGACGCATCCTCCTCTGATGATGATCGCCCGCCAAGGATAACACGGCGCCTTCTCCTGGATGTACCTACGCCATCACCACCAGAAGCTTTCTTGCGCTTCACCCCTTGGCTAGCCTCCTCTGGCTCACTTTCAGCCCTAGTGATCCCCATACTTTCTGACGAATTTGTGCGTGATAGCTCTACCTCTGGGGATTGTACCCTAGGATTTGGAACACTGCGCACTAGGGTCGCCTCTAAAACTACTGGGGGGACATTCTCTGGCTCTTCCTGTACGAACTCCATTGTGCGCCCCGCAGTAGCCTCCAATATCGGCGCCTCACCTTCTCTTAAGGGGCGCACCCCTACGGTCACCTGTTTGGGACTCGCCAAGCACACCACGCTGAATAAATCCATCTCTGTGCAACAAACAACAACCAAACACAAAGGGGGTTATATAAGCTACAATAGGAAAGAGCGCTTACACTAATAAGCGAAGGAGAAGGAAGGACAAGCACCTACCCCAGTCATCCTCGTCCAAGAAGGTTGGCACTTCGTCAGGACCTTGGAAGTAATTACGACTAATGCCCATATACACCAAAAACTCTTCTGGGTAGGCGTTGATCGGGATGCGATTGACATTTATCGTTTCCGCATCATCTGCGCTATACGTCCCGGGGGTTGGGCGCTCATCCTTCGGTAACGACCCTTGGGTATAGAACTCGAAATCCCATGGAAACAATGTCTTATCAACCTAGAAGAATTTCTCCCTCCAATTCATAAGCGCATCTAAGTTTTCCGTATAGCATTGCAGTTGCCCTGCGTGTTTGGAAAAAGACACCCACCCGTTTGACCATGACGTGTGATAAAATGCGCGGAACAGATAGATTGTGGGGTTAATCGCCAACAAGCGACAATTTACTTCGAAGTTTGTTATTTTGGCTGCGCCTAAGCAGTGCAGTTGGTAAATATGGAGGCGATAATAGTTTATAACATCGCACAAGAATAAAGAAATAGGCACACATTGATTAGCAAATTCAAAAAAGCATGTGTATACCCCTACTTTCCCTTCAGGGAACTCCGCTATGGATGCAGTCGCCACCGGAACTACCGGGTGCAACGCGAGCGGGATATAATAATCCGAGGTGAACTCACGAAGTTCGTGCTCGGTTATATCAGATGTAAAGTCGGATAATCTAAGAACCATGATTAGAATTCGATAGATTCTGAAGCGCACGCGCTATTACCTTAGAGATTGTTGATTTCTTGATTGCTGTTTGGGAAGTTTAATAATGGTGGCAATGAAGATTTTTTTTATTGTGCTAGCCACAGTGAAATGGGGGCTACACTTTATATAAGGTTACACACATTCATGGATGATTGACATGTGTACCCCACTTGCTTTAATCGTGTGGCTGGGAGATCAAGAGGTGAGATACTTTTCACCCACCCTCTCATGATTTACGAGGGATATTTGGGACTTAATAGGACTAGATTCATCGTATAATTTTTAGGAGGGAAACACTTGAAGCTTCCTCGCTACGCATCCTGGGATATTTTCGCTATAATTGTTAGTCTAGCATCCGCGGTTTCACCTTGCGCATACTAGACTGGGGGGACATGATGACGTATAGTCCGCACTCGGGTCACGAACCCGACCAATGGACGTTACTAATACCCAAGCCCATCACGCGTGGGCTATCATGATAAGGATTTGGGCTTACAAAGGCCCAAATTCAAATATATTATTTATGGTCTTGATATAGGATCTCTTATTTATGGGATAGGGATCAATGGACCCAATAAGGTGGGATACGCCGAAGGGTAAGGAACAAGAAACCAACAAGGATTTCGTGTGTATATAAAGGGCATCTTGGCTCTCATTAAGGTACCATCTCATAACCCTAACTCTTCACTAAAACCCTAAAACCGATTACTTACTCTCACGCCGGAAGATAATCGTGGGAGATAATCCCACGGTAAGCCTAACGGTGTTTTTTGTTCTCTTAGTGCGCAGGTCTCAGCATCAAGATCCAATTGATACGAGAATAGGAGTCCAAACAAAGAACGCCCAACTTTTGTATCAACAATATATATATATATATATATATATAACAGGAGGCGTTACACGTAAATTCCACCTCATTGCCCAGTCATTGCCATGTAATTCATTATCAGCCATATCATCACATTGTGGCCATGTAAGCAATTTTTATTTGCATTTTTTTATTTTAGCAAATTGCAATTTTTATTAAATTCGAACTAAAAAAGTGATTGCGAGGGATCGAACCTAGGATGGTATACACACGAGACTATAAGATCTCAACCACAACCACTAGAGCATTAACAAGTTTGTGATACGTTTTGCAAATCAAAATATAAAATCCAAAATAACTAAATCCTATAAATTTTCAATTCAAGCATGAAAGGTGTAACGATTCATAATTTTATACATATTTATTCCCCTAAAATATATCTTTTCTACAATATAGCCCACTAGTGACGTACAGAAAAAATTTCTTTCCCCTACAAACCCTAATGTTTTTATTCTCACGTACAGAAAATAGGTATGCCTCCTTTTTTCCAAACCCAAATGATAAATCTGTTTTTTAGATATCATGTATGTATACTTTGTTTTCTTTATAGCCTTTTTCCTCAAACTACATATAAATTTCTTTAGAACTCATAATATTTGGTTTGGTTTCATCATTTAATTTTTTTGGTGTTATTAGAGGAGACGATTTCATCAGCAGTAGCCACAATGAGGTGATTAGTGGTGAGAAAGTTAAAAATTTATTATATTTTATGTTTCATATTGATCACTGAAAACCCTAATATCATTCACATAAGATTTTTTCTCAAAACCCTATAATAGGTATGTGTGATTGCAAGGTTTTAGGTTCCTACGATTGTGGCAAGCATAGCTAATTTATTTGGTTTAAATAAGATGTTCAATGTCACAACCAGGTATGTTTATTATGATATTCACTGTTATAAGTAACCAGGTATGTTTATTATGTCACAACCAGGTATGCTTATTATGCTCACTACAGAAGCTTCCAAGCACATTCATACAATTCTTAAGAAGGGAAGGCTAAGAAGATGAAAACTTGAATTAAGTCTGTTTCTATACATCATTCTTAATTTTATAAGCAAATATTGGTTGTTGATTAGTTATACTTCAGTTATAACTCAGGTATCCTAATTTACATATGTATTAACAGAAACTTGATGCCATTAAACGGTTGCAACCAAAGAGAGCATACTTAATTGGAATGACCCATGAGTTTGATCACCACAAAGATAATGAGTTCAGTAAAATTGTGGCCATACCATTTGTAAGCAGAGTTTTCTTTTTAGTTATTAAATTTTATTATACTCTTAGAAGTTGAGGAGTGTGCAACTTGATATTAAATGTTCTTATAATTTGACAGGGAACGTCGTCGATAACAAAGTACTTTCATAGTAGAGATCAGTTAAACGATTCATCAGAACCGTTGGATGAAAAGTTTGTACTTGAAGATGATCATGCGTCACCATCAATAGTAATTATACTCATAAGGGTTTTCTAGATTTTTGTTGTAATGATTCTAAGATTTATTTTGGGTTTCCTGTGATCAAACATTGATATTGTTCATTAGGTGTTTATTTATTAACTTTTATAAATTTGTTGTTGTTTTCAGGGATGAAGAGCTTTACAGATAACGATGTTTGTTGGCATTTTCAAAATACGTATGTCTCGAATTTTTATCATAATATAGTCAATATAAATGTGTGATTGATTATTATATTGATTGGTGTATGTTGTAGGATAACATCCATGTTTCATGCATGGTCTTTGTTCTAGGTTTCATGCGGGCGAAATCCGGTGTACAGTCATGCTGAAATTCTTATGGTTCTTATGATAAAGTTCAATATTTAATTTCCAGTAATCATGGTTTTTTCTACGTGTACCATCGCACTAAAACCGTTGCAGTGAATGTGACTGTTATACTGATACTTTTTGTTACCATCTACCAATAAATTTTCCGTAACGATTTAGAGATTCGATTTTTTAAGCAATTGTCGCATGTTTATACTTTGACACAAGAAAAATAAGGAACTTCAGGAACAAATAGAAAATCTTCAAGCTTTGAAACTGGCCAAGGAGTTCACTCAACACGACATAAGATGTGTACAAATTCAGAAATTTACTTTTGGTAATAGCTCCAGTGTTATGCACATATGGCCTGAAATAAGGAAGACTCGCTTGTATAGAGGACCAAAACGTGCCGAAATGGTAATATTTTTTTGTGAGTGAAATGCCCTCTGGAAATACAAGTTTCATTTTTTTTCATTTTTTTTTCTATAACATGTCAACATTGGTATCTGTTTGTGGAGTTTCAGGGTCGTGGTTAATAACCGACTTTCATGTAGTCTTTAGTGGAGCTGATTGACCAGTCATAAAAATATTAAAATGAAGTTGGTCTAAAAAATTGGTAATGCAAAGCTACAAATATCATGTGATTCTTCTCCCAACTGAGCTCTATGTAAGTGTCATATTTGACATATTCTTGCATTTACTTGAATCCAGGTTGAAGATTTTGGTTCACTGGAATTATCACGAGTTGATGGGCGAACTCTTACAGATTTTATGCATACACCTGGTCTGCGCATGTGTTCTTTGGGACAAGTGGTTAGTGCCTTGATACACCTTTTTGGGAAATCTATATGTGGGTCTATCTTAATTAAGTATTATCTAATGCAATGCGACAAGTGTTCCAGAAAGTCATTATGAAGCTATTCAATTTTTAACCATACTCTTTGACTCTTTATAAACATACCCTTTGCTTGCAGTATTGATCATTCCAAGGAGCTTTTGTTATTTATTTAGTGATGTCTGTCATTTAGAATTCTTGCACCAACTGATGTTGTATTATTTCTCTTGGATTAGGTAAAGCTGTCAGAAAAATTATCACATGTGTAATCTCTATGCATACATGAAATGATAGTACCAGCTTTCAAGCACAATAATCACAAACAATTGATTTTCTAGGTTGGCATTGAGCTGGTTCCAAAAGATTCTGATATGAACTCTCCTCATCCGTTCAAGGAGGACATGATCAGCTTAGTGCGTGTGCATAAGGTGATAAATCACACCATTGCATGATAGTAACAAATCATATTTGATTCGTCATTGTTCATATTGTTTGATATTTCAATTTTGTATCTATTGTAGCAAGCAGCGTGCTTCTCTGCGGATGGGCAGCAACTCCTGGAGTCATCAAAAATAGGTTTTTTTAATATATATATATATATATATATATATATATATATATATATATATATATATATATATATATATATATATATATATATATATATATATATTGTAAAGGAAAGCTGGAAGATGCAGTTAGATACAGGACCAAGGTACCAAACTTACATTGCCTCATGTTCTAAAACGAACTAATATTGGTTTCTCATTTGTATTTCAACTTAAGTAACGTTTCAGCAATTCTTCATGTGGTTTATCTTTTAGAATCAGTACGAACTATGCATGAAAATCTGGCGTAACAAAAGCTATATTTGTTACACCATCATAGATTGTCACTGGCAATGAATTCATTATCCAGAGTAGTACCGAGTAGATAATTTTGTTCAAATGATATAGGAATTGGGGTGGGTCTGCATTAAATTTGAAATATTAATGTCGATCTAAGCATTTAAGCTCACAACTAAAGTAATATAGTTATCCGAGTGTGTAAAAATAATTTTAATCTATTATAGGTGAAGGAATTCTTTAATAGTCAGCGACAACGTACAAAAGTTCAGAGATTTATCCAAATGTCGAAAGAGAAGGCAATTCAATTTGCTCATGGTGTGCAAATGCAAGATGGGTCATTGGCGGATACACCTAACCATCCAGTTCCTTTGAACTCTTTGAGTATCCTTTGAACTCTACGGGTCCAGTTCTTATGAATTATACAAGTCAAGTTCCTATGAATTCTACAGGCCCAATTCCTTTGAACTTTATGAGTCCAGTTCCTTTGAACTATATGAGTTCAATTACTTTTAACTCTTTGGATCCATCCAGTATGAAGCACCTTCTTCTTCCAGCAAGATGAGTTGTTACTTGATACAGATGCTTCAGAGAAGTATTTTATTTCTCATATTTTTCATCTGTTGCAGAAAGAAGAAACATTTAGTGGACAAGTCAAATTGATGGAATGGATTTTATAGATGAAAAATGCGGTCGTGCTCTATTGGTATTTTTATATCATTGTTCACTGGATATCATTGTATATCGAGCACTATTTTTAGATCTAATATTTTAATCATCCTTTCATGAAACTGCAGGTTTCTAACAAATGGAGGTGTGATGATTTCAGCTTTCATTGCTGAGTCAAGCAGCAATCGAAGAGCAAAGCTCTTAATATGTGCATGCCAGGTATGTTTCTGTAAAGTTTTTGCACATTCTTAATCAAATGTAGTAATTACTTAATTTTAAAGGTGTCAAATGGATTTGTTGATGAAAATTATTATAGTTGTAGACGAGAAAGTGATGTCTATAGTATCATTGTAGGTGTTTATCTTATATTGTGAAAGGCTTTACCAAATCAAGCTTCACCAACCACTGTGAAAACAAGTTCCAAGTTTTGCGGTGTTACCAAACATAGATGTACAGTCATATATGAAGCAATTCATGGGATAAACTTTCTTGGAACGTTACACAGAAGGATAAAGGAAAACAAGGTAATACCATTTTTGCTTTTTAGATTCCCACCAACACTCTGTTAGATATAAAGTAGAAGCAAACTGGTCCATTTTGAATAAAAAAACTGAAATATACATGATGAGTAAATTTTTGTATACGTTTGGGTATTATAATTTTCTTATATTGTTGCTATGAAAAGAGTGTGTCCATTGAGTTAAACCTGATGCATCTCTTGATACTTCAAACTTACATGGTCAATATATTTATCCATCTATGTAATTTGGGGATGGCAAACTGGACGGGAGGGTAAGGCGTGAACACGGGGGTTTGGGTCAAAAAGGTTATGTATTGGTAGTTGGGTCAGGCAATCTAAACCAAATATGAGTATAATTAGATTTGCAACGTTCATTAGGCGGGTAATGTTCATTAGGAAAAACATACCCATTCCATCAACAATTTTGACATGATTTTGATTCTGAAATCTGTGTCTTGCTATTTTCATGGGTCAATAAGGTTAATGTGTATCAAAAATGGGTCAAATAGGTAATAAAAAATGCAAAATGGATGAGCATGTCAAATGGTCCGAAAGTTGCATAAGGTGTATCTATATTTTGTCAAATCAGTGTTAGTATATTAGTTCAACACTATCTCGCCCTTTTGGAAGGTATTAATGAAGAAGTTGACGATACTGATAACACATTTGTATGCAAAATGCAAAATGGATGAGCATGTCAAATACTAAGGGCTGTTTGGGATTTCTTATATATATATATATATATATATATATATATATATATATATATATATATATATATATATATATATATATATATATATATATATATTTCTTTCACGAGTTGTTTATTAGATTATATTTGAGATTGCTTATTGAAACCACTCATAGTGGCTCTGTGGGATTGCTTATCTGATTAACTATTTTAAGGGTTGTTTGGATTGCACATTGAAAATCCTTATAAGCAATCTCAAACCCAAATAGCACTTATAATCATATATCTCATGCAGCTCACAGCTCTTTTGGGAGGTATACACTCGATATTAATGTTGATTTACCTATCATGTCTGATTCTTAAAAATGCCTTTGATGGAAGACAGTTATTGAATTTTGCTGCTTCTACTATTCTCTTTCTTACTCTTAATCTTGCTAATCATTTGTTTTGGGAATTATGGGGAGTAATCTCGGATTATGTGACAAAGGTTTTAGGCGGTATTGGTTAAGGAAGCCTCAACTTTTTGAAAGGTAAAAAAAAATCACAAATAATCGAGGAAATAATTGACTTGGTACTCGAGTAGTCCAATAAGGAGAAAGTGCATGTCACATGAAGCATAGGCTGGTGAGGTCAATTTGACTTCAAACACTTTCTCCTTGGTGCTACAGTTTACTCTCTTTGGAAGGAGACTAACCTGAAAAATTTTCAAGGAAAAGCTAGGTCTATTGAGGTTGTTTGTAATCAAATTAAGGATGTGGTTAGACTTAGGGTAATGAGTCTGAAGTTGAATGCTTCTATTCAAGTTTTTGAAGCTGGTGACTTGTGGGATTTCCATGTGAATGAAGGTAATGGTAGAGGAAAAGTTCAGTTCACTCCATGGAAGAAGCCTTTAAACTGAATATGTATAATGGTTATTGGTAGAATGGATATGTTGGTGTTATTTATGGGTGGGTAATTGTGTTATTGTTTATTGTGTTGTGAGGAGAAACAATGGGTTATTTTGATGAATAGTGTTGATGGGGAAATTGCAGTTTTTGGTTGGTTTTTCACTATATATGTCTGGGTTGTGGTGCTAAAGGGGTATTTGAGATATGACAGTATACCCTTCCGTGTATAGTATAGCTTAGGTAAGTCTAGGTCGTTCCATGGGATTATGATATCAAATTAGATGCACAATAGTTATGTGTTAATGGCCGAAATAGTGTTTGGATTGAACTGCCCTGTCCAACATGACCATGTGGAACAGCAAGTCCTAGGAGTAGTAAATAAATTAATGTATTGTCGTGCATGCTTGCTTCAATAAAAGATCGGGTTGATTTAGTTTTACATCATTCATTACTTTTGTTTGGCAGTCTAATCCTGTTCTAGAAGCATTTGGGAATGCAAAAACCGTCAGAAATAACAATTCAAGGTGCTAATATTTCCAAACATCCAAGGCATCTTCTTTTGTTCAAGTAGCTTTTTGTTTTAAACTGGATGTTGTTTTATGGCAGTGGTTTTGGTAAGTTTGTGGAGATCCAGTTTAATGATCGAGGGAAGATTTCTAGAGCTGCAATAAGAACATATTTGCTGAAGCGATCACGTGTTTGTCAACTTTCTGACCCTTAGAGAAATTATCACTGTTTTTACATGATATGTACTGCACCTCCCAAGGTAATCAGTTTTATTTCATTTTGCTTAGATGATTTATGTTGCCTCAGTAGTACCTTTTTAAATGAGTTTTTTTTAGCGGCAACTTTTACACACTTATACCACATAACTAACAAATGTCTCCATTGAGACTTGAACCCGCAGTCACTTTGGTTGGTGGGCAAACTCACATACCACTATACCAAAGGCCTTAGGATTTTATACGAAATATCTATTTCATAAATTTTTTTTCTATCTCGAAGTTCATCTTATAATGGGATTGTGCTAATTAGTTTTTTAGAAATTTGGCAATCATCTTACCCACATTGTGCATTCTTGAGCTCATATCATTCATCACGATTTATAGCGAGTTTAATGGTGTATCAATAAGGTGACAAAAAAGTACAAATTGGGACAGCCTAAGACCTTTCATTACCTTAATCAAACAAACTGTTAAGAGCTGAGCGGAGTGGATGAGTCTAAAGACACTCATGATTTGATTATTACGTTTTTGTAGTCATAGATAGCACTACTATTATACCAGGTTATGGATCAATTTATAGATTTTTTTGGACTCAGTCACATGAATGGAGACACTGATGATTTCATTATTACGTTTTTGTAGTCATAGATAATTGACTTCAGGTGTCATATGGCAAACAACAGCTGGAACTCAACAAATGTACAATAAGAAACAATCATCAACAGGTGCTTTTAAATATCGGGGATTGGATCAGCAATGGTGGCAGTACAGGTTCTATGAACGTATATTAAGAGACTGAAATTAACATTGCGTTTGTATTCCTACAACATTTAGAATAACAAAAATTTGTACCGTTTGTTTAATAGTTCAATCTTTCTTTTGCTTTAGCATATTTCTTTACTATAAGTATTTCCTTATTAATGTTTTCATCATGTACTCACCATCATGTACTCACCAGTTACACAAATCGCATACACTTTTGTTAAAATAAAACCCCATAATATTTAATTCACCTACGTTAAAATTCATTTTTGTTTACGTACTTCATATTCATAACAAATATATTCAAAAAGCCAGCCCACCCATTCTACATTGGTGATGTATTTCGGTATATTCTGGAGACGATAAATGGGAATAACTTATTAGGACATTGTTTAAAAAAAAGTCTTACCATAATTTAATTATTATTGTTTTAATGAATTCAATAGATATTTTTGAACCTTTTGTTACTACTTTTCTTTCACTATAGTAAAATATGCCAACGATAATTATAAGACATGCCCGCCCATCGGGCGGGCTTTGAAACTAGTATATATATATATATATATATATATATATATATATATATATATATATATATATATATATATATATATATATATATAATTTTTATTAGTTATTAATTTATAATTTCGTTGGGACTAATATATATACACTAGGGTTTCAAAAAAAATTATTATCTTATTATTTTATCGATTGGGGCCCAAATTTGTACTGGTCCCAAGTTGGAACTGGACAAATTATTAATTTTATCGAGGTTATTAATTTATCAAGTATTAATTTATCGAGGTTTTACTGTATACCTCCTTCATAATAGTAGCACTTATTTCTCATTAATATATGGAATATAAATTATGGAGCTATGCAGTTACAAAGGCTTCGAAAGCCTATAAATAAGGTGTGCCTACTCTTTCAATCTCACCAATTCACCCTCATCTACAATTATTATATCAGTAAAAGCATATATCATGACAATGGCAGTATTGCAGGTTGATTCTCATGTGTTTCTTGACCAGCTTGATGTTAATGTAACAGGTCCCATTGTTGCCATGGTGTGCAGAAAATTGGACATCAATGTTGTTAGTGGCCGGTATTTAAGCACTGATTTCCTCATATCTGATGCGAGGATAAGCTGCAAGTTACCTTTCCTTGAAGTAAATGGAAGGGGATTAATAAGAATTATGTATTATTCTTCTATGGTTATGCTAGCTTTTTTTAATATTTTTTTTCAGGGTAATACAATGCACTGCAAAGGCAAAGACATCACACAGCTTTGTAACCAAATTGAAAGAGGGCAACATTTATACAATTGATGATTTTGCTGTAATTCCCAACACAGAAGAATGCCGTATTATGAAAAAGAGTGCTTACATCATTGAGTTTCATGGTGGCACCACTGTCAAAAGATCTTTGGTCAAGGCAGATGGTTTTGTGAGGTATCCTTTTAATTTCATTGGTTTTGATGATCTCCAAGTTACAGATAACAAGTATTTGATTGGTAATATTCAATGTCTACTAAATTTCTCTCACATTTTAAATAATAATTATGGGTTTAAGTAAATGTATACCTTTGCAGATGTTGTTGGATACATCAAAAATGTGGGCAGATTCAACAGAAATCAGGGTCAAGGATCTTAGATTTCTTTCTCACTAACCAAAGGTCAGTGATATTGTCTTTATAAGTATACATGATTCTACTGAATACCAATAATGATTGGAATTCAATTTCTTTGGTCTCAAAAAATAGAGGTCAATCAATTAGGGTCAGCCTATGGGGGAGCCTTGGTGATGTCCTGATAGATAAAAAGACCAAGAATGTTGGCCTCCATGTTGTGGTTTTGACCCCTGTAAATGCAAAGTTGTACAACAGTAAGGACTCATAAATATGAACTTTTAAAAACTTTTTAAAGTATACAAGGGTTGATTCATTATTCAACTTTACCTTGCAGATAAGCTTTATTTATCCAGCAGTTCATCTACAATGATAATAGATGATGATGAAATCCCCGCCTTGAAAAAGTTTACATCTGAAGTAAGGTAATAAACTATGATTTAATTACTCAAACCTCTTATTTGTCATTAAACATAAACATTCATCCTGGTGAGTTGGTGATAGTGAAATAGAAGTCGGGAAGGAGATTGTACCATTTGTAGTAGGCAACAATTCTGAAGCTAGGGAGGGCACATTGGAGAATTTGTTGATTTGGGCTCGCAACTGCAAACATGAGGTACCAGCTATTTTTTTAAATAACACATCACTCGATTTTATTCCACTTCTAACATGTTCTACTTCTAACATATGGAAAACTCTTTTTCCTTGCAGCATGTGACATTCAATTGTAAAGTTAAAATTGATGATATCATGATAAGAAAAGGGTGGAACTATCCGTCGTGTGGTAGTGATAAGTGCAAAAAGGGTATTACAAGGAAAGATGGCAAATTTTGGTGTGATTCATGCAATAAACCAACTGATTATCCTATGATGAAGTATAATATTTTTTTAAACAAATTTAATTTCATATATACAAATATACATTAATGTTAAGAAGGACATTGGAAAGAATGTTCTACATCCATGTAACAGGCTTGATCAATAGGTATAGGCTTGAGTTGGTTGTTTCCGATGAAATTGCTCAAACTGTGGTGGTTGTGTTTGATGAGCTTTCAAATAAGTTGGTGAAATGTTCTGCTGAGTTACTTTTAAATGAAGATTATGAGGTATATTCGCAACATTTTACCTGTTTTTTAAATGTATAGGATACTTACCATCATGTGCAGGGTGTGAAAGATCAACCAGAATTACCACAAGATCTAACAAATATCATTGACACCTCGTACAATTTTGAACTGAAATCACATACCTTCTTTGAGCATAGTAGTTATTAGAGTTTTACATGTTGGCATATTTGTGAGCCACTTCCATATGCTGAGACCGCAAGTACCAGCACTGTAAGTGCAATCACCGATGTTGAGAAGCCGGCGCTGAAAATTTTGACTGAAGACCCAACATTGTGCACTCCATTAAAAATTTTAGAAGGCAAGAGAAAGCAAGGGTTAGTCTCCGATATTGCCAGCAATCTTAACTTGCTTATTATATTATATTGTTTGACATGGGCGTACATACTTACCATCTGTTATTGTTTAATTACAGCTTTGCTAATGAGAACTCAAACACCGAAATAACCCCTGCTGAAAGTGAGGTGCTAGAAGATAGTGATGATGGCGAGCCTACAACAAAGAAAAACAAGAAACGGTCATAATCCTACCAAAATATTACTGCTTATTTTATACTATCACAAATTTTGAATTGAATGTCTTTGCCTTTTCTTTGCAGAAATATTGTGAGCGACTTTGAACTGGATAGGCAGTTAAAGAATCAAAGCTTTGAATCGTCCTCATTATGGAAAGACAATATCATCTTAGTTTGTGCTCAATAGTTGTAATTTTTACTCATCTTCTGGAAATTAATAGATAGAATGGTGTTCTTTATCTTTTCTATATGAGAAAACTATGTTTCGATTACTCATCTTTTGGAAATTAATAAAGTTTGCATAATTTATGATGTGTATTCTATATGAACAATTGGCATATATTTTGTAAAATGTAAATCATTGAACACTAATAATTCAGCCAATTACTTATAATAGCATGAATTAAAGAATCTTTGAGCTAATGAAATTTCGGCCAATATTGTATACTACTTAGCTTTTAACTTTCCAACTTTCAAACACTAATTGAGCCGATTACAGAATAAATGCCTTAAAATAGCCTGAATTAAAGATTCTTTGGACCAATGGATTACCAGCCAATATTGTATATGTAAGACCCGGAAATTTTGAACATCTAAAATACCCAAAATACCCCTCATTTTTTTAAAACTTTTGAGAATACAAATTATAATTATAACCTAAGACGTATAATTATGTGAGACATTACACTACGAATATAATCTAAGTATTTATATGATAATGCTTGAACATTTCAAGCTTTAAGACTTATGATAAATAAAATTACAAACTTATACTTAATTAGAAACATCACACGTTTATTAGTTGTGGATGGCCGAAACATGTACAAGCAATATATAAAATAAAAGAGTGTGATACAAGCTTAAACCCAAGTGATAATTACCAATCAAACACAATCCCACTAATCACGGTTCTTTCCTTTGTTAACCCATCACAACACACGGTTTCTCCATATTCTTTTATACCGAATATTTTCTCACTTTGCAAACCATAAAACCCTAAAACGCAAATAAGAATTCAGCAGCCTCTCTTTTGTTCTCGCAAGAAAATAAAGGTACGAAGAGTATAGCATGGTAGTGATCGACTTCGTGGTGTCTCAGCTCTGGTGTGAATCGTGTGTAGTATCGGGTTCGAGTTTTGGGACATCGTTTGGGATTCAGTTTCGATCATATATCGTTGAATGTTCGTGTTCGTGTTCAAGTTCATCACCACATTCCAGTTCATTTCGTTTCGATCAGCCTTTGTTTCATTTGAAGGTATAACCAAATTCATCCTTGTGTCCTTCTCTTTGTGATCTAGTTCGTACATATATAATGCAACACAAAAGGTTAATGAATCGGCCTAAGTAAACAGAATTGAGGTCGCATAAAATCATAGATTTACCACATAAAATAATGAATGAATAAGTGAATAAAATCTGGTCTAAATAATAAGCCTTGTTTCTTTAAAACTGTATATGGATGGCATGTGTATAAGGGGTTACATAAAATCATAAACCTATAAAGTATATATGTCTACCTGGTTGTGTTTCTTTTTCTAGTCAATCTAAAATCTGACCCGCGAATGCCTTGTTGTCTCATCAAGTGTTTTGTCTCAAAAAGGGTTTAAGGTTCGTATTCGTTATTTCGTATGAATTGGCGTGATGTTGTGTTTACGTGTGTGAATGTATGTGTGGCTTTCCAAGTATTTGTGTCTCGTGGTGCAAGGGTTGTGAGTCGTATAGTTAGTAGTATAGTGTCATCATAAGCCTAAACTAGTCGATAAGGGTATGCTGTAATTGTTGATAAAAAGGATTCTAAGTTCAGAATTGTTATGGGAAGGTTTAACATGCATGCACGCCTTTAAGTGGTGTGTTGGGTCAAGGGTGGTTTCAGCAGGAAAATTAATTGTGCACCACTGTTACAGGATAGAAGGACTAATATTTTAACTTATGAAGTTGGTTAGGTTGCATGACATAATATTATGTGAGGAGTATACTTAAATTTAGAATGCTGCAAATGAGGAACATGTTTATATATATGAAACAATAAAATTTATTAGAAGAATTGAGGGGGGACTGTTGTGTTTACGCATGGGCATTTAAAAGGTGAAAACATCATGTGTATATACGTTTTATTAAAATGTATGAGTAGGGTATGTTGTCCACATTATAGAAGAATTGTTAAAAACATTTCTAATATACTAGATATGTATGTGTTGGGTCTCGTTATTTAACAGTTAGGGGTTGAAGGGTGTGTTTGTTGCATGGTTAGAGTAGTCATAAAGCATATGTATAACTTGATAAAGGGTTAAGGCGTTTGAATTGTGTGAGTTGGGCGCGAGTCGTGTGAGTATGCATGTGATAATAACATTTTTGGGTCATCGTGGTCTAAGATTAATGTCAAGGGAACGTTAATAAATTATATAAAGTTATAACGACGGGGTCCAAGATTATTATCTTAATATAAATTTATAAAATAAACTTTAAAATAATTTTATTTGACATTTTAATATTTAATTTTGAAAAATTACATTTTTGACCCTAAACCTTGTTATATTGACACTTTAAATCCTAAACTATTATAAGTTGTCATAATTAACCCTACACTATTATAAATGTCATTTTAACCCTTAAATGTTATTAATTCTCAGTTATACCTTTAAAAGTATTAAATAATTGATGTATGATTCTATCCCTTTTAAGCCATTGCTATGTTTCTCTTTGTCTGATTCGTATTTGATTGATCCAGTTTTATTATGATTTGATTGATATTTATTGCATGCTATAGTTCTTATTCTTATGGAATACCTATGCCCTATTTGTTGCCCATTATTCGATTAATTTGCAGCCAGTCATGTGGAGTCCATGGCCTTGCTACTGTTGCACCAATGGTATTGACACTATCTGTGGAGGTGGGTTTTGTCCACAGTGTTCCCTATTATGCTATAGCTATTCAGGCCTATATTTATTATTGTATATGTTTACTTAGCCTAGAGCTTTGTGCATATATATATATATATATATATATATATATATATATATATATATATATATATATATATATATATATATATATATATATATATATATATATATATATATATATATATATATATATATATATATATATATATATATATATATATATATATATATATATCTGTTTTGCAGGGAGCATATGGATGCATCCTAGGTACTTAGTTTAGTATTTTGGTGATTGGTTTAGTGTGTGTGCAATACACCCCTTTCACATAGTACATTGGAGGTGTACAACTCCTATGTGCGCATTAGTATTTTTTGGGCATTTCTGTTAGTTCTACTTTTATATGATCCTTATTATCTTGTCTTCTCTATTGTTATTAACTTATGTTTGTTTTCTTTTCAATTGCTTACACTTATGATCCGTTTCATTTTCATTTGATTCGTTTGATATTCCATATTCGTATTTCCTTTGATTATATTCTGTTAGTCCTACTATATGTTCCATATTCCTTGACCTTTGTCTCAGCAGGTTTGCTTTGACTCATTTCGCATTCGCTTTCGTTTTCCTTTGTTTATTTGTTTTCATTTATTTATATCTGTTCGCTAGGATTTTTAAGCTCAGCCGCATTTCTTTTCATGCGGCAGGTTTTAGAAGGAAGCTAGGTTAGGTGAAGAGTGCTTAGGAGCTCTTATTGGACTACACCGTTGTTAGGTTCCCATGGATTAGATTTGGGCTTAGAGTTCTCTTTGTTATTAGTTTGTATTTAGTTTGGACGTTGTAATATTTTGAGTTAGCACCTTATTATGTATTCAGATTTGCTGTTTAACCCTTGTATTAGTAATGTATTTCCGTTTACTTGTGTTCTGATTTGACCCCAAAATGTTACACTTTAGCCCTTTTCGGGTTGGGGTGTTAGAATTTTGGTATCAGAGAACAGGTTTGATCGGCGGATTCTGTAACAATTCACATTTTCAGGTTAACTTCTATTCCCGAAAATTTCACTATTCATTTTTCCCGAAATTTTCCCGAAATTTGATTTTTGTTTCATGGCCTCGAGTGATAAATCATTCCCATAGCAAATTAAAAGTTTGACACTCATCAGATCATTTTCGTGAAAGTTATTAAGGAATTACACGTTTTAGGATAAAACGTCATTCAAAAATTCTACGCACAACGAAACTCGACCGCGTTAAGTGACCCCGCATCAGAAAAATGTTTATTACTCTCATGATTAATTAGAGAATTAATCATGACTAAGAAAAATATGACCAAATAAACCTCGGCCGTGAGAAACAGGAATTTTCGTTCTTAAGCATTTTTACTTAGCCATAACCTTAGCCTATACCTGCACCGCGTTTCTAAGACGATTTGAGTTTTCACATTTTTGGAATAAGTCAACATATTTTTCCCTCCTCCTTTGACCCAAAATCATTCCTTGATTTTATAAATCATTCCTTGATTTTTAGGCTTACGGTTTTAAGTTTAAAGACATTAAATACCAACTGACACTAGACTGAACCCAGCCTAGACATTATAGGTCATTTTAAGTCATTATTATCCTATTAGAAAAGTTACATTTTTCTTTTCTCTATTTTACACAATATTCATACGTTTTACGTATTACGCGTTTTAGACCCGCGTTTCCAGTTTTAGCAAGATTTGAGCAACCCAATAGAACCTATGTCACAACTCGTAATTTCCGGTCATTTTCCAAACCTCGACAATTTACTATTCATCATTTACTATTCATCGTTTTTTAGGTCAATTTGACATTCCGAGTCATATTCAGAAATTTTACTATTCACTTGACACTATTCATTTCCGAGAGAAAACCACTATTCACGTGCATTACTCATGTCATCGTAAATTTAGTTTACGAGTGTTCAAATTCGCGTAACCGTATTGGTTCAGGAGCGAATTCATGCATTATTATCAGGGACACTTCATACGGACTAGAAATAGTCTGCATAGCATCATTAGGGTACTTGCATACTATTCCACTCGTAGGATAATTAAATTTATACTTTTGGTACAATTAACGATTTACGTACGTTTATTTTAAATAAACGCTAATACGCGAACTATAAATGTGTCTAACATGTCCGACACTCCCGACTATGATCCTAATACATTTTTATACTCATTTCTATAATATAAAAACTATAATATTAATTTACCCGGTATTTTGGAAATTTAACTATTACGTATCGTACGTTTAACTTAATAACGCCGGTTTTCACCAAAATTAAACGATAATCACCCTAACTCTCCGTACTTGTACCCGACATATTTTTACAAATTTTATAACTTTATTATGTCCCGAATAACTTCAATAAAACTTATTTTTAACAAACCCGGTACCCGATTAAACCTTAAACCTAAACCTAACCTAACTACACTTAACTACTAATACTAATTTTCCAAATTAATCACAAAACATTTCCCCCCTTTTCCCTCCCTTAGAACCGGCCACCCCCCCCCCCCCCCTAAAGTCTTCATGCATTCAAACTTCACCAAACAAATTAAATGCCACCAAACTTTTGTCCCTAAATATAAATTAAACTTTTTTCACTCTTTTATCACTAAAATCATTTTTTACTTAGCACAAGCAAACTTTTTCTCTCTTTTCTCTTGAAGTTGGTTCGAATTAGGGTGATCAAGGAGCAAGGAGGATAATTTTTACAAGATCTTGGTATAAACTAGTTAGTATAATCATCCTTGTTAGAGTTTTGAAATAAAAACTCAAGGATTAGTAGGCTTTTTATCATCTAAACTCTCTAAACCATCAAGTAAGTAAACAAACTCATTTTTATGATTTTTACAAGTTATTATTATGTTTATATAATTTTCTTACAAGATCTTATACATGCATCAACTTGTACCACTCCATTTTTGTATATATTAACTTTGAAGCCCTAGAAATGGAAACATATGAAACTCTTGTTAGACCTAGTGGATTGATGATGTTTAAGGACCCATGACACCCTAAGAAGGTGTATGGTAGGATTAGATTAGTTTTGTGGTGTTTGAAAGTGGTTTGATGGATGATGGAACTAGTTTGGAGACTTGGAAATGGTTTTTGAAACTTTTGATATACCTACTGTCCCTATTTTAAATTCGTGGGAAAATCAGTGGGTGATGACTAATTTTTGACCAAATATTTAGAAAATACATTCAAAAACGAAACTTTAGGCGAAAGAACGGATTAAAACGAGTTTATAACGAAGGAGATATGATTTTTGCAAATTTAACGACGAAAACTACTTTTCCAAAAACTGCTTGCTGATTGGCAGAATACGACGGGTATTTTGAGGCATTAAACGTAACTTAAAGGAGCCGAGTTATCAAAAATATACTAGTATATACAAAGACGAATCCGTGGACATAAAGAACAAGGAAAACGAGCCTAAAACGACAAAGTTATACCATTCTAACATCGTCAAACTATATATATATATATGGACACAAATAAAAATAATAACGTACGCGCTAAACGGTATATTTTCTAGAAAATATTACTAAGGACTATTTTCTTATCAAATGAATACGTACGACCCGAGAGAATACTTATACGACGTAACGACGTATTTCAAGGTTTTCAATACAAGGAATTTAACGCTAACACTTTTTAACGAGATAGTACGACAAGTTATATACTCCTATATAAGGACTTATTTTCCTAAGTATGGAATCTATTTTACTACGACGATAACTAGTATTTTCAAATTACGAGTGGTATGAGTATCATGTGCATGTGCATTCATTTCATTACGGCTTGATCTAAGTTAGATCATGGTTATTCATTTAGGTTGCGGCTAGTACTCGCGCCTCATTGTCCCGACTACTTTCACCTCATTGCACCATCTTTGTACCATCACTTCGAGGTGAGTTCTCATAGCCCCGTTTTAATTCTATATTTTGATTTCAAATCCCACGGGGGAGAATACATTGCATTACTTATTTTTGTGTACATGCCTAAGTATAAAATTCATACATTGCTTAAGTTGCCTATTTACCACGTCTTGACAAGTCCCCTTTATTATCATGGACCGTTAATTTCTAGTACTAAGCGGGAGTGAGTGGATAGATCTATCGAGGGTGACGCCTCCATTCGTGTTTGGGTTGCTCCAAATAGGACGAATGCATTTCATGTCTTTATTATTAGAGTGTCTGGTAAACACTCATTGGGGCCAAGTATCGTCTAGCTTCGGGGTCATGAGCTTAAGAGCCAATGTATATATTTTCCGGACATCCTATTTCTTGGCTTTACTTATGGCATATGTACACTAGATTTTACTTATAAATCTATGATTATTCACCAACTTTATGTTGACCGTTTTTCGCAATGTATTTCTCAGGTTGTTAAGGTAGCTCATGTGCATACATTTGGACCTTCATGGAGTCGCGGAGTTGACGCGTCTCACTATATTTTCTGCACTTATGAAACGTTTGATCTTGTTGAACTTATTCTAACTGTTTTGGCAAACTCTTTTGGGACCTAAGCTTTGTAAACTCTGAATGTTTTAATGATCAAACGCTGTATTTTCTAAACGACACTTTAGGTCGTTCAATATAACTGTAAGTATGGTGCTATGACAGTCACCCCAGGTATTCCATTCCGCTGCCATTCAGGTATTTTGGGGGTGTGACAGATTGGCATCAGAGCTAAGGTTATAGCGAACTAGGATGTATCTTGGACCCTAGACTATAACCACATCATCATAGCATCTCATCATTTCATCATAGGTGCATATTCACTATACATGTTGCTTTACGCACACATTGTACGAGTTATTCATACTCATACTCATATATATATATATATATATATATATATATATATATATATATATATATATATATATATATATATTTGATTATATTGACCTGGTTCACAAGTGACATGTCTTCAGATACCCACGCCGTTATCCTTTCGTCGGATTCCGACGTTGAAGATGCCTTGTCATCTTCCACTACCATTATACCACCAGCTGTACTCACACCACCATTAGCACTATTGAATTGTCATAAGAGCGAGGTTTTCATTCAGCCTATACATAGAATGCCGTTTGGTAGAGTATTCAGACTTAATTTTAATGGACTTATTTGGATGCTTATTACAAGGGAGATAGCATGTCTTATTTCCTTCACTAGTAGGACGCTTACTACTTAGGTACTACCACCACCGTTGGTTACTTATTACACTATTGGTCGTCCCATAGTGCGTACTTCAACTTTACCTCTTGGATATCGCTAGATAGCGCGAAAGAGGGTAGTATCCCATTCACTATTATCACCATTATCTCCTAACTCATCACTAGGATCTCATTGTCATCAATGTTATCCTCATCCTTTAGAATACCACCATTGTCAGTTTCCTTTTCCATTTTCACTTGCCATGAATTAGATAACACCTTGTGGATAATACCAAGATTATGGACTCAACAGGAACATCTGCAGGTTCCTCAAGAATGGCTTAGAATCTACACTATCTAGGACTTGATCGATGCACAACTTCAGACACTACTTCAGGACTATCTCGACCTTATGATGCCATAAACCTGATTTCACCTAGAAGGACTACAGGAAGTCTTTAGACTAGACTTATATCTTTACTAGCTGTTACTATTTTCCTAGCCACGAGAGGTGTGGCATAGTTCGAAGAAACTTGTAGTATTTTGATTGATGTACGAACGGAATCACCAAGTATTGACTCTACTATAGGGGAATGGTTGTGCTATCTATGATATTGGCCCATATAGACCGAAACCTTCATGTATTATATTCATGTGTTATGAATATGATGATTGTTATTACCGATAAATTCTCATGGACTCTCATGATTTGATGGAAATAGATTTAAGCAAACCACTCCATGCATGACGCAAGCCGCTGTTGGACAATTCATTGCCAGGAACGCAACTACCGCCCTCACCAAGGAACTTACTCACGTGGAATTTATGGGTTGTAATCCCCCCTTCTTTAGCGGAAATGTAGACACAAAAGAATTTCTCAAATGGTTCGAAGAATTAGAAACAATCTTTCAAAGTGGTGACTGTCGTAAGGAAGACAAGGTTAAGTTCGCCACTTGCACTTTTCAGAAGCATGCCCAGAAATGGTGGACTAAGTATGTCCAGGTAGTAGGAGTTGATGCTGCTTACTCACACTCTTGGGAGAAACTAAAAAGGATGATGAGTTTGAAGTTCTGTGTGAAAAGCGAATTACAAGCAATTGAACAAGAAACACTAAACCTTACCATGGAAGGAGATGATGTTGTCAAGTATACTGCTTATTTTTATGATTTTGCTCGACTAGGCTCTGCAATGGATGAACCGGAAAGCAAGAAACTCGAAAGGTACATCGGAGGACTTTCTCCTGAAATTCATAGGATGGTCATCGCATGTGAACCCAATACCATGTCTGAAGCTATCCAGATGGCAATCGAAACAAAGGAACTCATAGTTCGCGACAAGACATCGGGAGACAATAATAACAACAAGAGAAAATGGGTCGGTAATCAGGATGCTAATGCTCCTCAACGACCATTTAAGATACAACAAGTGGTGGAGACCTTTACTGCTGGGTCAAGCCAAAAGAAAGGATATGTAGGTAAATTACCCGAGTGCAACAGGTGTCAGTTTCATCACAAAGGACGTTGCTCGGAACCATGTGGCAACTGTAAGAAGATCGGACACAAAGCCAAGGATTGCAAGACTCCCACCCTCGCAAAGCATCAGGAACTCACGGTAATCTGCCGTGAATGTGGAGTAGTGGGACACTTCAAGAGTGAATGCCCGGTGTTGAGAGACCGGAACTGGAGGAGGCAGTTCATGTTTTAAAACCATAGTTCGAGCCCTCTAGGGTTGTACTTTCTTTTGGTACTTTCCATAAGTACGTTGATGTAACCTAGTTGTATTAAGCACTTTCCTATCCAATGTAATGACTATCTTTTGTTACCTCTATGATAACCATAACTTTCGTTTACTCCGCTTTCTATCCCAATCGTTCAATTTTCAATCGTTTCGTAACATTATGTCATTGCCTTATTAGAGATTAGGCCGATTTAGTATTTGACGGACTAGTAGATTATTACCATTCCGTAGTATTTACCCATGTATCCAATAAACCATTCCACGAGTTTTATTTCAAACTATTTTACTACCTTATGGAGAAATTGTTTTTATCAAATTTCTAAAATAAGCCGTTTTGTTACCATACTATAAACTGATTTTTCCGATACTACGCCACATATTTACTATTATTACGCGAAACAATTTTTATATTACTTTGAAAGGGAATATTTAGTATACCATTTTTAATAACAACGCGTTGAACACCATCTAAAGCTTTTGAGAAAAATAATATTATTTTGATTAAATCAAGCATCGCATCATTAGTCCTCAACTATACATAGCCTGATCACCTATGTATACTTCAGGAAAGATTATGCCATGAAGGAAATAGTTACTTTATAACGTATTGTTAATAACAATCTTCATCCAAAAGCGTTTTAAACAAATAAACTCTTTTATGAATATTTCTTTCTGACAAATTTTCTCTGGATACTTACCCCACCTGTCACACACTTAGTCATTAAGTTAGACTTTCCATTGACTTCTTTAGGAGAGACTTCCCATATTAAGTACTAGGAGGATTCCTTGATACAAGAAAAACAATAAAAGGGTTACGAAAAACTACTAACCTAGAATAGGAGTATACACCAAGGCAATTTATAGCTCAATAACAGTTCTAAGATGCCACTGGACCATCCGACCCACCATCTCTGACCTAGTTGTCCGATTTTATTATTCAAAGGTACTAGCTAGACTGAGCTACGGGATCAAACACATTGTGAAGGTACGCTAAGCAACACCATGGGAATAAACCAAGCCTCCTAACCGATACTGTAAAGTGTTTTGAGTTAACATGGTCTCATCCATACGCAAACTTCCCTACAGTGAGTTTACGACAAGAATGATTGATTCGAATTATGGATATCGATATAGATTCCCCTAAAGCATTATGTTCTTTAGAACTTCTGGATAACCTCACCTATACATCGAGAAAGGCATCAGACTCAAGAATATCTCCCCAGCTACGTGTGAAGACAATACGGAAATTCATCGACATGGTATCAATTGAAACCCTCATATTGCCAACATGATAACAATTTCAACGATAAACCATCTCAGGACTTAAGTTGGTTGGATACCTAGACTTGTAGTTTTGTCGAATAATCGCCAATAGGCATTTTCTAATGTCAGGAACCGAATGTTAGACACCTATGCATTTATGCGAATATTTCCGATCCTACTATTTTATCCTTGTTAGTATTTTTACTTTTAAATGAAGTGGATTTCAAAATTTTGTCCATACAAATCACATATCTCGTGGAAAATAATTTTGAATTGCCTATTTTGAATAAATACGACCCTTTTTAGCCAGTATTTACTTGAACCATTATACAATGAGAAATGTTTAAACATCAAACTTTGGTAAATAGTTCTATTCACAACATGTTTGAAAACCGCGTCACATTTCATAACTATTAAATTTTGAATCATCAATAAAGCTAATATTGAGTACACCATTTGTTCCATTTTCTAAAATTGTTTATTCAGAAAAAGATTTCGACCAAAAACTCGAAAATCGCGAGATAAATTTGGAAACAAATCACCATACTATATCGCTTGTGCATTTAGGGCTTTGTGACTTGACAATAAGGAATATTGGAATAGGTGATGAGGGAAATTAGGAGGAACATCATAGAACGATTACAAACGTCAGTAATGGAGACCAAGCACAGTAGGTAAAGAATGACACATGTCTTAGCAATCCATTAGACCAAAACCCAAGGAATCAAATGTTGTTAACCGTATTCTATCTTCTTCGTATAACGCCGTGTTCGAGAGACGTAACGTTGTGGAATTAGTCACAAGATTTATCGTACCGTTTCAATTATTCCTGATAAAGGTGATTGAATCACCTTGGACTTCTAGCAATCATTTTAAGATTTCCTTCGGAACCTCATAAAGATGTGAACACCGCCTATCATCCTCAGATCGATGGTCATAACGGGAGAACGATTCAAACATAGGAAAGTTATACACAGAGTATGAGTGATTGACTCTAGAAATGGTTGGACTAATCATTTACCATAAATCGGATTCTTTTACAACCATAGTTATCGCGCGAGCATAGAGACTACATCAATTGAGGCACTTTATGGTCGAAGTACCAATTACCCGTTTACCAACCGAAATCGGAAAGTTAAATTCACTGGTCTAGAACTAAACCATGGAACAACAAAGGAAATTTCACAAGTCAAGAACCAGTTACAAGCAACGAGAAACTGGTAGGAGTTATGTTGGTACATGACGCACATCATACGGATTGGGTATCCTTGAACAAGCAAATTTACTAGATTCACGTGAAGGAACGAACTAAATTGAAAGCTTTGCCTTGGAGAGGCATGATACGATTTTGGTAACACGAGAGATTGAACTTTTAAGTATATTGGACCATTTCAGATTCATGATAGAATCGACCAGCTGACATATAAGATTTGAGTTCTGATAGAGTTCAGCAACATATATTACCCATATTACATTATAAACCTGAAGAGACACTGATCATCTATTGACGAACCAAACTCGGAAAAAGCCAAACTCACTATTCCAATAGGCATTCATGAAATAACCAGAAATTTCCTACAAGTCGAGAATCAATTACAAATTCTATAAGTTGTAAACCCTTAAAACTTCAAGTTGGTAGCCAGATCACGTTGAAAGTTCTGCCTAGGAAAGGCATGATATTATTCGGAAAGATTTGGAAAGTTAAAACCGATATACACTGGACCATGTAATAATTCAGACAGAGTAGGCCTAGTAGCCTTCAGACTTGAGCCTTGTTAAAGAACAGCCGGATTACACAACTATGTTTCACCTAATCAAATCCAGGAAATGACTTTCAGATTAGTCAATCATAATCCCATTTGGAAGGGAATCCAACCTTGAGACAAATGTAAACTGGGTAAGAGAACCAGTAGAAAGCATGGACCGTGAGGTCGAACGGTTGAAGCAAAGTCAAATTCCTATCGTGAAAGTTCGCCGAAATTCTTGAAAAGGACCCGAATTTACTTGGGAACGAGAGGACCGAATGCAACTCAAGTATCCACGTCTTTTTGACCAAATATACTTCAGAGACCAACCAAAACTGAACTTCGGGACGAAGTTCCTGTTAGAAGGGAAGACTGTCACAACTCGTAATTTCCGGTCATTTTCCAAACCTCGACAATTTACTATTCACAATTTACTATTCATCATTTACTATTCATCGTTTTACTATTCATCGTTTTTGAGGTCAATTTGACATTCCGAGTCATATTCAGAAATTTTACTATTCACTTGACACTATTCATTTCCGAGAGAAAACCACTATTCACGTGCATTACTCATGTCATCGTAAATTTAGTTTACGAGTGTTCAAATTCGCGTAACCGTATTGGTTCAGGAGCGAATTCATGCATTATTATCAGGGACACTTCATACGGACTAGAAATAGTCTGCATATCATCATTAGGGCACTTGCATACTATTCCACTCGTAGGATAATTAAATTTATACTTTTGGTACAATTAACGATTTACGTACGTTTATTTTAAATAAACGCTAATACGCGAACTATAAATGTGTCTAACATGTCCGACACTCCCGACTATGATCCTAATACATTTTTATACTCATTTCTATAATATAAAAACTATAATATTAATTTACCCGGTATTTTGGAAATTTAACTATTACGTATCGTACGTTTAACTTAATAACGCCGGTTTTCACCAAAATTAAACGATAATCACCCTAACTCTCCGTACTTGTACCCGACATATTTTTACAAATTTTATAACTTTATTATGTCCCGAATAACTTCAATAAAACTTATTTTTAACAAACCCGGTACCCGATTAAACCTTAAACCTAAACCTAACCTAACTACACTTAACTACTAATACTAATTTTCCAAATTAATCACAAAACATTTCCCCCCTTTTCCCTCCCTTAGAACCGGCCACCCCCCCCCCCCCCCTAAAGTCTTCATGCATTCAAACTTCACCAAACAAATTAAATGCCACCAAACTTTTGTCCCTAAATATAAATTAAACTTTTTTCACTCTTTTATCACTAAAATCATTTTTTACTTAGCACAAGCAAACTTTTTCTCTCTTTTCTCTTGAAGTTGGTTCGAATTAGGGTGATCAAGGAGCAAGGAGGATAATTTTTACAAGATCTTGGTATAAACTAGTTAGTATAATCATCCTTGTTAGAGTTTTGAAATAAAAACTCAAGGATTAGTAGGCTTTTTATCATCTAAACTCTCTAAACCATCAAGTAAGTAAACAAACTCATTTTTATGATTTTTACAAGTTATTATTATGTTTATATAATTTTCTTACAAGATCTTATACATGCATCAACTTGTACCACTCCATTTTTGTATATATTAACTTTGAAGCCCTAGAAATGGAAACATATGAAACTCTTGTTAGACCTAGTGGATTGATGATGTTTAAGGACCCATGACACCCTAAGAAGGTGTATGGTAGGATTAGATTAGTTTTGTGGTGTTTGAAAGTGGTTTGATGGATGATGGAACTAGTTTGGAGACTTGGAAATGGTTTTTGAAACTTTTGATATACCTACTGTCCCTATTTTAAATTCGTGGGAAAATCAGTGGGTGATGACTAATTTTTGACCAAATATTTAGAAAATACATTCAAAAACGAAACTTTAGGCGAAAGAACGGATTAAAACGAGTTTATAACGAAGGAGATATGATTTTTGCAAATTTAACGACGAAAACTACTTTTCCAAAAACTGCTTGCTGATTGGCAGAATACGACGGGTATTTTGAGGCATTAAACGTAACTTAAAGGAGCCGAGTTATCAAAAATATACTAGTATATACAAAGACGAATCCGTGGACATAAAGAACAAGGAAAACGAGCCTAAAACGACAAAGTTATACCATTCTAACATCGTCAAACTATATATATATATATGGACACAAATAAAAATAATAACGTACGCGCTAAACGGTATATTTTCTAGAAAATATTACTAAGGACTATTTTCTTATCAAATGAATACGTACGACCCGAGAGAATACTTATACGACGTAACGACGTATTTCAAGGTTTTCAATACAAGGAATTTAACGCTAACACTTTTTAACGAGATAGTACGACAAGTTATATACTCCTATATAAGGACTTATTTTCCTAAGTATGGAATCTATTTTACTACGACGATAACTAGTATTTTCAAATTACGAGTGGTATGAGTATCATGTGCATGTGCATTCATTTCATTACGGCTTGATCTAAGTTAGATCATGGTTATTCATTTAGGTTGCGGCTAGTACTCGCGCCTCATTGTCCCGACTACTTTCACCTCATTGCACCATCTTTGTACCATCACTTCGAGGTGAGTTCTCATAGCCCCGTTTTAATTCTATATTTTGATTTCAAATCCCACGGGGGAGAATACATTGCATTACTTATTTTTGTGTACATGCCTAAGTATAAAATTCATACATTGCTTAAGTTGCCTATTTACCACGTCTTGACAAGTCCCCTTTATTATCATGGACCGTTAATTTCTAGTACTAAGCGGGAGTGAGTGGATAGATCTATCGAGGGTGACGCCTCCATTCGTGTTTGGGTTGCTCCAAATGGGACGAATGCATTTCATGTCTTTATTATTAGAGTGTCTGGTAAACACTCATTGGGGCCAAGTATCGTCTAGCTTCGGGGTCATGAGCTTAAGAGCCAATGTATATATTTTCCGGACATCCTATTTCTTGGCTTTACTTATGGCATATGTACACTAGATTTTACTTATAAATCTATGATTATTCACCAACTTTATGTTGACCGTTTTTCGCAATGTATTTCTCAGGTTGTTAAGGTAGCTCATGTGCATACATTTGGACCTTCATGGAGTCGCGGAGTCGACGCGTCTCACTATATTTTCTGCACTTATGAAACGTTTGATCTTGTTGAACTTATTCTAACTGTTTTGGCAAACTCTTTTGGGACCTAAGCTTTGTAAACTCTGAATGTTTTAATGATCAAACGCTGTATTTTCTAAACGACACTTTAGGTCGTTCAATATAACTGTAAGTATGGTGCTATGACAGTCACCCCAGGTATTCCATTCCGCTGCCATTCAGGTATTTTGGGGGTGTGACAACCTACCACTCATTTTATATTTTATTATGGAGTATATTGACAGGTTTAGTCATTCTTTCAAGTTTCATATTTTTAGGATACCCGGTTTTACGTTTCGTGGCTTAACAACTTACGGTTAGCATTTTACGGAGTCAAAACTAACTAAGTAACTAGGATAATATCACCAAAGACCAACTCATCCTCCCTTATCCTTAGTGAACCGCCATAGGGGGGGGGGGGAGTCACCACCCCATGTGTCTTGATCTCAAGCCTTGTAACCTTAAGATATACATGTGTTAAACTTAGGCTCCAAGTAAAACTTGGTCACCAAGTTTAGGCACCTTCCTAGGAGCTTTCCTAACCTCCTCATCTTCACTATAAATAGCAAGCTCATCCTCTTCCTTTCTCTTCATTCCAAACACTCAACAACAAATCCATAAACCATGATCCTTTGATTTCTAAGTTATAAGTTACATACCAAAGTTGAAGGCATAGTTAGTCTATACATGAATCAAGAGTTAGTTTGGTGATTCCATGGTTGAATTAGGAGCTACACAAGGTGATTGGGGGCTGAGTTAATAAGGTTTTCACAAGGTCTATATCAAGGCTAGCAAGGGTTTCAAGAGTTGTGGTGAAGGGTTTGCAAGCATAGGTTTAGTGTCCTAGTTTCATACTTGACTTCCTTTCTTTAGAAAGCCAAAAGTTGTAAGAAACCCTATTACACTTTCTTGCTCAATATCATTTTCATGCTTATTATGTTTCTTTCATGCTATATATGGTCTTTGTATTATGTTCATGATGTATAAAAACTAGTAAAACAAGTTATGGTAGATATATGTTAACTTATGTTATTTAAACAAGTAAACTAGTGACTTTTATGGAGAACCACGACCAAAATAGTATAACTATGATATTTGACACTTACCTACTGTTAAAGAGGACTTAACAAGGAAAACATAGCAATTTGAATCACCCAAAACGAGTACCCGAGTCAAAAGATATGACCATTTGAACTTACCAAAACTTTGCGGCAAAACTGCCTAAATACTTTCTGTGACAGAACATAAAACACGCAAAAGGAGGCCCTTCTGGTCTGTTTCACGAAAAAGTTAAAACACGAAAGTTGTCCGGAATCATGTTTTCTTCAGTTTCTTAACAGTTATTTTATATACCAAAGTTACTATATAATAGTTATGGTTTAAATAAGACCAAGAGGTCTAATGACGAAAAGCCAAGACCACAACCATGGCTAAAGCCAAGGTTGAGTCTCAAGACCATGGTAACAATGACCAAGGTCATGGAAAAGCCACGGCTAAAGACCATGTAACTTTTCGAATCAAAAACTTATATATATTTTATTAAATACTACAATAGTAGGGAGCCTCATGTGAGGAGTTCATTAAGTAAGCCGTCGAGATGAGTTGTGGATTTACGAATTAAAGTGTCCTAGCTCCTCGAACGTTTACTCCATGACTTATGAATTATGTCGGCCCGAACGGTAGTAAGAGATATACAACCTATACATGTTTCATAAACCATTTATATTCAAAGACTTACACTATATACTAAGTACTACATCATGAACTATATGCAAGACATATATAGGCAATTCTTCGTATTCTTAGACGTTACTCCAAACCTAAGTCGCAACGTTCTATTATAGGCTGCTCTTAGAGACTTTCGCTATTCGACTACCACTTTCATTTCTCATTACATAAGCTTAAGGTGAGTCATAGCCCCTACTCTTTTTATACTTGTTTTAACTCTTTGGGGGAGATACATGCTCAACTACTTGCTTACTTGTACAAATACTCAAAACATTTATACTTAATTGTTTTATGCTTGATTATCTTATACTTGATTGCATTATACTTGATTGCATTATACTTGATTGCGTTATACCTAAACTTGTAAGTCTCCTTGTGATAACACATGCATTGGGTTTCAGAGATGAAGTAGAACCAATGCTATTACCTTCCTTGTGAGCATCATAAAGTCTCCTTGGATAACACATGCATTGGGTTTCGGAGATGAAGTAGAACCAATGCTATTACCTTCCTTGTGAGCAGCATACCCAAGTGAGGTCTTCGGAGATGAAGTGTAGACTCACGACTAATCGCTTAACTGTTGTGATGAACTTATACATGTCTTTATCATACTATATTTTAGCAGTGGGTTGTGAACACACAGGTTGCAAGTGTTGTTATGGGCGGGACTTGCAACTGAGTGGATTCACAATGCCTTTGCTGTGTGAACATTCTTTAAGGCTTTTCAACTATTTTAAGACAAACTCTATGAACTCACCAACCATTGTGTTGACACTTTAGCATGTTTATCTCAGGTTAGTAAGGCGATAGCTAGTGCGTGGAACATAGAGTCAAGCTGCATATTCTGAAGACTTACGCTTTTTATCATTTACCATTCAAAACATTTTGTATACATTTATGTATCATACTTTGGAATCTCATGTTTGTAACTTTGAATTCATTAATCGAATGGTAACTTTTCAAAACGTCTCATTTAGAGGTCGTTTTCTATAACTTGTACTTTGTATTATGAAGTAGCACCCCAATGACGTAGTCTTCCGCTGCGGTATTTTGGGGGTGTTACAGATTCAAAACCCGTAGAGCTTAGGTTATGACTTGTGAGTATTAGGCCTTTAAGTTTTGCACAATGGGAGTTATGAAACAACCTTTGACAACTCGCTGTAGGATTTCCACTCTGAAACTTAAGTTATGACCGGTAAGGATTGGGTAGATTATAGGTCATTTGTTTAATTATCCTTTGCTTCCGCATCACTCTGATTCGTGCTTTGCTTTTAGTTAAGCCCTTTTTAGATTTCCTCTCTCGGAGATTTGAAACTTATGATTCTGCACAACATGAGATTAGTGACAAAGTAAGTTTAGAACGCGTTGAGAATTCTGCAGTAATGTTTGACATTACATAAACTTCATTCCCGTTTGATTTCAACCTCTGATTCATTTGTTAACCATTTAGATGCCTCTTCGAGCATTCTGAGAATTCGTAAGACCATGAGGTGTTTGACACATTTTGTGATTTCTCTTACTTTTGCTGAGCTTATCTAAGTCTCACTACACAATTAGCTTTTGCCCTATTCTTTTCAATTCCTATGAGAAATCTTGTGGTAATTAATCACGAGTATAGGTATGTCTTCCTCACTTCTGAATGATAAGGTATGCTATGCTGATCTATCTTTCCTTGGAATGTTAAATTCGATATTATTCCGGTATGGATTGGTTGACTGAGCATCAAGGTGCTAACTACTATGATACTACGTTTCTCCTTTGACATTTTGAACCACTCTGATTTACTTCTATCATGATTTCCGATTGTTAAACTTTTGTTATCCTTGCTAACCTGGAAATTCGTACGTTATTTTTGCGATTGTAAAATTTTTCCTAGCATCTATTCCTGTTCCCGTGAGATGAATCTCACCTTGATAGTCATTTTGCGATTTGAGATTTTCTGATATAATCCTTGAATGAACCACCAAGATTTATACCAGATTGTGAATTTGCTTTGACCTAGCACTAAGAGATTGTTTAGTCACGACTCGAGGTTGAATATGATTTCCATAAAGGCAGGTTTATATATATGATACAAGTATTATGACGCCTGGCCAACGTGATAATAATTACATCATATAACTTGAACTTATGGGGATCATAGGACGTCTTTGAGAAGTGCCTGAAAACAGTAAGGTTTGATGAGACAGAACCTTCTTTGTATAAAATGATGTTTTGCCTGTTTTTGAAAACTCTATATTGATTAGCACCAGTTGAATTGAGAAAACTGGAGGAGCAACAACCAAAAACTAGAATATTGTTTGTTTAGCTAAGTGTATCTTCTTGGAGTACTACAATTTTATTCGTGATGAAGAAGAATGGTAGCAGAAGATTATGTGTTGACCTCTGGAAGCTGAACCGCATTACCGTTAGAAAAACCATTATTTTTCCTATTTCGAATTGACGATGTGTCTGATTTACTTTAGTACGCGGATTTTTATTTTGACGGAGTTGTGGCTTGAAGTTATTCTGGAATTGCCTTTCGTATTTGTAACAACCCTTATGACTGTTACTGATGCTAATAGTATTAGCTGATGTTTTGACTATTCCACGGAATTGATGAATCATTTCTTTCGTGAGTACTTAGACAAAGTTGTCATAGTATGACATCTTAGTACATTCAGAGACGAATAAGAGACATGAGAATCATTTTCGTAATATGTTGGAAATATGAGGATCATTTGTATATTCTGGAAGCATGACATTTGTTGGAAGATGTTCACGACTTGCGTTACCGTTGATGAATTTATGAGTATGGAAGAGAAGCTTAGCTTGGATAAGAACGGAGTTTTGGAAAGGCTGAAATAGAAATTAGCTTGCATACCTTAAGATGAGTATCAATTTTGAGACATTTCGAGAAGAAGACTTGTTTATGCCCTTATGCAGCACGGGGAAGTTATTGCTTATGCAACTAGAACCGATTGAGGAGAATTGTTCAATGTGTGACTTGGAGTTGGTGGCAGTGGTGTTTGCTCTCAAGACTTGAAGAAATATCTCACATGAAGATGGAATCCAATTTCAGATATTCGGAAAACTTAGGAGCAAGATGGAAAGCTATGATCTGTGTTAAGAGACTAGAAAGAAATTGTTACGATTGAGGCACATTTCTACTTTTTCTATCCCTTTTGGTTGTACTAAGATGTATAAGGGATCTAAAGCAGGATTTGAATTTTCATGAACCTTGGAATGAAATCTCCACGCACAATTAAGAAGGATGACATAATTTGAGTTATGGTAGGTTGTTTGAGTTAGTAAGCTCACTTTTGCCTCTTAGGATGTGTATTCGGTTAGCAAGTTGGCATAAATCCTCCGACATAAGATTTCTCAATTACATGGTGCACCTGCAGTGATCGTGTCAGAGATTTGCTCTTTTACCTCACAGTCCCAAGAAGAACCAATGAAGGCTTGAGGGACAAGACTCAAGTATAGTTATGCCTTTCATTTACAGACTCATGGATAAGCAAGACAACTATTTAAACTTGGAAGAAGTGTTTAGCAGGAAGTTGACAAGTGTGTGGTCTGATTGTGTTTGATTATTTAGATTGATGGCATACAAGTGACAAAGTTTGTCCTTTCAGATAGTGTATGAACGGAAATGTAGAACACCTTCGGTTGAATTAAGTCGAGAAGCCGCTCATTAAATGTTTGGAGTTGATTATAACAACTAATAGAAAGTTATCATTGTGGAAGAGGAGCTTTGAAACTTTAGACCAGGACTTGTGTGTTCCGAATGATGTTTTCGTACAGAAGAGTTAGACATGTTGGCATATAAGAAGACTTGGTTTGTGATACGTTAGTCCTTAGATTCACTCTTATCCGTGCGGTTATCCTACCTATCCCATTATATATTCTGATACGACTCGATACTCCGATATATGCTTACTTAATCGTCAGTACGAATAGGTTACCAACCTCTTTAGGAAATTCTGATTATGCCTGATAATTCGATTTATGCTTCTCAGGTTTTTAGCAAATTCCTTAGCTCGTTTAGGGCTTAATTAGATTCGCGAAGTTTTCTACCATCTAGTATCACTTCCATATTCACTCCAAATTCATCTGATGTTCATGTATCTCTTTGCGAGATTATGACTATCATCTGTTTCATGTCCATTTCGCATTCGTTGGAACAGATTGGTTATGATTTGTGTTCGATTGGAGAGCCTAGGGCTATCAAAGTTTGTCATGATCGAGTCATTAGAAACTATTTCATTATGAAAATTCTTTTGGAAGAACCTTCCCGAGCGAGAGGATATTTGTGACGACTTTGGTGATTCGCTATGACTTCGTCTAACTTTTGCGACTTCAATTTTCGAGGACGAAAATTTTCTTTTTAGAGGGGAAGAATTGTAAGACCCGGAAATTTTGAACATCTAAAATGCCCAAAATACCCCTCATTTTTTTTAAACTTTTGAGAATACGAATTATAATTATAACCTAAGACGTATAACTATGTGAGACATTACACTACGAATATAATCTAAGTATTTATATGATAATGCTTGAACATTTCAAGCTCTAAGACTTATGATAAATAAAATTACAAACTTATACATAATTAAAAACATCACACATTTATTAGTTGTGCATGGGCCGAAATATGTACAAGCAAAATATAAAATAAAAGAGTGTGACACAAGCTAAACGCAAATGATAATTACCAATCAAACACCATCCCACTAATCACAGTTCTTTCCTTTGTTAACCCATCACAACACACGGTTTCTCCATATTCTTTTATACCGAATTGATGTACGTGGGAATTGCACCCTCGCAACAGGTTTTACCTCTCAAGGGATCTCAAGAAGCTTACAACCCCCACCAGGCAGTGTACCTGATCATTGTATTATAGTATAGTGATAAGTACCGGGGGATTGATCGTTCAACTCAGGAATAGTGTCGCTAGGATTAGAAAGCCTACTAAACTAGGTCTAGAGGTGACGGATGATTCTTTTTGTATTTTTATATTTTTATGAAAGCAAGTAAAATATCGGGTTTTGAAGGAGTGGGCGGAATTAGTTGCTAGCCAACTAACCCAATTAACTACAAATGCAAACAAAATAAAATAACATAAATGAAAATAAAACTATTAAACTAATGTGGTGGAATCAATAATGAGGAAAGTTGTGTTTACTTAGATTTCATTACTCCCTAGATATCTTTTACAGGTTGATAGCTTGTTACAATTGCATGGATGACGGGTCATATTCCTTAATACTAGTCGTAGGGCCGTGTACAATATTCCCTAACTCTATAGGATCCTACTTCACTCCTATGTCGAGCCGTTAGAAGCTCCTAACATGGGATCATTAGAATTCTCCTACACATTAAATACAACCAAAAATCGTAGTACACCTCCGATCATGTTTCTTAAGACGTTCAAGCAAGTTACTAATGGAAGTCTGCCAGTTTTCTTAAGCCTAATATCGAATACAATCATTCGTAACAATTATAAACAAACAATCAACCCATAATTAACATCTAGGTTTCACTACATCAAAGCAAACACAATAAAAATCTAGCCTAGCAAGTTAAAGTGAAGAAAAGCGTAAGATATAATCACACAACACATAGACATATTGAATGATTTGAATGGATACTTATCTTCAATTGAACATGGAAGAATCAAGGGGTTGGAACCCTTGAAAAACTGATAAAATTCAGACTAGGGTTTATTCCCTCAAAGTTGCACACTAATGAATGAAATTTGGAAAACTATATATAGACTTTACATCGTGACGACGTCATGTGTTAGATCGTGACGCCGTCAACTCGCCGCCTTGATAAAATCGTATTACCTAGATCTATTTGTGACGCCGTCATGTGGAGAAATGCTCTGGGCCGTCATGTGTAATTGGACCCTGATGGCCTTGGTGACGCCATCAGGTCCTGATTCAGTCGTTTTAGTATAGGTTTATTTTTCCAAAGAAATGCTTAGGAAAGTATTTCCCCGGGTCGTGTCCCAACGAAGGTGTGAATGGAATTCTTAATTCCCGAATCGTGAAACGTGTCGTGAAAGTGGTAAAAAGTGATTTCAATGAGATTATACTATTGAACAAGTAAATGAAGCACAACTAATCACTTAAACACGTATTTCAAGTAATTAAACCAAAAACGTAATGTAGAATCGAAAACTGTAAGCTAAAACGTAAATAAAACGTAAACGTACGAAATAAAACGTAATTTTAAGCTACACTATTCCTACGGACCTGAAAATAATTTTAAAAATTTACAAATTATAAAGGAAAATTTTGAGAAAAAGAAAAATATTTTTTTGACTTTTTATTTATTTTTTATGAATTAAAAGCTAATTAATCTAATTAATAATTAAAAGAAAATGCAAATAAGGTGAGAAAAATGAAAATTAAATTTTGAAAATTATAAATAACTAAAAAGTAATTTTAAAACTAAAAACTAATTTTTTTACCTTTTTGTGTAATTTTTGGGAATTAAAAACTATAAAATCTAATTAAAAATTCAAATTAAATTCAAAATAAATGAGAAAAATGCAAGATTAATTTCTAAAATTCTAAAATAACTGAAAATAAATTTCTAAAATATTTTTGGATTTTTCTAGGCTTTTTCTGATTTTTTTTGTAATTTTTGGTAATTAAAATGTATTTAAAATTGATTAAAAATGAAAATTAAATAAGAAAAATAGTGAAACTATTCAGAAAAATTTGAAAAACTTACAGAAAACCTAAAATATTAAAATAAGCTTGAGAAAAAATTTTGAAAATAAAATAAGCTAGAAAAGTGCTGATAAGCTTAAAACTGTTATTTAGGAAGTGCTTATTTATAAGCAGACTTTGACCAGGTTGACCCCAACTTTGACCAAGTGATTATCATACTAAAATAAGCTTAATGTAACAGAACTCAGACCAATGATCACTCAGAAACACAGATATGGATGCAAAAAGTGCAAATAAGCAATTATGGAATAAGCATATGTTCACTTAAATAAGCTCAAACTCAGCACACAACTAGAAGACTAATCACTAAACAGAATGCAGCTAAGAATAATCAATTAAGCACAAAGGTCAAGCTAGAAAGCACCTATGCAGGGAGCAAGTTCAAACAGATTTGTAAGATCAAACTTCCTACTTGCAGCTTAATATTAAGACCCTTAATAAGCAAATCAGACAACTCCAAAAGTATACTCTAAAAGTTCACCTAGCAAGCTACTCATAAACCTCAGAAACCCTAAATTCTAAATCCAATTGCTACCATAAAAGACCCTAGATCAGCACCTGTCCAAACATGTGATAAATTAACTTTGACTTTTAAATTGCTAACCTAAGTTGACTTTTATGAAGTTCTGATGATCAATGCTTAACCTAAATGCAGTATTTAGCTTGTTTGTGACATGAATTACCTAAGTGCAACCTAAATCTATTAAAATGCAAAGATGACAGATTCAACAAGGCCAATTTGAACCCAGAACTTAGTATAGAAGCTAAGTGTTGACTTATAACCTTGAACCTACTGACTTTATGATTGAATTAACTCACTATAAGCCTAAATACTACTGATGCAGAGAATAGAGTAGTTTAATATCAGGAACACTCATATAACAGTTAAGCCAAACACTCCTATAATGACCTATTTCATTAATTGTTGTGAAGCAACATCTAAAATCAACCATGAAACCTCTTAGTAACTATGACTTATGATCTAATATGTCCAATTTAGTAAACAAACACAATTCTCAGTAATGAATACCACAAAAACTCAGTCTACAAATAGAAGCAGTAATGAAACAGTGAAATTCCAAACTTAAACTAACTATTAATTTAAATATAACAGCAGCTATAATAAGCTATCTAAAGGCTATATAAGTAATAATCAAGCACTGAAAACAGACCTACACTATAAATGCAGACAGAAGCTTAGAAAATTAAACTTGAAAACTTACAAACAACCTCTCAGCCAAACAGAGAGGGTCTCCCTCACAACCTATCTTTAATAGGCTTCACCAACACCATTCTTCATCAATTTAACTCCAGAAACTCAGGAATCATTATCATATTCAAACCTTGACTTTCATTGACCAATTATTTGAACTGAATTTTGAAGCAGAAAATAACCATACAACTTACTACAATCTATTTGAATGATCTCAATAAAACAGTACTTAAAAGTTTTAAACAATAATAAAAAGAATAGAATTGCTGAAAATTAAATTGCAAGTAAATAAAATGAAAATTTGCATTATACTGAAACTGAAAACATTGAGTACAATTTGAAAATTAGAAATTACAATAAACTGATAATAAAAACTATATATAAACCTACTCTTACTCCTAGCTAATCCTAAAATCTAACACACCTCAAATGACGTGAGGGGAGGGTTTAAATAGGTGAGCAGGGGTGAGGAGTGAAGCTTCTAGTCCTTGCCAGGTCATCAATCCTTGTGTGATTTGTGTTTGTTTGTGTCCTTCTCAGCCCTTGATTACTTGATGTTGTCATTCCAATCATTTGAGACCCTTGGATCGCGTGTGATGAAATTGTGAATCCTCCGTGTCTTCTGTCATTGGACCACGTGTCCCTGACTTGCTGTCAGTTTCTAGAAACTCCAATCATTGGGTTGTAATTACTTAAAAAGGGGTAATTTTGTGGGAAAGTAATTAGGGTTCATGGGAACAGTTATTTTTCTAGGCGTGGTTAAATTTGGGGGGCGTGTATTTGGAATTGGGGTGGTTTTATTATAAAGGGTTGACCGGGTTGTTGACTGGGTAGGGAGTGGGTGTGGATCGGGTAAAAATAAAAGGTGGATTGGGATTTTAGTTTTGGGCTTGTGGATGAGTAAAAGTGGATTGGTTTTGGCAGATTTATTAGCTTAGGTAATTTTAGCATTTTAGCTAACTTTAGGGACCAAAGGTGTAATATTCTGAAAACTTAAGGGACCAATGCTGCCATTTTTTCAAAGTAGATTCAAGGGTTTATGTTGAATTTCTTCAATAATTGGAGGACCTTTGTTGCCATTTTCTACAAATAATCTTCCAGGGACCCTTTTTGTAATTTCCTAAAAAATAAGGGACTGAAGTTGCCATTTCTTCCAAACTTTGCCAGGGACTAATCGTGCAACTTTATGAATCTCAGAGGACTTTGTATGACATTTTAAGCTTTCTTTGATCATTTTGCTTCCCCGGCTCCGGCTTTTGACATTTTTCCATTCTCGTGCTTGTTTTTGTCGGTTTTGCTTTGTTTTTGTTCATTTTTCACATATCCGTACCTGCACATACACAAATACAAAAACATACATTCTCTTGGCATATTTGGTTAGTATTTGATGTATTTGGTCTGATTTAAGGCTAAAAAGGATGTGTGAAAAAGCACACATCAAAATCCTCCAGACTAAGGTATTGCCGTGTTCTCACGCAATGTCATCACCTCACGCTTAAGAGATAAATAATTTCAAAACCTCTCTTTACTGACGTTGTAAAGTAGCAAGGATGTTCAAAAGAGATGTTAAAATCATTTATTCTCAAAAACGCTCCGTTTTCCGATTTTCATGAATAATAACTACAACTACTATTTTTGTATTTTTCATTTTTATACATGTGACGATTTGCCTTGACTTTCATTATCAATTCTTATCTGTTGATAACATTCAGGGTCAACGAGTAGAAACACTTCTCACAGAGAAGAGACCATATGGATAAAAATCGTCATCCTTGATTTTTCACAAGCTCCCAAACTAAGCGTAAAATCGAGATCATTGTTTATCCAAAAGTTAGATGCTAACACTACCCACAAAAGTTACTTGTGTCATTAACTCTTGTTCCCAGTTCCTAAGTTTTGTATCTCAAGATTTTAATTTGTGAGAAATGAATTGCTTTATATTTTCTCGTTTTGATAGTTGTTAGTCCGATAAGAGCACAAAATTTGAACGCTAAGTAGTTTCCAAACTTTCCCTCAAAAACCCCTGCATACAGAAATCGGGTCCACATGAAGGTCTCTGATTTAACATGATTTGTGGGGGCCCCCTTTTTATTTATGACCGAGACATTCCATGTTTAAGACCGAAACGGAAGCTTTTTATTAGGGAAACCCCCGGAGTTGAAGCTTGGCATTTTTGCATAATTATAAGCACTTTAATAATATTTGGTCCTTAGTCCTTTATTTCTTTTACAACAACGGTTTATGAGCACCCAAGATGTAAGAGCTTTATTATGACCTTGGATTTATATCCGCTGCTTTTTATAGCTTTGGATTCCTCTGCCTTTTTATTTGGCTTTGGATTATTATTATTGATATTCATAATCATATGCCAAACCCCGAGTCCTACGGCCTTTACTAAGATCACAACATCGGCTGTGAACCGACGAGATGCAATAGTCTATTTCACCGTAACACTGGCAGTACCCCTATGTGTACCAAACCCCCATATGCAGAGATTTTGTTGGGAACGAGAAAAAACTAAGTATTGCCAAAACCCCATACACTTAATTAATCCTAGAGATCTATTTTTATTGGTGTGCAATCTTGTGGGAACAAGGAGGTCACAAGTACCTTTCGTGGGCTCTAAAGAGATCCAACTACTCCACGTTTAGCACGAAACTTCTAAATAAACTCTATCATTCCTCGATCTCCGCAAATTTAAAATCCCAAGTAATGAGATCCGCATATGCTTAGCCATAATCTTTTGATTATTTTGGTTAAGGGAGACGAGCTAGGGCTCAACACGCCCGGTCAAATCGAAACATTTATTTCTACTCTCGCCGGTAGGAAAGTCAAAACAAGGTGTCAAATCTTATTATTATAACATATATCATCATTTTTTTTTTTTTTTTTTTTTTTTTTTGCAATAAAAAAGTGACAAAATTTTTTAAATTTTGGTGGAAAAACGGAGTTGCGTAAGTTAACAGCTCAGACGAAGGTGTCAGGTCAAATCGAATCGAAGATTCACCCCCCTAGACTAAAGTGAAACATTGTCCTCAATGTTTTAAGGGTACGGGTAGTCATACGTAATATCTAAGGCCGTTTATTAAGTATGCCAAGAGATAAACGTTAGTCGATAAGATTTTGGATATGGTGAATTTCCGAAAGAGCAGCGAAGAATGAGACTCTAGTGGAGAGAACGACAAACACGAGAGTCCTCAAACTTCGGGGAAATTCCTGAACATTCATAAACAACAACAAGCACAAAACACGAGATATGGAAGAGGTCGCCCTCCTCATGTTACGTTATTAAAGAAAATAGAAATAAAGAAAATGAAAATGGATAAGCATGGGGTGCCTCCCACGAAGCGCTTGTTTTTTATTCACCGAGTCACATGAGCTTGACTCGATCCCCGAATTAATTTGTCCTTGGGGAGAGCAGATGAAACGGACATCCGGCATAAAAAACGGAGATGCCGGGGTCAAAAATGGTATCCTCACTCCCGGTGGAGTGGAAAAGTGAAGAAATGATGGGATAAGCAAAGAACGGATAAAACACCCAGATGATAAAAGCAAAGTCGATTTCTGAATCACGGGTGGGTTGGGTGGGTAAAATATCAAGCACAGGAACATCATGTTCATAAATCTCGTCCACCACTCCAAAATTTTCTTCTTTCGTTTCTGATCCAAAATCTACATCGGGTGGTTTCGCCGGTGCACGAGAAGACGGTAAATCAACGAGAATCGAGTCGGTATTAGGAAGTAAATCATCATTACGTTTTTCTTCATTAAGCACGTTTCTTTGAAAGCTATTCTCATCGTTTTCAATATCCGGTGGAGAAATGGTATGAGTAAGTTCATCGGATAACTTCTCGTGAGGAGAATCAATCATGTTATGTGAATCCTGAACCTCGGGTTCCATTTTGGACTCATCACAAGGAATATCAAAGATTGGATTATCAAGAGTCAATTCCAAATTGAAATCAAATAACGGATTTATGAAAGTCATATTGAATGTTTCGAAAACCCTTGGAACAAGGTCATCAAAATCTTTAGGATGATCGAATTCAACTTCATTTTCTTCATTATTCTCTTCTTCTAAGCTAACGAGCTCAGAAGGTACTTCATCCACGTAATCGATATCTCCACAAGATAAAGTTTCATCATCATCAGAATCGGAAAACATCTCAACACGATCATTCGGATTATCAATTACTTCATTGCTCTTCGGAGGGAGGGAAGATAATGGTTCTTCATTCAATAATTCTTCAATTAAACGGATGTCTCCCTCTGGATCAAAATTAGTATTATCAACCATCGTCGAATTAGAATCATTGTTAGCAAGACAAACCTCGATCTCGTCCAAAAAGACATCACTCCTCTCAACCGCTGTGAAAGAAGGATGGGAAGAATTGGAAACAATTTCAGAATCGCCGTTAGAAATTTCCCCGGACTTACTTGGGATTGGGACGAGCTTCTCAACACTAGAATTATTGAATTCGTCCGATTTCGTTGCCGGAATAGTGTTAAGATGCTCGTCCCCCATTTTTAGAGAGTCCTCGGGTTCTACGGGAGAAACATCGGAGGCTTTGTGAGGATTAAGAACGATCGTAATTTTCTCATCATCGTAGTCGGAATCATAGTAAACAAAATTTCTATAAGGATTAGACGCTCTCTTTTCAGCAAGTAACTCTGCAATAGACTTCTCACGAGGCTCGGGAGTATGAGTTTCACGATTAGCCACCATTTCTTTTAACTTCTCGATAAGAGATTTAATTTCAAAAATATCGTTAGTAATATCGGAATTTTGTGGGGGTTGGTTAAAACCATGAGAATCGTAACATGAATTCGGCTCATAATAAAAAATTTCAAACGATCCCCCACAATTTTCAAAATTTGATGAACTTGGGAATGAATTACCATTAAAATAAGGTTCTTGCTCATAAGAATTTTGAAAAGGAAGATTGAAATCATTTTGAGGATAATTATCAAAACTCGTATCACAAGCGTAAGACGTTTCAGCATTCGGGGCGTAACATATACAATTGATGTATCCACATTGATTACAAAAACATTGCCCACATGGTAATCTTTCGTCGGATGGATTTCCACAATTAAAGCAAGTGAACGGAGACGGCGGTGGTGTTGGATAGTAATCGGGAACGTTTTGAAGGATTGCGTTTTGAACATACTCGGGAGAATTACAAAGCCAACAAACTCCATCGTGAATATCACTACCACATTGTTCGCACATACACCAAACACATGAACCTTCAAAGAACGATTCTCCACATTTAAAACAAGTCGGATCCATAAGAATTATCGGTATAGAGGGTTAAAGAAGAAGAATCAAATGATAAGAGGATAAGAAGATTATTTTTGGTTTTTTAATAATTGAAAAGGTAAATCAAAGTAGAAAAGGAAAATCTTTTTGTATTTTTAATTTTTAGAAAACAAAATTCAAAAACATAAAACTTTTATTCTCTTTTGTTTTTCAAACGTTACGTTAATCGTAACCGTTTCTTTTAAATCTACTCGCGACGGAACGGGAGAGAAGAGTGTTTCTCTCTTCAGCTTGCAATTTAATGTCAAAGCTTTCCGTATTTTCCGCTTATTCGGTTGTAGAATTAAAGTAATCCGATTAGCAACTAATTTCACACGTTCTTATGTTGTTAAGCTTATTTGGTTTACAACGCCCTCCCTTCCACGGGAGAGTCGAGGCTGTAACTTTCTTTTTTGGTATTTTTGAAAACATTTTAGGAAAAGTGTTTTTGATTTTTCAATTTTTTTTGGTTTTTATAGAAAATATATACAAGGAAGGTTTTCAAAACACAATTTCGAAAAACGAAAATCAAAAATTCACTTCAACCTTCCCCGGCAGTGGCGCCAAAATTTTGATTCAGTCGTTTTAGTATAGGTTTGTTTTTCCGAAGAAATGCTTAGGAAAGTATTTCCCCGGGTCGTGTCCCAACGAAGGTGTGAATGGAATTCTTAATTCCCGAATCGTGAAACGTGTCGTGAAAGTGGTAAAAAGTGATTTCAATGAGATTATACTATTGAACAAGTAAATGAAGCACAAATAATCACTTAAACACGTATTTCAAGTAATTAAACCAAAAACGTAACGTAGAATCGAAAACCGTAAGCTAAAACGTAAATGTACGAAATAAAACGTAATTTTAAGCTACACTATTCCTACGGACTTGAAAATAATTTTAAAAAATTACAAATTATAAAAGAAAATTTTGAGAAAAAGAAAAACATTTTTTTGACTTTTTATTTATTTTTTATGAATTAAAAACTAATTAATCTAATTAATAATTAAAATAAAATGCAAATAAGGTGAGAAAAATGAAAATTAAATTTTGAAAATTATAAAATAACTAAAAAGTAATTTTAAAACTAAAAACTAATTTTTTTGGCTTTTTGTGTAATTTTTGGAAATTAAAAACTATTAAATCTAATTAAAAATTCAAATTAAATTCAAAATAAATGGGAAAAATGCAAGATTAATTTCTAAAATTCTAAAATAACTGAAAATAATTTTCTAAAATATTTTTGGATTTTTCTAGGCTTTTTCTGATTTTTTTTGGAATTTTTGGTAATTAAAATGTATTTAAAATTTATTAAAAATGAAAATTAAATAAGAAAAATAGTGAAATTATTCAGAAAAATTTGAAAAATTACAAAAAACCTAAAATATTAAAATAAGTTTGAGAAAAAAATTTGAAAATAAAATAAGCTAGAAAAGTGCTGATAAGCTTAAAACTGCTATTTATGAAGTGCTTATTTATAAGCAGACTTTGACCAGGTTGACCCCAACTTTGACCAAGTGATTATTATACTAAAATAAGCTTAAGGTAACAGAACTCAGACTAATGATCACTCAGAAACACAGATATGGATGCAAAAAGTGCAAATAAGCAATTATGGAATAAGCATATGTTCACCCAAATAAGCTCAAACTCAGAACACAACTAGAAGACTAATCACTAAACAGAATGCAGCTAAGAATAATCAATTAAGCACAAAGGTCAAGCTAGAAAGCACCTATGCAGGGAGCAAGTTCAAACAGATTTGTAAGATCAAACTTCCTACTTGCAGCTTAATATTAAGACCCTTAATAAGCAAATCAGACAACTCCAAAAGTATACTCTAAAAGTTCACCTAGCAAGCTACTCATAAACCTCACAAGCCCTAAATTCTAAATCCAATTGCTACCTTAAAAGACCCTAGATCAGCACCTGTCCAAACATGTGATAAATTAACTTTGACTTTTAAATTGCTAACCTAAGTTGACTTTTATGAAGTTCCGATGATCAATGCTTAACCTAAATGCAGTATTTAGCTTGTTTGTGACATGAATTACCTAAGTGCAACCTAAATCTATTAAAATGCAAAGATGACAGATTCTACAAAGCCAATTTGAACACAGAACTTAGTATAGAAGCTAAGTGTTGACTTATAACCTTGAACCTACTGACTTTATGATTGAATTAACTCACTATAAGCCTAAATACTACTGATGCAGAGAATAGAGTAGTTTAATAACAGGAGCACTCATATAACAGTTAAGCCAAACACTCTTATAATGACCTATTTCATTAACTATTGTGAAGCAACATAAAAAATCAACCATGAAACCTCTTAGTAACTATGACTTATGATCTAATATGTCCAATTTAGTAAACAAACACAATTCTCAGTAATGAATACCACAAAAACTCTGTCTACAAATAGAAGCAGTAATGAAATAGTGAAATTCCAAACTTAAACTAACTATTAATTTAAATATAACAGCAACTATAATAAGCTATCTAAAGGCTATATAAGTAATAATCAAGCACTGAAAACAGACCTACACTATAAATGCAGACAGAAGCTTAGAAAATTAAACTTGAAAACTTACAAACAACCTCTCAGCCAAACAGAGAGGGTCTCCCTCACAACCTATCTTTAATAGGCTTCACCAACACCATTCTTCATCAATTTAACTCTAGAAACTCAGGAATCATTATCATATTAAAACCTTGACTTTCATTGACTAATTATTTGAACTGAATTTTGAAGCAGAAAATAACCATACAACTTACTACAATCTATTTGAATGATCTCAATAAAACAGTACTTAAAAGTTTTAAACAATAATAAACAGAATAGAATTGCTGAAAATTAAATTGCAAGTAAATAAAATGAAAATTTGCATTATATTGAAACTGAAAACATTGAGTACAATTTGAAAATTAGAAATTACAATAAACTGATAATAAAAACTATATTTAAACCTACTCCTACTCCTAGCTAATCCTAAAATCTAACATACCTCAAATGACGTGAGGGGAGGGTTTAAATAGGTGAGCAGGGGTGAGGAGTGAAGCTTCTAGTCCTTGCCAGGTCATCAATCCTTGTGTGATTTGTGTTTGTTTGCGTCCCTCTCAACCCTTGATTACTTGATGTTGTCATTCCAATCATTTGAGACCCTTGGATCGCGTGTGATGAAATTGTGAATCCTCCGTGTCTTCTGTCATTGGACCACGTGTCCCTAACTTGCTGTCAGTTTCCAGAAACTCCAATCATTGGGTAGTAATTACTTAAAAGGGGGTAATTTTGTGGGAAAGTAATTAGGGTTCATGGGAACAGTTATTTTTCTGGGCGTGGTTAAATTTGGGGGGCATGTATTTGGAATTGGGGTGGTTTTATTATAAAGGGTTGACCGGGTTGTTGACTGGGTAGGGAGTGGGTGTGGATCGGGTAAAAATAAAAGGTGGATTGGGCTTTTAGTTTTGGGCTTGTGGATGAGTAAAAGTGGATTGGTTTTGGCAAATTTATTAGCTTAAGTAATTTTAGTATTTTAGCTAACTTTAGGGACCAAAGGTGTAATATTCTGAAAACTTAAGGGGACCAATGCTGCCATTTCTTCAAAGTAGATTCAAGGGTTTATGTTGAATTTCTCCAATTGTTGGAGGACCTTTGTTGCCATTTTCTACAAATAATCTTCCAGGGACCCTTCTTGTACTTTCTAGAAAAATAAGGGACTGAAGTTGCCATTTCTTCCCAACTTTGCCAGGGACTAATCGTGCAACTTTATGAATCTTGGAGGACTTTTTATGACATTTTAAGCTTTCTTTGACCATTTTGCTTCCCCGGCTCCGGCTTTTGACCTTTTTCCATTCTCGTGCTCGTTTTTGTCGGTTTTGCTTTATTTTTGTTCATTTTTCACATATCCGTACCTGCAGATACACAAATACAAAAACACACATTCTCTTGGCATATTTGGTTAGTATTTGATGTATTTGGTCTGATTTAAGGCTAAAAAGGATGTGTGAAAAAGCACACATCTGGTCCAAAGCATGAAAACTCTCTGGAATGTCACGTGTATTTTCCACTTCCACCTCTTTTGTAACTCTTGACGCCGTCATGTACAAAGGCTTGACGCCGTCAGGTACTGGTCCAGCAAGGAAATTTGAAACTTTGCCATTTTCTTCACTTTTATGCTCCAAAAACGTCCAAAATGCTTCTTTTTCTAGATTCTTCCTCAAAAGTACCTAAAATGACAAAAGGAACGATTTAGGGCAATATTTGATCAAATAATCTCGAATTCGGGCTTAAATGGCCCCTTAAAAGCGGTACACTTTTTGCCTCATCAAATACGCTTACACTTGAGATTTGCTTGTCCTCAAGCAAATGCGCTTTTATTCTAATCAAAATACAAGTTAGGGGTCATTTAACACTAATATTAAAGTAATTACAACAAATAATCGTTCCACTAAAAACCAAAGACAAGCTCAGAGGTCATACACTAGCACCTCACAAATAGTGTTTAGATACTCACATCTCTCGGGGTGTAATAAAGTATATATCACAATAAGGAAATGAAAAACATCTCTCACTACATGTCATAGCAAATAGATTACCATAGGCTTGGGAAAGGATCAAACCTCCACCACTTGGCGTAAGCACCTAGGATAAACTATAAAAGAGGTCTTTTAAAGCGTTATAACGTTAGCTGTAGGGATATGGAAAACATGGTTTTGTTGGATAAAGGCAATATTTACTGGTGGCGAGTTAATCATCTTGGTTAATTACATGTACAATATGGCGTTGCTAAGCCAAGACTCGACTCGACTTAAGCTAATAAATCAAAAATTACAAAAACATAAAGCAAACAAAGAATGAAACGAGATGGTAGTCCGTATATTTTTACTCCTTTCTTTTTCTATTTTTTTTTTTCTTTTTCGATCTTTTTTTTTTTTTTTTTTTTTTTTTTTTTAAGTTTTGCATACACTCTTGCCCTACCATATAAAATAATACATCATAGGGAATGTACATTCCCCTTACACTTGAATTTTTACATACTTTACAATAAACTAATCTAATGACTCGAATCAAGATAATCAAAACACTTGGAGTACTTGTTAAGATTAAAGCACATATGGGGGGTAATCTACGATGTTCTTCCCCATTACTCCATAACACAAGTACTTTACCCATGAGTCCCAATCGTCCCAAAACAATATGTACAAGATATGACTCGACTTAGAAACCATGTAATCAATTAGATAATTAACTAAGGGTTTAAATAAATAACAATAATGCACTAAAGATGAGTGCATACACGGAAGGCTAAGGCAATTTGGTTGCACATTTGGGTGGGTTGTAACAAATTCTTCCTTTAAGTAAGATGCTTGAAGTTAGAAACAAAAAGATAGGCTCGGAGGGGTGTACTAGGGGTTTCGTGTACTAAAAATGAGTACAACGCTAAAGTGTGGGAAAATTAATTGACTTTACTAGTCAAGTAATATGACTTCATTGGTCATGTAATTATGATACGGGTTTAACACAAGGGTGATCCTAATGCCTCTTATCATGTAGTAAATCCTACTACACGAATGTAGTCTCACTAGCGGTCTCGGGGTGTATCACTAACGCAAGCACTAGAATCTAAATGCTACCTACACTCGTAAGCACTAATAATGAATGCTTTTTCTATCAAATCTAAAGGCGAACCTCACATATTTGGGTGGAAAATTTTTCTGAATGGTACGGTTTTGTGCTAGTCATACAACTCCTATCCATGAGACGCTTGCTAAGGCTAAAGTTTCACTCCTAAATGTTGTAAAAAAATTTAAATTTGGCGCTAAAATTACACTAACAAGTATTTCTCTTAGTTTTATTACACACCTACCATCAAATAAACAAACTCAAGTGCAATAGTATCCTATAAGGTATCATCATTTACCCTCCCCTTACACTTAGGATGAACATTATCCCCAATGTTCAATTAAAGGATGTAAAAGTAAAATAGGTAAAAGAATGAAAACAAATACTCCCCTGATTCGTTTGGTGTGGATAGTGTGTTAACAATGTTAGATCTTCCTCCAAGAAAATGAACGTTCAAAGCTTGCCTTCCAGAAATATAAATCATCTTCTTGTCATATATAACCTGTTAAACCTGAGAAAACAATCAAGGCAACCTCGCGTAAAATCGACGGCAATCTATATATACTAACAAATCCTAGAAAACAATTTAAGATATAATGCTTGTGGAATGAATGTTTGCAAATTTCCTGGCGTTTATAAAACTAAAGAATTAACAAAAACTTTAAGACTCCATTAGAAAAACAAAACTCGCAAAATTTCTAGAATTTTACACATGACGCCGTCAGGAGTTAAACCCTGACGCCGTCAGAAGTGACCTGCAGAAATCTTTATGTTAAGTTTCCGGAAAATTTCTAGAAAAACTTATGTCCTACTTCCTGGAAAATCCTGTAAAACATCATTATGACTCGATATAAGCATTTGACTCTAACAAATACTAATATACATGTTCATTTAATATTGTGGCGAATCAAGATCATTTTCGTTCTTATAAACAAATTGGGGTTTCCCCTTACACTTAGCTTTTGCAAAATACCTTTATATGAGGTTAAGACGAAGTTAAACAACAAGATAAAGCATTTTCACAATTTAGTTAGAATCATGATCTACCAACAATAAAAATAAAGCATGCATACGGAAGCAAATAACATCACACAATTAAAAATCAAACAAATAAAACACACAAAACATGGGTTGCCTCCCAAGAAGTGCTTTTCTTTATTTACGAGTCTGGGCTATCCTATATGTGTGAGCTCCTCGTTGAGGACATCTTTGGGATCAAACTTGGGTTTCAACTTCCTATCGGTTTTCTTGGTACGGTATGACCTCTCAAATTTTTCTCCATCCGGATCATATAAAATTATCTTCATATGCCATGATCCATCACCTTCCTTAGGTGGCTTGTCCCAATTCCATTTACACTTATCCCCTTCCCTTTTCCATTTGTTCATCTCTAGGTTGATACGCATTACGCTTAAGAACTCAATCATTTTTCTAAAGACTAGGGGATCCTCAAAAGGGCCTAGTTCCTCATCTCTAGCTATGAGTTGTTCCACCAAATGTGTTTTATCGATGAAATCTTTTTCTAGATAGAATGGGCATTGAGGTCCTATAAAGTTTCTTTCTATCCAAGGCCCATATCTAGATGGTCTCCAATTCATATCTACCCAATGTGGTGTTGGTTCATCCTCATAATCGTAGCTATGCTTCTTAACATCATAAACCGACCAAGTCTCACCCTTTCCTACCGCTATCTTAGACTCCTTACAATCTATAATGGCACTACCGGTTGCTAAAAATCATCTTCCTACTAACAATGGGCATGTAGTATCACTAACCATATCTAGGACGTGAAAATCCACTAAGATAGTTAATTTTCCTACGTGAACGACTACATCCTTGATCATTCCGACCGGGTGGGCAATACTTCCATCCGCTAGACCAATTAGTACTTCCGTCTCCTCTAACTTTCCTAGCTTAAGAGTGGTGAAAAGGGATAAGGGAATCAAGTTGAGGCTTGATCCTAAGTCGGCTAGTGTGTCGAGAGCTTCGGATTTTCCTATCTTACAAGGCAAAACAAATATACCCGGATCATCAAGCTTCTTAGGCAACTTGTTTTGAACAAAGGCGGTCCCATTTTTACCCAATTTAAATTTCTCATATTTTTCTAGGAGGGCACTATAGTAGGGAGCTCGGGCTAAGACATCAATGACGGGGCGTTCAAGGTGGAGCTCCTTGAATTCATCGTCAAGGTCTTGTGTAGGAGGTGTTTCAACTATGTTATTGACCGGTTTAATATCGAATGTGTTATTCAATTGGTCCTTTTGAAGAATTTGGGTTTGCTTGAAACACGTGCTCATTGCTTTGACCGAATAGTATTTTGGACAAGAAGTAGGTGACGAAACCGACGATATGGCATTAACGTTTAGTTTCGGGTTCTTGACCGTGTCACTTGGGAGTGCTCCCATTTCTCGGTCATTGAGAACTTTCAACAATGTGACAATTTTAGTGGTCATCTCGCTTTGCTTTTGTTTGAAATCAGCTTCAAACTTAGATATGCGAGCTTCTTGAGATGCCATAAACATGGACATCAATCCTTCAAGATTATTGGTACTACCATAGTTATTGGAAGGATTGTTGTTGAAAGTACGGTTAGAGGGTGGACCGTTTGGTTGGTAACGATTAGGTGGATTGGAAGAATTGTTTTAGGGCATGTTTTGGTTTTGTTTCCACCTAAGGTTCGGGTGATTTTTCCAAGAAGGGTTGTAGGAATCACCGTAAGGGTTTGGCTCGGGTTTGAAAGTGTACCACTTGTCTCCCGCTTCGTCGGTACGCGAGGATGCGTAATCCACAAAAGCTTGTCCGGGGAGTTCCACGCAATCACGAGTGTCATGGGGACCACTACATAATTCGCATGAAGAAGTAATTTTGTTCACTTGGCTTGAAGGCTTAGAAGCTTCGTAAGATTTCATGAGAAACTTGACTTGGTCCTCAAGTTCCATGATCCTACGGTCGGGAGTGCTAGAATTTTTCGAAGGCAAAGATATTGCCTTGACCGTTTTGTTCAAATCACGGGGATTATTCTAACTTTCTTTGTCATAGAGAGCAAGATCTTCTATGAGTTCCCATGATTCTTCCGCACTTAGATCACATAGCTTGCCACCGGCCGATTGGTCAATGGTTCGCCTTGTGGAGAGGTCGATATAGTCATAGAAGATTTGGACTTGGAGCCAAAGATCTTTGCCATGATGAGGGACTTTTTGGAGTATGTCCTTGAAATGAGTCCATGCTTCATATAGAGTTTCACCTTGATGTTGTTGGAACATCAAGATATCATTTTTGAGCTTGGTAGTTCTCCCCGGTGGGAAAAATTGAGCAAGGAATTGAGTGGTAAGATCACCTCATGAGGTGATGGATCCCGCGGGTAAACGTTCAAGCCATTGACTAGCTGATCACATAGAGAGAATTGGAATAGACGTAATCGGGTCGACTCTCTAGTTACAACATCAAGGTCTATGGAATCTACGATTTTAAGGAAATCCTTGAGATGTTGATTAGGATCTTTGGAATGAAGTCCATGGAATGCACATCCGCTTTGCACCAACCGGATGGTGTCGGATCGCAAGGAGGACACATTGGCTCCTTGAGTGAGCTCAATAGTGTTTCGATAGCAATGGTGGCTAGGATGAGAATACTCTCCTAAAGTTCGGGACCTAGGAGGTTGGTTTGCTAGTGGTGGGTTTTGTTGTGGTGGGTTGATGGGTTCAAAGATGTTACCACCTTCCATGATGTCGGATGGTAAAGGTTACGAACAAAGAAACGAAGAAATAAGATAGACTAAAGAAAACCTAACAATATAAATAAAAATCTTACTAGAAAGGAATCTAGCAAGTAGACCTAATAAAAAGAAATCCTAACCTAGACAATAACTATTCCCCGGGCTGCGGCGCCAAAAACTTGATGTACGTGAGAATTGCACCCTCGCAACAGGTTTTACCTCTCAAGGGATCTCGAGAAGCTTACAACCCCCACCAGGCAGTGTACCTGATCGTTGTAGTATAGTATAGTGACAAGTATCGGGGGATTGATCGTTCAACTCAGGAATAGTGTCACTAGGATTAGAAAGCCTACTAAACTAGGTCTAGAGGTGAGGGATGATTCTTTTTGTATTTTTATACTTTTATGAAAGCAAGTAAAATCTCAGGTTTTGAAGGAGTGGGCGGAATTAGTTGCTAGCCAACTAACCCAATTAACTACAAATGCAAACAAAATAAAATAACAGAAATGAAAATAAAACTATTAAACTAATGTGGTGGAAACAATAATGAGGAAAGTTGTGTTTACTTAGATTTCATTACTCCCTAGATATCTTTTACAGGTTGATAGCTTGTTACAATTGCATGGATGACGGGTCATATTCCTTAATACTAGTCGTAGGGCCATGTACAATATTCCCTAACTCTATAGGATCCTACTTCACTCCTATGCCGAGCCGTTAGAAGCTCCTAACATGGGATCATTAGAATTCTCCTACGCATTAAATACAACCAAAAATCATACTACACCTCCGATCATGTTTCTTAAGAAGTTCAAGCAAGTTACCAATGGAAGTCTGCCAGTTTTCTTAAGCCTAACATCGAATACAATCATCCGTAACAATTATAAACAAACAATTAACCCATAATTAACATCTAGGTTTCACTACATCTAAGCAAACACAATAAAAATCTAGCCTAGCATGTTAAAGAGAAGAAAAGCGTAAAATATAATCGCACAACACATAGACATATTGAATGATTTGAATGAATGCTTATTTTCAATTGAACATGGAAGAACTGATAAAATTCGGACTAGGGTTTATTCCCTCAAAGTTGCACACTAATGAATGAAATTTGGAAAACTATATATAGACTTTACATCGTGACGGCGTCATGTGTTAGATCGTGACACCGTCAACTCGCCGCCTTGATAAAATCGTATTGCCTAGATCTATTTGTGACGCCGTCATGTGGAGAAATGCTCTGGGCCGTCATGTGTAATTGGACCCTGACGGCCTTGGTGACGCCGTCAGGTCCAAAGCTTGAAAACTCTCTGGATCGTCACGTGTATTTTCCACTTCCACCTCTTTTGTAACTCTTGACGCTGTCATGTACAAAGGCTTGACGCCGTCAAGTACTGTTCCAGCAAGGAAATTTGAGACTTTGCCGTTTTCTTCACTTTTATGCTCCAAAAACATCCAAAATGCTTCGTTTTCCAGATTCTTCCTCAAAAGTACCTAAAATGACAAAAGAAAAGATTTAGGGCAATATTTGATCAAATAATCTCGAATTCGGGCTTAAATGACCCCTTAAAAGCGGTACACTTTTCGCCTCATCACGAATATTTTCTCACTTTGCAAACCATAAAACCCTAAAACGTAAATAAGAATTCAGCAGCCTCTATTTTGTTCTCGCAAGAAAATAAAGGTACGAATAGTATAGCATCGTAGTGATCGACTTTGTGGTGTCTCAACTCTGGTGTGAATCATGTGTAGTATCGAGTTCGAGTTTTGGGACATCGTTTGGGATTTGGTTTCGATCATATCTCGTTGAATGTTCGTGTTCGTGTTCGAGTTCATCACCACATTCCAGTTCATTTCGTTTCGATCAGCCTTTGTTTCATTTGAAGGTATCACCAAATTCGTCCTTGTGTCCTTCTCTTTGTGATCTAGTTCGTACGTATATAATGCAACACAAAAGGTTAATGAATCGGCCTAAGTAAACAGAATTGGGGTCGCATAAAATCATAGATTTACCACATAAAATAATGAATGAATAAGTGAATAAAATCTGGTCTTAATGATAAGCCTCATTTCATTAAAACTGTATACGGATGGCATGTGTATAAGGGGTCACATAAAATCACAAACCTATGAAGTATATATGTCGACCTGGTTGTGTTTCTTTTTCTAGTCAATCTAAAATCTGACACGCGAATGCCTTGTTGTCTCGTCAAGTGTTTTGTCTCAAAAAGGGTTTAAGGTTCGTATTCGTTATTTCGTATGAATTGGCGTGATGTTATGTTTACGTGTATGAATGTATGTGTGGCTTTCCAAGTATTTGTGTCTCGTGGTGCAAGGGTTGTGAGTCGTATAGTTAGTAGTATAATGTCTTCATAAGCCCAAACTAGTCGATAAGGGTATACTGTAATTGTTGATAAAAAGGATTCTAAGTTCATAATTGTTATGGGAAGGTTTAACATGCATGCATTCCTTTAAGTGGTGTGTTGGGTCGAGGGTGGTTTCAGCAGGAAAATTAATTGTGCACCACTGTTACAGGATAGAAGGACTAATATTTTAATTGGTGAAGTTGGTTAAGTTGCATGACATAATATTATGTGAGGAGTATACTTAAATTTAGAATGCTGCAAATGAGGAACATGTTTATATATATGAAACAATAAAATTTATTAGAAGAATTGAGGAGGGACTGTTGTGTTTACGCATGGGCATTTAAAAGGTGAAAACATCATGTGTATATTTCTAATTACTTTTAATTAACTAAATTAACCGAAATTATAAATAATTATGAAATTAACTTGGAAAAATGAAAATTAAACTTAGAAAAATCTAAAATACTATAAAACTAATTTTAGAAATGAAAATATATTTTTAAGACTATTTAATTAATTATTACTAATTATTAACTAATTATTAATTACTTTTTAATTATTTAAAATAACCTAAATTCTAATTAATTATTAAATTACACTAGAAAAGTGAAAATAAAATTTGGAAAACTTAAAAATAACTAAAAACTAATTTTAAAATTTAAATTATATTTTTCTGATTTACTAATTAATTATTATTAATTATTAACTATTTATTAATTACTAAAAACTACTTTTAATTAAGAAAAATACTAAATGATAAAAGAAAAATCTGAAAAAATTACAGAAATAGTTTTTACACACCAGAAGCCTAGGAAAATTGTAAAAATGGAATTTGCTTATAAATAAGCTGATGAATAAACTAAATGGCTTAAATAGAAGCTATCACTTCTATTAAGTTGGGCTTATTTGAGATTTTCTTTTTCCAAACTGCTTATTACAACTTATTAGACTACTTTTGTGAAGTGAGATTGACTGAGGTCAAGGAAATAAGCACTTCAAGTGCTTATAGCCTCAACAGTTGACTTTTATTGACCAAGAGTGGAAATAAGCTCAAATGAGCTAATGTGGGGTCCACTTTGGTGAAAACAGATGTAAACAAGTGCAATGAACAAACTTAAACAAGTAACACACAAATAAGCCAAGGAAATAAGCCAAAATACCAAAATAAGCACTTGGCTTATTTGGTTCTGAGTCAGTCTGGGGACAGACTTTTGGGGCCAATTCAGGTGGGGTCCACTGGGCTACAGGTCAAGCAAATGGTCAACCCTTAATCCTGGGTAGGAGGGGGTTAAATGGTGCCAAGCTTGAGGTGTGGGACCCACTGGTTCAGTCACAAAACACCACCAAACATGGGTGGATGTCCTGAGTCTGCTGAGTATCAATATGTAAACAAACAGATGGGACAAACTAGGGACTGCTTGCAGCCCTAGTATAAAAGCTTGAAAAAGCTAAGTATGAGATGGAACTTTAAATGAGGTAGCTAAGCTTCACAATAAGCTAAAGGCCAAGCCAATAAGCTCACAAATAAACTCTTTGTGAGCCTGGAAAATGAGCTCAATGAGCTGAGGTCTCAGAATGCCAAGTGAACCACCCAAGGCACAAGTACTAATTAGCTAAACCAAATAAGGGCACAAACACTAAATAAGCTCAGATTTGAAAACTTGACTTATAGGGGCTTCCAATAAGCCAAAAAGCACAAGGTGGGGTCCACTGGGTTGGTTACAATAGACTCAAGAAAAATGGAAAAATCAATGGTGCAGGGGAGGTTGCTTCCCCTGCACCCTAAAATAAGCAGTTGCACACCTTAAGGGAAAAATCTAGAAAATAAGCCATGCATGAAATCATAAAGTTAAGATGGTAGACTTTCACCACAAAAAGTTTCAGATCTTGATTCTCAATCCAAAAATCACAAATATTCCTTGAAGTTTTGGAAAATCTGAGGAATCCAATTTTTGACTTTTTATGTAAAACTTAACATTTGACTTTTTTGAACTTTGATTCCTGAATTTATGACTTGTTTGGGTTAAATAAGCTACAATAAGCTCAAAATAAGCAAGAGCTTGTAATTTTGAATTGAACTTAGGCTTATGCCTATCTAACTGTTACCTCAGATGATTTTTTAAGCCAAATGGTTTGAGATTTTGACTTTGGGAGTTGTGACTTTCAAAAACTTGAGTGATAAAGTTTGCTTAGATACTGAATGAGCTAAATGAGCAAGTTACAAGTTCTCAAACCAAGTATAATACCCAACACAGTCAAATTCAAACACTGCTTATATCCACAGATTATTACCAGACTTGATTCAAATAAGACAAAACTACAAACTACTGATCACAACTAATCTAATAAGTGATAAATAGGCAAATTAAACAGTACTAAACAACAAGTACCACTAATACACTTAAAAGAGTAAAAATCAAAAATTGAAGCTTACAAGAGCCATCCTGCCAAAACAAGTGAACCATGCACCAAGGATCATTCCTATTGGTTCCCATGAACCACTAACCCACAGCCATCCCTAATGTACTGTGCTCCATGCTTCTTCACCATGTAATATGCTTTTTATAATTTATTTTCATTTTTCTTTTATTTTCTTAATAATTTTCTAAAACTTGGTTTTTGATTGATATAGAGGCTCACTGAGCTTCTGCAAGCTTTCTGTATGAACTTATAAGAGTTTACAAACAACCATTTACCATTAGCACACCTTGAATTTATTACTTGGAAATTTTATGAAACTTGGAATTTGAAAATAAGAGATAAACTCAGAACTGCACTTTCATTAATTGAAAACAGATTACAATACATAAAATAAACATGAAAAAGACTAAATTAAAGTTATACATATCTCAAATGGCTTCTACACCTTACTACTTATACTACGATATTAAAACAAGTCCCTCCCAGCTTCCATGTGCAACCCAGCTATCTTTTTAGAGTTCCACGTGTCTCCTTGTTGACCAATGACCAAATCCCCATCGTTCAATTAGGTTTTAATGCATCCAAACCCTTGATTGCTGTTTTCCTGCCAAAAACAAATGGGGCAATATTAGTGGAACTGGTAGGAGGTTTGGTATTAGAATTTATTGTGGTGGGTTTGTTAGGTGTGGGTATTAATTGTGGGGGGCTAGTGGATGAGAAAGGTGAGGAGGGGGGAGGTGAGTCACCCTGGTTTTGTGGGATATCGTTGGGGGGAAGATGGTGTTGACCGGGGTGTTTGACCCTGCTTTATTATTAAAAAGGGAGACGGGCCTGGGATGGCTTTGGGCCAGGGAATGGATTGGGTTTGTTTTTGTTTTGGGTAGTAATAACAAACAAGGGGTCTGGTTGGCTAGTTTAGGCACAAGGACCAATTTTGCAATTTCCCATAACTTTGAGGACTGAAGTGGTAATTTCTCCAAAGTAACCATAAGGACCAATGTTTCCAATACCAATCATACAAGGACCAAATTTGCCAATTTTCCATTTTTCAAAATTTCAAAACTTCCCAGGGACTTATTTTGCCATATTTGGATTTTCAGGGACTAAACTTGTAATTTTAGAAAACTTGCAACCCAAGTGTAATATTTTGTGATTATTTGCCTTTTAAAACCTTGGGTTGACTTTTCCTTTCAAAATAAATGCATAGGGACTAAAGTTGACAAGTTTTGAAACTTGGGGGACTGAAACTGCCAATACTGCAAACTTTGTACGTTTTTTCTTTGTTTTTGCACATTTTGCTTTTAAAACACATAAAACACAATCCCTGGGATAATTTAAGTATTTTGATATCTTTTTGATTGTTTTTGTGCGTTTTGGCAGTTTAAATATATCAAAAACGATGAGTGTTTGAGCACTCATCAATCCCCCACACTGAACTATTGCTAGTCCCTAGCAATCTTTTTAGAAAACTTGATGGATTTTAAACTCTTTACCAAAAGCCATCACCTCTGGAGTAGCCAGGTGTAAGAACTGTGGCACACTTGATAACCGTGTGATTTTGAGCAAACCACCAGCTTTCAACGGATTTGTTAAGTCTTTACCAAGAGCCGTTTGCTCCTGGACTAGCCAGCATCTTGATGGACCTAGTCAACATCTTGGTGAGCTGATTACCAATTATGGATTTTCCACTGCCTTTACCACAAGCCATAATCTTGCGGGCTAGCCAACTCATTTACTTTATGGACTATGGGGAGCTGAGGAACCATACAATTTTGGGCAAATTGCAAGCCGCCAACGGATTTGATTTATCTTTACCAAGAGCCGTTTGCTCCTAGATTAGCCAATCCCTTTGTCGGTTAGACCTGGCGGACTGATTACCACAAAAATTTTTGAAATAAAGTGAAAAATTTTGAAAATTTTGGCCAAAAACGGGGGTATTAGAAAGATATTTTGATAAAATTCGTTAGAATTTCCCCCCCCCCCCCCCCCCCCCACACTTGGAAATGAGTATTGTCCTCAATATTCAAAGTCCCGGCTATTATGCCGAAGCTATGAACGTAAAAAGCCAAGATTCGAATCTAACTGTGGAAATACCAATTTTCACTTTATTTCTATATATATACAACAACTTTTTTTTTTTTTTTTTTTTTTTTTTTGAACTTTATATACATATATACATTTTTTCAAATAGCGGGGGGGTTGGCCATTCTCCCACACTAGGTGGTAGAAAATAGAAAGAATCAGAGATACGGGTGAAAACCCGTATTGTTGCTAATTTTTGTTCATCGAGTCGCTAGCTTGACTCGATCCCCGAATTCAATTGTCCTTGGGGAAAGTTTGGAGATCTGGTACGACCATGGATGGTACGTCCTCTCCAAAGTAGTGCTTTAACCGATGTCCATTCACTTTGAAGTTAGGACCGTCATTTTGAGATAATTCGACGGTACCATAAGGATAAACTTTTGTGAAAGTGAATGGACCAGTCCATCGGGTTTTGAGCTTTCCCGAGAAGATCTTGAGTCTAGAGTTGAAAAGAAGGACTCGATCACCAACGTTAAAAACGCGGTTTTTGATTTTTGAGTCATGTATCTTCTTTATCTTTTGTTTATAGATCAAAGAGTTCTCGTAAGCTTGATCATGAAGTTCGTTTAATTCATTTAGTTGAACTTTTCTGTGATCACCCGCCGTTCTGAGGTCGAAATTGGCACGCTTGAGGGCCCAACAGGCTTTATGCTCAAGCTCGATCGGAAGATGGCACGCTTTCCCGTACACAAGTTTATAAGGCGTACACCCAATGGGTGTTTTGTAAGCCGTACGGAAAGCCCAAAGTGCATCATCTAATTTGTCCGACCACGATGCACGATTCTCACCTACAGTTCTTTCCAAGATTCTTTTAATGCCCCGATTGGAAACTTCGACTTGTCCACTCGTTTGAGGGTGGTACGCAGTGGAAAGACGGTGAGTTACACCGTACTTTTGCATGACTTTGTCGAATTTGTCATTACAGAAGTGCGTACCACGATCACTAATAATAGCACGTGGAGTTCCGAATCGGGCAAAAAGAGCTTTTAAAAATTTCACAACTACTCGGGCATCATTTGTGGGTAAAGCTTTTGCTTCAACCCATTTTGACAAGTAGTCAACTGCCACGAGTATGTATTTGTTGCCGTGAGAGGATGGAAATGGCCCCATAAAGTCGATGCCCCAGATATCAAAGATTTCACAAACTTGAATTGCATTCTGAGGCATTTCATTCTTTTGTGAAATATTCCCGTGACGTTGACAAGCGTCACAGGACTTGACCAAATCTTGGGCATCCTTGTAGATCGAGGGCCAATAAAAGCCAGAATCAAACACCTTTTTGGCGGTGTAGTTGGGATTGTGGTGGCCCCCCGTGGGACCAGCATGGCAAGCCTTTAAGATTTCAGCGGCTTCCTGACCATACACACACCGCCGGATGACTTGATCCGCGCATATCTTGAACAAGTAGGGGTCGTCCCAAAAGTAATGTTTGACATCTTTGAAAAATTTATTTTTTTGTTGGGACGACATCCCTTTCACAATGAAGTTACCCACAAGATAGTTTGCAAAGTCGGCAAACCATGGGGTAATCGAGTCTCCACGAAATGAAACCACATTGAGGGTTTCGAGAGGAAATGTTTCATTTATTTCCTTTTTCTCGAAAGCATTTTGGTGAGGGTTTTCAAGACGGGAGAGATGATCAGCAGCTAGGTTCTCAGCTCCTTTTTTATCACGAATAATGATATCAAATTCCTGAAGGAGGAGAACCCATCGGAGGAGTCTCGGCTTTGCATCTTGTTTTGCAAATAGATACTTCAAAGCCGAATGATCCGTATACACTATGCTTTTAGTCAGAATCAAGTATGGCCGGAATTTTTCAAAAGCATACACCACAGCTAATAATTCTTTTTCAGTGGTGGTGTAATGACTTTGAGCCTCGGTCATAGTCTTGCTGGCATAGTGTATAGGCTGAAAATGTTTTGTTCTGCGTTGCCCCAAGACTGCCCCCATAGCATAATCACTAGCATCACACATGAGCTCGAAGGGCAAGTCCCAATCGGGAGCAACAAGAATCGGTGCCTCGGTAAGCCTTTTCTTTAATGTTTCAAAGGCTTCGATGCACTCAGGGGAAAAGATAAAAGGAGCATCCTTCTCGAGGAGATGGGTCATAGGCCGGGCGATTTTAGAAAAATCTTGAATAAACCTACGATAGAAATCGGCGTGACCCAAAAAGCTCCTAACACCTTTCACAGTCGTGGGATGAGGCAATTTTGCAATGACGTCCACTTTGGCACGGTCAACCTCCATCCCGTTTTTTGAAATTTTATGGCCGAGGACAATGCCCTCTTTGACCATAAAGTGACTTTTCTCCCAATTTAGACATAACTTTGTGTCTTCACAGCGTTTTAGCATGCTGTCTAAATGGGAGAGACATGTTTTAAACGAATCCCCAATGACCGAGAAATCGTCCATAAAGACCTCCATACTTTTCCCGATCATGTCGGAAAAAATGGCCATCATACATCTTTGAAACGTGCTCGGAGCATTACATAAGCCAAATGGCATACGTTTATATGCGAAGGTTCCATAGGGGCATGTAAAAGTGGTCTTTTCTTGGTCTTGCGGGTCAATGGGAATCTGAAAGTAACCCAAGAAACCATCGAGGAAGCAATAGTACTCATTCCCCGCTAATCTCTCGAGCATCTGATCCATAAAGGGCAGAGGAAAATGATCCTTACGGGTGGCGTCATTCAATTTACGATAATCAATGCAGACGCGCCAACCCGTAACCAAACGAGTTGGAATTAACTCATTTTCCTCGTTTGTGACAACAGTAATGCCACCCTTTTTTGGAACACAGTGAACTGGGCTGACCCAAGGACTGTCCGAGATAGGGTAAATCAATTCGGCATCAAGAAGTTTTAAAACCTTTTGTTTGATAACCTCGTGAATTTTTGGATTCACCCTTCTTTGATGTTGGACCGCAGGTTTGAAGTCATCCTCCATTAATATCTTGTGAGTACAAAACTCAGGGTCGATGCCCTTGATATCGGAGAGACGCCAAGCAATTGCTCGCTTATGAGACTTCAAAACCTGTATAAGAGCAACCTTTTCCTCAACACTTAAGTCTTTAGCAATAATGACGGGTAATTTATCATCACCCTCCAGAAATGCATATTCAAGATGAGGCGGCAAGTCCTTAAGTTCAACCGCGGGAAAGTCATCAGTTTTCTCAACATTTTTGACTTCTTCCTTATGAAGTGTTTGTGGTAGAACAGGAAGATGAGAGGGATCTTCGTTTAATAACTTTTCAAGCATGAGAATATCCCCCTCGAGGTCAATCTCTTGGTTATCGATTCCATCGGGAGTCGAATCACTGTTGAGATAGGCCTCAATTTCTTCTAAGATGAAGTCACTTCCCTCAAACGGAGTGAGGGAAGGAGAAGAATTGGCAATAATGGGGTGAGAAGATGGAGTGAAGTTTTCACTCGGAGAATCATCGACAAAACCTAAAACCTCTTGAGCGTACTCCTCAGACGCAACATCAATGACATCAATTCGGTTAACCGTTTCGGCGTCATAATTAGAGGAGTACCTCGAAGTTTGATTGAGGTTAAAGGTTACAGCTTCATTACCAACACGAAGAGTTATTTCCTCTTCGTGCACATCAATTAACGCACGACCCGTCCTTAAGAATCCTCTCCCAAGAATGAGAGGAACTCGTGGGTCAGCATCGAACTTAACAACAACGAAGTCAGCGGGGAAATGGAACTTTCCTACTTTCACGAATACATCTTCGGCAATGCCGAGAGGATGAGAGATTGAACGGTCGGCAAGCTCGAGAGTCATGCACGTAGGAGTAAGTTGAGGAAGAGAGATTTTCTCCCACACTGAGTAAGGCATCAGGTTGATGCTAGCGCCAAGATCAGCTAAGGCGAAGCATTCAACCATCCCAGGGAAAACACATGGAATGAGAAATCTCCCAGGGTCTCCAAGCTTCTTTGGAAGCTTCTTTAAGATAATTGCTGAGCAGTTTTCGTTCAATGGAGTCTTTACCATTTCGTACAATTTTTCCTTGTTGCTTAACAAGTTCTTGATCATCGATGCGAATTTGGGCATCAGGATGATAGCATCCGCAAGGCTAATGTCAAAATGCAAATCTTGAAAGATTTGATAAAACTTATCCATTTGGTGACTAGCCTTTTCGCGGAGCTTTTGCTCATTAAGTCTTGACGGGTATGGTAGTGAAGGTTTGGATTTAGGGTTCTCTCCAGGAGTTGTTGATGGTTCAAATACAACTCCCGGTTTTGGTACAAGTCCAGATTTTGGTACAATTTCTGGGACAACCTGAGGGTGGACGTGTGCGGTACTTCGTGGGCTAGTAAATTGCACCTTGTCCGTGGTTGTCTCAGGCTCAATTTCTACTTCCTCGGAATAAAGAGGAGGAGGAATAGGAGGAACAGGCGGCTCTTCATAAGCTTTACCACTGCGTGTAGTAATAGCTTTGAGTTCACCCTTGGGGTTAACAACTGTATTAGCCGGGAGACCTCCTGATGTAGAGGGTGGAGTGAGCTGACTCATAAGACTGGTAAGCATATTCTCAATCTTGCCTTGATTTTGATCAATTTTGTTGTTTGTTTGCATCAACTCACTCTTCAGCTCTTGACCCTGTTTGGCTATTGATGATTGGAAATCATTTTTCAAATTTGAGATTTGATTTTGCATTGCCCTCATTTTGGTCTCATTAACTTTGATGTAGTTATTGAGCTCATTTGGGAGGGGATCTTGATAATTTGGAGCTAAATACCCTTGATTACCCCTTTGGGGTGGGTACTGATTGACGGGGGCAGGGTTTTGGTTTTGCAAATTAGGCCCCCTTGGTGGATTAGGATTAAACCTATTTGGATTTTGAGGAAACCCGGGTGGTCCACCCTGGTTGCTAGCCCGGTAATTTGGTTCCACTTGAGGACGGTATTGGTTACCTCCTTGATTGGAATTGCCGGCTATTGCATTTACTTCGAATGGATTGCCTTCGGTGGCAGTGCAATTATAATATGAATGTGGACCACCACAAGTGACACAAACTTCTATTTTTTTTATTTCAGCTTGTGGAGAAGGAGAAGAATCTTTCTTGCCTTGGGCGAGAACAAATGCGTGGACAGCTTTCGTAAGTTTGTGAAGTCTAGCATCGGTGCTAGACTGAGCCACGGGCGATGAAGAAGAAGGAACAACATCCCTTTGGGAAACAACCGATCTGCTTCGGGGAATGCGGACCTTAGATTTATTCTCAATGATCGCAAAAGCTTCCTTTGTGGTGCGATTCAAGAAGTTACCTCCAGCGGAGGCATTTAGAGAGTCTTGATCGGATTGGCTTACACCATTGTAGAAAGTATCAAGTGTCATGAGATCGGAGAAACCGTGGTGAGGGCATTTTCGGAGCAATTCTTTGTAACGATCCCATGCCTCACTAAAGGATTCATCAAATTTCTGCGTGAATTTCATGATCTCGTTCTTGAGATTTGTGGTTTTGGAAGGAGAAAAGAATTCATTTACGAACTTTTTCACAAGATCTTCCCATGTCTCAATAGATCGTGGAGGTTGTTTTTCAAGCCAAATCCGGGCTTGTCCCTCCAGGGAGAATGGGAAGAGAAGAAGTTTGATTGCTTCACAGGGGACATCTTTGCATTTGATGGTGTATGTGATTTTATTGAACCATCGAATGTGATCTTGAGGATCGTCCCTCTCATAACCGTAGAATTGACGTGATGTGGCCAGGTTTATCAACCCTGTTTTAAGCTCAAAATTATCGGCCATGATTGTCGGAACAATGATAGCATCTCCGTAACCCTCGACGGGTGCTTGGAGAAGCTCGTTCATAGTGGGTTCAGCCGCCATGATGACAGCTGGAGGTGGAACAGCTCGGATCTCAGATCCGACTGTTGGTGCAGAACGTCTACGAGGTCTTCGAGGTTTCCGAACCAGCTCACGTAATGGGCTAGTGGACCTTGAAGAACGAGTGCGCATGCACTAGGGATAAAAACTTTTTGGACAATATTTTTGTTATCGTCCCGTAATCCAGAATCGTTTCTCCTTAAGAATCACCTTAAAGGAAAACCGAATCAGAAAACGTTACGATATGGTTTTGTTGTTTTTTACTTTTTTTTTGGTGTTTCAACACTTTAGGAAAAGTGTCAATGACTTTTTTATGTGTTTTGATTTTGAAAATATTCACACGTGATGGTATTTGTACAGTGAGTGAGGTGAGATAACACTAATCTCGAAAGACGCTACAGAAACGCGCACACCTCCCCGGCAGCGGCGCCATAAATTTATTGTTGCTAAACCACCAACTTAAATTAACCAAAGAATGGTCAACTAAGTCAAATAGCCTAGATCAATACTCCGGGTAATATAATGTATCACCGGGTCGTTAAATCCCGTTGAGGTGTGAAATGTAACTTTAGCGTGCTTTGTGATCGGGAGTTATTCACAGAAAGGGTTTGTTGTGAGAATTATTTGGAAATTATTAACAGAAATAGCTTAGGAAAGCTATTTGAATGGTTACTGGTATTGAGATCGAGAAGAAATCACCTAAAACTTAAAACCGTACGTTTGCCGAAGACGTGGACAAACGTACAAAAACGTGAATACGATGATATGGAAAGGCTACTGGTATGAAAATTACTTTTTTACAAACCTAATGATAAGAGAAAATTTTTGGAAATTTAAAACAAATTTTTACACTAATTTAATAATTACTAATAATTAAATATTATTTTTCTAATTACTTTTAATTAACTAAATTAACCGAAATTATAAATAATTATGAAATTAACTTGGAAAAATGAAAATTAAACTTAGAAAAATCTAAAATACTATAAAACTAATTTTAGAAATGAAAATATATTTTTAAGACTATTTAATTAATTATTACTAATTATTAACTAATTATTAATTACTTTTTAATTATTTAAAATAACCTAAATTCTAATTAATTATTAAATTACACTAGAAAAGTGAAAATAAAATTTGGAAAACTTAAAAATAACTAAAAACTAATTTTAAAATTTAAATTATATTTTTCTGATTTACTAATTAATTATTATTAATTATTAACTATTTATTAATTACTAAAAACTACTTTTAATTAAGAAAAATACTAAATGATAAAAGAAAAATCTGAAAAAATTACAGAAATAGTTTTTACACACCAGAAGCCTAGGAAAATTGTAAAAATGGAATTTGCTTATAAATAAGCTGATGAATAAACTAAATGGCTTAAATAGAAGCTATCACTTCTATTAAGTTGGGCTTATTTGAGATTTTCTTTTTCCAAACTGCTTATTACAACTTATTAGACTACTTTTGTGAAGTGAGATTGACTGAGGTCAAGGAAATAAGCACTTCAAGTGCTTATAGCCTCAACAGTTGACTTTTATTGACCAAGAGTGGAAATAAGCTCAAATGAGCTAATGTGGGGTCCACTTTGGTGAAAACAGATGTAAACAAGTGCAATGAACAAACTTAAACAAGTAACACACAAATAAGCCAAGGAAATAAGCCAAAATACCAAAATAAGCACTTGGCTTATTTGGTTCTGAGTCAGTCTGGGGACAGACTTTTGGGGCCAATTCAGGTGGGGTCCACTGGGCTACAGGTCAAGCAAATGGTCAACCCTTAATCCTGGGTAGGAGGGGGTTAAATGGTGCCAAGCTTGAGGTGTGGGACCCACTGGTTCAGTCACAAAACACCACCAAACATGGGTGGATGTCCTGAGTCTGCTGAGTATCAATATGTAAACAAACAGATGGGACAAACTAGGGACTGCTTGCAGCCCTAGTATAAAAGCTTGAAAAAGCTAAGTATGAGATGGAACTTTAAATGAGGTAGCTAAGCTTCACAATAAGCTAAAGGCCAAGCCAATAAGCTCACAAATAAACTCTTTGTGAGCCTGGAAAATGAGCTCAATGAGCTGAGGTCTCAGAATGCCAAGTGAACCACCCAAGGCACAAGTACTAATTAGCTAAACCAAATAAGGGCACAAACACTAAATAAGCTCAGATTTGAAAACTTGACTTATAGGGGCTTCCAATAAGCCAAAAAGCACAAGGTGGGGTCCACTGGGTTGGTTACAATAGACTCAAGAAAAATGGAAAAATCAATGGTGCAGGGGAGGTTGCTTCCCCTGCACCCTAAAATAAGCAGTTGCACACCTTAAGGGAAAAATCTAGAAAATAAGCCATGCATGAAATCATAAAGTTAAGATGGTAGACTTTCACCACAAAAAGTTTCAGATCTTGATTCTCAATCCAAAAATCACAAATATTCCTTGAAGTTTTGGAAAATCTGAGGAATCCAATTTTTGACTTTTTATGTAAAACTTAACATTTGACTTTTTTGAACTTTGATTCCTGAATTTATGACTTGTTTGGGTTAAATAAGCTACAATAAGCTCAAAATAAGCAAGAGCTTGTAATTTTGAATTGAACTTAGGCTTATGCCTATCTAACTGTTACCTCAGATGATTTTTTAAGCCAAATGGTTTGAGATTTTGACTTTGGGAGTTGTGACTTTCAAAAACTTGAGTGATAAAGTTTGCTTAGATATTGAATGAGCTAAATGAGCAAGTTACAAGTTCTCAAACCAAGTATAATACCCAACACAGTCAAATTCAAACACTGCTTATATCCACAGATTATTACCAGACTTGATTCAAATAAGACAAAACTACAAACTACTGATCACAACTAATCTAATAAGTGATAAATAGGCAAATTAAACAGTACTAAACAACAAGTACCACTAATACACTTAAAAGAGTAAAAATCAAAAATTGAAGCTTACAAGAGCCATCCTGCCAAAACAAGTGAACCATGCACCAAGGATCATTCCTATTGGTTCCCATGAACCACTAACCCACAGCCATCCCTAATGTACTGTGCTCCATGCTTCTTCACCATGTAATATGCTTTTTATAATTTATTTTCATTTTTCTTTTATTTTCTTAATAATTTTCTAAAACTTGGTTTTTGATTGATATAGAGGCTCACTGAGCTTCTGCAAGCTTTCTGTATGAACTTATAAGAGTTTACAAACAACCATTTACCATTAGCACACCTTGAATTTATTACTTGGAAATTTTATGAAACTTGGAATTTGAAAATAAGAGATAAACTCAGAACTGCACTTTCATTAATTGAAAACAGATTACAATACATAAAATAAACATGAAAAAGACTAAATTAAAGTTATACATGTCTCAAATGGCTTCTACACCTTACTACTTATACTACGATATTAAAACAAGTCCCTCACAGCTTCCATGTGCAACCCAGCTATCTTTTTAGAGTTCCACGTGTCTCCTTGTTGACCAATGACCAAATCCCCATCGTTCAATTAGGTTTTAATGCATCCAAACCCTTGATTGCTGTTTTCCCGCCAAAAACAAATGGGGCAATATTAGTGGAACTGGTGGGAGGTTTGGTATTAGAATTTATTGTGGTGGGTTTGTTAGGTGTGGGTATTAATTGTGGGGGGCTAGTGGATGAGAAAGGTGAGGAGGGGGGAGGTGAGTCACCCTGGTTTTGTGGGATATGGTTAGGGGGAAGATGGTGTTGACCGGGGTGTTTGACCCTGCTTTATTATTAAAAAGGGAGACGAGCCTGGGATGGCTTTGGGCCAGGGAATGGATTGGGTTTGTTTTTGTTTTGGGTAGTAATAACAAACAAGGGGTCCGGTTGGCTAGTTTAGGCACAAGGACCAATTTTGCAATTTCCCATAACTTTGAGGACTGAAGTGGTAATTTCTCCAAAGTAACCATAAGGACCAATGTTGCCAATACCAATCATACAAGGACCAAATTTGCCAATTTTCCATTTTTCAAAATTTCAAAACTTCCCAGGGACTTATTTTGCCATATTTGGATTTTCAGGGACTAAACTTGTAATTTTAGAAAACTTGCAACCCAAGTGTAATATTTTGTGATTATTTGACTTTTAAAACCTTGGGTTGACTTTTCCTTTCAAAATAAATGCATAGGGACTAAAGTTGACAAGTTTTGAAACTTGGGGGACTGAAACTTCCAATACTGCAAACTTTGTACGTTTTTTCTTTGTTTTTGCTCATTTTGCTTTTAAAACACATAAAACACAATCCCTGAGATAATTTAAATATTTTGATATCTTTTTGATTGTTTTTGTGCGTTTTGGCAGTTTAAATATATAAAAAACGATGAGTGTTTGAGCACTCATCAATTATGCTATAGCTATTCAGGCCTATATTTATTATTGTATATGTTTACTTAGCCCAGAGCTTTGTGCATATATATCTTTTTTGCAAGGAGCGTATGGATGCATCCTAGGTACTTAGTTTAGTATTTTGGTTATTGGTTTAGTGTGTGTGCAATACACCCCTTTCACATAGTACATTGGAGGTGTACAACTCCTATGTGCGCATTAGTATTTGTTGGGCATTTCTGTTAGTTCTACTTTTATATGATCCTTATTATCTTGTCTTCTCTATTGTGATTAAATTATGTTTGTTTTCTTTTCAATTGCTTACACTTATGATCTGTTTCATTTTCACTTGATTCGTTTGATATTCCATATTCGTATTTCCTTTGATTATATTCTCTTAGTTCCATATTCCTTGACTTTGTCTCAGCAGGTTTGCTTGGACTCATTTCGCATTCGCTTTCGTTCTCCTTTGTTTATTTGTTTTCATTTGTTTATATCTGTTCACTGGGCTTTTTAAGCTCAGCCGCATTTCTTTTCCTGCGGCAGGTTTTAGAAGGAAGCTGGGTTGGGTGAAGAGTGCTTAAGAGCTCTTAGTGAACTACACCGTTGTTAGCTTCCCATGGATTAGATTTGGGCTTAGAGTTCTCTTTGTTATTAGTTTGTATTTAGTTTGGAAGTTGTAATATTTTGAGTTAGCACCTTATCATGTATTCAGATTTGTTGTTTAACCCTTGTATTAGTAATGTATTTCCATTTACTTGTGTTCTGATTTGACCCCAAAATGTTACACTTTAGCCCTTTTTGGGTTGGGGAGTTACAGTATAATACTTATCTTTGAACTTACCAATGTTTTACCAGCCAATATTGCATAATACTTACCTTTAAACTTCCAATGTTTTAAAATATACTAAATTAAGATTCTTTGGACCAATGGAATACAAGCCAACTTTTACATATTACTTAGAATGAATATTTCTAAATTCTTAAAATACACTGTATTAAAGACTCTTTGAAGAATTGAAATGCCAGACAACTATTTGATATACTTATCTAATTTTTATCACATAAGTAGTCTAAAAATAATATGTGCATGAACAACATTAAATCCAGTACATAAGCAGTAACATCAAAGTGAACAACAGTTGTCCAAACTGTTGAATAAGGAATTAAAATTCTAGGCATCTAACCTAAACATAGATATTGATGTGTCACACATCACCAGAAATCAAGATCGCCAGATATACAATTCATATACATTTAACCTAGACAAATGTTTTTACCGGTTATACAATACCAGGTATCAATATCAGCAGATATACACCATAACTAACAATAATTGCTTAATAAACATTTACGTTTTACAAACAACCCTTCCCCCAATGACAATAAATACACAACTGTATACAAATTTAGTTATCAAACTTCTTTTCAATAGTTAATAAAATACCTTTTTGTAACTGTTGGAAAAATCAAAGACTTGGTAAGGCTTTTATAAGACCACTGATTCAGTTGTTTCTTCACACACACATATCAGTTATTCATATTACAAATTCATGGTATTCAGCAGGGAGGTGATCACCCAGCACTTTTACATGCCTGTGAATCAGGCTGCAAAAAAGCTTAGTGTTAGTATAAGTGGTTTAAAAAGGCAATGTAGAGCTATGGGTATTCAGCGTTGGCCCTGTCATAAACTTAACAGTTTACAAGAATTGATTAAACATTTTCAGGTTATGTATTAATTGACGCTGACATTTTATTCTCAGGTTTATAAGGCATAGTGTATATTATGTAACAAAGACATCGAACATCAGATGTCAATGTTGACAAACAAAGACTGTTGTGAATTCTATAGTCAAAATAGTCAAGCCTAAAGTCCACAACATTTTTCGTTTGTTAATATTGACAAACAATGTTCAACATAGTTGAACACTCTTATCTTCTTCAGTGATTCCTTTAGTTATTTCAACAGTCTAGCAATTAGTCTGTTGTAGAGCTTTGCACAAAGCCTATTTAAATAGCAAAAGGGATTGGAGAGGAAGATCGGAGATCCAAACTATGTTAATATTTGTCTGTTACAACTATCTAGGTAAACTAAATTATTAATGGATCTGTTTAATGAATTTTAAGTTTCTTAATTACCATGCGACTCACAAAGTTAGTTTACATATAGGCTGAGAATGCAGGTGCAAAGCCTGAACCGAACACGCAAGAAATAATCAGAAGGCTGGAGGTACTAACGAGGCAAGAAGAAGAAAACCCTAATTTTGAACTTCCCATAAACAACAAAAAATTGAGGCAAAGGTCTTTCAAAGCTAAGTACAAAAAAAGGAAGACTATGAGTTTGGTAGTGTCCTTATCAGACCCAAAAGCAGGAAATGAACCTACACAGTTGCACACTATGTTTCCTATCAATTACTCAGATTATGAACAGACGGAAGCTACACCATTGCAGATTATATATCCTACCAATTACTCAAATTATGAAGAGATGGATGATAGTCATGGTAGTGACAATGATGAGCAACCATAGGGAATGTTAATGAATTTGATGAGGAATTATAGTTCAAGATTGATCTTAGAATTTTACACTTTTAATTAATGTTATAAAACTTAATTATGAATGTTTAAGTTTTACATTTGATTTCAACTTATTATTCACTTTGTGCAACACAAGCAATTAATTTATTCATTATCAAATCCAACTGCAACATAAATAAATTCAAACTTTCTAATATTTGGATATGTGGTATGTGGTCTGCAAGATGTCATATGTTCTCTACAAAGTTTACAAAGTGAGTTATTTCTTATACAAACCCTGTCTTAAAGAAATTAACACAATTTGTTACACAGCCATTAATCTAATCACACTCAAAACCAAATTCCACACAAATGTTTTCAAAGATTATGGAAAAAAATCAAAGAGGCCAGCAACATGTCTATGTTCTGTCCATTTAAGGCAAGGCAATTAGGGTAAAATCCACTATGAGGATATGGCGAGAGTCCACTATTGTTGAGCATTCAGTATCACAAAGGAAAATAAATTAGATATTCCTGGATACATGATATCAATCAATATAATTCCACAACTAAATTACATGATCCTGTGACTTATGCATACAAAGAGATAATATGATTAAATAACAAACTCAAACTCATCAGCTAGACAGTTTCTTCATTTACTACTAGAATAAATGTGGGGAGTAAATAAGGATAATCCAAAAGGCAATATTTCCTACATATTAACTACGGATCAGTTAACATTCTTAACTCATCTTTGATGCCTCATATACAACAAATTTTGGGGAATAAATAAAGAAAATTCAAAAGGCTTTATTTCCTACATATTCATAACAGATATGTTAACATCCTTAAAACATATTTGATGTCTTATATGAAGCTAACTGAATTGCATGTTTCATAAAACAATGGGTAAAGGTATAATCAAATTATCTTACTTTTTAGGTATTTAAATGTTATTAATAACTACAAATATATTGATTTTTGCACTGTTCCAGGTGTACAAAATACCCGTGCCTAGATTCCATCATTTTCCAGTATACTAAACAATTCTATAAGAATTCATTTAGAAACTACTGTTGGTAAAGATGGGCAGCTCTAGTTTTACTATGGTTTGAAACTAACACAAGATACCACTGCAGGATCAAGTAAATACACATTCTTATTTTTTGATTGTTAAAGAAAGTCAAACAAATATAATAACACTTAAATGTCTTACATCAGGTACATCAGCATGGCCAGAAAATACACTACCAAATTCTACACAAAAGACATGGGGGTCAACTTCCAATACCTGCGTAAACAGTTCTAACATTGTTCCACAAACAATTAAAAGGCGCAATCCCAAAAAAATCTAAAGAGAGCCGCGATCACATCTGAAAGTAATTTTGTACCCTATCCGAAAATGTTAATAAATTACAGCTTATAATTTGGTAAAATATTATAATACTAGTTTCACCGATTTTAATAAACCAAACACACAGGTAAAGTATAACCCTCGTTGGTAATATAAGTTTTAGGTAAGACCAGGTCATATCCATAGGGACTTAGTTCGTTCGAGTTTAAGTATAAATAAGTAGTAAACAAGACAATAAGTAACAAATAGCAAATATGATAATATGAAGGATTCGAATAATAAAATATATGATTGCTTGGATAGCTTAGATAATCTAGTAACAATGCTTATGATTTGATATCAGTTTGATAATTTAGTAGTGCACAACTTATAACCTCGCTATTTTCGTCAAAAGAGCAATTTCATAATTTGTAGATTCAATTCAAGATTCATATTTATCTATCAAGTGATTTCTCTCGAAATAGTATTCCAAATCAGGTCTAGATTAGTATTGATTCTCCTAAGTGGATTTCTCCTTTCAAAGGCTAGGAATGCAGACAAGTTCCTAGAATTGCTTTTAACATATTGGTTCTTTCGACCTATCCCAACACATTATATTCAACCAGTTTCAATATCCAAACGGGATAAGACTAGAGATAAAATAGTTCACAACATAAACTTGAAATTGATAGAGATCAAAACATAATCATAAGTCACTTTATTATTTCACATATCCAAGCAATCACAAGAGGTTTAGCCTCTCATGGCTAATGAGTTCATAACAACAGAAATAATTAAATAGTAAACAACAGACATACGAATCGGATTGATCAAATGGATTACACAAGTGTCACAAGTAACCAAAATTTCAACACCAACACGCATTCAACACCCCTTGCTCTACTTGTTCACGCCTGGCTAAGGCTCAGGATCACGTAGTACTTCTTATCTCTGCTTCGCGAGAATTGGTTATTGAGTGGAGAGTTCAAATGCTTGCAAATGAGCTCTATTTATAGGCTTCTGATGTCCAAAGTACGGCGTACTTTGATATAAGTGTGGCGCACTTTGCTGTTTTCTTGGCGCCAAAGTTTCATAAATGCAGAGGAAGTACGACGCACTTAAAATACAAAACCGGCGCACTTTTATTTAATATAACTTATTGACTCCCTTTGACCGAGAGGACAAGTGCGGGAGCGCACTTAGCTGGAAAACCGTCGCACTTGCTTGGAATATAATGGACTTCTTATTTTGTTGCTTCGAATGATGAGATAATTTGTTCTTTTCAATGTTTCATGCTTCCAAACATCTGAGAGTGAACCTGCATTCATTTAATGTTATTAAGTACCAAAAGTTCACACTAAATGATCATAAACATATAATATAATGCTCGATAAATATATATAATTAGAGCATTATCAAATACCTCCACACTTAGCTATTGCTTGCCCTCAAGCGAGAAAAATTCAATTTGTTTTTGATCATGGAGATATATTATCCAAACTTTATTATTTTGCTAAAAAGGCATTGACACATAATTAAAGACACCTCACGAAGGATTAATTTAAATGGTTCACACAATTCACTCAATTAGGGTTAATATCACTCAATTGCACATACACGACTAAATAGCTACCATAGGCTTGCATAAATCACAAAGACAACTCCGACAAGGCGTAAGCACCAAACAATGATATCAATGAGGACTTTCCGGGTTGGCTTTGGGATTAGGGGTATGAATAAAGCATGGATAATTTTCTTTTGTTTTAAGTGGGTTCTTAAAATAATATACCAATAAGCTGCTTATCATAGAGGATATTCTTAGATCTTTATCTCATTCTTTCTTCAATACGAACATTTTCCTTACTTCTTTCACTTCTCTTTCTCTTTTTTTTCTTTTCTAATAACTTTTCTTTCTTACTTTTGTTTTTGTTAGCCTTAAAGTTTTGTTATATTCGGGAATTGCATTAGTCTTTTACTACAAGGACCAGTCTTGCCATTTGTGTATAGATTACCTTGTATTCTTTGTATAAATACCCCTCCTAGTCCCAACTAGGAGGGTGGATGTCTCATTTTGTATCTTAGGTGTGTGTATGTTTTCTCCTCTCTCTCTCTCTAAAATACACACACATCTTCCCTTTCTTCTTTTCTAATAATATCATGTTTACTCTTTACTTTGAGCTTCCCCGACCCCCCGAACCACATGAATCAATAGTATTATCGATCCTACAATTGGCATCAGAGCTATGGTGATACTTTTTGATTGATTTTTGTGGTTCTTATCATGTGTTTGAAGCTGTTTTTACCCGAATTTTTCGGATCTGGGAAATTTTTTTTCTCGTCCTTTATGGTTAACAGTTTCAATACAACTTTTTATGTATCTTTGGTCAAAAAGTCATGAGCTTTTATCAAGATTTAACTAACAGTTATGTGTCTTCTTTTACCTAGTTAACTGTTATGGTATACATCATTTTTTGAAGACTTTTTGTTCCTACAGTGAAAAGTGGTCAACAAGGTAAGAAAACTCATCGAAAAATTCATCGGAATCTGCAAAAAGACTCGCCGGAATCTAGTCGGAATTTCTTGTATAAGAAATTTTCAAAATGTACTAGTTTTCGAGAATGTTTTCGAAATGTACTATTTTTCGAGAATATATATTTTCGAAAATTTTTACTTTTTCAAAATGTTTGTCAGATTGACGTTCTCGATAATCACGTTCTCGATAAGTGTCAATTTTCGAAAACAAATGATAAAGATATGAAGATGAAGAGATGAAGACCACTTGACCAAAACCAAATACCATAACTCAAATATGACCTCTGTTTGAATCATCATCAGTCAAAAGCACAAAAGAAATAAAACAAATGACCAAGACGTGACTGTGATGATAATACGAGTCACAAACACAGCCTCAAACAGTCAACAAACAACAACTCGTTCAAATTTAATCCTAACCTTCACACATCAAACAACATCAGAAACTATCCTATTCTAAATCACATCTACATCCTCACCATGACTCGTATCAGTCAAAAGAAATATTACAAGATCTCAGCTAATCATTTCGTGGGCTTCAAAGTATCATCAAACCATTCAAGGTCTAAACCACAAAATGAAAACCACATCACAGATCTCTTTCAAAAGCTTAGTTTTTTTTATATCCGAATGTATAAAAGTAGAGACCTAAACAACTTTGTTTCATCTCTTCTTTTATTCGGTTACATGAAAAACGAAACACAATAACACATATACCTACCCGTGATCTCTTTGAATGACCATGAAGCTTATACGAGATTAAACAAGTCGGGTATATGGCACTCGACCAGTTGAAAGAAAGTAGATCAAAGATGTTCTTTGTTGCGATAAATGTGATGTTCTTTAAGGTGTGCAAATCTTGGTGAGATAAGGAGTTAGTCATGATGGGTTGATTGATTTCTAAATCTGCAAAACGATAAGAGAGAAGAGTTATTTAGGAGGCGGATGAAAATAATAAGTGTGTTTTAGGGTTATGACAAGTGTTGCACCTATTTAGGGTTATACCTCTGTATACCGTGTATTAGTATTACAGTTGGATTGGATTGTGTTTGTTTATGTATCGGGCTTGACTCCTTATCAGATCCGAATTAAGCCCATTTGGTTTTTGCTATTTCCATTGGACTGTGTATAGACTATTTGGACTGGATCGTGCATTGGGCTGAAATAGTTAAAGTGATATGGTTGGGCTTGTGCTACAGATGATTAAATGAATTATCAAACGTGGTTATCCATATCTAATTATTGGACACACGATATTTTGATAATAATCTGGTAGACGAGTGGTATTTTGGTATTACAATTTTCACGGGGATACATATTCTACGGCTAATATTTTCAATGACTATCAAATGTAACTACGGAGATGATTCTTTATTATTTATATGGGTTTGAAGTAACGTTTTACGGGCACGTGCACTTATTTCGTATTCTTTCTTTCTTCACTTCCGTGAAGATGACTTGTTTGGGCATATATTAATACGAAGACTTGAATATCTAGTTACTTTTGTGATTCTTTCTCTCTATACTCACAAAGTAGCTATCACTTTATGGAGTTACGTTGTAGTGCTCAGTGACTCACGTAGTTGAGGATATGTCAAGAGGGATTGTTCTTATTACACTTCTATTAGGAGTATAGGGTACACCGTTCTTAGTCACAAGGATAGTACAAGCTTAAGTCACAAGTCTGGAGGATTTTACTTCATTCTCAAGTTCGTCATATCGGGTTATCTTCATATGTGGTTACTACAAAGAGCCGTTGTTTGATACAGGGGGTTGGTAAAGAGTTTGACAATCTCAAATGGTATTGTTAGTAGATTGGGTTATCGACATCTTCTCACGGGCTGATATGATTTATGATAGAGTGCTTCCAGCTAATGATTCACGTACACATTATTATGCTGATTCCGATTAATCGTAATCATCAGGGGAGAGAAATGTGTACATCGAGGACGCACAACAAGTTCACGTGATCGGGCTTAATGATTTATGAAATGATTTGTGTCGGAGATTGGTTGATTCTATATCCTTATCCTCTCAACTTTTTCTACGTACTTCTACCTTATCCACCTTCACCAATTTCGGGCAACAAAATCAAGATGATCGGTGTTTCAACTTGTTACTTTGGTGTTATCATTTCATGTGTACGTTATGGGCTGATTTGCTATATGCAAGATAACTGGAATGCATTTGGTGAGATGAAGATGTTGATATTCTATTCCTCCAAATCGACAATCTTGAAGAAGGTCGAGTCTATAGTCTGTTCAACATTTTCCGCTGCGTGTTAGAAGACTAAAGACGGTTTGCATTTAATTATCAAAAGACTTCTTCATATTCAGGGCATTCATCAGAAAGGTTGTCAGTTTGGGGGAGAGCACTAATTAGGGGAGAGTGATTAGTCATACTTAATCCCTAATTAGATTTGCTCACATTGTTCTTCTGCAAGTAAAGAGATGGCAGCTGAGAAGATTCAGGAAGCTGAATGAAGCAATGAAGTTTGAAGATCACTCTCGGAGCTGCTGCACCTATGTTTTGTATTTAATTTTACTTGTAGGGAACATTGTAAGAAATTCCCATATAACATCACTTTGGGGAGAGATTGTTAGCCTTAAAGTTTTGTTATATTCGGGAATTGCATTAGTCTTTTACTACAAGGACCAGTCTTGCCATTTGTGTATAGATTACCTTGTATTATTTGTATAAATACCCCTCCTAGTCCCAACTAGGAGGGTGGATGTCTCATTTGTATCATAGGTGTCTGTGTGTGTTTTCTCCTCTCTCTCTCTCTAAAATACACATACATCTTCCCTTTCTTCTTTTCTAATAATATCATGTTTACTCTTTACTTTGAGCTTCCCCGACCCCCCGAACCACATGAATCACTAGTATTATCGGTCCTACAGTTTTTCATTATGCAGCAATAATTAATGAAACCTCATTCTTTTTGAGTAAATATAATTAGTGTGATCAAAGAAAAAGGCTAAGGCTCAACATGTTGTTCTAGGTGGCAATAGCACTAAAAATGAGCGCTAGAAGGTTTATCTTGGATGATACTAGTAACCAGTGTAGTCAACTAGATTATAACTTTCATAGAATGGCCATTTTGTGTAAATCCTAAATTTGCCTCAATATCATGGAAAATTGTCTATAAAGCATAAAAATGCAATCTCACTGCGGCATTCGCTATTGATGTATAAGTGCAAGTTCTAGAGCTAATTTAAAATCGTCGGCTCACTCATATATTTGGAGGAAAGTGTAGCAGATATACACATATAAAGGCTTAAAATGATCTCACATTTGTGGTGAATGAAATTGTGTCTAGCTATAGTGTCAATCCAAGTGGATTTGTCTTAATAACTTGTAAAATTATCAATTTTATAATTGTATTAATTGAAAGCAATGATTTTATCATGTAATCGATTTATATGGAATAATTATATTTTTTTTACTATTTGGCTCCCCCCATACTCAAGTTGAACATTTAACTGGGAATAAATGAAAATAGGAAAAAAAAAGTAATATAATAAAACTATTTAAGAGACAGAAACTTCCCGGGCCATATGAGAAATTATGAAGAGCTTGAGCTATCCCAAATGTGGTCTCTTCTTCATCATAATGATCTGTAAATTTAAACAAACAAACACAAAAAATGGAAAATATTTTTGGGTTTTGTTGGGTTATATATATATATATATATATATATATATATATATATATATATATATATATATATATATATACTCCTTTATAAAACATCAATATCCCTAACCAAAACTCAAACCTCCAATTTTAAGATTCAACATCCATACCATGATCCAAACCTAAATTTACATACACCAAACCAACATACAAACCTTAAAAAAAAAAAAACTCCAAACCAACGTAAACAAATATATACCCACCAAACACATACCCACTTCCACCCCATTATTATTGTTTCACCACCCACTAAAACACACACACACACATACACAATAAAAAAACACACTCATTAGTCATCACCAACAAAATACTCTCTATCTCATCTCATCCACCACTCTCATCACCAACGAAATCCGAATCATATAGACCCATAACCACCAAAACCAACCAACTCAGGAAACTCAACAAACCAAAATCGTAATGAAAGGTATTTATGTAGATCTAAAGGTTTTTTTTTTTCATATAGATCTATCTTTATTTGTATAGGACCTAAACTTTCGAATGTTTTATTTTTAGTTTTGAAAGTTGTAACATTTCTTAGCTGCCGCCGCCGGAATATCTCTCTACCGTCGCCGGAACTTTCGTTGCTACCGCCGGAATCTGCGTATAGCCTAAAGGTTATAAAAATACTGATAGATTATTAATTTTTTATTTTGTAAGTATGATTTTTTCCTCTTTTTTTATTTTTTTTATTGAATCTAATATTTTTTTTAGTTTTTTTACCTGTTTGACTTTTTTTTTTTTTTAATTTCTAACAGATCTGATTTTTGTAAGTATCTTTTATGATTTTTTTTTTTTTTTTTTTTTTGCTAAATCTTATTTTTTTCACCAATCTAATTTCTTTGAGGCTTTTAGAAATATGATATTTTGGTTTCTTAATAAATCTTTTTTTTTTTTTTTTTTTTTTTTGTCTTTTAGATCCGTTGTCACTGCCGAATCTGATGCACTCACTACCAGAATTCTTTTAAGTTTTGATGTGTGTTTTTGTTCGCCGGAGTCTATAGCCAGATTCGTTGCGGGTGTTTGTTGTGTACTTTTGGTGGCTTTGTATTTATGTGGTGTTAGGTGAGATGTTTGGATCTGCTTTAGATAATTAGAGATTTCAATTAGTAAAGAATCATGTTTTCTAGATTTTTGGTGTTTCGATTAGTACATGATTGATTCTTGGTGACTTTTATTTTTTGCATTAAGCTGAGAACAAGGGTGTAACATGGGGTTAATGATGCTTTTATATTTGATACATAGAAAATCTTTGTTAATAGGCTAGGCAAAGTGAAAGGTTGGTTTAGATGTTGGATATTCTTCAGTTTTGCAACCATGGTAAGAGCCTATGATGGACCTATTATTATAATCATAGACTAAAGACAACACATTGGAACTCTGTGACATGTTCTCATTCCCAATGCTTTGACTAATTTGAATTTCAAAAAAACTTTCAAAGTTTTGAAAAAGAACCGAAAAAGCGGAAATGAATATTAAACACCAAGCATAGAAAAATGAAACAAGTTTTTATTAAACCACATGCATGGACTAGGATTCTAGGAAAGGTGAAAAAAGTTTAAGTAAAACAACATACAAACATTGCTATACCTAAGCGGAAAGAAAAAAAAGAGTAGTTTGCGGACAGGAAAAACATTCACATAACGGAAAGAAAACAAATTATAAACTGTCATTGCTTACCACAAGTACTTGACTATAAAATGAAAGAGGGAGGAGCAAACAGCAACACCTAGAAATGACGCAACCATTTATTACTAAAAACTATACACCGTTATATACGCTCGAAAAAGACACACAAATGACTACAAGTAAATGACCACTTGATTTTAAATGTCCAAAGTAGACAAATATTAGGTGGTCATTTTTATGTTGGTCCAGACTGAATACTTATAGTTTAAAGTGAAAATGAAGGCATTTTAGCAATTTTATTAATTCTGTTGTACCAAGGATCCTTTGTTCTCATATGTTATCTAAAGAAACCGTGCTTAGTTATAAATAGTGTGTGGCGTGGCGGCATGACAAAGCCTCACGTCTTAGCGGTAAAGGTGAAGCTTTTGCGTTTATAAGGTGTGTCATAAGCCGTCACATAATATATATATATATATATATATATATATATATATATATATATATATATATATATATATATATATATATATATATATATATATATATATATATATATATATATATATATAAGTTTGAAAAAGACATGTCATAAGGCGGTATAACGCGTGACGTGGCGGTATGACCAAGCCTCACGCCTTTGCAAGGCCTTTGCGAGCCTTTTAGAACCATGATTTTTACACACACATAACTAAAATAAACATGCTTTATTGCTTTAACCGCCGTCACCAAACATGATTAAACCGACACAAATTATTTTGTGTTGCCGCTATCCATTGTTGCCTTACGTATTACATCTAGACCACACAGATAAACAAACTTGCATTCACAACTTAACGTGTCTAAAAATTGTCAAACAGTATTCACCGCTGCCGTTAGGCGCGGGTACTCGGCTAGTATATATATATATATATATATATATATATATATATATATATATATATATATATATATATATATATATATATATATATATATATATATATATATATATATATATATATATATATATATTATTTTTATATTTTACCTCCACACTTAAGTTTGACAGTGTGGTGAAACAAAGAGAAAATAAAAACGAAATGGAACATAACGGGTTGCCTCCCGCCAAGCGCTAATTCCAGAGTTTGATACGTGGGAATCGCACCAGGCTTTACCTCTCAAGGGATCTCGAGAAGCTTACAACCCCCACCAGGCAGTGTACCTGATCGTTGTAGTATAGTATAGTGACAAGTACCGGGGGATTGATCGTTCAACTCACAAATAGTGTCGTTAGGATTGAAATTAATCTAACTAGGTTTAAAGGTGAAGGATGATTCTTTTTATGTTTTTATATTTTATGAAAAGCAGGTAAAAATCTCGGGTATTGGAAGGAGGGGCGGAATTAGTTGCTAATCAACTAACCCAAAAGCTACTAATAATGTGCAAGAAAACTAAACTAAGGTTCTACAAGGCATGTGAAGCATGTCTACCCATGATATGTTACTCCTTACAAGCTATCCAATTCTACCTATTGAATTGTCACACCTTATTTTAATTGACGGGTTGTATTCCTTAATACCATTCGTGGGGTGGCGTACGTACTTCCCCAACTCTATAAGCTCCTACTTCACTCCTATGTCGAGCCGGCTAAGAAGCTCCTAACATGGGATCATTAGAATTCGCTCATGCATAAAATACAACCATAATAACCTAGTACGCATTGGTTCATGTTTCTTAAGATGTTCAAGCACGTTACCATATAGGAGGTTGGCCAGTTTTCTTAAGCCTAACATCGATATCATTCAACTAAAACAAGAGACAATAGGAAACAAGAATTATAAGCTAAACCAATTAGATCTATCAAAGTGTCACACCCTAATTGATGAAGATAGACACAAACATCAACAAGGAATCAATAAGATCTAATCAATTATATACAAGTTTCACACAATCATAAGTAGACACAAGGTGAATTAGCCAAGCATAATTAATAAAGAACAAAGAACAATAATGATAACTGAAGACATGAATTAAGATAGAATCATCAAACCATTACAAGATGTTTATGGAGTGATTGAAACTCTCTAAGTTGCTGGAAAAACACATACCTAAACCCAGGAATCGACCTTAGGGTTTAGGGCTTACAAAAAGTGAAGTTATGATGTTATATTTATAGGCAATATTTCTGTCGGCAAGGCTTGACGGCGTCACCCTGTAAAGTGTGACGGCGTCATTACCAAATTTTATTTACCAAATTGTAGATCCCTTCGTCCTCTTCGCGTGGGCTTTTGAATCACCTAAATCCAAGTTCGTATGCAAAAGTTATGACCAAAACAATATCAGCTACTCCGCGCGTAGGTTGTGACAAGTTAACACGTGACGCCTTTAGGAAGTCTTCTAGGCCATCACTCTTTAATTTTACACGTGACGGCCTTGGGTGACGCCGTCACGTTTTCACTAGACCGTCACGGACTTTATCTACTTCCACCTCTTGTGTTACTCTTGACGCCGTCATGTAGAATCTTGTGACACCGTCGGGTACTGTTCCCAGCAAGGAAAATTAAGACTTTGCCGTTTTCTTCACTTTTATGCTCCAAAAACGTCCAAAATGTTTCCTTTTCCAGAATTCACTCCAAAAGTACCTAAAATGACAAAAGAAACGATTTAGGGCAATATTTGATCAAATAAATTCGAATCCGGGCAAAAATGACCCCCTAAAAACGGTTCATTTTTCGCCTTATCATATACCCTTACACTTGAGATTTGCTTGTCCTCAAGCAAATGCGCTTTTATTCTAATCAAAATACAAGTTAGGGGTCATTTAACACTAATATAAAAGTAATTACAACAAATAATCGTTCCACTAAAGACCAAAGACACGCACGGAGGTCATACACTAGCACCTCACAAATAGTGTTTAGATACTCACATCTCTCGGGTGTAATAAAGTATATATCACAATATGGAAATGGAAAACATCTCTCACTACCTCTCATAACAAAATAGATTACCATAGGCTTGGAAAAGGATCAAACCTCCACCACATGGCGTAAGCACCTAGGATAAACTATCAAAGAGGTCTTTCAAATGGTTATAACGTTAGGTGTAGGGATATGGATTACACTGTTTTGTTGGATATAGGCAATCTTTATTGGTGGCAAGTTAATCATCTTGGTTAATTACATGTACAATATGGCGTTGCTAAGCGAAGACTAGACTCGACTTAAGCTAATAAATGAAAAATAACAAAAACATAAAATAAACATAGAATGAAATGGGATGGTAGTCCGTTTTTTTTTTCTTTTTCTTAATTTTTTTTCGATTTTCTTTTTTTTTTTTTTTTTTGGAATACACTCTTACCCTACCATCCAAAATAATACATCATAGGGAATGAACATTCCCCTTACAAAACACTTGGAGTACTTTTAAGATTAACGCACATATGGGGGTAATATAAGATGTTCTTCCCCATTACTCCATAACACAAGTACTTTACCCATGAGTCCCAATTGTCCCAAAACAATATGTACAAGGATATGACTCGACTTAGCAACCATATAATCAATTAGACAATTAACTAAGGGTTTAAACAAATAACAATAATGCACTAAAGATGAGTGCATACACGGAAGGCTAAGGCGATTTGGGTGTACATTTAAGTGGGTTGTAACAAATTCTTCCTTTAAGTAAGATGCTTAAAGTTAGAAACGAAAAGATAGGCTCGGAGGGGTGTACTAGGGGTTTCGTGTATTAAAAATGAGTACAACGCTAAGGTGTGGGAAAAATTAGTTGACTTTACTAGCCAAGTAATATGACTTAAGTGGTCAAGTAATTATGATACGGGTTTAACACAAGGGTGATCCTAATGCCTCTTATCATGTAGTAAATCCTACTACACGAATGTAGTCTCACTAGCGGTCTCGGGATGCATCACTAACGCAAGTTCCAGAATCTAAATGCTACCGGTACACTCATAAGCACTAATAATGAATGCTTTTCCTATCAAATCTAAAGGCGAACCTCACATATTTGGGTGGAAAATTTTTCTGAATAGTACGGTTTCGTGCTAGTCATACAATCTCCTATCCATGAGACGCTTGCTAAGGCTAAAGTTTCACTCCTCTTGTAAAAAATTTTAAATTTGGCGCTAAAATTACACTAACAAGTATTTCTCATAGTTTTATTACACACCTACCATCAAACAAACAAACTCAAGTGCAAGTGTATCGTATAAGGTATCATCATTTACCATCCCCTTACACTTAGGATGAACATTGTCCCCAATGTTCAATTAAAGAATGTAAAAGTAAAACAGGTAAAAGAATGAAATCAAATACTCCCCTGATTCTTTCGGTGTGGATAGTGCGTTAACAAGGTTAGATCTTCCTCCAAGAAACTGAACAATCAAAGCTTCCCTTCCAGAAAAATAAATCATCTTCTTGTCATACATAACCTGTTAAACCCGAGAAAACAAACAAGCAACCTCGCGTAAAATCGGCGGCAATCTATATATACTAATAAATCCTAGAAAACAAATTAAGTATAATGCTTGTGGAATGAATGTTTGCAGATTTCCTGGAGTTTATAAAACTAAAGATTTAACAAAAACTTTAAGACTCCGTTAGAAAAACAAAACTAGCAAAATTTCCAGAATTTTACACATGACGCCGTCAGGAGTAAACTCATGACGCCGTCAGAAGTGATCTGCAGAAATCTTTACGTTAAGTTTCCGGAAAATTTCTGGAAAAACTTATGTCCTACTTCCTGGAAAATCCTGCAAAACATCATTATGACTCGATACAAGCATTTGACTCTAACAAATACTAATACACATGTTCATTTATTATTGTGGAGAATCATGATCAATTTCGTTTCTTAAAAACAAATTTGGGGTTTCCCCTTACACTTATCTTTTGCGAAATATCTTTGTATGAAGTTAAGACGAAGTCAAACGACAAAATAAAGTATTTTCACAATTTTAGTTTGAAACATGATCTACCAACAATAAAAATAAAGCATGCATACGGAAACAAATAACAATCAAACAAATAAAAATCACACAAAGCATGGGTTGCCTCCCAAGAAGCGCTTTTCTTTATTTACGAGTCTTGTAGCTAGACTCAAGGTCATGGGCTATTACGTGACCTCTTCTTTGGTCTCATTTTCTAGGTCATCTCCAATATTAGTTTTGTATTCCGGACCTAGTTGCAAGCATTCTTTGTAGAAACCAAGTATTCTATTCATGACATATTCTACTCCTCTACGTCTATCCTCATCATTCCTATAGTAAACCGCTTGTTTGTGTTCCTTTTCTATGTTTGATAAGAGGCGGTATTGTTCAATCTTATAGGGCATTTGGTAAGCGATCTCATCATTCTCATCATTGAATCTAACTATCCCTAGAGTCAGATCATAACTCATCTTAGAGGCCTCAATAAATGGTTTTCCGAACACTACTTGACTTAGGCAAGAATCTATTACCGGACGAGTATCCTCCCCTATCACAAAGTCGGTCACATAAGTGAAGTTTCCTACAATTACATGCAATCCTTTCACTCTTCCAACAAAATTACTTATCAAATTCTTACGGGGCATCATCCTATAACCAAGTTGCTTCTTCATTACCCAATTATAATAAGTCCTAGTCATGATGTTTATAGGAGACCTAGGATCGATATAAGCTTTCCATACATGCATATGCCCAATGTTGCATGGTATGTTGATGTTAGAGGGATCACCTACTTTAATAAGGGGTGAACCAAGGATATATGGTGTCTCGGGATCATCAAATAAATCCTTGTGATATTCCCGTTCTTCCTTGGTGGGTAACTTATCAAAGTACTCTTCTACGTTTTCTACTTCCTCTAACTTTTCTTCCTTATTAACCTCAACTTCCTTAATCTCATCCCTAGTCTCGGTTTCTACTCCAACTTCATCCTTGTCACTTTCTTCTAAATCCTTATCTTTTAGCTTAATAGTGACAACATTGATAAAGTGGACGTGTTTGGATGACGAGGGGTCCCTAATTTGGATTCCGCTATTGGCTTCCCTAGTGTCCTTTCAAGGTGTAGTTAGCGCTTGGTTGTTGAGGGCTTTCAACAAGTTGTCAACCTTATTGGTCATCTCCGTTTGTTGTTGATTGAATTCGGTTTCAAACTTAGCTATGCGAGCTTCTTGAGATGCCATAAACTTTGACATCAACCCTTCAAGATTATTGGTACTACCATAGTTATTAGAAGGATTGTTGTTGAAAGTACGGTTGGAGGGTGGACCATTTGGTTGGTAACGATTAGGCGGATTGGAAGAATTGTTTTGGTTTTGTTTCCACCTAACGTTTGGGTGATTTTTCCAAAAAGGGTTGTAGGAATCACCATAAGGGTTTGGCTCGGGTTTGAAAGTGTACCACTTATCTCCCGCTTCGTCGATACGCGAGGATGCGTAGACCGCAAAAGCTGTTCCGGGGAGTTCCACGCAATCACGAGTGTCATGGGGACCACTACATAATTCGCATGAAGAAGTGATTTTGTTCACTTGGCTTGAAGGCTTAGGAGCTTCGTAAAATTTCATGAGAAACTTGACTTGGTCCTCAAGTTCCATGATCCTACGGTTGGGAGTGCTAGAATTGTTCGAAGGCAAAGATATTGCCTTGACCGTTTTGTTTAAATTATGGGGATCATTCCAACTTTCGTTGTTATAGAGAGCAAGATTTTCTATGAGTTCCCATGATTCTTCCGCACTTAGATCACGTAGCTTACCACCGGCCGATTGGTCAGTGGTTCACCTTGTGGAGAGATCGATATGGTCATAGAAGATTTGGACTTGGAGCCAAAGATCTATGCCATGATGGGGGCCTTTTTGGAGTAAGTCCTTGAAACAAGTCCATCCTTCATATACAATTTCACCTTGACGTTGTTGGAACATCAAGATATCATTTCTAAGCTTGGTAGTTCTCCCCGGTGGGAAAAATTGAGCAAGGAAACGAGTGGTGAGATCATCCCAAGAGGTGATGGATCCCGCGGGTAAACGTTCAAGCCATTGACTAGCTTGATCACGTAGAGAGAATTGGAATAGGCGTAATCGGGTTGACTCTCTAGTTGCAACATCAAGGTCTATAGAATCTACGATTCTAAGGAAATCCTTGAGATGTTGGTTAGGATCTTCGGAATGAAGTCCAAGGAATTCACATCCGCTTTGCACCAACCGGATGGTGTTGGATCGCAAGGGGGACACATTGGCTCCTTGGGTGAGCTCAAAAGTGTTTCGATAGCCTTGGTGGCTAGGACGGGAATACTCTCCTAGGGTTCGGGGCCTAAGAGGTTGGTTTGCTAGTGGTGGATTTTGTGGGTGGTTTTGTTGTGGTGGGTTGATGGGTTCAAAGATGTTACCACCTTCCATGATGTCGGATGGTAAAGATTACGAACAAAGATACGAAGAAATAAGATAGACTAAAGAAAACCTAAAAATAAAAATAAAATCTTACTAGAAAGGAATCTAGCAAGTAGACCTAATAAAAAGAAATCCTAACCTAGACAATAACTATTCCCCGGGCTGCGGCGCCAAAAACTTGATATGTGGGAATCGCACCAGGCTTTACCTCTCGAGGGATCTCGAGAAGCTTACAACCCCCACCAGGCAGTGTACCTGATCGTTGTAGTATAGTATAGTGACAAGTACCGGGGGATTGATCGTTCAACTCAGGAATAGTGTCGTTAGGATTGAAATTAGTCTAACTAGGTCTAAAGGTGAAAGATGATTCTTTTTATGTTTTATATTTTATGAAAAGCAGTTAAAAATCTCGGGTATTGGAAGGAGGGGCGGAATTAGTTGCTAATCAACTAACCCAAAAGCTACTAATTAAACTAATGTGAAAGAAAACTAAACTAAGGTTCTACAAGGGATGTGAAGCATGTCTACCCATGATATGTTACTCCTTGCTAGCTATCCAATTCTACCTATTAAATTGTCACACCTTGTTTTAATTGATGGGTTGTATTCCTTAATACCGTTCGTGGGGTGGCGTACGTACTTCCCCAACTCTATAAGCTCCTACTTCACTCCTATGTCAAGCCGGCTAAGAAGCTCCTAACATTGGATCATTAGAATTCGCTCATGCATTAAATACAACCATAATAACCTAGTACGCATTGGTTCATGTTTCTTAAGACGTTCAATCACGTTACCATATAGGAGGTTGGCCAGTTTTCTTAAGCCTAACATCGATATCATTCAACTAAAACAAGAGATAATAGGAAACAAGAATTATAAGCTAAACCAATTAGATCTATCGAAGTGTCACACCCTAATTGATGAAGATAGACACAAACATCAACAAGGAATCAATAAGATCTAATCAATTATATACAAGTTTCACACAATCATAAGTAGACACAAGGTGAATTAGCCAAGCATAATTAATAAAGAACAAGCAACAATAATGATAATTGAAGACATGAATTAAGATAGAATCATCAAACCATTACAAGATGTTTATGGAGTGATTGAAACCCTCTAAGTTGCTAGAAAAACACCTACCTAAACCCAGGAATCGACCTTAGGGTTTAGGGCTTACAAAAAGTGAAGTTATGATGTTATATTTATAAGCAATATTTCTGTCGGCAAGGCTTGACGGCGTCACCCCGTAAAGAGTGACGGCGTCATGACCAACTTTTCTTCACCAAATTTTAGATCTCTTCGTCCTCTTCGCGTGGGCTTTTGAATCACCTAAATCCGAGTTCGTATGCAAAAGTTATGACCAAAACAATATCAGCTACTCCACGTGCAAGTTGTGACAAGTTAACACGTGACGGCCTACGTGACGCCTTCAGGAAGTCTTCTAGGCCATTTCTTTTTAATTTTACACGTGACGGCCTTGGGTGACGCCGTCACGTTTTCACTGGACCGTCACGGACTTTATCTACTTCCACCTCTTGTGTTACTCTTGACGCCGTCATGTAGAATCTTGTGACGCCGTCAGGTACTGTTCCCAGCAAGGAAAATTAAGACTTTGCCGTTTTCTTCACTTATATGCTCCAAAAACGTCCAAAATGCTTCCGTTTCCAGAATTCACTCCAAAAGTTCCTAAAATGACAAAAGGAATGATTTAGGGCAATATTTGATCAAATAAATTCGAATCCGGGCTAAAATGACACCCTAAAAACGGTTCATTTTTTGCCTCATCAGAGTCTATAGCTTGACTCATGTAATTAATGTTGATTTAATTGTTTGGGAAGAAGGGGGTTGATTCTTCCCTTCTATCGTTGAAACTTTCTTCCTCATGATACAATTTTAGTCTGTGACCATTAAATTGATGTTTAATAGTATAAGGTCCAAGCCAACGGCTCATAAGTTTCGGTTGTTTGATTTTGAACATAGATTAGAACAAAAGGACTTTATCTCCTTTCTTGAACTCTTTTATTATTTTTAGTTTTCTATCATGCCAAACCTTTGTTCTAGCTTTGTAAAGATGAGAGTTTTTATAAGCATGAAAGCGTAATTCGTCTAGTTCATGAAGTTGAAACATACGTTTCTCACCGATGGCATTTAAATCTAAATTACAGTTTTTAAGAGCCCAGTATGCGCGGTGTTCTATTTCAAAAGGTAGGTGACACAATTTACCGTATATTAGTTTATATGGAGTCGTTCCAGTTGGTGTTTTATAAGCAGTTCTAAAAGCCCATAGAGCATCGTCAAGTTTCTTTTACCAAACAGCAGGGTTATCTTTCACTATTTTTTCAAGTATTCTTTTAAGATCTCTATTAGTATTTTTGACTTGACCACTCGTTTGAGGGTGATAGGATGTTGAGAGTCGATGATTGACTCCATATCTTTTCATGGATTTTTCCATCATTTTATTGCAAAAGTGAGTGCCTCTGTCGAGTATGAGAGCTTTCGGCGTACCAAAACGACAAAAGAGTTTTTTGAGAAATGTTATAACAACTTTGGCATCATTTGTTTGAAGAGCTTGAGCTTCTGCCCATTTTGAGACATAGTCAACAGCGACTAGGATGTATTCAAACTTTGATGATTTTGGAAATGGTCCCATAAAATCTATACCCCAAATGTCAAAAATTTCACATACTTGAATATAATTCATAGGCATCTCATCCCTTTTAGACATGTGTCTAGTTTTCTGCCATGCTTTGCATAAGCGAACTAGAGTATGCGCTTCTTTTAATATAGTTGTCCAATAAAATCCTGATTCAAATACTTTTTTAGCAGTAGTAGTAGCACCATAATATCCACCGGTAGGTCCATGGTGATATTTATCAAGAATGGCACGAGTTTCGGGTCCAGATACACATCTACGGATTATTCCGTCGGGACATATTTTGAATAGGTAGGGTTCATCCCAGAAACATTTTTTAAGTCTGAAAAGAATTTATTTTTCTGTTGGTGAGTCATTCCCTTACGTAACACATTCCCCGCCAGATTGTTTGCAAGGTCCGCGAACCATGGCGTGTCTGGAGAACTAATTGCATTAAGAGTTTCATCGGGAATATTGTCATCTATTTCGATTTCTATTTCTTCGTCTTCTTTTTCTATACGAGACAAATGATCGGCAGCTACATTATCAGCACCTTTCTTATCTTTTATTTCTATATCAAATTCTTGTAAAAGTAATATCCAACAAATATGACGTGGCTTGGCATCTTGTTTCTTAAATAGATATTTAAGAGCGGGATGGTCTGTATATACCACAGTTTTGGATAGAACAAGGTACGCACGGAATTTGTCAAATGTAAATACAACGGCAATGAGTTCTTTTTCAGTAACCGTATAATTTTGTTGAGCAGCGTTTAACGTTTTACTAGCAAAGTAGATAGGATGGAAGTGTTTACCGTCTTTTTGTCCTAAAACAGCTCCGACAGCGAAATTGCTTGCGTCACACATTAGTTCAAATGGAAAATTCCAATTTGGACTTATTATGATTAATGTGCATGTGAGTTTTTCTTTAAGAATTTCAAAGGCTTTGTGACATTCGTCATCAAATTCAAATGTGATGTCGTTTTCGAGCAGTTTAGTTAACGGACGAGCAATTTTTGAAAAATCTTTAATGAATCGTCGATAGAATCTGGCATGTCCTAAAAAACTTCTAATGCCTTTCACATTAGTAGGAGGTGGTAATTTTGAAATCACGTCAATTTTTGCTTTGTCTACTTCAAGTCCGGCTCCTGACACTTTATGTCCGAGCACAATTCCTTCTTTGACCATGAAGTGGCACTTTTCCTAATTTAAAACAAGATTTGCATCTTCGCAATGTTGAAGCATTTTGTCTAAATTATTTAGGCATTTATCAAAAGAATTTCCAAAGATAGAAAAGTCATCCGTGAAAACTTCCACGGATTCTTTAATCAGGTCATGAAAAATTGCTATCATGCACCTCTGAAAAGTAGCAGGTGCGTTACATAAACCAAAGGGCATACGTCGATAAGCGTAAGTTCCAAAAGGACAAGTAAACATTGTTTTTTCTTGATCTATTGGATCAATCGGTATTTGGAAATAACCAAAAAATCCGTCCAGAAAACAGAAGTATTCGTTTTTTGCTAATCGTTCTAACATTTGGTCCATGAATGGGAGAGGAAAATGATCTTTTGCAGTTGCTTCATTCAGTTTTCTATAGTCAATACATACTCTCCAACCAGTTACAGTTCTAGTTGGGACAAGTTCGTCATTCTCATGTGTTACTACTGTGATACCTCCCTTTTTAGGTACACAATCAATAGGACTTACCCAAGGGCTATCTGCAATTGGGTAGATAACTCATGAGTCAAGAAGTTTAACTACTTCCTTTTTAACAACTTCTTTCATATTTGGATTGAGTCTCCTTTGCTTTTGGACAACTGGTTTCTTATCATCCAACAACTGAATTTTGTGTTTATAGAAAGATGGACACATTCCAGGTATATCACTTGTTTTCCAAGCAAAATCTCTTTTGTGTTTCTTTAGAACCGAGATCAGTCGTATTTTCTTTATTTCCTAAAGTTTAGATGAGATTATAACTAGAAGTAATGATTCTTCATTTAAGAAAGCGTATTCTAAGTGTTCTTGTAAAGGTTTAAGAATGAGATCGGTAGGTGGTTCTTCAAGAGAGTTTCTAACTTTGTGTTCAGTATCGAATACTATTTTTTTGAATGTGGTTTCTTCTTCTTCATTATCAGAAATTTCATCATTATCCTCGATAGTCATCGCCATGAATTGATCATATTCAGCAAAGACTTCATCTTCAAGGATTGTTTCGTCGACCGAATAGAGTAATTGATTGAATTCGTTTAAAAGTTCATCGAAATATTCCTCAAGGATTTCATCGATAACATCAATTCTAAAGCATGTATCATCATTAGAGTAAGATTTTTTCATAGCCTCATCAATGGAGAAAATCATTCTTTCTTTTCCAACTCCTAAATTGAGTTGTTTTTGTTTTACTCGGATCATTGCATCAGCTGTATGTAGAAAAGGTCTTCCTAAGATTAATGGAACTTTACTATCTTCTTCCATTTCTAAGATAACAAAATCTACCGGAAAGGTAAATTTTCCAACTTCGACTAACATATTTCTGCAATCCCAACAGGATATTGGAAAGATCGGTCTGCTAATCTCACACTCATTTAAGTGGGTTTAAGTATTTCGATAGATAATTTAGCATAGAGAGAATATGGCATCAGATTAATTTTAGCACCAAGATTGGCTAAATCATTGCACGAGAATGTTTTACTAATAGTACAAGGAATTAGAAAACTTTCGGGGTCTCCGAGTTTTGGTTGAAGTTTGTTTTGAACAATTGCTGAACATTCTTCATTTAGGAAGGTTGTGGAAATTTGTTCAAGTTTATTTTTGTTACTAACAAGTTCCTTGAGAAATTTCCCATAGTTGGGCATTCCGGCTAAAACGTCAACAAGGGAAACATACGGCTCGAATTATGTCGAGAAATTTTCCATATTGGGCTTCCATTTTTTCTTTTCTCAAGCATTGAGGATATGGAATTCCTGGTTTATAAGGTCTAAGGACAGGTGTTTCAAGTGTTTTGGTCTTCTTACGGGTTTCAGACTCATCCTCTTCTTCATCGTCAGTGAAAACTTCAACAGCAGGTTGAGTTTGACTGGGATCAATTGGTGGGTCATATGAAGTACCATTTCTTGTTTTAATAGCATTTACATGCTCATGTCGAGCTTGTGGTGGTTGATAAGGTTTACTATTCTTAGGAACTGGCTGAGTGTTACTAGGAAGAGATCCAGAAGCTCGGCTCGATTGCTTGTCAGCAAATCTGTCAAATTTAGCTTCCAAATTCTGAATTGAGGCTTGAGTATTTTTTACTGAGGATTCAAGTTTGTCTTTGAGATCCATGCATGTTTCTTTTACAAAAAGTTTTGTTGATTTTTGAGATTTATTAAAATCATCCAGTTGTGTTTGAACATCTAGTCTTTCATTATTATTTGTTCATTTGAAAACTTCTTGATTGTATTCGGTTTTGGTATTAGGTCTCCATCGTTCACGATCATGATAGTTCTCATAGTAACGAGTACGTCTAAATGTATTCATAAATTTGGCTTCTCTTTATGTGATATAGCTGTGTCATCATCACTACAATTTGCGGTTAGATGGTTTCCGCCACAGTGATTACAAATTTCACGTAGTTCTTTTATTTCTTTATACTGAGCATCCATTTTGATTGCCATGGCATCCATTCTTGCCATAGTTTTGTCAGTATCGGAATTACTACTGCCTTCATCGGCGAAAGCAATAGTTTTACGAAGAGAGGTTCTTGGTTTTTGATCTTTAGCCCAATCGAATTTTAGCAAGACTTTGTCTTCGAGAAGTTGCTAAGCTTGATTTGGTGTTTTATAAAGAAAGATACCTCCGGCCGCAGCGTTTAAAGCTTCTTGAGTAATTTCATCAAGACCTTGGTAAAAGATTTTGATTATATTGAATTTTGTTAAACCGTGCTCATGACAGTTTCTTAGCAGTTCTTTCATTCAAAGCCATGCTTCGGTGAGATTTTCGCGTTCACGTTGTGAGAATCCTCGGATTTCTCTGAGAAGTTTATCGAATAGAGCTGGTGGAAAAAATCTACTAACAAAAGCAGTACGAAGTTCGTCCCAGGATTCAATTGTTCCTTCGTCGAGTTCGTCAAGCCATGTTTTAGCTTCTCCCGTTAAAGATAAAGGGAACATCATGAGTCTTACTGCTTCGGTTTCAGTTGCCGCGTATTTAAACATGTCACAAACACTTTGAAATTCATGAATGTGTTTATGAGGATCAGTTTTATTTCAACCATCGAATTGGTTGCCTTTGACAAGAGTCAAGTGATTTCCTTTTATGGAAAATCATTTGCGGTTTCAGGAATGATAATATCTGGTCCAGGAGTAGGTGCAACGATACGATCATTAGCCCACATAGGTTCATTATCAGCGTTATCCATTGGATCGTATAACTGAATTAATTTAATGAAAAATCTGAAGTTTGAGATATCGTCAATAGGTGTGTGATGAACACGAGGTTGTTCGGGTCTTTTGTCTTTTGAAAAAAAGGAACTCTTTTGTTTTTACGTTTTCTTTTGTTTAAAGTTCTTTCAGGTTCTGATAAAGGTGAAATAGGTTCAGCTTCAGATGAACGAGTGTGCATCCAAATTAGAGAGCGAAATTTAAATCTGTGTGACAAATTTCATTTTCTCAGTAAATGAGTGCGGCGTACACAGATAAGTGTGCGGCGTACTTGTGTGCTAGTGATAAGTGCGGCGTACTTGAGTGAAAGTACGGCGGTGTTATTTTTACCGAGAAGATTATTTTTTTATAGATAGTGATTTTGATGATCAGAAGATGATTATTTTTGGTTTTTATGATAAGATTATGAATTTTAAAATAAAAAGTTACGGATTAGAATAGGTGCGTCGTACTTGGTGACAAGACAGCGGTAATTGTGTGTTTTGTGTGTAACTGCGGCGCAGAAGTGTAATTGTGCGGCGTGCTTTCTACAACAGAGAAAACAGAGGATCTGAATTTTTGAAGAGAACTATGGTTTTTCATGCTAATTTTACTTGGAAAATACTTAAGGAACAAATTTATGTCTCCGGCAACGGCGTCAAAAACTTTGATGTGTAAGGAAAGCTTTAAATTTATAATACTAGTTTCACCGATTTTAATAAACCAAACACACGGGTAAAGTATAACCCTCGTTGGTAATATAAGTTTTAGGTAAGACCAGGTCGTATCCACAAGGACTTAGTTCGTTCGAGTTTAAGTATAAATAAGTAGTAAACAAGACAATAAGTAACAAATAGCAAATATGATAATATGAAGGATTCGAATAATAAAACATATGATTGCTTGGATAGCTTAGATAATCTAGTAACAATGCTTATGATTTGATCTCAGTTTGATAATTTAGTAGTGCACAACTTATAACCTCGTTATTTTCGTCAAAAGAGCAATTTCATAATTTGTAGATTCAATTCAAGATTCATATTTATCTATCAAGTGATTTTTCTCGAAATAGTATTCCAAATCAAGTCTAGATTAGTATTGATTCTCCTAAGTGGATTTCTCCTTTCAAAGGCTAGGAACGCAGACAAGTTCCTAGAATTGCTTTTAACATATTGGTTCTTTCAACCTATCCCAACACATTATATTCAACCAGTTTCAATATCCAAACGGGATAAGACTATAGATAAAATAGTTCACAACATAAACTTGAAATTGATAGAGATCAAAACATAATCATAAGTCACTTTATTATTTCACAAATCCAAGCAATCACAAGAGGTTTAGCCTCTCATGGCTAATGAGTTCATAACAACAGAAATAATTAAATAGTAAACAAGAGACATACGAATCGAATTGATCAAATGGATTACACAAGTGTCACAAGTAACCAAGATTTCGACACCAACATGCATTCAACACCCCTTGCTCTACTTGTTTACGTCTGGCTAAGGCTCAGGATCACGTAGTACTTCTTATCTCTGCTTCGCGAGAATTGGTTATTGAGTGGAGAGTTCAAATGCTTGCAAATGAGCTCTATTTATAGGCTTCTAATATCTAAAGTACGGCGTACTTTGATATAAGTGCGGCGCACTTTGCTGTTTTCTTGGCGTCAAAGTTTCATAAATGCAGAGGAAGTACGGCGCACTTAAAATACAAAACCGGCGCACTTTTATTTAATATAACTTATTGACTCCCTTTGACCGAGAGGACAAGTGCGGCGCACTTAGCTGGAAAATCAGCGCACTTGCTAGGAATATAATGGACTTCTTATTTCGTTGCTTCGAATGATGAGATAGTTTGTTCTTTTAATGTGCTTCCGAACGTCTGAGAGTGAACTTGCATTCATTTCATGCTATTAAGTACCAAAAGTTCACACTAAATGATCATAAACATATAATATAATGCTCGAGAAATATATATAATTAGAGCATTATCAACAGTAAATTAGAGGTCATAATCTAAAAAACACTATATAATGATCAAATTACTCATGTGTTCATTTACTAATAGAAAATTATGCTTTCGCAGGTGTTGATGTCACTTACAAAAATTTAGGTCCTCCATTGCATCAATGTCGTTGTTGTGATGCAATAATGTGGTATGATGAAAGAAGTGATAAGGCTAAAAGAGCTACCAATCAATCATTCTCACTATGCTGTCAAGAAGGTAAAGTTCTCCTCCCCAAATTAAAGGAACCTCCACCACCTTTAAATACTCTATTGGATTACACCGATGCTGAAACATCAAAATTTAGAGACCAAATTAGAGTATATAATAGCATGTTCTGCTTTACATCATTTGGGGCTAGAATAGATCATTCAATTAATAATGGTAGAGCGTCTTATACATTCAGGATAAGTGGTCAAAATTATCATCTACTTGGGACTTTACTACCAGAAGTAGGCGTACAACCTAAGTATTGCCAACTTTACTTCTTTGACACTGGCAATGAAGTTAGACATCGGATGTCTGCTTTCATTAATAATAAAGAAAGTGAACTTGATGAAAAAATAGTAGCAAGTCTCATTAACATGCTGAATCAATCAAGCTCAGTTGCGATGGGGTTTAGAATGGCAAGAGATTGGTGCACTTCTCATTATTCAAACAACTTTCAACTCCGTCTACTAGGCCAAAGAACATCTTCAAGGCAGTACAACGCACCTACAGTTGCAGAAGTGGCAGCACTAATTACAAACAATTTTGGAGAAGGCATATCCATTAGAGATATCATTGTAAACAACAAAGATAAGGGGGCACAAAGAATTTCAGAATTGCATCCGTCATTTATGGCACTCCAATATTCGTTACTATTTCCATACGGGGAAGATGGGTTTCATGATAAAATACCTTATCATGAGAACACAGGAAAAAGGAAAACCACATGGGGTTTTGTCACTATGAAAGAGTATTACGCTTACATGATACAACAACGGAATAATCAGGGAACTACTCTGATAAAAGGGGGCTGCTTATTTCAGCAAAATATAGTATATGCATACACGGCTGTTGAAGAACAAAGGCTTAAATGGAACATGCATAATCTAGATGCCCTCCGTGTAGATCTCTATCATAATGTATGTGATGTTGTGACAAGAGGAGACACCGACGTAGCGGCAATTGGAAAAAGAATAGTGTTGCCATTGAGTTTTACAGGCAGTCCAAGATATATGATGCAAAATTACCAAGATACAATGGCCCTATGTCAAGCATACGAGAATCTAGACCTCTTCATAACATTCACTTCAAACCCAAAATGGCCTGAGATAACTACAATGCTATCCCATGTTCCTCGACAGAAGCCACACGATCGTCCAGAACTGAGTTATTAGATGATCTTACAAACAACTAGATTTTTGGTGAATCTGAAGCAAGTAACAGTAATGAAATATTTCATGATGTGTGATTTCAGTTGTGTATGTCATTGAATTTCAAAAGTGTGGCCTTCCACATGCCCATATTCTTTTATTGCTCAAAGCGAGTGCTAAGTGCAGGACTCCGAAGGAGATAGATGACATAATTTCAGCCGAAATTCCATCTCAAACAGATGATCCGAATGGATACAAAGCTATTACTGAATATATGTTGCATGGACCTTGCGGGTCAAAAGCAAAACATGCTACTTGTAATATTGAAGGCAAATGTTCAAGACACCATCCTAAAGCATTTTATGCAGAAACAACATTAGATGGGGATGGATATCCTGTTTACCGGCGGAGAAATAATGGAGTGAATGCAATCAAAGGAAAAAACACTTACTCTAATAGAGATGCGGTTCCTCACAATCGGTATTTGCTACTTAAATATCAGGCACATATCAATGTTGAATGGTGCAACAGAACAAATGCCATTAAGTACTTATTTAAATACTTAAATAAAGGGCCAGATCGAGCAAGTATTATTATTTAGGAAAACATTAGCAAAGTTGATCAAGAAAGTCCTGAAAAAATTATTGTAATTGATGAAATCAAAAATTACTTAAACTGCTGTTTTTTAGCACCATGTGAGGCAATATGGCATCTGTTTTCATTCGATATACATTACTCCTGCCCATCAATCATGAAGCTTAACTATCATTTACCTAATCAGAATGCCATCACGCTGCGTGACTCAAAAAGTTTACCCGCTCTTCTGGCAAAAGGAGGAATCAATATAACAATGTTTACTGAGTGGTTCGAGCTAAACAAGCGAGACACAGAAGCCAGGAAACTCATATATGCTGAACTTCCCAAAAAATATGTGTGGCATGAACAATCCAAAGTTTAGAAGCTAAGGAAGCAAAAAAAGTCATGGGGAGGATTATTTACTCAAACCCTGCTTCAGGAGAGCGTTACTATCTTAGAATGCTACTAAACATAGTAAGAGGAGCTACTTCGTTCGAGAAACTGATGACAGTCAATGATGTAGAATATAAGACATTTAAAGTAGCATGTTTTGCATAGGGACTACTCAATGATGACAAAGAGTGGACATACGCTATAACAGAAGCAAGACAATGGGCTTTAGCTCTACAACTTCGTAACTTATTTGTCACCATTTTGCTGTTTTGTGACGTGAGCAGGCCACTGCAGTTTTTGGAAGAAAATTGGGTGGCTTTGTCAGAGGACATTCTACATAAAAAAAAGGAAACATTTCAGATACCCTGATCTGGAGCGTACAGAGGAACAAATCAAGAACTACTGCCTCATTGAAATACAAGAGTTGTTAAATAGGAATGGCAGGTCTTTGGAGGATTTCCAGGATCTTCCACGGCCAGACCCAAGGTTACTAACTAACATGGAAAACCGACTAATAAGAGAGGCCCTTGACTTTGATATGCAAAAAGCAAGGTGGACCATGATCAATTGCATCCATTGTTAAACATCGAGCAACACTTAATCTATGATGAATGATGTGCTCACGGTGTGTACAAGTTTTAAAATTTATAAACACGCTTATCCGATTAACTATTTAACACATACGAGCAAGTACACTCGTCCGTTTTAGTAAAGGTGGGTAAGTCGAGATCGCCGCAAGGGATTTGGTGATTAAAGTATTATAAACTAGTTTGTATTAAAAAGGGTTGTCAATCCTAATTATTGAAAATTCAAGTATTCAAGAAACAGTATTAACTAAAACATATACTTGTGTGAAAAGCCACAATCAATCATTTGGAGTATTCATGTTAAGCTTGGTGTAAACTTGTTATGATGCACAACTTTTATATGAATGACTAACAATCAATTGTGTTTATCATGTTAAACCATTACTAGAATTCAATCATCTAGTTACTTCATTTCGGCCTAAGACAACTGGAATAATAATTCCATTATCACAATGTTGTTTAAAAAGAAATTCTTTACTTATGAATTCCTACGAATCCTTTCGGCCTAATTCCGTGATGAAATCTTCTCAAATCCATTTTAAAGAGTAAACATGATGCTTGTCACACACCATATCCCATACTAATTCGTGCACTAACTTTTTGGAATAAAAACATTAAGAAAACCCTTTCGGCCAATATTCTCAAAGATGTTTTTATCAACAAATTAAGCAAGATTAGATATTATCCCAACAAACTCATAAATTAAGAAGAGTTTTCATGCATCACCTTTTTAAAAAAAAAGAATACTCCATGACTAATTACATCATTCACACAAGTATATACCAAATTACTCCATATCAATTATATTAAAACACAAGTAGTAAACAAAACATTCATTAAACTTAAAGTAACAATAATTCATTGTGAATAAACAAGATATACCTATCTTGAGAATTTCAAGAACTAGAATTGTGGAACTATAGCAACCACGCTCCTCCAAACGACTACTAAGACAAAATTATCCGCAACACCACACTCGAACCAAACTCTTGAGACTTTAACTCAGAGTTTCCTGGACATTTACAATAGTATAGTAACCTTTTAGGCAAGTAGTAAGAACTTTAGTGCAAGCCTTACTTAGATTATAGATTGGTATGTTGTATCTAGCCTTAGATATGATTATATAGCCACCAAGTCACTTTATCTCCAAGTAAAAACGTTCTCCAGTAGTTATGAGTACGAAATGATCAGCCACTAATGATAATGAGGAGTAAAACCTTCAATAAATGCCAATTTGTAACTGCAGGCTCATTCCAACCGATATGTATTTCATCCAACCGATCGGTTGGATCTTCTGGTCAATTCCAACCGATCCGGTTACGAGCTCCAACCGATCGGTTGGTTTGGACCTGAAACCAATTCTTGACTTTTCTGGATTTTTCTTTGTCGCATGCTTTCTCCTACACTTTGGTGCTAATTCCTTCCATAGAACTTGATATTATCTTGACATATAAACATAGAAATCTTGAATCTATCAAATCCTTGAGTCCTTGTGTGATTCTTCACTCGATTCCTTCTCGAAAATCTCCAATTGTGCATATTCACTTCATTTCTTCATATTTTCATCACTTTTTCCTGTTTTTGGCTACATTTGCTTGTACAAACACTTTTCCATGATTAAGTAACAAATACGTACAAATATGACCAAATATGATGCACAAAACTAACAATAACGCACCTAAAAACATGTATAATTTAAGCGTTATCAATGAAGTTATTGACTCTGTGCATAATCAAAATGGACGTTTTTTCTTTGTTTATAGGCCTAGAGGGACGGGGAAGACATTTCTGTACAAAACTATAATTTCAAGGCTAAGATCAAAAGGAGCGATAGTTCTAGTAGTCACATCTTCAGGTATGATGAGATCAAATAAGTACATTTTATTAGCATCATTTATCATATTTAATTGACTTGTTTTATATTATTTTGTATGAGAATCGATGCTTAATTGTTTACTTTAGTAATTCTCAGGTAAAAACAAGCAATTGGTGAAAGTTAATGATTTTGGACGAATTATGGAGCTAAATGATCAAGATTGAAAAAGTCTACTGAAATCCAGTAGATGCGCCATATCTTTCTCAACAGATACGCCGCAACATCATACTTAGATGAATTTGAAGACCATTGCCTAACTTTGAAGCATGCGCCGCATCTAATTACAACATGCGCCGCATATGAAACTTTGGTCAACGAAGATAACCAACTTGTTCTACTCCAAAATACGCCGCATCTCATTTACAACATGAGGCGTATCAGCTAAAGACTTCACCAGACACTATCCAAGACGTTAAAGGACATGCGCCACATTGAGAAACAATTTACGCCACATCTGAAGGTGGTGTACGAATATTTCAGAATATAATAATCTTGGACCCCACGCGAAGTTAAGTAGATGCGCCGCATCGATCCCTCAGACAGAAGCTATAAATACCCCAAGACAGATACGAATTTATGTGCAACAAAACCCTAAGGAGACGAATCCAGTCGAAGAAGCATTTCAAGACATGCCCCAAACGAAGATCTTAGAGCCGTAAGAAGGTCCTGCATGTGTATAATTCATTAAGTAGTCTGTTTTATTGTATTAGTAAGCTTTAATCCATCAGGATTGATGGGCTTGTGGCCACCATACTGCTCCTCTTAAAATTGCTTTCCCATCGATTAAAGTTTATATGATGTTTTTTTGGTGACTTGTATTTGTGCATTGATAACCTCTGTGTTTAGTTAAGTCTTCTGGGATACCATACCTATTCCTCGCCTACTTATCTAGTGTCTAGAGGGTAGGATAAACATAAGTAATCATTAAGAGTTTACTCGCCGATATTTAGGATTCAACGAGACAGATTAGATTATGATACTCATCATATAAAACTAGCAATAAAACAAGTGACAAGCTACTTAACCATAGGACAGGTCCTCTACGTGTTTCTATTATCTATCTGTGTACGTGATTGCTCTTCACTGATTTGTTCTCATTAGTTTTACTTTACTGTTTAATTCAAATTTGTTCTAGTCTCTCAGGCTAACCCCCCTTTTATTAGATTAGACTGTATAACTAACTTAGATATTAAAATACTGATCAAATCAACTAGATATTACGTTCCATTCTTAGTGTTCGACACTCTACACCACTATATACATATTGACCAAGTACACTGTTCGTTAAGTGTGTGTGTTAGTAATAAGTCGGCTAAATATAAATTTAAAACTTGAATTAGGCTAATCGCCCTGTGCTACACTGACATATCACACGCATCAAGGTAACAGCTTATACATGTTTATTACTTGGTTGCTTCTTCTTTTTTTAATAATTTACAAATGATACAAAAATTTCATCTGTCTCAGGTATCGCTTCAATACTTCTACCAGGCGGGAGGACTGCTCATAGAAGGTTCATTATTCCACTAGATTTAATGGAGAATAGTACATGTGGAATCAAACAAAACACACACTTAGCACAGCTAATACAGGAGGTAAAATTGATAATATGGGATGAGGCGCCAATGACCCAAAGATATGCTTTTGAAGCATTAGACAAAACGTTATGAGATATATTGGGATACATTAATGCGGAAAATACAGACCGCGTTTTTGGAAGAGTGACAGTATTATTGGGAAGAGACTTCAGACAAATTGTACCAGTCATCCCCAAAGGCAAGCGGGCAGATGTGCTTGAAGCCTGCATTAACCGATCACCATTATGGAAATCTTCCAAAGTCTTCACCCTCACTCAAAGCATGAGAGTGAATGAATACAATGCAAATGGCAGCATTGATATTAGAAAGCAGGAATTCAATAAATGGGTTTTAAACGTAGGGGATGGGAATCTGCCAGGGAGGATTAAAGAAAACGAGGACGAGCCTACTTGGATTAAGATTCCTGAGCAGTTCGTTATTAATTCATGGGATAATCCTATTAAAGAGATAGAGAACGACACCTTTCCGGAATTTACAACAAGACAGCATGAGGACGATTATCTAAAAGAACGGGCCATTCTAACACCCAAAAACGATGACGTCGATGTAATCAATGCTTATATGTTTGAAAAGTTGCAAGGCCAACCCATGACCTATAAAAGTGGACATGAGGTATGCAAGGCTTCAACCGATGCTTCTGACCAAGAAGAAGATCTGTACCCAGTTGAGTTCTTAAATTCGTTAACTTTTCAAGGAATGCCACCACATACATTGTTCTTTAAAAAAGGAGCTCCCAGTAATGCTATTACGAAATGTAAATCCAAGTCAAGGGCTATGCAATGGGACCTGGCTCATCATTACTGATTTGCGCCAATTTATTATCCGTGCAAAAATCCTAACTGGGTCACGTATAGAAGACACTGTGATTATTCCTGGCGTCAACACAAACAAATTGGCCATTTATAATGAAGAGACGGCAGTTCCCTATCAAACCAGGCTATGCATTGACCATTAACAAAAGCCAAGGATAGCCGCTAAATCATGTAGGTATCTACTTGCCAAATCCTGTGTTCAGTCACGGCCAACTTTATGTAACAATATCCAGGGTGACAAGCCCCGACGGACTCAAACTTCTTATGCTGGAAGACACAGACACCAATCTAAAGGGACATACCCAAAATATTGTTTATAAAGAGACTTTTGCAAACCTAAATTGACAATCCTTCTCCATTTAAACTATTTTTTCCTTTTAGTTTTCCTTTTAGTGTTAACATCTATAAATTTGTCTTGGTTTATTTTGTTTATGCTTTTGCCATGTAATAACCACATTGTACCTCACTTATTATGAGTTATGAATGGAGATCATATATGGCCTATAACGAAATTGTGGGCATCCCTAAATGAGAATGTATACAAAAATATTGTGGTTCTTAACACATTGAACATTGATTATTTCTTATACTATGAATTCCCAATAATCACTCAAACCAGCATAACATCATAAATAACCAAACTTTAAACAGATTTATGATATTACAAAGACACCCATAACAAATCAACCTCAAATACAAATCCAACATAAAAAAAACCGATTATAAAACAAATCAAAAGACAATACCTGGATAACTAAAGTAATCTTCAAATCGATATTGTTTGATTGTTTGTTTTTTATTTAATTAATGTATACTGAATCTGAAACACCTAAAATCGCCATATCGATATGCTTAAACAAGATCCATCTGTGTGTTTCTTTTTAGGCATGTATATATGTGAGAGAAAAAGTCAACAAATATAATTAATATTAAATAACATAACATAAAAATAAATATAAACATAAAACATATAATTAACATAAAAAAACTGATCATTCAGTTTCATAACATTTAAACCATTATAATATTTACATAAAATTGTTCATATAAATGAACAAAACACAAAACCAACATCTGAGAACAACCTAATGATATTAATCTTCATTAGGCGCCATCGTGGTAACAACGAGACAATCCCAAGTCTTGGAATCAGCTTCAGTTAAAGGCCCTAAATTCTCAAGCTCACAAATGTTCTGATCACGCTTTTTTATTTTAGCTCGAAGTTGGTTGCATTCTTCTCCAACACGTATCAGGAAACCTCATCATCAATTATTTCATGCGAGAACAAGAACGAAAAAGCAACACTAAGATCTTCTAAACCACATGCCTCCTTAAGCTCATCAAGATTTGGAGTGGCAGCCATGGATCAAGTTAAATAAAGGAAATTGATAATAAAAATGTATCGTTGAAAATGTTTTATATTTGTGATTATAATTAGTCTTATAAAATACGAGGCTTGCAGAACCCGTGCTACGCACGGGCTTTTAATCTAATTGTTAATCGATTGTATTGTTTTTGTGAATTGTCGAGTGCATTTGTATTTTTAGTTTAGTATGTTCTATGAAACTTTTTTAGTTTGTTGTTTAAAAATATAAAAATGGTTGATATTGTTTAGGTTTTTTGGTCTTTATATTTTCTAAATGGGGTTGTTGTTATTAAATTGTCATACACTTGATGTAATTTCCTTTGATTGTTTTGGCCTATTACGTAACCCAACAATAATTTTGCATTATGTGGTTTTTGCATGGTAATACGAAGCACACTGGCTTTTTCTTATTTTTTATAGTGTAATTTGCGTTATCATGTATATATAATAATGTCACATAAACTGTATAAAAATCGTTACAAACCTTTTTGGCTTCATCTCATTTTACTGTACAACTAATTTCATTGAAAATTAAAATTGAAGTCAAATAATATTAATAAATTTTATCAGTAAACTCAATTCTAAATAGCTAACCAAATAAATATTAATTAACACACTATTAATAATTCCTAAAACCTTTGGACTTCACTATTATTTCTTAAACTTTATTTTTTTAATTTATTATTATAATTTACAAATGAGTTCGAGCAAAATTTATATACTTTATCATTTAACCATTTAAATGTTACTTACAAATATTTACATACTAAATGTGATTTTGGCCAGTTTATATATACATGAATTAGGTTAAATCATTAATTATTCTTGCAGTCTTTTCAACTTCATCTCAGTTCATAACCGTCTTTTAATTCTTTACTAAGTACGTGATTAATTTCTGCAACTCTTACACTTCCATCTCGATGTTGTATATACTTTACATTAAATTATGGGACTCCATCTTGAGTATCTTGAATACTCCACATTAAATTAAGGGACTCAATTGAAAATTAACATTGAAGTCTAACTAATATTAATAAATTTTATTAATAAACTCAATTCTAAATAGCTAACCATATGAATATTAATTAACATACTATTAATAATTCCTAAAACCTTTGGACTCCACTATTATGTCTTAAATTTTTTTTTTTTTTTTTTTATAATTTATAAATGGGTTCGAGCAAAAATTATGTACTTTATCATTTAACCATTTAAATGTTGCTTACAACATGTACATACTAAATGTGATTTTGGCCGGTTTATATAAGCATGAATTAGGTTACATCATTAATTATTCTTGCAAACTTTTCAACTTCATCTTAATCCATAACCGTATTTTAATTCTATACTAAGTACGTGATCAATTCCGGCAACCCTTGCACTTCCATCTCGATGTTGTATATACTTCATATTAAATTATGGGACTCTATCTTGAGTATCTTGATTACTCCGCATTATATTAAGGGACTCAATCTTATAGTATTATAAAGTTTGTGTAATCATGTATATATAATAATGCCACATAAACTATATAAAAATTGTTACCAACCTTTTTGGTTTCATCTCATTTTACTGTACAACTAATTTTATTGAAAATTAACATTGAATTCTAACTAATATTAATAAATTTTATCAATAAACTCAATTCTAAATAATTAATCAAATGAATATTAATTAACACACTATTAATAATTTCTAAAACCTTTGGACTCCACTCTTATGTTTTAAACATTATTTTTTTTTTTATTATTATAATTTACAAATGGGTTCGAGCAAAAAGTATGTACTTTATCATTTAACCATTTAAATGTTGTTTTAAATACATGCTTGTCCATAACCGTCTTTTAATTCTATACTAAATACGTGATCAATTTCGGCAACCCTTGCACTTTCATCTCGATGTTGTATATATGCTTGTGCACATTTTCTTGAATCAATTCGCACATGTGAGCTACATCATAAACTAATCACGCTAAAAATTACATTTAACCATTTAAATGTTGCTTTACATACATGCTCGTGCGCATTTTCTTGAATCAATTCGCACATGTGAGCTACATCAATAGAAATCGCACATAAATTACTTGTATATGAAAATGCATTAACATAATACATATATCTATATATGTGCTTACCTATAAGAATCACCTAAATATGTAAGAAACAAATAAAATAATTGGTATCCCAATCTTTGGTTCCATTTATCTGAGCATGCATGATCTTGTGTGATTTTTATGATACCTGCGTATGATAACAAAATTAAGAAAAAAAGAAGACCAAGTTAATTACAAAGATCTAAAAGATGTGTGAATCATCTCTAAAATATTACAAAATAAAATTTACATACCGCTACCAACAATCAAAGATCTAAAATCTGTGTGAGTCATCTTCAAATGTACATACTAAATGTAATTTTGACCGGTTTATATAGGCATGAATTAGGTTAAATCATTAATTATTCTTGCAACCTTTCGCAACCCTTGCACTTCATCTAACCGACTTTTAATTCTATACTAAATGTTATGTGATCAATTCGGGTAACCCTTGCACTTCATCTTCTTTCATGATTGTATAGTTATTATGAGACTGCATTGAATTTCGAGCATTAGCAATTTGTACTATATGCAATCTTGACGCCTTCACATTAAATTTTAGGACTCAATCTTATATGTTTATAGATAAATTAGCACATTGCAAGTTACAAACAAAGAAACTGAGAAGGCATACTCATTTAATTGAAGGACACTTCTTCTTATCAATGCATAACTATCATTTAAGCATTTACTATAGATTTTAAAAACGGTAACATAAAATCCCTTATGTTTAGCATTTTGACATATAAGACCCTCAAAATACACAATGAATAGCAGTAATATAATACAACCTTATTTTACAAACATTAATACAATATTGTTAAATATAAACATTTATATCAACATCATGTGCATCAAACGGGTCTAAATGACTCAATATTAGATGGTTGATAAATAAATTTGAACCAACAATACAAAATATAAATAGTTGATAAATAACTTTTTGTATAAACAACTTTTGCTCATGCAATACTAACGCCGTATAGAACAATTTTATCAAATCATACATCATATAAAATTAACAATTAATATCCAATTAACCATTTTCCTTACATAACATGAATTTTAACCATCTAATACCAAGTACGAAATAACGTCACCAACAATCTTCATATAACTAATTATAAAAAATTATATTACAAACAATAACAAAGCATTCATAAAAAGTATATAAATATCAATATACTACTATAGAATTACTATTGACCATAAAGCAAGATTAGTCTACGTCTTTCAAATAACGCAAACAGCAATTAGATCACAAACCGGTACGTTGTACGAGTCCACAAGCCTCGTAATATAATAAGATATGCATTTACAAATGCTTTTACAACGTAGTTAATGCTCGGCTTTTTTAGGGTAAGAGAAAATAAAGAAATAATAAGTAAACATTTTCAGCTTAATTAAAGAGGAAATATTTTACTATAAAATCAACAGAATCACATCTTTTACTCTTTCTCCTTTGATACTCGAAAACATAACATTTATTGTTTCACTTCAATTTTCAAGAACACAGTGTAAATTTACATATATAAAGATAATAGATTTATGATTTTCGTTTAAAAAAATTATATATTCCATCTTTTTGTTCTCGATTTAAATTTTCGGCAACGATGATACTGGGATTGATATATAGAGGACAACATGAGGAAGAAACACTCGTATTCGTTTAACTTTTTTTCTTTTTGAGATATAAAGTTGTTTTATTTACATGCTTTTCTTTCATGTATTTATCATCATAACATATCATATTTGAGTATGTTGAGCTGCTGTGAGAAATATTGTTTTAAATTTTATAAAACCGTATCTTACAAGATTAACCAACACTCTCGGGTAGTGTACCCCTTCATGTATATGATAGCATCAAATATATACATGTTTTTACTATCAAACTTTCATGATTATTGCACGTTTTTATAGCATTTATATGATATCTGATACTGATTTGCTATAAATGTACATCTCAGTGTTAAATTGGAGCTTTGAAGCAATTCTCGCGGAAAAGACAAAAGAAGCCAAACATGAAGATATTGGACCTACAGTCTGGGAACACGTCGTATACATAATTCTATGCATACGGCGTATACATATTTGTATGTGTGAATTTGGCTACGTATAGAAGAGTATACGGTGTATACTAGTTCACGTGTATACGTCGTATACAACTGAAGACATGAAGACATGGAAAGTGCACATAAGACTTATACGACGAATTTAGGTTTATATCTATACGTCGTATAGAAGAATCAAGTGAAGAATTGAAGACGAAAGCTGGAATCAAGTTTATGTGAGGTCTATATAAGGCGCTATAGTAGTTTGGCCATAACTTCTTCATACGACCTCCGTTTAAGTGATTCAAAAGTCCACGGAAAGAGAGAAAGAAGATCTACACATAAGACATTGTTGATGTGTTCGAACTTATATATTAGTTTCTATTATACATAAATATTTATGCTCATTTTGACAGCATTTTCAGTGTTCGAACTTATACATTAGTGTTCTATTACATGTGATATATCATGCAAACTCCTCTACCAAGCTCTAACAAAAGTACAAAACCATCGAAAGTATACTAAAGTGTCCCTCTGTTAAAAGATAATTAGATGTTTGTCAAAATCGTGTAGATAATTTATTTCTTTTTAAAGGTGAAAGTGAATTGTAATTAAAAAAGATAAGATATTAGAGGAAAAGATTGGTGTTTTATTTTGAAATAGCTCACCTCATATTATATTTGCATTTTATATCTAGTTTATGTTTTTTTAATATAGATGCATTAACCCACCTCTTGAACCAAAACAAAATAGTTTTTTTCATAATCATTTGTTACAAATTTGTTTTTTATTACTACATTTTTTTAAGTGGTGTTACAAAATATATTTGATTCTGTTTATTCAAACTATGAGATTACAAAATATGCATAAAAGTAATTATCTTTACGATTTTCTTTTCTTTTGATATCCAAAGAAAAACCATTAACCCGTTTCACCCAGTAAATATGGATAAGAATGCATACTTTCCTGAACACATATAGTGGTCAGGGGCATATCACTAAACACAAACATAATAATGGACAGGTTATAGTTAACAAATAAAGTGCATACCAAATGAAAGTGATTTATTCAGCAACAAACATCATCGTTGAACCCAACATGACAAATTTACTTGTTCAAAACGAATTTACAACGTACTTCAGAAAAGTAACAATGCCTCAATTCGTAAACAACGCTGAATCAACAAACTTAGAAAGCAGTAGCCACTGTTACACCTCATATACGGCCAAAGATGGTAACAGCAACCAAGAAGTTTTACTATAAACAAACATTACGACCCAACACATAGACTTCAATCATGACTAACCATGCTTCAGTTTACGTCCCACCACTTCTCTTCAAAGATGAGCCACAAAACCAGATGAAATTAATACAGACACAGTTTATACCCAGTGGATGTTGATATAGTCGTCATCCACCATGAACTCAAATCACAAGACACAAGGATATCCCCACAACCAGAAACAAAACATCAGGTGGTTCTTTTGGACTCCAATGGGAAACCCAGTCACAGTCCCTAAAACAACACTAAAATAATAAGACAACCTTGTATAAATAGGGTGACCATAAAAATCAATAACTTAGGCTATGAAAACAATTAATGAGCAATGTGATGATCATCTTTTACCTAGAAAACATATTCATGGAGTGCAACAAAGTACCAAAACCTATATGGTAAGTCAATGTAAATTACAAGAAATCACAGCAGCCTTAAATCAGTCCTAAATCACTTGGCGTGGTCATTTCTTTTAATCTTCCATACATTCTTTTAATTATTTGCTTTATCTCAACACATCTAGGCTGTACTAGACCATCGATTATAGCATGCCAATAATGTTTGACCAACAATACTTCGATGTTTCGTATGATTAGGTAGTAGGTACAAGTAATTATTCAGCCATGCATATATCCTTGAACTATCAAAATCTTCATTAACCCACGTAGCTTAATGTGTATGGCATGTAAATTCCAGTATTCATTTATCAAAACGCTGTGACTGCAAAACTTTCAATCTCTACCAAAGTGCTTACATAAGATTATACAAAAACCATCTCGACTACGTGTATATTTTGTCCACTTCACCCACAAGGCAAACTGGATCCAAGTGCAAGATCGTCATATCCACCTAAACCACATTGTCCAAGTGTCTGTATGGATGCTTCAATCCTTAAATGTATTAAACTTTAATAATATCGTGTTTAGCATGTTCAAAAAATTGTCATCACAAACACATATAGAATTATGTACAATTATCAGCAACAACGTGGTAGGTGTCTAAAATCCATCAATTTGCAGCTTTTTAAAACCCGTAAACTTAAATAGGAGCATGTAAGACCGATAGAATAGGCACATGCAGGAAAAAGAAGTAAAACTATATTCAGTGAGATGCTAATACGTCATTGTCATGAGATATCAACAATCCTTTTCAAGTGCATCGTATACATAATAAAGAGAGTTAGCGGAGTTCAAAACTTTAAGCTCACCGTTTCTCCTGCAATCAAGCCGAGATTACCAGCATCATCAAGCTCCAACATAAATTTAAGACAATTAGATGGGAAGCTGGAGTGAGTACTTCATGATAAGATGAGCAACGGCCATCTCAATAATCAAGAATGACCTTCATACAACAAAATTATGTTAAAAGACTAAACTAAGAGAAAAAATTCCCGCATCGGAAATAATTTTAATTATAATTTTAAGGTAAGAATGCAATAATTAGAAATACCATGAAGTGCCCACTGGCATCACACGAACTGATTGCCCTTCCATACCGGCTGCCCTTGTTGATCCATTCGAGGAACATATTGTTGTTGAAGTGATGCATGGTGAGAATTTGAATTTTCCATAACCGCACGTTCCTGCCAGTTTTTCTGCTTTTCACCTTCAAACTGGACTGGGCCTTGTCTTCCAGGAAATGGGAAGCCAGATGTAGATGAATTATTCATATACTGGGAATTCAAGTTTGATGGCAGATTAATTGGTTGATTACCCGCCATCATTGATGCTTGCAAATGATATCCGTCTAACCAGCTGTAATCATCATTCAGGGGATTCTGACCCAATGCAGAACCCTGTTCATTAACTTGTTTAGGACGAACAGAGTTAAAACCAGGTGGAGGTCCAAGGTGTCTTACAGGTCTTACTGTAGAGCCTTTCAAATAATTAGGTGGCATGGTTGAGAATGTATGTCGACCAACTGTGTAAGGATCAGGTCCAGAAGGCGCGATTGTATTTATATGAGTAATAGGTTCTCTGAAGGATGCATTTGCATCATCAATCACAGAAGGTCCCACCAAACTTTGAGATGTTCCACCATACACCGAACCACTTTCACGGACACCTGTAGCATTTAAAATCTGCATATCTCTGTGCATTCCAGGATTACTTACATGCCCGTTTTCCATCAAGGTCAAACCTTTTAATCCACCAGCAATTGAAACCGCAACTTGATTGTTGTTAGACCACATTGGAGACTGGAACTGGTATGGCTGCCCAATGCTTTGTGGAAAATTGTTAACTGGCAGCACGGATTGTGAATTAGTGTAAACTGAATGTGTAACTGAAACAGGAGCTGCAAACTGAGAACTACCAGTATCTTTATTTTGCACATGCTGCAACCCTTCTTGATGGCTCTCTTTTGGAGCTAGCATTTCAGTTCGATTATCAATCACAGTCGGTTTAAAAACAATCACTTCATCATCATCTTCAAAATCCACATGTGATTCCGCCTTTGGTGGGTTGACTATCTTGGTTGCAGTCACATCACCTTCTTTAATACCCCCATTTGATTTACCGGTAACTGTGTCTTTTTTAGTCTCGACACCAATAACAAACTTCTTCGAATTTGAATCATATCTAACCTTTTTGTGGTCAATGGTTATCTTATCTGCAATGACTTTTCCTGCAGCTAAAATCCTCTTTACACGCGCTACTTTATCTTTCTTGCTGTTAGTATGCTTGCTTGAAAAATCTAAAAATGTTTGTGCTGCTTTAAGGGGCAAAAATCCTCTCAACTCTAAATCCTCCCATAAAGCAGGTTGCAATTCATTTTCACCCTCTTCATATCTTGTCATATCAGTGAAACAGCTAATGTCATCATCATCATCATAAGTGACCAAACCAGCCAACAACAGCTTATTGAACAAAGATACACAGTTGTTCCAAAAGTTAATCTGAGCCGTTGATTGTTTTTCATCAGCCTCATTACGTATAACAGCATCAGGATGACAAGCAATCCATTCGACACAAATAAGAATGCCAGGCAAGAGAAAACTTGAGGACGGATCAGTCAACTGCAAGCATCTTTTAAAGAGTAGACCAATTAGCTGATAAAATGTGCCGAGTGCATTCTTTAAAAGCACTGTGTTTTGTACGATATCTGCATAACTCTGACCTTCGGTCCCTCCTTTCACGTTATTCACCGTAAATATAAGTATAGAGACAAGTATAACAATGAAAAGTCCATTTTCAACCGTATCAGTACCAAAACTCAGCTCCTCCTCTGGCCCAGAAGAAAGAAGCTCCTGAAAACCATTGGTAACTAGGGCAAGGATTTCTTCAAACGTGTCCAAGCTGAAACGATAATGGAATAAACTTCATATCAAATTGATTAATTTAAAGAAAACATCTCTATTGTCTAAGCATGCCATATTTCACATACCTTGTGTGTGTGAAAAGAATACCATTCAAGCGAACAAAACGAACACGAAATGCTTTAAACATTTGGCGAACATCCTTTGTTCTTTCCACGTCAGCACTAGCATCACTAACTGACTCCTTTGACCGCACAGCAGTCTCCACTATCCCTCTTCCTCTACCTCTTGTCCGAACAGGTGATCCCTTGACAGGAGAGGATTTTGCATCAACAAGCAACTGAGAATAACTCTGCCGATTCTGCCATGTAAAGAAACACACATAAGTAGCGTAACAGATACTTCTGCATATTATCATAATTATCAGTTTCATGTCAATTATAAAAATAAAAAATAAAAACAGTGTCAGAGGAGATTGGCCTTAAGAAAACAAGTGAATACTCCCTAATAAGGAAGACCTATTTCCCTACTTGAGGTACATAAGTTGCTCATATCAAAATTGATTCTAGATAATGGCAACAAGCGTCCTATTTTAACTAGTTAGGGTCATGTGAGGGGAAAAGAACAAGTGTAAACTGACACCACCAGCTCTCCCACTCATGTTTGATCTTTGATATAGATGTATGGCATCTCTGATCAGTTCCTAAAGCTAGTTCTATTGGTATATATCCCACTCCTAAAACTACTCCAATTTTACAAAATTGAATAAAAAGAACTTTGTTATTATTAAAAACTGTTTTGAAGATAGAATATTTGTTCCCATGAGCCGTTCCTGCCCAAGAACACAATCGACCAGAAGTAGCTTGTTCGAATTTTTAATTAGAAAAAAATGAACTTGCCCACAAAAGACAATGCAAACCACTAAGAGGATACTTACCATAACATGTTATCAAATGTTCGTATCTATCAAACCTGGGATCAATTAAATAGCTACATGTACAAAAGATAACAAGACAGATACAAAAGAGTTACTACCTGTCTAGAGGACTATTATGTAATTATGCAACACTTTTGTACATCCTAGAACTCAAGTCACATAGTAGCAAACAGAACTTTATAGTAAAAAGCTTCAAGCCACTCCATTTTGGAAGTATTAATCATGCGTCAAGTTATTCTCAGTTACACATAGGGACATGTCAATATAGTACCTTCTCAAAGGCTAATTTCAAGTTATCCCTTGCAGTCAAGATAGGACTTTCAGCTGCCAGACTTCGAAAGTAACGGTATACAGCCAGCAAATCATCTCCTGAATAGTTGGCCAATATAGCAAGCTGCAAACACATAAAAGAACCAAATGAGGACCAGAAGAAATGTAAAATAAAGTTAAAACTTAAAACTTTTTTAGTACTATACGTGATTAGATATATATTTCTTAATCCGCTATGGTGGTGTGCCACGCAGGTGTGTACAAAAAATAACCTGATGATGTGGATTCCCACTTGCTGGCCAAAGAGAAGCTGCTTGCAAGTAGTAACTTCGAGCTGCTGCGTAATCGCGACTTTTGGATTCACCTTCCCCATACAATCCTTTGTAACGTGCAAGATCGCCCAAGTATATCAAACAGCGGTGGCAGGATAACAAACCCTTATTAATTTCAATGGATTTCTTTCCGTCCTTGTCGTTTGCCTTATGGTTCTCAGGTTCAGGATAGAACTGCCCCATTGGGAGACCATATTTAGCTCTAATTTTCAAAATCAGATCATGGTAAAATCCAGTAGCTTCTGAAAGAAAAGTTTTGAATTGTGAACGTATTTTAGAAACTCGATCAGGCCGAGCAGGCCCTCCCCTAGTCTGAGATGTAGTTGAAACTGTAGTAGGTGTAGCACTGCAATGAGCCCTAAATTCCTCAATACGTTTGTAATGCAACTGCCAGAGACTATATTCAATATTATGCTTCTCAGAAAAACTGTGATCCTCAAGAATTATTGTTTCAAAATTTTCACGCATTTGCTCCCAGGCATTTGGATCTGATGGCACTCTTGCTTGGGCCGACTTACGCCGCCTATTCTCCAACTCGATATTCTGAAAAGCAAACCAACGAGTAAGTATCATATGTATAGCCGCTCACCATTATAGCTTATAAGAAAAGCCAATATAATGGATCACTCTTGAGTTCAAATTGCAGTGAAAAACATTGGTACCTTGTTATCAATTAGTAGAATGAAGTATTAGTTTTTTAAACTAATGAAGTTGAATATGAATGAAATAACAATAGCAAAAATGTGCAATAGAACAGCTGCAACAAACTTTCTCTTGTTTCTCTTTCTATTATTACCGTGCCGGTCGACCCCCAAATTCCGCCATATCGGTCTTGGCGGCGACCATAAAGGAATATGAAAAAAAACCCTAGATCTGAAGTGAATATGAAAAAAAAAAAAAAAAAAAAAAAAACCCTAGATCTGAAGTTAAACGGCGTTGACCGGCGTTAATCTGAAAAAAAAAAAAAAAACCCTAGATCTGAAGTTGACCGTCGTTGACCGACGGTCGCCAAGGCCGATTTTTGACCGATTTTGACCGCCCAGCTCCGATTTTGACCGATTTTTGAATGATTTTGACCAATTTTGACCAAAAACGCCAAGTTAGACCGATATGGGAAATATCGTGGCGATGGACCACCGAAATCCGCCATGGCGCCGCCATATCGGCCGCCATGGCCGATTTTTACAACACTGCAAATTGATTACTCAAGCCTCCAAGTGTTGGCAAAATATTTGTTTCATATATACGTTGAATAGCGAATAGACAAAATACAGTTGTGACAAGAGGCATTAGAAAGGAAAGCTTACTTTGTCATAAAGGCGTTGAGCAAGTTGACGTGATGAAGAAGCAGGTGCTGCTTTATCCATCTTCACAACCATTAACACATGTCAGGACATTCTCCGGAGCAAATTGCCTGCGACACCAGACAAACAAATCTATCACTAAGGTTGTCTGTGTGTGTGTATTTTCATATGAAAAATCATAAAGTAATAATTAGACTGCAAAACAGAAGTGGAAAAAAGTGATTTATGTCTAAAAAATAAACAAACACCGGTACATCCCATTTTTTCAGGATATTTTTCATAGGAAAATGGAAAAACAGAAAACCCCTTTAGTCACACTTTTTCCTACAATTTCCAAAAGAGTGAATTTCTCACTTTCTGAATTTTAACTAGAAAAACGAAAACCCAAATCTACCCTTCTCCACTTTTTTCACTCTAACAAAAAAGAGGGTGTTTGCTTAAACTTATATGTGGGCTTATGAGCTTATTTGATTTCGGCTTGTATCACATAAACTTGAATCTTTCGGCTTATTTAAAGACTTATGGGCTTATATAAGCTTCTTACATCATAAGAATCATATATAAGCCCATAAGTTGCAAAATAAGCCAGAAAATTGAGGCTTATGAAATATAAGCCGAAAACATATAAACTCATATGCCCACATATAAACAAACACCCCCAAAGAATCTACCCTTCTCCACTTTTAGATAACCCTAATAACCATTGGTAACCTCTCACCGTCACAATCCTCGTGTAATTTTGTTAAAAAGGAAAAATATAACTCCATGTAAACGGGTTTTCAAGATTCTCAAGTCATTCTCTAGAGAAGAAAAACCATTGCCTTTTGAAGGAATCTAGAAACAGGAAAGAAAAAAAAAAAAAAAAAAAAAAAAAAAAAAAAAAAAGGTTTTCTACAACTAAACGCTACCTAAGGTCTTCGCACTTCAGAGACAAGAGGGAAAAACAAAGACAAATAAGATAGGTATTCTGAAACAGATAAAACTACAAGTACGGGGTGCTTGTTTAAGCTTATATGTGGCTTATGAGCTTATATGTGTTTCGGCTTATTTTCCAGCTTATTTTGAGACTTGTCTGCTTATATAAGTTTATTATGGTATAACAAACTTATATAAGCCCATAAATCTTAAGCCGGAAAATTGAGGCTTATGAAATATAAGCCGAAAACAAATAAGCTCATAAGCGCGCATATAAGCTTAAAGAAACACCCCCTAAGCCACTAACATAGAACAAACCCTACCTGAAGCTAATAACATGTTTAAAAAAAAACTAGCTTATTCGTTAATAAAGTCAACCAACTAAATCAAAACTTATATTGTTGCCCTAAAAGACATGATACTAATAATTAATTAAAGAAAGAAAGAGAAAAGATGGACTTACAAAAGAAGAATGGAATGGAATCAATCAATTGACCGGCAGAAAATAATAATTAGGGTTTGCTGAGTCAATATTATTGAACATTTGACCAAACACACATACGAGAAGAAAAGATAACGATTGAATTGAATTGATATATTATTAATCGAATGGATGGATGGATGGATGGATGGGTCTTCTCTTCTTCTGGGTTTGGTTGGGCTTAGGTTACAATACAAGACTACGCGTTTACCCTTTTCCTTTCTTTTTTTCTTTTTTTTTTTTTTTTCATAGTCTATACGCGGTGTTTTTATTTTTTTATTCAAACCTAAATTAGACTTTGATGTTTATCATAAACACTTTATTTATTTACTTTTAACTCTTTTACAATATTTTCACTTATGTTTTTAAGTATTTGAATCCACGACTATTTATTTAGAAGCTTCTCACATAATATGAGATATCAATACTTAATATTCATTTGTATTCATTCATTAACACATTAAACGAAAATAAATGAACATAGAAAAATAAACATGCTAAAATGTTGGTGCAAGTAATGCCTAATATCTCCTTTACATTTTAATGATGACAAATATATATTATAAACCACTTAAATCGCTAACGATAGCCTAAATGAAGAGAATCATGTGTAAAAACAAAGCCAAAAGAAGAAATCAAGTTTATGTGATGACCTTAGAAGTTGTTTTAGTATTTGGCCATAACTCCTTCGTCCGAACTCCGATTTAGTCGATTCAAAAGGCTACAAAAAGGGAAAAATGAGATCTACAATCTAAACGTAGATATGGTAGATCACATGGAGTGCTAGGCTCGCGCGCTGACGTGCTAAACCAGTGCACCAAAGTCTATTAAGGGCGCGTTCGGTTTTTCTAGGTCGGCTTTCCTCTTACCCAACCAAAGTGGATTTTCGATTCAAGTTCGTACATGATATTTTAGATGTTTTGTAAACTTGCATTAAGATTGAGACCTAGAGAGATGACCAAAATACCTCATCCCGTTTTACAAAAGGCCAAACCAAAAACGTTTTCTAAGAAGCCATTAGCCAAGCCCAAATGTTTTTCTCAAACCTAGGAGATTCATGTTTTCGCAAAATCTTCAAATGAAAACATTCAAATTGCTATAAGCCTATATAATCTTTACATATGTCTTTGGTAATCACGTAACAAGTCTACTCCCTTATTGGTCAAATAAATTGCAAAATAGATGGTATGTCATTCTTATACTCACTTGGGACGTGTAGATCCGAGTGTTGTTGGATCTTGGGATTTTGATTAAGAATTGAACATATAGCCTAGTGATCCGGGGTTCAATCCGCATCTCCATCCATTTCAAGAATTTAAGTCTTCTTGATTTAGTTTTCATCTTTATATAATTATTTAGTAATTATGATATGCATGATTTATGGGTTTATGATTATGTTGTAATCATTTGATATGTGGTCAATTACATTGATGCATGAAAGATACATATTAATCGTGTAAATGAGTTGTTCATTATATGCTTTTGCTTCATTCGTGGTTATATTAATGTTGTTATTATATCGAAGAATTTAAATATATACACAAAACCATTAATTTTATCATCAGTGGCATCCGAGCTAGGTTGAATGCATCTTGTTAATTATCAATTTGTTGCTAATATGAGTGCGTTAAAATTTTGGTAAAATGATGGATCCCCTTTTGGGGTGTTATTTAGCCACGGCTAACTTTAATCCCAAAGGGATTGTTTTGGTTAAAGTTGTTAACTTGTATTTTGTAGCAATTTAATCTCTGATAACATGTGTAAGTTTGTTGATTAGACTATTTGTTGTTTCATAAAATCAAATGATCTTGATATGATCTTAGATCTATGGTTCATGTTCATAAGAAAACTTAAATGATTGTTGATATTTGATTTAGTAAAATGTGTCTGTGGTCTTTAATTGTTGAAATATATGATTGTAGTTGATTGGTGCTAAACAGTCAACCTAAATTGACCAAGTATATAGTCAACAAGGTCAAACTACCTAGACCAATGCTTCCGGGTAATATAGAGTATCACCAGGTCGTTATGTCCCGACGAGGTGTGGATTGTGCTTTAGCGTTCTTGTGATCGGGTGATTATTCACAGAAGATGGTTGTAATGAGAATTATTTGGAAATTATGAACAGAAATAGCTTAGGAAAGCTATGTGATTAATTACTGGAATTAAGATTAAGAAGAATTGATTTAAAACCTAAAAACGTACGTTTTAATTAAAAACGTATACTGACGTACGTGGTAGAAAGTACAACTGATGAACTAAAAAGGCTACGAGTGTGAAATTATTATTTTTACAATCCTAATAAACAAGAAAATTTTTAGAAAAAGAAAAATTATTTTTACACTATTTAATTATTTATTATTAATTAATTACTAATTATTTATTAATTAACTAATTATATTGATTTAAATTATTAAAAATTACTAAAAAGACTTAGATAATTAAGAAGATTTTTATAAATCTAATTAACCATCACAGGAATCTAAAAAATTATAAAAAGTTGATTTTATGTATTTTTAAACTAATTTACTAATTATTATTATAATTATTAATTAATTACTAATTAAACTAATTATATTCTAAAAAATAGAAAATGAACAGTAAAAATTCTAAAAAAATTCCTAAAAATGTTTTAACTTATATAAAAGCTAGGAAAATTATAAAAACTAGGTGTTACTTAATAAAATCTAATTATGCTATTTAATTCTTAATTATTAATTAATAATTAATTAAACTAAAATTAATTCTAAAAACCACTAAATGACAAAGGAAAAATCTGGAAAAATTTCTAAAATTACTTTAATATAAAAGAGAATTAATAAAAATATAAAAATGCTAGAGTGCTTATAAATAAGATTAAAAAGAAAATTAAAAAGATAATTTCTATTAAATAGAAGCTATCACTATAATTAAATTTGGTTTTTTTTGTGTTTTTTCTTTTTCCAAACTATTTTTACACTAAAAACTAACAACTTTTACAAAACCACTTTTTATGAAACTCAGAAAATAAGCACTTGAGTGCTTATTTGCCTAATTAGTTGACTTTCTTTGACCAACAAGGGATTATGCTCAAATGAGCTTATGTGGGGTCCACCATGGTTAATTCTGGTTCAACTAAGTTACTTGGACAAGTTTAAGCTAAATTCACTCAAATAAGCTAGCTGAATAAGCCAAGAGGCCTGAATAAGCACTTTGGTATTTGAGGACTGAGACAGAAATGGGACAGACTTTGGAAGGGTTTCAGGTGGGGTCCACTGAGCCTAAGCTCAAACTCTTGGCCAAAACTAGAAGGTGGCCAGGAGGAGGGTTGAAGAAACCCAAAATTGGCCTGTGGGACCCACTATGGTGGTCAGGATGAGCCACCAAAGGTGGTGGTGTAGGGTGGTCTACTGATGCACAAGGGAGTCACTTCCCCTGCAGGTCAGTTTGAGGGGCAATTTAGTCCACAAGAAAAATAGCAAAAATGTAATGATGCAAGGAATCTCAAGTTCAGTTGGTATATTACAAGTTCTGAAAAGCTCAATCCTTAAAACTTATCACAAAATTCAAAAGAATTCATGTCATTTTAGAGAAAACTGAGTTCATGCAACTTTGACTTTTTATGGAAACTTTGAATGTTGACTTGTATGAGGTTTAATCTCAATTTAGTGACTGAAACCACAATGATAAGTTGAAATAAGGTTAAATTAATACAAATCAACAACTTTTAGACCAACATGAAGGCTTTTTGGACTCCAAATCCCACACAGTTAACTGTGTGGGTGAGTTTTTTGTGATTTTGACTATTTTCCAAAATGGCACTTGATTTTATGATTTCACAATCCTAATATGACCTAATGTAATGTGTTTGAACTGAAAATGACAACAATGACAGGTCTTAACCCCTTGGAACAGGCTAATCCAAACACTCCCTTAATATGATTGATTTGAAAGTTTTCAAAGTATCAAAGAGATTTAAACCATACAACTATCACAGAATCATATATTATGATTAAGTAAACCTATTTAAGCACAAATATATTACTAATAACAACAACAACTCAGAAATCAACAATATGCTAAAATTGACTGAAATTTGGAAATGCTAAGCAACTATTAATTCTTATGAACAACTATGAGATTTTAAGTTAAATTATCACTAGAAAACTTTAAATAAACACAAATGAAAAAGATTTAAGCAGTAACAACATGTTTATAGCAAAGAAGCTTAAAATGGATATAATGCTTACAATTAAGCCCTGTGAGCTTCCAAACCAAAGAACCAAAGGACTCCTAACTCCTCCCTTGAGGATCTAAACCCAATACTCCACAGCTATCTTGCTCCAATTTACCTCTGAATCACCAAAAATCAATTCCACACCAACAGTTGACTTTCATTGACCATTTTGTGATTTTTGATTTTTAAGCTATTTTGAATTTTAAGGTTACTAGAAGCTTGTATAAGCTTCCTGGGAGCCTATGTGTTCTATTTCAGTCCATATCAACAACATAAACTAACATTAAACCATACTTGAGATTTTTAATGAAAATTGTACAAAGTGGAATTCAAACTGAAATACTGAAATTTATTAATTAAAAGGATTCAAATTACACTAATATTACTTAAACAATTGCTAAAAAGCTTGAAAATACAATAAGATTGATAAAATTACTTAAACAACTAATTTTTACACTAAGTTACACTAGATAGGTCTTCCACTGCTTCTTCTTGATATATATATGGTATTTTGAGGTCCTGGCAGTCATTGAGGACTTTCCCACTTCAATTTAAGCCGTTGGATGGCTTATATTTGATCCCAGCCTTTGAAAGGCATTTTGGCGCCTTTTTTCCTTTTCACTGTTTTTGGTTGAGTATTAGGTTTAGGGAAGCAATTAATGCTTCTTGGATGTTAGTTTAGGTGGAGGGAACAAAGAGTGGGCTGCTGAGGTGGAGGAAGGGGTATTGGGGTGTTTGGTGAGGTTGTGCAGGCTCACGTGGGAGAGGAGGAAGAAAGGTCAAAGGGGTTTGACCTTTGTTGTTTATTAAAAACGGGGGAGTATATTTTTGATGGTGGGCTGGGTGAGGGTGAATGGGCCAAGGAGTGGATGGTGTGGGCTTTTGGAGTGATAAGGTGGATGGGCTATGGTTGTGTTTGTTTTGGATTTAGATAAAACAAAGGGTCCGTATGGTATTTGTTATAACAAGGACCACTTTTGTAATTTCTCAAAATATGGGGGCTGAAATTGTAGATTTCCCAAAGTATTCACAAGGACCACTATTGCCAACCTCCAATAACACAAGGACCATTATTTTCATTTTCCACTTTTAAAAATTCCCAGGGACCATTTCTGTAAATTTTCAAACTCCAGGGACCAAACATGTAGATTTTCAAAACTTTTCACCCAAAGTCCATTTTTGATAACTTTTTATTTTTGAAGGACTTGAGTTGACTTTTCTTTCAAAATAAATGCATAGGGACTATTTTTGACAAGTTTTGAAACTCGGGGGACTGAAACTGCCAATATTGCAAACTTTGATCATTTTTCATTTGTTTTTGCTCATTTTGCATTTAAAACACATAAAACACAATCCCTGGGATAATTTCAGTATTTTGATGACTTTTTGATTGTTTTTGTATGTTTTGGCATTTTAAATACGACAAAAATGATGAGTGTTTGAGCACTCATCAGTAGTCTATTTTAATTAAATGTTAATATAAAATAAAGATGAATGATTTTGCAATTATCGGCACTACCAGGCTTCGATGGTGATCGAAGAGTATGTTGATAGGGGATGAGTCGCCAACCTAAGTAACATGTGTCAACACAAATGGAAACACTACGTTAAGTGAAGCGCAGGGGTTGGACCCTGCGAATCATCTCCGGCGTGAGTGTAAGTATGTGTATATGATAGTAAGTATGAAGTATATGTGTGTAAAAGGCCGTCCATATCGTGCTCTGCCCATCTATAAATAGGTGATCAAAGTGGGCAGTTACATGTTTCTCACTAGAACCGCTGAACATGGGGGAGTCTCGCGCTTTAAGGGGATTACAGGGGGTTGTGTACCACGATCCCTATCTTAGTGGGAAAGCTTTGACAGAGATTTGAACGTAGGTTTGCCTTGGTCAGAGTTGTTCTCTAAGCCAGTCTTCACGAAGGGCACACCCCGAAGGGTGTTGTGCTTCGGTTGGTGGATTCCCAAACTGGTAACCATTGTAAAGATGTTTTACGCCATAAGAGCCTGTTCGAAGGCCTTTACATGTTTAGTGGGAGTAGATCCCAGCGAACTTGGAGGGGTGGCCTCTGAGCCACTCATCAATGAATTAAAAACTTTTTATCTAAGAATAATTAAACTTATGATAAAAACATTATTATATGACATTATTAATCTTACTAGATGATTATTACACCTAGGAGATTATAAACATCTTACTTTAAATATTGTTGATATTTATTTTGACGTGACATGATGTATTGCTTAATTGTTACTTAAGGATAAATGCATGATTATATATTATAAGATAATTTTGCTATTTGATTTAATAACGTTTATGTTGTAAAATAATTAAATTAGATCTAGGAAATTATTAACATGTTACAAATTAAATTTTGTTGATGTTTATTTTAACATGGTATGATTTATTGCTTAATTGTTTATTTTATGATTAACGTATTGCTGATAATAAATTAATAAAATCAAAATAACTATTATATAATCTTTTGCTAATTTATATTATTTTTTAATGTATGTAAAGTGTAAAATTTTAATTTTTGCTCATTATTGATAAAATATACTCAACTTGTGATACTTATCATTTACAAATATAATTTAAAATGGTAAAGTTTTAATGCATAAAATTTTAAATATATAAATGCTGACTATTATTGAATATTATTGATATCTAAAATTACTAATTACTAAATGTGACATAAATTGATTGATTTATTTATGTCTTATAGTTGTTATGACCATGGTTATCAAGATCGCGATCGTGATAGTAGGATCGTACGATCTTACGATCATACATTAGTAAATCTAGCAAGATCTAAGTAGGATCGGAGATAGCATAGGATCGAAGTAAGATCGTACGATAGCTAATAAGATCGTAGGATCGCCAGCGATCCTGATCCTACTATAAAGCTTAATTTTTATTATTAAACAAACTTTTTAGTGAAATTAATCCCACTTCCTAAATTTTGACAAAATTTTACCCTTATACATGACCCAATTTTGCTCGTGTCCTATTTCTTTTCTACCTAAAACGTTTATCAAACAACTGAAACATGAAGTAATTGCATGTATTGCATTTATATTATTACGATGATTAAACTTCGAAATTTTCATCTATATTCACTTAAATTGGTCTTCTATATCGAATTTTATATAGAACTATATAACACTACAAACCCTATCTAAAAAATTTACATTTTTATAGGATCTTACGATCCTGATTCAGTGGCGGTATAAGGATTAGATTTGGTATATTAATATTGTTGATATTACTGTCTTATTTCATTATGTTCATTTGCATAATATTGTCATGGCATAAATTTAATAATTGATACGTCCTAAATTGTTGAATATTTATCACATGTTTATTGCTCATATTATGCTTGTTTATATCTGAATTGATACTGAATTGCTTAAGTTTTCCTATTTCAGTGATTTTGGAGCAATCTTGTAAAAAGTACGGGTTTTAGGCATGATTTGGAGCTATTTTGTATGCAAGCTGTAAAAGAGCATATGGCGTAAGCAACTCTGGCCTTACGTCGTATTGGTACCTGAAAGAATTCACTAAGTCTTGGTGAATATTGAAGAATATGGCGTATTTAACTCTGGCAATACGCCGTAATTAGAAGCTCTACAGTCAAAGCCAAAGTCAACCATTGAAGGATTACGGCGTATGAAACTCTGGCCATACGCCATAATGAAGATCTTATCCCCCGTCCAATTATTTAGAAGATTTTAAGGTTACGGTGTAACGAATATCCTTTCTTCATCAGCAATCAAGATATCTAGATTATGCCATAATCCCTTATGGATACACCGTAATCTCGCCCTAACTTAAGACTATAAATACAAGCCCTAAACGGGAGTTTTTGATATCTTTCACTCACCACTTTCAACCACAGCAGAATTTGACCATCCCAAGGCCCCAAGATTAGTCCCAAGAGCTAGGATAACAAGGAGAGAAGGTCTCGTATCATCACATTAGGCTTAATCATTCGGTTTGCATATTATTTTCACTATGATTTGTGTATCGTTTGAATTATCCATTTGTGCTTTTAAATACATTATGGGCTAACACCCTTTGGTGTTAGCCCTGTTTATGAATATTCTATGATAGTATTTCCGTTTGTTTATATCTATTGTCTTGCATTGCTTAGTTTATGTGTTTATTATTTCAATCCTCGTTTATTTGTTAAAGTAGTTTAAGTCTAGTATCACATGGACCAAGTGGATATTGGATGTATATTATGAGAACATTTAAGTAGGGGCGTGCTCTTCTTACATGGACCAAGTGGAGAATGAGTATGGTATTACATGGACCAACTGGATACCACCGATAAATCACATAGATTAGATGACACAACTTTATGCATGCTTGTAGTCTCATAGGTACATGGACCAAATGGCCTAGGAGATTGCTTGTATAGTGGTTAGATACATGGACCAAGTGGTCTTGTCTAAGTTAGATAGAAGTGCGGGGGTGTTATCTGGACCAAGGAGACATTCCCCACATATCCCAACGTCACCAGTACTTTACAATTAGATCATTGCACTAATGAACGGAAAACTAAAATGGAATAAGATTAACATGGCTAGCACTTCTTTCTCTCACTGATCACAACTTTAGTATAATTAATTTAGTTTACATTTTATGCTTTCTAGTAGTTAATTAATCAAATCAATCAAAACCCCCATTTAAACTTGTAAATTACACTAGATAGGATCTAAGCAAACTATTTTTGAGATTGACCTCGTACTTACCCTACTGGCTACATCTGATCGGTTACACTGCCCGTGAAAGTGTGTCTTTAAGGTATAAGTCTGACTAAATATAAATATTAAAACTTGAGTACAAAATACTTACAACGAAACACACATCAATAATGTTGTTGTTAGGTTTTATACTTATGGTTATGCATAGTCGATGAAGCCAATTGTAACACCCCAACCCGATAAGGGTAGAAGTATTACGTTATGGTGACATATCAAAGCATACACAAGCATAAGACTTACATAATACAAATGAATTCCAAAGGTTACAAAGGAAAATCTACAGTACAAGGTTACAAATGAGAACAACAATAAATGCTAAGTCAGATAATGAAAAATCTCTTCTAGTCATCTCTAATCCAGGCTAGCTATCAAGCATCTAAGTCCAAAAGTACTCTCCACTCGTATCCCAGCTTCCTACTAAAATCTGCCGCAGGAAAGGAAGTGCGGCTGAGCTTAAAAAGCCCAGTGAACAGATATATAAACAAAGTAATGATAATGAAACAGAAACAAATATGGTGCAATGGGTAATATCATAAGGTATAATCAAAAGTGTAAGTATAATGAAAGTTAGGTCAATAATCCTCCATGAGCCCAGAACAGATCATATCATATCAAAACATAAGTAACCATATATCTTCATAATCATATAGAGGGGAGACCTCTCAGATAATCAGACAAATGAGGGGTGTCCTCAACAGGTGGAGTAGCTAGCTCCCAGATATGTGAAAGGAGTGTATTGCACACAAGCTACAGTCACCGGATACATATACAGATAATCATATAATAGTTAAATCCACTAAACAGATCAGATCTAGGATGCATCCATACGCCCCTGCAGACAAATCATAATAATAGTGGCCATAGCAGATAACAGATAAGGGACGGTGTGGAACATCACTCAACCACACTAGAGTCATGCCATTGGTGCATCAATGACACGACCATGTTACCTTCATGGCTAGGGAAACAGATTTGGCTCGGGTATCAAACTGGGAATCAGATAACATATCATATTTCATAGTGTCATATCAAAAGATTCATATCAGATGTTTTAGAAATCATAGCAAAGGTTCATAATAGGTTCATATCAAGAGATCATAGCAAAGGTTCAGAAATAAAGGGGGATCATAGCAATGGCATCATATCAGAAACTAAACGAATCAGAAGATATGGAAGAGATCATGAGAAACCTTATAAGAAAGGTCAGAATATCTGTACCTTAAATCGCCAACGAAATCATATCATAACATACGAGTAGGAAGTCACTCCTTCTTCAGCAAATCTACACGAATTAATGATCGGCTTATTATTAATAACTTGTTTTAAATCAGATTACTCGTTTTAGTCGGCTTTCCATTTTTAGTAACTTTCCATTTATGGCAACTTTTAATAAATAGTAACTTTCCAAAATAGTAAGCTTCCACTTGAAGTAACTTAGTCAGTTTAGGTAATTTTCTATTTTTAGCAGGTTTCCCGAGTTAGTAAATTTCCATATTTAGTAAGTTTCCCGAATTAGTAAGATTAGTCATTAATAATAATAATTAACAATTTATTTAGTTGAGCATTCAAATTAACCATTATTATATATTAAAGTTCCATTATGCCAATTTATAATAATTTAGGGTCGAAAGCGTCAATATAGCAAAGTTTATGTTTAAATATGAAAATACTAAAGTTAGGCTAAAATATGGGTTTGTGTCTTTATACACCACTTATTTACCATCCACACACCACTCAATTGTGTACACTTTCAAGATATTGCAGCAGCAGACAATAAAACAAGAAATGTGACTGTTTCCAAAGTTAGTTTCCTTGATATTGTAAAAATAATGATTTTCCTTTCGTCTTCCTCCACGCAAAAAAATTTCACAGATCAGATTTTTTTTTTTTTTTTTTTTTTTTTTTTTTTTTTTTTTTTTTTAACAAAAACGCAAGAAAATCACAGATCTACATAAGTAGTAATTAATTAAAAAACATCAAATTTGAAGAACCATGAGATCTCAACACTAACACAAACCGAGTATACAAATTTAAAGCTGGAAAAGGTGTGGTGTCGTGGTAGAGGTGGTTTGGCGGCGAAACTGCTGTTCCAGTATGTTTTATTGGTGACGGCAGTGGTTGGTTTGCTGGAAAAATGAAATACGAAATTGAGTTCCGACGGTTGTCGCCGGTGTGTGTGAGTGCGTCACGATGCCTTTAGTGGTTTGGTTTGTGGGGTTTTGGTCGCAGTTGAGTGGCAAACCTGATAGTGGTATTTGGTTGTTCAAATATGGCAAACCTGATAGTGGTTTTGGTCGCAGTTGAGCGACATGGTGATTGGCCATAGGTTGGCCAAATATGTTAGAGAAGATAGATCTGGGATATTTGGATATTTAGAGTGCGACTGATATTTGGTGGCTTGATGGTGGTAATGGTGGTTTTGAGGAAGGAGATAAAGTGTAGGGTGTGTGTGTGAGAGAGAAAGTGTTTTTAAAAGAAAAATAATATTTTTTTTACTATTGAAAATGTTAGTAAAAGAAAGGGTGCAATATTTGTCAGAAAAAATTAAAATAATATTAAAAAGTATGGTTATGTAGATGGTGTAGGAAGCATAGCACTCTAAAATATTGCATAAGGCACGCATGAAATTCTCGTATGACATCTTAATAGGAATTATTGCTGAAATCGAATCGTACAATTTCATATTATTTGTACTAAAATGAACCATGACACCCTTTATTCATTTCGAAACCCAAAACAAACCGAAATCAAACAAGCCTCTCTCTCGTTATATATATCAAGTCGTATTAGCATAAACCATTTTCGAAAACACTAAGTCGTTAAACCCTTTTTTTATTCCATTCGAACAAAATAATAAGTTGTGGTATTTTCTTCGTTTATATGCGGTTCGAAACAGTCATCAAACATGTTCTATTCTATTCTTATTCGACTAGGAGTAACAAGTTTTAAGGTTGCGTGACATGTTCAAATCTACTTTCTGATAACTCAACTTATTAACCAACAAAGTCAAGCCCATGAGGTCATATACATGAGTCATTATTTTATGAGGCATACAATTTTGTTTGACTGACTTTAAATGACGAAATATTAACGAATTTAGTGATCATGCTATCGTGACAAGATTCTGATTATCAAATATATATTATACGAGGCCACCTGTTTCATCTTTAATACATACGACACACAATCCTGCCAAATCTTGCGTCTAATCTCATATGTTTAATATACGTTTTCTTGTTAACATATGGTATAAAAAGAAACAGATTGCGAGTCCTACTATTATCCTTTTACCATGCATGAGAGTCGATTTTCAGAAAGGACATATTCGACACCCTTTATTAACCCTTATTTTATCACAAAAATTTTGAAACAACCTTTTGACACCACAAGCTTCTATTTGGTTTTATATACATAATTTAGATCGATCCAAACTCCATTTCAAAACTTGTTTATATACGATTCATTAACAGATTCATGAAGTATTATCTTAAGCTCAATCATCAAATATCATACCTTAAAGTATAAACATATAAACCGATTTCTTTAGGGTTTAACTCGTTATTTCATGTGACTTATTTATAATTTTATGCAAACTTGAACTCGTATACTATATTATCTTTTTAGTCGACCCTTATACTCATCAATTCATGAAGTGTATCGCATGAAAGGATCAAAAGAGAAGACGAAGAGAACAAGATTAATATGTTTACCCTTGATCGATTGCAAAGGATTAACGAGCAGACACACGAAACCGAAACCGAGAACAAGCAATACCTACCACTTCCGAATAGCTTAACCACGATCCAAAACCACTTCTCTACACCCTCTTGAATCGAATAGAAAATGGAGAGGACACCAGAAACTTATGTCGCTTTTATTTTTGCTAGGGTTAGGGTATATTTTTATTTTTTTGAAGCGTGTAGTTGTGTGACAGAAAAATAGAACCGGATCTCTCTCTAAATACATGTTGTGGGTCGAAGTTGGGCCATAAGGCCGATTGTAGGATGGGCTCGAATACTTGGGTCCATATGGCTGTTAATTGTTTGTTTAATAACAGAAAAACGGCCCGAAAACAAATTTGTGTCGCGTAATATTAATCCTCGAATTTTATTTTAGGTTTCTAAATATTTTCATATTCAGAATATGTTCAGAATTTCAATTATGATGTTTCGTTTTAATTTATTTGGATATACGATTTTTTTTTTTTTTTTTTTTTTTTTTTTTTTTTTTTTTTTTTTTTTTTTTTTTGTTCTCGGGTTTTATTTAAATTCGGAATTTTAGGTCGTTATACCAATAGACCATGTACATATATCTTGTGACTAGTGTTCGTGTTGTAGTTGTTGAGTACAATATGAATATGTTTCATTTTTTATTTAATTTTCTTTAGTTTTTTTGGGTAGGCCTTGTGATGGCAAGTGCCTTGATGTAATTTACTTTTGCGTACCTAGACTAGTTGTAATTTCAAATTCCAAATGTAACAAGACAAGGAGTTGGAGCTAGATGGAACAGCCTAACACTTAGTCAAGAATAGGTTCTTGATCTAAGTGGAAGCTACATGGGTGTCATGCTTAGTACACTCAACCTGTCCCTAGATTAGCCATATATGATTATCTGATTAGGAGATTTTGACATTAAGGTTTGGTCTGATGAGGCGAAAAGTGTTACGCTTTTAGGGGGTCATTTAAGCCCTAAGTCATGATTATTTGATCAAATATTGCCTCAAATCGTCTCTTTTGTCATTTTAGGTACTTTGGAGAAGAAATCTGAAAAAGAAAGCATTTTGGACATTTTTGGAGCGAAAAGTGAAGAAAACGACAAAGTCTCCAAATCAAGCTGGAAACAGTACCTGACGACGTCACGTTCTATAGGTGACGGCGTCACGTGTTGGTAAAGAGGTGGATATGAAGATTACACGAGACGCGCCAGAAGGTTTTTTGGATTTAAAGAGCGACGGCGTCACCCTTTGTGACGCCTAGGCTGTCACGTACAATCTACAAGGTGACGGCCAGTGAAGAATAAAAGGGGACGGCGTCAGATCTGGATTTAGGCAATCTGAGGAAAGCATTAGCGGTGAGTTGACGGCGTCACATGTATAACGTGACGCCGTCAGAATGTAATCTCTATATATAGTTTTCTAATTTTCATTCATTAGAGAGAGAACTTTTGGAGGAACTTCACCATAAACCCTAGGACGAATTTTAGCTTTTTTGTAAGGGTTTCAAACCCTTCTTTCATCCATGATTAATTAAAGATAAGTTTTTCAATAATCATTCAATATGTCTATGTATTGTTTGATTCTATCTTATGCTTGTCTTTACATTAACATGCTAGGCTAGGTTTATTTGTGTTTGCTTAGATGTAATGAAACCTAGCTATTGATTATTGATTGATTGTTTGTTATTAATTGTTGTTAGATGAATGATTTCGATGTTAGGCTTAAGAAAACTGGCTAATCTCCAATTGGTAACATGCTTGAACGTCTTAAGAAACATGAATCTGATGTGTACTACGATTTTAATGGTTATATATAATGCATAAGTGACTACTAAGGAGGCCATGTTAGGAGCTAGTTGTCGGCTCGACATAGGAAGAGGTAAAAGCTTATAGAATTGGGGAAGATCGTACATGGCCCCACGAATGGTATTAAGGAATATAACCCGTCATCCACGCAATTGTAATAAACTAATCAATTAATGAAAGATAACTAGGGAGTAGTGAAATTTAAGTAAACACGTTTCTCTCCATATAACGTTTTTCTCACATTTATTTTCTTGTTATTTTATTTTTATTGCATTTGTAGTTATTTGGGTTAGTTGACTAGCAACTAATTCTGCTCACTCTTCCAATACCCGAGATTTTTACTTGCTTTCCATAAACCATAAAAATACAAAAAGAATCATTCCTCACCTCTAGACCTAGTTAGATTAAGTTTCAATCCTAACGAACACTATTCCCCAAGTAGAACGATCAATCCCCCGGTACTTGCCACTACACTATACGACATCGGTCAGGTACACTGCCTGGTGGGGATTGCAAGCTTCTCAAGATCCCTTGAGAAGTAAAACCTTTTGCAAGGTTGCAAAACCATGCATCAAGTTTTTGGCGCCGCTGCCGGGGAATAGTTATTGTTTAGGTTGAAATTTCTTTCTATTAGGTCTACTTGCTAAATTCCTTTCTAGTAAGATTTTTATTTTATTTTTATAGGTCTTCTTTAGTCTATCTTATTTCTTCGTTCCTTTGTTCGTAACCATTACCATCCGCCATCATGGAAGGTGGTAATATCCTTGATCCCAACAATTCACCACAACCAAACCAACCTCCTAGACCCCGCACTTTAGGATAATACTCCCGTCCTAGCCACCAAGGCTATCGAAACACCATTGAGCTCACCCAAGGAGCCAATGTGTCTCATTTGCGATCCGACACCATCCGGTTGGTGCAAAGCGGATGTGCATTCCATGGACTTCGTTCCGAAGATCTTAATCAACATCTCAAGGATTTCCTCAAAATCGTAGATTTCATAGACCTTAATGTTGAAACTCGAGAGACGACCCGATTGCGTCTCTTCCGATCTCTACGTGACCAAGCTAGTCAATGGCTTGAGCGTTTACCAGCGGGATCCATCACAGCTTGGGATGATCTCACCTCTCGTTTCCTTGCTCAATTTTTCCTACCGGTGAGAACCACCAAGTTAAGGAATGACATCTTGATGTTCCAACAACGTCAAGGTGAAACTCTTTATGAAGCATGGACTCGTTTCAAGGACTTACTCCAAAAAGTCCCTTATCATGGCATAGATCTTTGGCTCCAAGTCCAAATCTTCTATGACCATATCAATCCCTCCACGAGGTAAACCATTAACCAAGCTGTCACAACTCACCATTTCAGGTCATTTTCCAATCTTCGACAATTTACTATTCATCAGTTACTATTCACCGATCACTATTCATCATTTTTGGAGTCAGTTTGAGATTCCGAGAAGCGTTCAAAAAATTTTACTATTCATGAAACACTATTCATTTTCGGAAAGAAAACACTATTCACATTCTTTGCTCATTTCATCGTAAATTTAGTTTACGGGTATTTAAATTCGCGTAACCGAATTGGTTTAGGTACGAATTCATGCAGTATCAGTAGGGACATTTCATATGGACTAGAAATAGTCTACATATCATCATAATAGCATTTGCATACTATACCACTCGTAGGATATTCAAATTAATATTTTTGGTATATTTAATGTTTTACGTATATTTATTTTTAAATAAACGTTAACATACGATTAATAAATATGACTAACATATCTGACAATCCCCACAATGGTCCCGATATATTTTTACACCCCTTACAACATCACAAATATTATAAAATTTATTTACCCAGTATTTTGGAAATTTATTTAATTTATATCGTAAGTTTATTATAATTACGATGGTTTTCGTGGAAACTAAACAATAATTATCCAAACGCTCAATATTTGTACTCAACATATTTTTATCACTTTTATGACTTTATTATGTCCCGAATAACTTCGTTAAAATTTATTCCTAGCAAACACGGCACCCGATTATAACTACTAACTAATATTACACTAAAAGCTACAACTACATTTCCTAATTAAATCAAGCTACTTTGCCCTCTTTTTCTCCTTTGTATAGCCGGCCACATGCCCTCCCCCCCCTTGACCTCATATGTATCTTAACCTCAAGCTTTAATTACTTGGTTATAATCTTAAAATAAACCTAGGTATATATCTAGTAACTTATCTCACACTCATCATAATCCTTAGTAGCAAAAATCAACTTTCTCTCTTCCTCTCTTATCCACATCCACGGTCAAACATAAACATAGAGCAAAAACCATAGATTTTCCAAGATCTAGTTATTTTCAAGTTCATTTGGTGATCCTTGTTAGAGTTTTGAAATAAAAACTCAAGGTTTATTAGGTTTTACTCATCCAAGCTCTCTAATCTTTCAAAGTAAGTTGTCAAACTCATTTTCATAATTTCTTCAAGTTATTTTCATGATCATATGATTTCTATACAAGATTACATGCATATACTAGTTTATACCACTCCATTTTATATATTTATATCTTTTAAACACTAGAAATGTAAACCCTTGGTTGATTTACTTGGATGATGTTGTTTAAGAATCCATGACACCCTAGGAAGGTGTATGGTAGGAATAGACTAGATTTGTGGTGATTGAAAGTGATTTGGTTGGATTAGAAACTAGTTTGGAACATTAGAAATGAGTTTAGAAACTATCTAGAAACCTACTATCCCAAAACGCCAAACCCAGAAAAATCAGGGACTCAGGGGTAAGTTTTGACCAAATATTTAGAAAATACTTTCAAAAACGAAGTCGTAGGCGAAAGAACGGATTAAAACGAGCTTATAATGAAGGAGATATGATTTTTGCAAGTTTAACGATGAAAACTATTTTTCTGAAAATATTCATGCTGTTGGACGATTTTCGACGGACAAACCGAGGCGTTAGACGTAACCTAGAGGAGCCGAGCTATCAAAAATATATTAGTACATGCTAAGACGAAACCGTAGATATAAAGAACGAGGAAAATGAACTTATAACGACAAAGATATACACGTTTCAAAATCGTCAAAACTATATTTATATTAGTAGTCACTAATAGAAATAATAAACTACGTACTAAATACTATATTTTCTAGATATATTGTTAAAGAGCTATATTCTTAACCAATGAAGTACGTATGACCACAAGCTTATTTATACGACTACTAGACGTTATTTCAAGGTTTTCAAAGCAAGGAATTAAACACTAACCATTCTATGTACGATATATATATTACGACTAGTTATAAGTCTAGATAGACTTATTTTTCTCAAGTTATGGAAAATATTTAACTTTGACAATAACTAGTATTTTCAAGCTAAGAGTGGTATATATATCATGTGCATGTATATTCTCTACATCATTTCATGATCTAAAGTAGATCATTATCATTCATATTAGGTTGCGGCTAGTGTTCGCGCCTTGTTGTCCTGAGCATTTTATCATCATTGTACCATCACTTCAGGTGAGTTTTCGTAGCCCCGTTTTCAATTCATATTTTGATTTCAAATCTCACGGGGGAGAATACATTGCATCAATTATTTTTGTACATGCCAAAGTATCCGAATTTCCATACATTGCTTAAGTTGCCTTATTATCAAGTTAAGTCCCCTTTTATTATCATGGACCGTTAATTAAAATACGAGCGAGAGTGAGTGAATAGATCTATTGAGGGTGACTCCTCCATCCGTGATTGGGTTGCTCCAACAGGGAACGGATGCATTGCATGTCTTATTAATTATGAGTGCCTGATAAACACTCATGTGGGGCCATTTCCATTATGTCTAGCTTCGGGGTCAAGCTTAAGTGACAATGTAGAACTAATTTGACATCATGTCATGATATACTTTTTACTTGTGGCTATTGTACATACGAGTTAAATTATAAACCTATGATTATTCACCAACATTCTTGTTGACGTTTTAATAATGTATTTTCAGGTTATTAAGGTAGCACATGTTGCATGCATTTGGACCTTTATGGAGTCGCGGAGTCGACGCGTCTCACTATTATTTCATGCACTTATGTAAACGTTTGATCTAGAATGACTTGTTTTTCATAAACTTGCAACACCTTTTGGGACCTATGTCTTGTGAACTCTGAATGTTTTTAATGATCAAACGACGTATTTTCCAAACGACACTTTAGGTCGTTCAATGTAACTGTAACTGTGATGCTATGGCAGTCACCCCCAGGTATTCCATTCCGCTGCTAAAACAGGTATTTTGGGGGTGTGACAGATTGGCATCAGAGCTAAGGTTATAGCGAACTAGGATGTATCTTGGACCCTAGACTATAACCACATCATCATAGCATCTCATCATTTCATCATAAGTGCATATTTACTACATATGTTGTTTCATGCACACACTGTGCGAGTTACTTATACCCATATTCGTATATATATAATTATATTGACCTGGTTCACAAGTGACATGTCTTCAGATACCCACCCTGTCATCCTTTCATCGGATTCCGACATTGAAGATGCCTTGTCATCTTCCACTACCATCATACCACCAGTTGCACTTACACCACCATTAGCACCATTGATTTTCATAAGAACAGGGTTTTCCTATCATTCAGCCCATACATAGAATTCCGTTGGTAGAGTATTCAGACTTAATCTTAATGGACCTATTAGGATGCTTATTGCAAGGAAGATGATATGTTTTCTTTCCTTCACTAGTAGAGCACTCACTACTCAGGTACTACCACCACCATCAGCTACTTATTACACTATTGGTCGTCCCATAGTGCGTACTTTAGTTTTACCTCTTAGATGTCGCGAGATAGCGCGAAAGAGGGTAGTATTCCATTCACTATTATCACCATCATCTCCTAACTCACCACTAGGATCTCATCGTCATCAATTTTATTCTCATCATCTAGAGTACCACCATTGTCATTTCCCTTTTCCATTCCCACTTACCATGAATTAGATTACATCTTGTGGATAATACCAAGATCATGGACTCAACAGGAACATCCACAGATTCCTCAGGATTGGTTTAGAACCTACACTATCTAGGATACGATCGATGCACAACTTCAGACACCACTTTAGGACTATCTCGACCTTATGATACGACAAACCTGGTTTCACTCAGAGGGACACCAGAAAGTCTCTGGACTAGACTTATATCTTTTCTAGCTTTTACTATTATCCTAGCCACAGAGAGTGTGGGACATAGTCTAAAGAACTTGTTGTCTTTTGATTGTTGTACAAACAAATATATCAAGTGTGACTCTACTATGTAAGGAATAGTTATGCTATTTATGATATCGGTTCACGTAGACCGAAATTTTCATGTATTATATTCATGTGTTGTGAATATGATGATTTTTATTAACTATATATTCTTATGGTCCCTTATGATTTGATGAAGATAGATTTAAGCAAACCACTCCAAGCATGACACAAGCTGCAGTTGGACAAGTCATTGCCAAGAACATAGCCACCGCCCTCACCAAGGAATTTCTCAAATGGTTCGAAGAAATAGAAACAATATTTCGATGTGGCGACTGTCGTAAGGAAGACAAGGTTAAGTTCGCCACTTGCACTTTTCTGGATCATGCCCAGGAATGGTGGACCAAACATGTTCAGATAGTGGGAGTTGATGCTGCTTACTCACACTCTTGGGAGAAACTAAAAAGAATGACGAGTCTAACATTTTGTGTAAGAAGCGAATTACGAGCAATAGAACAGGAAACACTAAACCTTACCATGGTTGGAGATGATGTTGTCAAGTACACTACTCGTTTTTATGAGTTAACACGACTAGGCCCTGCAGTGGATGAACCGGGAAGCAAGAAACTTGAAAGGTACATCGGGGGACTCTCCCCTGAAATTCGGTCATCTCATTGGAACCCGATGCCATGTCAGAAACTATCAAAATGGCGATCGAAGCAAAGGAATACATAGCCCAAGCCAAGACATCAGGAAACAATAGCGACAAAAAAAGGAAGTGGAAGAACAATCAAGGTGGGAATGCCACACAAGGACCACACAAGAGACAAGAGGTTGCTAAGGCCTATGCTGCAGGGCAGAATGAAAAGAGAGGTTACAAGGGAAGATGGCCCAAATGCAACGAATGTCAAACCCACCATAACCTTGGAAATTTCCCGAGGCCTTGTAATAACTACGGGAAGATCGGTCATCCGACTTGGGATTACAAAGCTCCGTTTGTGACGGATAATCAGAAACCTCCCGCAACATGTTTAAGTTGTGGAAAAGCGAGACACTTCAAGAATAACTGCCCAAAGGGAAAGACTTAAGGGTAACCACAATGCTTCAACAGAAGGAGTTCCTAGTTTAATATATAAACCATAGTTCGAGCCCTCTAAGGTTGTACTTCTCTTTTGTATTTTCTGATAGTACATTGGTGTAACCTAGTTGTATTAAGCACTTTTCTATCCGATGTAATAACTATCTTTTGTTATCTCCGTGATAATCAAAACCTTCGTTTATTCCATTTCTATTCCAATCGCTCAATCTTCAATCGTTTAGCAACATTATACCATTGTCTTATTAAGGTTTAGGCCGATTTCGTTTTTGACGGATTAGTAGACTATTACCATTCCATAAGATTCACCCATGTATCCAATAAACTTTACAACGAATTTTACTTCAAGCTATTTCACTACCCTATGGGGAAATTGTATTGCAAAATTTCTGTCGTAAGCTATTTTGTTCCCACTCTATAAATTGATTTTTCCGTCATTACACCAAGTATTTACTATTATTACGCGAAACAATTTTCATGTTACTTGAAAGGAAATATCAGGATACCATTTTAATAACAATGCGTTGAACACCATCTAAAACTTTTGAGAAAAGTAATACTATTTTGACTAAATCAAGCATCACATCATTAGTCCTCAATTATACATAGCCTGATCACCTATGTATAATTCAGGAAGGATTATGCCATGAAGAAAATAATTACCTTTTTAAAGGATTGTTAATAACAATCTTCATTTAAAAGCTTTGTAACAAAGAAACTCTTTCATAAATATCTCTTTCTGACAGACTTTCCCTGGATACTTACCCTACCTATTACTCACTCAGCCATTAAGTTGGATTGTTCCATTGACTTCTCTAGGAGAGACTTTCCATATCAATTACAAGTAGGATTCCTCGATACAAGAAAAGCAATGAAAGGATTACAGAACTACTAATCAGGACTAGAAGTATATAGTAAGAAAATTCATAACTCAACAGAAATCTTAAGATACTGCGAGACCATTCGAATCACCATCTCTGACCTAGTTGTCAAATTTTATCATTCAAAGGTACTAGCTAGACGGAGTTACAGGATCGAACACAATGTGAAGGTACGCTAAGCAACACTATAGAAATAAACCAAGCCCCTAATCGAGACTGTAGAGTAATTCATTAAACATGGCCTCATCCATACGCAAACTTCTCTGCAGTGAGTTTTCACAAAGGATAATCGATTTGAATTAAGGATATCGATATAGATTTCCCTAAGGCGTTGTGTTCTCTAGAAATTTCAGATAACCTCACTTTCATATCAAGGAAAGGGATCAGACCCGAACATATATTTTGCCAACTTGATGACAAATTTCAACGATAAACCATTTCAGGACTTAAGTTAGTTTGAATATCTATGCGTGTTATCCAACCTCAGGAACTAAACGTTAGACATCTATGCATTTATGCGAACATTTCCTATCCTACCATTTTATCCTTGTTAGTGTTTTCACTTTTAAATGAAGTTGATTCAAAAATTGCGTTTACATAAATCACATACCTTGTAGAAAATGATTTCTGGAATTCTTATTTTGAATAAGTACGATCCTTTTTGGTCAATATTTAGCAAAACCATCGTACAATGAAAAATATATAGACATCAAACTTTGGTAAACAATCCTATTCACAACATGTTTGAAAACAGTTGCTGATGAGGCGAAAAATGAACCGTTTTTAGGGGGTCATTTAAGCCGGAATTGGAATTTATTTGATCAAATATTGCCCTAAATCGTTCCTTTTGTGATTTTAGGTACTTTGGGAGTGAATTCTGGAAAAGGAATCATTTTGGACATTTTTGGAGCATAAAAGTGAAGAAAACGGCAAAGACTTAATTTTCCATGCTGCGAACAGTACCTGACGGCGTCAAAAAGGAAAATATGACGGCGTCAGGAGCAAAATGCATGATGACCCAGAGAAAACGTGACGGCGTCAGAAGTAGGGTGTCAAGAGTTATTTTGGTGATGGCCAGAGCAGAGTTACACATGACGGCGTCAGACCCAGATCTAGGCAGTCCGAGAACTTTATTGGCGGCGAGATGACGGCGTCAGAATTTTACTCTTGACGCCGTCACCTCACAAAATCTATATATACTTTTCTATTTTTTCTTTCATTAAAAGATGAACTTGTATGGAGAATACTAGGGTCGAACTTAATAAACCCTAGGTCGTTTGTAACAGTATTTTCAAGGGTTTTCACCCCTTGAAACCCTTCATGTTCAATTAAGATAAGTTTTCTTTCAATTCATTCAATATGTGTATGTGTTGTTTGAATATAGCTTATGCTTGTCTTGATTATAACATGCTACGCTAGATCTTTCATGTGTTTGCTTAGATATAATGAAACCTAGATGTTAATTATAGGTTGATTGCTTGTTTATAGTTGTAATGGATGAATGATTTCAATGTTAGGCTTAAGAAAACTGGCAGATCTCCATTGTGTAACTTGCTTGAACGTCTTAAGAAACATGAACCGATGTGTACTAGGTTTTTATGGTTGTATTTAATGCATGAGCAAATTCTAGTGATCCCATGTTAGGAGCTTCCTAGCCGGCTCGACATAGGAGTGAAGTAGGAGCTTATAGGATTGGGGAAGTAAGTACGCCACCCCATTAATGGTATTAAGGAATAAAACCCGTCATCCACGCAACTGTAACAAGTAATTAACCTTTAAAAGATATCTAGGGAGTAGTGAAATCTAAGTAAACACAATTCTCCCATATATTGCTCACACCACATTAGTAAATTAGTTTATTTTCATTTTTTTTATTTTATTTTGATTACATCTTAGTTATTGGGTTAGTTGACTAGCAACTAATTCCGCCCACTCTTCCAAAACCCGAGTTTTTTACTTGTTTTTATAAAATATAAAAATACAAAAAGAATCATCCCTCACCTCTAGACCTAGTTTTTAGGCTTTCTAATCCTAGCGACACTATTCCTGAGTTGAACGATCAATCCCCCGGTACTTGTCACTATACTATACTACAACGATCAGGTACACTGCCTGGTGGGGGTTGTAAGCTTCTCGAGATCCCTCGAGAGGTAAAGCCTGGTGCAATTCCCACGCATCAAGTTTTTGGCGCCGCAGCCCGGGGAGTAGTTATTGTCTAGGTTAGGATTTCTTTTTATTAGGTCTACTTACTAGATTCCTTTCTAGTAAGATTTTATTTTTATTTTTAGGTTTTCTTTAGTCTATCCTATTTCTTCATGCCTTTGTTCGTAATCTTTACCATCCGACATCATGGAAGGTGGTAACATCTTTGAACCCATCAACCCACCACAACAAGACCACCTACAAAGCCCACCACTAGCTAACCAACCTCTTAGGCCCCAAACCCTAGGAGAGTATTCCCGACCTAGCCACCAAGGCTACCGAAACACCATTGAGCTCACCCAAGGAGCCAATGTGTCTCCCTTGCGATCCGACACCATCTGGTTGGTGCAAAGCGGATGTGCATTCCATGGACTTCGTTCCGAAGATCCAAATCAACATCTCAAGGACTTCCTTAAAATCGTAGATTCTATAGACCTTGATGTTACAACTAGAGATTCAACCCGATTACGCCTATTCCAATTCTCTCTACGTAATCAAGCTAGTCAATGACTTGAATGTTTACCCGCGGGATCCATCACCTCATGGGATGATCTCACCACTCGTTTCCTTGCTCAATTTTTCCCACCGGGGAGAACTACCAAGCTTAGAAATGATATCTTGATGTTCCAACAACGTCAAGGTGAAACTCTATATGAAGCATGGACTCGTTTCAAGGACTTACTCCAAAAAGTCCCTCATCATAGCATAGATCTTTGGCTCCAAGTCCAAATCTTCTATAACCATATCGATCTCTCCACAAGGCAAACCATTGACCAATCGGCCGGTGGCAAGCTACGTGATCTTAGTGCGGAAGAATCATGGGAACTCATAGAAGATCTTGCTCTCTATGACAACGAAAGTTGGAATGATCCCCGTGATTTGAACAAAACGGTCAAGGCAATATCTTTGCCTTCGAACAATTCTAGCACTCCCGACCGTAGGATCATGGAACTTGAAGGTCGAGTCAAGTTTCTCATGAAGTCTTACGAAGCTCCTAAGCCTTCAAGCCAAGTGAACAAAATCGCTTCTTCATGTAAATTGTGTAATGGCCCTTACGAAACTCATGACTGCATGGAGCTTCCAAAACGCGCTTATAACGAGTTCACATCGTCACACGTTGGTCGAGGTCCTCGAAACTTTGACGAGGCCTATAAGGCATGGAAGGATAAACCTAATTTCAGAGGGTACCAAACGCGGAGCGTATCCTTCAATAACTCCTCCCCACTCGAATGGTCCGAGCATTTTCCATCACAGAGCACTCCTAGGCAAAGCTGTGAAGATGCCTTGCGAAAGTTCATTCTATCTCAAGAATTACAGCTCTCTACGCTCGAGGCTAAATTTAGACAACAGCAAGCCGATATGAATAACAAGATTTGTAATCTGTTAACTGCTATTAAAGAGCACGCTGTTAATAAACCGATTCAAGCTGAAGAGGTCAAATCTGTTACCGTCATGAATCAACCAACTTCTCCTATGAAAATAAAAAGTCCTAGTAAGCTATTTAAACATCTATCACCAAAAGTGAAAGATCCTGTTAACCCCTAGGACCAATCCATTTTGTAAATACCATCACCACAATATCCGCTCCCACACCTAACCAGAGCCAACAACCAGATGAACATATGGGTCATAAAGCTAAGGATGAAACCTCAAGGTTAGACCACGAATTGACCAAGAGCCCTACCAACTCATTCGAGGATTCCGTCACTCAAGAGTCTAGCAAATTGGATGAAGAAAAAGAGATGTCGGAAGAGCATACGAGAAATCCAGCCATCTCGGGTAAATCTATTATAGAGGAACCCGAGAAAGATTTGGTGGGTGTGGCTAATAGGAGTAGTGATAGGACTGAGGGAAGCAACTCTAATGTTTTCAAGATTTCCTGCACTCTTTGGAAAAGACTCTTTACCAATACTCATATAGATCCTAGCCTCCCTGTCAACATAATCCCCCTTTCCCTTTACCATGAAGCCTTCCCTGAACGCACGGTGTATAAGAGAATCAACAACGCAGGGGTAATGAAAGACGTGCCAGTTATGATTGGAGAACTTGTCTATAAAATCGACCTCACTGTGGTCGATGACATAGACTCCATCACTAATCTGAGATTAACTAATCTTGTTCTCGGGAAACCATTTGTCAATGAATCGGGAGTAATCCTTGATGAGAAGGATGGTAGTGCATTATTCACCAATGGCATCAAGAAGGTAATCTTCCGTAGGGGTAATGAGGAGGTGTACGAGTACCGTCCATCACTAGAAGGGAATCTATATGGATCAAGGGATGGAGGATCGGGGAGAATAAGGCAACGTGATCCGAATAATCTCAAAATCCCTTGCATGATCGGTCATAAGTATTTCGATAATGACTACATTAACGTATTCCTGCCTAAGAATTTTATGTCCCTATTCCATTATAACAGTATCTGCAGATGGGGAATGATTTATAAGGGAGAGAATGTGGTTGGTAGAGATCATGAAATCCAGGTATTCGTAGGAAATATGGCGTTCACTATGGAATTTACGATCGTGGATAACATCGAAGACTATGTTGACCCAAGGTTGTCACAGGTTGTTTTCGGAGCACCTTTTTGTGAAATCACTAATTTAATAGTTGATGACCGGAACGGAATCATGACTTTCGCTGATGGAGTTAGGAGGGTGTCATACCAAACACCATACAAGAGAAAAGATCTAAAAGAAATTGATTGTGACGGGCTTGATAAGCTAAGTTCTCAACTTATCTTATGTGATGAAGATATTCGGAGAGGATGTAAGAACACTTCTGATTTATCATGTGGATTCTTTAAGGATGTTAGTAAACTTGGGTCCAAGTATCGAACAGATGTCTTTGAGTTCGAAGACCCAAAATACCTACACTATGAAAGCGTTACCGAGACAGGAGATGACCTAGAGAGTGAAACCAATGATGAGGTCACGTAGCAGCCCATGACCTTGAGTCTAGCTACAAGACTCGTAAATAAAGAAAAGCGCTTCTTGGGAGGCAACCCATGTTTTGTGTGATTTTTATTTTGTTTGATTGTTATTTGTTTCCATATGCATGCTTTATTTTTATTGTTGGTAGATCATGTTTCAAACTAAAATGGTGAAATACTTTATTTTGTTGTTTGGCTTAGTCTTAACTTCATCCAAAGGTATTTCGCAAAAAATAAGTGTAAGGGGAAACCCCAAATATGCTTTTAAGAAACAAAACCGATCATGGTTCTCCACAATATTAAATGAACATGTATATTCGTATTTGTTAGAGTCAAATGCTTGTATCGAGTCATAATGATGTTTTTGCAGGATTTTCCAGGAAGTAGGACAAAGTTTTTCCAGAAATTTTCCAGAAACTTAACATAAGAATTTCTGCAGGTCACTTCTGACGGCGTCAGGAAGAAATTCCTGACGGCGTCATGTGTAAAATTCTGGAAATTTCACCAGTTTTGTTTTTCTAACGGAGTCTTAAAGTTTTTGTCGAATCTTTAGTTTTATAATCTCCAGGAAATCTGCAAACATCATTCAACAAGCATTATATCTTACTTTGTTTTCTAGGATTTGTTAGCATATATAGATTGCCGCCGATTTTACGCGAGGTTGCCTTGTTTGTTTTCTCAGGTTTAACAGGTTATGTTTGACAAGAAGATGATTTATATTCTGAAAGGGAAGCTTTGATTGTTCATTTTCTTGGAGGAAGATCTAACCTTATTACCTTATTATCCATACCGAGTGAATCAGGGGAGTATTTGATTTCATTCTTTTTACCTGTTTTACTTTTACATTCTTTACTTGAACATTGGGGACAATGTTCATCCTAAGTGTAAGGGGAGGGTAAAATAATGATACCTCATAGGAATCACTTTCGCTTGAGTTTGTTTGTTTGATGGTAGGTGTGTAATAAAACTATGAGAAATACTTGTTAGTGTAATTTTAGCGCCAAATTTAAAATTTTTTACAACATTTAGGAGTGAAACTTTAGCCATAGCAAGCGTCTCATGGATAGGAGATTGTATGACTAGCACAAAACCGTACTATTCAGAAAAATTTTCCACCCAAATATGTGAGGTTCGCCTTTAGATTTGATAGGAAAAGCATTCATTATTAGTGCTTATGAGTGTACCGGTAGCATTTAGATTCTAGAACTTGCGTTAGTGATGCATCCCGAGACCGCTAGTGAGACTACATTCGTGTGGTAGGATTTACTACATGATAAGAGGCATTAGGATCACCCTTGTGTTAAACCCGTATCATAATTTCTTGACCATTTAAGTCATATTACTTGGCTAGTAAAGTCAATTAATTTATCCCACACCCTTAGCGTTGTACTCATTTTTAGTACACGAAACCCCTAGTACACCCCTCCGAGCATATCTTTTCGTTTCTAACTTTAAGCATCTTACTTAAAGGAAAAATTTGTTACACCCCACTTAAATATACACCCAAATCGCCTTAGCCTTCCGTGTATGCACTCATCTTTAGTGCATTATTGTTATTTGTTTAAACCCTTAGTTAATTATCTAATTGATTACATGGTTGCTAAGTCGAGTCATATCCTTGTACATATTGTTTTGGGACGATTGGGACTCATGGGTAAAGTACTTATTTTATGGAGTAATGGGGAAGAACATCATATTATTACCCCCATATGTGCGTTAATCTTAAAAGTACTCAAAGTGTTTTGATTTTCTTAATTCGAGTCATTAGATTAGTTTATTGTAAAGTATGTAAAAATTCAAGTGTAAGGGGAATGTTCATTCCCTATGATGTATTATTTTGGATGGTAGGGTAAGAGTGTATGCAAAAAAAAAAATAATAATAAAAATAAAATAAAATAAAAATAGAAAAAGAGAAAAAAGAAAAAACATACGGACTACCATCCCGTTTTATTCTATGTTTATTTTATGTTTTTGTTATTTTTCATTTATTAGCTTAAGTCGAGTCTAGTCTTGGCTTAACAACGCCATATTGTACATGTAATTAACCAAGATTATTAACTCGCCACCAGTAAAGACTGCCTATATCCAACAAAACCGTGTATTCCATATCCTTACACCAAACGTTACAACCCTTTAAAAGACCTCTTTGATAGTTTATCCTAGGTGCTTACGCCATGTGGTGGAGGTTTGATCCTTTCCCAAGCCTATGGTAATCTATTTTTCTATGACAGGTAGTGAGAGATGTTTTCCATTTCCATATTGTGATATTACTTTATTACACCCGAGAGATGTGAGTATCTAAACACTATTTGTGAGGTGCTAGTGTATGACCTCTGTGCTTGTCTTTGGTCTTTAGTGGAACGATTATTTGTTGTAATTACTTTTATATTAGTGTTAAATGACCCCTAACTTGTATTTTGACTAGAATAAAAGCGCATTTGCTTGAGGACAAGCAAATCTCAAGTGTAAGGGTATATGATGAGGCAAAAAATGAACCGTTTTTAGGGGGTCATTTAAGCCGGAATTGGAATTTATTTGATCAAATATTGCCCTAAATCGTTCCTTTTGTGATTTTAGGTACTTTGGGAGTGAATTCTGGAAAAGGAAGCATTTTGGACGTTTTTGGAGCATAAAAGTGAAGAAAATGGCAAAGACTTAATTTTCCATGCTGGGAACAGTACCTGGACGGCGTCAAGAAGGAAAATATGACGGCGTCAGGAGCAAAATGCATGACGACCCAGAGAAAACGTGACGGCGTCAGAAGTAGGGCGTCAAGAGTTATTTAGGTGACGGCCCAGAGCAGAGTTACACATGACGGCGTCAGACCCAGATCTAGGCAGTCCGAGAACTTTATTGGCGGCGAGATGACGGCGTCAGAATTTTACTCTTGACGCCGTCACCTCACAAAATCTATATATACTTTTCTATTTTTTCATTCATTAAAAGAGGAACTTGTGTGGAGAATACTAGGGTCGAACCTAATAAACCCTAGGTCGTTTGTAACAGTATTTTCAAGGGTTTTCACCCCTTGAAACCCTTCATGTTCAATTAAGATAAGTTTTCTTTCAATTCATTCAATATGTCTATGTGTTGTTTGAATATATCTTATGCTTGTCTTGATTATAACATGCTAGGCTAGATCTTTCATGTGTTTGCTCAGATGTAATGAAACCTAGATGTTAATTATAGGTTGATTGCTTGTTTATAGTTGTAATGGATGAATGATTTCAATGTTAGGCTTAAGAAAACTGGCAAATCTCCATTGTGTAACTTGCTTGAACGTCTTAAGAAACATGAACCAATGTGTACTAGGTTTTTATGGTTGTATTTAATGCATGAGCGAATTCTAGTGATCCCATGTTAGGAGCTTCCTAGCCGGCTCGACATAGGAGTGAAGTAGGAGCTTATAGGATTGGGGAAGTAAGTACGCCACCCCATTAATGGTATTAAGGAATACAACCCGTCATCCACAACCCGTCATCCACGCAACTGTAACAAGTAATTAACCTGTAAAAGATATCTAAGGAGTAGTGAAATCTAAGTAAACACAATTCTCCCATATATTGCTCACACCACATTAGTAAATTAGTTTATTTTCATTTTTGTTATTTTATTTTGATTGCATCTTAGTTATTGGGTTAGTTGACTAGCAACTAATTCTGCCCACTCTTCCAAAACCCGAGATTTTTACTTGTTTTTATAAAATATAAAAATACAAAAAGAATCATCCCTCACCTCTAGACCTAGTTTTTAGGCTTTCTAATCCTAGCGACACTATTCCTGAGTTGAACGATCAATCCTTCGGTACTTGTCACTATACTATGTTAGGAATTAAAATAGATTTGATGATACAAAGCAAGAAGAATGAAACATGAAGAATACTGAAATTATAAGCAAAATATACTAGAATGATGGTACTGCTAGTTCATTCTTAAGGTACTGCTAGTGTATTTAAAGGTACTGCCAGTTCAAAGAAGGTACTGCTAGAGCAAAACAAGGTACTGCTAGTACAAAGAATGATTCTGCTGAAGACATATTCTACTGATGGATTCTGCTGGATCAATGAGTCACACTGCTGCTACAAGGATAAGATCGAAGAAGATATTTATTTTGTATGAGTCATGATTATACAAAATATAATATCTAGATATTTTATGAAGTCATCAAGTTGAACACTCAAGATACAAGTTGTATCTTATTTCCTTATGTTATAAAAGGAAGATCACGCCCTTAGATAAAAAGTGTGGTTAGATGTTAATCACCATGGTGCTTCATACTTACATATTACAACAACACCAAGTGTGTTAAAATGTAAAGCACCAAAATGAGTGTGTGTGGGAACATCATACGAGGGGTATGATGAACATTAGACATGGGGTCTAATGTTGTTAGGTGTGTTTAGCCTCAAGGATCTTCGATCCCTGTTATTGTTTTAGAATAACCGTGCTATATTTGATCAAATAGCATTGGGGCTGTAAGTGTAATAACACTGAGAAAGTTTGGCAAAAACCTTGTTGTGATAGTATTGTTTCTTTTATTAGAATATTCCGCCAATATCATCATGCTTTTCATAGCCAAAATCCTAGATCAAAGGTGTAACAACCTTGAGCCCATAAACGATCTCGTTAACTTATTTTAGAAGAAGGTATTATGTAAGTCTAAAATAAGTCTTTCCACATACTATACTACAACGATTAGGTACACTGCCTGGTGGGGGTTGTAAGCTTCTCGAGATCCCTCGAGAGGTAAAGCCTGGTGCAATTCCCACGCATCAGTTGCACATTTCATAACTACTAAATTTTGAATCATCAAGAAAGATATTACTTAGTAAATCATTTGCTCCATTTTCTAAATTCGTTTATTCAGAAAAATATTTCGACCAAAACTCACAGTCGCGAGACAAATTTCTAAAACTAATCACCATACTACATCGCTTATGCATTTAGGATTTTGTGACTTGACAACAAAGAACCTTGGAATATTCGATGAAGAAAACTAGGAGGGACACCATAAATTAAGTACAACGTCAGTAATAGAGACCGAGCCCAATAGGCAAAGAAAGACACATGTCTTATCATCCGTTGGAACAAAACACAAGGAATCAAAATTGTTAATCATATTCTATCTCCTTCAAATAACGCCCTGTTTGTGGAAGGATTCTGTGTATTGATTTGTGCAAACACTTGGGATGTTAATCTCAGTAATGTGTTTAGGATATTTATGAATGAATGTGAGTTAGCACGCGGAATTTACTAAAACACACTAAAGGAACAAAGGTGGTGAATAAGTAAATGAGAATGAACACAATATGAATAACACAAAACGATTCAATATTATTGATGAAATAATACGGGTGATCTAAACTATCACCAAGATTACAAGTGTAACCTTGAATCTTTGATACGTGAAAGGGTTTAAATGTGGAGGTTATACATGAAAAACTATGAGAAGGTTATTGAAAAAGATCTCTAAGAAGGTGACTTAAGGGTTCCTTTTATAGCATAAGGAGCCCTTATTACAAGTTTTCAAGTTGCTAATATAATATATTAGAGGCTTATCTTATCCTAATATTACACCTTTCAAGGTAAAACACTCATTATATCTACTGAGACTTCTGTACTACTTTTACTTAACGTATAACTTTGTACAAAGACTAATAATACAACTAAATATCTCTAAATAAAATATAACAACTTGTCATGAATACTGGCAGGACCTTCTTTAACTAGCAGTACCTTCTTACCCAGAAGGTACTGTTAGTATATCTTCAACATCAGCAAAACTGAAGAGGCAGGCTTAACTATCAACTAGCAGGCTCTTCTGGCAGACTCTTTACTTTGTGCATTTTATTCCCAACAATCCTCCCCTAAACTTGTTATTCCCTTTTAAAATAACCAAGTTTCTTTGTGAATAAAATTCATACCTTGAGGATTTGAGGGAACTCTTCCAAAAACCTTACCTTTTTCTCCTTAGGCTTTCATACTGATCAAATATGCTCTCTTTCAATCTTTTGACTGCATCAGTTTCTTCTTCACACAAAAGCTTATTGGAGATTAAGACAGATAATACTTCATAGTTTAAAGGGTACTCCTTCTCACCTAGCATAAAAAGCTCAATTCCACTCTAAGTTGAAAGATGATGAACATGGCTCATGCTGAAGTATTCCCATGTAACAGATAAGTCATAATAAGGAAATTTCCAATGAGTATCAGTAGGATTTGGATCATACAATCTGCTGAACTCCACCCATAGCTCTTGCTCCTTTGCATCAGGCTTATACTTGGTTTTCAGCTTCTCTTGAACTAATACCCATAATTCATCTAAATCCATTTTGCTACAAGCTCTTAGTAGATTTTCAAAGTTCTTGAAAATCTCAACCTTATTTCCAACTCTTGTTATCTTTCATGCTTTGCCAAACTTGTCATTGAAGATTTCCCAATCCATGACTGGATGCCTTGCATGTAAGGGTTCAGCAAAAATAACTTGTGGAACATGGACAACCATTTCTCTTGATTGAACAGGAGGCAAGTCTGCTGTTTGTTCCTTCTGATCATCTTTTCTTCCTTTGGAAGGTCTTTCTTGTGTATCCATGAGAAAACTGGTTTTGTTCCTTCTGTAAGCCTCTAAGTATAGAAGCTTCAATTCATCAAAAGATTTACCTTTGAGTTGATGATCTTTCATGTTCATCTCTCTTTTCAGATATATCTTGAAGAACTTCTTCTCATCTGCTTCAGAATGTGGAATTTTAAATCCTTTCTTCTGATTCTTCTGAATCTGCTGATAGACATCATCCAATGCCTCTTGATTATATTTCTTGGTGATGAAATCATTGAGTTTGATTGTCATTTCATCTGAGCTAAGAGATTCATCACACACCAGGGTATAAGCTTCACCTCTTACAATTGGATCAATGGAAATGATGTATTGCAGCTGAGCATCAAACTTTTCTTGCAGCATTCTTGTTTCTTCTTCAGCTCCTATGACTTCTTCTTCATGAAGCTGTTTGGACAACTCTTCATCTACAGCCAATTGTGCTTGCTCTTTCTGCTTCATCTTTTTAGGCTTTGGTTCATCTTCAACCACAATTTTCTTGCCCTTGTCTTTTGGTGATGATACTGGACTTGGAGCAGCAGATTGTTCATCAGAAATAAGAAACCTCCCCTGAGGCTGTGATCCTCTCTTTCTTTTGTAAGACACTTGATCAGAACCTTTTAAATTCATAGCTAGTAGCCTCTGAATCCCAGCAGGCTCTTGCTCTGCTTCAGCAGTATCTTGCTTTGCTTCAGCAGTATCTGTTGCAGCAGTATCTTTCAAGCTAACAGGCTCTTTTTCTTGAGTAGCAGGCTCTTCATCAAACACTTGAATTCCTTCATGAAACTGAAATTGAATCTCTTCTTCATTTTTAGAACTACCCATCCTCCCCTTTTTGGAAGAGAGACCCAAACCCTCTGCATCTGAACTTGAGGAACTAGAAACAACCAATTTAGATGTTCCTTTACCCTTCAACAATTTTACCTTCAACTCTAGTTTCTCAACCCTCTTAACTAACTTGGTGTTGATCTCTGTAAAATGTTTATTTTGACTTTCAAGAGTAGTTTGCAAGTGCTGCACTTGCTCCTTTAATTCCCTGACAGTCTGAGCATCTATACTTTGTTGTGGAGGAGATTGTGGTGATGAGTTATGATGTGGCAATGATGGTAATGTTGCAGATGGTGGTTGTGTTGGATGGTGAGATGGTAATGGTACTGGTGATGGTGGTGTGACTGATGGTACTGTTGCTGAGTGGGATGGTACTGATGATGGATGTGGTGATGAATGATCAGATGATGTGGATGGTTCTTCAGAATGTTGTGGTAACATTTCCTCAAAAAGTGGTACTTCTTCTCCTTGAAAACCAATTTTCATGTTTGAAAACACCTTGTGTGTAAGTTTGGGAGTTTTAAAAGGTTTGTTTGGGGGAAGTAACAAATGTTTGGATTTGTGGATGAGGCACTGAATAAACCTTGGGTACATCAAAAACTTTGTTTCACTGTCCACATTTTTAACCAATCCTTCAAAAATATATTTTGAAAAGTTGAATTTCTTGTTTGTTGCCAGACAAATGAGAGCTGCAGCCATGTTGCCACTAAATTGCTCCCATGAGGTTTTCTTTTGGCTTAAACAATGAAGGATGGTATGAATCAAAAATCTCCATTGAGGGGTAAAATGCTTTTTAAGAAATGTAAGCTTTGTAGAAGTTACATTATACCCCATTTTTGTCAAATTTTCAAAGATTTTAGTATCAGGCAGTTGACTAATGCCAGTTGAATCATCCAAATGAAGATGTCTTCTAATGGATGACTCGGTAAAAGTCAAGGTTCTACCATCTACTTTGACCTCTAATTCTTGAATCCCATTCCTAAGAGTGTTAACTCTAGCAGTTTGCCAAAATTGTAAAATTTGAGATTCAAAAATAGTGGGATTCACCAGTAAAGCAAACCTGACATAAGAGTTATTTAGAAAATCCACTGCTTGATGAAAAGTTTCATTGTCATCAGACTTTTCCAAAAATGCTAATTGGTTGTGACGTTTGACAAAACTTAAACGAGCCATGGTGAAAGGTTTGATGAAAATTTTGATTATTATGGTGGGATTTTATTGTTGTACTGGTAGAAGATGAACGGTGAGTGTGAATTGTGATAAGGATTGATTATGAGAAAAATGACTTTTGACCGACTATAAAAGTTATGGATAAGTAATTGAAGAGGCGGTCAAAAAGATCTTTTATTATAATAACTATATCCTTAATTCGAGGAAAACATGAATAATTCACAAAAATACCCTTCAAAACAACGGCTATATTTTTAACCTGACAGACTTAACGGCTATGTAGCAGTACCATTTTACTCTACCAGTACTAAAAGTTGAACTACCAGTACCTTGTTTTTGAAATAAAACTTGGCAGTCTCTTTGAAACTTTTAGAAAATATCCCTTATAGTTTTTAGCAAACTATCAGCTATCAACGGATTTGATATGTCTTTACCAAGAGCCGTTTGCTTTGGACTAGTCAGTTCGTTAAGTTTTTGAAACTGGGTGAACTGATTACCTTATAGTTTTTAGCAAACTATCAGCTATCAACGGATTTGAGAAGTCTTTACCAAGAGCCGTTTGCTTTGGACTAGTCAGCTCTTAAAGTTTTTGAAAAACTTGGTGAACTGATTACCATTTCCACATCCTGATTGTGTTAGCACGCTTGAGTAACCTGAAATGGTTAGTTGTAAACCAAAAGAACAGAGTGCAAAGCACTTGTTTTATAGCATTTTTAACATTTAAACATCAAGATGAGCAAAAACAGAGCAAACTTTGAACTAACAGTACCAATTATGTACTGACAGTACCTTATGACTAACTAGCAGTACCATGTTTAGAGTCCAGAACTTGTTTATTTATATACAAAACACATGTTTTTCACAGATTTATCATACCAATACCTGCTACCAGGTATTTAAACCTACCTAAATCAAAAGCTTTGGTGAGAAGGCCTGCAAAATTTTTTTCAGAATCAATTTTGACAACTTGAATTAACCTTTTCTCATTGCAATCTCTTATGAAATGGTGTCTGATTTCAATGTGTTTTGTTTTTGAATGTTGAACTGGATTTTTAATGATACAAATAGTACTGCTGTTGTCAATGTAAATAATGGTGTTAAGAAAATTGTACCCATAGTCAAGCAATTGATTCTGGATCCAAAGAACTTGGCCACAACAGCTTGCACTTGCAACATATTCTGCTTCAGTTGTAGAATTTGCCACCATTGTTTGCTTCTTGCATTGCTATGATATGAGTCTGCAGCCAAGAAATTGACATCCACCAGTTGTGGATTTTCTGTCTAGGGTTGCACCAGCATAGTCACTATCTGAATAAGCTACCAAATCAAAAGATGATTCCCTTGGATACCATAGACCCAACTTAGGCTGGCCCTTGAGGTATCTAAAGATCCTTTTGACTGCTGTGAGATGAGAAACTTTTGGATTTACTTGAAATCTTGCACATACACACACTGAGAACATGATATCTGGTCTTGATGATGTAAGGTACATTAGTGACCCAATCATTGATCTGTAGTTGTGCACATCAACATCTTCACCTTCAGCATCTTTGTGTAACCCCTTTTCTGGATCCATTGGTGTACTTGCAACCTTTGAATCTGCAAACCCAAATTTCCTTAGGATCTCTGCTACATACTTATCTTGGCTGATAAATATGCCTTCATTAGATTGTTTCACTTGGAGACCCAAAAAGAAAGTAAGTTCCCCCATGGAACTCATTTCAAACTTACTATGCATAAGTTTTTCAAACTCCACACACAATTCCTGATTTGTGGATCCAAAGATAATGTCATCAACATAAATCTGCACCAGCAAGATGTCTTTCTTGGTTCTTTTGATGAACAAAGTTGGATCAATCTTGCCTCTTTGAAATCCATTTTCCAATAAATAGAAAGCCAATGTTTCCTACCATGCTCTAGGAGCTTGGTGTAGACCATAAAGAGCTTTGGTAACCTTGTACACCTTGTCTGGATATTCTGTATCAATGAAGCCTGGAGGTTGAGAAACATACACCTCTTCTTCAATAGTACCATATAAAAAGGCACTTTTGACATCCATTTGGTAGACAGTGAATCCTATGAAAGAAGCATAGGCCAAGAATAGCCTAATTGCTTCAATTCTTGGAACTGGAGCAAAAACTTCTTCATAATCCACTCCTTCTTCTTGAGTATACCCTTGGGCCACCAATCTGGCTTTGTTTTTTTATCACTATTCCCCTTTCATCTTTCTTATTTTTGAAAACCCATTTGGTTCCAATTGCCCTGTAACCTTTGGGCAAATCAACCAGTACCCAAACCTTCTGCAGTTTGAATTGAAGTAGCTCTTCTTGCATTGCTTCAACCCAGCTTGAATCATCTAAGGCTTTTGTAATGTTTTTGGGTTCTACTTGAGAGAGAAAGCATGAAAACAGGCATATTTGGGCAACTTCATGGTTCTTTTCTTCATACACAGCTAGGACAAACCCATCTTTGTCTGAAGATAAGACTTGAGTTCTTGTTTTAACACCAGAATCAATGCTGCCAATCACATTATCAATGGAGTGATCTTTGAGAATTCTTGTGTTGTGTGTTGTAGGAACATCATAGGAAATTGAAAGGTTTCCAATCCCTACATCTTCTGGTAAGGAATCATCTGATAGAACATTTAATGGTTCAACAGGACCAATTTGTGAACTAGCAGTACCATCTGTTGAACTGTCAGTACTATCTTGTGGATTGACAGTACCATTTACATTTTCAGAATTTTCTTGATTCCCTTGATCTTGAGTTCCATGATCATCTTCAACACCTTCTTTTGTTGTATTTGAAGACTCTCCATGACTTGAAGATGAATCCAATCCTGTCCAAATTGGCATCAAGATGTAATCTTGATCCTCAGATGTTTCAACATTGTCTTCAAGACCTGCATTGTCATTAGTATTTGTACCTGTGACAGGCACATAATTCATAGATTCTGAAAGCTTATCAATATCAAAACACCAATCTGGTCCAGTGCCTGCAACATTTGGTAGTTTCTCTTGGAACTCTATGTGCAGGTTTTCTTCCACTAGCCTAGTGCATTTATTATACACCCTATAGGCCTTACTTTGCAAAGAATACCCTATCATGTAGCCTTTATCAGCTTTTCCTTCAAACTTTCCTAGATGATCTTTGGTATTGAGAATAGTGATATGACATCCAAAAGGTCTCATAAAACTTAGAGATGGTGTTCTACCAAACAAAAGTTCATAAGGGGTCTTTCTATGAGGTTTAATCACAAGAACCCTATTCTGTACATAACAAGCAGTACCTACTGCTTCAGCCCAAAATGAAACAGGCAACTTAGAATTTACTAGCATTGTTCTAGCAGCCTCTATAAGTGTTCTATTTTTCCTTTCTGCTACTCCATTTTGCTGTGGGGTTCTAGCTACACTATATTCTCTTTTTATTCCTTTTTCTTTGCAAAATTCATCCATAACTCTATTCTTGAATTCTGTCCCATTGTCACAATCTAATTACTTTTACTTTCTTATCAATTTGGTTTTCTATTCCTGTAATGTAGGACTTAAGGATCTCACTTGTTTCATCCTTAGTTTTTAAAAAGAAAACCCAAGAGAATCTGCTGTAATCATCAGTAACTACAAGACAATATCTTTTACCGTTCAAGCTATTCACAGAAGTAGGACCAAAGAGATCCATATGAAGCATGTATAAAGCTTGAGAAATTGAGTTATGGGTCTTGGGCTTACAAGAAGCTCTATGTTGTTTGCCTTTTAGACAATCAACACAGGTTTGGTCATTTTGAAAAATCTTTTTAGGTAAACCTCTAACCAAATCATATTTTGCAATTGTATTGATTGTTTTAAAGTTTACATGACCAAGTCTTCTATGCCAAAGCATAGATTCATCCAATGAGGCTTTTGCTACTAGACAGGTTAAACTCTCTTTAGGAACAATGTTCTTTAAATCAACAATGTACATATTGTTCTTTCTAGGGATTTTAAGAAGAATCTGACTTTCATCAGGAATTTTAAAATCAGGAGAAAGTACAATGCATTCAGTGTCAGTAAAAAGAACATTGTTCTTTGTGTCACACATTTGTGAGACACTTAAGAGATTAAACTATAGTTCTTTCACAAAATACACATTTTCAAAATCTAATTTACTGGTTTTAATTGTACCTTTACCAGTGATCTTTCCTTTGATTCCTCCCCCAAAGGTAACATATCCTCCATCAAATGATTTGAAGTCTGTGAGGTAAGACATGTTGCCTGTCATGTGCCTTGAACATCCACTATCTACATATCCTTGATCTGCAATATCATTTGAATGTTCCTGCACATGTATACACATATTAGTTTCCTTGGGGTACCCAAGCCATAACTGACTTGGGTTTGCCTCGTGCATCAATGTAATCAAACCTTTTTAAGACTGTTGATGCACCATTTGATTGGAGTGGTCTCCAAATCCAACATGCTGAGGACTTAACAGCATTGTCATTTTTAACACATTTTGTGGTTTTTGGTCTAACAGTACCAAATTTGGCAGTACCATTTGGTCTAGCAGGACCATATGGTCTGGCAGGACCATTTGGTTTTGGTTTCCAATTTTGTGTTTTAACCACATAATTCCTTTCAAGGAGACTTTTCACAACTTTTGGTGCATGTTTGAAAGTATTTCTTGCACCCTGAGTAGTGAATTTTGGGAAAACAGGCTCATTTGGTCTAACAGTTTGATTGACTTTTGGTGTGTTAGATTTCACACAACCTTTTCTGGGGTTTGTTTTATTTGTTTTAGACCTTGATGTACTCCCAGAAACCCAAGTGTTACAATAAGCATGAGTATGATTAAAACTACCACAGTAATAGCATGCTTTATTATACAAGACAAAGTTATCACCAAGTTGATGTGACTTAAGATTGTTCCAATTTCTCTGACTACCTCTAGGTTTGCTATTACATTTAGCACAACATTCAACTGTTTTTAGAACAACTTTAGTTTTTGTGATACTTTCTACACTTTTAGGACTGGTTGGTCCTACTTTGTTTCTTTTCTTAGAAACAGTCTCTTTTCCATTTTCATCAGATGTCCAACCTTCATTAGATGTAACATCTGAGCTCTTATCAGTGAGCACCTTTTCTTTGGAGAGTGAAGTATCACTTGTACTCTCAAAAGGTTCACTATTTTCTACAGGTTTTACTTTTTCTAGTTTATTTGTGAGTTCATGTAAACCTGATTCAGCAAGATCTAAACCTGGGGGACAGGGAATTCCTCTGTAAGGAGGTGGACATGTGTTGTATCCAATCCCAGATTTGATTTTCTTGTTCATTTGGTTCTCAACTATACTTTTAGTACATGCAGAAGCATTTTCCAATGTTGTAACAGTTAGTTGAATATTATCTTTTGCTTGTTTCACTTTAGCAAACTCAGTTCTTAACAGGTTTATTTCAGCATCTTTAAGAAATATGTCTCTATTAAGAATAGCTTTTGTGTCAAAAAAGGTGAGTTCATTTTCTCTAAAGTGAATTATCTGTTTCTCACCACACTTATGATTAACTAGGTCTTGATGAGTTTTTCTTTGTTCTTCTTTTAGTTCATCATAAAGTTTTCTTAAGATTTCTAGTTCTTTAAAAGCTTCACATGTAGCAGAACATTTAGTAATTTGTACCTCAGGATTAGAGAGAGCCATTAAAGCCATTTCATTTGAGGATGACTCTTCTTCACCCATAAAGCTCCAATCAAAACCCAGCCCATCAATAGCTACCATTGCTTTTGTTTCAGTGATGTCCACTTCCTTGCTCTTGTTCTCATTGTTTCCCCTGTTCTTGTTCTCAAAACCTCTTCCCTTATCACCCTGCTTCTTTGGTCTTCTACATTCTCTTGAGTAGTGACCCTTCATGTGGCAGTTGTAGCACTCCACTTTAGACTTGTCATACCCAGCAGGTTCATTGCCATTGATGACAATATTCTTTCCAGTCCTCATCAAATATTTCTTAGCCCTCATGCTAAGAAGTGAAAGCTGCCATTTTATGTTCATTTCTTCAAGATCATCATCACTGATCTCTTGAAGATCTTCAAAGGTTAATGTGGAACCATTGTGTTGTGATGTTAGGAAAGCATAACCAATTGTTTCATCTAAAATGGTTTTGGTACTGCTGGAAGTACTGGCAGTACCAAAATTTGTGTTGGCAGTACCTTCTTCTCCACCATCTTTTTCTTCATCAACTTTCTTGGAAGTACCATGAGATGACATAAATGCCATATTTCCTGAGCTTGAACTAGTAGACTTCTTTAGTTCATGCTCTACTATTTTGAAGTTGCTGTAAAGATCATTGAGACTCATGGAATCAATATCTGGTTTGTTTTTCCAGACAATGACATGCATGGCCCATTCAGAGGGTAGACTTCTAAGGAATTTGGAGTTTAAGTCTTCTTGAGATATTATCACCTCATGAATGGCTAACTGACTAGAAAGCTTTTGTAGTCTATTGAACATGCTGTCCAAAGACTCATTTGGTGTGGCTGAAAAGTTTTCAAACTGTTGTTTTAAAAGTGTTTTCTGAGTTTTCTTGGTGGCATCATTACCACCAAATCTAGCCACAATAGCTTGAAAAAGGGTTTTAGCACACTTGTACTTGTTAAAGATTAAAAGCTGGTCATTTGGAATAGACATGAGAAGCATACTCCTGGCTTTAAGATCATTTCTCTTTTGAATTCTTTCTTCAGCGGTTATTGGGTTTACTTGCACAGTTGTGACAAGTGCATCATTTACTGTGGAGGTGGTGGTTACTAGTTTAAATGAGTTTCCATCTTCAATAATCTCCCAAAGTGCATAGTCTTGCACTTGGAAGTATTGTTCAACCCTCAGTCTCCACATCTCAAACTCATTCTGTTTGAGTAATGGAAGTTTTGCAGCCACATTGGTTTGAATGTGCTCAACATCCATTTTTGCTTTGTTCTTTTATGTCGTAAATATCAGCCTTGCTCTGATACCACTTGTGGAAGGATTTTGTGTATTGATTTGTGCAAACACCGGGGATGTTAATCTCAGTAATGTGTTTAGGATATTTATGAATGAATGTGAGTTAGCACGCGGAATTTACTAAAACACACTAAAGGAACAAAGGTGGTGAATAAGTAAATGAGAATGAACACAATATGAATAACACAAAACGATTCAATATTATTTATGAAATAATACGGGTGATCTAAACTATCACCAGGATTACAAGTGTAACCTTGAATCTTTGATACGTGAAAGGGTTTAAATGTGGAGGTTATACATGAAAAACTATGAGAAGGTTATTGAAAAAGATCTCTAAGAAGGTGACTTAAGGGTTCCTTTTATAGCATAAGGAGCCCTTATTACAAGTTGTCAAGTTGCTAATATAATATATTAGAGGCTTATCTTATCCTAATATTACACCTTTCAAGGTAAAACACTCATTATATCTACTGAGACTTCTGTACTACTTCTACTTAACGTATAATTTTGTACAAAGACTAATAATACAACTAAATATCTCTAAATAAAATATAACAACTTGTCGTGAATACTGGCAGGACCTTCTTTAACTAGCAGTACCTTCTTACCCAGAAGGTACTGTTAGTATATCTTCAACATCAGCAAAACTGAAGAGGCAGGCTTAACTATCAACTAGCAGGCTCTTCTGGCAGACTCTTTACTTTGTGCATTTTATTCCCAACACTGTTCGAAAGACATAACGTTGTGGAATTAGTCACAAGATTTATTGTATCTATTTCAATTATTCCTGATAAAGGTAATCAAATCACCTCAGACTCCTAGCAATCATTTTAAGATTTCCTTCGGAACCTCATTCAGATGTAAACACCGCTTATCATCCTCAAACTAATGGTCAGAGCGAGAGAACAATTCAAACATAGGAAGATATGCTCAGAGCACGAGTGATTGACTCTAGAAATGGTTGGACTAACCATTTACCATAAATCAAATTCAGTTGCAACCATAGTTATCGAGCGAGCGTAGAGACTGCACCATTTGAAGCACTCTATGGTCGAAGTGCCAATATCTATTGACGGATCGAAATTTGGAAAAGCCCAACTCACTAGTCTAGTAGGCATTCATGAAATAACTAGGAAGTTCCTACAAATCAAGAATCAGTTACAAGTTCGATAAGTTGTAAACCCTTAGAATGTCAATTTGGTGGCAAAATCATGTTGAAAGTTCTGCCTAGGAAAGGCATGATACCTTTCAGAAAAATTCGGGAAGTTAAACCCGATATATACTGGACCATCTAATATTTTAGACAGAGTAGGCCTAGTGGCCGTCAGACTTGAGCCTTGTTAGAGAACAGTAGGGTATACAATCATGTTTCACGTTTTTCAAATCTCAAGAAATGACTTTCAGATTAGTCACTCATGATTCCATTGGAAGGAATCTAACCCAATGACAAACTCAGACCTTGTAGGAGAACCAATGGAAATCAGGGACCGTAAGGTCAAACAGTTGAAGCAGAGTCGAATTCCTATCGTGATAGTTCGCTGGAATTCTCGAAGAGGACCCGAGTTTACTTGGGAACGGGAAGACCAAATGCGACTCAAGTATCCACATCTTTTCACCAAGTCTAATTCCGAGACCAACACTAGCTGAATTCCTTTTTGGGTGGGCGACTGTCACAACTCACCATTTCAGGTCATTTTCCAAACTTCGACAATTTACTATTCATCAGTTACTATTCACCGATCACTATTCATCATTTTACTATTCATCATTTTTGGAGTCAGTTTGAGATTCCGAGAAGCATTCAAAAAAATTTACTATTCACAAAACACTATTCATTCCAGAAAGAAAACACTATTCACATGCTTTCCTCATTTCATCGTAAATTTAGTTTACGGGTATTTAAATTCGCGTAACCGAATTGGTTTAGGTGCGAATTCATGCATTATCAGTAGGGACATTTCATATGGACTAGAAATAGTCTACATATCATCATAATAGCATTTGCATACTATACCACTCGTAGGATATTCAAATTAATATTTTTGGTATATTTAACGTTTTACGTATATTTATTTTTAAATAAACGTTAACATACGATTAATAAATATGACTAACATATCTGACAATCCCCACAATGGTCCCGATATATTTTTACACCCCTTAGAACATCACAAATATTATAAAATTCATTTACCCGGTATTTTGGAAATTTATTTAATTTATATCGTAAGTTTATTATAATTACGACGGTTTTCGTGGAAACTAAACAATAATTATCCAAACGCTCAATATTTGTACCCAATATATTTTTGTCATTTTTATGACTTTATTATGTCCCGAATAACTTCGTTAAAATTTATTTCTAGCAAACACGGTACCCGATTATAACTACTAACTAATATTACACTAAAAGCTACAACTATATTTCCTAATTAAATCAAGCTACTTTGCCCTTTTTTTCTCCTTTGTATAGCCAGCCACATGCCCTCCCCCCTTGACCTCATATATATCTTAACCTCAAGCTTTAATTACTTGGTTATAATCTTAAAATAAACCTAGGTATATATCTAGTAACTTATCTCATACTCATCATAATCCTTAGTAGCAAAAATCAACTTTCTCTCTTCCTCTCTTATCCACATCCACGGCCAAACATAAACATAGAGCAAAAATCATAGATTTTCCAAGATCTAGTTATTTTCAAGTTCATTTGGTGATCCTTGTTAGAGTTTTGAAATAAAAACTCAAGGTTTATTAGGTTTTACTCATCCAAGCTCTCTAATCTTTCAAAGTAAGTTGTCAAACTCATTTTTATAATTTCTTCAAGTTATTTTCATGATCATATGATTTCTATACAAGATTACATGCATATACTAGTTTATACCACTCCATTTTATATATTTATATCTTTTAAACACTAGAAATGTAAACCCTTGGTTGATTTACTTGGATGATGTTGTTTAAGAACCCATGACACCCTAGGAAGGTGTATGGTAGGAATAGACTAGATTTGTGGTTATTGAAAGTGATTTGGTTGGATTAGAAACTAGTTTGGAACATTAGAAATGAGTTTAGAAACTATCTAGAAACCTACTGTCCCAAAACGCCAAACCCAGAAAAATCAGGGACTCAGGCGTAAGTTTTGACCAAAGATTTAGAAAATACTTTCAAAAACGAAGTCGTAGGCGAAAGAACGGATTAAAACGAGCTTATAATGAAGGAGATATGATTTTTGCAAGTTTAACGACGAAAACTATTTTTCTGAAAATATTCATGCTGTTGGACGATTTTCGACGGACAAACCGAGGCATTAGACGTAACCTAGAGGAGCCGAGCTATCAAAAATATATTAGTACATGCTAAGACGAAACCGTAGATATAAAGAACGAGGAAAATGAACTTATAACGACAAAGATATACACGTTTCAAAATCGTCAAAACTATATTTATATTAGTAGTCACTAATAGAAATAATAAACTACGTACTAAATACTATATTTTCTAGATATATTGTTAAAGAGCTATATTCTTAACCAATGAAGTACGTATGACCACAAGCTTATTTATACGACTACTAGACGTTATTTCAAGGTTTTCAAAGCAAGGAATTAAACACTAACAATTCTATGTACGATATATATATATTACGACTAGTTTTTATAAGTCTAGATAGATTTATTTTTCTCAAGTTATGGAAAATATTTAACTTTGACAATAACTAGTATTTTCAAGCTAAGAGTGGTATAGACATCATGTGCATGTATATTCTCTACATCATTTCATGATCTAAAGTAGATCATTATCATTCATATTAGGTTGCAGCTAGTGTTCGCGCCTTGTTGTCCTGATCATTTTATCATCATTGTACCATCACTTCAGGTGAGTTTTCATAGCCCCGTTTTCAATTCATATTTTGATTTCAAATCCCATGGGGGAGAATACATTGCATCAATTATTTTTGTACATGACAAAGTATCGAATTTCCATACATTACTTAAGTTGACTTATTGTCAAGTTAAGTCCCCTTTTATTATCATGGACCGTTAATTAAAGTACGAGCGGGAGTGAGTGAATAGATCTATTGAGGGTGACTCCTCCATCCATGATTGGGTTGCTCCAACAGGGAACGGATGCATTGCATGTCTTATTAATTATGAGTGCCTGATAAACACTCATGTGGGGTCATTTCCATTATGTCTAGCTTTGGGGTCATGAGCTTAAGTGACAATGTAGAACTAATTTGACATCATGTCATGATATACTTTTTACTTGTGGCTATTGTACATACGAGTTAAATTATAAACCTATGATTATTCACCAACATTCGTGTTGACGTTTTAACAATGTATTTTCAGGTTATTAAGGTAGCACATGTTGCATGCATTTGGACCTTTATGGAGTCGCGGAGTCGACGCGTCTCACTATTATTTCATGCACTTATGTAAACGTTTGATCTAGAATGACTTGTTTTTCATAAACTTGCAACACCTTTTGGGACCTATGTCTTGTGAACTCTGAATGTTTTTAACGACGTATTTTCCAAACGACACTTTAGGTCGTTCAATGTAACTGTAACTGTGATGCTATGGCAGTCACCCCCAGGTATTTCGTTCCGCTGCTAAAACAGGTATTTTGGGGGTGTGACACAAGCGGCCGGTGGCAAGCTACGTGATCGAAGTGCGGAAGAATCATGGGAACTCATAGAAGATCTTGCTCTCTATGACAACGAAAGTTGGAATGACCCCCATGATTTGAACAAAACGGTCAAGGAAATATCTTTGCCTTCGAACAATTCAAGCACTCCCGACCGTAGGATCATGAAACTTGAAGACCAAGTCAAGTTTCTCATGAAATCCTACGAAGCTCCTAAACCCTTAAGCCAAGTGAACAAAATCACTTCTTCATGTGAATTATGTAGTGGTCTCCACGACACTCACGATTGCATGGAACTCCCCGAACAAGCTTTTGCGGATTACGCATCCTCGCATACCGACGGAGTGGGAGATAAGTGGTACACTTTCAAACCCGAGCCAAACCCTTTTGGTGATTCATACAATCCCTCTTGGAAATATTACCCAAGCTTTAGGTTGAAACAAAACCAAAATGCACCCCAAAATAATTCTTCCAATCCACCTAAACGTTACCAATCAAATGGTCCACCCCCTAACCGTACTTTCAACAACAATCCTTCCAACAACTATGGTAGTACCAATAATTTTGAAGGATTGATGTCTAACTTTATGGCATCTCAAGAAGCTCGTTTAACAAAGTTTGAAGCCGATTTCAAACAAAAACAAAGTGAGATGACAAATAAGATTGACACATTGTTGAAAGTTCTCAATGACCGAGAAATGGGAGCACTCCCTAGTAACACGATCGAGAACCCGAAACTAAATATTGACGCCATATCATTGGTTTTGTCTCCTAATTCGTGTTCACAGTACTATTCGGTCAATGCCGTGAGCACGTGTTTCAAGCAAACCCAAATTCTTCAAAAGGGCCAATTGAATAAAACATCCAACATTAAACCGGTCAATAGCATAGTTGAAACACCTCCTACACAAGACATTGGCGATGAATTTAAGGAACTTCACCTTGAGCGCCCCGTCATTGATGTCTTAGCCCGTGCCCCTACTACAATGCCCTCTTAGAAAAATATGAAGAAAGACTTAAGTTGGGCAGAAATGGGACCGCTTTCGTTCAAAACAAACTACCTCAGAAACTAGATGATCCAGGTATATTTGTTTTACCTTGTAAGATAGGGAACTCCGAAGCTTTCGACACACTAGCCGATCTAGGATCAAGTCTCAACTTGATTCCTTTACACCACACTTAAGCTAGGGAAGTTAGAAGAGACGGAAGTGATAATTGGTCTAGCGGATGGAAGTGTTGCCCACCCGGTAGGAATGATCAAAGATATAGTAATTCACGTAGGACGATTAACTATCTTAGCAGATTTTCATGTCCTTGATATGTTTAGTGACACTACATGCCCATTGCTAGTAGGAAGAGGATTTTTAGCGACTACTAGTGCCATGATTGATTGTAAGGAATCTAAGATAGCGGTAGGAGAAGGTGAGACTTGGTCAGTCTACGATGTTAAGAAGCATAGCTTCGATAATGAGAATGAACCAGCACCTCATTGGGTAGACATGAATAGAAGACCATCTAGATATGGACCTTGGATCAATGGAGACTTCATAGGACCTCAACGCCCATTTTATTTAGAGGAGGAGTTCATAAACCGAACACATTCGGTGGAGCAACTCATAGCTAGGGATGAAGAATTAAACCCCTTTGAGGATCCCTTAGTCTTTAGGAAAATGATTGAATTCCTAGGAGTGATGCCTATCAACTTAGGGATGAACAAATGGAAAAGGGAAGGTGATAAATGTAAATGGAATTGGGACAAGCCACCTAAGGAAGGTGATGGATCATGGCATATGAAGATGATTCTATATGATCCGGATGGAGAGAAGTTTGAAAAGTCATACTGAACTAAGAGAACCGATAGGAAACTACACGCTAAGTTCGACCCTAAGGATGTCCTCGATGAGGAACTCACTTATATAGGATAGAGCACAACTTTGAGTCTAGCTACAAGACTCGTAAATAAAGAAAAGCGCTTCTTGGGAGGCAACCCAAGCTTTATTTGTTTGTTTGTTTGTTTTAATTTATTTGTTTCCGTATGCATGTCTTATTTTTATTGTTTGTGGCTCATGTTTCAAAGTAAATTGTGAAAATGCTTTATTTTGTTTTTAACCTCGTCTTAATTGCATATAAAGGTATTTTACAAAAAGATAAGTGTAGGGAAGTTTATATTTTGTTAAAAAGAACGAAATTCGAACATGAAAAATTAACAATTCATGATTAGCATATATTCTATCTTGTTTGTGTGTCAATACTTGTGGATATGTTTTATAAGTTCCTATTTGTAATTCATTCTACAAGTATCCTATCCTTTAATTGTTTTTTTTTTCTATTTCTAAGTCTGGAGTTACATCTAGTTGTGATTTTTGTTCGGTTTGATGCTTTGGTTTTTGTGTTTGTTGATTATAGGTTATATTGGACAAGAAGATGATTATATTTCTGGAGTGGAGCTCATCATGTTCATTCTCTTGGAGGAAGATTTAACCATGTTATCACATCGTCCAGACCAAGCGAAGGGGAGTATTAGTTTCTTTCATTCTCATTTATTTTTTACATTTACATCTTTTATTTAGAACATTGGGGACAATGTTCGGTTTAAGTGTAGGGAGGGTAAATTAGGATGCCTTAGAAACTATAACTCCACTTGATTTTTGTTTTGTTTGAAAGTAAATGTGTAATAAATCTAAGAGAAATATTTGTTAGGGCAATTTTAGCACCAAATTTAAATTTTTTTACGACATATAAGAGTGAAACTTTAGTCCTAATAAGCGTCTCATGGATAGGAGTTATATGACTAGCACAAAAAAACTGTACCACTCAAAATTTATGAATAAGGTAGTGACCATCCGAGTATTAGATTAATTGACTAATGCGCTAGCGATCTAGTGTATGACTTGGTGACCATCTGTTATGCAAATAACGCGCCAGCAATCCAAGAAGTGCACTAGTGACCATCCGTTAGTTGAAGCATCAAAGACTCGCGCCAACGATCTACTAAGTTTATAAAGGTGAGGTTCGCCTCTAGATTTGTTAGGAAAAGCCTTAGTGCTTATGAGTGTACCGATAGTATTTAGATTCTAGAATTTGCGTTAGTGATTCATTCCAAGACCACATGTGAGACTACATTCGTGTAGTTGGATTACTACATGATAAGAGGCATTAGTATAACCCTTGTGTTAAACCCGTATCATAATTACTTGACCAATGAAGTCAATACACTTGACTAGTAAAGTCAATTAATTCTCCCACACCTTTGCGTTGTACTCATTTTTAGTACACGATACCCCTAATACACCCCTCCGAGCCTATATTTTTCTTTTCTAACTTTAAGCATTTTACTTAAAGGTAGAATTTGTTTACAATCCACCCCCAAATGTACACCCAAATTGCCTTAGCCTTCCTTGTATGCACTCATCTTTAGTGCATTATTGTTACATGTTTAAACCCTTACTTAATTGTCTAATTGATTACATGGTTGCTAAGTCAAGTCATATCTTGTACATATTGTTTTGGGATGATTAGGACTAATGGGTAAAGTACTATTGTTATGGAGTATAGGGGAAGAAGTCAATTATTACCCCCATATGTGCGTTAATATCTTAAAAATTACTCCAAGTGTTTTGATTATCTTAATTCGAGCCGTTAGAATAGTTGTTTGTAAAGTATGTAAAATTTCAAGTGTAAGGGGAATGCAAATTCCCTACGATGTATTATTTTGGATGGTAGGGCAAGAGTGTATGAAAAAAAAATCGAAAAAACAAAAGGAAAAAAAAATGAAAAAAATTTAGAAAAAGAAGTAGAAAAAACATACGGACTACCATCCCGTTTCCTTTTATGTTTCTTTTTATGTTTTTGTAGTTTTCATTAGATTAAGTCGAGTCGAGTCTTGGCTTAGCAACGCCACATTGTACATGTAATTGACCAAGATGATTAACTAGCCACCAGTAAAGATTGCCTTTATCTAACAAAACCGTGTTTGTCATATCCCTACACCTCACGTTACAACACTTTAAAAGACCTCTTTGATAGTTTACCCCAGGTGCTTACACCAAAGTAGTGGAGGTTTGATCCTTTCCCAAGCCTATGGTAATCTATGTGCTATGACAGGTAGTAAGAGATATTTTTCATTTTCATTTGTGATATATACTTTTATTACACCCGAGAGATGTGAGTATCCAAACACTATTTGTGAGGTGCTAGCATATAATTTCCGTGCTTGTTTTGGTTAAAGTAGAACGATCATTTGTTGTAATTACTTTTATCTTAGTGTTAAATGACCCCTAGCTTGTATTTTGATTAGAATAAAAGCACATTTGCTTGAGGACAAGCAAATCTCAAGTGTAAGGGTATCTGATGAGGCGAAAAGTGTTACGCTTTTAGGGGGTTATTTAAGCCCTAAGTCGTGATTATTTGATCAAATATTGCCTCAAATTGTTCCTTTTGTCATTTTAGGTACTTTGGAGAAGAAATCTGGAAAAGAAAGCATTTTGGACGTTTTTGGAGCGAAAAGTGAAGAAAACGACAAAGTCTCCAAATCAAGCTGGAAACAGTACCTGACGACGTCACGTTCTATAGGTGACGGCGTTACGTGTTAGCAAAGAGGTGGATATGAAGATTACATGAGACGCGCCAGAAGGTTTTTTGGATTTAAAGAGCGACGGCGTCACCCTTTGTGACGCCTAGGCCATCACGTACAATCTATAAGGTGACGGCCAGTGAAGAATAAAAGGGGACGACGTCAGATCTGGATCTAGGCAATCCGAGGAAAGCATTGGTGGTGAGTTGACGGCGTCACATGTATAACGTGACGCCGTCAAAATGTAATCTCTATATATAGTTTTCTAATTTTCATTCATTAGAGAGAGAACTTTTGGAGGAACTTCACCATAAACCCTAGGACGAATTTTAGCCTTTTTGTAAGGGTTTCAAACCCTTCTTTCATCCATGATTAATTAAAGATAAGTTTTCCAATAACCATTCAATATGTCTATGTATTGTTTGATTCTATCTTATGCTTGTCTTTACATTAACATGCTAAGCTAGCTTTATTTGTGTTTGCTTAGATGTAATGAAACCTAGCTATTGATTATTGATTGATTGTTTGTTATTAATTGTTGTTGGATGAATGATTTTGATGTTAGGCTTAAGAAAACTGGCTAATCTCCAATTGGTAACATGCTTGAACGTCTTAAGAAACATGAATCGGATGTGTACTACGATTTTAATGGTTATATTTAATGCATAAGTGACTACTAAGGAGGCCATGCTAGGAGCTAGTTGTCGGCTCGACATAGGAAGAGGTAGAAGCTTATAGAGTTGGGGAAGATCGTACATGGCCCCACGAATGGTATTAAGGAATATAACCCATCATCCACACAATTGTAACAAACTAATCAATTAATGAAAGATAGCTTGGGAGTAGTGAAATCTAAGTAAATACGTTTCTCTCTATATAAGGTTTTTCTCACATTTATTTTCTTGTTATTTTATTTTTATTGCATTTGTAGTTATTTGGGTTAGTTGACTAACAACTAATTCCGCCCATTCTTCCAATACCCGAGATTTTTACTTGCTTTCCATAAACCATAAAAATACAAAAAGAATCATCCCTCACCTCTAGACCTAGTTAGATTAAGTTTCAATCCTAGTGAACACTATTCCCCAAGTAGAACGATCAATCCCCCGGTACTTGCCACTACACTATACTACATCGGTCTGGTACACTGCCTGGTGGGGATTGCAAACTGATGAGTGTGTAAATACTCATCATTTTTTGTCAATCTGAACTGCAAAAATATTTAAAAACACTCAGAAATGCATCAAAATACTGAAAATATCCCAGGATTGTGTTTTATATGTTTCAGATGCAAAATGATTAAAACAGACGAAAAACGGACAAAGTTTGCATAATTGGCAGTTTCAGTCCCTCAACTTTCAAAACTTGTCAAAATCAGTCCCTAGGCATTTATTTTGTAAGAAAAAGTCACCAAAAGTCCTTTGGAAATCACAAGGTGTCATAATTAGTCCTCTGGTGAAAAGTTTCAAAAGTCGTCAAAATTAGTCCCTGAACTTTGCAATGTTGTCAAAAATGGTCCCTGGGATTAAAATTTTGGAAAAGATCAATCATGGTCCTTATGTTAATGAACTTTGGCAGAAATGGTCCTCAGATGAAAGTTTATGGAATTTTACAGTTTTGGTCATTCAAGTTTGTAAATTGGCAGTTTTAGTCCCTGGAGGTCCATAAGTGGAAAATTGCAATTTTTGACCTTGGAAGATTCATATATGGCAATAATCATCCTTGTACCAAGTTTGGGAATATTACAAAACCAGCCCCTTAATTTCAGATTTATTACAAAATTGGTCCTTGTGATATTTACAAAACCAAACCAAACCCTTACTTAATATCTAATCCAAATCCAAGTCCACCCAAATAAAACCTTCCCTCACCTTCCCACACTCATGTCCCCTCCAACTCAACCCCAACAATTAATGCTTCACCTACCTCACCAAACCCACTCAAACTGCCCTTTCCCCATTTCCCGCCAAAAACCAATTTAATGGTTGGGATCAACTGAAGCCATCCAACGGCTCACAAGCAAGTGGGAAAGTGAGAGAAACAGCCAAAGATCTATAAAAGTGAAGCAGAAAGGAGAAAGAGTTATTAGTTAAGGTAGAATAGTCCTTAGTGTAGTTTAAATGTTGTTTTAAGAAATTTCATTGTTAGTTGTAATTTTTTAGTTTAAAACAGTTGCAATCCACTTTTCAAGTATAAATTCAAGTTTATTTAACAGTAATTCCAAGCTCTGTTGTTAAATTCAGTTTCACCATATTTAATGAAAATTTCGTTTTGACTCTAATGTTGTTGGAAGTTGTTTATTTCTGTTTCTTTGGACTCAATTTAGCTTATTGTTAAGCTTTTATAAGTTTCAAAAGCATTTTCACTTCCTTTCAGTTGGAATCTCAAAATTACTCAAAAATCGTAGAAAATAGTCCATAAATAAAAAAAATCAGTTTGGAGGTTGATTGAAGCAAGATTCAAGGTTGATTTTGGATGTTCTTGGTTTAGTAGCCTCAGGGGAGGTAGTAGGACAAGTTTAGGCCCTTGGTTCATTGTTCTTTCCATTAGAATCACTTGTAAGCTCAATCTCAGATTCTTGCATTTTTACTATAGCCATTGCTTATTCACTGCTTATTCTGTGTTTGTTTCAGCTTATTCTAGTTCCTATTTGCTTATTAGATGCACATTAGATAAAGTCTTGTAGTTTGATTGTGTTTTCATTGAACTCTTACTTTAACTGTGAGATTAGCTCAAATTGGCATTTTGCTTATTGCTTATAGGGAACTGCTTATTTTCAGTTATAAACTAGCCCTTTCATCATATTGTAACTGGTGTAATACTTGGTTTTCATTCTTAAAGCTTAAAAGCCCATTTTCTTTAGAAAAAGTTCAAGCAGTTTAGTATATAGGGGTGTTTAGTTTTGCTGTGTATGATGTGTTTATGCTTGTTTATGCTGTTGCATTTGGTTCTTATAGCTCTCATTAGGTAAGATTAGGCTGGTCAAAACATAAAACCAGTAGGTTGTTACTCAAAAAGTCAAAATCCATTTTAAAATTCCATACTAGTTTACTGTTGATGTTTTAGGTTCCATAATCATGTATCTTAGCTTATAAGTGGATAATTTAGCTTATTCTAGCCTTATTCTAGCTTATTACATCCATTTCAATCATTAGATTAGGTCTTAAGTTCACTTAGGTCAAATATTTCAAAAAACCAAAAAAGTCAAATTTGCATGTTCTCAGTTTTTCCAAATTTTGTAGGATTTTTCATGATTTTTGTACTTAGAATTAGGACTTGAGCTTTTCACAAGTTAATATTTGCCAGCTTAGCTTTAGGAATTAGCCCTCATCTTATTTTTAGGATTTTTGTGGTAGCTTTTACAAGTGCTCAAAGTGGCCTGCAGGGCATGTGTCTGCCCTGCACCAGGGCACCCAATTTTTACCCACTTTTCATTAGTCCATAGCAGGTTCAATAGTGGGCCGCAGATCTTAATCTTTGGCTTTTTGAAAAGCCAATAAGCTGAGCTTTTAGAATCTAGACTCTGTTTAGGCTTCCAATCTCCCTAGTGGGCCCCACATGGCCTGCAAGTTTGCCTTTTTGGTCTGTGTTAGTGGTTAGGAATTTTGGATTTGCTTATTTGGTTAGTGTAGCTTATTTCCTTGGATTTTCTCTTTTCTTTGGCTTATTTTAAGTTTGCTTAATCTTCTTTTAGCTTATTTTATCTTTGGTTTGTAGTTTGTAGCTTATTGTAGCTTATTTAGTTCAAAATCCAAGTTTTGGCTTAAATAGCCATCTGTTAAGTCTTAGTGCTTATTCAGGGCTTATTTCTAAGTTTTAAAAAAAGTTGGATATTTTTATCAGTTTAATATTTTTGTAAAAAGAACATAAAAAATAAAAAGCAAAAAGTGCAAGAGGTGGGAATCGACCCCCTGCACACCCAAGCCTCGCACACAACACCACTCCCATCTGCCCTAGGGACTTTTCTCGTTTATACTCTACCACCATCTCCTTTTAACCCACTTTTTCCCTTTTTAGCTTATTGTTTATTTTCTGCTTATTCAGTAGCTTTTTCCCCTCCTCTAAATTTTCCTAGGCTTCTACTACTTCTTAGAACTTATATTAATTTTTCCAGATTTTTTACTTTTTATTTAGCATTTATAACAATTAATTTTAGTTTATTTAGTTTTAATTAAAAAATCAAAATTAAATCTTTTTTACTTCCTATTTATAAGCACTTAGGACTTTTTAAATTTTTTCTAAGTTCCTGCCAGTATATAGTATTTGTGGAAAAAGTTTTATAAATTTAACTTTTCATTTACTATATATAATAATTAATTTAGTTTAAATTGTTTAATTAATATAAATAGTTTTTAATTAATAATAAATAATTAAAAAGGTAAAAAAATATTTTTCTTTTTTCTATAATTTACTTTTATTATTAGGTTTGTAAAAAAGTAATTTTCACATTTGTAGGACTTTTATTTTTCTTATTTCACTTTAACTTTCGTACGTTTACGTTATTTATAATTTAAATGTACATGTTCAATTCGTAATACGTTTTTAAATACTTAGGTTTTTAATAATTATTGTTGTAGCTCCTTTAAGCTATTTTCTTTTACACTTCCTTAGTTTAATAAATCACTCACTCAAACCCTTATTCCTGTCCAAAGTCACCCGATCACCAACCCGTTTTGACACCATCACGCCTCGTCGGGACATAACGACCCGGGGAAACACTATACTCCTTGGTTAGTTGGTCTAAGCCGTTTGACCTTGTTGACCATCCACCATGGTCAATATTGTCTGACTGTTCAGAACCAATCAATTTTTGGCGCCGCTGCCGGGGAGATTGTGCGCATATTTTAAACGGTTTTTGTAGATTAGTGAATCTGGATATACGCTCATTGTATATTTATCCATCCTTGTTCATATTTTCTTATATTATTATATAAAAACAAAACGGTTCCCGAAAACATTTTAAAATTAGTTTTCAACGAACACAAAAACCCAAAAAGATTTTGTTTCTTACTTTTATAAAAATGTTTATCAAAAATCCCAAAAATATTCTTCTTATCCCTCCTACCTTTTTGATTCTCCACTACTTACCCTCCAAAACCATTTGATTCTTTCTATGTATTATCCACACCTTCTTGATTGTTAATGGTGTGGTAGTCCTTATAATGGTGGTAATTGCCCCAATTGTGGCATGGTAGAGTCAGGAAACGGGCCTGTCTATAACCAGAATCCCTATTCCTACCATGACACGACTGATTTATTCCATCAGCTACCACACCATGAGACTCAGCAGTTTTACTGTTGTGAGTACTGTGGTGGTTCACACTACAGTTATGATTGTCAATCAGGAAACACGCTTCTCTATGAGCAGGTTCCTGATAACTATTATGACTCCAGCACATACGACTCACAGCCACATTAGTTTTACTGTTGTGAGTATTGTGGAGGTCCTCACTCTAGCGCTGATTGTCAAACAGGGAATCCATTTCCTTGTAACAATTACGACTATTCGTTTCAAGACCCACCTCTACCATACCAAATGATCCAAGCAACTCCTCAAATTCAGCAAGACCTTTGTCTAGAGGCTCTTGAGATATTGAAAGAACTTAAGGAGGAGTTGGCTAGTATGTCGTTTCAAAACTCTTGTGAAAAATCTATGGCAGAATTACTTGCTGAAGAACGAGAGGCAAGAAACAAAAAGAGCATTGAGGAATTACTTGTCGAAGAACAAGCAGCTAAAAAACGTGCCATATTTCGCAATGCTGCTCTTCTAGATGATGATGATGATGAAGATACCCTTGATATTCTTCAATTTTATAAGGGTTCATCAAGTTCATCAGTTGCAATTCCTTTCATTGAAAATCAGGGAGAAAATAATGTGACAAAGTCACTAGCCTTTGATCAAATGGAACTTGTAGAATCCATAACTGCTAGTCCTTCTCAACTCCCTCAGTCTATTATCATCACACCCGATGTTCCCACTCACTCTCTGAGCATGGGGGACGAGCATCTTAGCACTGTTCCTGAAAAGGAATCGGACGAATTCATAAAGTCTAGTGCTGAGAACCTTGTCCCAATCCCAAAAGAGTCACAAGGAACTTTTGATCATATGTGTGATTTACCTTCCCCTCTTGAGTGTCCAAAAGATCAATTTGAGACTTTCTCCGATTGTAGCGAAGATTGTGCATCTTATGGAGATATCGAGTATGTTGAGGCATCAGTTCCACATTCTGATGCTGATCATCTTCTTGAGGATTTCGCCGATGAACTCACTCACATCAATCCACTTCCAACGGGAAGTAACGATGATCTCTTTGACTTTGAAGCCGATCTAGGAGAAATTGAAAGTCTCTTATATCATGATCCGTCACTCAGTTCTGATCCCAACAGTCCAATAGAGAATGTTAATCACCTTGTTCCCGAAACATTCAAAACTACTCTGTAACACCCCCAAAATCTGGTTTAGCGGAAGCATACATGTTACTGGGGTGCTACTCAATTGGTATCATACACAAGTACAAAGAACGGTTTTTATCTCAACCATTTAGGGTAACTTTCATTATCAAAAATATTCAAATTTACATTGTTCAAAAATAGTGCGGAAATAAAGGCCCATATAAGAGTTTTAAGCGGTCCCAAATATACGTCAGAGTTGTCTATGACCATGCCATGCCAAAGCCTTCAACAGTTAGTTATCACCTTAAACCTGAAAATACATGCTAAAAAGTGTCAACACGAGGTTGGTGAGTTCATAGGTTTGTACAAATACCAATTTAGTATAAAAGAAATGTGAGTTCGATAAAAGTTGTGTGACCATTGTGTCGTTCACAATGTCATAAAACTAGAGTTTACCATTAAGTAAAATTAGAATTGTGGACCATAAGTAGAGTGTGTGATCATTACAACGAATATAATGTCACATAGAAAATAGTCTATTACGCTAGCACTAAGTTCATGCAACCGAAGCTTGACAGTGTGCATGCTCTAGAAGCACGTTAAATAAAGCCCTTGCAAGTGTCTATCCCGTGACACTCGTGTTTCGACATGTTATACGCTCGCGTTTGCCTATCCGGCCAAACCGAACGGGGGTGTCAACCCCAATAGATCTATTTATAGCATTCGCGCTTCCCAGCAGGAATTGATGGTTCATGAGTTTGGGCATTGTGGGATTCAGTGTCTTAGGCTAATCCGCGTAATAGTGTAAATAAAGCATAAGTTTCAGTGTGGTCCATAAAAGTGTTTGCATAAAAGCGATTCTCATTCAATAAAAGTGTTTGCATAACAGCAATGATTTGTAAAGTGTTTTGCATATAAGCAATAGTTCATAGAGTGTGTAGCATAAAAGCAATAGTTCATAAAGTGTATTGCATAAAAGCAATAGTTCATAAAGTGTGTTGCATAAAAGCAATAGTTCATAAAGTGTGTTGCATAAAAGCAATAGTTCGAGAAGGCATACGATAATGAGGTGAGTGTGTTGGGAAGGTTATTGGTGAGGTGCAAAACGCGTTTATTGAAGGTCGGTTTATTCTTGATGGTGTGCTAATTGCAAATGATACTATGGCATTCTTGAAGATGAAGAAACGAAAAGGTTTAGTATTTAAGGTAGACTTCGAGAAGGCATACGATAGTATTGAGTGGGGGTTCCTGTTGGAGACTATGGGGAAGATGGGGTTCGGTTCTAAATGGTGCAAGTGGGTTGATTCTTGCCTTAAATCAGCCTCGATCTCAGTTTTGGTCAATGGTTCGCCCACGAGAGAGTTTTTAATGGAAAGAGGGGTTAGGCAAGGTGGTCCGCTGTCTCCTTTTTTATTTATTTTGGCAGCAGAAGGTTTGAATGCTCTTATCAACGAAGCGGTGACAAAAAATATCTTCAAGGGTGTCGTAGTGGGAGATGACGAGGTGATGGTGTCCCATCTTCAATATGCGGACGATACAATTATTTTTGGCGAATGGAGTAGACGAAATGCAAGGAATATAATGGGCATCCTCAAATGTTTTGAAGAAGTTGCGGGCCTGAAAATCAACCTTAGAAAAAGTAAGTTGTACGGGGTTGGTGTCGAAAGGCAAGAGGTAGACAACATGGCTCGGTTTATGGGATGTAGTGCTGGTGATTTTCCATTCACTTATCTCGGACTCCCAATTGGTGTGGATATGAGGAGGATGTCGGCTTGGTACGTGGTCATTGAAAAGTTCAAAAGTAGACTTTCTGAGTAGAAAGCGAAGGCGATGTCTTTTGGGGGAAGATTGACTTTAGTAAAATCGGTTCTTGGAAGTTTACCACTATATTAGTTTTCGATGTTTCGGGTCCCGTTGTGTGTCATTAGTGCCCTTGAGCGAATTCGAAAAAATTTCTTTTGGGGTGGGCGTGGGGATGGGAAAAAGTTAGCTTGGGTTAAATGGGAAAATGTCATTGCTTCATATGGGTTTGGGGGGCTTAACATAGGTTCATTAAGTGTAAAAAATAAAGCTTTGCTAAGTAAATGGTGGTGGAGGTTCAACGTTGAGAAAGATGCTCTTTGGAGAAGGGTTGTGTGTAGCATTTATGGGTGAGAGGGGGGTTGGAGTGTGAACAGGGGTGGTCAAAAGATGGGAGGCGTCTGGGCTGATATCGTTCGGGTAGGGGCTGAATTGGAAGACTTAGAGGGTGGTTTTAGGTCTCATTTTGTTAACCAGCTAGGGGACGGTCTAAATATTTCCTTCTGGGTCGATAAGTGGATAGGTGACATGAGACTTTGTGAGCGGTATCCTAGGTTGTTTCATCTCGAGAAGGAAAAAGGAGTGAGTGTTGGTAGAAAAGGAAGTTGGATCGATGGAATTTGGAATTGGAAATGGGATTGGGTCAGACCACCTAGGGGGAGGGCATTCGACGAGGTTCAGAATTTAAGAGATTTATTGTCACAAGTTAATTTACAGCAAAACCATAGTGATACATGGAAGTGGAGCTTGGATCCAAAGGGCTAATTCTCAGTTAAGTCGGTATCAAAGTGGGTGGAGGAGCGGCAGAGTGGTGAGGGACCAGGTCTAAACAGAACAACATGGAACAACCTTGTCCCCAAAAAAGTTAACGTCTTCTTGTAGAGGACTATGATCGCGAGATTGCCGGTACGAATGGAGCTTGATAAAAAAAAGGTATTGATCTTGATTCTATTTTGTGTCCATGTTGTGAAAATTACATCGAGACAGTGGAGCATTGTATTCTTTCGTGTGAGGATGCAATGAGTGTTTGGGAGATGATTTTTGCTTGGTGGGGAATGGGCTCAGTTAATGTGTTTACCGTTAGAGATTTATTTAACCATAGGGGTGGTCTTGTGGTTGATAAAGTATCCCGTAAATTGTGGAATGCGGTGTTGCGTATTGCTGGGTATTTGATATGGAAACGCAGAAATGACCGAGTGTTTAGGGGGACTACTAGTAACATAGTGAGATTGTTTCAAGATATACAATTGAAGTCATTTGAGTGGATAAACAGAAGGGCCAAGAATTTAAGATTTGAGTGGGAAAAGTGGATCGTGAGACCTCAAAGTTGTGGAACTGTCCAAGGTGGAGCTACAGATAACTAAAGCTTGCTTCATATGTCAATTGCACTCGTTCAGGAGTCATCATTGAGTGATCAGTAGTTGAATCAGTGTGGTCTGCAGCTGCATATCCAAGGTTTTTTCAAGCTACTGTTGCGCTGTTCCTTGTGAGTGTGTTTGGTTGTGATAGATTTTGGAGGAATCAGTGTGCTCTTGTCTACTTTTTGATGTCTTCCCTTGTGGTCAAAGGTACAGTGGGCCAGTTTAGTAATCAAAGTGTGGAATTGTTGGTTAAACATGGTTCAGGTCTTGTGTTTTTGGTATATTGTTTGTGTCAGTTTTTAGTTTAGTCTTTATTGTAAGTTTCTTCTCATTTTTTTGTAATAGCGTAGGTTGTTTTTTTGTTTTAGGGCCTGCCTTTTAATTATCTTGATTAGTAGGGGGTTGCCATTTCCTTTGTACTTTGTTCCGTTTTGGTTAATATATGATGCCTTTCTAAAAAAAAGCAATAGTTCATAAAGTGTGTTGCATGTTTATAAAACACTTGTGTATGTTAGAAAATAATCAAGTATGCAACAAATATACACATAGGTGCATTTGAATAATCAATCAAGTATTGCGCATTCAAATAAAACAAGCGTCGGGTTTAGTTAAAAACGAGCATGTATTCTCCCCCAAAACAGTTATAAAACAAGTAAAATTAGGGGTCATGAACTCACCTCAGTGAAATAGTCTGAATAGATTGAAGTCAAATGGTATAAGTGTGTGGCATCGACACGCGACTTATATTAGTATGGCAAGTTTAGTTTACAGTTCAAGTTTAAGACTCGATAAGTTTAAAAGTTTTAAAATGTTTGTGTGGTTGTTGTTTGTGTGACAACATTTAAGTTTGAAAACATTTTCTAAATGTTTGTAAGTATTGGCTCTTGGAAGTGTCTAAGCACATAGGCAAAAACTACAGTATCGTAGATGAATAGATTTCCAGTTCGATAGTAATCGAAAGATGATGTACGGAAAGTAATGGCATATATAACATAGACAAATTCGAGTTATAAGGACATCAAATTTATATATAGTCAAATAGTAGTTAATGATAATAGTGTATAAAATTATTACAAGAGTTTAAAAATACCCTTGTAAATTATAAATGTAGGATTTTTAAAAAATTGGGCATGACTTGTGTATATGTTTTAATAATTACACGTGGAGATCAAGTGTCATAATAAACCGTCGTTCTAAAAACAAGTTTTGTTTAGTATGAATATATCATCACATGTGATATTGATTAATGATTCAAAAAGTAGTTTTGAGTATAGTCTATAATTTGTTTATATATATTTAGTAGGTTTAAATATATCGTGAATAATGTTGAGAACGAGTGAGTCGTGAACGAGTAGACGAGATAGGCTAAGGAAAACAAGTACTCGCGACTCGATTAGCATGACAAATCGAGTATACAACATACTACACAATTTTTATACACGTAAGTTATTTTTATATCTCAGTGATTTTATATAACTCAAAAGTTTTTATATATGGTTGTCTTGTTCACATTTAACTTAAACGCACCCTATTGTTAGTATAATACACAAGATTTGCCAAGGCTGCTATAAACCATTTCAATGTACCCATTTTGTATGTTTGTTGGGCCCGACGCACCACACAGCCCAACTATGTTACATTAGACCTTTACAGCCCAATAGGTAAAATCAGTTAAATTTTACAAAGCACATGAGTTAACTCCTTTATTCTGGTCGTGTCTTAACAGAAAAAGAAAGTAAAATGCCTGGTATTCGCCATCGAAACAAAAGAAAAAGGAAAAATACAGGTATTTGAAGACCAAACTTGGCCACACCGAGGCTCGATCCCGAGACCTCACGGTGTGGGGTATCGCAAAAGGGAGGACTCAAAACAAGCAATCGATGAGAGTCATAAACCATCATTTAAATAAGCACTTTCCAACTTACCAATAACCAAAATGAATTTAACCCAAGCTCACTGGCTAAAGAAAAACTTTAAACCATATATCAATATTTTAACTCTTAGATTGTTAGTTGTTTTTGGAGATAGGTTTTTGACAAAGGAAAACGACCAAAAATCAAGCTACACCACTGTTGGAGCAGTGGTTCGACCACACCAAAGTTAACCACGAAACGATTTAACACTTAACCATTTAAGCATTTTCAATTTCAAGGTCGAACTTGATACAAACCGACCATTGACGGCTGTTAGGAGAGAAGCGACAAAACAAAGTCACCCATTGCTTAGGTTGGGTGCCTCGACAGCAGGGCAAGGAAGCAAGAAACAACGATGAAACCAACTTTCAACACATCGAAACCAACCGAAAATATACCACTGTATGTGGTTCCACCACAGCGGGTTTCGACCCGTGTACCGAAACCAACACAAACCAAGATTTTTATGTAATTAAGCAAACCGAAAAGAGCACTATCCGAACGAGAGCCAAAACTTATGTTTTCCATTAATCTACTTTTAGAGTCAAAAGTTTGTATGCCACGGCTTATTTTTGTTATGCTTATTAGTGTTTCAACCATAAATTTGCCACACAAGATTCAACAACAACAAAAATCCAGTCGCATAAATAAGATTCGATTGATGTACATAGAACAAAAACAAGATTACAATTTTTAAAACCAATCGAAACATCAAACTTAATAACAAATCGATACCAAGAATTACAAAGTAGAAAGAAATTAGGAAGACCTTTACCAGAGGGTGTGAGTGGTGTTGATTGAAGGAAGACCAGGAACACGAACCCATATACAAATTATAACCCGATCGTCTTCAAACAGAACCCAAGAAGAATCTGGAAACCCAAAACCTTTATCCAAAATTGATCTTGTGATGGTTAGTAATTTTGTGAGTGAGATTTGAGATTGTGTGTGGCTTCATGTAGCTTCAACTGAGATAAATAGAACAAAGAAGGAAAGCCTTCGACAAGCTTTTGGTACTAGAAATTGAGTACGACCGTTTTGAGCAAAGCTCCATCTTGATCCAAGTCATCCTTGACTCATCACAGCGGGGACCTTGAGGAGGGGGCTTATCTGAGCGATAGCAGTGAGGAAGGGCTCCACTTCATCTCTTGGTTTATTATAGCAGGCTGGAGCGTGTCCTCCTGACTTGATTCCCTTGGCGTACGATCCAGAAGAGAGAGAAGAATGGGACAATGAAGTTGGAGATAAGGGTGAGGAGATATAAAAATATATCTGATATGGTGTGAGTGGGTGAGTGTATTTATTTATTATTATTATTATTATTATTATTATTATTATTATTATTATTATTATTATTATTATTATTATTATTATTATTATTATTATTATTATTATTATTATTATTATTATTATTATTATTATTATTATTTTTTTTTTAATTTTTTAGTTAGTGGTATATCTTTGTGGGTATAATGTGCACCCGTGTCCCGTTGAGATCCGGTGTGAATTGAGTATTCTGAGTTAGCGTGAGCGCTAAAAACATTTTTAATCAGGACGTTTTTATAATTAAACTTATAAAAACAAAAGTCTATTTATTCCGTTTAACAAGAATTGAGTTGATTGCCATTACTAGAATTTGTGTCGGTACGCGTGTGGTGCAGTGTGCGAGATACAACTCGTGAAAAAAAAATATCAATAATAGTCAGAAAACAATATAATCACATTTTCTGATAGGATAAACCATGATATGAGTTACTGTAAGTTACAGTGTGCGGGTTGGTTTTCCCGAAAATAGTTATGTAAGCTCATGTATGCTTAGATAAATAGTTAGGTAATAATAAATTGACATTTATTATTAAAAATTATTTTGGAAAATTCCGGTTTGTTACAGTCACACCTCCTTAAATGGAATCGCGTCCTCGCGATTCAATTCAAGTTATCCATTATGGTCGAAAAGAGATGAGAGTATACGCATGAGAATTCATCTACACGTTTCCCCACATGAGTTTCAGGTCCTTTTTGTGATTTTCTACGAACTTTGTCGATAGGGATAGGTTTTGGTTATTTGTTGAAAATTTGTACTTAGGTGAACTTATGCGACTTCAAAAGACTCATAATTTTAATAAAACAGTGTTTATACATGGTGTGGGTAAAACCATGTCTCAAAAGTTAACATTTAGTCACCCCATTAATATACAAAAGTCTCAATAAGGTTTGACCAGAGGATTTTGGCACATCAAAATGGGTATCTCAGGAAAAATACCATTACGAGTTTTGTGATTTCTATAAACGCATTTCCAAAAGGAAAGTTGTAGGAACCCAGCACTCCTTGATCGTTGCGGGCTCTAAACTTTATAAGTCTAATGTTAACTATATCTAGGAATGATAATGTTCATAAGATCAATAACTTAGCAGAATAAGAACAATATCATAAACAAGGTTTTTCATTGATAATCTCTAACACTAATATAATTAACATGTTCTACTTTGATCAAGATAGAACATGTTATCTAATATAAAACACTAATAATCCCTAGGCATTTATCTCCTACGCCTAGGTTACACACACATACCTTTTTAGTCGACTACATTATGGAAGACTTAATAATAAAACACTAACCCTTGATTTCTTTATATAATAGAGATTTAGGGTTTACAAGAATACTACGAAGGACTAAAATATAAATCTTCTTTTACAAGCAAGTCCTTCTCCATCTTTTGTAGAATTCCTTCTTGTCACTTCAAGCCCTTCATGTTTCATTCTTCTTGTTTTGTATCATCAAATCAATAAATATAATTCCCAACAATCTTCCCCTATTTGATGATGACAAAACAAACACCTTCTTGTACGAACTTCCCTAGACGAAGTAGAAAAGTTGAGATAATTCAATCTCGCCATGAATGAAACAATCTTGTCTTCCCCTTAAGCTATGCCATGCCACTCCAAATCTTTTCTAACATCTCTTCCCCTTTTTGTTATCAACAAATAGAGAACAAATGTAAACAGTAGAAACTTCCCCATGAGTAGTGCATGTACATCAAATGATTAAACACATAATAAGATACTTCCCCTGAAATCAATGTGCTAACCATCTTCATGATTCTTCAAATCTGTAAGCTCCTTGTAATGATCACTGATGAAGAAAATCAAGTATAACGAATTTGATGAAGAAGTAGAATAACCCAAACTTGTGCCTTATATCTTGTACTAACCATGTGACTCCAAACTCATACCAAGAACCAAAAATATGAGTAGACCGCAACCTCTTGACAAAATCCTCAACTAAGATGAGACACTGAGCACTACAATGTAACTCCTTAAAGGGATAGCAAACGTGACTTTAAACACCTTAAGTTTATAGATAATACACCAATTTGCTAGATTCATCAAGTCTTTGTCACAACAATAACGCACAAACAAGTTACCTCCTACTATAAGGTATGATAAGAACACTTATCCAAGAAACTCCACTTCACCTTCAAATAAGTGATAAACAATCTTCTTCGTAATCAATTATTCCAATACGAACAAATACGAGCCTTTTGAAACCACTTGTTTCGGTAGTGGTATTGGTTCATATCCCAAAACAAGGTTTATTCCGATGTGGTATTGGTGCATGAAGAATAAAGTAGAGTCAAAGTAGTTCTTTGTAATTGGCCTACTGACTTCTTCCGAATACTCAGCATCATATTCAGCTTGTTGCTTTTTAGCAAGCTCTAAATCATCTGCAATCTCTAATTCTCTAATCTGAGCAATAGAAAATTTCTTCTTTTTCTTCTTAGTATCTTTCTGAACCATTATCCCTTTCCCTTTATCTTTTGGATCTAATTTTTCTGATTTAGAAGTACTTTCATCATCTTTCTGTGCAGGCTCAGAGATATGTATTCTGAATGGTGGTTGTAAGAACTTTGTTGAATAATGAATAAAATCCTTTCTTTTGAATGATACATGTAGCCTCCTCTCAAATAATGACTAACTAATAACTACTTATGCCTCCCCTCAAAAATAGCTTACATATTAATCATGCCAATACTCACAACCAAGAAAGTAAATATTGAAACATCAAAGCCCTTTGTGAGTAGATCTGCTACGTTATCATCAGTATGAACTTTAACCACATTGATAAGTCTTTGTTCATAGCAATCTCTTATAAAGTGATGTCTAATCTGAATGTGCTTGGTCTTGGAATGATAGACTGGATTCTTGACAATACAGATGGTACTCTCATTATCAATGTTGATAGGAGTATTCTTAAAATTGAAGCCATAATCCAAAAGTTGATTCTGTAACCAAAGTACTTGTGCACAACAACTTGCAGCAGCTACATACTCTGCTTCTGTTGAAGAAGTTGCTGCAATTGTTTGCTTCTTACATTGCCATGACACTAATCTGCTTCCAAGGTACTGGCATCCTCCAGTTGTGGACCTTCTGTCATAGTTATCTCCAGCATAATCACTGTCTGAAAAGGCATGGAGATGGAAAGGTGAATCCCTAGGATACCATAATCCTAGCTTAGGTTGTTGCCTAAGATACCTGAAAATCCTCTTGACAGCATTCAAGACAGATACTTTTGGATTAACTTGATGTCTTGCACATAAGCTCACAGCAAAAGTAATATCAGGTCTTGATGCAGTTAAATACATAAGACATCCAATCATAGACCTGTATAGTGTGACATCAACATCTTCTCCATCTTCATCTTTTCCCAAAGGTTTGTTAGTATCCACTGGTGTAGATGTAGGCCTAACAGTTGTGAAAGTGAATCTCTTAAGAATATCTGCAACATACTTATCTTGACTAATATAAATTCCACTGCTTGACTGTTGCACTTGAAGTCCTAAGAAAAAGGTTAATTCTCCCATAGAACTCATCTGAAACTCTTTGTGCATAAGATCTTCAAATTCCTTCACCATAGATTGCTTAGTAGCACCAAAAATAATATCATCTACATACACTTGAACTAGCATGATATCCTTCTTATCTCTCTTGATAAACAAAGTCTTGTCTATAGCTCCTCTTCTATAACCATGTTCCAGTAGAAAATTAGAAAGCCTTTCATACCATGCTCTTGGAGCTGATGAAGGCCATACAGAGCCTTTATTACCTTGTAGACTTTGTTTGGGTGTGCAGGGTCTTCAAAACCAAGAGGCTGTTTGACATAAACTTCTTCTGTGATTTTGCCATATAAAAAAGCACTTTTAACATCCATATGATATACAGGGAATCCCATATAAGATGCAAAAGCCAAAAATAGCCTGATGGCTTCAAGCCTTGCCACAGGAGCAAAAACTTCATCATAGTCTACTCCTTCTTCCAGTCTATATCCTTGAGCCACTAACCTTGCCTTGTTCTTTATAACATTCCCTCTTTCATCTCTTTTTACTCTGAAGACCCATTTAGTGCCAATAAGTTTCTTTCCATCAGGTAAATCACATAATACCCAAACTTCTTGAAGTTTAAACTGTAGGAGTTCTTCTTGCATAGCTTCCACCCAACTTTCCTTGGCTAATGCTTGTTTGATATTCTTGGGCTCTTCCTGAGATAGAAAACAAGCAAATAAACACAACTTATGATCCTTGTGGTTCACCCTGTTTTGCTTGTAGATAAAACTAAGTAAAGAAGTATGTTGTTGAGACATATTCTTAGCCTTACTCCTTGTGAGCACCCCTGAAGATGAGGGTCCAATAATATTGGTAACAGGATGAGTTTTATGAATTCTGAGAGTAGGAGTTGGTGAGACTTCAAGATTATCTTCCAAATTCATTAGAATCTGAGAAAATGCCTTCTTGATCCATTTCATCATCAGTGTCTTCTAAAGTAATTATATTTGGATCAGCAGTATCTTCTAAGTCGGGCATATTGGAATCATTAACAGCATCAGTATTTATCCAATTTGAAGTATCCAAAGGTTGAAAAGTACTTTCAAATGGATTAGCAGTACTTTGGGGTAAAGTACTGGTTGTTTCTTTTGCCTTCTTCTTTTCTGTTTCATAAGCTCTCCTTTGTTCATCATCATACAACTTAGCCATTGTTTCTTGAAAAAGCATTCTAGAAAGTTCATCTTGAATGGCTTGATCTTCTGCAGATACTGGTATTTGTGGTGGAACAGTACTTTGAGGATCAACAGTACTGTTAGGTTTAGCAGTACCTTGAGGCTCAGAAGTACTTTTCTTATCATCATTGGCATTATCTTTTGGCTCATCTTCAGATCTTAAATTAACATCATGAACAATGTACTGTGCTTCTTCTTCTGTTGGAGAAACTTGATTTTCTTCTCTTACAGGTACATAATTCATTGATGAAGACATTAAATCAAGATCAAACATCCAATCAGGACCTTTACCTTTAGAATTCTCTTGTTCTTCCACAAAATCAACATGAAGACATTCTTGAACCTTCTTGGTAGCCCTATTGTACACTCTGAATCCTTTGCTATTAGTACAATATCCCAATAAATATCCTTCATCTGACTTCCCATCAAATTTTCCCAAATTATCAATAGTGTTTAAGATGGTTAGGGGACATCCAAAAGGTTTCATAAACTTGATGCTTGGCTTCTTTCCCATGAGTAACTCATAAGGTGTCTTCATTTCAGGTTTAGTCACTGATACTCTATTCAACACATAACAAGCAGCACTTACAGCCTCAGCCCAGAATGGAACAGGTAGTTGAGAGTCTGCAAGCATTGTCCTTGTTGCTTCTATAAGAGTTCTATTCTTTCTTTCTGCAACTCCATTTTGCTGAGGAGTTCTGGCAATACTGAACTCTCTTTTAATTCCTTTCTTGGCACAAAATTCATCCATAAGCTGATTCTTGAACTCAGTCCCATTATCACATCTAATGCCTCTAACCTTGAGTCTTAACTGATTTTCAAGTGCTATTATAAGGTCATGAATAGCATCAAAAGTTTCATCTTTAAAGCATAAGAAAAAGACCCAACTAAATCTGCTATAGTCATCTGTTATTACCAAGCAGTACTTCTTCTTGTTCAGACTAACAACTGAAACAGGTCCAAACAGATCCATGTGCAGCAATTCCAAAGGCTCTCTAATGGTTTTCTCATCAATCTTCTTACAAGAAGCCTTGTGATGTTTACCCTTCTTACAAGCAAGACATGAGTGAGCATTCTTGAATGTCTTAGAAGGTAAACCTCTAACTAAATTACCTCTGACCAGCTTATTGATGTTCTTGAAATTAACATGCCTCAATCTTCTGTGCCATTGATGTGCTTCCTCCATAGATGCTCTTGCAATCAAACATGTTGCTCTTTCAGCAGAATTTACATTCTTTAAGTTTATGCTGTACATATCATTAGTTCTTGGTGCTCTCAGCAACACCAAGTGTCTATCTTCTAACTTGAAATCAGGAGAAAGTATAAGACATTCTGTGTCAAAGAATAACACAGGGTACTTCTTATCACAAATCTGAGAGACTGACAAAAGATTGAATTTGAGCTCCTTCACATATCTAACATCTTCAAAATCAATGTTTCCTGCCTTGATAGTTCCTTTGCCAGTTATTCTTCCTCCATCAGGATCATTCCCAAATGCAACTTTTCCTCCAAAATAAGCTTTAAAATCTGACAAGAGCTCCTTTTCTCCTGTCATACTGCCAGAGCAACCACTATCTACAATAAGATGATCTTTAAGCTCCTCCTCTGGGTTTTCCTGCATTCACATGAAAAAGGTTAGTTATTTTTAGGAACCCAAGCCATTACTGACTTGTGTTCCCCTTGTGGAGTGACATACTCAAAATTTTTGAGTATGTAATCACCACTGTCTTTGAAAGCATGATCAAGAATTAAGGTTTTTGTTTCCAAAACTGTTGGTTTTTCAAGATCAATTTTCCCTTTTTCACCTTTAACCTTTGAAAGTACTGGTTTTACCCCAGCAGTACTTTCTTTCTTAACCCATTTAGTTGTGACTTTAGGAGTTGGGTTCTGTGTCCTAGCATCTTTTCTTGTGTTGTAAGGCATTCTAGGGTTGTAATGATTGTACCTCCTAGATCTTACACTTGAGTGTTTGCTAGAAATATTAGGGAACTTTCTATCAGTACTTTGCGAAGGTACTGAGGGTTTGGAGTATGACCTTTTCTGATGAGGGTACCTATAGTCTTTTGAGAAATTACTATGGTTGACCCTATTTGTATAGTTCCAAACTGGTTTGTTGTCCCTTAGCTTATTCTCCCTATGACTTGGTTGTGCAGTTCTGGTCTTTGGATATTTACTTAGGTATTCTGAATGATAATCACAGTCTTTAATCAAATGATGAGGACTATAACAAACATAACAGACCTTTGGACCAATATCCCCAAATCCCCTTCCATAAGTGTTTCGAAAATTAGCAGTATTTTGAAAGAATTTTCTTTGAGGTACAGCTGAGTGATCAGCGGTACTTCGAAAAGTGTTTGAAGGTACTGCTTGTTTTGAAAACTTGGTCTCTTCAACCTTAGGTGCTTCAACAGATTTTTCTAAAGTTTCAGGATTAAATTTACTTTTAAGCTTTTTCCTAAACTCTAGATTATCTACACCATAACAATCAACATCTTTTCTAGGTGGTTGAAAACTACCTGGGGGGGTGAGGAACTGCATTATATCCCTTTTCTTTCTTAAATTCAGGAGGTGTTGAACTAGGGGATTCCTCATCACTAGAAGTATTTTCATCTAAGCTTATGAATTCTTCATCACTAGTGGAGGTATCTACTGTAAGATTTAGTTCCTTGCCCTTAAATGGAATGCCTTCATTACTATCATTATCATAACCTAGACCATTCAAAAGAAATGATTTTATTCTTCAGCAGTACTTTGACATCCAGAAGTACTTTGATATTTCATATCCCAACAAAAGTCCTTAAAAAGCAAAGATGTCAAGGAAAGTGTGTAGTCAGGTATGTTTCAACAAATTTAAGGTGCTTAATGACGGAGTCTAGTTGTCAAGCTTGAGTGGGGTTCAATGTTTAATATCAAGCGAATTTCATAAACATGAGTATTTAATTTACTTTAACAGTACCAAGAGGTGGTAACATAAAGTGCTTTTCAATTGGGTAAATAGTTCACATGGTGATTGCAAAATAGTTTATAAAACGGGTTGTACAATTATGGGAAAACCATTTATCATTTGTAAAATTGTATCAAAATTGTAGTTTAGTTTTTGTGATTTAACAGCAAAGCAGTTCATAGGGGAGTAAAATAGTTTGTAAGTGTAGTAAGACTTGTATGGTAATTGTAATATTGTTTACAAAATGCTAGCGAAACTGTTTGTTGTTTTATAGAATGGTAGTAAGGTAATGAATCGGTTTATTACATCATGATAAAATAGTTGTAAAAATGATTCGTAAAACAGTTTATAGGACAGTAGGAAAACAATTTATTGTTTATAAAATAGTAGCAGTGAAATCATGATTTCATGAAATAGCAGTGAGACATTTTGTAAGATGACCGCAAAATGGCCTGTAGAATAATCGAAAACAGTTTGTATGCTAATAGCGACACAGTTTATTATCTTATAAGAGAGTAGCAAGGTAGACAACTGGTATTCTCGAGGGATACATGAAGGATTAGGTGTGTGTTCCGGGGATAGTGATCAAGGTTTCTCTCTAAGGTCTTAAGGTTTCTGTTGGGCATAACATTCCTGCTAAATGGGGAGTTTGGTTAGTTCAGAGTACGACCCTGAAGGAGGGTGTTGATTGCTACTAGCAATCAGTTTGCTATCTCAGTAGCGTACTTAGTACTTAACGTGGAAGGTACAACATTGATTGAGTGTAAGGTTTGAGGTAGAGGTGACTGTAACATAACCAAATAGTGATAAAAGAGTATTCCATAAAAGAAGAAAAAAAATTGTGATGAAAGAGTATTGTGATGTCAGTGTGTTGTGTGTAGATGTGAATGTTCATGTTATGCAATGATTATGTACACACACAGAATTCTTGCTCTTTCAGAAATCAAGTAGAAAATCAATCTGGACATAATTATATTATAACTACTCTCAGTATCGCAAAATTCACATCTGAGTCGGACATAGGTGATCAGGTTATGTCCCACTGTCCCTGGTCGAATATAGGTGATCAGTCTATATTCCACCGAAGTTCAATGAATTTTGAAATACTCAGCTTAGTTACACTAGTAATATGTCCCATACTTTAAAAGAAAATCTTTTATCATAAGTAAGGCAGCAGGCTTGGCAGGCAGGCATGTGGCGGTCATAGGGTCAAGTTTTTGTAAAAGTAGTTATAGTCTAGGTTTTAAAAATACCCAGTTCTCTATAACCAAGACTCTGATACCAATCTGTAACACCCCCAAAATCTGGTTTAGCGGAAGCATACATGTTACTGGGGTGCTACTCAATTGGTATCATACACAAGTACAAAGAACGGTTTTTATCTCAACCATTTAGGGTAACTTTCATTATCAAAAATATTCAAATTTACATTGTTCAAAAATAGTGCGGAAATAAAGGCCCATATAAGAGTTTTAAGCGGTCCCAAATATACGTCAGAGTTGTCTATGACCATGCCATGCCAAAGCCTTCAACAGTTAGTTATCACCTTAAACCTGAAAATACATGCTAAAAAGTGTCAACACGAGGTTGGTGAGTTCATAGGTTTGTACAAATAACAATTTAGTATAAAAGAAATGTGAGTTCGATAAAAGTTGTGTGACCATTGTGTCGTTCACAATGTCATAAAACTAGAGTTTACCATTAAGTAAAATTAGAATTGTGGACCATAAGTAGAGTGTGTGATCATTACAACGAATATAATGTCACATAGAAAATAGTCTATTACGCTAGCACTAAGTTCATGCAACCGAAGCTTGACAGTGTGCATGCTCTAGAAGCACGTTAAATAAAGCCCTTGCAAGTGTCTATCCCGTGACACTCGTGTTTCGACATGTTATACGCTCGCGTTTGCCTATCCGGCCAAACCGAACGGGGGTGTCAACCCCAATAGATCTATTTATAGCATTCGCGCTTCCCAGCAGGAATTGACGGTTCATGAGTTTGGGCATTGTGGGATTCAGTGTCTTAGGCTAATCCGCGTAATAGTGTAAATAAAGCATAAGTTTCAGTGTGGTCCATAAAAGTGTTTGCATAAAAGATTTTCTCATTCAATAAAAGTGTTTGCATAACAGCAATGATTTGTAAAGTGTTTTGCATATAAGCAATAGTTCATAGAGTGTGTAGCATAAAAGCAATAGTTCATAAAGTGTATTGCATAAAAGCAATAGTTCATAAAGTGTGTTGCATAAAAGCAATAGTTCATAAAGTGTGTTGCATGTTTATAAAACACTTGTGTATGTTAGAAAATAATCAAGTATGCAACAAATATACACATGGGTGCATTTGAATAATCAATCAAGTATTGCGCATTCAAATAAAACAAGCGTCGAGTTTAGTTAAAAACGAGCATGTATTCTCCCCCAAAACAGTTATAAAACACGTAAAATTAGGGGTCATGAACTCACCTCAGTGAAATAGTCTGAATAGATTGAAGTCAAATGGTATAAGTGTGTGGCACCGACACGCGACCTAGATTAGTATGGCAAGTTTAGTTTACAGTTCTAGTTTAAGACTCGATAAGTTTAAAAGTTTTAAAATGTTTGTGTGGTTGTTGTTTGTAAAGATCGTTTAAGCCCATCTAGGATATAGTAACATTGATTGCATAGTGGAATAAGAACAATAAGAACATAATCAATATTACTCCAAGGTTTTCTTTATTGAAATATAAAATAAACTAACTACTACTACTAATCTACTACACGCTCTATGCGTTTCTAGACTCTCATTGGAGAGACTAGCTATCAAAGGATGATCTGTAACCTAGACGCCTACCCTCTTTATATAATAGAGGGAGGTTACAAACCCTAGCTTCCTACGAAAGCTAACTACTACATATTAGGTCCTCATTGTTTCTTCTTTCTTCATTCTTTGCTTGTAGGTTTTGTAATCTTCAAATCTGTAATTCCCAACAATCTTCCCCTATTTGATATTACAAAACAATCTGCATGAAGAAACAATATCATCACCAATAATAAGCTGCACATCATAACTATTCTTCCCCTTTTTGTAATCTTCTAATAGGGTATTGTGCAACTCGTAAACGCTTCCCCTTAAGTGATGCATATCTCGGACTTTAATCGGCTTCAAATATCCTTATCTGATGTAGTGCGAACAAGCATGTTAAATACACCTCAGTTATTCGTGTGGTCCCAGCCATCGCACGCCATAACCGTCCATTGGTCCTAGACCATATCAAAATATAATAATGTGTGTGGTCCCGGCCATCGCACGACATTATTATGTTATGTACTCAACAACCTGTAAACACTAAACCAAATGAATAGAAGGAACCAACTCGTCATCCAAGATCCAAGGGCATCTTCGGACCTAGAATTAAATATCAAAAACAATTTTTTTTTAACTAATAAGCAGTAACGAGCAGCAGCAGTAAGTATCAGCAGTAACTAGCATCAGCAGTAATGAACAGCAGTATCGATCAGCAGAATCAAAAAAATCACATCAGCACAAAGTGTAAGAGAATGATCAAGTATATTAACAATAAGCTTCCCCTTAAACTTATACTTGTCATCTCTTTAATCCAATAGGCTCCATGGAGTGATCACTGATGAAGAAAATCAAATATAACTGATTTGATGAAGAAATGGAATCTCCCAACTTTGCATCTTATGTCTTGTACTATCCACGTGACGGCCTCTTGACAAACTCCTCATTGACTTATCCAATGAGACACTGAGCACTACAACGTAACTCCTTTAAGTGATAGCAAATGTACGCATTAAGCATAACAGAATGGATCATACCCCTTCACTAGAGTCGTCAAGTCTTCGTCACCATACAAACCAAGCAAGTTATCTTAAAAAGGCTCCACTCCTTTTAAGATATGATAAGAATACAAAACTTGGGAAAATCAACTACAACATCAAACAAGCGATAATCAAATGTCTTCAACAAGTAATCTTCTCAACAAAATGATGATGGTTGATAACTCCGTCCTCCCTAACCATTAGTAATCTCACATGACTAGTAGGAACCAAAACCGACCAAAAGAAAAAGTATACAACAAGCCAGCAGGAACCATAAAGAAGTCAGCAAGAACCATATGTATCAGCAGGAACAAGTACCATCAGCAGAAACCAAAAGCAACCAGGAGGAACCAAATAATACCCCATCAGTAGAATCCGAAAGTCATCAGCAGCAACAAAATTTCACACTAGTATCAGCCGAGAGCAGCAGCAACAATTAAACATATAAATATACTAACCCACGTGATTCAGCCATACCAATCAATTAAATGCAGTCAACGAAGTAGAATCAAATCTGTATCATAAGCATATCATGACTTGTCTTTATCACCAAGTCAACCAATCATCCAATCTTTTAAATAAATTCAGCCCCACAATCGAATATTAAATAATTAAAGCACAATCGTATCTCACTATAAGCATAGCATCACTTTGTGTCTTCCAATAAACAACAAATCATTCCCTAATTATAAAAATATTTCATCGACCCATTATCAAATATTGACCAATGAAATCGATCTTGTGAATTCTCTACAACTGCCATCACGTGATAACTAATGCACAGACCCAATTAATAATATTCATCCAATCAAATATTCATGTAGTACGACAAGCTTCAATCAGTTAACCTTATGTGCAAAACAACAATCTTCAATTGTTTAAACTTATGAGACCCACGTACAATTAAAGAATACTAATCTTATATCAAAGCTCCATCAACCCCACATATACACCCTCTATTCTCCACGTGAGGATTCAATTGACCTTAAAAATCAATCAATATATATACTGATATGTAGGGACGGTATAATATAGCAGTGAATAGTCACTGAATACCAAGATATTATTCAGTGATTATTATCGTCCAATATACGACAATCCCTCATCAATAGGCAAGAGACGACAATTGAGTACGAGGATAATTAATATTCACTTTTATCTCACCACTTCCAAAAGAGCAATACGTGACAAACAAATCAATACACTAGGCGACAGATCCATAAGTACGAGGTATCAAAAAAAATATAACTTCATGATTCCTGCATCAATCGACAAAACCTATTCAACCTGTCCCTACTCTTATCTACACAGCAGCAAAACATCGAATATAATAATCCTTCTCGATGCATCGACCCATAATCAGAATAGATTCAATTAACCCCATGCACAAAACGAATCCTCCAATCAGCATCGACCACATATCCATAAACCTTAACAATTCTATTGCATCGATCACATGCTCATGAAACCGACAACACGACAAACAGATCCATATAACTCCTCCATAAAACGACAGATCAACAAGCAGCCAATTAATGAGCATATAATCCCCACCAATATTAAGTATATACGAACAACAGTACCAAGTTCCATATATGAAAGCGACATATCAGTACCATATTATAATAAGGATAAGAATTTGGCATCTCCACAAACCCATAATATTCGGCACACCAAACCTTAATCACCAAACAATGATTCTTGCAAAAGACGACAACTCCATATAATAATCAATCAGCAGCACATCATAAAAGTAAAATAATCATTTACCTACTTAGAATTGATGGATACAGATACCTATGTGTACGTCTCACAAAACAAGAAAACAACAACTTTCTGCTCCATGTACCATTTATTCTCGAAAAGAATTTAGCCGCCGACCAATTAATTACCAAACCATTAATTGATTAGATCTATACAAGATTAAATAGATACATGTCATACCTTAGTGAATGAAAAACTCTACTGACCCACGCTGCACCAATCATACGACAACCAGAACTGCTCTTCTTTGAAACTGCTTCTCCATTGACAATGAAAACCTTGTAAATCCCTAGATATCGAGAGCCACCCTCTCTGATACCAATTGTAAAGATCGTTTAAGCCCATCTAGGATATAGTAACATTGATTGCACAGTGGAATAAGAACAATAAGAACATAATCAATATTACTCCAAGGTTTTCTTTATTGAAATATAAAATAAACTAACTACTACTACTAATCTACTACACGCTCTATGCGTTTCTAGACTCTCATTGGAGAGACTAGCTATCAAAGGATGATCTGTAACCTAGACGCCTACCCTCTTTATATAATAGAGGGAGGTTACAAACCCTAGCTTCCTAGGAAAGCTAACTACTACATATTAGGTCCTCATTGTTTCTTCTTTCTTCATTCTTTGCTTGTAGGTTGTTGTTTGTGTGGCAACATTTAAGTTTGAAAAGATTTTCTAAATGTTTGTAAGTATTGGCTCTTGGAAGTGTCTAAGCACATAGGCAAAAACAACAGTATCGTAGATGAATAGATTTCCAGTTCGATAGTAATCGAAAGATGATGTACGGAAAGTAATGGCATATATAACATAGACAAATTCGAGTTATAAGGACGTCAACTTTATATATAGTCAAATAGTAGTTAATGATAATAGTGTATAAAATTATTACAAGAGTTTAAAAATACCCTTGTAAATTATAAATGTAGGATTTTTAGAAAATTGGGCATGACTTGTGTATATGTTTTAATAATTACACGTGGAGATCAAGTGTCATAATAAACCGTCGTTCTAAAAACAAGTTTTGTTTAGTATGAATATATCATCACATGTGATATTGATTAATGATTCAAAAAGTAGTTTTGAGTATAGTCTATAATTTTTTTTATATATTTAGTAGGTTTAAATATATCGTGAATAATGTTGAGAACGAGTGAGTCGTGAACGAGTAGACGAGATAGGCTAAGGAAAACAAGTACCCGCGACTCGATTAGCATGACAAATCGAGTATACAACATACTACACAATTTGTTATACACGTAAGTTATTTTTATATCTCAGTGATTTTATATAACTCAAAAGTTTTTATATATGGTTGTCTTGTTCACATTTAACTTAAACGCACCCTATTGTTAGTATAATACACAAGATTTGCCAAGGCTGCTATAAACCATTTCAATGTACCCATTTTGTATGTTTGTTGGGCCCGACGCACCACACAGCCCAACTATGTTACATTAGACCTTTACAGCCCAATAGGTAAAATCAGTTAAATTTTACAAAGCACATGAGTTAACTCCTTTATTCTGGTCGTGTCTTAACAGAAAAAGAAAGTAAAATGCCTGGTATTCGCCATCGAAACAAAAGAAAGAGGAAAAATACAGGTATTTGAAGACCAAACTTGGCCACACCGAGGTTCGATCCCGAGACCTCACGATGTGGGGTGTCGCAAAAGGGAGGACTCAAAACAAGCAATCGATGAGAGTCATAAACCATCATTTAAATAAGCACTTTCCAACTTACCAATAACCAAAATGAATTTAACCCAAGCTCATTGGCTAAAGAAAAACTTTAAACCATCTACCAATATTTTAACTCTTAGATTGTTAGTTGTTTTTGGAGATAGGTTTTTGACAAAGGAAAACGACCAAAAATCAAGCTACACCACTGTTGGAGTAGTGGTTCGACCACACCAAAGTTAACCACGAAACGATTTAACACTTAACCATTTAAACATTTTCAATTTCAAGGTCGAACTTGATACAAACCGACCATTGACGGCTGCTAGGAGAGAAGCGACAAAACAAAGTCACCCATTGCTTAGGTTGGGTGCCTCGACAGCAGGGCAAGGAAGCAAGAAACAACGATGAAACCAACTTTCAACACATCGAAACCAACTGAAAATATACCACTGTATGTGGTTCCACCACAGCGGGTTTCGACCCGTGTACCGAAACCAACACAAACCAAGATTTTTAAGTAATTAAGCAAACCGAAAAGAGCACTATCCGAACGAGAACCAAAACTTATGTTTTCCATTAATCTACTTTTAGAGTCAAAAGTTTGTATGCCACGGCTTATTTTTGTTATGCTTATTAGTGTTTCAACCATAAATTTTCCACACAAGATTCAACAACAACAAAAATCCAGTCGCATAAATAAGATTCGATTGATGTACATAGAACAAAAACAAGATTACAATTTTTAAAACCAATCGAAACATCAAACTTAATAACAAATCGATACCAGGAATTACAAAGTAGAAAGAAATTAGGAAGACCTTTACCAGAGGGTGTGAGTGGTGTTGATTGAAGGAAGACCAGGAACACGAACCCATATACAAATTATAACCCGATCGTCTTCAAACAGAACCCAAGAAGAATCTGGAAACCCAAAACCTTTATCCAAAATTGATCCTGTAATGGTTAGTAATTTTGTGAGTGAGATTTGAGATTGTGTGTGGCTTCATGTAGCTTCAACTGAGATAAATAGAACAAAGAAGGAAAGCCTTCGACAAGCTTTTGGTACTAGAAATTGAGTACGACCGTTTTGAGCAAAGCTCCATCTTGATCCAAGTCATCCTTGACTCATCACAGCGGGGACCTTGAGGAGGGGGCTTATCTGAGCGATAGCAGTGAAGAAGGGCTCCACTTCATCTCTTGGTTTATTGTAGCAGGCTGGAGCATGTCCTCCTGACTTGATTCCCTTGGCGTACGATCCAGAAGAGAGAGAAGAATGGGACAATGAAGTTGGAGATAAGGGTGGGGAGATATAAAAATATATCTGATATGGTGTGAGTGGGTGAGTGTATTTATTTATTTATTATTATTATTATTATTATTATTATTATTATTATTATTATTATTATTATTATTATTATTATTATTATTATTATTTTATTTTCTTTTTTTTTTTTTATTTTTTAGTTAGTGGTATATCTTTGTGGGTATAATGTGCACCCGTGTCCCGTTGAGCTCCGGTGTGAATTGAGTATTCTGAGTTAGCGTGAGCGCTAAAAACATTTTTAATGAGGACGTTTTTATAATTGAACTTATAAAAACAAAAGTCTATTTATTCCGTTTAACAAGAATTGAGTTGATTGCCATTACTAGAATTTGTGTCGGTACGCGTGTGGTGCAGTGTGCGAGATACAACTCGTGAAAAAAAATATATATATCAATAATAGTCAGAAAACAATATAATCACATTTTCTGATAGGATAAACCATGATATGAGTTACTGTAAGTTACAGTGTGCGGGTTGGTTTTCCCGAAAATAGTTATGTAAGCTCATGTATGCTTAGATAAATAGTTAGGTAATAATAAATTGACATTTATTATTAAAAATTAGTTTGGAAAATTCCGGTTTGTTACATACTCTCACCAATCCTCTGTTTGAATTCGAATCTGAATTCACTTTGATCTCTGATAATCTAATCTTTGGTACTCAGATTGAGGATGGAGATGAGTCCACACTGGAACAAGAGTTCACTGATTTACATCATGTGATTGATTCTCTTCATGAGGAGTTCTCCGATGAACTCACTCAGATCATGACTCCTCCGGAGTATGATAGCCAGGGGGAGATGCACTCAATCATGAGAATTTACAAATTCCCACCCTTCCACCCGGGATGTTTTCAAAACCAAAGAGCTTAACCTTTGAAATCCAAATTCAGGCAACTGAGCCTGATCTTGAGGAAGAAGATCTTGTCATGATTGTTATCATGACTTTCCTTCTTTTCTTCACCTACTTGGTGACTTCCTCTCTTCTTCACTCATTCGGGAGTGAGGATACCATCTTTGACCCCGGCATTTCCATGTATCATTCTTTTGAGCCAGGGTCTCAATGTATATCTCATCGGTGTGGAACTTTCATGTACTTCAATGTTTATCCAAACATCTTGAATGAAAGTCCGATGGAGATCGTCTCTTCCACATGTTGCTTCCCCAAGAACCAATGAATTCGGGGTCGAGTCAAGCTAGTGACTCGGTAAACAAAAACATTAGCATAATATGGGGTTTTCACCCTAAGTGTGGGGGAGTTGCCCCTGCTGTTGTTAAAAATAAATAAATAAATAAATAAAATGTATGTATGTATCTATATAAATAAAGTGAAAAAATGGTGTTTCCACAGTTAGCTAATGTTGCCTTTTTACGTTCAAAGAGTCGGCATAATAGCCGGGACTTTGAATATTGAGGACAATATTCAATTCTAAGTGTGGGGGGGGAATTCTAGCGAATATGATCACATTTTACCTTCTAGTACCCCCGTTTTGGCAAAAAAAAAATAGTGGAAGTGCTTTGCACTAACATATGGTTATCAGTCCACCATGTCTAACCCACATAAGGACTGGATAATCCCAGAGCAAACGGCTCTTGGTAAAGATATCTCAAATCCGTTTATAGCTGACAATTTGCCTAAAATTGTATGGTATTCAACTCACCATATCTTTGATAGTGAAGAGTTGGCTAGCCCACAAGGTTATGGCTTGTGGTAAAGGTGGTGGAAAACCATAATTGGTAATCAACTCACCAAGATGATAACTGTATTCTATCAAAGAGTTGGCTAGTCCAAAACCAAACGGCTTTTGGTAAAGACAAATCAAATTCGTTGACAGCTGATAGTTTGCTTAAAAATCATATGGTTATCAGTGTACCATAGTTCTTACTTGAACTGAAATATTTGGCTACTCCAGAAGTAATGGTTTTTGGTAAAGAGACATCAAATCCATTAAATTTTTTTAAAATGGGTTGTTTTTGGATTCTAGATTGCTAGGGATTAGCAATAGTTTAGTGTGGGGGATTGATGAGTGTGTAAATACTCATCATTTTTTGTCAATCTGAACTGCAAAAACATTTAAAAACACTCAGAAATGCATCAAAATACTGAAAATATCTCAGGATTGTGTTTTATATGTTTCAGATGCAAAATGATTAAAAACAGACGAAAAACGAACAAAGTTTGCATAATTGGCACTTTCAGTCCCTCAACTTTCAAAACTTGTCAAAATCAATCCCTAGGCATTTATTTTGTAAGAAAAAGTCACCAAAGGTCCATTGGAAATCACAAGTTGTCATAATTAGTCCTTTGGTGAAAAGTTTCAAAAGTTGTCAAAATTAGTCCCTGAACTTTGCAAAGTTGTCAAAAATGGTCCCTGGGATTAAAATTTTGGAAAATATCAATCATGGTCCTTGTGTTAATGAACTTTGGCAGAAATGGTCCTCGGATGAAAGTTTATGGAATTTTACAGTTTTGGTCCTTCAAGTTTGTAAATTGGCAGTTTTAGTCCCTGGAGGTCCATAAGTGGAAAATTGCAATTTTTGACCTTGGAAGATTCATCTATGGCAAGAATCATCCTTGTACCAAGTTTGGGAATATTACAAAACCAGCCCCTTAATTTCAGATTTATTACAAAATTGGTCCTTGTGATATTTACAAAACCAAACCAAACCCTTACTTAATATCTAATCCAAATCCAAGTCCACCCAAATAAAACCTTAGCCCACCCACTACCCAATCCACCCCCTTTTCCTGGCCCGTTTACCTCCACAGCCCAACCACCCTTTGTAATAAAAACAGGTCAAACCCCGTTGACCCTCTTCCCTCCCACACACGTGACCTGCACCCCTACCATAGCCATCATCATCACCTTCCACCTCCTCCCCTGCCAACTCTCAACCTTTTTCCACCTTTCCCTCACCTTCCCACACTCATGTCCCCTCCAACTCAACCCCAACAATTAATGCTTCACCTACCTCACCAAACCCACTCAAACTGCCCTTTCCCCATTTCCCGCCAAAAACCAATTTAATGGTTGGGATCAACTGAAGCCATCCAACGGCTCACAAGCAAGTCGGAAAGTGAGAGAAACACCCAAGGATCTATAAAAGTGAAGCAGAAAGGAGAAAGAGTTATTAGTTAAGGTAGAATAGTCCTTAGTGTAGTTTAAATGTTGTTTTAAGAAATTTCATTGTTAGTTGTAATTTTTTAGTTTAAAACAGTTGCAATCCACTTTTCTAGTATAATTTCAAGTTTATTTAACAGTAATTCCAAGCTCTGTTGTTAAATTCAGTTTCACCATATTTAATGAGAATTTCGTTTTGACTCTAATGTTGTTGGAAGTTGTTTATTTCTGTTTCTTTGGACTCAATTTAGCTTATTGTTAAGCTTTTATAAGTTTCAAAAGCATCTTCACCACCTTTCAGTTGGAATCTCAAAATTACTCAAAAATCGTAGAAAATAGTCCATAAATAAAAAAAAATCAGTTTGGAGGTTGATTGAAGCAAGATTCAAGGTTGATTTTGGATGTTCTTGGTTTAGTAGCCTCAGGGGAGGTAGTAGGACAAGTTTAGGCCCTTGGTTCATTGTTCTTTCCATTAGAATCACTTGTAAGCTCAATCTCAGATTCTTGCATTTTTACTATAGCCATTGCTTATTCACTGCTTATTCTGTGTTTGTTTCAGCTTATTCTAGTTCCTATTTGCTTATTAGATGCACATTAGATAAAGTCTTGTAGTTTGATTGTGTTTTCATTGAACTCTTACTTTAACTGTGAGATTAGCTCAAATTGGCATTTTGCTTATTGCTTATAGGGAACTGCTTATTTTCAGTTATAAACTAGCCCTTTCATCATATTGTAACTGGTGTAATACTTGGTTTTCATTCTTAAAGCTTAAAAGCCCATTTTCTTTAGAAAAAGTTCAAGCAGTTTAGTATATAGGGGTGTTTGGTTTTGCTGTGTATGATGTGTTTATGCTTGTTTTTGCTGTTGCATTTGGTTCTTATAGCTCTCATTAGGTAAGATTAGGCTGGTCAAAACATAAAACCAGTAGGTTGTTACTCAAAAAGTCAAAATCCATTTTAAAATTCCATACTAGTTTACTGTTGATGTTTTAGGTTCCATAATCATGTATCTTAGCTTATAAGTGGATAATTTAGCTTATTCTAGCCTTATTCTAGCTTATTACATCCATTTCAATCATTAGATTAGGTCTTAAGTTCACTTAGGTCAAATATTTCAAAAAAACAAAAAAGTCAAATTTGCATGTTCTCAGATTTTCCAAATCTTGTAGGATTTTTCATGATTTTTGTACTTAGAATTAGGACTTGAGCTTTTCACAAGTTAATATTTGCCAGCTTAGCTTTAGGAATCAGCCCTCATCTTATTTTTAGGATTTTTGTGGTAGCTTTTACAAGTGCTCAAAGTGGCCTGCAGGGCATGTGTCTGCCCTGCACCAGGGCACCCAATTTTTACCCACTTTTCATTAGTCCATAGCAGGTTCAATAGTGGGCCGCAGATCTTAATCTTTGGCTTTTTGAAAAGCCAATAAGCTGAGCTTTTAGAATCTAGACTCAGTTTAGGCTTCCAATCTCCCTAGTGGGCCCCACATGGCCTGTAAGTTTGCCTTTTTGGTCTGTGTTAGTGGTTAGGAATTTTGGATTTGCTTATTTGGTTAGTGTAGCTTATTTCCTTGGATTTTCTCTTTTCTTTGGCTTATTTTAAGTTTGCTTAATCTTCTTTTAGCTTATTTTATCTTTGGTTTGTAGTTTGTAGCTTATTGTAGCTTATTTAGTTCAAAATCCAAGTTTTGGCTTAAATAGCCATCTGTTAAGTCTTAGTGCTTATTCAGGGCTTATTTCTAAGTTTTAAAAAAAGTTGGTTTTATTAAAGTTGGATATTTTTATCAGTTTAATATTTTTGTAAAAAGAACATAAAAAATAAAAAGCAAAAAGTGCAAGAGGTGGGAATCGACCCCCTGCACACCCAAGCCTCGCACACAACACCACTCCCATCTGCCCTAGGGACTTTTCTTGTTTATACTCTACCACCCTCTCCTTTTAACCCACTTTTTCCCTTTTTAGCTTATTGCTTATTTTCTGCTTATTCAGTAGCTTTTCCCCCTCCTCTAAATTTTCCTAGGCTTCTGCTACTTCTTAGAACTTATATTAATTTTTCCAGATTTTTTACTTTTTATTTAGCATTTATAATAATTAATTTTAGTTTATTTAGTTTTAATTAAAAAATCAAAATTAAATATTTTTTACTTCCTATTTATAAGCACTTAGGACTTTTTAAATTTTTTCTAAGTTCCTGCCAGTATATAGTATTTGTGGAAAAAGTTTTATAAATTTAACTTTTCATTTAGTATATATAATAATTAATTTAGTTTAAATAGTTTAATTAATATAAATAGTTTTAAATTAATAATAAATAATTAAAAAAGGTAAAAAAAATATTTTTCTTTTTTTTTATAATTTACTTTTATCATTAGGTTTGTAAAAAAGTAATTTTCACATTTGTAGGACTTTTATTTGTCTTATTTCACTTTAATTTTCGTACGTTTACGTTATTTATAATTTAAACGTACATGTTCAATTCGTAATACGTTTTTAAATACTTAGGTTTTTAATAATTATTGTTATAGCTCATTTAAGCTATTTTCTTTTACATTTCCTTAGTTTAATAAATCACTCACTCAAACCCTTCTTCCTATCCAAATTCACCCGATCACAAACCCGTTTTGATACCATCACACCTCGTCGGGACATAACGACCTGGGGAAACACTATACTCCTTGGTTAGTTGGTCTAAGCCGTTTGACCTTGTTGACCATCCACCTTGGTCAATATTGTCTGACTATTCAGAACCAATCACAAGCTTCTCAAGATCCCTTGAGAAGTAAAACCTTTTGCAAGGTTGCAAAACCATGCATCATGGTCTGCATGATCTTGATGTGTGTCTTTTATAGGCCATGCGAGTGATCGTCAATACCTTACAATGATCACATGGGTTAGCAAGAGGCAACATATATACTTATTAGTGCAGCAAGAGGCAACACATACATTTACTAGTAAAATTTTGCACTAGACACTCCACACTCATACTTTAGAGTGCTTGACAGGAGCGCATAGCAGCAAAATGCATTTCACATGTATAGATACCCACATCTTTTGCATGCTCTCAATTCACTTTTTGCAAAAAAAAATTCACTAATTTTCTCAGAGTCTTTCTAACCTTTAACAACTAAATATAGCTCATATTTACATTGATGATACGTTGATTTACAGTCTAGATGCTGAGCCCTGATCACATAATATGTGGACCTGTTTATCTGTATCACTCAAGAAACAAGAGATATCGTTAGAATGTATACATGACTCACTCCCTATAGTAGTGGTAGTGGTAGTGGTAGTGGTAGTGGTAGTGGTGGGGGGTGTTTATTTGATGGTCTATATGAATCATAGAAGCATGTTATTTATACTAAACAAACCATGCATACCTGCTCCTCCTGTAAATGTATGTACAACGTTTACCAGATATGATTTGATATCTTCCATAGTATCTTTTAGGTGCTTTTCTAACTTTTACGTGTAGGTACAAACTCTCTTTGGACGTAATCTTTACATGAAATATGTGTATTATATAATAATAAAAATACGTCTAATACAAGAAATATGTTTATATGCCTATTAAGCCTCCAAGGCCATGTATAGAATCAAAGATACATGCATGGGCTTTCATCATTAATCTATATTTCGTATACTCAATGTATTTGTATAAGAGTAAAAGAATCTCCTTTTATTCTTTAATAAATTAAATGTGATGTAATCATTATCTTTAGATGTATATTTGCATTGCTTAGGAAGTTGTTAAAAAAAGATTATATCCATTTGGCCACTCTATAAGTCTACTCTCTAGAAAATAAGGTTTTTCTTCTTCTTCTTCTTCTTCTTCTTCTTCTTCTTCTTATGAAAGTTCGCTATATGTAGTTGACTTATCTGGTGGGTCTCTTCCACACTTTTTACTATTCTTCTAAATGGGTGAAAGAACATAAGCATGATACTTCGCTATATGTAGTTGACTTATCTGGTGGGTCTCTTCCACACTTCTTACTATTCTTCTAAATGGGTGAAAGAACATAAGCATGATACGTATGTGTTTATAACTATAACTCTTTGGTATGTGTTTATAAGTGATCCCGTCATCCTCTATCTCAAGTGCAAGAGAAGAACACTCGAAGTCGTCAAGAATCAAAGTGTTATAATGTAGTCCACACACACCTAACTTGTGTTACGATTCTTTTCTTCCACCAAACTCTTTCTTTTATACATTAGTGTATCCGACTTGTATGTGAGTCGTGATTAGGTATGTAAGTGTGATAAGGATTTATTTGATACGCTTTTAGGGGGTCATTTAAGGCCTGAATCATAAATATATGGTCAAATATTACCTCAAATCACTTCTTTTCTCATTTTAGGTACTTGGGACGAGAATTCTGGAAAATTGAGCATTTTAGACATTTTTTGAGTCAAAAGTAAAGAAAACGACAAAATCAAGAAACTAAGCTGGAAAATACACCTGACGATGCCACGCTTTACAAGGTGACGCCGTCACTTGAAGATTCAGGAGGTGGAAATAATTGCAAGTGACGCTCCAGAAAACCTTTGGTGGAATTACACGTGACGGCGTCACATGTAAATGAAAGTAGGACGTCTGGTATTAAAGTTACAAGAGACGGCCTAGAAGAAATTGTGAGTGACGACGTCAAGCAACTGGATTGGGCATCACGAAACCCTAATGATGGCGAGATGACGGCGTTAGGACCTATAACTCGACGCCGTCACCTTTGTATCTCTATATATAGTTTTGGATTTTTTTTCATTCATAAGTGTGCAACTTTGGAGATAAACCCTAGTCTGACTTTTACAGTATGTTTAGAGTTTCAAACCCTCTTTTCTTCCATGTTCAATTGAAGATAAGTTCTTCCTTTAATCATTCAATATGTCAATGTGTTGTTTGATTAATTGTTTCTCTTTTCTTTACATTAACATGCTAGCTTAGATTACTTAGTGTTTGCTTAGATCTAATGAAACCTAGTTATTGATTGTTGGTTTGTTGTTTGGTTGATTGACTCGCGTTAGGCTTAATAAAACTGGCTAATCTCCTATATGGTAACAAGCTTGAACGTCTTAAGAAATGTAATCGGATGTGTACTAAGGTTTTATTGATTGTATTTAATGCATGAATAGATGTTGAGGATTCTATATTGGGATACTAAACGTGTCGTCATAAGAGGAAATAGATATTCATAGGGTTGGGGAAGGACGTACACGCCCCCACGAATGGTATTAAGGAATACAATCCTTCAACTAAACAATTGTGACAACTCAACAAATCAATAAGAGATAACTAGGGAGTAGTGAAATCTAAGTAAACACACTTGTCTCATATAAGAAGTTCACCATTTACTTTTTTGTTATTTATTTTATTGTTTTTAGTTTAAATTAATAGTTTTGGGTTAGGTTACTAGCAACTAATTCCGCCCATTCTTCCAATACCCGAGATTTTACTTGCTTTTATAAAACATAAAAATACCAAAAAGAATCATCCCTCACCTTTAGACCTAGTTGACCTATACTTCAATCCTAACGACACTATTTCCTTAGAGAAGGATCAATCCCCCGGACCTACCATTTACTACACTACAACGGTCAGGTACACTACCTGGTGGATTGTAAAATCTCTCAAGATCCCTTGAGAGGTAAAACCTTTGGCGAGGCTACAAAACACGCATCAAAGTGTTAATCCGGACAAAGTGTAAGTCTGTGGGTGATTGTGTAGATTAGGATGGTGTGTACGTCCGTAGGTTATTGTGTGTAGATTAGGATGGTATGTACGTCCATGGGTGTCCGTGTGTAGATTAGGACGGTGTGTATGTCCATGTGTAGATTAGGACCGGGTGAAGTTCCGTGAAGACTTGGATTGGGTGATGATTTAAGTGGACGGGTCGTGAGGGTGTGCTACATTCCCCAACTCTATGAAAATTAATTTCACCTAAAACCTTAAAGTCTACTAAGAAATTATAGGATCATAAATATCAATTCATGCAGTAAATACAACGAGAAAAACCACTAGTGCACGCCATAATTACGTTTTTCTAAGACGTTCAAGCTAGTTACATAAAAGAGGTCAACCAGTTTTCTTAGCCTAACGTGAAGCAATCAACTAAAAAATAGACAACAAATCAATAATCAACAACTACGTTTTATTAGATCTAAGCAAACACTATTAAACTTAAGCTAGCATGTTAAAGTGAAGAAAAGATAAACAAAGAATCAAACAACACATAGATATATTGAAGGATTAAAAGGATAACTTATCTTTAATAGAACATGGATAAAAAAAGCTGAAAAGCACTGCAATATCTCTAGAAATTGTTTAGGGTTTTGTACCAAAATATGTCACACTTAATGAAAATAAAACGAAAACTATATATAGAGTTACAATGCTGACAGCGTCTCTGACGCCATCAGCCCGCTGTGTTTAGGGTTTCGTATTATGCAAGTCGCCGCTCTAACGCCGTCATGCCTTATACTCTGACGTTGTCAACTACAGTCTAACGCCGTCCCTTTATAAACTCTCTGACCCGTCTCTTGTAATCTTAAAGCGTGACGCCCTTCTCCAGAATACACCTGACGCTGTCAGGTGTAAATACTCAAATTACTTCTGAAGCGACTTGTGTTAATTCTTCTAGCTTCACAATAGCAAGTGACGGTGTCACAATGCAAAGCGTGACGCCGTCAGGTCTCCTTTTCTGACGGGTTTTTCTTGACTTTGTCGTTTTCTTCACTTTATCGTCCAAATACGTCCAAAAAGCGCCAAATTCCAGAATTCTCGTCCCAAGTACCTAAAATACATAAAGAAACGATTTAGGGCAATATTTGATCATAAAAACACGATTTTGGGCTTAAATGACCCCTTAAAAATGTACTAAATAAATCCTTATCACTTTTTCTTGTTAAGTGATGATATTCGTTTGGCCTATGAGCCTCTCCCCGAACAGTGGCGACTCCTGACTCGATGGGGACTTAATTAATGAGTGAATCATGGCGGCGATCGCGCCTAATTGCCTCATTCCAGGCCTCCCCAGTATTACATTGTAGGACGAAAGGACTCGTACCACCATAAATTTCGTCATGACAGTTTTACTGCCCCTACCACAGTAATCAGACATGGTCAAAGATATGGTTATGACTCCAAGAGGCCACAAAAGTTGCCCTGAAAAACCAACCAGATGTGTGTTTGGTGGTCTCATTGTTGCTTTTTGTTCATCGTTGAGTTGCTCAAAATAGTGTTCGTACATGATTTCTACCGAGCTTCCTCCATCGACATAGATGCGATGGACCATGGTCCCTCCAATGTCTGCTTTGACAAGCAAGGGGCCTTCTCTGCTACTATTTTTTGGCGTCGGATCAAAGGGACCCGGCTGCGTGGTTCCCTCTATTTTGGAGGGTAGTAGCGGCCCTTTTGTTCTACTCATTAGTATCTCACCTTTTAGGCCACTTGATTTCTCACCTTTGTGTGCCCACTCAACTTGGCTTTTTCCCTGATCTGTAGCTCTTAACGTATCTGTAGGTTGGTTACTATTATGGCTTCTTGCACCTTTTGCTAGATGGCTCAAACGTCCATTCCTGACACATGCCTCAGTTTCCTTTCGCAAATTGATACAACTGTTGCTGTCGTGGCCATGATCTCCGTGGAATTCACAATAACGCATACGATCCCTATGATGAGGAGGGTTGAACATTCGTGGAGGGTCGAAGAGCAGCCTTTCCTTCTGTTGTCGCATATATATCTGGGAGCGACTTAAGCAAAGGTGTGAAAGTGGGTTTTTGTTGATTATTGCGACTGTTTGACCTGTAACTGGTACAGAGAATGTATCTATCTTGGTGCCGGTATGTTGGTTCCTGGACTTTTGGCCTTTTCTGTTATCTATGGTCTCCTGTTTTGACTTGCAAAGTCGGTTTTTTGTATTGGTCTTTTCTACCCTTATAAAGTTATTGACCAATGTGAACAGCTCCTCCGTGGATGAAGGTGGTCTGACAATGAGATCTTTGAATAGTCTTCTGGGGCGCAGGCCGCTAATGAAAGCTCATGTGAGCCACCATCTGACCGCGATCTGTCATGTGAAGCGTTTCTTTTCAAAACCTTTCCAGGTAATTGCGTAACGGTTCGTCGTGGCGTTGCCAAATTCCAAGAATCTCGGCTTGAGTTTTCTGGAAACGCCTTTGCTGTAAAAAATTTGAACGAAACTTGTCCCTAAGTTCATGGAAGCTGTCTATGCTTCCCGGCATCAGGTTGTCGTAGCAGAATCGTGCAGCTCCACTTAGCGTGATATGAAAGAAATGACACCATGCGGGTTCCAAATCTTATAGACGTCCATGGTCCCCATGAACATCGTAAGATGATCATCGGGATCTGACAATCCGCCGTACATTTTTAAGTTTGTTGGAACCTTGAGCCCGTCGGGCATGTCATAATCCTTTATTCTTTTAGTGAAAGGAGATGCCACTAAATTACACATGTTTCTTTCTTCTTCCTTAAATAGGAATGGTTCGTTATAGAAAGCACTATAACTTGCGTATTTTTGCTTCACAAGACCATTTGATTCGTCTTTTCAGGGGTGACTCCCGCTCGAACTTTTTTCTGTGGCTAGTCAGTTCATACGTCTCTCTCGGACGTCTTTGGACCAGGGTTTGTGGGCGCCCCTTCAGAATCTGACTGCCATGGTTCGATAATGGGTTGCTCCTCATTAGGTTCGTTCACCAACAACTTGAGGTGCTTTCTTTTCTTTTTGAGGAGAAGGCCGAGTACATAGCATTGATTTGGTCGAAGTTTTGCACTACAAATTGTATGATCGGATCACCAGTGGTCTTTTCGGGTTATTGCTCCATGTGGTCGGGTGGTGTATGATTGGCGTTGCCTATTTCGACAGGTGATTCCCCTGGTTGAGGGCTACTGGGCCCATCCCCGGGTCAACAATCGGCATTTCGAATAGTGCTTCTTCTGTCATTAGATTGAGAGTGTTGGGTTATTATGGCTTTTAATTTTGTCTGTCCCACGGATGGCGCCAATGATGATATGTTGATTCATGGGTCCATATGTTGGGTCATGATCACGTAACACGTTGACCTGTTTATTTGTATCACTCAAGAAACAAGAGATATTGTTAGAAACTTAGAATGTATACGAGACTCACTCCCCGTAGTACACTCCGACGATCAAGTCAGATGTGAAAATGCTACACAATGCAATATGATATAAACTGTAGTAGAGAGGGAAGAAGTACAATTCAAGCAACCAGGCTAAGATGTGAAAGCGAGTCACTAGCATTAGAAGAACAATTCAAGCAACCAAGCCACAGCATCACACCTTTGTGTTATCATCACACTCATAGGATCATATAAATATCATTCACTATCAACCCTTAAGCCTGTATCGTCGTCATCAACCCTTATTGTGTAGTGTTAGTTGTGGTCCTTGTGCGGACAAGTCATTGTGTAGTGTGTGGTCCTCGTGTGGACAAATTATTGTGTAGCGAAGTAGAGAGAGCTAGGTTGTGTCATGGTTGGTTCCAAGTGTGGAACATTATTGTAGTTGTGTTGTGAGTTGGCGAAACTCTTGTGTCGGTATCGGTGTTAGAGAGGATACCGTTGTGTCGAGCTAAGATGCGAGTGTACGGTTTCTCCACCACAAGGAGTTGTATTGCTATGAAATAGTATTCGGATCGCGGTGTTGGAGAGTAAATGTACGGAAACCCAATCTCAAAACAAGTATAAATCTTGTGTTTGTCTTGCTTGTATAGCCCATCTTTGCGTTGTTGTCGTTACTTTCGTTATATATATCTTGCTTGTATACTTGATTGTATACTTGGTTCTAAAATAATGGTTCAAAGCGTATTTTATCAAGCAATTGTGAAACAATTTTACGAAAATGTATATTCAACCTCCCTCCACACTTCTACATCAAAGATGCTTTAGTTGCTATTAATTTATACATAGAAGATCTTGGAATTGAAGATTACATAAACTAAGTTGCATTACAATTTTAGAATTCCACTGCACAACGAATAGGAAAAGAACACTCCTTGCTCCAGGAATGAAAATCAGCTAAAGGTATCATATCCATTGTGGAGTGAGCTGCTCAACCTTAATAATAGTCAAAGCAAACATCTTATTGCTTTTATCATTCCAAAATGCCACCATAATTTTCAAGTGTTTCATGTTATCCATTTAAATCTTTGTTTGTGATCTCGTCAGTCTTCTTATATGTCCTGATATTGTCGTTGTGTTGCATTCTTTGGCTTGAGCTTCTACATTTTTCTGGTGTGTTGCATTTGACATAAAACCACCACCCTCAACTTGACATGATTGAATCTCAGGGGCTTCTCGGATAATCTTGGAAGTTGAATTCAAGGAAGAAACACTACTCTGCTTCTGATAAAGTTCAGTTTCTGTTATCTTTGTGGAAACCTTTTCTTGAGAATCAACTGAAGCACCATGATTATAAGATTCTTCACTACATTGTTTCAGGATGTCTCTAAAAATAATATTTGTTAAGGAACAACTTTCTGATTCTTCAGTACTTGACATCAACAAATCACGTACCAGAGGGACTGGAAGATCATCAAAGGACACAGGAAAGGATCTTTTGGCAGTATTGTCACACTTCTTACTGGAAGATTTAGCATCATACTCTTCCCAGTTATATGGAAATCCAGAGGTGAAACGATTACAATCCTGCTTAAAACTCATATATGAGACCTGACTGCTTTAACAAGCATTGTCATTAGATATTGCAACCTTAATACGTTTATCTTTAACGAGTCAATCTAGGCCGTATTTTAATGATGACAGGTTAAACAGGATTTCTTTAGCCAAAAATAAAATGAGTGAAGGCCAAAAGTAGCTTAAAGTTGACAATATGATCATTTTAAATATGTTACCCTTATATGATACAGCCTTCAAACTCGTATTTAATTCATTAACGTTTTACAAAACTGTTGGCAGGTCAGCCACCCTGACCAAACCTTTATCGGCGCCTATAAATATGATGACATGGATGCTCCTGTTAGGAAGGACTAATTCTTTATTTTATTTTATTATTTGGTAAAGAACAAAGGGTGAACATACCTCAGGCGAGAAGCCATTAGATAGTGTGCGTGGTCTGTTAATGCAACCAACAATAGTGATTATGATTCCATCTTGTGCTTCAAGAGTGTTGTTATCAAGCCTCTTGGAAATTTCGGCAGAACCAAAAACTTGAATTCCAGTTCCATTAGTTTTGAGGTTATACCGCTTGCCAGTAGATGCAGAGCCAAAAAGTCGCATTCCTTGGGGTCCTAATGTCCTGCGGTATTAGAAATCTCAGTATAACAATCACGACATATGTATTTAAGTATTTAACCATCTGTACTCATTACAAATAGCAGAAAAACAACATTTTACAACAAATACATCTCTTAAAACTGCTTGATTAGATAACCCATCATTGAAAACAAGCCTTTGCCTTAGGTAAAAGGTCACATGGACAAGCTATATTGAGTGTTTTCTTATCACCTTACAGAAATAAATGAAAACGGATATAAATATAATGTTGCTAATATGATCTTGATCTTAATCTGGATCATCAAAATTATGCAATCCCGCTCTAACCATTACAAAATACACTTTTGGCAACTTAAACCCGTTTGACATGTTACCTTTTAGCCAACAATATTTTATTGACACGTTAGGAATAAACCAGAACCCTGAATTGACCCATTCATTATGTGGGTTAATATTGCCCCTTCTATAGAGATCGTATGGTGATATTATAGCTAAAAGATCATGCATATAAACGAAGTTCATCAGGCGCTTAGGGCAAATAGAATATCTTTAGACAATTTTAGAGATTGCTAGTTCAAATCCTCTTTCCCCTTGTGCCAGTCAAATAATCAAAGCAAAGCAGAAAGTTAATTCTAAAGCCGTTAAACAATGTAGCTTCATATGGAGTAAAAATCAAGATACTAAGGATCCATATCAATAGGCTTACTAAACCTGGACCTGTTTCTAAGCAAACAATATAACAAAAAACTTAAGGGTGAGTTTAGTACGTGAAAATATTCTATTTTTTCAGCAAATTTTTCGTAGGAAAATGGAAAAACTGAAAACCTGTTTAGTCACACTTTTTTCTAACAATTTTCAAAAAAAGTAAAATTCTCACTTTCCAAGTTTTAACTAGAAAAATGAAAACCCCAATCTACCCTTCTCCACTTTTTCTCTCTAACAAAAAAAAAAAGGAGTCTACCCTTCTCCACTTTAGATAATCCTAATCACCATTGGTAACATCTCCACCTTCCATCCTCGACGTCGTCGCCCACCGTCGCAATGAGGTAATTTTGTTAAAAAGGAAAAATATAACTCCATCTGGTTTTCAAAATTCTCAACTCTTCTCTAGAGAAGAAAACCCAATCCCTTCTCAAGGAATCTAGAAACGGTAAAACAAGAAAATTTTTCTACAAACTTAACGCTACCTAAACCACTCCTTCTCTCAGGATCAAAAGATAGGCCAAAAGAGTTAGTATTAACATTTTTGTTATTGGGTAGGAATATATATATATTTGTGGCATAACATGGGCGAATACCTTGTTTCCTCTATATTTCATCACTGTATCACACAAATTTAGATAAGAGTAACATACATTATTTTGTACTATTAATTATTAAGATGGACTGACTGAAGTATTCAAGAAAAAAAATACTCTCTGTTTGTGAAACCTCCAACGCGCAATTTGGATCCGCCTTCGGCCTTTATGAGCCACCATTCGTGCAAGACAAGCTGCAAAGAAGGTTAGAGCTGGTTAAGGAAAGAAAATATTTTTTTGCAGGGTTTGATATGAAAACTTACTGATTTATGTTTTGAAGAAATGGGGGTCTTGTTCGACAACATCAGCAGCTGATTATAATAATAATAAGAATTTTGATTTAGTAAGTACATCATAAGCAAATAAAAAGACTATAATGAATCTATTGCACTAAAAACAATAACTAGGTATTTTGCAAATACTAAATCATATACTGTAAGTTGTGTACCTGAATTAGAAGTGGTAGCAATAATAATAATAATAAGGTTTTCTGGCGGCAATTTGTTTCATTACAACAAATATGAAGGTGCCACTCACTACCACCGGTCGGTCACCGGAATGAATGTATCTTTAATATTTAGAGCATCTTGGGCCTTTAATGACCCAGTCCAGTTTTTAACACACTTTTTTTTAAATTCATTTCTTAACGGACATTCTCTATGTCTCTTCTAGGAGGAGAGATAATGATACTTAAACCATTAAGATGGTACTCCCTCCGTCCCATTTTATAAGTCCATTTTGTCAATTTGGGTTGTCCCAAATTATATGTTTACTTTTAATTTCAACCAATAAGAATGATTGTAAGTGGGTGAGAGTGAATTTTTATTGGTTAGTATTGTAAGGGCCTCACTTTTCTTAAACTTTGTGAAATATGAAAGTGGTCTTATAATTTGGGACGGAGCGAGTAAATCATAAGGGTCTCAGCGGATCTCACGTCTATTAATGCCTCTTAATGGGAAAAGTTTCAATTTTTATCCCTTTTGGATATAGAGGGAATAAAGGATTTTTATGAGCCCCACCTGTAATATTAAATGATGAGTGGGTCCAATCCTTTCACTAATGGAAAAAAGAAACACCCCCTTAAAGAAGTACTAGCACATGTTGGAACCGCTCTCCGAAGTAGCCGGGTGACGAAAGTCACATCAGGTCCGGAGGCAATGACATGGGGGCTAAGACTACTTCGGAATGTTGATTGTACTAGTCGACAGCTGTTGTACGATAATGTACAAATGGAGCAGAAAGTGGTCCACAACGGCCACTTGCGATGTTGTGACAACATAATCCTCGAAAGCATCGCCAAACTAGCAACAACGATTTCCTCGCTACGCCTAGACGACAATCCCATCTCTACCATACTCGTGTCGTAGAGCCTAACCTAGGCAATATAAATAGAGTCGTTCACTTAGTTGAACGACAATCTCTCTAATACTCCGATACAGACTATCTCTCTCGTCACAGTACTTACTTATGGGCTAACAGGTCACACTTTGGCCAAGTATCCTACAAAGAGACTCCCGAGAGCCAGAAGTATCTAGATCATCTCACTATATTATATACCAAGCAAGTACTTATTCTCACGACAGAGCTTGGTTTAGGATGAACACCTTGGGGCGAGCTAACGGTGTTCTATCTTATTTCCTAGAGTTAACCCTAACCTCCGAAGTTGAAGGGCTAAAGAATTGGTTACGGAAAATTACTTCAACATTTAGCACTATTTGTGGGACCCTTATACCAATCTACTAATCCTAGGCGATGGATGGGGACATCTCATCCAGAGTGAGGTAGAGAAGTTCATCAGTTGAAAAGTCCGGAAGTCACTCCTACGGTGGGTCCTCACTCCTATGGTGGGAAGTCTGTCTAGAGTAGGAGCCGAAGCAGGTCCGCTCGAGAGTGCCGAACGAGTTCAAAACAAAAAGCCCCCATAGATCTCATTCTTGTTCTGCGAGGTATGTGTGAAGGTAGTTCGGAGGATTTGAGCACGCCCTACAAGCGGCCCAAACCCCCACCTTTCACCTCTAAGATCACGCATTTCAAATACCATCGGAGGGCAAAACTAGAGCAATAAGGTTGCAAAAAGAAAAGACAGTTTTATATAGGTTTTGTACATTACATGGATACACAAATACATGTCCTCTTAAAGACATATTCAAACAACATTCATCAAATATACAATAATAGATCATTCATTACATATTTTCACAAGCAGTATGCATTTATGCCAAAAAGTACAGTACGCCATCCACTAAGAATACACAACCAATTCTAGTCAAATAATACATAATCTCGTCTAAGAAGCTGCATCGCCTAAGAATAAAATTGGTTTTTACTTTTTCTTGGTTTTCCAACACCAAATGACAAAGAATGATGAGAAGAGAAGAAACACAGGATGTACAAATGGACCGTGGGCTCAGCTTCTTTTAAGTATGTTCCAACCAGGCGACGGTTGTTTGTATGTAAAATCTTGTGAGGAGTTTCCGTAGCTTAAGTCAAGGTTGTGAAGTTGTTCCATAAGCTGGGAACGTCGTTCCTTGAAGAAATCAAGACGAGTTGTTAATTCTACCAATGTTGACGATGCTGCCATCGGGTTGTTTCTTGGATAATCATTCACCTACACAATTCACAAGTGTCATGACAATTGTTAGTTTTCCAATTCCTTGCGTTTTAGTACATTATTTGATTTGATGTCACAATAATCACTATTGAATTATCTTATTATTTAGGGATTGAAATAATCAGTTTTGGATAATACAAGCTCTTATAAAACAGTTTCAAGTGTGAAGTAAAATATACTTATTTAACCACTCTCTGAATCTATTTGGGGAGACTTATTTCATTTCACAAAACATCTCTACTTTTTTTTCACAAAATATCTTGGTTGGTCACTTTATCTAACTCAAACTGAAACATCATAACTGGATTTAAAAATATCATATAAGTATATAACCACGTTCAAAAGGCATATCCACACTCTCGCCGTAATTAATAGATGCCTTGGGCAAACCGAAAACATGTTAACTTGGAAAAAGAGATATTTCCATCAAGTCTAACCTCAGCCGGTCTCGATGTAGATGGAATGCCAGCAGAATCAACAGCGCCAAGATCATCCATGGATAAACTTGTGGATACCTCCGTGCTTTTAGAATCACTCAAACTTGGTGAGTCTAGAAAATGCTTACGAGAAGGTTGTCTGCTTGTATTGCCATTCATTAAGGTTTGCCCTTTATTGTTTCTGAGTTCTGCTCCCAATGAAGTTTCCTACAAAGTATGAAGAAAAGATGCGAAAGTTTTTCAAGGATGCTATATATTTTTCCATCACCAAAAACAATTTAGATTACAGTTACCTCTGATCTTTGTTTTCGTTCATGGTTGATAAAAGCAATCTTAGAATCAAAATCTTGCTGAAAAACTCTCCTGTCAAATATGCACAATGTATAAGAACAAGACTAATACACGAGCGGTCTTTGCACCACTCAGTAGAAATTTCATGAGCAATTTTTACGCAACTGGAGTACTAAAAGGGCCAAAAGGAAACAAATCACGAGTTAACACCTATTTATGTTACAATAATAGGTCTGAGTGATATGTTGCTTGATATAAACCAATTGAGGCTTTAGTTGCAAAGAAATGTGTAAAAATAAGATTGCTCATGAATAAAATGTTCTATTGCATCATTAAAACACTGGACTCACTGTTGAGAATTATGGTTATGGACATGTTGGTATCGATCAGAAGAAGCATCAGAGAGAGAGCCATAGTGATGCTGGCGTTGTTGATGTAATTGTTGATGCAATTCTGCAACTTTCTGCTTCAATCGAGCAACATCTGCTTCTGCAAGAGCAATCTCCTCGAGCTCTGCTCTGGTCTTCATTAGAGAGAAAGAGCATATGATTAAAAAACTCTTGACAAAATAAGAATTACCAACCCAAACCAGACATAACATCTGTTTGACCCATGTACTTATGAACGAGTCTATTCCCGTTATATTTAATTTCATAGGGTCAAAAATAGGTCAGAAGTCGTTCTAAGTGTAATATAAGTGCATTTTTATTCAATTTAAGAGATCATTTAAGTAACATTTTTTTTTTCTTTTTTTTTGTAATTGTATGGACTACACAAATTGTTTATCCAAAAGTACCAAAACTTGGGCGTATAAGTGTTTCAGGTCAACCTTAACATGGCCTGTTTGACCCATACAAAAACTTATCAGTTTTGACTCAGTAACCCAATCCACCCAATTTGCCACAAGAAAAGAGAAGAAACCTTTGAATCCATATTCCGGGAGCCAGAAACCTGCCCAGCAGACATGCTTAACCCAACTTCTAATGCAGATCTTAAATCTCTTTCAGCTTGCAACTGTTCTTGCAATCTTGAAACCTGTTACAATATAAAGTTAAATTAGAAACCTAAAATGATAAATAGCCCAATGTAAAACAATCTGTCCCACATAGAAAGTTTTAAACTGGGAGTTATAATAACACATGCAACACTATAATAGCTCGATGTGTAGTACAACAATATCAAAGGGAAAAAGGAACACGTACATCTTGTTCAAGTGCCAACCGCCGCTCATGCAATGCTTGCTTCCTTCTTTCCAAGCTAGCTTGAAGTATTGCATTTCCTCTTGCCTAATATATAATAAAATATTCAAGTTAATTACAAAAATCTTGTTTTTGCAAAAAAATTTAAATAAAACCACGAGTATTATTACCTCCTTTGCAATTCTCTGCCTCAAGTCATTTTTCGTGAGTTCAAGCCTCTGAATAGCAACTCTACAAACACAAACAAATAGTTATATCAAATCAAATTCAGTAGAAAACTAGAAATTGTACTAGAATGCGAAAGTATGCAAGTGTAATAATCATACTCTTCTTCTCCAGAAGAGTCAACTGATTCCACTGACGGAGATTTTCTACCCTGAGGAATTAAAGACAAAAAATAGCATATATCATACAGAAAAAATCAAATTCTATTAAAGGCAATTTTTTCATTTCAAATAAAACCTTAAGATGTCCTCTATCAAACTCCTTTGAAAAAAAATATATATATATTTATTAAGACGAGCAAAACTTACATTATTCCGTCCCCAAATAGTTGAGCGCCTAGAATTATAGTTGGATCCCGTTGCTTTGCTAACTGGAGTCACTGTAGTTGATTCTTGTCCAGAGAAAGACTGAGGCAGACCATGATCAATCTGATTTTCAATTGCCCTGTTGTGCTGCTGCATTTGTTGCTCATTAATTTCAACATTTGAATCTACAAGAGGTTGCGAATCTGCCGATAAAGCTGATTTTGCTGCTGAATCCATGTTATTTTTTGGGGATACGACATCTGATTCATCAGCTCCATATGCCTATATTAGTAAGTGCAAATCATTAAGAGATCAATAATCTGGACCACAAAATTAAACATTTAACTGATAAAAGAAAATACACATATATATGATGATATTTTGATAGCCCAGTAGATAAAAGCACCTTAAAATCATAAAGATCGCTGCCAGCATAACCACTGCTTTCACTCAACTTTCCACTGAATACACGTTCAGGATCCTCATCAGTTTCTTGATCCGCTTCATTTTCTGCATCATGGAAAACATTGCTTTTGATTTCCATATTATCATCATCAGTTGAATCTTCACTTGCACTAATTTCCCGAGAATCTGCTGATATAGAGCATCTGAGCATGGCCTCATCCTTAAAGAAAGATAAAATCATAATTAGCAACATAGTTAGCCACCACGTAAACCTCTGCATCTTCTTTTAAAAAAATTCTAGTACGGGTCGGGTCAGAGTACATCGACTTACAAACACTTTTTTTTTTTTTTTTTTTTTTTGTTACATGGGTTTCTGACTCGACATTGCGAGCCGACTAATCCGAGGGCAACTACCCTTTTTGATAGCCCGGATTAGGGGCAGGTGAACCTCCGTGGCCACAAGGGGATTAATTTTCTCCCCGTTGGATTCGAACCCTTGACCTCCAAGTCAACTTAATTATCTATATCTTTAAATATAAGATTTAGGAGGTTATATGCATCGGAAATAGAGTCTGGGTGACTTTCAACCTATTCGACCTGTTCAACCCATTTTAACTGTTTAAAATAAAACGCAACCCAAATGGAGCCACTCAATAGTGAAAGGGTCAGAATGACACCTCTAAACAAAATAATGAGAAACTTACATCAAAGATACTATCATACTCCTCTAAGAGAGTTGCAATAATAGCTTGAGCATTATTAGCAGCATTTGCAGCAGCAAGCAACTGTGCCGAATTGTCACGATTATCATCAAAATCATCCTCCAATTCGCATTCACCAGCTAAAAGTGGGCGCAAGAGCAATGGTGCCATGCAAGCAGCAACTGCTGATTGTGTCATTCGATTTTCAGAAGTATGCAAGGAAACAGTGTGCATCATCTTCAGGATTCTGCATGTGAACCACTTCAATTAAATAAACTTTGTTTTGTAATTAAAAAAAAAAAAAAAAAAAAGTAAACGTGAACTACAAACTAAGATATTAGTGCAACAATTTATCATTCGTAAAGAGTCAAAAGTGGAAAGATGGCGGGATTGGGCAAGTTGGATAAGAGGCAAAACAGGTTAAAACAAGTAACTTTCAGGTATAAGTCAAAACAAGAGCGACAGTGTTAGGTTGGGTTGACCCACACACTTTTCTGTCCAGCTTCTAAAGTAATTACAAATAACTGATGTGTTAAGTATGATAGCACTAAGATTATCAGAACAATAATCTTAGGTCGTGTTTGGTTGGCTGTATTTTAGGGATATCGGAGGGTTTAAATTATAGACCCATCTCCCAACGTGTTTGGCAGAAAAATTTGGGGGTATTAGGGAATCTAAATAAATGGTATCAAATGGGGGTTTTTTAATTCAACGATTGAGTGGAGAAATAGAAATTTGGGACTTTAAGTGTCAATATACCCCTCATTATTTCACATTATCTTCTTCCCCAATTTATTGCAAACCCTAGTTCCCAAATAAAAACAAAATCCATGTATGAAGCTTCATCAATAACTCGACTACTACTTCAATCTTACACACCCTCCCCGATTCTCGAAGTTACTTGAACAATTCTCAAGTCCGAGTTAGTTTTCCATCGCTTCTTCCATTGCACCAAGATACACTTTGATTTTATGCTGCGTATTTTCTTTTTTCTTCTTCAATGTTTGCAGTTTTTATTATTGCAGTTTAAGTTGCTGTTTTTTCAGTTAAAGATGCTGCCTTTTGCAGTTTTGTTGCTGTTTTTTGATTGTTCATTGTTGTTTTATTTAGCGGTTGCCATTGTTGTTTCTTTAGGCAATTAGTTTTGATGATGTTGTTGCTGTTTTCAGTTATTATTGTTGTTCGTTTTCCAGATTCTACTACTTTTGTTGTTATATATGTTCTATCTCGAAGCTTTTTTCCTTTTACTGATGCCAAAATCTGGTGCTATGATATTTTTCAATAAGGGGTAATTTTGTCACATACACAAACAAAACACATGACAAGACTACACAATTTGTGTTAACCGAACACGATACAACATTTAAAATATCAGGATTTAAAATAGCACATAATTTAAATGTCACAGAATTTCAAATTCCAAGATTACAATTCGCACGAACCAAACCCCCCCCCCCCCCCCCCCCCCCCCCCCGCTAGGTAAAATGATTTGATAGGTTGTATGCACAAACGATATACTTTAAGTGACTTTCCCATTTTCCTTTTAGCTATTTTTTGTATTTGACTGTTTGATACAAAGAAACAAAGAGAGAATTATCACCTCTGTAACAAGCGCCTGTTTGGTTCAGGAAATGTATCCAAGATTGCAGCACGCATAGCATTTACTCGAGCCTCCTTCCGATCAATTTCTTTATCAAACAGTAAGATATCATTATCAGTGCACATACTATTAGCACAACAAGTTCATTAGAAATCCACACTCTCGGTACGTACATATACCAGGTGAAGAAAGAGTTACATCCAATAGAAAAGTATAAATAAGAACTCATATACACAGAACTTCCCTAAAATAGTGTACTTTTAATAAGTGTTATTAATAAAACTTTATCAGTTTTTAAAACATGTGTCTGGGTAAGCTTATTGCATTTTGATAATATTTTAAGCGAATAAGTTGCCTTAATAAGCTAAAACGAACACCCCCTAAAAATACAGCTTATTGACATTAAACTGCACAATATCGTAGATAAAACCACTTGTCAACAGCAGTTAACTACAAAAGGGAAGGTGAACTCACTATAAGCTTCCAATAAGGCAGTGCAACAGGATGCAGGAACCGGCGATGAGGGAAGCTCTCGAAGAACATGCTGCAAATGTATATAATCAATAATTGAAAAGAACCCTTGATGTTTACTTGGGTTAAAGTCCCTTCGTTTGGTTTCTGACAATCTAAAAATAATTAAATCATCTTCAACAACTAACTTAAACAAATCAAGTATGTACCTTAACACAATCACCAACAACATGTGCATCCTCGTCAGAACCGAATTCAGTCTTGCCTACAACAAAGGTATAGTAGGATTTAGCTTTTAGACTACTTCACCATTGAATATAACTGAACCAAACAAAATAATACACAATAGAAGTCCCAATGACACAAAATGAACATCTACATATGAGGCCCAAATAAAGTAGTGTAACAGGACAAAAAACTGCTATAGCTTATTAAGAAAAACTGGAACTCAGGGTTTTAAAATAATAAAAGAACGAAAAACTATAAGTCTTCCATTCATCCAAATAGCATAGAAATTAGGCAAAATAAATTGAAGAAGTGAAACCTGTTTCGTATTCTTGAACTCTGCGATCAACCTCCTCCACATCTGCAGCTTGTCTTAAGATTCCTTCTACTTTACTTCCTGTTACAAACCATTTTATATAGGAATACAGGTGAGCTACAGAGCAACTAAAATATCAAAGTTTCTGTCGCGTGATATCTCAACATCTTGATTAGTGTTAATTGCAAAAAACAGCAACTTAGTCGTATTTCTATTTCGGGTAACCAGCTTTGCTTTCCCTTTATCAAACCCCTAAAACTTTCAAAAAATTGGATCAAGGTAAATCCTCAATCTTGACACCAAATAATCTGCTTCTTAGCATCATGTCAACAAAAAGTCAATACCGATTACCATGATTTGAAATTTTCGGGGGGTTTTATCAAAAGTTGGAAATTGCTCGGGTTTTCTGAAATAAAAAGGATGATTACCTGAAATAGAATTTGCACCAAAGTTAAACCTGTTTATGCAAGTACGCCTTTTAATTAAAAAAAGGGCTTACCATGTTTCTCAAGAAATCTAAGAGCTTTCTCAAGGAAAGATGGTCCGCCATCTATATCCTCCAGTGCTAGCAATATTGGTCTTCCAACAACCATAGACTTAATGGGCCGTTTATCCCTCCCTGACAAAAAAGATAAAAAAAAAAATGCTATGAATTTTCAAAGCATGGCATAACAAAGCAACATTTAACTGTAATCAATTCAAAATCCTATTTGTTTAGATTAAAGCTTGCAATGCGTTAAAATTAACTATTTAACGGAATAGCTATCGCATTCATGATCCAAAATGTTTCAGAACCAACTAACGTTAAAGATTAAATTTAATAAATAAAAAGTTCACAGACATTGATAAAAGGACCCTTCAGTGGAATCTGTAGTATCATTCCGGAAGATTCCATTTTGTCCAATAACAAGGGCTGCATTTGGGGCTTGAGCAAGAGCATTTTCAAGGGCTGTCTTCCACTCGTACAAATCCTCTGATGTCTCTGCCTGAAATTGTATTATAATGTAAGCATGAGGCAATATCCCAAATTCAAGTGTACATTATTCAAGATTTCAATTCCCATCCAGCCGAATACTTGACCTTATGTTAACATACAGATAGGGTAAATGAGTCATGTAAAACCAACCTTAAGAGTAAATGCGCGGCCATCGCGTCCATCAGGAAACAGAACAGTTAACAGCTTTTTGTCCTCTCGAACAACAACACTGCAAAAAATATTCACATAGACCAGGTGTTAAACTTAAATATAACACTATCTTGATAAAATTCTCGCACATAGAAACATCCAAGAACCATCATTACCTTCCTGAATTGTTCAAGTCAATCCCCCCTAACGTCAGATTTACTTCACTTTGTCTCTGAGGTAGCGCACTCTAAACAACAACAAAATTTACATATTCAGTTATTTATGAGAGGAGTGCCTTCTCAAAATACTCAAATCATAAACTGAATTAGACATGAGAACATATGCATAATAATAAAATGTAAAACTCCAGATTATTAAAAGAAGTTACAGTTTTAGTCAATGAAAAATGATTTAAAGACCTAAAACTGACCTACAGATAGACCTAGCAATAATATTATGACCAATGGCAAACCCAAGCATTTTTGATATATAGAGAGAGAGGAAAGTGTTGAAGACACATGTCAGAAATTGAATGGAGTAGGTTGAATTTTAGAGGCCTATAGATCATTACTCTGGTAACTTGGTAAGATCCTATCTACAAATAACTTTAGAAATGAACAAAGGTTAAGCCATCTAATAATTACAGGAAATTGTTGAATAATGAAATTACCCATAGGATATTATGTCTTTAATAATAACTATTTATACATATTAGATGCAACCCTAATCATAAAACCAAATGGACCCTTAACAATAGAAAACAGATAACCGCAAAAGATAACTAACTGGATCATTCTTGAAGAACACGAGAGAAGTACGTGTAAGGATAAACCAGCGTTTCTTCCATGATTTCCATCCGATCCCTGAAGCAGAAAAAGATTGCAAGAAATTAAAGAAGACTAAATGAGCATAGTTAAGGAAAAGATTCTACAAATCACAGACATAAAACCCGGGGGATTACAATACAAGTAAACTGCATGAATTAAGTTGGTATAATAAAAAAAAAAAGGATGTAAAATATTCAATGTACAACACACGGGACTAAAAAGAAAGGTTATTGATTCACCTATGCGGATGTTCACATAATTTAGTTTTGAATCGCATACCTAGAGAATATGATACAAGACTGACCAACAACTGGTTATTACATGGATCTTTTGTAACATAACAAGTGTTTTAGGATAAAGTCCTTGACGCAATGCAACAACTGTATACATGAAAACCTGTTTTACAAGTTTCTTGATACCATTCTACTACACGTATTTTTAACACAAAGAATGGGTAAACGGAAGATACTACACAAGATGGATAACCAAACATACAACTTCTTTTTACTAAATATTTAAACTATATTCTTAACTATTCAGCTGATGATAGTGCCCAGTGCACCAAAATTCTATGATGCTTTACTTTCAGTGACTGAAGTGCCAGTTTTTGCTTTAAAGAAAACCATTTTTTTCACATAGATGACGAGTCAATGCTACTTCAACCCATCATTAAATGTTATCTGAGAACAAAACATGGTATCCTATGTAATTAAGAAGCAAAACTAAGGGGTTAGGATGGCTTGATCAAATTATTCGTGCATGTCAAGAACATAAAAAGTTTTTGCATATCATATTTATTGATCTAAAAAGGGCGTACAGTAGGGTGTTAGACGAATGACATGGGTTCCTAAAAATAAGAAAATATGTACCCTTTATATAGATGTCTTACGGATATGTATATCCGTGTTTAAATAATCTAAACAGCAGCGTATGAAAGATTGATTATTAATTTTCCCTATTACTTCAGGTTACTCCAAGTATAAGAATCATATTACTGCCATTTATTAGGTTTATACTCATCTATAAATACATACATACACAAACACACCCCCAGATACTTCATTTTCCATAATGAAGGGATAGCTTCCAATAACGGGGTATGTGTATCTTTTTACACTATAGGGTACGTGAGAATTTCAAGAGGTGGGCTTACTGGTAAACTTGGTGTTCATGGGAAAGTTCATAATTTCTGTGAACATCCCAACTGTGGGCTAAATGAAAATTTTCACGCATAATTGAAAACATTATAAATAAGCTTACACGGTTTCATATGGGGAAGGCATAGGATTCATTGTAGCAGTATCATCCCTACTATACAAAACATTTCTTATCCATTAACAAGGTTTAAATTGTACATGATAGAGTTCGCTTAACCCCAAATTGTTGATTCTTAATTTATATCAAACTGAGTGATCTCCATCCTACAATAAAGGGTGTGCCGCGTGACACATGCAAGATTACAAACAACTATCCGCTAACGCTAAGGCTAAGGCTAGGAACCATGTATACTAAACCGAAAAATATTAGTAATTGTTAGTGAGCAACATCAAGGGCGTAGCTTATACAGAAGTTTGATCATAGAGCAAAAAAGGAGCCGAGAATAGCCAACAAGGCACAATCTATACATATTTTCATTTCATATGGTGAAGCAGCAAAGGTAACGCACCTTTTGAAGATATGAAAAGCGGTCCACTCTTAAAAACCTGCAACATTTCAACAAAAGCATCAGCAATCCTTCATTATTATTATTGTAGACAGCTTTATTAGTAATTCATAAAAAAATGAATAGATAAAACTTAAAACAAAAGCAAGTGAGAAAAATTAAAGCCCACGCATAAAATACTTTACTTGACAATTACTTCCAATCAATTGTAGTTTATAAAAATAAATAAAAGAATATACCGTATTAGAAGCAGCAATTCTGGGACGAGTGAAAGTAGTAGCAGACATTGTTAGAACACATTGAGCAAATTACCCAGATCGAAAAACAAAACAAGATCTAATAATGATTATGGGTTTTGATATCAAGATGAAACCCACTTGGAAAAAAGCAACAAAAGTGTCTCTCTGTCTGTGTTTTATGTTGGATTAGGTAATGGCAGCATTTGTGTTGTGTGTTTCAAAGAGGGGTTTGGTTTGGGCCCGTGATTCGAGGGTCACTCAAATATTTATTGGTTGGATGATATTAACAACACTGCTTTAATTCTACAACACTACTTCTTTTTCACTTTTCAATTTAAACATGCTTGTGTGATCTGACTGGGGTTTCTTCTCTCGTGAGGTTTGAGTAGTCGGGGTTTTATAGTCGGACATGCCGCTTTGAAAGCCGTCTCGTGTAAAGTGACAAAACACGAGAAAGCATGCATTGAAAATCAACACGTGTTTACTCACGTATCCTGGGGTAGTGTAGGTGGGTGTGTGTATGTCAAGTCTTAGTCTAGGTTTTTAAGTAATTACTCTTAAGGTTTATAGATATAACATAACACCGTTCGGGCCATCACAATTCAGAAGTATATGATTCGTCACATAAAGCTCCCTACTATTGTATTATGTTATCAACATAATACTGTTCGGGCCATCATAATTCAGAAGTTAATACTCCTCACATGAAGCTCCCTACTATTGAGCTATATTGTTATTAAGTTTTAGTTATAGCATAACACCGTTCGGGCCATCATAATTCAGAAGTACATGCAAAAATCGTTTGAGGAGTCAGGGCACTTTAATTCGTAAACCCAGCAAACTCGTCAAAACGAAATATCCACATGGTACTCCTCACATGAAGCTCCCTAGCATTGTGTTATATTTCTAACTCAAAATAGGTTTTTATATTTTATATGAAAATACTCCATTTAAACCCTTCAAGTTTATATATTTACACTTTCTACCTTAAACTTATAAACTTATAACATTTAGGCATATAACTTTCTATATTTTACATAACTAGTCCCTATACTTGTATAGTTAAGACAAATGGCAAAAATAGTCCTTAAACTACACTAACTTTCAATAATTACCCTTTTTACCCTTAACTTAATAATATTTGCAAATTTAATCCTTTTAAGTTTATTTTTCATTTTTCTTATTATCTTAAGGTTTTAAAACTTTGCAAAAGGGGTCCTTGTACTTATAACTTTCAAGTAATGTCAAAAACAGTCCTTATACTTTATAGTTTTAGAAATTTACAATATATACCCCTATGCATGTAAAGTTTTGCAAAACTAGTCCTAACTTTAGGTAAACTATATTCTAATGAGATGTTTAAGTTTCTTAGCTTATGATTAGTTAATATATGTCTAACTAAGTCACATAAACCAGATAATAGCACATAATATAGCAATTTAGCATATAAACACCTAATTATCTAATTCTAGGGTTTCGAATGGAAAACTTCTAAAATAAAATGGTCAAGGCTATCCTATGGTTTCTAATGCATGCTCTAAGTGTCCTAGGTCTGTTCTAAAGCTATTAGATTCAAATGTGAGGCTTACCTAGGTCGTGGGAGGTGTAACGAGGCAACTAGGGTTTTCTCGACCAAAACTATAACTCGACAAGGTTTAGGCTCTAGTACTCGACTTCTAAGGTTCCTATGGATCTTATACTACATAACTAATGTAAGGTAAAGAGGAGAGGAGGTGTGAAGTGAAATGGTGAGAGGATGGGTATTTATAGGTCGCGTATGGAGTGGTGACCAAGGAAAGGGTGCTAGGTGTCGTGGAGGGGGAGGGTGAGTAAGCTGAGCTAGAGGGTGGTGTGGAGGGTCTATATGGTGATGGGGATGAGCTACATGGTAGTTAGGGGGCTGCCTAGGCCGGTTGTGGTCATGGTGAAGCCGCGGGTCAAAGAAGGTGACAAGGAGGTGATCCACCTCCTTGCTTGGGTGCTTAGAGGTGTTAGGGTGCTAGCTTACTATTAGGGAGGTGCTAGGGTGGTTGCTTGGTTAATTTGAGGTGCTAAAGTGGCTAGGTTTAAGCTTTAGGTTTAGGTTTGACCTAGTTTTGTATAGTTTATGATTTGATCCTAGCCTAGGTTTTAGTGCCTAATTCAGGGTCCTATGGGTGTCTAGTGACTAATATTAAGTCCTAGGAGACTTATACTAAGTGTTGATATCTTATGGTAAAGATTTGGGATAGTTTAGACCTAGTTTCGGGAAGTTATGACCTAATTAGGGTTTTGTGCTAAAGTGACTTGTACCTAGGTTCTACAGGGTTGTACTATGATCTATGGGGTCTAATATATCCTAAGGTAACTAATGTAACTCATGCCTAAGCCTTGAACACTTTCAAGTTAGTTCAAATAAGCAATTAGGTTTTTAAAGCTAACCGGGAACACATAGGTGCAATTAGGGTTTTCTGGTGAGTATTGGGTATTAGAGTGATAGTTTACTTAGTGAAAATGTGTTTATAACCTTGACTTGACATACCTGGATGTTTACATCAAGTAAACATAGTGGTAGTTGGCATAGGTGGATACGTGAGCTTGTCTAGAGGTTAGTTAGGCAATAGTAGTATAGCAAAGCAAAAATTTCTCTCGGGAAATAGCTATAGGAATTTCTAACCTAGATTGTGCTTAGTGAGGGCCTAAGTTAAGCAAGTGAGGCATTTCTCACCTAAAGGGAGTTAGTGGGTTGTTATATCGCAAAGGCGGAAACGCGAGTGTAACTTCATGGATATCATCACAACACATGGTGTCTATATAGAGAATTACTACATGCAAACAAATAGAGCAATGTACAGACACAAAGTGTCGTAACAATAACCAAAAACAATATCCCAAAAGGTATCTTCAATAGAACGTAAAGTACTAATTGAAAGACATTAAAGTATCACAATCAAATTCAAACATATTCAAATCCAAACACTAAGATAAATTTTTCTCAAATGCAATGAAGTCTCGTCTAGTCGCTTCTCTCAACCTTAGCCTTATAATGCTCACCTGAAAATGATGCTTAAAAACGTCAACAAAATGTTGGTGAGATTCATAGGTTTAAGACACACAATATCACTCAAGGCAACCAGTTCGCTGTGATTATAAAAAATAGCAGGACATTAAGTATAGTTACCATATTAGCTAGCATGCAATCATAAAACCAACTAACGCAACATAAGGCAACAATTAGGACAGAACGTGCCCACCGGTCCAACTACCATATCCAACATCAATTGGGACAGAATGTGCCCACCGATCCATGAACCATATCACACATAAATTGGGACGGAACGTGCCCACCGATCCAAGTACCACAACATTTAACACCAATTGGATCGTACAAACGAGAAATGAGATAAATATCCCTCCAATTGGATCACATAGAATAATCACACCGCATTATCATAACATATAGCATACACACGATAACCACTTATAAGTCCATGCATTTATGAGACACATAATCAAAGTAACTTAAAATCATAATTTAACACAAGCATCATTCCCATACCAAGTTTAAAACAATGTAAAAATGGGACTATGAAACTCACCTCAGTCTTTGCAGCTTCCAAATAAACAATCACAAATCTATACAACAAAATAAACCCACATTACATGCGACCAAGCTAAAAGCTATAGTCCACGTAACACACATATGATGGATGTCTAAAGGTCATATAAACCACTATGGTTCACCTAGACTCCATACCAAACACTACCAATCACTTACACTCACTAAATCCCTTGCATAAACTTTTTCAGAAAATGCAGAATTTTGGGGTACTTTTACCCACATGAAATCATGACAAAAATAGATCCACAACTCACACCAAAAATTCACCATGGTCTCTTATGAGCATACAAGATATTCCTAGAAGGCCATGCACTAAAAACATACACAAGTCCTCTTAATAAAATCAAACTTAAAAACTATCCAGATTTGGATCTGAACGCACACCAAAATGTTTTGACCTAAGAATCATATTTGTACAACTTTTTAACTTCCCTCCTTCACGTGGAAGTCAAAGGGAATATGGAAATCAACTCTACCAGAAGGGCTAACCCTAATTCCACTTTCTAACCCACCTTGGACCTCAATACTTTTACCCTAAATCTGTCCCGGTTTAACAGCTTTGATACATTTTCTTGTAAAAACCATTAGACTGACTTCCGGACCTCGAAATCGATCGTGGCCGGACTTTTTGGAAAGATCTTTCACTGAACAACAATTTAGTCTCAAAATTCATTATCTAACTCATCTACATATATTAAATATCTTCGTATCTTTACAGCCTTACAATTATGTCAAAACCCTAACTCAATAACTAACATGTTTTACACTCAAATCTCTTCACCAATCATTATAATATAATTAATAATTGATCCCAACATGTTTTAATTAATTAATTTACAGAAACTTACAAACCCTTGATCCATCATAACTTGTATTACATGAATTATATAAATTAATTGAACATATGTGTTAAGAATTATACCTTGATCTTGATTTTAGCTTCAAAAATAAAAACCCTAAATTTTCTTCTTCCTCTCTTGCTTTGGTCGACCGAATACTCAAAAGAATGGGTAGGAGGGTTTTAATTTTGTATTTATAAGAATTATGGATAACCTCCTTAGTTAAGTATTGTATTTGGAATAAAACTTTGTTTCAATTTTCCCCTCTTTCACCCCAATCGGCCGCCCCCTTCTGATATATTATTTTTTTATTAAATTTAATTATTACACTCAAAACCTTATACTTTTAATATTTTATAACAACCTATAACGATATCTAACGTCTTACGCGTTAAAACTTCATTTTTACGACAACTCGGAAAATTATCATTTTCAAAACAAAGTTTTCAAAAATAGAATCTCAGACAAAAATATAAATATAACTCATAAATCCGAACTTTACGTAACTTATTATTACTCAAACACTTGAACGAAAACTTGTTACGTAAAACCTCAAAACACCAAAACCACACAAGTCATTTCCACACCACTAAGGCGACCAAAATGAACTTATCCCAACACCAACATTACTCAACTCACAACGATAAAACCACGCAAAAGGATTTAGTGCTAAAACTTACCTATATCACACATATACCACACAAAACACATAAGTCACACCAAGTAAGAGTTAATAGGTCGAGACTATTAGTCAAGCTAACCTGTTAAAATCACGGTTGTTACATCATCCCCCACTTAGGGAAATCGCGTCCCGAGATTTAACTACTCGTCTCACCAACCACCTCAGCAAACAAATTTGGGTACTTAGACCTCATCTGATCCTCACGCTCCCAAGTAAACTCAGGACCACGCTTCGAATTCCAACGTACTTTCACTAATGCTATCTTACCACGCTTCATACTCTTGACCGCTCGGTCCATAATCTCAACAGGCTCCTCAACAAAATGAAGGGTCCTGTTAACCTTAATTTCATCCAATGGCACATGCAAACTAGCATCCGCCAAATATTTCCTCAGATTAGATACGTGAAACGTATCATGCACACTACTTAACTTCTCAGGCAATTTTAACCAATATGCCACAAGTCCAATCATTTCCGTAATCTCAAACGACCCTACATATCTAGGTGCTAACTTGCCTTTCTTACCGAAACGCACAACACCTTTCCAAGAAGACACTTTTAACATCACAAAATCACCAACATAACTCTTTGCGTGAGATTCTATTTTTGAAAACTTTGTTTTGAAAATGATAATTTTCCGAGTTGTCGTAAAAACGAAGTTTTAACGCGTAAGACATTAGGTATCGTTATGGGTTCTTATAAAATATCAAAAGTATAAGGTTTTGAGTGTAATAATTAAATTTAATAAAAAATATAAAAATAATATATTAGAAGGGGGCGGCCGATTGGGGTGAAAGAGGGGAAAAAAGAAACAAAGTTTTATTCCAAATACAATTCTTAACTAAGGAGGTTATCCATAATTCTTATATACAAAATCAAAACCCTCCTACCCATTCTTTTGAGTATTCGGTCGACCAAAGCAAGAGAGGAAGAAGAAATTTTAGGGTTTTTATTTTTGAAGCTAAAATCAAGATCAAGGTATAATTCTTAACACATATGTTCAATTAATTTATATAATTCATGTAACACAAGTTATGCGGATAACGGCTTACGGCGATTATTCGCATAACTCTTTTGGCGACCTCTCGCTGCCTTAAGTCTTTCCTTAATCTGGAAAACCATATCCGTAGTCTCTTGCACTAACACAGGACCAATTAGTTTGCTAGTCCCAACCTCTGCCCATAGAACAGGTGATCTACATTTCCTCCCATATAACATTTCAAAGGGTGTACACCTAATACTGGAATAATAGTTGTTATTATAAGAAAACTCAGCTAAAGTGTAACAACCGTGGTTTTAGCTGGTCAGTTTAACTGATAGTCTTGACTCGATTGACGTTTGTTTGGTATGTCCTAGGTGATTGAAGTGATATGTGTGTGATATAGGTGAGTTTTAGCACTAAACCCCTTTGTGTGGTGTTGTTTTTGTGAGTGAGTAATGTTGATATTTGGATAAGTTCATTTTGATCGCCTTTGTGGTGTAGAAATGACTTGTGTAGTTTTGGTGTTTTTGCGTAACGAGTCTTCGTTCAAGTATTTGAGCATTAGCAAGTTACGAGGTGTTTGTTTTTATGTGTTATGCTTATAAAAGAGCGTGAAAATCTATTTTTGGAAACTTTGTTTTGAAAATGATTATTTTTCCGGTTGTCGTAAAAGTTAAGATTTATCGCGAAAGACGTTAGGTTTTGTTTTGGTAGTTTATAAAATATGAAAAGTATAAGGTTATGATGATTGGTGAAGAGAATTGAGCGTAAAACATGCTAGTTATTGAGTTAGGGTTTGGACAGAAAACTATGGCTGTAAAGATGTGAATGTAATTAACAGATGCTGAGGAGTTACATCACGAATTTTTAGTCTAAATTGAATTTTAATGAAAGAGCTTTCCAAAAAGTCCAACCACGATTGATTTCAAGGTCGGGAAGTTAGTCTTTTGATTTTTCTTTGATAAGGTGTCAAAGCTGTTAAACCGGGACAGAATTTAGGTAAAAGTTTGATAGTGAATTGTGGTTGTAAAAGTGGTATTTAGACTAGCCCTTCTGGAATAGTTAAGTCTTAGGTTATCTTAGACTACCACGAGAAGGATTCGTGATAAAAACTTGTAGACGTATTTTATTCTAATTAAAACTTTTTGGTGTGCGTTCAGATACGAATTTGGATAGTGGACAAGTTTGATTTTCTTTTGAGTACTTATGTGTGTTATTGGTACATGGCCTTCTAGGATTAGCTTGTATGCTTATGAGAGACCATGGTAAAGTTTTGGTGTGAGTTGTTGAGCTTTAATTGTCGTGATTTTATGTGGACGAATGTACCCAAAAATTATGCGTTTTCTGATTTTAAAAGTGCAAGGGATTTAGTGAGTGTTAGGTTATGGTAATGGTTAGTATGGTATCTAGGAGATCCATGGCGGGTCATATGAGTCTTAGACATCCATCATATGTGTATTATATGGGTTGTAGCTTTTGGCTTGACCATGTGTAATGTGGATTTATTTTTGTGTGTTATAGATTGTGATTTGTTTTGTGGAAGCTGCAAGGTTTGAGGTGAGTTCATAGTCCCATATTTTTACTTGTTTTAAACTTGGGATGGGAATGATGCTTGTCTTAAATTGTTTAAGTTACTGTGATTATGTGTGTGTCAAAAGAGCTTGGACTTATAGTGTTATCGTATGTATGCTATGTGTGATGTAATCATTGTGTGCTTCATTTGGGGACCCATTTGATGTTATGTGTGCTTCGATTAGGAGGATGCTTATCCTGTTGCTCGCGCATGTGACCTAATTGATGTTGGGATCGGGGGACACGAGCCGTCCTCTTGTTGCCTTTGTGTGAGGATATTCGTTTGCGAATGGATTGTAGCTTACATGATAACTTTAAATTATTTGTCCAGCTATATATTTTATGATCACAGTAAATTGGTTGCCTTGTGAGTGTATGTGTGTCTAAAACCTATGAATCTCACCAACATTATGTTGACGTTTTAAGCATCATTTTCAGGTGAGCTTTCTAAGGATAAGATAGAAGGATGTGATTAGACGAGACCTTAGTTGCATTGGAAGTAGTTTATCTGTGCCTTTGGAGTTTATCATGTTGTTTTCTTTCGGGTATTGTTATGACACTTTGTGTCTATACTTTGCCATTTTTATTGCATGTAGTTATTCTCTATATAGACACCATGTGTTGTGATGATATCCATGAAGTTACACCCGCGCGTTTCCGTCGTGGCGGGGTGTGACATAAAGGCAGATGAGTATCCCAGCTTCCTCCAAAATCAATAGCACACGTTCTAAGCAAATCTTCTAAAGTCTGAATCGTTCGCTCACCTTGCCCATCAGTCTGTGGATGATAAGCAGTGCTCATATCAAAACGTGTATCCAAAGCCTTTTACAACGATTGCCAAAACTGCAAGGTAAACCTACTATCTCACGATACATGTACCCCATGTCATACGACAACCTCATTGATATAAATCCTTGCCAGCTTCTCCATCTTATAGTCCTCACGAATGGCCAGAAAATGTGCAGACTTTGTCATTCTATCCACAATGACCCATATCGTGTCATGCCCATTACTTTTTCTAGGCAACTTGGTAATAAAATCCATCGTTATATTCTCCCACTTCCATTCAGGAATCGGCGGTTGCTGTAGTAAACCTAAGGGCTTCTAATGTTCAGCCTTAACTTTCAAACAAGTTAGACATTTACTAACATACTCAGCTATTTCCCTCTTCATTCCTAGCCACTAGTACGCATCTCTAAGATCATAATACATTTTTTCAGATCCTGGATGAATTGAGTATCTCGTCTAATGAGCCTCATCCATGATCAACTTTCTTACATCTCCCACCAACGGAACCCATATTCTATCCAAGAAATATAATCCACCATCCTCCTTTTTCTCCATTTGTTGGTCTAACCCACGCAGCATCTCAACTATCAGGTTTTCATCCTTGAGAGCTTCCTCTTTCGCTGCCAATATCTTACTCTTAAGGCTCGATTGCAACGTCATGCACATAGCTCGCACACGCTTAGTCTTAATCCTTTCCTTTCTACTCAACGCATCTGCCACCACATTTGCTTTTCCAGGATGATAGCGAATCTCACAATCATAATCGCTAAACAATTCTATCCATCTTCTTTGTCGCATATTCAGATCCTTCTGAGTAAAAATATGTTGGAGACTCTTATGATCTCTGTAGACAACACTCTTTGTGCCATAGAGATAGTGCCTCAAACTCTTGAGAGCAAACACTACCGCTCCAAGCTCTAAATCATGAGTAGTATAATTCTTCTCATGGATCTTGAGTTGTCGGAAAGCATAGGCTATCACCTTCCCTCTCAGTATTAGTACACACCCAAAACCTTGATTCGACGCATCACAATACACAACAAAATCGTCTGGCCAATCAGGTAATGTCAGAATAGGTGCATTACACAAACTATCCTTTAGTAACTAAAAAGCCATCTCCTGTTCTTCTCTCCAAACATACTTCTTGTTCTTCTGAGTCAACAAAGTGAGGGGTTTAGCAATTTTTGAAAAGTTCGCTATAAATCTTCTGTAGTACCCAGCCAATCCTAAGAAAGAGCGAATCTCAGACGGCGTCGTAGAAGCCTTTCAATTCTTGACCGCTTCTATCTTACTAGGGTCTACATGTATTCCTTTACCATTTACCACATGTCCAAGAAAATGTACTTCCTCAAGCCAAAACTCACATTTTGAGAACTTGGCGTACAACTTCTCCTCATCCAGTACTCCAAGGATCAAATTCAGATGTTCTCCATGCTCCTTCTTCGTCTTAGAGTAAATTAGGGTATCATCTATGAACACAATCACGAACTTATCCAAGTAAGGCTTGCAAACGCGATTCATCAAATCCATAAATACCGCGGGTGCATTAGTCAACCCGAATGGCATCACCGTAAACTCAAAGTGTCCAGAACGAGTCCTAAAAGCAGTCTTCGGGATATCCTCTTCATACACTCTTAGCTGATGATAACCAAAACGTAGATCTATCTTTGAATAGAAATGTGAGCCTTGCATCTGATCAAAGAGATCGTCAATTCTAGGAAGAGGATATCGATTCTTGACAGTTAACTTATTCAATTCTCGATAATCAATACACATCCGGAACGAACCATCCTTCTTCTTAACAGAAAACACAGGTGCTCCCCATGGAGAGTGACTAGGACGAATAAACCCCTTATCTTGCAGCTCTTGCAACTGTGCAGCCAACTCCTGCATCTCGGAGGGTGCTAAACGGTATGGGGATTTCGCCACAGGTGCCGCTCTAGGAATCAACTCAATACGGAATTCAACTTGAAGGATTGGAGGTAACCCAGACAAGTCTTCAGGAAAGACGCCAGGAAATTCACGCACTGCAGGGATATCTCCTATCTTAAGTTCTTTGGATTTTGCATTCTTAAGGGATTTTGAGTCATTCCTTAAGTTTTCTCCTTGTACCCGAAGTATATCGCCATTCTCTAAAGGAATTCAAACTACCTTTTCATGGCATACAACTTCGGCCTTATACTTAGACAACCAATTCATCCCTATCACCACATCAAAACTTCCATGTCCAAAAGGTATCAAGTCAATCATAAAAGGAATACCCTCTAACACTATAGTACACCCACAAATAACCTTGTCAACCTCTACTTCTCTACCACTAGCTATTTCAATCACAATACTAGATCTAAGTTCACTGGGCTCAACATTCAATAATCTAGCAAATTCAATGGACAAAAACAGTAATCCGCACCTGTATCAAATAAAGTAGTAGCATAATGACCGTTAAAAGAAAATGTATCGGTAACGACGTTCGGGTCTTGTCGCACCTCATTTGCGTTCATGGTGAACGCCTTTCCTCTAGTTGCATCCCGGTTGTACCCTCGCCCTTGACCTCCTTCAATGGTCAAATGATTTCCTGCCTTACCAGGCTCCCTATTCAGCTTGGGACACGTATTACGGAGATGTTCTGTACTTCCACACTTATAACACACTTTATGATTATGCCCGGCGCCAACCGAGTTGATTGGAGTCGCCTGAGTAATCACCGCACGACATTCCCTAGCAAAGTGTCCAGGTTTGTTGTCACACCCCCAATTTACCTGACTTGCAGCGGAATGGAATACCTGGGGGTGTCTGTCATAGCACCACAGTTACAGTTACATTGAACGACCTAAAGTGTCGTTTGGAAAATACTGCATTTGATCATTGAAATAATCCAGAGTTTACAAAATGAGGTCCCCAAAATGTGTTGCATGTTTATGAAAAACAAGTCATACTAGATCAAACGTTTACATAAGTGCATGAAATAATGATGAGACGCGTCGACCCCGCGACTCCATGAAGGCCCAAATGCATGTCACATGAGCTACCTTAATAACCAGAAATACATTGCTAAAACGTCAACACGAATGTTGGTGAATTCCACAGGTTTGTAAATTGTAATGATGTACGGCCACCACAAGTAAAAGTGCAAGATAAAAATCTCATGAAAATTGTACAATAGACCTTAAGCTCATGACCCCGAAGCTATGACTGATGAAATTATATGCCCCTCCCGAATGTTTTACCAGAACACTCATAACTGTGTCAAAATGAAATGCATCCGCTTACTGTTGGTAATCACTACCACGGATGGAGGCGTCACCCTCGATAGATCTATCCACTCACTCTCACTTAATCGGCAAATTAACGGTCCATGATAATAAACAGGGGACTTTAACTGTTGGTAAGGCAACTTAAGCAATGTACATATGTTTTGGTACTTGGGCTCGTACTAAAATGATTGATGCAATGTATTCCCCCGTGGGATTTGAAAACAATCAAAAATGTTGAATTGAAAACGGGGCTATGAAAACTCACCTTAACTGATGATACTGTGATGATGTGAAATGAACAACCATGAACATGTAATGAGCTGAAAAACAAGGCGCGCACACTAGCCGCAACCTAATGTGAATGATGAACGATCTACTTTAGATCACCAAATGATGTTATGAATGTCCATGCACATGTTTCCTATACTACTCTACTTTTTGAAATATACTTCTTGTTATAAAAAATGTACATTTTCCAAGACTTAGGAAAATATGGCTACTAGAAAATAAACTAGTTGAAATGTGTATGTATATATATATATATATATATATATATATATATATATATATATATATATATATATATATATATATATATATATATATATATATATATATATATATATATATATATATCGTATGTGTCAATGTTAGTGTTGAAATCCTCGGTTTGAAATCCTTGAAATAACGCCTTGTAGTGATAAAAATATACTTGTAATCACTAATACTTCGTTAGCTATGAAATTGGGTACTTGGTATTATTTCTAGAAAATCTAGAATTTAGTACGTAGAAGTAATATTATTATTATTTCTAGTGAAAGCTGCCAATTATAGAGGATTTTTGCCGATATTGAAACGTGAATATCTTTGTCGTTATAAGTCCATTTTACTTGTTCTTTATATCCACGGTTACGTCTTAGTATGTAGTAATATATAAACTCTTTTTAATCGGTTCTTTCGCCTACGGATTCGTTTTTGAAAGTATTTTCTAAAATTTTTGCCAAAGTTTACTTTATGTTTACTGATTTTCCTGGGTTTACCAAAATGGGACAGAATGTATAAATACATGTTACAAACCCATTTCCAAGGTTCAAAACTAGTTTCAACTTCAACCAAAACTCTTGCAAACACCACAAAACTATACTAATCCTACCATACACCTTCTCAAGGTGCCATGGGTTCCTAATGACTAGTAATCATGTTAATTTAACAAAGGAACACCTAAATCACAATCTAGGGTTTGTATGTTCAAAAAGTATACAAAAATAAAGTGGTATAACTAGTTTGTGCATGAAATTAAGCATGAATACCATGAGATATAAGTGTTAATTAGATGAAAACATGAAAATAAATTTGAATACTCACTTTGAAATAATAGGTGATGAGATGATTAGAAACCTTGGATTACTTGTGTTTTTGTGGTATGATTCTTGATTAGGATGACAAAATGAACAACTTCTATGCTTTAACTTTTGGAAAAAGATCACTTGATCATGGATTATGGTGAAGTCGTGGGTTTTGGTGATGAGGAAGAGATGAGATGAACTTTTTGATTATCAAAATTATGTATGTTTTGTTTTTGTGGTTTATGTAAATAAGTAACAACTTATAATGTATTATATGTACACATAAATGCCTTAGGTTAGGAAATTGTATAAATTTGCCTAGTGAGGACTTTAGGGGGACGGTCCATGGTGGATGAGGGGGGGGGGGGGGTAGGGTAGTTTCGATTTAATTAGGATTTTAGTGTAAGGTTATGTGTTATTAGTTAAAATCGGGTACCGGGTTTGATAGAAATAAATGTTAACAAAGTTATTCGGGATGAAATAAAGTTGTAAATATGTTAAAAATATGTTGGGTACAAGTACTGAGTGTTCGGGTGATTATTGGTTAGTTTTCACGAAAACCGTCGTAATATTCATAAGCTTACGTTATAAATAAAATAAATTTCCAAAATACTGGGTAAATGAATGTTATAACATTTATGATGATAAAATGGATATAAAAATATGTCGGGACCATTGTGTGAATGTTTAGATATATTCGTCGTGTTTATAAACCGGGTGTTAACGTTTATTTATAAATAATTATAAGGAAAACGTTAAATGTATCAAATATATAAATTTGAAAATCCTAAGAGTGGTATAACATGTAAATGACCTACTGATGATATGCAGACTATCTCTAGTCCGTATGCAGTGTCCTTACTGATAATGAAATGAATTCGCACCTAAACCCATACGGTTACGCGAATTTTAATACCCGTAAACTAAATTTACGATGAAATGTGTAATGCAAGTGAATAGTGAAAACTTTTCCGGCAATGAATAGTGTTCAGTGAATAGTAAAATTTTTGAATACTTCTCGGAATGTCAAATTGACACCAAATATGATGAATAGTAAACTGATAAATAGTGTTTTGATGAATAGTGTTTTTCCAAAGTTCGATAAATGACCTGAAATGGTGAGTTGTGACAGTCTTCCCCTCTAAAAGGAAACTTCGTCCTGAAGTTCAGTTTATGTTGGTTTCTGAAAACATATTGGTGAAAATGTGATGATATTCTGGAATTCCAGCGAACTCTAGCGATAGGAATTCGACTCTGCTTCAACTGTTTGACCTCTCGGTCCATGATTTCTTATTTGTTCTCCTGCAAGGTTTATGCTTGACTTTGGGTTAGATTCCTTTCCAAATGGAATTATGAGTGACTAATCTGAAAAGATGATAATACATGGTTGTGTAATCCTGTTGTTCTCTAACAAGGCTCAAGTCTGACGGCCACTCGGCCTACTCTGTCTGAAATATTACATGGTCCAGTGTATATCGGGTTTAACTTTCCAAGTTTTCTGAATGATATCATGCCTTTCCTAGGCAAAAATTTCTGCATAACTCTGCCTACCAACATGAAGTTTTAATGGTTTATAACTTATTGAACTTGTAACTGATTCTTGACTTGTAGGATATTTCTGGTTATCTCATGAATGCCTACTGAACTAGTGAGTTGAGCTTTTTCTGAGTTTGGCCCATCAATAGATGGTCTGCGCTTCTTAATGTTTTAAATGTCATACTGGTAATATATACTGCTGAATTCTGCCAGAACTCAAGTTTGTATGCTAGTTGGTCGATTCAAAAATGAATCTTAAATGGTCCAAAATGCTAAAGGTTCAACCTCTCTTGTTATCCAATTTGTATCATGCCAATCCAAGGCAATCTTTTTAACTTAATTTGTTCTCCCACTTGAATCTAGATGGTTTGTTATTCAGGATATCCAATCCAAATGATGTGTGTTATGTACCAATCTAACTTCTGCCAGTTTCTCGCTGTTGGTGTGATAACTATTGTTGTAGATGAATTTGATTTATGTTAAATGATTAGTCCAACCATTTCTAGGGTCAATCACTCATGCTCTGTGCATACTTTCCTATGTTTGAATTATTCTCTCGCTTTAACCATCGGTCTGAGGATGATAGGTGATGTTCACATCTAAATGGGTTTCTGAAGGAAATCCTGAAATGATTGCTTGAAGTCCAAGGTGAATCGGTTTCCTTAACAGGAATAACTAAAATGGGTACAATAAACCTTTGTGACTAATTCCACAACGTTCGGTCCTTCGAACTTGGCGTTATCTGAAAGGGATAGAATATAGGTAACAATTTGAGTCCTTGTGTTTTGTTCCAACGGATGATAAGACATATGTCCTTCTTTGTCTATTGGGTTTGGTCTCCACTACTGAAGTTCGTGGTTAATTTGTGATGTCCTTCCTAATTCCTTCATCACATATTCCAAATATTCTTTATTGTCAAGTCACAAATCCTAAATGCATAAACGATGTTGTAGGGAAATTGGTTCTGGAAATTTGTCTCGCGATTGTGAGTTTTGGTTGAAATCTTTTTCTGAATAAACGAATTTAGAAAATGGAGCAAATGATTTACTAAGTAATATTTTTCCTGATGATTCAAAATTTCAGTAGTTATGAAGTAGAAAAATGTTTTCAACATGTTGTGATTAAGACTGCTTACCAAAGTTTGATGTCTATGTATATTTCTCATTGTACAATAGTGTTGCTAAAGATTGACCAAAAAGGATCGTACTTGTTCAAAATAGGAATTTCAGAAATCATTTTTCCACAAGGTATGTGATTTATGTAAACGCATCAACTTTATTTAAAAGTGAAAACACTAACAAGGATAAAATGGTAGAATGGGAAATGTTCGCTTAAATGCATAGATGTCTTAACATTTAGTTCCTGAGGTTGGATAATGCCTATTGGTGATTATCAGGCATAACTACAAGCATAGGTATTTAGACTAACTTAAGTCCTGAAATATTTTATCGTTGTAATTGGCAAGACGAAGGTATCACTTGATGTTGTGTCGATGAATGTCTATTTTGTTTTCCTATGTAGATGAGGAGATATGTTCCGGTTTGATCCCTTTCTTGGTATGAAGGTGAGGTTATCGGAAATGTCTAGAGACATAATGCCTTAGAGGAATCTACATCGATATTCTTGTTTCAAACAATTGTCCTTTGTGAAAACTTACTGCAGGAAAGTTTATGTATGGATGAGGCCATGTTTAAATGAAATGCTCTACAGTCTCAATTAGAAGCTTGGTTTATTTCTATTGTGTTGTCCTGCGGACATTTATATTGAGTTCAATCCTGTAGCTCAGTCTAGCTAGTACCCTTAAACGATAGAATTTGACATCTAAGTCAGAGATGGTGATTCGGATGGTCTCGCAGTATCTTAGAATTTGTTGTTGAGTTATGAATTCTCTCACTATAGACTTCTAGTCGTGGTTAGTAGTTCTGTAATCCTTTCGTTGCTTTTATTGTATAGAGGAATCCTGCATGTAATTGACATGGAAAGTCTCTCCTAGGGAAGTCAATGGGAAAATCTAACTTAATGGATAAGTGAGTGACAGGTGGGGTAAGTATCCAGGGATAGTTCGGCAAAAGGGATGTTTATGGAAGGGTTCCTTTGTTTACAAAACTTTTAAATGAAGATTGTTATTAACAATCCTTTGAAAAGGTAATTATTTCCTTCATGGCATAATCCTTCCTGAATTTTACATAGGTGATCAGGCTATGTACAATTGAGGACTAATGATGCGATGTTAGATTTTGTCAAAATATCATAACTTTTCTCAAAAGTTTTAGATGGTGTTCAACGCATTGTTGTTAAAATGGTATCCTGATATTTTCTTTCAAGTAACATGAAAATTGCCTCGCGTAATAATAGTAAATACTTGGTGTAATGACAGAAAAATCAATTTATAGGATGGTAATAAAATATCTTACTTCAGAAATTTTTCTGTAAAACAGTTTCCCCATATGATAGTAAAATAGCTTGAATGGTGTATTGGATACGTGGGTGAATCTTGTCGAATGTTAATAGTCTACTAATTCGTCAAATACGAAATCAGCCTAATCCCTGATAAGACAATGCTAAAATGTTGCGAAACGATTGAAGTCTGAGCAATTGGGATAGAAAATGGAGTAAACGAAGGTTATGATTATCACCTAGGTAACAAAGGATAGATACTACATTGGATAGGAAAGTGCTTAATACAACTAGGTTATGTCATCGTACCAACGGTAAGTACAAAAGGAAAGATACAACCCTACAGGGCTCGAACTACGGTTTATATATTGAAACAAGGCTCCTCCTGCTGAAGCATTGTTGTTATCCTTGATGTTGCTAAAATCCTGACGGTTCTCTTTCAACAGCTCACGCAATTCCTCGAGCGATTCAGTCTTGATTCCAAGTTCCTGATTTTTCCTTGTTCCTTAGCTCCGGGCAGTCATTCTTGAAATGCCCTAAGTTTCCACATTTGAAGCAACTCACTGGGGTCTTCTGATTTGTGAGTTTCATACAATTTTCAATTCGATGACCTCGCTTCTTGCACACTCCACACGTTTTACTGCAATGATCTCGGTGATGTTGATTACACAGGTTGCAGTAAGGTAACTTTCTAATATACCTTCTCTTTGTGTGCGGTTCTGCAGCAAAGGCTCTATTCACTTCTTATCCTTTGGGTGATTGTTGAGCAGCATTGCAACCTAAATTGTTGTTCCACTTCCTTTTATTGTCACTATTGTTTCCTGATGTCTTGGCGTGAACTATGAGTTCCTGTGCTTCGATCGCCATTTTGATAGCTTCAGACATGGTATCGAGTTCCCATGCAATGACCAACATACGAATTCAATGGGAGAGTCCCCCGATGTACCTTTCAAGTTTCTTGCTTTCCGGATCATCCATCGCAGAACCTAGTCGTGTTAATTCATAAAAATGAGTAGTGTACTCGTCAACATCATTTCCTACCATGGTAAAGTTTAGTGTTTCCTGTTCCTTTGCTCGTAACTCATTTCCTACACAAAATGTTATACTCATCATCCTTCTTAGTTTCTCCCAAGAGTGTGAGTAGGCAGCATCAACTCCCACCATCTTAATATGTTTGGTCCACCATTCCTGGGCATGATCCTGAAAAGTGCATGTGGCGAACTTAACCTTGTCTTCCTTACGACAGTCGCCACATTGAATTATTGTTTCTATTTCTTCGAACCATTTGAGAAATTCCTTTGTGTTTCTAGTTCCGCTAAAGGAGGGAGGATTGCACCCCATAAATTCCACGTGAGTAAGTTCCTTAGTGAGGGCGGTGGCTATGTTCTTGGCAATGACTTGTCCAACAGCAGCTTGCATCATGCTTGGAGTGGTTTGCTTAAATCTCTCTTCATCAAATTATAAGAGACCATGAGGATATGTAGTTAATCAAAGTCATCATATTCACAACACATGAATATAATACATGAAAATTTCGGTCTACGTGAACCGATATCACAAATAGCACAACCATTTCTTACATAGTAGAGTCACACTTGATATTTTTGTTTGTACAACAATCAAAAGACAACAAGTTCTTTAGACTATGTCCCACACTTTCTGTGGCTTGGATAATAGTAAAAACTAGTGAGGATATAAGTCTAGTCTAGGGACTTCCTGGTGTCCCTCTGTGTGAAATCAGGTTTGTGGCATCATAAGGTCGAGATAGTCCTGAAGTGATGTCTGAAGTTGTGCATCGATCAAATCTTAGATAACGTATGTTCTGAACCATTCCTGAAGAATCTGCGGATGTTTCTGTTGAGTCCGTGATATTGGTATTATCTACTAGGTGTCATCTAGTTCATGGCAAGTGGGAATGGAAAAGGAAAATGACAATGATGGTACTAGTGAATGGAATACTACCCTCTTTCGCACTACCTCGCAACATCCAAAAGGTAAAACTGAAGTACGCACTGTGGGATGACCAATAGTGTAATAAGTAACTGATGGTGGTGGTAGTACCTGAGTAGTGAGTGCCCTACTAGTGATGGAAAGAAACATACCATTTTCCTTGAAATAAGCAATCTAATAAGTCCATTAAGATTAAGTCAGAATACTCTACCAAAAGGCATTCTATGTATGGGCTGAATGATAGGAAAACCCTGTTCCTATGGCAAATCAATAGTGCTAATGGTGGTGTAAGTGCAACTGTGGTATAATGGTAGTGGAAGATGACAAGACATCTTCAATGTCGGAATCCGATAAAAGGATGTCAGGGTGAGTATCTGAAGGCATGTCACTTGTGAACCAGGTCAATAAAATGATATATATATATATATATATATATATATATATAGGGGAAGGTTAATGTGAGATCAAACTTAAAGTTGTAAAAATAAGATCTAGTTTAAACAACCACTAAAAACATTAATAAATAACCATATTAGTAATAATACACAAAAAATAAAATATTAATACAAATTAACATTTTAACAACTACTAACCAATTGATACATGAGTTTGGATTAGTGATACACACTTATAAATTTACATGTCGAATCAAAGTGTATCACCTTAACCTGATACACGTTACATTTCGAATCAAAGTGTATCACATTTGTTTCGTCAAATTTAAAAAGAAAACCATTGAAACTTTAACAATTTTTGTTGTAAGTAATAAAAAATTTAATTTTGTTTTAACGAGAGTGTCATTCTTCAAATTTTAGTTGGATCTCATTTTTACAACATTAAGTTTGATCTTATTTGATCTAGATTCTATATATATATATATATATATATATATATATATATATATATATATATATATATATATATATATATATATATATATATATATATATATATATATATATATATACGAATATGAGTATAAATAACTCGCACAGGGTATGTATGAAACAACATGTATCATGATTATGCACTTATGATGAAATGATGAGATGCTATGATGATGTGGTTATAGTCTAGGGTCCAAGATACATCCAAGTTCGCTATAACCTTAGCACTGATGCCAATCTGTCACACCCCCAATTTACCTGTCATAGCACCACAGTTACAGTTACATTGAACGACCTAAAATGTCGTTTGGAAAATACTGCATTTGATCATTGAAATAATCCAGAGTTTACAAAATGAGGTCCCCAAAATGTGTTGCATGTTTATGAAAAACAAGTCATACTAGATCAAACGTTTACATAAGTGCATGAAATAATGATGAGATGCGTCGACCCCGCGACTCCATGAAGGCCCAAATGCATGTCACATGAGCTACCTTAATAACCTGAAATACATTGCTAAAACGTCAACACGAATGTTGGTGAATTCCATAGGTTTGTAAATTGTAATGATGTACGGCCACCACAAGTAAAAGTGCAAGATAAAAATCTCATGAAAATTGTACAATAGACCTTAAGCTCATGACCCCGAAGCTATGACTGATGAAATTATATGCCCCTCCCGAATGGTTTACCAGAACACTCGTAACTGTGTCAAAATGAAATGCATCCGCTTACTGTTGGTAATCACTACCACGGATGGAGGCGTCACCCTCGATAGATCTATCCACTCACTCTCGCTTAATCGGCAAATTAACAGTCCATGATAATAAACAGGGGACTTTAACTGTTGGTAAGGCAACTTAAGCAATGTACATATGTTTTGGTACTTGGGCTCGTACTAAAATGATTGATGCAATGTATTCCCCCGTGGGATTTGAAAACAATAAAAAATGTTGAATTGAAAACGGGGCTATGAAAACTCACCTTAACTGATGATACTGTGATGATGTGAAATGAACAACCATGAACATGTAATGAGCTGAAAAACAAGGCGCGCACACTAGCCGCAACCTAATGTGAATGATGAACGATCTACTTTAGATCACCAAATGATGTTATGAATGTCCACGCACATGTTTCCTATACCACTCTACTCTTTGAAAAATACTTGTTGTTATAAAAAATGTACATTTTCCAAGACTTAGGAAAATAAGGCTACTAGAAAATAAACTAGTTGAAATGTGTGTGTGTATATATATATATATATATATATATATATATATATATATATATATATATATATATATATATATATATATATATATATATATATATATATATCGTATGTGTCAATGTTAGTGTTGAAATCCTCGGTTTGAAATCCTTGAAATAACGCCTTGTAGTGATAAAAATATACTCGTAATCACTAATACTTCGTTAGTTATGAAATTGGGTACTTGGTATTATTTCTAGAAAATCTAGAATTTAGTACGTAGAAGTAATATTATTATTATTTCTAGTGAAAGCTGCCAATTATAGAGGATTTTTGCCGATATTGAAACGTGAATATCTTTGTCGTTATAAGTCCATTTTACTTGTTCTTTATATCCACGGTTACGTCTTAGTATGTAGTAATATATTTTGGAAAGCTTGGCTCCTCCGGGTTACGTCTAAAGTCTCGTTTTGTCTGACGAAAAACGTCCAACAACATGTATTTTCAGAAAAAATACTTTTCGTCAATAAACTTGCAAAACTCATAACTTCTTTGTTATAAACTCTTTTTAATCCGTTCTTTCGCCTACGGATTCGTTTTTGAAAGTATTTTCTAAAAATTTTGCCAAAGTTTACTTTATATTTACTGATTTTCCTGGGTTTACCAAAATGGGACAGAATGTATAAATACATGTTACAAACCCATTTTCAAGGTTCAAAACTAGTTTCAACTTCAACCAAAACTCTTGCAAACACCACAAAACTATACTAATCATACCATACACCTTCTCAAGGTGCCATGGGTTCCTAATGACTAGTAATCATGTTAATTTAACAAGGGAACACCTAAATCACTATCTAGGGTTTGTATGTTCAAAAAGTATACAAAAATAAAGTGGTATAACTAGTTTGTGCATGAAATTAAGCATGAATACCATCAGATATAAGTGTTAATTAGATGAAAACATGAAAATAAATTTGAATACTCACTTTGAAATAATAGGTGATGAGATGATTAGAAACCTTGGATTACTTGTGTTTTTGTGGTGTGATTCTTGATTAGGATGACAAAATGAACAACTTCTATGCTTTAACTTTTGGAAAAAGATCACTTGATCATGGATTATGGTGAAGTCGTGGGTTTTGGTGATGAGGAAGAGATGAGATGAACTTTTTGATTATCAAAATTATGTATGTTTTGTTTTTGTGGTTTATGTAAATAAGTAACAACTTATAATGTATTATATGTACACATAAATGCCTTAGGTTAGGAAATTGTATAAATTTGCCTAGTGAGGACTTTAGGGGGCCGGTGCATGGTGGATGATGGGGGGGGGGGGGGGGGGGGGGTAGGGTAGTTTTGATTTAATTAGGATTTTAGTGTAAGGTTATGTGTTATTAGTTAAAATCGGGTACCGGGTTTGATAGAAATAAATGTTAACAAAGTTATTCAGGATGAAATAAAGTTGTAAATATGGTAAAAATATGTTGGGTACAAGTGCTGAGTGTTCGGGTGATTATTGGTTAGTTTTCACGAAAACCGTCATAATATTCATAAGCTTACGTTATAAATAAAATAAATTTCCAAAATACTGGGTAAATGAATGTTATAACGTTTATGATGATAAAATGGATATAAAAATATGTCGGGACCATTGTGTGAATATTTAGATATATTCGTCGTGTTTATAAACCTGGTGTTAACGTTTATTTATAAATAATTATAAGGAAAACGTTAAATGTATCAAATATATAAATTTGAAAATCCTAAGAGTGGTATAACATGTATATGACCTACTGATGATATGCAGACTATCTCTAGTCCGTATGCAGTGTCCTTACTGATAATGAAATGAATTCGCACCTAAACCCATACGGTTACGCGAATTTTAATACCCGTAAACTAAATTTACGATGAAATGTGTAATGCAAGTGAATAGTGAAAACTTTTCCGGCAATGAATAGTGTTCAGTGAATAGTAAAATTTCTGAATGCTTCTCGGAATGTCAAACTGACACCAAATATGATGAATAGTAAACTGATGAATAGTGTTTTGATGAATAGTGTTGATGAATAGTGTTGATGAATAGTGTTTTTCCGAAGTTCGGGAAATGACCTGAAATGGTGAGTTGTGACATTTGTTACACCTAAAACACGTATGACATCCAACTTGCTCATGATGATAACTATTGCATTTAGCACATTTGGGAGCGTTACCAGCATACCCCCTTCTATCTGCATTTCCTGCCGCAACCGGAACGGCTGCCATTGCCGGATTTGCTGCCACCACAGGATTCGCTGCTACGAACCCTTTCCCATTCCTTGCTCTCTTGTGATCAGTACTAGAACCAACCTGCTTACCTGCTTCAGTCTCCTCCTTTCTCTTCTCGCTTGTCTTTGCGAGTACCCCACTCCTAACTGCTTCATCAGTTAATGCCCCAGCTTTCTGAATAGCACTTAGAAGTGTTGTCGGCTCCGTAGCCCTAACCATACTGCGAATATGTGGAACCAACCCACGGATGTACTTGTCGATGCGCTTCGTCTCAGGAGTTACTAAGTGAGGGACCATCTTAGCTAACTCATGGAACCTATCGGTGTACCCTGTGTGATTAGCTCCAACCATCGCATGGTTCCAAAACTCTTCCACTAATTTCTGCATCTCATTTCTTGGGCAAAACTCCTCCACCATCAAAGCTTTGAAGTCTTCCCAAGCCATTCCCATCGCAGCCACTCTACCCCTAGCTTGGACTTGCGTGTTCAACCAAGTCAAAGTTTTATTAATCAAAGAACTTGCCGCATACTTAACCTTCTGGCCCTCAGCACAGCTACTAATATCCATTACTGATTCCATTTTCTATATCCTTCGAGTGAGCACTATCGCACCACCCTTACCATCAAACTCTTTGGGCTTACAAGCCACAAACTCTTTGAAGGAGCATCCATTGTTACCACTCCCTCCACTTCCAGCACCATCAGGGTGAGCACCATTACCCATTTGCGCGCTCACAATAATTACAATTTCGGGTAATAGAGTTTCTAGTTGTTGATTGATCAACTGCGGGAAGATGGGGTTACTCTCCCCAATAAAGGGTGTCGGCTTTGACTTCTTCGGCGTCTTGAATGCTCTACTCATTGGTGACTTAGTAATAGGGCGTCTTGGTCTTTTTGGTGCCATTTTCCTGAACACGCATGACATTAGAACCATTAGACGCCATTCACAATACCCACGATTACATACTCATACTTAACACATTTACTCCCATCAAATGGGACAATTAACACCACATCAAGATTAACCCTACTACACATAAGCATGTTATCATTGGTAAGCATAACATTTGCTATAAGTCCACATGTGTCGTGATACATTTATAATTATGTTGGCCATCCATAATTATAGATGTATCATTTCACATATGTACTCGCTTCCAATACCACGCCTAACAATAACAACACCTCACAATATAAGCACACATAATCCAAGAAAACAATATCATTTAACACCAAGCAATCACAATCCCCACACATAATATATTCAAAACCCGCTCAAACCTTATTATTAAAACTTCGGTAAACTTCCATAATTCAATACAAAACGCGCTCCAACACAATGTCAAACATCAAAAGACAAACAAAAGACAATCAAAACAAAACACTACGGAAAATGTCGCACATGGTTTGAGCTATATTCTAACGCTTAAATTGTGCTACTCGCAGTGGACTCCAGATCTGAATCTACCTCTTCTTCCTCACTTAACCATCCATTCCTACCTCCCTCAAACTGTGGTAGGGGATGACTTGCAAAATCATCCCTACGATTCCTTAACTCCTCCTCCACACGATCTACGAATTCATATGGATCGCGTGGTCTACCCTAACCTTCACCATCATTTTCTAAGAGTCGATGACACTTCTGAAAGAACATAATGGTGTAGTCATCCCTATTAACCACTTTGTCTCGTACTTTTCCACCTCTTCTCCATTCACGTTCTCTAAGGTTAACTTCTCCTTAACCGCGCGCGGAAGCATGCTAGCATGAACCAAGATCCTTCTGTTGGTCCTCTTCATCCTACCAACTCTCTTGCAACCCGTAGCGACAACAGTGGTCCATCAAAGCATCTTTCGCGCAGGAGGTGCCATACTATAAAAGACACACACGATACTAAGTATGGGGTTCGATAGACGTCCAAAACTCGATTAAACATCTCATAAATTTAAGAAAATAACCATATAAAATACCATACTTACAATTAGGCCCTATATGCAACTATATGAGGGACTCTTAGGTTATAGTCTAGGTTCAACCACCTACTTCTCTATAACCAAGGCTCTGATACCAATCTGTCATACCTAGCCAAGGCTGAAACGCAAGTGTAACTTCATGGATATCATCAAAACACATGGTGTCTATATAGAGAATTACTACATGCAAACACAGACACAAAGTGTCGTAACAATACCCCAAATAAAACAACCAAAAACAATATCCCAAAAGGTATCTTCAATAGAATGTAAAGTACTAATTGAAAGAAATTAAAGTATCACAATCAAATTCAAACATATTCAAATCCAAACATAAAGATAAATTGTTCTCAAATGCAACTAAGTCTCGTCTAGTCGCTTCTCTCAACCTTAGCCTTAGAATGCTCACCTGAAAATGATGCTTAAAACCGTCAACATAATGTTGGTGAGATTCATAGGTTTAAGACACACAATATCACTCAAGGCAACCAGTTCGCTGTGATTATAAAACTTAGTAGGACATTAAGTATAGTTACCATATTAGCTAGCATGCAATCACAAAACTAACTAACGCAACATAAGACAACAATTGGGACAGAACGTGCCCACCGGTCCAAATACCATATCTAACATCAATTGGGACGGAACGTGCCCACCGATCCAAGAACCATATCACACATAAATTGGGACGAAACGTGCCCACCGATCCAAGTACCACAACATTCAACACCAGTTGGATAGTACAAACGAGAAATGAGATAAAAATCCCTCCAATTAGATCACACAGAATAATCACACCGCATTATCATAACATGTAGCATACACACGATAACTACTTACAAGTCCATGCATTTATTAGACACATAATCACAGTAACTTAAAATCATAATTTAACACGAGCACCATTCCCATCCCAAGTTTAAAACAATGTAAAAATGGGACTATGAAACTCACCTCAGTCTTTGTAGCTTCCAAATAAACAATCACAAATCTATACAACAAAATAAACCCACATTACACACGACCAAGCTAAAAGCTATAGTCCATGTAACACACATATGATGGATGTCTAAAGGTCATATAAACCACTATGGTTCACCTACCAAACACTACCAATCATTTACACTCACTAAATCCCTCGCATAAACTTTTTCAGAAAAAGCAGAATTTTGGGGTACTTTTACCCACATGAAATCATGACAAAAATAGATCCACAACTCACACCAAAAATTCACCATGGGCTCTTATGAGCATACAAGCTATTTCAAGAAGGCCATGCACTAAAAACTTACACAAGTACTCTTAATAAAATCAAACTTAAAAACTATCTAGATTCGGATCTGAACGCGCACCTAAATGTTTTGACCTAAGAATCATATTTGTACAACCTTTTAATGTCTCTCCTTTGCGTGGAAGTCAAAGGAAATATAGAACTCAACTCATCAGAAGGGCTAACCCTAATTCCACTTTCTAACCCACCTTGGACCTCAATAATTTTACCCTAAATCTGTCCTGGTTTAACAGCTTTGACACATTTTCTCATAAAAACCATTAGACTGACTTTCGGACCTTGAAATCGATTGTGGCTGGGCTTTTTGGAAAGCTCTTTCACTAAACTACAATTTAGACTCAAAATTCATGATCTAACTCATCTCTATCTATTAAATATCTTTGTATCTTTACAGCCTTACAATTCTGTCAGAACCCTAACTCAATAACTAACATGTTTTACACTCTAATCTCTTCACCAATCATCATAATATAATTAATAATTGATCCCAACATGTTTTAATTAATTAATTTACAGATACTTACAAACCCTAGATCCATCATGACTTGTATTACATGAATTATATAAATTAATTGAACATATGTGTTAAGAATTATACCTTGATCTTGATTTTAGCTTCAAAAATAAAAACTCTAAATTTTCTTCTTCCTCTCTTGCTTTGGTCGACCGAATACTCAAAAGAATGGGTAGGAGGGTTTTGATTTTGTATTTATAAGAATTATGGATAACCTCCTTAGTTAAGAATTGTATTTGGAATAAAACTTTGTTTCAATTTTCCCCTCTTTCACCCCAATCGGCCGCCCCCTTCTGATATATTATTTTTTTATTAAATTTAATTATTACACTCAAAACCTTATACTTTTGATATTTTATAACAACCCATAACGATACCTAATGTCTTACACGTTAAACCTTCGTTTTTACGACGACTCAGAAAATTATCATTTTCTAAACAAAGTTTCCAAAAATAGAATCTCACATAAAAATCTAAATATAACTTACAAATCTGAACTCTACGTAACTTATTATTGCTCAAACACTTGAACGAAAACTTGTTATGTAAAACCTCAAAACACGAAAACCACACAAGTCATTTCTACACCACTAAGGCGACCAAAATGAACTTATCCCAACACAAAAATTACTCAACTCACAACGATAAAACCACGCAAAGGGATTTAGTGCTAAAACTTACCTAAATCACACATATACCATACAAAACACATAAATCACACCAAGTAAGATTTAAATAGGTCGAGACTATTAGTCAAGCTAACCTATTAAAATCACGGTTGTTACACCTTCGATTGGCGAATTCCCAACTGGTAACTAGATCAAATATGATTAGTTTGACGCCATTGAAGATTTTAGGAGGCTGACCAGAGCCTTCGATATGTAGGTTGCGAACAGGCTCGAAAGGGAGTCCTTCGGCCTGATCGGAGGGTACATTATCAAGCCCCCCAGTCGAAAGTTATATATACGTACGAGGATATATGGCTTACGAATCTATCATAAAATAACACCATTTCTTTCTATCCCACAAGATCGTATGAGAAAAAATAAAATGTGTTTCAAAAAACGCATTAAATGCGCCTAATCAATAATCCAACCACTTGCTTAAAGGCTAAAATATCGTTAATCCTCCAAACGTCCCTTCAAAATTTAAAACGCGTTTGAAATCTGGGTAGATAAGGGATATTGGACACGTGGACGATTACAATTAAGAGGATAGGCGGTATAAATGCTTATTACCCCCAACCCTAATTCTACTCTTAAGTGATTGCTTCGATCAAAAAACTTTATACATGAAACCGTGCGTATTTAATCCCTCCGAACAAAAGGTAAAGCTCTTCGTCATTGTTCTTTATTTTCTCGTATTAATAGCGATTTCCATCATGAGTATGGATGCAAAATTCATCATTAGGAAACAAAAGTGTACATTGTCTAAACAAGCGTTAGCTGATTTCCTAAATGACTATCCCATACCCAAAGAGTTTAAAGTGATGCTTCCGAGTAGAAAGCAAAACATCTTTGACGCCCCGAAGGGGTATGTTGGGCTTTACACTATTGCCTTTAAACGGTCAAACCTTAGGATACCACTACATCCATTGCTCCTAGAGCTATTGCAGTATTATCAGGTCTACATATCTAGGTTAAACCCTTTTGGCCTTGCCAAACTTACCACATACATCGTTATGTGTAAAGCTTATGGCTATGAGCCCACACTAACAGTGCTTAGGGGTTTTCTGAACATATATCCTGGTGGGAATTGGTTGACATTAGCTAAAAGAGGTGAGCACGATGTACCTTATTTGGTCACTAAACCTTTTTCAAACATTAGGGATTGGAAAGGAAAATTCTTTTATATACAAGACACGATTATACCCACAAAATATCATGCGTTACTGAATGAAGCCTTCAAGGATGATGAAAAACGTTTCAATGATCCGCTGGCGAAGTATGTACATTCTTATTTGAATAGAATAAACAATTCATCTGATTACATTTATTGTTTCCTTTTTTTTTTTTTTTTTTTTTTTTTTTTTTTTTTTTATGCAGAAATGGCCTTCAGAAACTTCGTGGTTGCTGGTGGTGCGAAGGAGACTAGCTTCATCCCAAAAGACCCGCAGGATGTCAGCTATGGAGTTGGCTCTCTTTATGTTTCAGTAAATAATAATGATGTTGATGCTCAAATGATTGAACCTATTGCCTCTGCCAAGCTTACCAAGCCTGAAAAATGTGCAAACACAGAGGAGACAACACAACTCATAGAGAATGTTGCAGATTCTGATAATCCTCCCTCCGACGAGGAGCAGGTCTTGATCGTAGGGTCCTCCGGTATTGCTGATAGGGTACGAAGTAGAAAAGGAACCAGTTCCAAAGCAACTCCCAAGAGAAAACTCATCTTGCCTACTCCTACTTTAACCCATATTCATCATAACTTCTTAATTTAGCTCATAAACATCATTTACCCAATTCCCTTGATTAGGGTTTATAAACCCTAACCTTTCAATCATCAATTAAACATCACTTAAGAGGTTACTTACTTGAAAGGATCATAGCTAGGTACATATTACTAGTGTTAGAGCTTTCATCCTTCACCAATTGACCTCCAAGACCATCTTGCCTTTTCCCTCTCTTTCTCACTTCACGACACACAGTCACACCACAACTTTCTGGAACATCATGGAATGCCAGAGAATTCCTTCAACTATAAGATAGTTGCCACTTTATCCTTTTGGCACAATAAGTCCCTTAAGTGCTATTCTTCTCATTTTGGCCACACTAAACTTTATAACATGTTAGCACTTGGCAACTTAGGTCCCCATTTTCCTTATAAATGTGACACGTCATATTTTCTATAACCATTTACATAACATTTAATACTTATAGTTTGACTATCGGGGTTGACTAACCAATCTCGTAAGTCCTTTAAACTTATAAAAGTCACAATCAACTATTCCAATGGCATTCTTGTAATAACACGCTTAGGCCCGGGTTCAGGGTGTTACAGTACACTTGTCTTACATTCACTTGTTTATCTCATATGCGCAACCTTGGACAAACATATCTTTAAATTATCTTGGTAAAACTTTCAAACATTTTAAATCCAACAAAAATGGTTTTAGTGATAAGTGACAATTATTGGAATCTAATTTTGTTACCCGACACTGATAAGAGAAACATTTTTCTCCCTTGGGACGACCTGGTCTTACCTAAACCTTTACTATAAATGAGGGTTATACTTTGCCCGTGTGTTTTGTGTATTAAGGAATCGACAGAACTAGCATTATAAATTTAGTTAAACCTTTACTCCCTTGGGATTGAACCTCCTCACTCTCTACGTCATGAGTGCATAGTACTAGATATTTTAGCTAGTGTTATATAAGTTCGTTTGGTTGACTGAATAATAACATCTAGAGATTTGATTTATATTTATTGCTAATAGGCTATATTAGCGGGCTTGTGATTTAATATAGTTCTGTGGGAATTGTTTTACTGCTAGTGGATCTCACTAGGCAGAGTGATTGGTTGAATGCGTTTAAGTAGTGGCCCTACATAAAACATTATAGTATATCTTATTTTGTATATGTTTTACATATACACTTTGGTAAATGACTTGGACTATTTTTAGTAAATATCCACGTTGTTGGATGTCTTGACTTATATATTGTTAAGAGAATCTCAGAATTTAGTCAAGTTATCCTGAAGTGTAGTGTTCAGTAATAATTATTTGTTTAACCTAATATCATGACATTTCTTTTTTTTTTTTTTTTTATGAGATATGATATTAAGTTAAATTAGGTTATTACTTAGCTTTAGTCTTTTGATAACTTTACTTGAGGACGGGAGTTTTCTTGAGGATGATTTGAGACTGATTTCGAAACGACTTTTGGCAAACGATTTTGATATGATATTGGACTCTTTTGAAACGATTTTATGGAACTATTTTTAGGTGTACAATTTTATGTGAGACTCACCAACTATTTCATAGTTGACCGTTTTTATCATGCTTTTTAGGTGGTCAAGTGAAAGTAGAACTTAAGTGATTGCATTCATGGATTTGATTTTCACTACAAGAATCTGATGGAATACCCACGACTATTACCCACACTCGTCTTTTTGAGGGCATTTACCCACCTAATACCCACTCGTTACTCACGATCAGTGACTAATAAAATTAATTTTATTTTCCCTCGATTTTCCCACGGATTTACCCACACAAATAGCCACATAAATATATTTGGTGTGGAATATGTGGGTAAATAGTTGGCGCCAAACTATTTCCCACGGATTACCCACATTGTGAGTTATTGTGGGTATATGTGTGGGTAATTTAGTGGGTAATACTTTCCCGCTAAAGTTTTTCCCACGCATTACCCATAAAGAAACTTATTGTGGGTAAATGTGTGTGTAATTTTGTGGGTAGTTTTTGTTGCCACAAATTACAATCATCCAATTTGTTCATAGGTACATTTTCATGGGTGATTTGTGTTGGAAAATTATGGTCAAATTTTTTGAATTGAATGACAATTGATGGTCATCGTGTATACTAATGGGATTTAAGAACAATGTTAATGTTTGGTCAATTGTAATGACCGAATTAAGTTTGTGTTTATGAGCTATTAGTAGATTTAATTGTGACCGTTTCTTTTTCTCATCCCTTTTACCTATAAATGAGAGCTCTTCTCATTTGTCTAAATACACCACGAAATACTCACTCCTCTCCTTTGTTCACCATTATTCTTGAGCTTGTGTGTATCCGTTTGTAATAGAGGGAAGGCACGTTTTGGTTCGCCTAGATAACTCGTTTGTGCTAACGGGGTTATCTGTTGTTGTTGTATCCTGGGAGATAGACGTCTATGATTTCTCAACACCGTGGAGAGGACGAATCTGTCTTAAGGAAAGTGTGTGCATCACACGCCTCAACATTTTCCTTGTATTTTTGTGTCACACTATCAAAATAATTACGGTATCGTTTTCTACACTTTATATTTTCTTGTTATTGTTAATTTATCTCTAATAGCAATACCTAATATATACTACAATCTTAAGACAGACTTTTTTTTGCTACTAGAGACGATTAAGAGAAAAAATAAAACTTAAATAAACTAGCGATTCGGAAACATTTTAATATTGTGTTGTTCGGAAAAGTTGGTTGTTATAAAAGGTTGATTACTCATGGAAGAAGCAATGATAGAAAGATAAATAATTTGATGACAATTTCGTTAATATGTCATTCTGTTTCTTTGGTCAGACTGCCAGTTGTTATTTATTAAATTCTATTGTTCATGGTAACAACTATGATTAAATTACCTTTAACCATATGAGTAATTACGTATTGAATGTTTTAACGGTCATGTTATTTGAACCGTCTTAATATTATGATGTTCATGCATTCGTAATTGAATATAGTATATAAACAACCACGTACTTCAATTCCATCTTATGTTGCCTACTTTGCATAACCACTGTTATAGGTTAATGCAAAATTAAGATATTATTTGGGGTAAGTTTATGTTGTTCTATTTTTTGATTGCTATCTTTTAAGTAGGTCTATGTTGGTCATGTATATTGGTTTCAAATAAACTATGAGAATCATATTTGGCCGAATAAATAATTACGAGACCATTGTTCCAGAAGGATCGAAGGAGCATATTTAAGTGGTCGCTTAAGTTTTCTTTGATTTGTCTTAAAGAAATGAATATGTAACTGCTAAAAGTGATACTAGTTTTGAAATATAGATTTTTTTTGGAACAAATGAAATCATGAAAACAAGGTTATTGTTTTGTTGAACAAGATCAAACGTTTCCTTTATTACTCAACTATTTATGAGTATTAATGTAATGAATATTACGAATAAATGACATGTTATTTATTGAAAGATATAAAATTGGTATACTTTTGCGGTACCTATATCTTGTTGAGAAGGAATCGAAATGAGAACCAACCCACTTTTATGATAGTGTGCCCAATTATATCCATAAGTGTCATGGGTTATGTGATTAACTTTGCATTAACATGTTTCTATGGGAATAATATCGTAACTTTATGCGTTGTTTTGAAAGCAATAGACCAATTGAGTGGTACTGGTCATTGTTTCTTTATAAAACACACACGAAATTATCATGGTACTGGTCATTGTTTCGAATGTTCTTTGTCATAGAACAATTGAGTGTATTGAAGCATGTTGCTTAAAATTGTTTCATGGTACTGGTTTGTGTAACTAGTATTGGTTTCATGACCGGATATTTGGATATAACTCATTCTTGCAGAATGCGAATTTTGGTGTTAATTGGAATCTAAAATATTTGTTATCACAACTATGCACTCGTGGGAAAAAGTGTGTTGTTTGCATACTAATGAGTTTTGATTCCAATCCGTTATGCTGCACTCTAAGACTTTAAACTTGATTTTTGGAAAGTTTGAGTCGAAATAGGTGAACCGTTTGGTCACAAAGTATTTTGGTACAACAATTCATTTTGGAGAATTCGTTGTCAAAACTGCGCATTCATGAGAAATGCGTTGTTGACGTGGTAAACAAATGTTTGTGCCCAATTTTTTTTGAGCTCGTATAAGACATTAAGCTTGGTTTTTGGAAATTTTGAGCTTAAATGGGTGAACCATTTGGTCACATTATTTATTTTGGTACATCAACTTAGTTTGTACTTTTGTAATGGTATGTTGTCACAACCGCAATGTCATGGAAAAATATGTTTTTCGCATGGTAACAAATGAGTTTTGCACCAATTTTTATTTTCGTGATTAGCTAACAATGAAACATCTTAAACTTGATTTTGAAAAAAATAAATAAATAAATAAATAAAATATTGAGCTTAAACGGAAGGATCAGATGATCGCAGTTTGTATGTTAGCACAAATTTTTTTTCAAGCAGCTTATATATATTTTTTTTGTGCTAATATTTGTGTTGATTGGATGTTGTTTGGTACAAACAATTTTTTGTTGTTATAATACATAATTATGAAATTTTTGTACAATGTTTAACGCAAAATTGTTTGTTTCATTTGGTGCAAAATATTGTAACAAAGTAGTGCCTATTTAAAGTTGTTTGGTGCGGTTTTGTGCAATTAGTTTTGTAACATGAGAATAAACAAGTCGCTCGATTTTGTATCGAATATTGGAAGTTTGGATGTTGCAAATATGCTGTTGTGAATATTGATGCAAATAATCAAACTATTTGTTATTCTAGAAAGATGAATAATCGTCAAAACTTGTTATAACTCATATGGATAATAATCAAATGGTTTTGTCATATGTAAGAAATGACTACATGTTAAATATAACTGTGTTGATTGTGAAATGTCAAGAAAGAACCAACATATAGATGACAACAATTACGTTGGTTTATGTAACTAACTTGAATGGTGTAATTGTCGTCCAATGTGAGCTATTGTCCATTCGCTAAGTTGGACATAGTTTGATTGGGTAAAATGATTACACATTGATTTTATGTGATTATAATCACATAATAAATTGTGACAATCATATAATGATAAGAGATTAAATGTGATTATATATATAATCACAAGTGAACTGGAATGACATGTTATAAGTGTACAACTTACACATATAACTTATTGGATCCTCCTAAAACATGTGTGGTTTAAGGTGGTGATTTGTCTAATAGAAGAATGTTATTAGATGAAGCTATGAGTAATCAGAATGATGCATCTTCTGTCATACGCTTGATTCCATGATCTATAGCATGCTAGATTTGGAATCTGTTAATTATGATACGGAAAATAATTAACACAAGACATTCAAAAAGTGTGCATACCCTAGTATGAAACTTGTGAGGTGACAAATTACTAATGATCTTGGTGTCATATCCATGTGAGAAAAATCTTATAAACAAGATTAATATATTGAAAGGGAGAACCTTTCTACAAAATTCTTGAGATAAATTCCATGTGGGGGATTCCGGCCTAGCTAGAGTTCAAAAGGACATCAACAAACATGAAGTTCTTGCCTATTTGGAATACTCAAGAATTACTTGGAGTATGATATACTTAAAGAGTTGAACGAAACTCGAATTTGTACAGACATATTATGTCGATACGACAACTACTCTCATTATGAGTTATCCCAATTGACAATGTGAAGTCATAGAATAACATTGTGGATCTGCTTGCGAAATGCTAAATGTGAGAGTTAGTTATAAAGTCGTGAAGAGGAATGAGACTAAAGCCCTTGAAAAGTTTATATGAAGGAAAACCTAACCCAGCTGACTGAGATCTGGGTTTAATAGGACAACCTACTTGTATAAACTAAGGTCACTGTGGGGGAGTAATAAACTCCACATTTATTTAAGGGAGTTGGTAAACTTCCTAGTCCATTCCTATAACAGTGACAATATGAGGTTAAGCATATGGCTTTTAATGATTAATTGAGAATCACCTATGTGAGAGAGAAGTGGGGTCGCTTATAAGGGAATTGTGGGGGCGCAATTCTTAACAGCTCTCACAGAACCAGGCTAATGTTCATGACCAAAACGAACATAACTATGAGAACCAAAAAGTGTCAAGGAGATATTTGTGTGAATATATATTATCGTCTCCACAAACAGCAGACAGTTTAAAGACATCGAGTTCTACTGGCTGCTAGGAGTCTAAGTATATTTCACAAGGGAAGGTTCAAAGGGTAACACATACCTATCCTTTGCAAATATCAACTGCAAAACTCTATTACATCATCGAGTCATTGAAATTTGTTTCTCGTTATCAATTTCATTCATGTGAGGGATTGTTGGAAAATTATGGTGAAATTTTTTGAATTGAATGACAATTGATGGTCATCATGTATACTAATGGGATTTAAGAACAATGTTAATGTTTGGTCAATTGTAATGACCGAATTAAGTTTGTGTTTATGAGCCATTAGTAGATTTAATTGTGACCGTTTCTTTTCCTCATCCCTTTTACCTATAAATGAGAGCTCTTCTCATTTGTCTAAATACACCAAGAAATACTCACTCCTCTCCTTTGTTCACCATTATTCTTGAGCTTGTGTGTATCCATTTGTAATAGAGGGAAGGCACGTTTTGGTTCGCCTAGATAACTCGTTTGTGCTAACGGGGTTATCTGTTGTTGTTGTATCCTGGGAGATAGACGTCTATGATTTCTCAAGCACCGTGGAGAGGACGAATCTGTCTTAAGGAAAGTGTGAGCATCACACGCCTCAACATTTTCCTTGTATTTTTGTGTCACACTATCAAAATAATTACGGTATCGTTTTCTACACTTTCTATTTTCTTGTTATTGTTAATTTGTCTTTAATAGCAATACCTAATATATACTACAATTTGTGGGTAAACATGTACCCACGTTTTTACCCTTGTCTTTTTTCATGGGTATTGTGTTGTTATTAATTTTTCATGATTAATTTGTTGGTAAATACATGCCCACAATTAGGGCCTGTTTGGTTTGTGAAATGATTTAGATTCAGTTTATAATGAATGAAAATGAGGTAAGAGAAAAAAAAAAGTATTTCATTAAAAAATTTATTTTAATAGTTGATAAATAATTTATTAAATTGTGAGGTAGTTTTATTTTTTAATAATTAATTTATGTATAGATTGTGAGTGGAATATGAATGTCGGTCCATTTATATATAAAAGATAACTCGTTAGGCATGAATGATTTCTATCATTCATGGGCCCACTTTAATTCCCAAAACTTAAACCAAATAATTAATTTTTGAAATGAAATCATTCTTGGAATCCGAAAGATACAAACCAAACGGGCCCTTATATCCACCTCTTTATTTTAGTGTGTACTTTGTGGAGAATTTTAAGTGTAAACCGAAATATTTATTCTCACAAAAATGTAAACCGAAAAACGCAATTCACATATACTTCTAGTCAGTGTTTTCAAACCCGGGTCGACCCGGCCGTTTCAACCGGTCGGACCGGTGCCCGGGCACAAAAACGGGTCAAAAAAACCCGGGTTAACCAGTTAGACCCGCCGGGTTTTGAGTGACCCGGGTCTTGAAACCCGGCCGGGTTTGGATTTTTTCAAAAAATTTAAATAAAACCGGGTTGACCCAATGGTCGAACCAGTTGACCCGGGTTGACCTGGCGGTCGAACTGGTCAAAAAAATGAAAAATATTTAAATGGAAAACCGGGTTGACCCGGCGGTCAAACCGGTTGAACTGGTGCTCGGTGACTCGACCGGGTCGATTAAAAACCTGGTTTTTAAAACAGTGCTTATAGTTATATCTTTACCACTCATTGGCTCGCACGAGTATCTTGCTATCTTAATAATGAAATTTCACAAAGGTTAATTAAACTTATGGCTTAGGGCCTGTTTGTTTAGTTTTTTTATTAAGTCATGTTAAATTAAAGTGTCTGTCTAGATATATGATGTCTGTTTGTAAATGAATAAATAGTTGTTTGTTTTATGTGCTGAATAAAGTGTCTGAATTATAAAAAATTACTGTTACAACCTTTTATTTGGGGGCAATTTCATATCTCCCCTCCTTTTGAGTGAAAATTTCATATCTCCCCTCCTTTTGAGTGAAAATTTCATATTTACCCAAATATGCATAAAAAACATTGTACATTATGCATTCAATACTTGCACTTTGGGTATATATGAAATTAATTATAAAAATAGGGTGATATATGAAATTAATCCTATTTGAAATAAGGTTAAAAAGTGAGAGGGTAAATATGTAAATTTAAAATAAAAATGATGGACTTAATTTGGAGATCCTCATCTCTTTGGCTTTTTCTAAAAAGTTATATGTTAGTTTTAAGCACTAAACAAACATCCATTTGGTAACTTAGTTAACTTACCTATTTTTCAATTAAGACACTTTAAGTTGTTATCAAACACAACCTTAGTTAAAAAATGAAGGAAAAAAAAGTAAATAAATGCTAAAGCTTGTGGCGCCTAAGATTGAAATTTCAAAAGAATCAAATTAAAGTTTTGGCTCCTATCATGAATTTTTACAAAGATAAGTGGCGCTTAAGTTGGGGTGCCTCTAAATTTCTAGATCTCCATACTCGTTTAAATTTGAAATCTATTTTCATCATAAAAAACTTCTCCCTCAAACCCCATTCCTTAAACTTCCCATCTAAATTGATTTCATGAAGTTATAATAAATTTCATTAACGAAGCATCATGTTGATGACAAAAATATATGACGTATTTCATTAATTTACGCATAATTTGTTGGACCATTTCATGAACAGAGCAAAAATCGACAGATCTAGTATTTCACTGAATTTAGTGGTCGGTTCCTGAAGAAGATGTTACGAATTTTACATATACAAGGTTCCATTGTTATTTAGCTAACCACAATTTTGATTTATAACATATTTAGTCTTATATTTTTCTTAATGCCATGGAAAAACAAAACTTCGAAGAACAATCCATTTTGTTTGTGATTACAAGTTATACAACTAATTGTTGAATATGGTGAGACTTTTTAGTACTTGTTTTTCTTCTATTCTTTCAGAATTATAGGAAGATTATACAAAGGCATTACAGGTTGGGTATATATAGTTTTATTTGTGTATTATTTTGTGATTTGCAATAGCTATGTTATTGACAAAGATCTTGGAACTAGACTTGTTGATCGTCATTTGCAGAGAACAAATCAAAAAGGAAAAACAATTTGTCATACCTGACTACAAAAGATTTACTTGTTGTACTTGATCTAGGTATGTTTTTGATATGTAGTTTACTATTTTCTTAATTGGATATTAGAATATACTTGCAAATTTCATACTTAGATAAGGCATACCAGAATCATTTCAAGTTTACTCAATTGGTTATTAATTTGTCTTAACTATAATTACCAAGCTTGTTGGGAAGGTGTAGCTTGAATGTGGATTAAAAATTGTTAATAGATGGCACTCTATGGTCGTTATAGTTGACTTGCGAAGTGCCTTAACATGCCTTGTATGTTTAAATAGTACTTGTGATGCAACTGTTTTTATTTTCCTAATATACTCTTGTTATTACACTATAGATCACCACTATGCCGACGAGGCCTTCAAGATGTTTCTATATTGCAAATGTATGATATATGGTACTTTTTTTGACATCTCCCTAGTATATTAAAATCGGTAATGATGCTTTTATACTAGTCATGATACTATGTTTAGATGAGCTTGATATTGATAGAAATTTGTACATCACGTTTATATGTAATAAAAAAGCAGTTTTATTTGTTTTTAGAATGACAATTTTTTCACACTCCTATACTACCTATGTTGAATATAAGACCTTGATAGATCTTCTTGAGCACTCTAGAATCGTTAGTTATGTTAATGTAATCACTAACATACTAATAGATAATCTCTGTAACTTGTATTTTAAAGCGGAAACAAACACAAGTTTAATACTAAGAACTCTTGATCCTCTATGGATCTTTTTAATAATAATGAAAGTGTTTTCTAAAAACGTAACTCAATACATAATCGAGTGTTCATTTTATACATAAGGAACCCTAAACCGTTTCCTAAGAAACGTATATACTAAAACTTCTAAAAGATATGCATTATCACTTCCTAAATAAACTCATGCATATCCTAACTATATTACATAAAATACGGAAATACTATATCCGCAGAAATAACTAAAGCTGAAACTAGACTTCAGCAGAAACTAAACTATAAGCAGAATCTGTGTCTTCAGCAGAAACTGTCACAACTCGTAATTTCATGTCCTGTTTCAAACGTCGAAATTCCAATTTTTATCTCGGAAAGTTACTATTCACTTTTACTATTCACAAAACACTATTCATGTCCGAAATTTTTATTTCATATTCTCATAAGTTAAACTATTTTAACGGTAATCCGAGAGTTTGGCGCTCGTCGGATCATTTTTTCAAAAATCACGAAGCCGTGTCCGAGATTTACATTCAGGTTTAAACGTCCTTCCGGCACCCCGATATGTCCATAAAACAATATAAACAACAAAAATATGATTTTCTTTCATTTTACGACAATTCTAAAAGTTTTGGAATTTTACGTTTTCCAGTTCAGCGTTTTACGCGAATTACGCGTTTTTAACCCGCGTTTCCAGTTTTAACAGCGTTCAAGCAACCCGATGGAACTTACCATTCATTTTATATTTTATTATGGAGTATTTTGACAAGTTTAGTCATTCTTTCAAGTTTCATGTTTTTACGATACCCGAATTTACGTTTCGCGATTTAAAACTTTACGGTTAGCGATTAACGGAACCAAAACCGATTCCGTGAACCAGATAACACCAAGCTTATCACATACTCATTCACTTTTACACATGTGCAGCCCCCCCCCCCCCCCCCCCCCCCCCCCCTCAAAATATCTAGTCAACTTGACCAAGTATTTACAAAAATGCCATTGATTTAGATTTTTTTATACATAAACACCTAAAACTAAACACTTAACAATTTAGTGAATCAAAAACTCATTTCTCATCTTCTCCACCTCCATAACCACGACCCAACCATGATCTCCATGATCAAACCATTATTTTTCAAAGTACAAAGCATCAAAGTTGTTCATTTCATCATTCTAATCAAGATTCATGCAACAAAAACACAAGTAATCCAAGGTTTCTCATCATCTCACCACCTATTATTTCAAAGTGAGTTATCAAATTTATTTTCATGTTTTCATCTAATTAACACATGTATCTTATAGTATTCATGCTTAATTTCATGCATAAACTAGTTATACCACTTTATTTTTGTTAACTTTTTGAACATACAAACCCTAGATTTTGATTTAGGTGTTCCTTTGTTAAATTAACTTGATTACTAGTCATTAGGAACCCATGGCACCCTAAGAAGGTGTATGGTAGGATTAGTATAGCTTTGTGGTGTTTGCAAGAGATTTGGTTGAAGTAGAAACTAGTTTTGAACCTTGGAAATGGATTTCTAACAAGTTTATAAACATGCTGTCCTATTTTGTTAATTTCTGGAAAATCAGTAAACACCAAGGAAACTTTGGCAAAATTTTTAGAAAATACTTTCAAAAACGAATCCGTAGGCGAAAGAACGGATTAAAACGAGTTTATAACGAAGGAGATATGATTTTTGCAAGTTTAACGACGAAAACTATTTTCTGAAAATTGTACATGCTGTCCCACGATTTTCAATGGGCAATCTGAGGTGTAAAACTTGATCTAGCCATCCCGACTTATCAAAAATATATTAGTATGTTGTCCCACGATTTCGGGGATATAAAGAACGTAGAAAATAAGCTTATAACGACCAAGATATACACGTTTCAAAATCGGCGAAACTCTATTTATTTCCATCAGCTTTTTAGCAAAATATTACCAAGTATAGAAAAACAGTTTTTGTAAGATATCATGTTGAGAGCCAATTTACTCATTGATAAACTCATTTCTGAAAAATTTACATCATTGACAAAAAGTTAGTTCACCCAGCCTAGTTTTCAAAACATCCAGCCATTTGTCAAAAGGATTTATAACGAACAACTTATGGACTTCCAAACTTTCCCAAAAACTGCCCAGAATCTGCCAAAACAGCCCAAATACCTCACTTGACGGCTAATTATCTTTATGATCGAGACCTGTATGGACAAACTTCACTTCTGTGACCTTTTAGATATGGTGAAAATCTTCTCAAAACTACTGAGCTTATTTCCTAACTCTTAATATTCACTATTTCACGACTAGTTTTACGAGACCATTTTGTCACTAATAGAAATACTTATACGTACTAAATCCTAGATTTTCTATAAATACTACCAAATTGCCAAATTCTTAACCATCGAAGTACTTATGATTACAAGCTTATTTATACGACTATTAAACGTTATTTCAAGGATTTCAACCCGAGGATTTCAACACGAACATTGATACATACGATATATATATAAGTATATATATTGCAACTAGCTTTATTTTTCTAATAGCCATATTTTTCCTAAGTCTTGGAAATGTATATGTTTGATAACAACAAGTATTTTTCAAAGAGTAGAGTGGTATAGGAAACATGTGCATGGACATTCATAACAGCATTTCATGATCTAAAGTAGATCGTACATCATTCATATTAGGTTGCGGCTAGTGTGCGCGCCTTGTTTTTCAGCTCATTACATGTTCATGGTACCATCATATCAGGTGAGTCATAGCCCCACTTTTACTGGTTTAATTACTTTACAAACTCTTTGGGGGAGATACATGCTTAAATACTCGTGTTATACTTTTATACGATTTCAAATCCCATGGGGGAGAATACATTGCAACAACTATTTTTGTACATGCCCAAGTATTACAAATTCCATACATTGCTTAAGTTGCCTTACTACCACTTCATAACAAGTCCCCTTTCAATATCATGGACCGTTAATTTTAGTACTAAGCGAGAGTGAGTGAATAGATCTATTGAGGGTGACGCCTCCATTCGTGTTTGGGTTGCTCCAACGGGACGAATGCATTTCATGTCTTATCAAGTGAGTGCCTGGTAGACACTCTGTTGGGGCATTACAAAGTCTAGCTTCGGGGTCATGAGCTTAAGAGACAATGTAGCATTTTTGACATTTATGTCGGTTCACTTTATACTTGTGGCTATTGTACATACGAAAATTACTTATGGAATTACGATACTTTTCCACCACTATTACTACAGAATTACGATGTCTTTGCAACAATCTTATGACTGATTTATTACAAACATATTACATTTGGCAGTGGGTTGTAAACACACAGGTTACAAGTCTCTTATGGCGGGACTTGGAACTGAGTGGATTTACGATGCCTTTGCTGGGAAATCTTCATTTCAATGCAATACATTTTTTTTTTCACAAGACTCTATGAACTCACCAACCATTGTGTTGACACTTTAGCATGTATTTTCAGGTATTAAGTAATGGCACGCTACTGGAGGTTTTGGCAGGGCATGGCATGGTCATAGAAGACTCTGATTATTCATTTGGGGACCTTTTTAACTATTTTAATGGCCTACTTCCGTACTACTTTTAACAATGTAAAAATCAACATTTTGATTTAACTATTTTATTCTAAATGATTCAAGTGCAAACTATTTTTGAACTAGTGTTGGAATACCAATTGAGTTACACCCCAGCTACATGTATGCTTCCGCTGGACCCGATTTTGGGGGTGTGACAGAAACCATCAGCAGATTCTTCAGCAGAATTCCCACTTAGCAGAATTCCCAACAATCCTCCCCTAATCTTGAATTTGACATGGTTAAGTTCAAGATTCTTGATAGATCTTTGAAGTTACATACCAAGAGGATTACCAGCAAAGAATCATCATCAGCAGGATCTCTATGATCAGCAAATACTTGAAAACTCCATTCTTTGCAGCAACAAATGACTAAATGTACATCAAAACAAATTAGTTTCGTACTATTCTCATCACATCCAGGTGTGTTAACTCTTGTGAAAGGTGAATCATTGAAAATAATGGATTTGATGTCTCTTTACCAATAGCCATCACTACTGGAGTAGCCAGATGTTTTAAGGTACACTGATAACCACATGATTTTTAGCAAATCATCAGCTATAAACGGATTTGAGATGTCTTTACCTGTAGCCGTTTGCTCAGGACTAGCCAATTATTTTGATGAAAAATCATCTTGGTTAACTGATTATCAAATATGGTTTTCCACTGCCTTTACCACAAGCCATATACATGTGGGCTAGCCAATTATTTGGAATCCATAAAGGAAAAATCCATGGTCAATTGACAACCATTTCAACTCTCAGCAATGAAGCATGGGTGAGTTCATTACCCTATGGTTTTGAGCAAACCATTACAGCTATCAACAGATTTGATGTGTCTTTACCAAAGCTGTACCATTTGGACTAGCCAACTTTTTGATGGAATAGTCAACATCAGGTAAGTTGATGACCAAAGAATAGTGTGTGGAACACCAAACCTGCATACCTTAAACACAATACTATACAACAAAAATGTTAGGTTTTTTTTTTCTTTTTTTTTTTTTTCTTTTTTTTTTTTTTTTAATACTAATAATAAGTAAGAAAAACAAATATACAACATTATACCATCAAACAGAAGCTGCTCTGGAAGTCTTAATTCTTTGTTTGAAGACTTTCACCAAAGATTCAGCAAACAATCTTGCATTCCCAACTGGATCAGGAGGAACCTCCAACTTTTCTTGAAGCATTTTCTCCATCAGAGACACTTTCAGAGGATATCTTTTGCCAAGATCCATATTAAGCCTTAGACCAGTTGTAGTTTCCAACACATGAACATATGGCATAGGATAAAATTTTCAACTCTGAACTTTCCATCTCTGATTGTTTTTCCATATGTCATAACTAACACCAGTGGGAGTAGAAGAATCAAACAACACTCTTAGATCACCCAATAAATACAATCCAGACCCTGTAGGAGTATGATTTGCATAATATTTGTGCACCAAATCATTTAGAGTGACCAAATCCTGATGATCAACAAAATGTAGAATTTCTTGAAGAAATGTGAAGGATATAGAAGTTTTATCCAATCTATAAATGGTATTAAACTGGCCATTTTCAGTTAACTCCCAGTGAACCAAAACATCTCTAGTTGCCTCAGGCCAATCATCAGGGGATCCTCCTTTTATAAATGAATCATCAGAAGCATTCACATCTATTAAGCTTTATGTGGAACGTGAAGTTCTGACTCTAGCCATTCTCTTTGCTCTTCTTCTAGGAACATAAATAGCAGCATGAGGTAGAGAAGATGCATCAGGAACTTTAGCTTTAGTAGATACTGTTGACATAAATAATGCCTTAAAAACATTATTAAGTTTTTATCAATATCTCTATGTTTTGATCATTACAAAATATAACCTCAAAGAACTAAAACTTATGACATAAACAAGTATTTGGTAATTAATATTTCTCTTTACATCCAAATCACTTAAGGTATGAATAAACAAAGTGTTTAGTGCAATGTATGATCAAAGGGGTATTTAATTAACTAATACAAAGTTTATTTAATTATATAATCTTATTATATATTTTTGAAAAACACTTTTGGTAATAAGGAAAAATGTTTTAATCATACTAAATATATGATTTCAAATATTTAACCAAAATCAGTTAGTTTTTCACCATATAAACTTTCCCCACTAAAAAACAAAGTTTCTGGCCGTTACAGTTGGGCGGCCCCCTTAATTATAAGGGGCGGCCCCCTTAATTTTAAGGGGGCCGGCCATGCTTTAAGGGGACCGGCCACGCTCCTCTGTCAGAAACTTTTGCCTATAAATACCACCTTAAACCTGGATTTTTTCCCCACCTTTTGCACTTCAGAACTTTCTGTTCTAGATCTCCATTTCCAATCTATAAATCCTTTGATCATACATTCTTAAATCTTTGTTTCAAAGTGATCCATACATAATCCATTCAAGTGCAAGAGAAGAATACTTCTATCCCTCAAGACAAGAAGTATTACAACTAGTTGTGATCTCCACATCTAAGTTGTTTGAGCATCATCATTAATTATTATTTCATAGTGTGATTAGTTGTGAATATTTGTTAGAGAATAGTTGTGTAGATAGTAGAAGTTGATTAGTTGTGAAATAGGTTAGTTGTGAAGATTGGTGTGTAGAAGAAGGTGTGTAGAAGATTGGTGTGTAAAAGCTAGGTGTGAAGAAGATTGGCGTGTAGATAGGTGTGAAGAAGATTGGCGTGTATATTGGTGTGTAAATTGGTGTGTAAATTGGTGTGTATATTGGTGTGTAAGGTTTTCTCCGCCATAAGGGAGCTTGTTGATATAGTGAAGAAAACTCTCGAGTTAGGTGCTCGGGGAGTGGAGTAGGGCAAGGAAGGTGCCTTGTAGCCGAACCACTATAAATCGCTTGTCTCTCGGTTTGATCTTTCCATCCTTTACTTATTTCATTACTTACATAATTATTGCTTCATAGTAGATATATACTTAGTGTTGTTCATATTGTGTATAACTAGATTTCATATATCATCGAATCTATATTTTATAAATCAACGAAAACTTTTAAACAATTTGTTTTATAAAAATTAAAAAGACGTAAAACTATTCAACCCCCCCTTCTAGTTTTCCACAGATACACCTTTTACAGCATCAGTTTCCACTGATGGATTATCCAATTGTTCATCAGTAGAATCCTGAGAAGATTCAAGTGCAGCAGATGCATATTGTTCATCCATAGCCTGCCTTATCTGTTTGGTTCTAGCAGCTTGAAGTTCAACCTCTCTTACCTTAATCTCATGAAATCTTGCCAGATCAGCTTGTTGTTCCTCATCTAACCTTTTAGCAGCCTCTTCACCTAATCTTTCCTCCTCCATTTGTTTCCTGGTTCTCTTTCTAGATGGAGGATCTTCTGCTATCACTTGAGCTTTACCTTTATCCACATAAGATGAAGCAGCAACATGTGGTACATCAGCAGAAGTATCAGGTAAAGATACCTTTTCAGCAGCAACAGGAATATTCACATTAACAGATGAATCAGCATCAACAAGAGTGATAGGAACATTCTTAGGAGCACCCATTCCATCTTTGTCATTTCTAGACTTGATTCTATTATACATCTGAATCAATTTGTCATCTGGAAGTGCCCACAATTGTTTCCTAGTCCAAGCATTATTATATAAAGCACTGCTTTGACTTTTCACATATGTTCTCATATAATCCCTCTGTTGTACTTGAGTCATGGGTTTGTCTCTTTTAGCTTTGGCTTTTAGCTCATCTGCTACTTTCTTCCTCAACTTCATCACTTTCACAATTTCAGAAGCCCAGTCCTTTTTCTCCACCCTATTACCAATAATGTCTGCAGCTAAATCAGGATTAGCAATCACTTGTTTTCCAATATGCTGCCAATCCGACTCATCAAACTCTTGAACAGCAGCATCCAATTCTTTCTGTCTTTCAATAGGCAAAGTAGAAACATATCTTTGAGTAGCAGACTGGTATGCTTCATCAAACTTGGCTTGCTGTGCCTCAGCCATATTAGAACTCTTCTTATAATCTTCCCATTCTTTGAAGAGTTTTTCTTGTGCACCTCTTTCTTCAGCTGTAACAAGCTCATCCTCAGCCATATCAGTTCCTTCAGCAAAATCATCATGAGGAACATCCAAATCTTCCATAGGATCATCATTTAATTCTTGAACATCTGGATTAAGTGTGTTATCAGTAGATCCTTGAGGCTTGAGGGTTTCAGTGATGTCATCAGGAGAAACTTGCTTATTCCCAGATAAATTATGAACAGGGGAATTCAAATACTCTCTCCCTGCTACAAATAATGTATCTCCTGATGTATGACCTTTATCAGTGGATTTGTCAGCAGCAATAACACTTGGTGATTGTTTCTCCTGAAGAAGATCAGTAGCTTCAGCCATAAGCACATCATCACCACTAGACACTTTGGAAGATTCAGCAGCTTTCTTTGCCAAATATTGTCTTCTACTTTTTCTTCTGCTGAATTGAATTGGTGGCTTAGATGGAAGTACATCAGCAGCTTTAGGAGGAGCAACATGAGACTGTCTAGCAACTTCAGCTAGAATTTCAAGAGAATCCAAATTTGCCTCCTGAGGCACTTCAGTAGTATCCAGTCCATCCTTACTTTGCTTCTGCTGATTCAACTATGCCTCCAAATCCTGAACCTTACTTTTCTGCCTTTCAATTTCATTACCAAGAGTAGACTTGGTATCAGCAAGCTCCTTTTGGAGATCATCAGTCCTTTTCATGTACCTGCAAAGTGAATCATATACAGAAGTAAGAGTAATAGGGTCCTCTGCTCTACCAACTAATTGCTCAGTGGTAAGTGGAGCTTCATTGAACCCAGCAGGAGAAACAGACTCATGTACAACATTAGGAAAGCCTTCATCAAATGGCTCTCTCATAGAGCTGGGTGTAGGTAGTCTAGTGAACTCAGGCTCAAGAGGCTGAAATGTATCTTCAAACTCATGAGTTTGCTCAACTGGAGCATCCTGAGATGGTGAAATGGTAGGACTAGGTGACATATGTGCAGGGGAAGGTGGTGGTAGGTCAGTAGAAATAGGTAATGGTTCAGCAGTTGTAGCTGGCTCTTCCTCAATTACCACTGAAGGATTACCATCAGCAACAACACCAGAAGATGATGGATTACCATCATCAACAACATTTTGAGTAGGCACATTACCAGCATCATCACCCTCAACTACATTATCATTGCCATGTGGCAACATAGCAGCTAACAAAGGGCGATGTTCCCCATTATAATTTGTTTTCATTGATGCAAACAACTTAGAACCAAGACTTTTAATAGGTACATGGGTCCTATCTTCAGTGGTTATATCTAAAATAATTTGTAAGAACCTAGGGTACATTAAAAACTTATGCTGTTGTTTATCAATATTTTCTAGCATATTTTCAAAAATAAATTTTGAAAAATTATAAGTTAGACCCTTAGAAAGATAAACAATACCACAACCCAATTGTAGAGAGAATTGGTTCCATCCACCACACTTGTTGCTTATACATTGGAGCAGCAAATGCACCAAATACCTCCACTTAGGACAAAATTGATTCTTGTGCCACTTAGTTGTATCAGTACTTTGATATCCAGCTTCCCTTAGCCCAGCAAGAATCTCTGCAGTGTTGGAGTGATACACACCATTCTCATCGTCCAACTAAAGCTTTGTCCTGATCAAACCTTCTGTCACCACATACTCTACACCTTCAATTACAGCTAAAATCTCTGTGTTAGATCTCTTTGCAGCCGATGCCCAAAATTGCTTCACTATTGATTCATAAATCAGATTGGGACAATGTGTCAAAGCATAATGAATCTTTGATCTCTGTAGAAACTCCACCATTGAATCAAATTCATCATGTCCCTTTGCCTTTTTCAGAATAGCATACTTGTTATGATCTCCTTTCAATTCAAGTTGTGCCATTTGAATGAACTTGTGTGAGACGGTTATGAATTACTCAAAGAATTATGGGTTTAATTGGAGTAACAAGCGAATTATTTTGTTTAGGAATAGATATGCAAAGTAGGTTATATTTAGAAGTTCCCCAATCATGGTCAAAATTATCGGAACTAATTATTGACCAAGTCTAACGTGTAACTTAAAAACTTCCAAATTCAAAATTACCCTTCAGCAGAAATGAAAGTCAAATCTGCTGAGGAATGGTCAACATCAGCAGAAACCAAGCAAATGTAAAAATATCTTCGGTGAATATCTTGATTTTTACTGTGCCACCCAACTCGCATTAATTATCATAACGCCTAAACTTGGCTTATTTAATCACCCCAAATAACACATCTCAGTCATCAATTTACCCCAAATCATCTCACAACCCTAATTTCCCAATTAACCTCAATTCATCACCAAAATCATGTCATCAAAACCAGAGACTTTAGATCAAACTTCCTCTTCTCCCTCTTCTTCATTACCAGAAGAAGATTTACCACCATATCCTTAGGAGCTTTCTGATCCAGACTATGAAAGAGAAATGGAGAGTCGATGGGATGCACATGAAAGACAATGGAATGCACATAAAAGGGGTGAACCTAGCCATGTTCCCATTCCTGCAGAGAGAGAACTTGTCTCTCCCTTCATATGTACCTCTGATGAAGACTCTTCAGAGGAGGAAAATGAAGATCCAACATTTCTTCCTCCTTCCACACCAGAGAGATCCCAACCAAGGTCAAGTAAGAGAGATCCATCTCTTCCAACATCACGAAATGTGGTGTTGGATCTTCCTGCTCCAGAACCTGGTCTTTCATATCAAGAACACAACGGACAGAGTAAGAAGGCAGAGGTTGTACGTAAGGGAAAAGGGAAAATGGAGTAGGTGATTGAGGAATGTTGCCATGGACCAAAGTTCTTGAGTATTTTCTTGCCTTTGGTACTTGAGCATCTTCATCATCTTCCTTCTCTTCTTTTTCCATTTTCATCTTCAGCTTCATCATTGTACTTATCATAGCCTCAAGTATTTTGTAATAGATGATAGAAGCTAGTAGAACTCGATTAGGCAAATATATAGGAATGGTCTTTGTAATCCAGTTGGAACTTTGAATGTAAGCTGTAACTTGTTTCTTTGAATGAATGAAAAGTTCTTCTTCATTAATCAACTTTGTTATGACCTTCAGTATAATCAACCAATCAGAAGAAACCATGTTCAGCATACTTGACCACATTCCCTTGACTTCAGCCCTTGATGACTTTTAATATATAACTTACAACATCAGAACTTCTGCAAAACAGACATAAAGCATGCAAATATACCAACCAAACTTGCAGAAACATTAGTGGGTTAGTGTTAAAAACTCAAAAAGTATACAGATTATACAAATTCTACAAAGTTTACACTCACAATCCTCCCCTGAGGCATATGCCTCCCCTGAGGCTTATGCCTCCCTTTAAACTTTGTATTTAAGGGTTAAGCATACCAATATGGACCACCAAATATTGAAACCTTGGTCCATCAAATGCTTTGGTTAACAAATCTGCCACATTCTCATCTGTGTGAATTTTTACCACTTTAATTAAATGTTTCTCATAAGCATCCCTGATAAAGTGGTGCCTGATTTCTATATGTTTGGTTCTATTATGAAAAACTGGATTTTTAACAATGCAAATTGTACTTTGATTGTCAATGAAAATAGTAGTATTCATGAAATTATACCCATAATCCAGCAATTGATTCTGAATCCATAGAACCTGTCCACAACAATTGGCAGCAGCAACATACTCTGCTTCAGTAGTAGAGGTAGCAACAATGGTTTGTTTCTTGCATTGCCAAGAAATCAATCTCCTTCCAAGGAATTGGCAACCTCCAGTTGTGGATCTTCTATCCATATTGGCACCAACATAGTCACTATCACTATAAGCTGCTAGCTGAAATGGAGATTCTTTGGGATACCAAAGACCTAATTTGGGTTGGCCTTTCAGGTACTTAAAAATCTTTTTGACAGCATTTAAGTGATAGGTAAGTGGAGTGACTTGGTGCCTTAAACATGCACTCACAGCAAATGTAATATCAGGTCTAGAGGCAGTCAAATACATCAAAGAACCAATCATTGACCTGTATAAATGAACATTCACAGGGAGATCAGGATCAAGATTGTTCTTTGGTTTGGGAGCCTCATAGGGAGTAGTGGCAGTCCTGACATTCTCCATATCAAACTTTGACAACATATCCTTTACATACTTCTCCTAATGAATAAAAATACCATCAGGTTTCTGCTGAACCTGTAAACCCAGAAAGAAAGTGAGTTCCCCCATGGCACTCATTTGAAATTCTCCCTTCATCAAATCCTCAAACTCTCTACACCATGCTTCTTTGGTGGAACCAAAGATAATATCATCCACATAAACCTGCATAAGAATAATATCCCTAGAATCCTTCTTTAGGAATAGAGTCTTGTCAATGGCACCTCTTCTGTAACCATGCTTCAGCAGAAATGTGGAAAGTCTAGCATACCAAGCTCTGGGAGCCTGATGAAGTCCATAGAGAGCTTTGACAACTTTGTACACATACTCAGGATGATCAGGGTCTTCAAATCCCTTGGGTTGAGTCACATAAACCTCCTCTTCAATCTCACCATATAAGAAAGCACATTTAACATCCATCTGATAAACCATAAATCCCATATATGAGGCATAGGCCAAAAATATCCTAATTGCTTCAACTCTGGCCACTGGTGCAAAGACTTCATCATAGTCAATGCCTTCCTCTTGTCTAAACCCTTGAGCCACTAGTCTAGCTTTGTTCTTCACCACAATCCCCCTTGCATCTCTCTTATTCTTCAAAATCCATTTTGTCCCAATGGCATATTTACCATCAGGAAGAGGAACCAAAATCCAAACCTGCTGATTCTTAAATTGCAGCATCTCTTCTTGCATAGCTTCAAGCCAACTTGAATCAGCCAGTGCTTGAGGAACACTAGTTGGCTCTATCTGAGAAAGAAAGCATGCAAACAGACAATGTTTGAAGTCTGTGTGATTGTCCCTCTTTTGATTATAGACATAAGAAATGAAAGCAACTTCACCATATTTAGTGTTTTTGACAGTGCTTCTAGTTCTAACAGGTGCTTTAGGATCTCCAATAATCTCTGATAAGGGATGAGCATTATGAATCCTTTTTGTTGCTGTAGGGTTAACATCAATTGTGGCATCAAGGTTGTTGACTATAGGCCCAAACTCAGTATCATAAGAAGCTGAGTGAAAAAGGCCAGGCTTGGGCTGATAATTACCAAGATCAGAAGGACAGGGAAATCTTGTAAAGGGCTTCTCAAAGTCTGTAGACACTTCAGTAGAAATGGGAGAGTTGGCATCATGAGTATCAGCATCTTTGAACTGATCAGTGGGAATAGGTGTGCCTTCAGTAGAATTGTCAGCAACATCCTTGTTTCCACTGATTGCTTGTGCTGATTGATGTAGGATGGCTTCAGTCTCTTGTGTAACCTTTTCATTGAGTCTCTGAGCTTCCTTTGTAGCAGCATGTTCTTGCTTCTTAAGTCTTGCAAGATCCTCTGCATAATGTGACTCATCATCTTGTTCAGCAGCAGAATGATTACCTACAAAATGGTTAGGTGGAAAAGATGGTACAACAATGGTATGTTCATCTGGCTCAGAGTCACATTCTGAGTCATCATCCATGGAACCTGCAGGGTTAGAAATTGGATCTTTGGTACCTGCATTAGGATTAGAAGCATGTCTAGTATAACCCAAATAATCAGTCAAATAATCTAGGTCAAAATACCAAGAATGGCCTTGTCCCTGAGTATTAGGCTGATCTTCAAGAAATCTTAGGCTAAGGGTCTCCTCTATCCTTTTGGCATTCAGATTATAAACCCTATAGGCCTTGCTATGAGCTGAATAACCCACAATGTATCCCTCATCAGCTTTCTCATCAAACTTACCCAGTGTATCAGCAGTATTCAAAATGGTCACTTTGCAACCAAAAGGCTTAAGGTAATGAATGTCTGGAACTTTCTCAGTGAGAAGTTCATAAGGTGTCTTGACATGATGTCTAGTGATGGATACCCTGTTCAGGACATAACAAGCAATACTTACTGCTTCAGTCCAAAACATAGTGGGTAATTTAGAGTCTGCAAGCATAGATCTTGCTGCCTCAATTAAGGTTCTATTTTTCCTTTCAGCAACCCCATTTTGTTGTGGGGTTCTTGGAGTACTATAGTCCCTTCTAATCCCCTTAGACTTACAGAATTCTATGAAAACAACATTTTTGAATTCTGTCCCATTGTCACACCTAATGCCTTTAACCTTTTTATTAAACTGGTTTTCAATTAAAGTGATGAATTCTTTCAAAATAGGAGTTGTTTCATCTTTTGTTTTTAGAAAGAATACCCAGCAAAACCTGCTATAATCATTAGTGATAACCAGGCAGAAGTACTTATGATCAATACTTCTGATGGGAGTTGGACCAAAGAGATCCATATGCAGCAACTGAAGAGGTTCTGTGATGGTGCTCACAGCTTTTATGGCTTTGTAAGAGGCTCTGTGTTGCTTTCCCTTGTTGCAAGCAATACAATTGTGTTCATTGGTGAAGAGTTTAGAAGGAAGGCCCTGAACAAGACCAAGTTTAGACAACTTATTGATAGTCTTGAAGTTAACATGAGCCATTCTCCTGTGCCACTTGGTAGATTCATCCTGGGAAGCTTTGGCCACCAAACATGTTAGATCACCTTCTGGCTTAACATCATTCAGATTGAATGTGTACAAGTTGAAGGTTCTAGGAACTCTCAGCAAAACAGTTGTGTCTTCTGGAAGTTTGAAGTCCTTGGAGAGCACAAGACATTCATCTTCAGAGAAGAAAACCTTATTCTTAGTGTCACAAATTTGTGATACAGAGAATAGATTAAAATGCTCCAGTTCCTTCACATAATAAACATTTTCAAAATCTAACAAAGGTGTCTTAATAGTTCCTTTCCCAGTAATTTTGCCATCTCCACCACCAAAAGTTACACTGCCTCCTCCTTCTATGGGCACAAAGTCATGCATCTTGTCCTTGTTCCCTGACATACTTCTGGAACAACCACTATCAACTATACCTACTTCAGTACTTTTTAAAGGATGATCCTACAACAACAACAAAAATATAAAAAAGTTAGTACACATTGGAGACTCAAGTCATTGCTGACTTGAGCCTGCCTTGTGGATCATTAGTGATAGGCCATGTAGATGTTTTAGATCCACCATTATTCTTGGGCCTGTATTGCAAATTAGGTCCCTTCTTTGTCCAAGAACAACCTGCTGAGGGCTTCACAGCAGTATTCCAATACCCACCACCATAATACATTGAGTCAAAGTGACTAGGCCAATAACCATTAGAAAAGAAAGAACTAGTGGGTCGAGCATAAGGTCTAGTACTGGTTCTTTTCCATGAAGAATGTGGTTCAGCAGAATTGGGTTTCTGCTGATGTGGAATAAAAGTGGGTATTTACTTAACATTCTTCCACATTTGCCTAGGTTTTCTTTGACTAAAACATACACCCATTCTTTGCTCATGAAAAGTACAATCCTTAATCAAATGAGATTTACTTCCACACACAAAACATTTCTTCCTTTTAGAAGATTTATTTAAATTGAAGGAAGTTCCATAACATGAAAAAGCATTCAAACCACAATGATTAACATAATTGTTTTTAACAGAACTAGAAATATTGTTTTGCAAAGAATTAAAAAACAAGTCTTCAGAAGAAACTGTCTTGTTATCAGCAGGAACTCTAGAAGGCTTGTGGGGAGTCTTGGGTGTGGTCTTGAAAGTGGTCTTGGGCAGGTCTGACTTCTCACTTGAATCACAACTGGCAAATGAAGTAGACCCTTCATCAGAAGATTTGTCACTGTCACAACAAGAGACAAAGTCAGTAGATTTAATAATAGGGTCTGGCAAGTCACTTGACTTTTTGCCATAGAGATGGTGTGATCCATCAAAGTCAATAGGTATGGACAGGTCTATAGGCATATGTTCCCCTCTTATAGGTCCAGGGACAACATTCATTCCCCCTTCCTTAACAAATTTAACAGGTGTTTGATAAGCTAAGGCTGGTTCAGGGTCAAAAACACTAGACATATTAGGATAAGTTAACTCTTCAGGATCTATATATTTCTCATATCCTAATGCTTTTCTAGACCTAACAGATTGGCGACCATCAATCAATTTATTCAAATTAGATGCTCCTTCCTGCCATTTCATACGACCAGCTATCTCTTTATCTAACTTAACTTGTTATTCTTGTTTTTCCTTTTCTACATCAGATTTCTCTTTTTCAGTACGTCTTAAGTCTATCTTAGCACATTCTAAATCACTTTCTAGAACTCGTATCTTTTCATAATATTTAACTTGATTCTTTTGAAACCAAACTTTTTGTTTCTCTAAAGTTTTTAAAGCCTTTTTATAGGCCTCTACTTCAATATAACACTCATTGTACTTAGGTTTCAATTCATCATATTCTTGTTTAAGTTCATTGTATCTTACACTACATCCAAACACACAGTTGTGTACCTGAGAGATTCCCATCAAGGAGACTTGTTCCTTCTTGTCCTCTGAAGGTGAGTATGCCAGCAGATTCACTTGTGTAGAAGTAGAAGCTTCTTCTCCAGCAGGTTCATGTTCAGCCCAATCAATTTGGTGATCCAGAGTCACCAAAGCCTTTGAAGGTGCAGCCTTAGAAGTCCCTGATTCCAATAGATATGAGCCATATCTAACTTCATCACCAGACTTCCTCTCCTTGCATTCTCTTCAAAAATGGCCCACTTGACCACAAGTGTAGCATTTAACCTTCCTTCTGTCAAACCTTGCTGCCTCTCTTCCATTAAAACCAAACTTTCTTCCAGACTTAGTCTCAAACCTCTTAATGTTCATAGAAATCATTGCTAGCTGCCATTTCAAGTGCATCTCCTCCATCTCCAATGGATCCACCTGTTCAAAATACTCATAAGCAAGAAACTGCTGATGTTCATATTCAGCCACAAATGAATGAACAATATCATCCAATACACTACTGGATTTTGATTTAGGAGCTGATTTTGTCTGGGTTTGAGAAGATGCTCCTGAGGTGTAAGAGCTTGAGGCTTGATGCACAGGTTTTGTGGTGGTGCTGACAAAGGCTGAGTGAGTGGATGGACGAATTGGACTTCTAACATCAGGCTCAAGAGATTTGAGCTTGTTGTAAAGGTCATCAAAGGAGATTAAGTCCAATCCACCCTTTGTTTTGAGAGCAATACTGACTTGCAACCAAGATGGTGGCAAAGATCTCAGAAACTTAGCATTGCAGTCCTCATTATCTGGTCTAGCCTTCAGCTGATTAAGCTGACTTAAGATCCAGTGGAACCTGTCATAGCCTTTATGGATTCCTTCTTCTTCAGATATCTGAAACTCTTGAAACTGCTGCTTCAGCATTGACTTCTTCAACCTTCTTGATTCATCATTCCCACCAAATCTAGCCTTTATTGCCATCCAAATGTCCTTGGCATCCTCCATGAAGTGGAAGTCACCCATGTGGTCATCTGGTATAACTTGGAGCAGAATTGTTCTTACTTTACTATCCCTTTGTACGGCTAGAACCTCTTCAGCAGTTTTGGGACCCATAATTGTAACTATCCCTTCAGCATCTTTAACATGCTTTTTTAGGCTGTTCCCCTTTCGGACAACCTCCCAAAGATTCCAGTCAATGTTTGTGATCCAGTTTTGCATCTTCATGGACCACAAATCATAGTCTTCAACATTCTTCAAGTATGGAAATTTAGCATTACTGTTGGAGAGGTTGAGTTGTTGGAGAGAAGTGGTGTTAAGGTTTTGGGTTGTATCAACTTCATCATCTGATCCAGGCATTTTCCTTGATTTGTTTGGATTCTTATGGTGTAAGATTTGTATTTCTTAGTATAACAGAGACTCTCCCGAGGCTCTGATACCACTTGTTGAATATAAGACCTTGATAGATCTTCTTGAGCACTCTAGAATCGTTAGTTATGTTAATGTAATCACTAACACACTAATAGATAATCTGTGTAACTTGTATTTTAAAGCGGAAACAAACACAAGTTTAATACTAAGAACTCTTGATCCTCTATGGATCTTTTTACTAATAATGAAAGTGTTTTCTAAAAACATAACTCAATACATAATCGAATATTCCTTTTATACACAAGGAACCCTAAACCGTTTCCCAAGAAACGTATAAACTAAAACTTCTAAAAGATATGCATTATCACTTCCTAAATAAACTCATGCATATCCTAACTATATTACATAAAATACGGAAATACTATATCCGCAGAAACAACTAAAGCTGAAACTAGACTTCAGCAGAAACTAAACTATAAGCAGAATCTGTGTCTTCAGCAGAAACCATCAGCAGATTCTTCAGCAGAATTACCACTTAGCAGAATTCCCAACAACCTATCTCACAATATAGATGATGCAAATGTCTCTAACGAGACTCGAACCCACAACCTCTTGGTTGGTAGGCAACACATATACCACTAGGCAAAAGGCCTGGGGTAACTAAGCAGGTTTCTTATTAGTTTGTGTATAGAATGGTTAACTAATATAATGTTCCTAATTTAATCAGAAAAATGAGATTATACTAATGCCCAACTTGTCCTCAATATTTTTCCCCAAGATCTTCATGACCAGTAAAGGCAAGTCATCATGATACTTTAATACTTTATGTCCTTACTAATGTGTTCAATGATTCATGGTTGTATAGGTATTTTAACATTGCAAATTTTTAGTCAATTCATTAGTAAAACACTAAAACTGATCACATATGTAATGTGTAGGGTATGGAAAAATCAATGGTTACGAGTGAAGACCAATTGTGCAAACTTGTGTCTAAGCACCTCACTCAACGAGGAAACCTCCTGATCGATTGCTAGCTCGAGAACTCACGTCAATGAGTAACACATAAACCTACTTGTACATACGTTTCTGATGAACCATATTACTTTTAGAACATCCTAGTGTTAGCTATTCACTTCTAAACCTTATTATGGGAGTGAATGATAGATTTATCACTCTATAGATTCATAGATTGTATTAAGATGATATACCAGTAGTATTTATATTGATTATATATGTTTTTTATGTTTGTGTTTCTGTTTGTATAGAGATTTATATGAATTGCTTTATTTTGTGGGTTAATGAACTCAAAATTTGTAGATATTTATCCATTGAATAATATTTTGCAAACATTTATCTATATCCACGACTAATTTACCCATAAAGAAGGCTTATCCACGACTACACACGTAAGATATTTGTGGGTAATTATACCAACAAATTATTGAGTACATCTAGAGTCTTTACTCTTGTTTTTTACACACGACTATATATGTGGGTAGTAACACTACCCACGATTTACCCATGGTCACATTTATGGGTATTCTCATGGTGACTTATAGAATCCCATGAAAGTTATACCCACGAACTTATTAAATCACCCACCGAAAATATCATGGGTAAAGTTACCCACATGGTGAAAGAATCGTGGGTAAAGATTTAGCCTCGGAGGATATACCCATGTTCGTACATTCATGGTTAATTCATGGGTATTTGCCAATTACCCACGAATTTAGGCTTTTTACCCACATATTTCGTTCGTGGTAATTGACTGATTTCTTGTAGTGTTTGGTCAAGTGTCGGACTAAAACTATGGCTATCTTTTGAATAATATGTAATAAGACAAATGAAGTTTATCGTTTCAGACATGTACGTTGGTCAACGCATTTTGAGCAAATGACTATAACTTACTACTAATAATAAGAGTAACAACAACTTCATCCAAGACCACAATAACACAATTTGTACTTTTCAACATTTATAAATATTATTAGAAATGAATCAAAATAGCTTACGACACACTATTCCGGTTGATGACAAATGACAATCTCCTATTAGAACGACTAGTGGCAGCTAGCTTTGCTTAGTTCGTTCCTAGGAGAAGGGATCCTATCAACTGTAATACTAAGTATTACTTTATGTGTTTGTTTAGAATCCTTACTTATCTCGGTTATAAACTTTAGTTTAAATAGGAGGGGAAATATTGTGGATGCACTGGGTATAGTAGTTTGTCAACTTGGAGTAGATAGCACGTGCCTAGTATTCTAGGTTAATCGTACTTTTGGTTTACCAGTGCTGATAACTTTTTGTATCCAAAATCTTACTTTTCTCGTCTTTTTATAAGTCCTTATACTTATCTTCCCAACAAGTTTTCCGCCCATACTTCAGAGACTAAGTTGCTCTTCAAAGATAAGTCTTCAGGGTTATTGAGACATTTGTCAGATTTCAGTGACTCTGGTGTTGCTTGTAGCTCCTTATACTTTACTCACTAATACCGCATCAGTTTGCAAAGTATTTCTTCAGTTGGTCTTCAAATTCCCTATAGCTTGGCAGTTGATTGAGCTTTATATAACTCTCACTGATTTCTTTTTATCAGTGAGTTACATCCACTAATGATTATTAGTGAGTTACATTCACTGATGATATCCATCAGGGAGTAATACTCTCTGATAACCATCAGAGAGTAAGACCTTTATCAAAGACTCAATAAATTAAGCTATTTTACGTTTAAATACTTGTCAAAGACAATTGGTTTGAAATCAGACTCAACAATGTATTTCTGACTTAATTATGTAACCGTTGGGATCTCTTTTATGACTATTCTGTTTGGTATTGTTCTATATCTTTGCGATGTATACTGGATTCGCCGCACCTCGCGTTTTCGCCATTCGGCGGGGTGTGACATATATAGTACATTGAGGTTATTATTTCCCTCGCAACACCAAAATATGCATGCCAAATCTACAAATCATGTGATGCAACTACTTAAAGCATTAAAGTCGGGTATTTATGATCAAGCCTTTTGAATTGCCCATGTAATGCCTTAGGACATTTTGTCCATTTCCAATGCATACAATAAATGCTCCTGAGCATTCCCGAGAGCCCATTTTTTTCTTCGGGCAATGCATATATATGTTGGATGTAATTAAAATCGGGCGTTCTTAAATACTCCTCTAAGTATAAAGTATATATATGCATTTAGTGAAGTTTTGTAACAATCACGTGAACAATGTTCACCATTGTACAAGTACTCGTCAAATGCATCGAGTGATGTGTCATATGCCAATTGGCGTATGGTTTATGTGCATCTCATAAGAGGACTAACACTTAAACAACCCATAGCATTTGGCCGTTGTTTAAAAAAAATATTCCTAAAAGGGGGTTCAACATTGTAATTGGTAATATCATTAACTATTTGTTAAAAAAGTTTTAAACTCATACGACACCTTCGCCTAAAATTTCTCTCCCAGTATTCAGGTGGATTGTTTTCATCACTAAAATAATCATCCAAAAGTCGTTTTTCATTTGGTATATTTGTCCTTGTGTGTGGATCCAAGCTCACGGCTTGATGATTATCTAAAGCTTGAAATTGTTCATAAGCTTGAAGAATCTGTGTATACTTACTAAGATCGTTTTGAAAGTAAACATCGTAATGATCATAGTTGGGACCAAAAATGTTGTTTTGAAGTTAATAAGAGAAGTATTATTGAGATGTGTAGATAAAAGTGTGTGTACAAATTAAAAGATTTAAGGGGTAAAACGAGTTTTTTTTGTTTCTTTATTTTATTTATTTATTTTTTTAAAACAGCTAGTAGTCTCAACCCCAACATCTATTATTATTATTATTATTATTATTATTATTATTATTATTATTAGGGAAAATGATAAAAAAATGCATCGAACTTGACACTTTTTACCATTGTATGGTGCCAACTATTTTTTTTCATTGTAACACAAAACTTTTGATTTTTTCTCATTGTATGTATCCACGTCAGTAAAGCGTCACATACAATGGTAAAAAGTGTAAAGTTCGATGCATTTTTTTTTTATCATTTTCCCTTTTTTATCATGACGTTTTGCTGACGTGGATACATACAATGAGAAAAAATCAAAAGTTTTGTGTTACAATGAAAAAAAAAATAGTTGGCACCATACAATGGTAAAAAGTGTTAAGTTCGATGCATTTTTTTTTTTTTTTTTTTTATCATTTTCCCTTATTATTATTATTATTATTATTATTATTATTATTATTATTATTATTATTATTATTATTATTATTATTATTATTATTATTATTATTATTATTATTTTTTATTTTTTATTTTTTTATAACATCACTTTATTAAAAACTAATAAGATTTATAAGAAATTAGTGGAGAGCCGAGAGACTAACTGGGCCCCCACACTTCTAGTTATAGCAAAGTTAATCATACTAAAAATATGTGGAGCAGCACGTGCTCCAATGTCTTGGGTCATAGAGAATCGTCGAATACGCTTTAATAAGGTCACTGCATATTTTTCAAGTTCTCCAAAAGAAGAGAATGAAAAGGGGAGGAACCCATATCCGATGTCAGCGCATTTAGTCTCGTACTTGACACGTTTACGTTGTGCGGCTTCAATAACCGCCCGACCGGGCATAAAATCAACCATACTCGAACGCGTCAAAGGTGACGATCCTGTAAGATCAACACAAACATCAAGCCCACCATCCCAAGAGTAAAGTAACATATCAGCTGGACGTAAGGTTTTGTCCCTTTCTCCATGAAGCCCAATATCAACCTCCTTACGAGCTGAAATTCCAGACCGAGAACATATATCAACAAGAACATCACGCACAACATTATGCCAATGTTTAATACCAACTACACCTGCGCACGAAACAACATGATCCCCAAAAATATCTCCAGAAAAAACCTTAGAACAAGCTGAACATGACATCTGGACAGTGAAAAGAGGAACACCCAACCGATAACACAACACACATCGGTAAGTCCTGGCATTCATAGTTTGTCCCAATCCGGATATCGGTGCCACCCTAAGCCAATCTGACGTGTAATCCTCTTTTAGTGAGCTCCATAAAGCCATCTGTCTAGGGGATAAATGAAGGTGGATTCAACCGTTTGGGCAACACGTGTGAAATGTATATCTGCCAATTTCTTCATAAGTTTGGGGGCAGCGATCTCACTAGGGTTACTCAAAAGGTCAATTTCCATATTCACATTAAAAGTACGCAGAGCATCATCAAATGAGGGACCAGTAGTCACAATACCAGAACTACAGAGAAGCTTAGTCTGTAAGCTGGCAGATTGAAGTCTAGAAGCAAGGAAGGCATAGTTCAAGACATCACCTGCAGCGTACACACCAAGTCCCCCGAAAGCAAAAGGTAGGGTGGCAAGTCTCCATTGCCAATCGCCAAACCCAGGTCCAAAAGCAGTGACAATACGCTCCAAAGAAGAACGAAGAGCTGCATCAAAAGAAACCTGAGCACCCTCAAAGACCCGAGGAGAACATGTGTGCATAGAAAAATACAACTTGGAAATACCAGCAAATGCACGCAGCAGCAACAACTCACATTGAGGATCATTAAGCTTAGCAACAACATCCATAAGTTCAATAGTTTTAGCAACCATTTTCATAACAAGCTTACTACTAAACTCAAAGTCAACACTGGCGGGCCCACTTAATAATTTAACACCATGCGAAGGTCGAGAAATATTAGGGGGAAAAACACCAACATACCTGCTCCTGGGGTCTTCCTTTGGCCAAAAAACCTCTGTTTTATCAACGTTGAGGTGTAAACCACAACTAGGTCCATCCATCATAATCAACTCTAAAACCTTACCAACAACCAAAGTATCTCCAACAATAGTGCCATCATCCAGATACCAAGCTTGAAGAGAAAGGGTAAAGGAGTCTCTAATCTTACATGCCAAGGGATGTAACACTAAAGCAAAAAGAAGAGGCCCAAGCGGATCACCCTGTTGCACCCCTTGGTGCGACCATAAAGTATGCTCACCGTAATATAATCTGGCAGGACTGGAGTAACAGAATTCCACCCAACGTGAAATAATCGGAACACGAAGGAGAACTTCCCGTAACATAACCGCACGATCCACCATATTGAAGGCGTTTTTAAAGTCCACCAACAACATCGATAGACCCACATCGCTCCCACGGTCTTCAATCAACCAATTCACAACATGAAGAATTGCCTCCCCTCCTCCCGATACCCCCACGCCAAATTGCAAACCATCAAAATAACCATCCAAAGAATGGCCAATCATAGAAGCACAAACCTTGGAGACTAATCGCCTCCAAACAGTCCCAACAGCAATAGGGCGGATCCCCCCTCCTGGTTTAACCAAAGGCGTGAGAGGAGCACTAGCAACATACTCACCCAACAGCCTTGGGCATTTACCCTCAAGAAAAAGGTTCACCACCTGGGTGATAGAAGCGACTAACTCATCAGAAATAGCAACAGCAACACCATTTAAACAATCCAAAAGGTGTTGGGCACGCAAACCATCCCGTCCACAAGAAGTACTACGAGGGAAACTCTTAATCATATCAAGAGCCATAGCAGGAGATGCAGAAAGGTGATGATGATCAATAGGTATATCTGGAAAAAGGGGAGCAGATTGAAAATGGTGCTTAGCTTTTAAATCCTCAAGAGTAGTACCATCATAAGCCGCTATACCCGAAGAAGAAAGAACTCTGACAGCAGCAGTATGATGGCCATCACAAATCTTCCTCTTACACTGCTTGATATTACGGTCACCCAAGTCCGAGTTTTCCTCATCAATATTAGACCATAAACGGGGGGGGGGGGGGGGGGGTCGGCTAAAACCTCCCACACAATTTGTAAACTACCACCAGGTGTGCCCTAAGATGAAATTGCATTAACAATATACTCTTCCTATCGTTGACGCTTAGTAGCAGACCTACACTCTTGATTACTCCTCGGGCAAAAGGTTTTAAGCAGGCAAAGAGGCAAGACTAACAAACCAACCCAGCAAGAAATGTCATCAGGCGAACAGACCACCTTATCAAGAGCTCCTTTCAAAACCCGAGAGAACCCCAAACGACATTTAGGAGGGATGGATTTGACAGTACGCAACCCCTTAGAAAGTAGAGTATCAAGTAGATGTAAATCAAAACCACCAAGCTCATCAAAAACCAAATCCTCAACAAGAGCAACATGAGAAGGAGCCTGTGGTTTGGTGAGATCATGCAACACGAACCGAACAACACCATCACCACAATCAAGAGGTGACACAAAATCAGACCCCCTACCATGCCGACACTTAGTCCGGAAAGTATGCGTTTTGAAACAACCACCACATAACCACAATCCCATACGCTTAAGAGTAACCTCAGCCCTTTAAAAAATAACCAAATCCGACACAAGAGAATGTCTAGTGATAGCTTGCGCCTCACCACTGAAGTGTCGATCACGAAGATGTGTGATCAAATAAATCTTAGTAAGTCCATTTCCGCCCCCATCACGACACCCACTAAGACCCGCGAAGGGGCAGTGAAATCTCACAATAGGCATAGGAAATAAGCCACATACACCAACTGAAATGCCAAAACGGAAGCACCAACTAGACACCAAATGTGAAGGCCAAGTAAACTCCAAATCGAAACACAAATCAAAACCCTTACCACAATAGCAACTATAGCAAAACTATAACAGAAACACTGTAGCAGAACTGTAGCAGAAGCCTTACGGAAACGAAGACGAACCACAATCCTGTATACGAAACCTAAACCTCAAAACTGTAATGAAAAAAACAAATGGACCATTGCAAATATGAAAAAAAAAAAAAAAAAAAATTGCCTTATAACTTGGCTGGTGAGTTTGGCGCGAACACCTATGGCGCGAGGTGTTGTGTCCGGTGGAGTTATATGAACGCGTTATCAGGCAATAACGCATCAAGTAATGCTCGACATCGAGTGCTCTTATGATAGTTAAGATGCAATAACACATCCTATAATGCTCGACATCGAGTGCTCATATAAAAAGTGTATGTGCATTTTTTAAATCTTGAATCTTGAAACTTATGTTAGGGTGCGTTTGGTACACGACTATGAGAATCAATCAATCACAATAATTATCATTGCAAGTGTTTGGTAGCTAAGTTGGGGAATCAACTATTGCTTCATACCCATAGATTCATAGTAAGGGGAGTAGGCACCTTTTCTAATTGATTCCGATGAGACCCGCCACTAACATGTGAAATTATTTTTACAATGCAAAAATCAACTCATTTTCTTTGTTCATTTTAACATTTTATCTTTTTAAAGCCCATCACTAACATGTAAAAACCATACCTTAAATTTACATCAAACAATAGAAATTGAATCGGTATCTTTAATCCCATACTACCCTCTAATCATTGTCATACTAATTGTGATTCCAGGTAGCATACCAAACGTACCCTAATGTAGTTTTGCCTAAATTACCCTTAAGTATCCCTTAATACACGCTATATTAATTTGATTAATTATAAACTTGACAACTTAACAAAATACACTATATTAATTTAAAAAACACACGCTTTACATTAAGGGTTGAACAAAAATCACGATTTGGCAAATATAATTATTTGCCGTTATACATTGTCGCTTTGCACATGTATTGGTCTAGTTCTTTTTAAATACCTGTCAAATTAACATGTCTTTTATCTAGTAGAAGTATATATTACATTTCACATGTAAAAAGAAAAATTTAGGCAATCTCCGTAGTAAAGGAAAGTATGCAACAATAATATTGTAGTTATAATAAACACACAAGTGCACACCCACATGTGTTAATTAATTGATGAATGGGAGCACATTTTCAACTTTGGCCAACCAAATATGTAAATCATAGATAAATAAGAAAATGATTTGCAAATTCAATTTTTTGATGGGGATAACATCGCTGCTGCTGCAATACAAAAATGGTCCTTGATAACATTTTGATGTGCACAATTAGTCCTTGATTTAGCAGAGAAAGATACTTACTGTTTGCAGCAAGTATTATTTTCCCTCTTTTGATTAAGACACACTAACGTATGCATTAAACACTTGTATTGTGTATATATATATTGTGTTTTAACTTTTTGTACATTGAAGTATACAAATTAACACCTCATGTATGCAAATCATCTCTAAATAAATATGATTGTTTAAAATTGGTGCAAAATAAAGTTATCAAATTCTTTTTTGAACATCAATAAAGTTCTTAAATAAATAAATGAAAAAAAAAAAAAAAAATGTTATAAGTACACTAAAAGTTGTTATTTTCTATATGAAAAAAAGTCAAAATAAAGACACAAAGAAATCCAAACCTATCCCACATTCGGATGCTTGTTTCTGTCACCTAATATTTTACATTATTTCATTTTTTTATATAAATATAAGCAAAACGCCATTTTTGAACTTGTAACTAACCATGGCAACAATGGCTGCTGCTGCTTCTCACTTGTTTTACAACAACAATGGTATATCATCAAAATTCAATCCCAATGGAACTTTAAAACAATCTTCGTTTTATCATAAGAATTGCAGAAATTTTAGAACCCATTTGGTGGTTAAAGCTTCTTCATCTGATAATAATGACACCAAAAATGGAAGAAAACAAGTGGAGGTGGTTTAACCTTTTTCATTTTTATGATACCCTTCCTTTTGTGTTTATTTATTGTTGGTTAGTTTTATTAATTTTGTTTGTTTGTGGGTATTTTTAGTTGGTGTATAATCTTGACGAGAAGCTAAATAGATTAGCTGATGAGGTGGATATGAATGCTGGATTGTCAAGACTCTCTTTGTTTTCTCCTTGTAAGGTATGCTTTTTTCATGTCTTTGTTAATGGAAATTCATTTTTTAGTACATTTCGGTAATAGGATTTACGGGTTAATCTTATCGTTGCTATCTTGAATAGCTTTCAAAGTACCTTGTTAAAATGAGTGATACTGAGTGAAGTTGCTCTAATTTTGTTTTAAGCAATTCAAAAGTGATGATATAAAAAAGGCATTAATAGCTGAGGGGGTGTTTGTTTAAGCTTTATATGTGTGGGCTTATAAGCTTATTTGATTTCGGCTTATATTTCATAAGCTTCTTTTGAAATTTATGGGCTAATATAAGTTTATTATACCATAATAAACGTTTATAAGCCAACAAGTCTCAAAATAAGCAGGAAAATTGGGGCTTCTCAAACATAAGCCGAAACACATATAAGCTCATAAGCCACATATAAGCTTAAACAAACACCCCTTTAGAGTTTAAGACTAATCTACAATTTATTATAATGAAATATTTCAGAAAGTTAGCACTATAGTTCGATATTTTTCTGGAAACTTGTAGATAGTGATTTGGATTCTTGACTACGAAATTAGCCCATATAGCCGCAATAGTTGAAAGTAAAACTGCTCTTTTCTTGGGGAATTTTGGTAAACTTAAAGCATCATGTTTGAGAAGGGAAATGTATGATGTTCATTTCTAAGGCTACTTAATCATGCAACATAAAGTCCTATCACCTATGAGCTATTTTTTCATCTTAGACGCAGTTGATGAATTGAAGTACCATTGCTAATTAATTGTCTCTAATGATTATGCTTTATGAAATAGTTGAGGTGGGTTTTAAATCTCTTGAAATGCAGATCAATGTTTTCTTAAGAATAACCGATAAGAGGCCAGACGGGTTTCATGACCTAGCATCTCTATTTCATGTAAGTTCTACGAATATTTTTATTGCTTACAAAGTTGTGCTTTATAGCTCTTCTGGTTGTTGGTTTTTTCTTTTATAGGTATTCTGGTATTTTTTATGCTAAAAGTTGCACCATTTTTACCTCTAGGTAATCAGCTTAGGAGATAAGATAAAGTTCTCCTTATCACCATCGAAAACTACAGATCGCCTCTCAACTAATGTTCCAGGAATTCCGCTTGATGAAAGAAATTTGGTAAATGAGCAATCTTTCTTAGTTCTATTGTGCGTTATATGTTTGAGGTACAAATATCTAATGGAATCTCTTGTGCATTCAGATAATAAAGGCCTTAAATCTATATCGGAAGAAGACGGGAAGTGACAAATTCTTTTGGGTAAGATCTGTAAAAATTACATCGCATTCCCATCTTTAGCAGTTAAATCAACAAGAGAATAACACATTTTCATGCCAGCCAGTTTTTGTTTTTTGAGAGAAACTTCCACCATGTTGGTGAACATAATATACTTTGGAGTGTTTGTATGCATGTTTTAACAGTGATTATATTCAGTAGTCAGAATCAAATAGTTAGGTGTAATAGTATATGGTGGTGTGTATGTGCTTCTGTGACTGTCGTTTGAAGTTGAATAATCATATAGTCATTATCTTGACTGTTTTTCAAACCTGATTATACAAGAAGTTAATAGATCAAATGGGTCTATAGGTAATTTTAATTTACATTTGGATGTCATTTTATTGCAGCTGATATGCAACAAATCTGCATGAGAAGCAAAATCTATTTATCCGAACACTGAAAGTTGTTTATTTTTCTAATTCACATTGCAATAATCAGACAATCAGGTCGGTAATGCATATTAAAACCCACCTTAGCTATAAGTTATAATGGACAGGGGACAATTTATGTTCCTTTGGGTATTCACGTTTGCAAGTAAGGACGCGTAGGATGTATATGGCGGATGCTTGGTTATTGACTAGATTAATTTTGGGCAGGTACATGTTGATAAAAAGGTTCCAACTGGGGCTGGGCTTGGTGGCGGAAGTAGTAATGCTGCAACCGCACTTTGGGCAGCAAACCAATTCAGTGGTTGCCTAGCTACAGAACAAGAACTCCAAGAATGGTCTGGTGAGATTGGTTCTGATGTCCCCTTCTTCTTCTCCAATGGAGCCGCCTATTGCACGGGTAGAGGCGAGGTATGTCTTCACATTAGCAAACGGGCTCAGAGTATCAGGTCATGGAACAAATGGTTGATCCACTTTATTTCATAAACATTTGCATTATAAATAACCAATTTTAAGTAAATGTAGCTGTATATTTGACACTAATGAACTGAATATGTCAAGGAAAAGTTAGTGATTAGGAATCCAACCTTTGATTGTAAAATGTAGTCAAAATGATACGTGTACACACAAGAAATTTAGAGCCAGGGTAGGCCTAGGGGTTGAGGTCACTGTCATCCTACTTTTGCAGTTAATAAAGATGTTTAGCATATTATTATAACTTGAGACTTTTTGATCTGTGGATGACAAGTTGGGCATGTCTAATGTGTATACTAGATGGACAGACATATAGTTTTTAAAATTGTACATAAATGTATGTATATGTATACGCGCACTCACACACATGAGTTAATATCAATTTGTATTGCTCTGTAAATGAAATTTATAGAGATTAGTTGCATTCATTAATCTGCCTAATTTATGATATCTGAAAATAGAATTGCTGACGTTGCTAATGTCAGGTTGTTCAAGATATACCTTCACCTGTACCTTTTGACTTACCAATGGTTCTGATTAAGCCTCCAGAGGCATGCTCCACTGCTGAAGTTTACAAGGTAATTTTTAGAGGTGGCAAGCTAGGCAAGTTGGGTAATAGGTCAACATAAGTTTAAGTTTACACTAGTAACATTATGATTAGGTTGAAACCAGTCAGCTTGGCCAGGATTGACCCGCAAAAATTTGTTTCACCAATCTATATTTTTTCTTATTCATGCTTAATGCTTTGATTGTCAGCTCAGTAATAGTTTTATTTATATAAAACTGAAATCTTCAAATAAAAACGATTTTAAGAATGTTTTGTGCATCAAGAACATACTTCAGGTGTCTTTGAGCCCAGTTGATCCGTTTGAGATAAAACGCAACCCATTCATAAGTACATGGGTTGAAATTGCCACCATTAAATTTTATATTATAAATTAGCAAAATTCTAATCATCATTCTAAGTTAGAAATGTTATTTTTCAGCGTTTCCGGTTGGATGTATCAAGTACTGCTGATCCTTTAGCATTGCTGGAGAAGATCTCAAAAAATGGAATATCACAAGATGTTTGCGTTAACGATTTGGGTATGAAGTCATCTAAATTTACTACAAATGACACATGAATCACAGCTAAATTTGCAATGGAAGATTAATAACATCACATGGTATGTATTATTACAATAGAACCGCCGGCGTTTGAAGTTCTTCCGTCTCTGAAGAGACTAAAACAACGCATAGTTGCTGCAGGCCGTGGAAAATACGATGCTGTTTTTATGTCTGGAAGGTATTAAATATTTGAATCACATAATCTTGCTGAAAAGTTGTTTTTTTTTTTTTTTTTTTTTTTTTTTTGGCTCCGAAAGGCAAAGACTCACACTCACTATATACACCTTGACACACCACCAATGTCTCATTTAAGATTTTTAACCCACAACCTTTTGGTTGAAGGGTCACCCGATACAGTAGGTTAAATGCCTTATGGTGCTTTAGCTGAAAAGTTATTTGTCCAAAGTCCAAAAGTGGAAAATTTTGTTGCAAATTACTAAATAATTTATTTTATTGATATTGGATTTGCAGTGGAAGCACCATAGTAGGCGTGGGTTCTCCAGATCCCCCACAATTTTTATATGATGAAGAGGATTATAAGGATGTCTTTCTATCCGGTAAGTCAGTATTACTTTGCCCCTTTTTTCTGTCGATTCTGGAGCTAGGTTATAGGTTATCGTTTGCATATGTGCTTTCTCCACCATAAATTTTCCCTTAAACCTGATTATAGATATATGGCGCTTGTTATTACATGTCTAAATACTGAACTTTATTTAACTTGTGACATTCTTGTTAAGTTAAATTGATAATTACCATGTACACCTCTCTAACACTAGTTGCTGCATTATTATATTTGGTTCCTTCATTGACCGAGTCAAACCATGCTCCTATTAAAGTGTAAGTGGGACTATGGGAGCATCTTTGAGAAAAGCAAGATCAACTGTTGAAGCAAATCACTCAAATCCAAGTTTAGAGTGATAGGGCAATTTTGTACTTTGGTTTTGTCGTCTGTAGCTACGTATCCACTACTATTGTATTTTATCAGATTGTAGTGGGGCTGTTTGTGGCGTGCAGAAAGGTAGAATCTGATTTGGTGAGTTATCAATTCAAGAATTTTCTCATTTCTATTCTGATTCGGGTCTAACTCCGAGAGGAAATGATGCTCCTCCGAATCTGTTTTTGATCTGAAATTACAACACAAACACAAGTTCTCTATCCAAGTTTTTTTTTTTAGCTCTTCATATCCTCTCTTTTATCTTATTCTTTATAACTTCTTTTTCTAGTCATCGACGAGAGAGAGGGTGAAGAAACAAACTCTCGGGGTAAACTGTAAACTGATCAGGTCTTTCGTTTGAAAACAAGAGGTCCATTGAACCCAGAATCACCAAATACCCTACCCCAGCCCTAACACCGTGAGGGTGCAAAATCTCTTTTTATTGAAACCGAATTGCAATAATCTTTTGAGCAAGTGCTCCCTAACTTTCTTGACATTAAATACCCCCCGCATCAGTATCCTTGTAATTCCTGAGCCTGCCTATCGTGATGCTTTTATCATCATTATTTCAACACTTTTCTTGGTTGTCACTGTCGACCCCAGGATTGTCCCCTGGCATGAGAACCCCTATACCAACAAAATCTGTATTTTCATTATCACAAAAACAACTATTTACATAAACTGGCAGGACAGACCGACAGAAGCGACTGGTGCTGTATGAAGGTCCCACAAGTCGATTGTAACTGCCCAGCAGGGGACACCTCCACCAGTATTATAGCCTAGAGATCCCTAAAAATTATTCTGTGCAATGCAGGCTTTTTTTATTTTATTTTTTTTCCATAAAAAATTCCATGCTAAAAGTTACTTTTCATGTTGTGAATGCAGAAGCTAACTTCATCACACGTACAGAGAACCAATGGTACCAAGAACCATCTTCGTCAAATACTACTTCATTTGCAGATCAATCCAGCTACGCTGCATAGTCGGATTATGGATGTGGTTGACTGGTTGTTGTAAGATAAATAATCAATTTAGGATCCGGTGCTGGTCCTTTATATTTCAACATTATCGGCTTTAGATTTTTTCTTATCTGTATAATGGTGGCAACAAACAATATTCAAACATCGAGTCATAGAAATAACTTTACTTGTAGCCAAAAAATCATATAATGATTCTTGTGAGCATCAGTGTAGCATCCTTTCTAAATTCTTATTGCCAAAGTTTGATAATGTCTAGTCACAGTTGATGTGAAAATTGTGCATGTTTGCCAAAGTCTGATATAGACTGTAAGAGTAAAAATCTAGTCAACTTGTTAAAATTTTCTTGAAATGAGAAAAGCGAGAAGAGTTTGGATGCATCTAAAATTTATGGTTGTGGTTTCTTCTCATCCTTTTTATGTTAATTATACTTCCCATTTAATCCTAACTCATACTGATTAATGTCAAAATCATTAGACATGTAATTAGATGGCTTTGGGGGACTGCACTTCGCGGATAAATAGTCACTTAACCTGCTAGTATGGGTCGACATCTTTTTATGCACGCCAACATTATTTTACGCATTGTTTTTGATGGTGTGTAAACCGTTTAACATTGCTAGCTATCATTACGTTGCGACTTTTTGTCATTTGCTTAAAAGAAAAATCATGTTAGTTCCAAAATTTAGTTGAGTTTTCAATCTTTTTTCTCTCCAGTTAAAGGCATTAAACTTCCTTTTATGTTTGAGATTTGATACATTCTAAACTTTCCATTATGATATAAACTTCTAGTCATTAACTTGTCAAGTGTATTCTAACATTAACTTTATTATTCATTTGGACAAAGAAGATTAAATCAGGATTACCATTCAAACTAGTTTTCTTTCCAACTTTTTTTCAGTATTCAATAAAAGTAACCTATTTGAGTCCTAATTTTGACTCGATTATCATTATAGGTGTGTAAGACACGAATTTCCTTAAGAAGGGTTATAACGAGTCCAAAATAGATCTCGTGTTAGGCTGCCATGATCAAACCTCTTTTGAAATAAGTTAACGTCAAGAGATGTACAATAAATTTTAATTGAATTCTATTCTTCGCAAACTTTAGATAGAAAAAAAAGTTTGATATCTATAATTTACAAGAAAAATGTTAAATATAATATGCATCCATTTTAATATCACTAGCTTATAACCCATGCATATGTTTTTAGTATTAAGACCAATTTAATTAGAAAATAATACTCCATCATCAGTCCTTAATTGTCATGTTTTGATTTTATAATTAGAAAATATTTCTTTTTCAATTTTAACTTAATTATTACTGTATTTTTTTGTTATATAATTAACAACTGTGATTCAAACTGTAATGATATAACAAGCAAAATCAAACTACCCATTATTCCAAAAAAAAAACCCTAAAACAATTTCTGCTAAAATAAGTTCCACCTGCAACCATTGTGTGTACGTGTGTTTTCGTTTAAAAACTAAACAAATGATTCAAGAACTGAGCAAACCCTTGCACTCTCTGATAATGAAAAATAGGTGTAACACATGCAATTAGTCAAACTAATTAAGTGACAGCTTAGTGGAAAACCCACTAAAAAAAGCCTCAAATCAGTTTTTTAATCATCCTAAGCTGACGGCTCAGCTCGGCTCGACGTGTTAACTGCCGGCGTAAGCCGCAGCTCCACATTACACTCGAGCCATCCTCCTCTGATGCAGGGGCATAACATCATTATCTCAAGTTACTAGACATCTCACATCTCCTATTTTGAAGACTTATTTGCTTTCCTTATATCTAGTTATTTGTTACAATAAATATTGATTAGGAATTATATTCCTACTCAATTTATAAGTCCATAAAACAGGAAAGTAGGTGCACTCCGTATTTGGGTTGATTTTCTTTTCCTATAAGTATTGTTCTATTTCTTTTTTGTGGGACTATGTTTTTTGAGTTTATAATAAGAAGAACCCTACGGGAAGTTTTCTCATAGTTCTCTTATCTTCGTGTGCGTGTGTGTGTGGCCATTTGATTATCGATCCGCATCATTTGGTAATCCGAGCCATTGGTATCCAAATGGTCGGGCGTGGTAGACCTCCTCGTAATACTCGCAGAACCGCCGACCGAGGCAGCGATGTTGAACCGAGAGACCCACGCGATATTGAGATCGAACGCCTGCAACAAAGAATCAGAGACCTCGAGATACAACACGAGATTCATGACGAGGAAACTTTATCGAACCCGAGTGACTGGTACGATGAAGAGAACCCTTTTGGCGCGTGTCGTCAGAATCTTCGTGGGATGAACCGTGATGACCCTTTGCGCAACTTTGGAATGAAGTTAGAGATTCCAGAGTTTGTGGGAAAGGCACATCCTGATGAGTTTATTGATTGGTTGAGCACAGTAGAAAGGATCTTTGACCTACGGGATATTCCCGAGAAGTTGAAGGTGAAACTTGTTGCTATTAAGTTGCGTAAATCAGCGTCGCTATGGTGGGATCATGTGAAAAATCAACGATTGAGAGAGGGGAAATCCAAAGTGGAGACATGGGACAAGATGAAGAAACTGCTACGCGCAAAAATTTCTTCCTGTTAATCATAGACAAGAGGCCTTTGTTAGGAATACGTTTATTCATATGAAAGACTCGGTCACCCCGAGTATAGCTTAGCATATGTAGCTCGTAGTATTTATCATATTAGTTTGTACGTAGTTTAATATTAGTTAGTATTTGTGGAGTCGGGTCGGGTCTTTACCCACTGTCAACTCGATCCACAGCCCGTTTTATGGGGAGTTTTCTTTCTATGTATAAATACCCCTCTCCACTAGTGGAGAGGGTTGGACCTTCATTTGCAATACATCAACTCTCTAGTTTCTCTCAAGGCTTCCATCACTTTCTCTCTCTAATCTCTCTCTAGAATACATAACATTTAATCCACTTAAACACAAAACCATACATGTTTACACATTAGAGTATATTACAATTTGTATCAAGAGCCATGGTTCTATCCTAGGATTCTTGGTATGCTCGGATTATAGTTGGTATTGTGTTTTTTTTGTTTGGTTCGACCAGATTAATGGTTTTCACACTAGTTTGATCTCGTTAGGTGGTGTTATTGGTATTTTACTTGTACTTTCGTATCTAGAAGTGTTGTAGGCATCGTATGTAGCTTTTGGTTAAGTTATCTCATCATTTTCGTGGACATTGGAGGAATATCGTGGTGTTTTTCTTATTAGGGAGTTGTCATTTCTTAGCAGAGGGTTGACAGATTTTCTAGCGAGTTGGGAGCAGCCATTTGGTAGTTTGCTATTTTGGGACAAAAGGACAAAACGCTAGAAAGTGACCCCTTTGTCTCATTAAGTAGCGAGTTGAACTTCCAGCGAGTTGATCAGTTTCAAGGAGTTGATCAGTTTCAGTGAGTTGATCAGTGTCAGCGAGTTGATCAGTGTTAGCGAGTTGATCAGGTTCAGTAAGTTGGCTTGTTTTCAGCGAGTTAGTCTTTCAGCGATTTGGTTTGATTAGCGAGTTGCTAAGTCCAGCGTGTTGGTGTGTTCAGAGAGTTGGTATCTTAGCGAGTTGACTGCTTCAGCGACTTGGGTGGTCTAGCGAGTTGGCACACCAGCGAGTTAATCAGTTGTATTTTAGCGAGTTGGTTAGTTGTTCTGTGGTTTGGTGAATTCAGCGAGTTAGTTGTTTAGTGACTTGGGATTTTAGCGAGTTGCTTGTCTGTTTTGTGTGTCGTTGTGTAGTGTTAGTAATTTGGTTCAGTGTCAATCGTGTAAATTGTGTGTTGTTGCGACTTAAGTTGTTACGACTAATTCAACTGTAACTTGACGTTGTGAGACTCTTACGACTTGACTTATTACGTGTTGAGCGGTTATAACTTGACTTGTTGCGACCATACACTAATTGCATTTTTTATCAAAACCTTGTACTAAGACTTAATCATTAACCACATCATGGCAAGCACTTCTTCAGAAGACATTCAAGCTACAGGGTCAGTTACCCGTCCTCCTATGTTGGACATAACCGACTATGAATCATGGGCCCAAAGGATTCGTCTCTATTGCTTGGGAAAGGAGAATGGTGTCAACATTCTGAAATCCATTGATGAAGGACCATTTCAAATGGGCACAGTGAGAGACAATGTGGCAACAATTGAGAATCAAGCTGTTGTTCTTGGAGCAACCAGACCTCGCACTTACAATGACTTATCTGAGGAAGAAAAGAAGCGTTATGATGCTGACATTAGAGCATCAAATATTGTCATTCAAAGGCTCCCCAAAGATGTCTACAAGCTCATAAATTATAACACTGAGGCCAAAGCTGTTTGGGACAATGTCAAAATGCTTCTTGCGGGATCGGAATTAACCAAGGAAGATCGTGAATCCCAGTTATATGATGAATTTGAGCACTTCAAGATGAATGCGGGTGAAACCATAACAGATTACTATGTCAGGTTTCATAAACTGGTGAATGATATGAGAATGATCAAGATGACAATGCCCAACATTCAACTCAATTCCAAATTTGTGAACAACATGGCCCCCGAATGGGATAGATTTGTGACAGCAGTGAAACTCAACAAAGGGCTCAGAAACACCAATCATGAACAACTCTATGCCTATCTCCAACAACATGAAAAGCATGCTGCTTATGATCGGTCAATGAGAGAGAAACTTAATCCAACAACAACCAATGACTCTCTTGCATTTGTTGCAAATGCCCTGCTAACTAGTCAATCCTTCAGTGATCAAGTTGGTACCTTATCTACCCAATCAACGACTACAGTGAACAACCATCAAGACACTGAATACTCTCAGACTGACAAGATGATTGATAACCTCTCTAGCCAAGTGTCCCTACTTGTCCAACAATTCAGAGCTACACTTCCTCAAACCAACAACCAACTTAGGACGTCATCTAATCCACGTAATCAGGCAGTTATAGAAGATGGAAGGGTTGTGGTTCAGAATGTTCAAGGTAGGCAAAACTTGAATCAAAGGAATGCTGTTCGTGGTAATGGGCCGTATAGAGTGGGGAATGCAATTCAGTGGCAAGCAAGGCAACCCAAGTGCTACAACTGTGGTGGATTGGGCCACATTGCAAGAAACTGCACGCAACCAAAACGTACACAAAACTCCGACTACTTCAAAGATAAGATGTTGTTGATGCAAGCACAGGAGAATGGAACGGTTTTGGATGAAGAGGCACTGCTCTTTCTTGTTGGTGATGAAGGGAATATGTTTGATGCTGATGTGGATGATCAACCAGTTCAAGACCTGGCATGTAATGACCCAAACATCTTCCAAGTAGAAGACTGTGATGCTTTCGACTCAGATGTTGATGATGAACCTACAGCCCAAACCATCTTCATGGCAAATCTGTACTCTGCTGCATCCTCATCACAACAACCTGGTTCTGCCATCACACCTACTATTTCTGAGGTACCAAACTCTCATGACTTATGTAACATTGACAATCTACAGGGGGTTCATGACTCGGTGCAACTCACGAATGTTGGTAATTCGGATATCATTGATATGGGGAATAGCAATATTATCCCATATGAAAGATATGTGAATGACAATGGCTTGTCTGTTACACCAAGTGGTGTACCCTCTGTTGATGAAAGTAAATGTGAGTCACATAAGCACACTGTATATAACCCTGATGACTCCTTGACCATTAGATTTAATATCCTTAAGGATCAGGTGGCAATCTACGAACAACGTGCTAGATTTGAACTCACTGAACGTGAGTAGAACATGGAATGGCAAATGCGTGCTTACATAACTGAAAATAATCTTAAGCGAGAAACATTGAAAAAGGAGTTACAATCTTTGCAAAAACAATTAGATCAAACTGCTAAACAAAAACAGGAGATTCAAAAGGGGTTAACCACACTCAAGCACGATTTCAAAGATAAAGAAACAAAACTTCTAAATGATTTCTCTAATCCTAAGACACTGAAAAATAAACTGGAAGAAAAATTGTACACACAAGGCCAAACCATTCAAACTACTCAAATGAGGCAAAGACATAGGAAACTAAGTGATGAACATAGTGATAAGGACATAGATAAACCTAAGACCAACTTCCTTAGAAATGGTATAGGTGCTCAGTCTGCGTTATATGATGCAAACATTATGCTTGAGTCTGATCATGCCCCTCCTGATGTGAGATCCTATGATGAGATTAATGAGATTGAAGATAGAACTAGGGAAAAACTTGCTGAGAAATTAAAGGATCCCCTGTGCACTGCTAATAACCTCGTGTTTCACTATGACTACACTGATGATAATCACTCAGCCATCTTTGTCCCTCAAAAGAAAATTTTCCCTGAACAAATCTGTTGGAATATTGACTTAGAAAAGATGAAAGCAGAAAGAATAGTGGGAGACACACGTATAGTTTTTAGAATTGCTGACCCCACTTGGTATCCTCAAAATACTCCCATGCATCTAGTACCGTTAACTCTTCCTACACACTGTAATACTCTAATTGGGTTATATGTTCTCTGTCAATTGTTCACTGATTTTGAGAAAACATGTAAAAAGAGAATCACACCAACAGGGATTACTGAAGGGGAAAGGGGTTTTGAACAAACAAAAGAATGCTATCTAACAGAGGTCATGTCATTTTTTAAACTTCTCAAAGAACATTTTGAGGGTCTTCAAAAAACCCTAAACAAAGATGTAGATGACATGAAAGAAGTTTTCAAAACTGTGGAAAATGAGGGTGAAAAATTAGCAATAGATCTTAAACACAGTGAAGTAGACAGAAAGCATATTCTCATCATGAATGAAAAGTTGATTGCTCATTGCATTGCACAAGATGTATTTTATACTCTCACTGGTTCTGCACTTGCTGCTAGTCAATTTCATGAGATGTCGGTTGCACTGAATGCCTTTCAAAATCGTGTTGTTGAGCTTGAGGGGGAGAATTGTAAATTACATCAAAAAATTCAAAATGACGACCATGATAACATGGTTTGGCATTTTTTGAAACTGGAGATCGATAACCTTAACTTACAGTTAAAGTATCAACATCTAGAAGAAAGAATCAAAATCTCAAATGCCAAGACATCTTCGGATGCTCCGGAATTTGACACATGTTTTGAATCAGCCAAACAAGATGAAACAATTCAAGCTCACACGAACACGATTCGAAAGTTGAAGGCCCAAATTGCACAATTAAAGACTAACATGGGCTAAGTGACCAATACCAATTACCAAATGTCGTTAGATTCTCAAGACTTTCAGAAACAAGGCATCATTAACGAATTACAACATAAAAATGTGTGGCTTCGTGCTGAAATGTCAAATGCTAAACAACACTACAAAGAGCTATTTGAATCAATTAAAGTAACACGTGACCAAAACAATGAAAAAGTAACTTCTTTGTTAAACGAAATTGAGAATCTAAAGACTAAGGTGAAAGGTAAAATGCCAGTTACTTCATATGATTATGTGTCCTCTAAGGTCTGTGCTTGTAAGAAATATACTTGTGATGCTGTGCTTATCCCTCTTCCTCTTAGGTATAACAAGTTAGTTCATAGTGACTATCTTAGACATCTTAAGGATTGCCGTGATATGCTTCGGGAAATCGTTGAAGAGAATAAGTTAGTAAAACCTTATGATGATGCTATGATAGATGCCTGCTTTCTCACCAATAGATCTCAGGAACTCTTGGAATTTGCAATTGGTACATGCCCTAAGATGGATAGCATCCAAGTAAGTGTTGGTTATTTAGTGTTTGTAAATGTTCCCAGATTAGAGTTAATATAATCAATGAGTACCGGATATTCACTTGAAATCGTGTTATCACTTTCCAATAGAAACTATTCGACCCTATGCCTAGGTTACACGAATATCTCTATGGGATAAGAACAAGTGATGTTCTTGTTTTAGACACAAATCAAGAACAGAATCGTATTCAAGTGTTTAGGGTTTATGTTGATAATCATATATGCAAATCTGTTATGACCTCTATTTATAATAGAGTTTACTCAAACCCTAACACATGGAATTATGTATAATTAACGGCCCATTAATTATACCATAATAGTTTCCATAATAGTAGGAATCAGTGGTTATCAGCAGAAACAATAAGCTTATCAGCAGAAACATGCCTATCAGCAGGAATAAGTTTATCAACAGAAACAAGCTAAACTTATCAGCAGAAACATGCTTATCAGCAGAAATAACTCAGCAGTAGGATCCATCAGTAGAATCATAATACTAGCAGTAGGATCCATCAGTAGGATCATACTATCAGTTGAATCTCTGCATAACCACTATATGAGTCAGGGTATTCAGTGACCAAATGGGTGTACACTCCGTACCTCCAAACCCATTACCAAGTGTGAATTAATCCCTCAAGTGTACTAAATTTTCCAACAATCCTCCCAAAATTTAGTTCACTTCCTTTGCATAAAAATTAAACACAAAACAAAATATATGCATAAATGAAAATATCTTGAAGATTGAATTCTCATCTTAGTACATTACACGTTCAAATATTCGAGAATCAGGGTGTTCCAAAGAATTGAACCCTTCAACCCATTTGAATACCTGAAGATAAAATACACATACATTTTCAAACACTTAAATAATCCTGACACTATACAAGCCATGTGTCCATATCCAATTCATAAATGTTGTAAAAGCTAAAAATCCAAAGCTTCCTGAAGCGGCAAAACTTCAACATTTAGATAGGTGGTTCCTCTTTATTAATGCTCCTGCTAAGCATTTTTTCAAAGAAATTAACCATTGAGAAGAAAAGACTTCATCCTCCTTTTCAGCAGGTTCTGAGCACAACCTTGGGATGACAATAAAACATGTGCTCCGGTCCACTAAATGTTCAGCTTTCCACATTGAACTCAGCTCCCAAGTTTCCTCAGGAGGGAGTTGGGTGTCTTAGCATTCAGTGACTAAGTTGGACTTCAAACCTATCCCTTTAGCAGACTTCAAAACCAAGTCTCTAGCCAAACCCTTCGTCAAGTGATCAACTAAGTTTTGTTGAGATCTAACAAACTCTATAGATACCACCCCATTCATGATAAGCTCACGAATCATGCTATGCTTGACACCTAAGTGTCTAGACTTCCCATTGTACATCTGGCTATAAGCCTTTGCCAATGCAGCAGCACTATCACAACGGATGGAAATAGGTGCTAAAGGTTTAGGCCACAATGGAATCTCAAGAAGCAAGGTTTTCAACCATTCAGCTTTTTTGCCAGCAGCTGCTAAAGCCACAAATTCAGATTCCATGGTTGAACTGATGATGCAAGTTTGTTTCTTGGATGCCCAAGAAATTGCACCTCCACCAAGTAGGAATACCTAGCCACTAGTAGATGAATTGTCTTCAGTGTTACTGATCCAACTTGCATCAGTGTATCCTTCTAATATTGAAGGATAACCAGTATATGAGAGACTATAATCCATAGTTTTCTTCAAATACTTAAAAACCCTCTGAATTGCTTGCAAGTGATGGGCACTAGGATTACTAGTATATCTGCTCAGTTTACCCACAACAAAAGCAATGTCAGGTCTTGTACAAGTCATGGCATACATCAAGCAGCCAATCACCCTAGAATACTCAAGTTGAGATACAGCTTTGCCAGTATTAGGCATTAGCTTCTCACTTGTATCCATATGAGTACTTACTGGAGTACACTCAAAGTAATTAAATTTCTTCAACACTTTCTCAATGTAATGAGACTGAGATATAGAAATTTTGTTACTTTCATGTTTAATCCTTATACCAAGGGTAACATCAGCCTCCCCATATCCTTCATGGAGAACTTAGATGAAAAAAATGCCTTTGTAAGGTTAACTTGATTTTGGTCAGTGCCAAAGATCAACATGTCATCAACATATAGACAAATAATGACTCCTTTACCAGATTCATCAAATTTGCTATATACACATTTGTCAGCCTAGTTAAGTAAATAACCACTAGACAAAAACACTTCATCAAACTTTTGATGCCATTGTTTAGGTGCCTGTTTTAGTCCATAAAGAGACTTAATCAGTTTACACACCTTGTTTTCATTGCCAGGCATGATGAAGCCTTGAGGTTGGTCCATGTAAACCTCCTCATCTAAGTCACCATTCAAGAAAGCTGTCTTCACATCCATCTGATGAATAATCAGATTGTGAATTGATGCCAAAGCAATCAGCAATCTTATGGTACTGATACGAGCCACAGGAGCATAAGTATCAAAATAGTCTATCCCTGACTTTTGTTTAAAGCCTTGAATGACTAGTCTAGCCTTGAACTTTTCAACAGTTCCATCTACCTTAATTTTCCTTTTGAAAATCCATTTGCTACCTAGAGGTTTGCAACCAGGTGGTAGATCAGTCAACACATAAGTGTTGTTGCCCATGATAGAGTCCATCTCATCATTAATTGCTTCTTTCCAGCAAGCAACATCCTGGGACTTCATTGCTTCTTCAAATGTTTTGGGATCATCCTCAACAATGAAGCAATAGGAGTATTGGTCAGAAACCTCACTCCTTGTACCTTCAATTAAGTATAATTGAAACTCAGGTCCAAATGACTTTGAAGTCCTGACCCTATTACTCCTTTTGAGCTCAGGTTCAGGTTGTTGTTCCACAACCTCATTAGAAACCTCATTAGGGATCTCTGAAACCTCAGTATCATCAGTTCCATTTGGAATACTCTGATTTGGTCTAAGGACTGATGAAAATCTATTCTCATCAAATAGTGCATCCCTTGATTCAATTATTGAGTTAATTGAAACAGATTCATTAGGTTCAATAACATAGAACCTATATGCCTTGGAATGCTCAGCATATCCAATAAAGATGCATTCAATGCCTCTTTAACCCAAAGTTTTCGGCTTTGGATCAAGGAGTCTTACAATAGCCCTACAACCCCAAACCCTGAGATAATTCAGGTTGGGTTTCTTTTTAGTCCAGAGTTCATAAGGGGTAACCTTGTTCTTTTTATTGGGAACCCTATTTAATAAATAGCAAGCTGTTAACATAGCTTCACCCCAGAACCCTTGACTCAGCCCTGAATAGGACAACATGGAATTAACCATCTCCTTCAGTACCCTGTTATTCCTTTCAGAAATACCATTTTGCTGAGGAGTATAAGGGGCAGTCGTTTCATGGATTATACCAACAGACTGAAAATACAGAGTATCCATGTACTCACCTCCCCTATCAGTCCTGAATCTTTTGATTAGAGACCCTTGTTGCAATTCAACTTCAGTTTTAAATACTTTAAATTTATCTAATGCTTCATCCTTAGTATGTAACAAATAAACATAACAAAATCTAGAGGCATCATCAATAAAAGTCACAAAGTATTTCTTGTTCCCCAAAGAGGGAGTAGCGTGTAGATCACATAGATCACTATGAATCAGCTCCAAAACTTTAGTTTCACGTTTTACACTTTGAAATGGTTTCTTAGTAATTTTTGTCATCATGCAAGTTTGACACTTATCAGCGTCCATATCAAAGGCTGGAATTAACCCATACTTAGACATATCTCGCATTCTTTTAAAGTGTACATGGCCAAGTCTTGCATGCCATATGGTTAAATCATTAAGTTTAGAGGTTGACATAAAAGCTGAATTACCAATATCATTAAACAATATTAAGCCTGAACATTTGATTACACAAATAGCCAAAACCAATAAACACATCATGTTTAGATAAAACAAACTTATTAGATTCAATCACTTGTTTATAACCACAATTATTCAAAACACTACTAGAAACCAAGTTCTTTCTAATATCAGGAACATGTAAAACATTAAACAAAGAAACAATCTTTCCAGAACTAAACTTCAAATCAACATATCCTTTTCCATGCACCAGGGCAGTTGACTCGTTTCCCATATGAAAAATAGAACCATCATTCATTGACTCATAGGTCTTAAACCAGCTTCTATCTTTACACACATGAATTGTTGCACCAGAGTCAACCCACCAAGCAACATCATCATCATGCACAAAATATATTTCAGATATATATGTAACATAATAAATCTCAAAAGACTTATTAAATATATTCTGACCTTTCAAAGAATTGGTGTTACCATTCCCTCCACTTGTGCCTGATCCATTGGTTTTATTGCCAATCTTAACACCTTTTCAATCCTTCCTGAAGTGTCCAGTTTTACCACACTTCCAACAAGTCACTTTTGGTTTCTTGTTAAGATCAGATTTGGTGTTATCCTGATGCTTACGCTTGCCCTTGTTGTCATTGTACCTGGAGGAGTTGTTATGCTCCACCATATTGACAACTGATGGACCAGTAGCATTGCTACTCTTTGTCTTGTCAATATCTTGTGCTTTGAGTGAATCCTCATTGCGCAAGTGACTGCCCAACTCAACAAGAGTTAATTCCTCCTTCTTATGTTTCAGCATATCCTTAAAATCTTTCCAAGAAGGAGGTAATTTATCAATGATACAAGAGACTGAAATATCCTCATCCATGTTCATTTGTGTTGTGTGAATCAACCAAGTATACTAAGAAGTTCATTGTATTGTTCGATGACAGGTCTAGAATCAACCATTTTGTGATTGTTAAAATTACTTACAAAGAACTTCTTACTTGATGCATCCTCAGCCATATATTTGGCTTCCAAGGAATCCCATAGTTCTTGAGAAGTTTCAACATTCTGATAACTATCAAATAGAGAATCAGACATACCATTGAGAATTGAACCCCTGCAGACATAATCACCATTCTCCCATTTGCTTCTTGCCCTCATCTGTTCCATAGTAGCTTCTTCTCCATAATCTTATGGAATCTCAGTTGTCAGAACATAAACCACATTCATACTTGACAACAAGAAGTGCATCTTCTTTTTCCATCTTCTGAAATCAACACCCTCAAACTTTTCCAACTTGGAAAAGTTAGTAGCCATTTATCTCATAGCAGCAGCCATTGATTATCACTAATAGTTTCTATTGATTGTTGGTTATTTAGTGTTTGTAAATGTTCCCAGATTAGAGTTAAGATAATCAATGAGTATCGGATATTCACTTGAAATCGTGTTATCACTTTCCAATAGAAACTATTCGACCCTATGCCTGGGTTACACGAATATCTCTATGGGATAAGAACAAGTGATGTTCTTGTTTTAGGCACAAATCAAGAACAGAATCGTATTCAAGTGTTTAGGGTTTGTGTTGATAATCATATATGCAAATATGTTATGACCTCTATTTATAATAGAGTTTACTCAAACCCTAACCCATAGAATTATGTATAATTAACAGCCCATTAATTATACCATAATAGTTTCCATAATAGTAGGAATCAATGGTTATCAGCAGAAACAATAAGCTTATCAGCAGAAACATGCTTATCAGCAGGAATAAGTTTATCAGCAGAAACATGCTTATCAGCAGAAACAACTCAGCAGTAGGATCCATCAGTAGAATCATAATACTAGCAGTAGGATCATACTATCAGTTGAATCTCTGCATAACCACTATATGAGTCAGGGTATTCAGTGACCAAATAGGTGTACACTCCGTACCTCCAAACCCATTACCAAGTGTGAATTAATCCCTCAAGTGCACTAAATTTTCCAATAGTAAGGTCATCAGCATAATCCTCTAAGTATATGAACAAACATGTCGCTTCTATTAAATCTTTAAGAACATCTGAACCCAACACATCACCTTCGGGAAACCAATTGGCAGCTAAGCAAACTAATGTTCTCATCATTGCTTCTACAGGAGTAAAAAGTGTCACTAGAGCTAGCGGGTCACAGCCTAGGTGCAATACAAAGAATGATAGGACTTTGCCAGCTAAGATTACACCTGTGAAGAAAGAAGAAGACCACCTTAGGAACAACAAATCTGATTTGAATGAAATTAATCGTGTTGATTCTAGTATTTGCTATAAGCGTACTGTAATTAATTCGAATTCTGCTGCTACTTGTATGAATTGTAATGACTGCTTAATTTCTGGTAATCATGATGATTGTGTTGTGTTATATTTGAAATCTCTTAATCGATCCCCTGTGACAAGTGTCATGAAATCTGTTGAAAAAACTCATGTTTAGAAAGCAACTGGCAAGTTGTTCACAAATGTTGGATATCAATGGAAGCCTACTGGAAAGAAATTCACCCTAGGAGAAAAGTGCCCTATGACTAGGTTCACTAACTCTAAAGTAGTGCCAATTAAGGAATGGAGACCTACTGGTAGAATGTTCCCACTAGAAGCACAAAGTACAACTTCTAGGTCGAGTGCATCATCTAGTAAAAATACCAACAGTATCTCTGTGACTTTTGATAATCCAATGTTTGTATGTGCTAACCAAACGGACCCCAATTGCTTGTGGGGCTCCAGCTTTTCCAGTTATCCACCATTGTCTGGTTTCAAATGCAGGTCGTACAAATCGTCCTTTGGTATTTGGACTCAGGCTACTCAAAACATATGACTGGGGATCGCTCACGGCTCAAGAATTTCGTGGAAAAGTTCATTGGTACTGTCAGATTTGGAAACGACCACTTTGGGGCAATAATGGGTTTTGGAGATTACGTCTTTGGAGACAGTGTGATTTCCAGGGTGTACTACGTGGAAGGACTTGGGCATAATCTATTTTCTGTTGGTCAATTTTGTGATTCAGATCTTGAAGTTGCTTTCAGGAAACACACATGTTTTGTTCGTGAATTAGATGGTATAGATATACTTAAAGGCAGTCGTGGCACCAATCTATATACCATCTCTATTGAAGACATGATGCAGTCCTCTCCCATTTGCTTGCTCTTAAAATCCTTTAAGAACAAATCATGGCTATGGCATCTTCGTTTGAACCACTTGAACTTCGGTACCATCAATGAACTCACTCGTAAGGATCTTGTTCGAGGCATGCCCAGACTAAAGTATGAAAAAGATCATCTGTGTTCCGCATGTCAAATGGGAAAGAGCAAAAAGCACACTCACAAACCCAAAGCTGTCAACACCATTACGAAAGTTCTACACACCTTCCACATGGATCTTTGTGGACGAATGAGAGTTCAAAGTATCAATGGAAAGAAATATGTATTAGCTATTGTTGATGACTACTCTCGCTTCACATGGGTAATGTTTTTGCGATCAAAGGACGAGACTCCGGAGATGATCATAAGACTCATCAAGCAATTGCAAGTTCGACTTAACAAAACTGTCAGGTTCATTCGCACTGACAATGGAACATAGTTCGTGAATAAACAACTTACTCAATTTTATGAAGGTGTCGGCATTAGTCATCAAAAGAGCATACCACACACCCCTCAACAAAATGGGGTTGTTGAAAGGTGTAATCGCACCCTTGTTGAAGCTGCTAGGACTATGCTCATTTTTTCTAAAGCTCCCATGTTCCTTTGGGCAGAAGCTATTACAACCGCCTGCTATACACAGAATCGATCCTTGATACATCCTCTCCACAACAAGACTCCACATGAACTGGTTCATGGCAGAAAACCGGACCTTTCGTTTCTACGAGTATTTGGTGCACTTTGTTATCCGACAAATGACAGTGAAGACCTTGGGAAACTTAAAGCCAAGGCTGACATTGGTTTCTTTGTTGGATATGCTCCTGATCGAAAGGAGTACCGAATCTACAACAAACATACCAGAGATATAATGGAAACAATTCACGTGACATTCGATGAGCTGACTGAGCAGCAGGCTCCTGGACAAGCAAGTTCTGGACCCGTACCAAATCTTTTGTCTCATGGACCCATTAGTTCAGGTCTTGTACAGAATCACACTCCTGCTACTCCTTTTGTACCCCCTACAAGTGATGATTGGAAGAAATTCTTTGATACGATGTTTGATGAATACTTCGAACCTCAACATGTGGCTATACCTAAAGCTCATGTCATTCCACAACCAGCAGTGGTTGCAAATGTTCCACATAATGATGCAGGGCCATCTACTTCTCTGACTTTGGATCCTGAAGCCCCCACTGTTAGTCATTCACTTACAATGTCAAATGTTCAATCCTCATCCATACAACAAGGAGCAGCAATTGATAATTCTTTTGAAGTAAATCCTTTCGCTCCACCTGATGATGAACCGTTTGAAAACATCTTCGCTTCTGAATCCTCTAATGATACAACATCCTCAGAAGAATCAAACACGACAACCTCAATTCATTATCCTCAACCCCATGAGCATCTCAGAAAATGGACAAATGATCACCCAACTGACAACATCATTGGAAACCCTTCTCGTCCGGTATCAACCCGTAAACAGCTTGCAACCGACGCCTTGTGGTGCTTCTTCAATTCCATCCTCTCTAAAGCTGAGCCCAAGGATTTCAAAGATGCAATGTCTAAAGACTCATGGTTTACCGCTATGCAAGAAGAAATTCATGAGTTTGATCGACTTGAAGTTTGGGAATTAGTACCGCCTCCCGATTGGCTATGATCATTGCTCTCAAGTGGATATTTAAGGTAAAGCTTGATGAGCATGGAGATGTATTGAAGAACAAGGCAAGGCTTGTAGCAAAAGGATACCGTCAAGAAGAAGGAATAGACTTTGAATAATCCTTCACACCTATTGCTAGAATTGAAGCCATAAGAATATTTCTTGCTAATGCTGCCAGTCAGAATATGGTAGTATATCAAATGGACGTTAAGACTGCATTCTTAAATGTTAATCTAAAGGAGGTGGTGTATGTTAGTCAACCTAAAGGATTCGTGGATCAGGAACGTTCTAATCATGTCTATCGTTTGAAGAAGGCTCTTTATGGACTTAAGCAAGCTCCTAGGGCATGGTATGATACTTTGTCCAAGTTCCATCTTGCTAACAAGTTCACCAAGGGTGTTGTTGATCCTACACTCTTTACTAGAAAAATGGGCAAAAACTTGTAACACCCCCAAAATCGTCACGTCAGCGGAAGACTTAAAATGTCAATGGAAGACTTTTTGGGTGTTACTTCGAGGATCTTTGTCACAATCATAGAAAACGACACAAAAGTGACGCTTTAAAGTTTAATTCATTCAAAATACCAAATATTCGAGACATCAAGATGTTTCATTATTTAAACAACAAGTTTATTTAAAATATGTCAAAATGTTTATTTAAGCCCATGCCGGGTTACAAGCCCACTCCGTGCCTTCAAGTTCCTTCTTGTATAGTTACCTGAGATAAACACATGCTAAAAAGTGTCAACACAAAGGTTGGTGAGTTCATAGAGTTTATAGTTTAAATCGTTAATTAGAAAAAGAGTGATTTCCTTATCAACACAAATCAATCCGTTGGTTTGCCCTTCACCGGGTCAACATCAAAAATAGTAATTGGTTTATAAATCCATTTAACACGAGTTTCGAATCACAAGTTAAGAATGTATTGTAATCACATACAATCAATAAGTTTAAATCAATGTTCCTGTTATTGCTTTAAGCTCATGATACTCAACGATTAACAGCCAATCATAATCTCAAGTTATGACGGTAAGTAGTAGGCCCTCAAGATAGGTATTTGCCAATAACCTATAATAAGAACAATAAAGTGCGCCTGGTGTTTTCTCTAACAACCAAACGAGGATTGTCAATCACTAATAGTACTATCCACATTTATTTACGTTCACCCTTCAAGTGATTAAGGTTCATGATCGAGGGACTTTTGGCAATAGTAACTTAAGCAAATAACATTGGCCTGATGGTATTTCAATACCCGGTATAAAAGACTTGTGTTCGAGTTTTAAGCATGTATCTCCCCCACGGGAAAATAGTTAAAGAGTGGGCTATGAAATCACAGTAACATGTATATAGTTAACGAGTACTTATAAAAGTATAAAACAGTAATTAAGCATGTATCTCCCCCAAAAACGTTTATAAATCATTGTAAAACAAGTAAGAGTAGGGGCTATGACTCACCTGAATGGAATAGTAGACAGAGAATAAGTAATGTCAGAAGTGAAATGACTTCACGAGATAACCTGAATAATTATAGGAGTTTGGGATAAGTTTAACTTATCGAGAATAGTGATTTGACATAATGTTGGATGTCACAAGTGGTTTTGTGGCAGAGGTGGCTTGCGTGGCAAAACGCTTAAGGTTCAACAACAAAGTTATATACTATATAACTTGTCCGTTATGTATTATCTATTTCATGTATACAAGTTTTATAAAGTAACCTGAGCCGTTTAAAGTGTTAAAATATATTCCCAAAGTATTATATGTTTATTAAAGTCGTGGTTAAATAGTATATTAGGACCATATATTATTTATAGTTTACGTCGACGTGGTTGCCAAATAAAATATGTGTTAAACATATTTACCTAGATGAAACTTGGTAAAAATATATAAGTTGTTTAAATTTATAAAAGTTTTGGGTGAAAAATGTCAAGTATTAAACTTGAGGGCTGAAATTGTAATAATACTATAAGGGTTTAAAAGTTTTTTTTTTATTAGTTATAAAACTCATAAAGGTTTTAAAAGAAATATAAATTTTGTCTAAGTTTAGGGGCTGAAATTGTCACATTTTATATGACTTTCAATTTATAAACTTTTAAGAGTTTGTGCTAAGTGAGTCAAAGTTGAGGGACTAGAATTGCCAATCAGCAGAAGTGGCAAAAATGATAAAAAAAAGTGTGGCAATTTTGCCACTGCCAAGGATCGAACAAAGGACCTCTAGTTCCCCACACCAAGCCCTCAACCAGTAATAAAAGCTTAGGTACAAGCAATTTGTTACTCAAGGTGACCAAAATATGCTCACATAAGTCACACGACTTATGTGAGTTTTTATAACTCAAAAAAATATTCAACGACGTGACCAAAACACTCTACCAAGATAAATGCAGTTGATCCAACATAAGTGTTGTACATGTGTAGTTTTGAAAAGCTCATAAGCTTAATAAGTACGTTTTATAATTTTGCAAATAGCTTCACGAGCCACAAAACATAGTGGGTCAATTGTGTATAAGTTCCACGAGCCAAACTTAGTTTCTACGTTTCGTTTTCATTTTAAAGGTTTATAGTACGTGTATATGTTGTTTATTTGTTGATGTTGCTACGTTGCATGGCCACACAAGAGTCACGATTTCCACTTAGTCTAGACAACAAAACCAACTTATAAGTATGTTAGCGTGTATATACATATGCATGTCATGCGTAAACATCATCATGTAACACATTTTGGTATCAACCACACATATCAACATATATCATGAAAGTTTAAGTAAAACTAATGTGACACAAGAGTTGATTAGAGAATCTCTTACAGTGAGGTTGAGAGGTGGTGCCGAGCAGAAGAAAAGAAGGAACCCAAGGAGTTCTAACCCAAAGACTCCAAGTATGAACATCCTTGCTAGAACACCTTAGAATACTTAACCAAGTGACTAGAGCCCAAGGTAAAACCAAGTTTTCTTGCTCTAGCTGCTGCTCGTAAATTTAGAAGAGAAGGAAATGGGTTGCTGGTGTGTTGTGACAGTGAGATGAAAGGAACACCAAGAATCATGAGTAAAACTCCAATGCACCTAGGCTTGACTGAAAAACCATCCGAATATCATTTTGATTGTGAGTTTTTATAGACAAGATAGAACTTAGAATCACAAGGATAAGTGTTGGGTTTTAACGGTTAGTATGTTGCCTCTCTTCTCATCCAATCGATATGTTACAAACATGAATGAACAATGAGAAATGTGGGATAATTTCTGACAGGTTCAGACAGAAATTCTGACACTTAGGAATGTTTGTTAATGATTGGGAAGTAATAGAGGTGCTAAGGAAGTTCATGACACGTTCACTCAAACGGTTTTGGTGGTTCACTTTAGGCAGTTTTGAGGTAGTAAACGAGTGAGTTATGCAACGAGATTTATCATTTTGGAATCCTTGCTAGGTGGTGATTCGAGTGGTGTAATAATATATTGGTATTGTGTGTCGAAAAAAATGAATAACGAGGGTGTTTTGGGTGGCTGTTCGTGACTGGGACAGAAAGAAAAGGAAGATGTAAGGGTCGTTTGGAGAGATAATTGTTGTCCTTGAGTACTTGAAGCGGGTTAACTAGGACACGTAAAAATATAGGTATGTTGTGTGTGTCGAAAAGATGGGAAGAATAAGCAAGGTAAACTATACTTAGCGATTTATATTAAGGAACTATAACTGAATTAAGGTTCATGTTGGAACGTGGCCTGGTGGTATATCATAAGAAGTGAAGTGAAAATAAGGTGGTAAACTTGATGTATCGCATGTGAAAACTAGTAATCATAAAAAGGGTACATATTTTAGACATCACATTTTGGAAGGCTTGTGAGTTATACATATTTTCGTTTCAATGATTTCATGGTTTACTTCTGACAATTTCGAGGCAGCGAACGGATGGGGCATGTAATGATATTTGTTATTACTAGTACTATGTAACGTGGTCATTTGGGTGGTGTGAAAATATACGCATATTACATGTCGAAAATGAGAGGAATTTGGCGGTTCTGCCAAATAAGGTCTTGAGTTTAATTGTGTCAAGTGATATGATGAGAGTGTCGTGTGTTATCAGTTGTTTGGACTTAAATAATGATGTTTTAGATTTGATTGTCGAAATGTATTTATGAATGTTTTAATTTGTTCGCGATATTTTAGATTTTTAAATATAAATGTGAGTATCGTTAAAATGTTATGAAATTTTTTTTTTTTTTTTTGACATGAGTAAAAATGGTTTATTTACGTTGTAATAGCGTTTTAATTATAGGGAAAATCACGGGATGTGATAGTACCTACCCGTTAAACGAATCCCGTCCCGGGATTCTGGTGTAAGAAAGTTGTTATTACTAGGTTTGAATGAAAACTTTTCTGAGAAGGTTGGGAAACCTCATTTTTTTTTTTTTTTTTTTTTTTTTTTTTTTTTTTTTGTAAAGAAATTTCGTTGAATAAAATTTAAGAGGTAACACAGAATGTGTTTTCTAGCTTTTGTAAAAATGACTACCTATAGGCATTTTTTTTTTTTTTTTTTTTTTTACGTGAATAGTGATTTTTGGAATAGTACTCCAACGGTCACATTTCTTTTTCTTAAATATCCCACTTTATCATTCCTATTTTACCATTTCAAATATTTACCTTATATTTCTCTTACAAAGTTTTCCAAAATGCCGCATATAGTTACTATAATTGCGATTACGTACCTTATTGCTGCTGTTGTTTATTCGGTTTATGCTCCAAAAGAGGATCGTGCATTGTTGGTTGGTATTTTAGTGTTTCTCGTACCGCTTGTGATCCTTGCGGTTGCCATTGACAAGTTTTGGAAGTAAGGAGTAGTATTTGTAGTAGGAATGTTGTAATGAATCTTTATTGTATTTCCATGTAATCCTTAACAATTATGAAATAAAATTTTGTTTGTTGTGTTTCCATGTAACCGAAATAATTATGAAATAAAGTTTGTTTCGTTTTGTGAAATCTTGTTTTACGTTACATATTCGGTTGTGTTGAGTGGATCAAAAATCATGAGATTATTAATTTTGTTGACATAAATTAATGCCTAAAAACATTATTAACATATTATCAATATCTCTATGTTTTGATTATCACAAAATATAAACTCATAGAACTAAAACTTGTGACATAAACAAGTATTTAGTGATTAATATTTCTCTTTACATCCAAATCACTTAAGGTATGAATAAACAAAGTGTTTAGTGTAATTTATGATCAAAGGGGTATTTAATTAACTAATGCAAAGTTTATTTAATTATATAAACATATTATATATTTTTGAAAAACACTTTTGGTAATAAAGAAAAATGTTTTATTCATACTAAATATATGAATTCAAATTTTTAACCAAAAACAGTTAGTTTTTCACCAAATAAACTTTCCCCACTAAAAGACAAAGAATCTGGCCGTTTCAGCTGGGCGGCCCCCTTAATTATAAAGGGCGGTCCCCTTAATTTTAAGGGGGCCGGCCATGATTTAAGGGGACCGGCCACGCTCCTCTGTCAGATTCTTTTGCCTATAAATACCACCTTAAACCTGGATTTTTTTCCTTACCTTTTGCACCCCAAAACTTTCTGTTCTAGATCTCATTTCTATTCTCCAAATCCTTTGATCATAAATACATAATCCTTTGTTTCAAAGTGATTCTTACATCATCCTCTCAAGTGCAAGAGAAGAATACTTCTATCCTCCAAGACAAGAAGTATTACAACTTGTTGTGACCTCCACATCCAAGTTGTTGGTGCATCATTAAGAATATCTACATATATCTTTGTGTAGTGTGTTGTGAATATTTGATTGTAGATAGTTGTGATTAGGAATATAGATAGTGTGATTGGCTAGTAGATTGTAGTGAAGATTATTGGTGTGTAGAAGATAGGCGTGAACTAGATTGTAGTGAAGACTATTGGTGTGTTGAAGATAGGTGTGTAGTTAGTTGGTGTGAAGTAGTTGTGAAGAAGGTGTGATTTCGTTGTGACGAAGCTTTGGTGTGTAAGTGGTGTGTATATTGGTGTGTAAGGTTTCTCCGCCATAAGGAGCTTGTTGACATAGTGAAGAAAACTCTCGAGTAGGTGACTCGAGGAGTGGAGTAGGGCAAGGAAGGTGTCCTTGTAGCCGAACCACTATAAATCCTTTGTCTCGCGGTTAGATCTTTCCATATCTTACTTATTATCTTGCTTATATCGTTATTACATTTGTAGACGTAGACGTATATATATAGTTGCTCATATAGTGCTAGTATTGATTTTACTTAAAGATCAAACGAAAGTTTCATTCACAAAACAAAGTTTTTAAAATCAAACTAAAAAGGTTACATACATATAATTGATCATTTCGATCAAGTATAGTTTTCATACAAAATATAACTAAGGATTATAAGATAAACGATTACGTACTTATCTCTTGTATATAGCTAGAATTGTTTATATTATGCATGTGTTGATTTCACATACTTAGCTTACATTATTATTATTGTTCATACTTAGATATACTTGTTCATATTGTTCAAGATTTGAGTTCACATAAGATTGAATCAAAGTTTTAAAAGCAAACAAGGTTTTAAAACTAAACCAAGTTTTCATAATAAAATTAAAAAGACGTAAAACTATTCAACCCCCCCTTCTAGTTTTCCACAATTGGTATCAAAGCCACGTCTAGCAAGATTTTTAAAATATATTGTATTTTAAAACTTGTAACGATCTATGGAATCTGAAAAATATTTAGAAGGGCAATCTATGCAAAGACCACCACTATTTGAAAGTGATGGATTTTTATATTGGAAAAATCGATTCGAAACTTATGTGAAATCAAAGGATCTAGATCTTTGGCATGTTATTACCTTTGGTGATTTTCCTCCTATTCAATATAATTTTGAAACTAAAAAGGATGAAATTGTATCTTTTGAAAAACAAAATGATGATTTGAAAAAGAAATTATCAAAAAATAATGAGGCTAAAATGGTTATTTATAATGCGTTACCACGCTAAGAATATGAAAGAATTTTTATGTGTAAAACCGCAAAAGAGATTTGGGATTCTTTACTAATCACTCACCAAGGTAATAGTCAAGTTAAAGATAACAAAATAGATCTTCTTGTTCAACAATATGAACAATTTACGATTCCGGAGGAGGAATCAATAGATAATGCTTTTGCTAGATTTAACACTATTATCACAAGTTTAAAAGCACTTGATGAGAATTTTTCTAGTAAGAATTTTGTTAGGAAATTTCTTAGGGCTCTTCATCCAAAATGGCGAGCTAAAGTTACGGCGATTGAAGAATCGAAGAACTTGTCAACTCTTCAACTTGATGAGTTGATCGGCAACCTGAAAGTCTACGAAGCAATAATAAAGAAAGACTCCGAGATGGTCAATGGAAAAAGAGAGCAAAGCAAGTCAATTACGTTGAAAGCTAGGAAGGAATCTAGTAACGAGGATAGCTCAACCTCCGAAAGTGATGACGAAGAATATGCGACGGCCGTAAGAGACTTCAAGAAATTCCTCAAATGGCGAGGAAGATTGGTTAGACAACCGTATGATGAAAGGAAAGCAAACCAAAGAAATAAAGATGACAAAAATGGCAAAAGTGATAGGAAATGCTTCAAATGTGGTGATCCAAATCATCTCATCGGAAAATGCCCAATGATGTCAAGAAATCAAAATCAAAAGGCGTTTGTTGGAGGAGCTTGGAATGATAGCGATGACGATGAGAAAGAAATCACAAATGAGGAGAAATGTCTTATGGCTAAGACATCAAGCGAGGTACGTTCCGAAACCAAATACTTTAGTGACGAAAATTTATCATTAGACGAAAAAGACCTAGATAGTGAATATAATAGGTTACGCAAATTAGGTCAAAAAGTTATAGCTAAAAATAAGTCACTAAAACATATTAACAATCTATTAGAAAATGAAGTACTCGAATTAAAAATTAGACTACAACATTTGGAAAAAGGAAAAGAAGTTCTTATAGAATGTAAAACATGCATAGAGGTTAAAAATGAAAACGAAAAACTTAAAGAAAATTTTCAAACTTGACAAGTTTAAAAATAGTAGTAACCCACTTAAGAAAATAATAAGTGTTCAAGAAACTTCGGGAGACAAAACCGGTCTAGGATTAACCTCAACTAATGTTTCAACTAGTGAAAATAAAAATATAAAGTTTGAATGTGAATCTAGTAAACAAAAACCATTAGAGTCAAAACCTAAGTATATACTTAGAGAAGATAGAAAAATACCTATTGCAAGTGATGTGGAAGTAAAAAGTTTTTATAAACCATCATTAAAAGTCAAAACCGGATTTTCTAAACCTAAATTAAGATCTAAAACTCCACCACCAAGAAAACCTAACAATCATCATCCAAGATCTAAAACACCTCAACCTAGAAGAAATCAAAATAGACAAAATTACAATAACACTAGAAATCAAATGTGGAATTATCTACCAAGTTACAATCCTTGGGAAATATTACCACCATACATGCATCCTAGCCAAATGTTAAATATGTTTGGACCAAACAACTTTGGACCAATGAGACAATGGGGACCAAGTGGCTACGTTGTCAATCTTGGAAGAAGTTGGAATATCATCTACTAATGACTTCTATAAGTCAACATGGTCACTTGAAGTGCTTGAAGATATTCCATTGAAGACTAAAAGGTACACGTTTCTTTTAAGTTCATCACTATAATTTGCATGCTTAGATAAATGATTAGTTAGATTAATGCTTAGTACATAATTGCTTATATTCTTATAACCTAGAAACATCATTGGTTGACTTTCCTAGGAATAAGATAAAATTGTTCATTGCCGAACAAAATAGAAAATGGAAATCTTCTATATCCACTATTAGGAAACTCATGGTGATGAAGTGAAATGAGTTAAGTGGATAAATCGTTAATATAGAAGTAGGATTTGATTCCCCGCGTAAGAAAACTATGGATGAAACAAGCTCTTGTAGACTATGGCATTAAGTCAGATAAGCGTGCGAAATCAAAGGAACTATAGATGTTAGGTTATACCCCATTCAACACTCTCGCATCCTACATATTAATTTTCGTCATCTCTTCCTTTAGGATCATAGGATATGTAGAAGCGATAGCATGAGATAATAGTAGGCTTAACCAATCCTCTTGAGCATGAGATCTATAACAAACATCTTTTAAAATATATGATTAATGATATTTGTTGTCAAAAATCTAATATCTTTAAAAATATGCAAAAACCTCACATTTTGAAAAATTGTTTTTAAATAACTATCCCACTTTTAAATAAGATGTTTTCACAATAAATATCCACAATTTTGTTTTGATCAAAACCAAAGATTGAGAAAATTTTATTTACCTTTCATTAACACATTTTGAAGTAAAACCGAATCTATTTTATTCAATTAACTCTCATATCTACATGAAAACCTACTTTCAAACATTGTTGAATAATGCTAAAAACGTCTCTTTAAATCATGCATGGTGATCTCACATTTGTCATCTATATTTATATAAATGACACTTATAAGTGAACTAAATCAAATCAAGAGGGCCATGGTTTATCTATTAAGACTTCGTTTGTAACAAGTCTAGAAACCCATGCTATCATAATACACATTAGGATTAATCCTCCTAGTTATGTAGTTATGAAATACTTGATGTTGCTTATTGTTTCCTAGCACTTATATTTTGCTTGCTAGATGAGTATGTTTGCATGCTAGATGAAATTGCTTGATTACTTAATCTCTTTGGTTAACATGCTTTAGCTATATAATTGCCTACATAATTAGTCTATGTTTAATTGCCTCAAAGAGTTGGACTTGTTTGAAACAAAAAACACAACCTTTCTGCAATGCACTACCAAAAACCCTTTTCTGGCAATCTGGGAATCACCAGATGGGCGGCCCCCTTAAATCATAAGGCGGCCCCCTTAATTACTAAGGGGACCGGCCTCCAATTAAGGGGACCGGCCATCTGATGGTCGAATGTGTTGTTTCCCTTTTCTATTTTTTAGCCCATTTCATCCTACACTTCCCAAAATTCACAAACCTATTCTATCCTAAACCTTCCATCAAAGTTTATCCATCCTTGATCCCACCAATCCTACATTATAAACACTCTCATTCCTCTCAATCTCCACTCATCTCATCATTTCCTCTCCCATTAAACCAAAACCACCAAGAAACTTGTTTGGAGAAGAAAGCCTAACTTCCTTTAAAAATCCGTCAAACCAAATGACGTTGTCAAACATTCAACACCAAATTCCACCTATGTTTTCAAACATTACTTACCTAACACCTCACTCTCCTTCTCACGAACATTACATATCAAAAACCTTTACTCACCCATATCCTTCTCCATTACACTCAAACCTCATAATCTTTTCACAACTCAAGCGATGTTGTTCATAATCAACCAACACCTAAACCTCACTCTCATACAAATGATCCATTTAACAACAAATCATCCATTCGTGCTTCGACTTATGTTCCTTCTTATGATGAGCATGCACAATCCCAAAACAATAATCCCAACCTCATTACCAACACTTTACATGTTGCTCATTCAACAAAAACACCATCCACTCATGAAGAATGTCTTCCACCCATATCATGTTTTCATGATTACCCAAGCTCAAACATGTCTCCACCACCAAGAGTATCACCACCACATCCTACAACTTCACATGCCATTCCTATGTTGCATGTTCAAACCCTCACCCAAGACAATTATCATGCTCCACCACCATCACCTTCCTCCGAACACTTGAAGTTCGTTGAGGCGCTAAAAGAAGCCCATGAGCTTAGTGCTCTTTTAGTCTTACATCTTGCTCAACGCAATTTGGATCCACCTTCATCTAGATCACCCTCATCACCACACAACATAAATCAACTTGAGAAGCATGTCAACAATTAACCTTGTTGCATCTTTCTCCTAAAAACGATTGCATTCAATGAACACTTCACTTGGATTGAATATCTTCTCACTAGATCACATCCAATACCCTCACTTGAACAACATCCAAAACCTCAATCAACCTCTTCCGCTACAAACTCTCCACCACCAAACTATCCAACATTCATGACCCGAACATATACCTCCATTAATCCAACAACCTCCATTAATCCAACAATCTTACCCTAACTCAACCATCCTCATTCCAAACACTCCATCATCAACCATCTAAGCATACCATATACTTATGATGTTCACTTTCAAATACGAATCAACCAACCTTTGGTTGCAAGCAAGTCCAAGTGCTCTCTTAGGCAATATAGGACTATGTCTTTTCCTTTGTGTTATTTTTATCAATATGCTTCAAGCATATTGAGTGTTGTAATGCTTTTCATTTCTATAATGCTTGAATGAATCTTTGTTTAGTTGCATAATTGTTGCCTTGCATATATGTGTATCTTGCTCTCTTAAAATATTTTTGTAGCAAAGATCTCCATAGCTCGTTCCCTTGGTGCTCTCAAATGAGGGGGAGCATACATCAAGGGGGAGCATTCTACCCGTTTAAACTTCCCTCGCGAAGCTTACTCGGCTTAACCTTTTTGATTTTACAAAAAGGGGGAGAAGAGAAATGTAAACTCTATAATACTTGTCTAAAAACAAGTTTTAGATATATTGAGTTTAAGGTTTTGTAATAATCAAAAAGGGGGAGATTGTTGACATAAATTAATGCCTAAAAACATTATTAACATGTTATCAATATCTCTATGTTTTGATTATCACAAAATATAAACTCATAGAACTAAAACTTGTGACATAAACAAGTATTTAGTGATTAATATTTCTCTTTACATCCAAATCACTTAAGGTATGAATAAACAAAGTGTTTAGTGCAATTTATGATCAAAGGGGTATTTAATTAACTAATGCAAAGTTTATTTAATTATATAAACATATTATATATTTTTGAAAAACACTTTTGATAATAAAGAAAAATGTTTTATTCATACTAAATATATGAATTCAAATTTTTAACCAAAAACAGTTAGTTTTTCACCAAATAAACTTTCCCCACTAAAAGACAAAGAATCTGGCCGTTTCAGCTGGGCGGCCCCCTTAATTATAAAGGGCGGTCCCCTTAATTTTAAGGGGGTCGGCCATGATTTAAGGGGACCGGCCACGCTCCTCTGTCAGATTCTTTTGCCTATAAATACCACCTTAAACCTGGATTTTTTTCCTTACCTTTTGCACCCCAAAACTTTCTGTTCTAGATCTCATTTCTATTCTCCAAATCCTTTGATCATAAATACATAATCCTTTGTTTCAAAGTGATTCTTACATCATCCTCTCAAGTGCAAGAGAAGAATACTTCTATCCTCCAAGACAAGAAGTATTACAACTTGTTGTGACCTCCACATCCAAGTTGTTGGTGCATCATTAAGAATATCTACATATATCTTTGTGTAGTGTGTTGTGAATATTTGATTGTAGATAGTTGTGATTAGGAATATAGATAGTGTGATTGGCTAGTAGATTGTAGTGAAGATTATTGGTGTGTAGAAGATAGGCGTGAACTAGATTGTAGTGAAGACTATTGGTGTGTTGAAGATAGGTGTGTAGTTAGTTGGTGTGAAGTAGTTGTGAAGAAGGTGTGATTTCGTTGTGACGAAGCTTTGGTGTGTAAGTGGTGTGTATATTGGTGTGTAAGGTTTCTCCGCCATAAGGAGCTTGTTGACATAGTGAAGAAAACTCTCGAGTAGGTGACTCGAGGAGTGGAGTAGGGCAAGGAAGGTGTCCTTGTAGCCGAACCACTATAAATCCTTTGTCTCGCGGTTAGATCTTTCCATATCTTACTTATTATCTTGCTTATATCGTTATTACATTTGTAGACGTAGACGTATATATATAGTTGCTCATATAGTGCTAGTATTGATTTTACTTAAAGATCAAACGAAAGTTTCATTCACAAAACAAAGTTTTTAAAATCAAACTAAAAAGGTTACACACATATAATTGATCATTTCGATCAAGTATAGTTTTCATACAAAATATAACTAAGGATTATAAGATAAACGATTACGTACTTATCTCTTGTATATAGCTAGAATTGTTTATATTATGCATGTGTTGATTTCACATACTTAGCTTACATTATTATTATTGTTCATACTTAGATATACTTGTTCATATTGTTCAAGATTTGAGTTCACATAAGATTGAATCAAAGTTTTAAAAGCAAACAAGGTTTTAAAACTAAACCAAGTTTTCATAATAAAATTAAAAAGACGTAAAACTATTCAACCCCCCCTTCTAGTTTTCCACAAATTTTTGTCGAGGACAAGGAAAATAACGAGGTTGTTTGTAGTGTTTTTATGTATTTCTGTTCAGTCTGCTTTTTAATAATATGGTGTTTGAATAAAATTCCTTGTGATCATACATTGGGTGAGAATTTATTCTGTTATGTTTAGATAAATTAATAATTACAAAAATCTGTGCGGGTAACCTACCCGTTAAACAAAAGAGTTTTGATGATATAGGTTTTTACAAAAGGAAGAGGGTAGAGAAATTTCTTGAATTATCAGTTTTTGTGGATAGAAATTTAGTTTGGGGAGAAGTGAGTGCACATGGTATTTTTATCAGCTGGGAGGATCAATCGTTTAGTGACGTCAAGGTTTACTTAGTGATCTTTGTGATGACAGCATTACCGATGCTAGTTATATCGTTGTGTATTAATATTCTCGGTTTCTAATGAGATTTAGGGGTTATTGGTTTCATATGTCTGTTATTTCAGAAATAATTTGAACCTATATTTCGTTATTTACATAGAGAAGCGTCCCAAACTATGTAATTAAGAAAATATAAACTCATGGTTCAATGATTTACAATTTCTTGATTTGAACAAAAGGGCGTCCCAATCTATTCAAATTAAGACGTTGTAAATCATTTTAAGATTCTGACTTAATTATCTGACAAAATAATTTATGTGCGGATATGTCGTAAGCATCTATAAAGATAAAAGCGAGACAATTAAAGAGGATTTGCATAGTACTCAAAATAGTTGGGGGAGCATATAAATATATATATTAATATACTAGAGTGTAGTTGTACCATAAACTATTTAAAGGTCATATAATAGTCTAGCGGATGGAAATATGAAGACACGGTATTTGTAATAATCCCGATTAGTAAATGTAAATCATTAGTATAATCATAACATGTCAACATATATAAGAAATCATGTAAAAGTAATGTCTCTACCAGATGTTGGAAACGCGTAGGCACGGAGGGCATAAGGTGGTATTTTGTAAAAATGGTCCAGTTAAAGTGTGGTTATAGTCCAATGTTTAAAAACATCTGGTTTTCTATAACCGTGGCTCTGATACCAATCTGTAACACCCCCAAAATCGTCACGTCAGCGGAAGACTTAAAATGTCAACGGAAGACTTTTTGGGTGTTACTTCGAGGATCTTTGTCACAATCATAGAAAACGACACAAAAGTGACGCTTTAAAGTTTAATTCATTCAAAATACCAAATATTCGAGACATCAAGATGTTTCATTATTTAAACAACAAGTTTATTTAAAATATGTCAAAATGTTTATTTAAGCCCATGCCGGGTTACAAGCCCACTCCGTGCCTTCAAGTTCCTTCTTGTATAGTTACCTGAGATAAACACATGCTAAAAAGTGTCAACACAAAGGTTGGTGAGTTCATAGAGTTTATAGTTTAAATCGTTAATTAGAAAAAGAGTGATTTCCTTATCAACACAAATCAATCTGTTGGTTTGCCCTTCACCGGGTCAACATCAAAAATAGTAATTGGTTTATAAATCCATTTAACACGAGTTTCGAATCATAAGTTAAGAATGTATTGTAATCACATACAATCAATAAGTTTAAATCAATGTTCCTGTTATTGCTTTAAGCTCATGATACTCAACGATTAACAGCCAATCATAATCTCAAGTTATGACGGTAAGTAGTAGGCCCTCAAGATAGGTATTTGCCAATAACCTATAATAAGAACAATAAAGTGCGCCTGGTGTTTTCTCTAACAACCAAACGAGGATTGTCAATCACTAATAGTACTATCCACATTTATTTACGTTCACCCTTCAAGTGATTAAGGTTCATGATCGAGGGACTTTTGGCAATAGTAACTTAAGCAAATAACATTGGCCTGACGGTATTTCAATACCCGGTATAAAAGACTTGTGTTCGAGTTTTAAGCATGTATCTCCCCCACGGGAAAATAGTTAAAGAGTGGGCTATGAAATCACAGTAACATGTATATAGTTAACGAGTACTTATAAAAGTATAAAACAGTAATTAAGCATGTATCTCCCCCAAAAACGTTTATAAATCATTGTAAAACAAGTAAGAGTAGGGGCTATGACTCACCTGAATGGAATAGTAGACAGAGAATAAGTAACGTCAGAAGTGAAATGACTTCACGAGATAACCTGAATAATTATAGGAGTTTGGGATAAGTTTAACTTATCGAGAATAGTGATTTGACATAATGTTGGATGTCACAAGTGGTTTTGTGGCAGAGGTGGCTTGCGTGGCAAAACGCTTAAGGTTCAACAACAAAGTTATATACTATATAACTTGTCCGTTATGTATTATCTATTTCATGTATACAAGTTTTATAAAGTAACCTGAGCCGTTTAAAGTGTTAAAATATATTCCCAAAGTATTATATGTTTATTAAAGTCGTGGTTAAATAGTATATTAGGACCATATATTATTTATAGTTTACGTCGACGTGGTTGCCAAATAAAATATGTGTTAAACATATTTACCTAGATGAAACTTGGTAAAAATATATAAGTTGTTTAAATTTATAAAAGTTTTGGGTGAAAAATGTCAAGTATTAAACTTGAGGGCTGAAATTGTAATAATACTATAAGGGTTTAAAAGTTTTTTTTTATTAGTTATAAAACTCATAAAGGTTTTAAAAGAAATATAAATTTTGTCTAAGTTTAGGGGCTGAAATTGTCACATTTTATATGACTTTCAATTTATAAACTTTTAAGAGTTTGTGCTAAGTGAGTCAAAGTTGAGGGACTAGAATTGCCAATCAGCAGAAGTGGCAAAAATGATAAAAAAAAGTGTGGCAATTTTGCCACTGCCAAGGATCGAACAAAGGACCTCTAGTTCCCCACACCAAGCCCTCAACCAACTAAGCTAACATGTTACTTGTGTTATGTTTTACGTTAAGCTCTATTTAAGGCATCGTTAGATTGTTTTATCTCGTGTAGAATTTACCCAGTGAGTATATATATAGCCGTATAAAATATTTTTGTGTTTTCTTCTTCAGTTCGTATTAACAACAAGTAATAAAAGCTTAGGTACAAGCAATTTGTTACTCAAGGTGACCAAAATATGCTCACATAAGTCACACGACTTATGTGAGTTTTTATAACTCAAAAAAATATTCAACGACGTGACCAAAACACTCTACCAAGATAAACGCAGTTGATCCAACATAAGTGTTGTACATGTGTAGTTTTGAAAAGCTCATAAGCTTAATAAGTACGTTTTATAATTTTGCAAATAGCTTCACGAGCCACAAAACATAGTGGGTCAATTGTGTATAAGTTCCACGAGCCAAACTTAGTTTCTATGTTTCGTTTTCGTTTTAAAGGTTTATAGTACGTGTATATGTTGTTTATTTGTTGATGTTGCTACGTTGCATGGCCACACAAGAGTCACGATTTCCACTTAGTCTAGACAACAAAACCAACTTATAAGTATGTTAGCGTGTATATACATATGCATGTCATGCGTAAACATCATCATGTAACACATTTTGGTATCAACCACACATATCAACATATATCATGAAAGTTTAAGTAAAACTAATGTGACACAAGAGTTGATTAGAGAATCTCTTACAGTGAGGTTGAGAGGTGGTGCCGAGCAGAAGAAAAGAAGGAACCCAAGGAGTTCTAACCCAAAAACTCCAAGTATGAACATCCTTGCTAGAACACCTTAGAATACTTAACCAAGTGACTAGAGCCCAAGGTAAAACCAAGTTTTCTTGCTCTAGCTGCTGCTCGTAAATTTAGAAGAGAAGGAAATGGGTTGCTGGTGTGTTGTGACAGTGAGATGAAAGGAACACCAAGAATCATGAGTAAAACTCCAATGCACCTAGGCTTGACTGAAAAACCATCCGAATATCATTTTGATTGTGAGTTTTTATAGACAAGATAGAACTTAGAATCACAAGGATAAGTGTTGGGTTTTAACGGTTAGTATGTTGCCTCTCTTCTCATCCAATCGATATGTTACAAACATGAATGAACAATGAGAAATGTGGGATAATTTCTGACAGGTTCAGACAGAAATTCTGACACTTAGGAATGTTTGTTAATGATTGGGAAGTAATAGAGGTGCTAAGGAAGTTCATGACACGTTCACTCAAACGGTTTTGGTGGTTCACTTTAGGCAGTTTTGAGGTAGTAAACGAGTGAGTTATGCAACGAGATTTATCATTTTGGAATCCTTGCTAGGTGGTGATTCGAGTGGTGTAATAATATATTGGTATTGTGTGTCGAAAAAAATGAATAACGAGGGTGTTTTGGGTGGCTGTTCGTGACTGGGACAGAAAGAAAAGGAAGATGTAAGGGTCGTTTGGAGAGATAATTGTTGTCCTTGAGTACTTGAAGCGGGTTAACTAGGACACGTAAAAATATAGGTATGTTGTGTGTGTCGAAAAGATGGGAAGAATAAGCAAGGTAAACTATACTTAGCGATTTATATTAAGGAACTATAACTGAATTAAGGTTCATGTTGGAACGTGGCCTGGTGGTATATCATAAGAAGTGAAGTGAAAATAAGGTGGTAAACTTGATGTATCGCATGTGAAAACTAGTAATCATAAAAAGGGTACATATTTTAGACATCACATTTTGGAAGGCTTGTGAGTTATACATATTTTCGTTTCAATGATTTCATGGTTTACTTCTGACAATTTCGAGGCAGCGAACGGATGGGGCATGTAATGATATTTGTTATTACTAGTACTATGTAACGTGGTCATTTGGGTGGTGTGAAAATATACGCATATTACATGTCGAAAATGAGAGGAATTTGGCGGTTCTGCCAAATAAGGTCTTGAGTTTAATTGTGTCAAGTGATATGATGAGAGTGTCGTGTGTTATCAGTTGTTTGGACTTAAATAATGATGTTTTAGATTTGATTGTCGAAATGTATTTATGAATGTTTTAATTTGTTCGCGATATTTTAGATTTTTAAATATAAATGTGAGTATCGTTAAAATGTTATGAAAATTTTTTTTTTGACATGAGTAAAAATGGTTTATTTACGTTGTAATAGCGTTTTAATTATAGGGAAAATCACGGGATGTGATAAAACTACCTTCATGTTCAAATCTATGTTGATGATATCATATTTGCCTCCTCCGATCCTAAAGAGTGTGATCGTTTTTCACAAGAGATGAGCTCTGAGTTCCAGATGTCCATGATGGGTCAAATGTCATTCTTTTTGGGCTTACATGTCTCTCAAAATCCCAATGGCATATTCATCAATCAATCCAAGTATGCTAATGAAATCTTGAAGAAATTTGGATTCGAATCCTGTGACTCAGTTGATACTCCCATGATCGAAAGATCAAACTTGATGAAGACAATGTTGGGATCCCGGTCGACCAAACCAAGTATCGGAGCATGATTTTTTCCTTGATGTATCTCACTGCTAGTAGACCGGATCTTCTTTTTGCTATGTGCATGTGTGCTCGGTATCAATCCAAGCCACCCAAGAAGCACTTGGAAGCAGTCAAGAGGGTCTTTTGGTATCTTAAAGGAGAAATCCACATGGGTCTCTGGTATCCCAAGGACACCGCTATGGCGCTCACGGCCTATTCCGACGCAGACCATGCAGGATGTCAAGATACACGTTGAAGCACATCAGGTGGTGCATAATTTCTGGGTGATAAGCTGGTTAGTTGGTCTTCAAAGAAACAAATGAGTAAATCGATCTCCTCCACAGAGGCTGAATACATTGCTATGTCCTCATGTTGTGCTCAGATCCTATGGATGAGATCTCAACTTTCAGACTATGGCCTTGTATATAACAAGGTTTCCATGTACTGTGACAATAAAAGTGCTATAGCTCTTTGCTGCAACAACGTCCAGCACTCCATATCAAAGCACATTGATATTCGACATCACTTCATCAGGGAACAAGTTGAGAAGGGAATTGTGGAACTTTACTTCGTGAGGACTGAGTTCCAGCTTGCTGATATCTTCACCAAAGCACTTCCTAGGGAACGATTTCAATTCATTCTCCCTCGTCTTGGTATGAAGAGTCTCACGCCTGAAGCTCTCAAAAGTCTTCAGGAAGAACATGAGGAGTAAAGGAGATGCTTCACATATCCTTTGTACATAGTTTTAAAACAAAAAGAAAATAGAAAATTATAAAACCTTCAAAACCCATAAAAATCCGAAAAACATAAAATCCAAAAATATTCTTCTCACGACATGTCTCTTGTGTAATCAATATTATGTATGATTCTAGAAATGCCATTCAATAATGGCACGAAATCATACATATGCTTGAGCAAGAGTTCTTCCTTTACGTCTAATAAAGTTTGTTTCTAAAACATGTCGTCTCCCAAAACGTTCTTTCAAGACAGTTGCTATTACTTCAGATAGCAACCCATTCTTCAAATTGAGGAATACATGTATCCAAAAAGACGGTAGTTCCTTTACTGGGTGATGTTCACCCGGGCCTAGATTACTTTATATCCATGTTTTTTCGAAATGATGTACATTTCAGTGCATCATTTCTTGTATAAGAAGAGAAGTCTTCTTTTCAACACGAATACTTTTCCTTCAATGATTCTTCGGGAAAGTATTTGTTCTAAACTTGGTGGTACCATGATTTTTGAAAATCAGCCAAACTTGAAATTTTGTATAAAATTTGCCACTCAATCGATGCTAAATGATTAATCTTTGAGTAAAATGATAAAATTGAAAATGGGTCATCGATTGAGGGGGAGCATGATTTCAAAAATTCCATATCATCAAAACATGATCTTTGTACATAAAAGGGCAGTGGATAAGATGATTGTTATGTGTTAGTATATGAACTTTTCATGAGTTTCTCGTTAAACTCTAAATCATATATAAACTCATCATTTCTAACACATAACATGCTCCCTCAAGGATTGAGGGGGAGCAAATGTAACGTCTCATAATCAGTCATTCTTAAATCTTACCACATCTTTTCCCCCAAAATCTTTGAACCTATTTAAATCACTTGGGATCACAAATTTCAAATGGTTTGAAATTTTTGATCGGGGGAGAAAATGTGATTTAAATATGAAATCTGATTAAAAATGTGATGTTTTGGACTTAATTGTAAGCTCTCCCATATGTGATAAACTCTTTTATATATCAATGCACATATTGAGGGGGAGCAAATGATTTGTGGTGAAAAAGGATAGTAGCATGAGCGAGACTCAGACTTAACCAATGAATTGACGAAACAAAAAATGTCATCAATCGAAAGGACTAGTCCTAGACGGGTAATAACTTCAAGCTGGTCTAACTAGTGATGTAAGCGTGTCTCAAAAAGGATTTGTCTGAGTAGAGTGTACCGTTTCGAGAAACCTTTTGTGAACTTGATCGGGCCGGGTAATAACTTCAAGCTAGTCCAACTAGTGATGTAAGCGTGTCTCGAATGCCTGCTCATGTTCACTGAAGGTGGATCAATTCAAAAAGTGCAACTCACCCCGACATGTGCAAAGCTCTATCTAAAACCTATGAGCACATGTTAAGGGGGAGCATTTGAAAATGGTAAAACTCTCAACGGGTTAACAAAATGTGCTTCTTAAATCATAAACACGTTGAGAGAATTTTCAATGATTTGGTGTATGGCAACATAGGATAGTCATGAAGTTATAAGGTGGCTAAGGCTAGGAAAACCGTCCTATGATCCGCTAGAGCCGGAGGGATCTACCCATGGACAATACCCAATAGATAGTATTAGAAGGTCTGTAGGTATGATTATGAAAAAAGGAGAAATGTGAGAATGGAGAAAGAAGGGATTGAAGAATTAAAAAGAAATGAAATGAGAAAGGATGAAAAGAAATAGCCCTCCAATTTTTCAACCTTAGGGCAGAAACCGGGTTCAATTCATATGCTACTGGGGGTTACTAAGGTAACACCGGTATTGAAGACAAGACGTCATGGACCCATTGACGCAATACACTAAACCTTCTAGCCACTCAAGTTCTCTTAAAGGAACTTGCTTCATTCTCATGGGGAACCGGTGTAAACTATCAACTTATCTCTTAGAGATGGTTGATATTGAAGTAGGAGACCTCTCCCTAGTCTCTGCATAGGAAAACCAAATCATGCACTTATCGAGTCTAGAGCCACGAGATGCATCAAAAAGATCTCAATAAAAGTAACTCCCAATACCGTCTTCCACGGGTTATGGGTCCCAATACCGTCTTCCACGGTGTATGGGGGAGGTTGAGACGTAGACAACCATACCCCTACCTAAGGTAGAGAGGCTGCTTCCGGTTCTACTTAATGTAGAAAAGGACCTCCGGCCTTTTGTAGGGAGTGAGGATCGAACCCTTGACCTCTAGGTTAAGAGGCAAGGGGTTTTCCAACTGATCCAACCCTACTTAGTTATCAATGGGAACACTGAATACTTTTGCCCTAGTGGTTCATCATCAAGGACACCAGTTGCACATTTGAGAGTCCTACGTAGATCTTAGCAATCTACCAGAACATTCATGAGAAATTACTAATGTAACGTTCAGTGATTGAATGGAAATTCCTGCCAGGGTCAACACCAAACAGCCCTGAAAGCATGTCACTTCGGTAATCTCTTGTGGATTACGCTTAGTGGTTGTCGAAGTTACACGGTCTACAGTAGTAGAGTAATCTCCAGCGACTCACCCAATCGTTGATCTACTTAGGTTGATCGTGTAAATCCTCTAGGGGGTTGCCGATTGGGAACGGTCTTGGTAAGGATTAGAAGGAGTCTTCATACTATGCTGTTGACTATCTCTAATTCCAAACCTATAAGCACCGGATGATTTGTTGCTAACTGTTTGCTTGCAGGATTTTCTGACGGTTGCTGTAGATTGCTAAAAAGATGCTGATCCATCACCACATGCTCACACTTTGACATCGTAATCGAGTAATCATGATCATTGAATGAGCTTCGTCTACGCTTCCACAACTCTGATGCAGAAGATCATGATCCAGAAAAGTGTGAGCATGCCAATACAAAGATGTTCAATTCACATGGAGATGTTACTACTTAAAGAATGACTTGAAGATACTCATTTGGATGATGAACTCAAAGTAAAGCCAAAGATCATCCAACACATCGAACAAGTCATCTAGAGTTCGCTGCTGAAAGCACAAAACTCATGAAAGTGAAGAATCAAAGGCTATGAGCTACAAAGTTCTCTTCATGGAGTAGAATGCTAGAATTCAATGTGTATTTTCCGGGGTGACCTCCCTTAGGGGGAGATTATTAGGAATACGTTTATTCATATGAAAGACTCGGTCACCCCAAGTATAGCTTAGCATATGTAGCTCGTAGTATTTATCGTATTAGTTTGTACATAGTTTAATATTAGTTAGTATTTGTGGAGTCGGGTCGGGTCTTTACCCACTGTCAGCTCGATCCACAGCCCGTTTTATGGGGCGTTTTCTTTCTATGTATAAATACCCCTCTCCACTAGTGGAGAGGGTTGGACCTTCATTTGCAATACATCAACTCTCTAGTTTCTCTCAAGGCTCCCATCACTTTCTCTCTCTAATCTCTCTCTAGAATACATAACATTTAATCCACTTAAACACAAAACCATACATTTTTACACATTAGAGTATATTACAGCCTTCTTCGAATACCATAATTTTTCTCAACGCACTTCATCATCTGTTGAGGATTTTATTGCTGAATTTGATCGACTTCGTATGAGGTGCGCTGTGGATGAAAAAGAAGAACATGTAATTGCTCGATTTTTGGGTGCTCTTCAGGCGGATATTGCTGACATAGTACATCTGCAACAATATTTGACATACGCGGATGTGTGTCGGTTGGCACTTAAAGTTGAGAAAAAGTTAAAGAACAAGGGACGATCGACGGGAACTCGATTTACCGCTTCGTCTCGTTTGACACCAACAACACCCATCAAGACATCTACAACAAAACCCGATACTCTAAGCACTTCTTCAACACAACGTGTCTTACGGTGTTTTAAATGCAGGGAATGGGTCATCTAGCAAGGGAATGTCCGAACAAACAAATGGTGACTTTAGTTGAAGAAACAAGACCTGTATACGACACTGATAACGAGGAAGAAGCAAATGAAGAAGATGAAGTTGTATATGCTGATTGTGGTGAGGCCTTGGTAACACAACGTGTTCTCAACGTAGCGGTGTTAAAAAGTGTTGATGACGCGTCATGGCTGCGAAATAACATATTTCGTACTAAATGCACCACTAAAGGGAAGGTATGTAGTGTCATCATCGATGGTGGCAGCTGTGAAAATATGGTAGCCACAAGCATGGTCGAGAAACTAGGTCTCGATGTGGAAGATCATCCAGAACAGTATCAACTAACATGGTTAAAAAAAGGAAATGTCGTTAAGGTTAGTAAACGTTGTCTAGTTCATTTTTCAATTGGCAAAAAATATAAAGACGAAGTGTGGTGCAAAGTGATTCCCATGGACGCATGTCACATTTTGTTGGGAAGGCCTTGGCAATACGATAGGAGAATGATTGGTGGTAAACAGTCAGAAATTATCAACCAAGTAATGGTCAACAAGTCAAACAACCTAAACCAATACTCCGTGGAGTGTAGTGTCTCCCCGGGTCGTTAGATCCCAACGAGGCGTGAAATCTGAAATAAGACGACTTTGAGATCAGGTGAAATGAACAGGAAAAGGGTTCAAGTGATTATACTACTGAAATATAAGTAAAAATAGCTTCAATGAGCTATATCAACTAATACATGAAATCAGATAATCACAAACATAAAGGAACTGGTAAACACGTACGTTTAGGTTAAATAAACGTAAACATACAAAACAAAACGATTATAACTAAAGTAGGAATTTGCATGCCTTAGGGGCTTAAATGCAAATTAAACAGACTTAAAATATTTACTTTATAATTACAAACTTATTTAAAAGTTAAGAAAACCTAAAAATATAAAAAGAAATAAAAATGTACGTTTAAATTTAAATAAACGTAAACGTATGAAACAAAACGTGAATTCTGTCAAATACAACTCCCACAAATGTGAAAATTATATTTTTGGAATCCTAAAAGTAAAAGAAAATTTATTGGAAATTTAAAATTATTTTTATAACTATTTAATTAATTATTATTACTTAATAACTATTTTTACTTATTTAATAATACACTAATAAATAAGAAAATGTAAAATAAGCTTAGAAAAATAAAACAATGACTTAGAAAAATCTAAAATATTATAAAACTTATTTTAAAACTGGAATTATATTTTTCACACTATTTATCTAATTATTATTAATTAATTACTATTTAATTATTTATTAAATACTTTTTAAACTAAATAAAAGGCTAATAAATACTAAACAACCTAAGAAAAATCTAAAACTTTTTCTAAAATTATTTTATAACTACTGGAACCTATGAAAATTATAAAAACTATAAGTGCTTAAGGAAAATAAGCTAATAAGCAATAAGCTTCTCAAATAGAAGCTATCACTTCTCTTAAATTTGTCTTTTTTCTGATTTTTCTTTTTAAGAACTATTATACTACTGTAAATATGCAAGTTTAATAAAGACAAAAGTTTTACAACCTAAAAAATAAGCAGTATGGAGCTTATGAGTTCCACAGATAAGCTTTTGGGCTTATAGTGGAAATTTAAGCTCAAAATAAGCTTGAAATAAGCTTCAAACTAGGAACCAAAAGTAAAATAAGATTTATATAAGTACAATGAACTGAAATAAGCAAAATGGTCCAATGAAACTCACTAATAAGCTTGATATAAGCTAATAAGCAATTCCAATTACCCTGTGAAACAAGCAGGCCTGTAGACTAATGTAAGGCCGGCCACCTTTAGCTTATCAAATAAGCTAAAAAGCCAAATATAAGCCTGGAAATAGTAAGTTGGGCTTGAGAGCTTTCCAAAAAGCTAAAACTCACAGGATGGGGTCCACTAATAAGCTCTTGGAGAGATTATGAACTTGGTTCAGTGTATCTGCTGATTAAGCAGTGGAAAATGGGACAAAGAGCAGGGTGCTTTCCAGGTGGGGTCCACAAGGTTTGAGCTCAAAAGTTTGCTCAAAATTGGGAGATGGCCAAGAGGGGGGGGGGGTTGAAAGAACCCAAATGGGGCCTGTGGGACCCACTGAGGTGGTCAGGAGCAACCACCAAAGTGGTGGTGGTGGCTGCAGTGGTGGTGCAGCAGGGGAGCTTCTTCCCCTACAGGTATGTTTGGGTGTAGGTGGGGCCCACAGAAAAAAATCACAAAAATAAAGTAAAGGTGGGATTACAAAGTTCAGCTGGGGGACTATGATTTCTGAAAAGCACAAGTCTTAAAAGCAAACACAAAATTCACAAATATTCTTGGAAATTTTGGATTTTCTGTAAAAGGATAAGTTTGACTTTTTGATATTGTGAGCTAAAGTTGACTTATCTGGATTTTGATTGATCCTTACTAACTAAAAATGATGTTTAATGCTAAAATGAGACTATATTATTCTTTATTAACAACTTATGCTCCTACATGATCCATTATGCAATTAAAAACCTTAACAGTGAATGCAATATTGCAAATGAGAAGTGATTTTGACTATTGGTTGAACTAGTACTTGATTTTATGACTTAGACATCCTAAGTATACCTATTAAAACATGAACCAACAACAAACAATCAATAAAACTCACTGTGTCTCAGTTGGGATTACTAAACCAAACACCCCTTTATAATAACTCAAACTTGATTTTCAAAGCAACTTGTTTAATTAGATCTTCATACTGATTTCAGACTTTATATTATCATGTAATAAGACCATAAAGGCATGAAGCATCAACAATACTAGCATGAAACTCAGAAATGACCAATATGCTATATCAACTGTTAAAAATCTCAACTAAGCAACTTTAGATATAAATGAACAAGCTAGGTATGTTAAGTAATAACAATGCTTCCACATATAAAATAAACACAAATACACTGAGATTAAGACTAATTAACAGATTCTACAGTAAAATACTAAATTATGAGAAATAGCTTACAAATACTTATCCAGCTGAAATTCAAGAACCAAGGACCAAATACAACTCCTATAGGCTTACCATTAAGCCACTAACCCAAGGGCATTCCAAATTCTCCCTTGATCCAGCCTTTATTCATTATTTTTCTGAATTTGTGATTTTTACAACTATTTTTCTTATTTTTTTTTTTATATTTTTGCTTTTTATTACCACAACTGAATTTAAAGTTTCTAATAGCTTAAATAAGCTATATGAGGAGCTTATGTGAACTTAGAAGTCCATAAACAATACTAATAACAACATTAAACATACATAAGCATTTGAGGTACTTTTTGAGCATAAACTGAAAAGAGGATTTAATACTGAAATTGAGACTTGCAAAAGATTTATTGAACACTGGAAAGTAAAAAACATTAAGAACGACATAAAAATAGTAAAATTAAACTAGATATCTTCCCACATTGCTCCTTAGCTGGACTTTATAGGTCTTTTGAACTCTGTCGACATCTCTGAATAAATCCCACCACATTTGAGCCATTGGATCCTTGAAAATCATCAAAACCGTCCACTTGGCTTTTTGGCGCCAAAAGTCTCAAAAGCAAATTGGGGCAGTTTTATTTTAATTAAGGAAGTTTGGTTGGATGTGGAGGTGGAGGGGACAAGTTGGGAAGTTTTAATGAGATGGGAGCAAGGTGGAGTAAAAACAGGGGAAAGTAAGTTTTGTGAAGTTTTGATGGTGGGAATGCATTAACTGCATGATAGGATTGTGTGTAGGTGGAAGGAGGTGGTGAGGGAGAGTAGTTAGACAGCTGGGGGGGGGGGTTGAGGTGGAAAGGTGTAAACCACCATGGTTTTGGGTTTGCAGGCGTGGAGGTGGAGGATGAACAGTAGGGGTGGTATTTTGGAGGGGGTTGACCGGGGTTTGACCCCGGTTAAATATTAAGGGTGTTTGTTGTTGGGCTTATTACTGGACCAGGCCAAAAAAGGGGGGTGTTGGGTTTGGTTTTATTTTGGGTTTATAAGGGTCCGGTTTGGTTTATTAGTACAAGGACCATTTTTGTAACTTTTGGATTTTGTAGGGACTGAACATGTAATTTCTCAATAGTTATCACAAGGACCAATTATGCCATTTAAGAATAGTACAAGGTTTAATTTTGATAATTTTCCAATTTTAAAACCCAGGGACCATTTTTGACATTTTTCAAACTTGAGGGACCAAAGTTGCCATTTTACAATTTTTTTTGACTTTAAAGGATTTCTTTTGACAACTTGTGAATCCCAAAGGACCTTTGATGATATTTTAATTGTTTTGAATAACCAGGGACTAGATTTGCCAATTTATGAAACTTCAGGGACTGAAACTGATAATTATGTATATTTTACATGTTTCACTTGTTTTCAATCCTTTTGTATCTGTATCACATAAAAACACATTTCCATGATATTTGTAGCATTTTGTGATATTTTAAAGTGTTTTTGGCTGATTTGAAAGCTTAAATGTGAAAGAAATGATGAGTATTTAGACACTCATCAGAGAACCAAACACGATGGGTTTCTGAATACATATAGTTTCAAAAAAGATGGAATAAATATTATGTTAGCACCACTTTACACAAGACAAGACCCTTCTGATGCACTTATACTTAGCAAATCTCAGTTCGTGGGTTTAACTAAACTTAACCCACATTCTGTCATGTTTGCTTTAATAGTGGCACAAGCAAATGAAATTGTACCAACCGTTCCATGTGTAATCCAACCTTTGTTAGCTGAGTTTTGGGACGTTTTCCCGAAGATATTCCACCGGGTTGCCACTAATGAGGGAAATACAACATTGTATCGATTTTGTACCGGGCTCAGTTATTCCTAACAAGCCAGCCTATCGCATTAACCCAAAAGAGTTTGAAGAGTTACATCGTCAAGTTAACGAATTACTTGAAAAAGGACTCATACATGAGAGCATGAGCCTGTGCGCCGTACCAGCATTGTTAGTTCCGAAACATGGAGGCACTTTTCATATGTGCATTGACAGTAGAGCAGTGAACAAAATAACCGTTAAATACAGATTTCCCATTCCACGATTCGATGACTTGATTGATCAGTTACATGGGTCGACGATTTTTTCAAAAATTGATTTGCGTAGCGGGTATCATCAGATTCGCATGCGACCTGGAGATGAATGGAAAACCGCTTTTAAGACACATGATGGGTTGTATGAATGGATGGTGATGCCTTTCGGTTTATCAAATGCACCTAGCACTTTCATGCGTCTTATGAACCATGTGTTTAAACCTTTTATAGGTCATTTTGTTGTTGTTTATTTTGATGACATTTTGGTTTTTAGCAGAGATATCGAGCAACATTTGTCACACCTTCGAGAAGTTTTTTCGGTTTTGCGGGAACAAAAATTGTATGCAAACGGGAAGAAGTGTCATTTTCTTACTAAAGAAGTTACCTTTCTTGGCTACTTAGTTTCAGGCGATGGATTACGAATGGATAGCACAAAGGTGGAAGCGATTACAAGTTGGCCTACACCCACTATGATTCACGATATTCGTAGTTTTCACGGGTTGGCATCTTTTTACCGGTGTTTCATTCGAAACTTTAGTAGCATTATCGCCCTATGACGGAGTGTATGAAAAGTGGGAAATTTCAGTGAACTAAAGAAGCAGGAGACGCATTTGATGAGTTAAAACGAAGGGTTACACAAGCCCCTGTTCTAGCTCTTCCGAATTTTGACGAAGTGTTTCAAGTTGAATGTGACGCTTCTGGGCTTGGTATAGGTGGTGTGTTAAGCCAAAATCAGCAACCAATCGCTTTTTTTTAGCAAAAAGTTTAATGAAGCTCGTCGCAAATATTCGATATATGATAAGGAATTTTATGCCATTGTACGAAGTTTGGAGTATTAGCGTCATTACTTGTTGTCTAACGAATTTATTCTTTTTTCTGATCATGAAGCTCTCAAATATATCAATGGACAACACAAGCTCAAACCCCGTCATGCCAAATGGGTTGAGTTCTTACAAGCTTATTCCTTTGTCATCCGTCATAAGCCAGGTGCGTCTAATATCGTTGCCGATGCTTTAAGTCGACGACATGTTCTAACTTAAGCAATGAAGGTTCAGGTATGTGGTTTTGATACTATTCGAGAATTATACCAAGATGACCCGGACTTTAGAAATATTTGGAGCCAATGTCACAGCAAACCCTTTCAAGATTTTTACAAGCATGACGGATATCTTTATAAGGGTACTCGTTTATGTGTCCCATTGAGTTCATTACGTGATTCAATCATTTTAGAAAGCCACGCAGGGGGTCTTGCTGGTCACTTTGGGAGGGACAAGACCCTCGACTTGATCCGTTGTAATTTTTATTGGCCAAAGATGGACCGAGATGTTACACGAATCATTACACGATGTCGAGTTTGTCATGTCGCTAAAACCCACCGTACTAATGTAGGTTTGTACACTCCGTTACCTGTCCCGAGGCTCCTTGGGAAGTCGTTAGTTTGGATTTTGTAATGGGTCTTCCTCGAACCCAAAGACAAAAGGATTCAGTTATGGTTGTTGTTGATCGGTTTTCTAAAATGGCTCACTTCGTGCCTTGTTCCAAAACATATGACCCGAGCCAAATTGCAAGGTTGTATTTTTCTGAGATTGTGAAACTGCATGGAATTCCAAAGACACTAACTTCAGATCGAGATGTCAAATTTGTGAGTCATTTTTTGCGCACCCTTTGGAAACGTATGGGTTCAAAATTACAATTCAGTAGCTCTCACCACCCTCAAACGGATGGTCAAACAGAAGTAACAAACCAAAGCTTGGGAAATCTGTTGCGTAGTCTCATCGGTGATAACCCCAAGCAGTGGGATCTCACACTCGCTCAAGCCGAATTTGCCTATAATCGTTCAACTAATCGTACTACTGGAATGAGTCCTTTCATGATAGTTTATGGGCGAAATCCGTTTACTCCGCTTGACTTAACACCAATTCCACTTGTCGAACATGTTAGCGTTGAGGGAGAAGCTCAGTCTAAACAAATTAAAGAACTTCACCAGAAAGTGCGCGATCAGATTATAAAACATAATGAACAGTACCAGAATCAAGCAAACAAACATCGAAAGCGGATTTTGTTCAAAGAAGGTGATCTTGTTTGGATTCATTTACGAAAAGAGCGTTTTCCAGCAGGACGGTTTGGCAAGTTGAAACCACGTGCTGATGGTCCTTTTCGAGTTCGTAAGCGAATTAATGACAATGCATATAAGGTCGAGCTTCCAGGTCATTACAACGTTTCAGTCACCTTCAATGTAGCAGATTTGTCACCATACATTGGCTCTAGTGATGACGACACGGACTCGAGGGCGCGTGTTTTTCAAGGTGAGGAGGATGATGCAGGGGCATAACATCATTATCTCAAGTTACTAGACATCTCACATTTCCTATTTTGAAGACTTATTTGCTTTCATTATATCTAGTTATTTGTTACTACCTATAATAAATATTGATTAGGAATTATATTCCTAGTCAATTTATAAGTCCATAAAACAGGAAAGTAGGTCCACTCCGTATTTGTGTTGATTTTCTTTTCCTATAAGTATTGTTATGTTTCTTTTTTGTGGGACTATGTTTTTGAGTTTATAATAAGAACCCTACGGGAAGTTTTCTCATAGTTCTCTTATCTTCGTGTGTGTGTGTAGCCATTTGATTATCGATCCGCATCATCCTCTCTAGAGCAGACCCCCCAACGACGGATTCACAACAGTGCCGGCTCCCAGTTCCACTTATGCCAATTAGGCTAAAAATGAGGAAGATAGAAGGGAAAAAAGTACATTACACGATTGGAGAGATAGCTAAAACGGGATTTTTCAACCATAGTTTCTTGTTTGGTGCATCAGTCTTCTTGCATTATGATGAGTTTGTTTGTCAACTTTACCATTCTTAAAAAACCGCTGAAATTAATTTATCATTACATCTAGGCAGGTATATGTCGTAACTAGAACAAAAGTTAAATTTGTTTTTAAGTGTATACGAAGTGTTAACGGTAAGGTGGAATGCAAGAGAAAAGAAGAGAAAAACCCAAGGATAATTAGTTGTAGAACTGTCCGGCCCCTAATCACATTTCTAGAGCGTCACACAGGTGCGGAGATTGATTTGCTTGTCTAAGAATTACTGACTTTTTATGCTAACGCGCTAGGTGGCTATTTGTTGCAATGCCTATGGGTTATATTGTGGGTCTGGTGCTTAAAGTGCAGACTCCAGTTTTAGCGTCCTTTGAGTTTTACCTATGTGCAAATCTGTTACAGGTTTGTTAAAATGTCTTTTGAATTTTACCGACTACTAGTCAGAACCCCTCTCAAATAAAAACCCAAGGGGGCTTTTTTTTTTTGCCAGACCAAATCCATCAGCAGTTGCTCTTATTATATTTGATGTAATAAATTGGTACAAAAAGATTGAAGAATACATAACTAGGGGGTTACATGACTTAAAACATCATTCAGAAAGCTTATTCAACAAACTTTATAACGCACACAAACTCAAATTTCACTAATAATAATTAGCCTCGCTATGAATTCAGAAGAAGTCATTTACGTATTTCCCTAGAACTTGATCTATAAGGATGCTGTATCCTTTATTTGTAGGGTGAAAACTGTCCCAGAAAAGGTATTTTGAATCATCATCACATGTTGGAGAATATTTGTTGCATAATACGGAAACCTCTAATTCACCTGTGCCACAACAACCTTTGTCCACAACTTCTACTCCTGTAGTATGAGTATGACAGAGTGATACTGTTAGTGTAGCAAACAAGAAATTGCTGCAAAAAAATAGGACTACGGTCATCTAAGTTATGAGTATTTAGTACCATATTTGGAAGGGTTTTCGATAATATCAAGCAATGGGTTGTATATGTCAATATAGACGACCCTGGATTGTTCAAGAGTGCTACCGAGGTACTGCATAGCTGTTTGCAACTTGCTATTATATAATTGTGATGCGTGGTTGTATTCCGCTACACACTCTCTAGTTTTACCACCTGCAAGAGTTCTTTGTGATGGTACACACCCTAATGGAGGTGCACTGAAAACTCCTATCCTTCTTGCTCCAAGTTTGTAGATATCCTTAATAATTGTAATCCAAATGCGTCAATAACAAAAACTAAAAAAGTTACCTTCACGCTGTTTAAAAGGAAAACAAATAATATACCTGTATGAAGTTTGAAGCACTGGATATCATGAGATCAGCGTAAGATGAGACATCGTAGTACAATCTTTGGATTCCAATAGTGAAGTAAGTAGTAGCAATATCATTGCTACTTGCGACTACTAAGAATACACTATTCGCTAATAAGTATTGTGTTCTTTCTTCTCCAACCATACCCTTAACTTTCTTGATGTATTCCTTGAATTGGTTTAACTGGTCCGGAAATGACAAAACTGACTGATGCAATATACAGTATTTAGTTACAAGTTAAATTTAAAGAAAATATAAAGTTGCATATTGATCATTGATGTAGCTAGGATATCTTTTAAAAAGGATAATTTCCAATCTATACAAAACAAAAACAAAAACAAAATCGGCGCGTTTGTAAAAGCAAGCTAGTGACTTAACAAAGTTATATATGCATAATACCGCTATCTTGGGAGTTTCGGGATCATATCCTGTGCCACCGGAAGCAAAGCTTACACCAGTTAAAAGCTCGTTATCATCAAGGGATGGATCAAGGTATGCTGGCATAAGATCTTTTAGTCCCAGTTCTTTGACTGATCAATAAACATAATGCGGATTAAACTTTTTAGTATACAACGAACATATGCAAACTGCAATAATTTAGTAAAAGAAAAGAAATCTAAACTAAACTACATTAACTAAAAGAGTTGGATAGGCATGCTGCATGCATGTCGCCTATAATGGGCAAAAGCTATACGTACACAAAAATTTGTTCGTCCTCAAGCACGAAATGCAGACAACAAATTAAACCAGCCTTATTCGACTTGAACTGGTGCATGATCTCGATCTCACATATATTTAATTGGCTGAGAGCTAGTTAAAATTCAGCAATTGTGTGGTTATTTTTCAAATCTTTTTAACACAGTTTTTTAAATACTCCGTGACAAGTATTTTGGGTCTATGATCAAGTATATGTTTTTATGCTTTGCTTCAAATATTTTTATTCCATCGACCGTCGATATCAAGACTTAAACGTGTTCATAAACTATAGTTTAAATGTACGCGTTGATAACTTGATATACCTAGAGCATTTGGTGTCGTAACGCTAGAGCTGCGTTAAACCTTCACATTGGTGCGTTAAAGTCGCGTTAACCACACCGAGGAGTTAAGTGAAACTCGCATTAACATGCCACGTTAAGCACTTAACGCTACGTTAAGGGCTATAAGCAGTAAAAAAAAATCACTTCACCCCCTTACAATGGCCAAAGTAGCCGTTATATTAAAAAATAATAATAAAAAATAAAAAATAAAAAAACACTTTCAGTCCAGTCCCCTAACGTAAACTAACGGGTATGTTGACTTAAAAATAATAATAATAAAATAAAGATAATAAAAAAAATAAAATAAAATTCAAAACCATTTTCCCACCACTATAAATTGATTCGGCTAATCGCCATAGGACTCTTTTTACTGCATATTTATTGGCTTTTGGTTTTGCATCCTAAAGCTAATCAGAGTTAAATAATCTAAGTTAAATAATCTGGTTTTATCTCTTGAAGTAAATGTCTTCATGATTGTTTTGAGGTATTAAGCTCTTATGGTGAATGGTGGTTCGATTGATATGCTTTAATTGCTTGGAACTTCTAGGAAAAAACATGTTCTTATATATTTTCGTTTGACTGGTTATATACATAAATTATTACATGTCGACGATGAATTCGTGAGAGTAAGTGACTTTCCTATCCCTACCAATGAACTTGTGGTCAAAGGTGTAGTAGTTATAGGAAAAGAACACGTTCTATTTTAGTGCAGCTGATATAGCCTTTTAATTATTTTATTTGCTTCAGGATCGTTGTGAATATAATCAAGCAAAGGATGGAGATGGGACGATATATTATAAAACCTCATTTGTATTCAATCGGTCTCAACAAGTATGGAGATTTTTGTATCACTCAGTAGTAAACAATTTTTAAGCATATGGAACATGTCACCTGATATATGGTTTTCTTCAAATGGATCGTTTTTCATTCTTGATTATTATATATCAACTTTTGCTTTGAATTGTCATACTTTTCGTTGACAATGGTAATTTATAGATAAGTATCATCAGTTTTGTATATGAAACATGTATTCCTTTAATCCCAAATACTCATTAGAGGGGAAAATAATTGAAATTTGCAGCTTAATGATGCACTAGAAGCCTTGGTTCTCGTTGAGTGATTATGATTTGTGAGTTTTTGAATTCGGCTTGAAGGAATAAGTTTTTGTGGTATATATATTTATCACGACTAATATGGGAAGTGTTGCTCGTTATCATTCTTTATTTTTATGATATATCATACAATATACTCTACGCTTGTTGCTGCATTGTTATATATCGTGCAATAAGCAACACAATTTTGGTGATATTTTGAAGGTTGGCGAAAATGCGTATTATTGAGCTTGGGATCATGTTGGGCTACAATGCAAGCCAATATCCTAATACTTAACTACAACCTGTAAGTACTAAATTACCGAATTTTCATTTTTCTTTTCTCGGTTATATGTTGAGTGTTGAGTTAGTTAAGGATAAAATTTGATTGATAAGTAAGCACTACTTATCTTGGATTATAATTATCAAGCAATGGAGAAGTAAAAGCTTCTCAAATCTCACATGGCAGGTAAGAAATCCACTCAATCATTGTTAGAAGTGATTTAACTCAGCACTGCATTTCTGATGCATTTTCTCATTACCTATGCTCTATACACTAGATTATAATTATTCTTTAAACGAGTAATTATCATGTTCATACTTCATATCTTGTTGAACTAGGCTAGGGGATTTTAACATAATGGTAAGTCAGAACATAGATTGATGTAGCAATTTCAACCCGTTTACTTAGGAACGGGTTGATATGTTTATAGAGTTTGAGTATAACAAGCACTAAAAGAAGCAAAATTGAGGGGTCAATGTATGTATCATGATAATATGTAAATATACGATTGTGCCTAGTGCTTGATAGTGAAATGTTGAGGAGACTCTAAGTTTGAGTGACTAATAAAAAGTAAAAATGACGAGTAAGTGCTAGAAAAGAATATTGAGGAAAGGTGTAAATTCTCCTCCTCCTAGCTGAGGATGACGATAATGATGAAGATAATGATGAAAGTGGTGGTGTTGTTGGAGAACGAGAAAGTTTAAAAGCAGCAGCAGCACAACAGATACTAGTTGCTGCTGGATATGAATAACAACAAGCTCCCCTCAACATTTTTTCTTTGACTAGGTTTGGTTTAGTTTGGTTTCAGTTGCTACTTGGATTGCTAAATAACAACGCAGACAGACGATGTGTTTAGTAGGGGGAAAATAAACAAAAGAAATGGAATCGGCCTAATTTTATTGTTCGTTCCTAGAGATAAATTATAAATTATAAAGGGTCATGGAAAAAACTGGGGGAGTGTTGGGTAATGGGTGAAAACAGTTTCTTTGTGGTATGGAAAAAACTGGGGTAGTGTTGGGTAATGGGTGAAAACCACTTTAGTTTTTAATTTTCATTTCTTCAATATTCATCCAATTGATTTGAGCTTTTGGGATTTCAAAAATTGGAAGCTGAACATCTTAATCCTATTTTTTGCTTAATTTTTAGATTCTTTTCTCAACAGCTTTTTCATAGCTTCGTTGGACCTGTTTTATCAAAATATGCCCTGCACAGGTGAAAACTGCCTAATTACCTAAGTTCACAAGCTCTGTACTAGCTGCTCTCTAGAGTTTATTGCTTGAAATTTGGTTTTCTGTGTAGCTTGTAGTCCATATTTTCTATATCTGAACTTGTTTTGCACTATTGAGCTTATTAGACTGCTTAAAAATGATATATTATTTCTTGAACATACAGATGAAGTACAAATGGGATGCGAGAATTGAAGCTGATGTTAAAAGTGTGTTCAATACTGTGGGATCAAGGAGTTTTCGAAACTTTATGTCCAAGGCAAGGAAGAAACCTCCCACAGAGAAACGTGAGTTTATGCATGATGAGGCGTGGCAAACACTTTGTAGAAGATGGAGACTCCCAACATTTATTGCAAAGTCGAATAAAGGGAAAAAGGCTCGTGAAGCTAACAAACGTTTACATACTGGTGGTTCAGCCTCAAATGTGGATCACAACATGAAACTGGTATAAACATCTAGTATATCATTTGTTTATTACTTCTGTTCATTGTTGTACATGTAAATAAAAGTCTTAAGTTCTATCTTGTGTAGGCAGAGGAGTTAGAACGAGAACCAACTGCTGCTGAAATCTTTGAACGAACCCATAAGGGGAAGAACGAAATGTTTGTAAACGATGAAGCAAGGGAAACTTGGGTAAGTTTTACATTAATCAAATGAATTTATTATAATATTAATGTAATGATATAGTAAGATATATAGCACACTTCTAGGTCTGGATTCTGGTTTTATCTCTTGCTTGTGGGTAGATTAGATTAGAAATGGACTTACAATTGACATTTGCAACTAGAAAATGAAACACACATACAGTAGAATGTATCTAAGAATCTTACAATGAAACGGGTAATATGTAAGATTAGAAAACAAACATCTACCACATCTTATATAAGATATCTGGATTCTGGTTTTATATAAGATATCTTATAATATAAAATCTTACAGGTTTTATATGGCCTGGTTTTATATAAAGTATCTGGTCTGTTCAGAACCCCTGTAATATGTTTGTTTTATATATCTTATATAAAGTATGTATGTGGTAGATGTTGCTCAAGACCAGATATCTAAACAGACCAGAATCCAGATATCTTATATAAGTAGAAAACAAACATCTACCACATATAAAACCTGCAAGATTAGAAAGTATTAGGGTGTTACTGAACAGACCAGATACAAATATTTTACAATTGACATTTGCAACTAGAAAATGAAACGGGTCAATTCCCAACAGGTTATATTTCAGTTTGTTCGGATTGCAAAAGTCGGTTGTAGAATATGTGTATCAGGTTATATCCCATGAGTCCAAAACATCCAAATACTATTATCGATAACAAAATAAGTCAACTGTTGGATATATGCGACGCTAAATGATTGTCTTTAATACAGGAGCAATATACAGAAAACCATGGTGCAGATGACTCTCTTGACATTACATCTGGAAATATTTCTAATACACACAAAAGATGGATTGGTCATGTTGGCTCCAAGAATGGAAGTTATTATGGATCTGGATCAGGGGTTGATAAGTATTTGTTTCAACGTGATACTGATGATGAGCCTTCGGTCAATAATTCACATGAGGACCTTGATCGTGTTGAAGACAAGTTGAATCAACAAGAACAGGAGCAGGGATTAATGAGAAATGAGATTGACACCTTAAGGAATGCACAAGAAGATCAGTCCACGAAGCTAGCTCAGGTTCTGGAAGCTCAAGCATCGTACGAGCAGAACCTAAAAAAGATTGTCTATGAGGAGGTTACTAAAGTGGTTGCTCAAGAACTCGGGAATGTCGTCTCTCAAGAAATGTCAAAAGCCACTCGTCACATTCTGAAAGCAATTAGTGGTAAGAAGGTTTGATAGTGTTGTTTCTTTTTGTACTAGAATAAGTTGTAACTAGATGATAACTAGTTCAAAATTTGTGGATGGAGTTCTTAGTCACATTAGTTGAGATTTTATGTTGGGATGGAATGCTTAGCAAAACTTCATGTATCGACATTTTTTTATATATATGCTAATATCTTGGATCTTCATATGTATTATTGTAATTATGGTTTAGTGAACGTTACCGAAATGCAACGTCTTAGACGGCAACGTATAATAATGTTGTTGCTAAAAATAGCGACATAAATAGCGATTCAAAACTGAAATGTCGCTATAAATAGACAAAAATAGCGACTTAAACAGTGTCATATTACACCAAATGTGACATTGATAGCGACATAAACAGCGTCAAGGTGGACCAATTGCGACACATGTAGTAACCCAAATAGCGATAGGTGGCACAAATAGCGACTTAGTTAGGGACACAAGGAGATGTGACGCTATTTTAAATAGCCACTTATGAAAGGAAGTCGCTATAGTTGTCTCTATTTGTAGCGACTTGTCTTAGATGTCACAAAATTTAGCGACTTCCTCGTAGCGACTTTTAGTGTCGTGTAACTAAATGTGTCGCTGAGCCAAAATAAGTCGCTAAAAGCGTTGCTAAAAATGTGACTAAACTGATGTTTTTTTGTAGTGCAATAAACTCACAATTTTTTCACACTTCCACTACACAATCTAATCTATCATATACTTCTATTTGATTAAAAAAATGTCTAGAGGCTACAACAATGATGATTCATTCATGAATCTCTTCAGTGGGTGGAATAACCCAACGCAGGTTCATCTTCAAACCCAAATGCGGGTTCATCATTACAAAACACCCATTTCCCTAACCCACTCGGCATGTCTAGTCAAGAACTTTACCTACAACATCAACGAATGCAATATTGGGAACAAAGCCAACAAAACACAATAAACTCCAATTCCAAAATCTACAATTCTCACAACATTCACAACAATCACAAACCAAAACAAATGAAGTTCCCGAAACACCTACCTCTCCACCAAAGCCCAAAAGTCGTGGTAAATGAAAGTCCAAAAAATCCAAAGACCCCGAACCATTCGATGATGATAAAGAATAGGAAGAATTCGCCAATACACGTTGGCAACCAAGTGAGGAAAAATCACTTGCAAAGTGTTATGTGGCCGCTACCAAGGATTCACAAGTCGGGCGTGCACAAGCTCGCGATACGTTTTGGCAACGGGTATAAAATGAGTTCAATAAACTCAATTTTCAAAAACGCAACAAGGATATGATACAAGGCAAATGGAAAACGTTGAACCGTGATTGCACAAAGTTCAATGCGTATTTCAAACGTTCGCAACGCGAACAAAAAAAGTAGGAAAAATGAGATGGATATCCTTAAACGGGAGAAAGAAACGTATCTTGACGAGCACAAATTGGCGCCGTTTAATAACAAGGAGGCTTGGGAGGGTTTTGCGTTGTCATCAAAATGGGACGCGCCAGATCCACTTGATTTAACCGGTGATGTCCCAAGCCAAGCAAATGAGGCGTTGTTTGGTCATGATGCACAACCGCGTCCGATGGGCAAAAAGCATGCTTCGAAGAAAGGAAAATCCGAGAGCACGACAAGTACCGGGGGAGCGAGGATCGGAGGATCTTTTTCGTCAATCCAATTCGGGGAGGTTATGCAACACGAGTATCGTATAAAATGGGAAGACGCATCCAAGGCGTATCGGGCGACCACAGAAAAAGATGAAACGATAACAAGGTTGGAAGAGATGAAATTTTTGATGATTGAGACCGACGGAAAGCTTCCAAACGTTGTGGGTTGGATCAATGAAGAAAAGGACCGAATCATCAAAAAATATAACTTGCAACCTCGTCAATAAATTTAATTGTATTTCGTAATTTCTGTTATTTGTTGTTTTTTATTTTTTCATAACTTTTTTTTCCTTGTAATTTTTTTTCTTCGTATTGTAATATGTTTTAAGAATTAATGTTATTTTATTTTTTATTTTTTTTTAATAAATGAAGTATTAGTTTTAGTTTAGGGGTTGAATTTAAAAATAGTTGAGTTAGGGTTGAGTGATGATAGTTTTTTTTTTTTTTTTTAGGTGAAAATGTTAAAGCTGATGTGCCGCTGACGTGACATTGAGTTAAGGTTTAACTTGTGTTACGACACCAAATGCTCTTATGTTGACATCTTGAGGAGTACCTTGTTAATTTTGCCCAAAAAGAATTTTTTTAAGAAATTAAATGATGTATAGGTCCACATATAATAGGTCTTTTGTCTTATCATCTTTTATATTAAAATTTTTGAAGCATCTATTTTATTTAGGGTACTTTTTTTTAAACCAAATTACTAATATGAACTAACACACTAGTTTTAACAATATAGGCCAACAAGCCATTACAACTGAACCTCTCACGCATCTTTAGATTTATGCGCCGCGCGCCACCCGATAATATGTGGGCCAATCATATTCTTCTCTATTCCTGTTTTCTTAAATGTAATAGATTATTTAAATGAAAGTCGAAAAAAAAAAAAAAAAAAAAAAAAAAACCTTGTAACTAAATATGTGGATGATATTTTTTCACACAAAAAGTTATCTCATCTACAAAATAGCCAACCTAGTTAATCTTCCACTTCCACCATTTATAATTGGACGCAGTATGACTTGTTGCACTTCTCCATACTTTTCCATTTTTGTTTGAGTTGTTGTAGATTAAAAATAGTTCAAAAACACACACTCATATTTTTAGGTATGTGACTCGATTCTTCAAGCTTCATTCGGTTAATGTATAACCCCAACAACTTTAATGCAAACTCAACGCTAAATCAACCCCTGAAAACAGATGAGGCTCGTTGTCGCGCGCGTATGATCTTGGAGTGCGACTAGAGGGATGTGCGTGTGGTTTGTTTGCTCGACAAGTACAAGCATGGCGTGCACAAGCGTTTGATGTGCGAGCAAGTATTAGTGCGGGTGTACAGAATTGCATGCATACATGAAGCGCGTAAGGCCATGCGCGCAGGTTGTATGCGCGCGAGTTGGACCGTGGGACATTCAGAGTTGTTATATTTGAAAGATAAGCCACGTGTCGTAAATCTAACAAACGCAATTTTTGTGTGTGCTGGAAGACCATATTGGTAATATACGAATTAGATGCTTGTTTTCATAATATACGGTATAAAGTGTTCGGATCGATAATTTCTTTATTTTTTATGCCTCAAGTCATATATGAGTCACGAGGATGTTTAAAACAAAGAAGCCTTGGAGTTAAAAAAAAAAAAAAAAAAAAAAAACAAAAACAAAAGGAAATTTTTTTTTTTACCCAATTTAAAAAAATGTTGTAGCAACAACTTACTTTATACCATGAGACGAAGATGGAAGAAATAAGAAACAAGGGTAAGACGTGGGTGCAATTAATCAACGCTCAAACAAGGAACGAGGACATGATCAACATGCTTGCGGTCAACACCGAGGGGATGGATTCGAAAGACAAGACTATTTTATGGAGGAGGCCAAATGTGAAATTTGAGCCAAATATTATCCTCAAAACTAGCTTAGCTCATGTACTTCTTTTATGTCTTTTATTTTATTAATAAAATTTTAATTTTAGTTTTATTTGTGTTTTATCTGAATAAATGAAAAAAAAAAAAATTAAAAAATATGGGGCCCGAAGGTGTTTTATAATTTGAGTGATGAGTGAGCGTGTTTTTAGGTTAAGTTATATGTTATGAGTTATAGGAGGAAAAACTAATGTGACAACACTTTTTGCTATAACACTGTCGAATAACATCAACGGTACCTAATGCTCTTAATTTAAACGGAAAAAATAATTAAGAGAGCTCGGTGTGAGTGTGAGAGAGGTAATACCTATGTTATAGTCATTTTTCTTCACGTATGGCTTAGCAACAACAATCATGGGTAAGAAGGCTAGGTGCAGATTGTGTTACCGTCACGTCAGCTTTTACTTTATAATATTATGATAACACAAAATAAAAAAACACCCAACCCAATCACATGTCTATAACATACCATTAAAAAAACCACGCTTTACATTAAAATACAAAAAAGAAAATTATAAAGTTCAAAAAACACACAAAAACACGCTCGTTACCAACATTGCATGGTACTACTCATAATACATGGGCCGGTACAGTATGGCGTCTTTATAGGTACTAAAAATTGGCTATATATGGAGCCCTTTCACGAGTTGCACCGTGCACTTAACACCACACAAGTTATCCACAGGTTACAGCTCTCTCGCCATGGGGTGATAGGGTGTTATCATTCTTTTTTTCTTTGTTCCTTTGTTTTTGTTATATTTAGTATCCATATTAGTCTAGTATTGTTAAATCTAGGGGGTCTTTGTGTAACTTTAATTCATTATAGTCAAATAGGAAAGAGTATATGTCGGTTGAATGCCATTGCATAGCTGACTATCAACTCTATATATACCATTAGATGGTGTCAAACGAGAGCTGAGTCCAAGGGCATTCGTGAGTCTTGTTTTTCTCCTCTGTTGCAGCAGGTTTCAACTCCGTTAAGAGTTGGTTTTCTTCCCCCCTCATCTCTATATTAAAGAGGTGAGGGGGAGGGGTCATTGTACGGTTTTCTTTTCTTTTGTTCTTAATATATACTCCGTAATTGTTTAGGAGCATACGTGTGGCCGTTTACTTTCTGTCGTGTACAAGGGTGTGTGCGTGTCGCGTTTTCTACATAGCTCAAGTTCCGCATTCTAGTTTCCGGATTGTTGGTCGTTTAAACCAACAAGTGGTATCAAGAGCTTGGTTCAAAGTTCGGGAAGCTAGGTCGACTGTGTTGAAAGTTCTTGCTGATCGGTTTTGACAGCAAGGTTCGACTCTTGAACTGCTGGGTTTTGTCGTTCAAGATCTCAACAAGTAGAAGGTGTTTTAGGTTTGAAGGTTTTGTTCGAATCTGATTCAACGCAAGGTGTTGTGGAGTTTCAGGTTCTAGAGCTTCATAACGAGTTGAAGGTTTTGCTTGTTGATTGCACCACCGGGTTCACGATAAAAAGTGCTGTTTCGATTTTGTACAGCAGGTCTTGGTGTTTGTTTGAGCATCAAGGATCTTTCTTGAGTTTTCGAGTTGTTGGCGTTATCGACACGGGTTAAAGAAAGCTTAAAGGGTTTGTTGATTTTCGGTTTGGAAGATCGACCGGTTGCTGGTGTGTTTGGGTTTGTCGGGTTTTCCGACAAAGAACATTATCAGGTTTCTTGATTTTCGGTTTGAAGATCAAGGTTTAAGTTGCAAGGTTCTGTTTTGAAGTTTTGTTTCAGAAATCAGAAGACACAAAGTTTTCTTGAAGATCGGTTTTTGGCTTCAAAGGTGTCGGGTTTTTTCTTGCAAACGGGCATCATATGTTTGGTTCTCGGGTTTGTCGACAGTTGATAATTTGAAGGTTGAAGGTTTTCTGTTGTTGTTGGGTATCGACAAATAGGTTCAAGAAAATCTTCAAGTTGTTTGATTTTTAAGAAGATCAAGATCTATTAGCTTGTAAAAGTTTTGGTTTAAAATTTATTTTATATCAAGAATACACCAAAAGCACTAGTTGTTTTTATTTTGCTAAAAACGACAAAAAGGTAGTGGAATGCAAACTAATAAGAATACTTCAAAGGGAAAAGTCAAGTTGCTTTATTCTTGGCTGGGGAAAGTGTTTATGTACTCGTTGTTTATTGTTGGCTGGGTAAAGTCAAGATTATAAATACACGATGTTTAAACATAGTTTCTTGGGTTTTTTCTTGTGTTTTAAAGGCTCACAATTTTTTTTGGAGGGAATATCCAAGGTTTAAATTGTTTTTAAAAACAAGAAAGTTACGAGCTTTGAAGGGTCTACACTAAAGGTACTTTGTTTAGTTCGGTGTTGTGAGGTTTATATCACAAGGTTATCAGAATAAACAAAGGGTTTGGAAAAAGATGACGGGACCAAGTTTGACATCGAGAAATTCGATGGGAAGAATGACTTCGCACTATGGCAGGTAAGGATGAAAGCTTTGCTAGAACAACAAGGATTAGTTGCAGTATTGGATGAGTTACCCGAAGCTACGATAGCGGCATACGATAACGTCATTCAGAAATAAGCTTACAGTGCATTGCTCTTATGTTTGAGTGATCGGGTCTTACGGGAGATCACTAAGGAGACGACTGCAGCGGGGATTTGGAAAAAGTTAAAGACTTTATACATGACAAAGTCTTTAAGCTAATCGTTTGTACTTGAAAAAGAAGTTTTATACTTTTCATATGCATCCGGGTAAGAGTTAGACTGAGCATATGGATGAGTTTCACAAGCTGGTAGGTGACTTAGCGGCTATACATACTGCTATATCGGATGAGGATCAGGCATTATTATTACTTACATCTTTACTATCGTCTTACGGTAATTTCGTGGATACTTTGTTATATGGTTGGAATTCTTTGAAGCTAGAAGACGTGGTCGCGACACTTCATTCTAGGGAACTTCAGAAGATGACGGAAGCAAAGGTTGATGGTGGTGAAGGGTTGTTTGTGAGGGGCAAATCTGATCAAAGTGATATGCAGTAGGGTAAAGGTAATGGTCAAAGTCACAGGGAAGAAGCAGCAAACTCAAGTGTTATATATGTCAGTCTGAGAAGCATTTGAAGAGGGATTGTCCTAGGTATAATCACAATAAATCTCAAGGTTTTGTTAGGAATGAAGATCAGGTATCCGGTTCTGTAGCTGACGGTTATAAGAATGCTGATGTTATGATGGCTATGAGTGTTGAAAAGTTATTTGACAGGATCATGGATTCAGGGGGCTCATACCATATGACATACAAGAGAGATTACTTGTTTGATTTTAAGGAGTATGATGGTGGTAATGTACTGCTAGGTGATGGCAGGGAATGTCGTGTAGGGGGGACAGGTAAGGTTCAAGTACAGATGAGGGATGGGTCAAGTTTCGTTTTGGACAACGTCAGGTATGTTCTGGAATTAAGGTGAAACTTGATATCGCTGGGTACTCTTGTAAACGAGGGTTTTACCGTGAAGATGCAGTCGGGCAAGATCAAGGTTATAAAGGGTTCACTGGTGGTTTTATCAGGAACAAGGAAGGCTAATTGCGTATATACCGTAGATGGTTAGGCAGTGACCGGGAAGACATTGAAGGGTAGGAAGCAGTTAGGAGAATCTCAGACTGGAAGGAAGATCAAGGAAGGTAATTTTCTTGAGTCTTGTAATCAGAAGTCTACACAACAATGTATGAAGAGTGGGGTCGCCAAACATTTGGGTGTTGCAGGGATACAGCAGCAGAATGGGTTGGTTAAGAAGACGAATGTGACACTCTTGGCTAAGGTACATTGTTTTCTGATTCAGTATGGTCTGTCCAAGGTTTTTTGGGCAGAGGATACAACCAAGTCTACATATCTAGTGAATAGGTCACCATCATCAGCGATTGGATTCAAGACGCTTATGGATATGTTGGGGTTATTTGGTTGGCTTGCTAGTATTAAGCAAGGGATGCTTGAACCGGTTGAGGTCAAGTGCATATTCCTGGAATACCTTGAAGGTATGGTGGGTTATCAGCTTTGGAGGTTTGATGACGTTACTTCAAAGGGCGTGCTTTACAGGAATATGGATTTCAATGAGAGTGGGAAATACAAGAAAACTTTCATTGGTTCTGGTGTATGTGCGAGTTCTATGCATGTGTTGCAGGGAGTTGAGTTTGAGGTGGAACCGCTAGGGGATCATACATTTGAGGTGGAATCTCAGGGGAATGTCGGTCAGGTAGCTGGTTCACATGAAGTACAAACTCAGGATTTGATAGACTATCATTTAGCACGTGATAGGGAGCAACACTCAGCACATGAACTATACAGGTATAGAGAAAACAGTAATGAGGCTGCTTTTGTAGTTGCTGCAGTGGAGAAGATATACACACATGTGTCATTGACTTTCAATAATAAGTTGCTTGTGAGGTAATTTCCAAGTGGAAGGCTGGATTGAATGAAGAAATGGATACTCGGTCAAATTTGTGTGTGCTCAGCAACGGTTGCAGGAAAGCAGTGACGACAACCACAACTATTACTGGGAGTATACACCAGGTATGTTCATACATCTATTTCTCTATATAGATGGTATGGTTTTTTCTTGCGGATGCAAGGCTGAGATCTGGGTTACCAAGGGTTTGCTGGATAAAGCAAAAGGAAATATACTTGGTATGGAGATCATCAGGGATCAGAGTGGTAATACTCTGAGGGGGTCACAGTCCAGGGTTCACAACGGAAAGTTGGTACAAACTTTGTTGGAGGGACACTCCATACTGTCGTTGGAGGGTAGTCTATCAGGGGACTGTGATGTGGAAAAGAATGATATATATATATATATATATATATATATATATATATATATATGCGGTTGGAAGCCGGGAGTATCAGATGGTCTGCACGAGACCTGACATAACATCTGTAGATGTGGGTATGTTGGATAGGTTCGATCGTGGATTACAGACAAACGTACAGGTTATTGTGGATTTTGACTACGCCATGGGTAGATCAATCACAAGGTACGGGTTTATGATACAAGGATGTGCAGAAAGCTCAGAAGCTATGATGCTGCACATGAAGGCTTTGTCAACAACTGAAGCGGCGTATATGACACTTACGGAGGCTGCAAAGGAGGCTATTTGGCTAAAGGGACTCGCAATAGAGTCAGGATTTGATCTAAAGATAGTAACAGGTATTGCTACAAGTTCCTTATCAAAGGCGGTTCCCGGTCCGAGGTTCCAGCACAGGTTGAAGCTGATGTATATCGGTATAGGCTAATATGGTACTAAGGTGGAAATTGTTATATTTAGTATCCATATTAGTCTAGTATTGTTAAATATAGGGGGTCTTTGTGTAACTTTAGTTCATTATAGTCAAATAGGAAATAGTATATGTCGGTTGAATGCCATTGCATAGCCGACTATCAACTCTATATATACCATTAGATGGTGTCAAACGAGAGCTGAGTCCAAGGGCATTCGTGAGTCTTGTTTTTCTCCTCTGTTGCAGCAGGTTTCAACTCCGTTAAGAGTTGGTTTTCTTCCCCCCTCATCTCTATATTAAAGAGGTGAGGGGGGAGGGGTCATTGTACGGTTTTCTTTTCTTTTGTTCTTAATATATAATTGTTTAGGAGCATACGTGTGGCCGTTTACTTTGTGTCGTGTACAAGGGTGTGTGTGTCGCGTTTTCTACATAGCTCAAGTTCCGCATTCTAGTTTCCGGATTGTTGGTCGTTTAAACCAACAGTTTTTTAGTTATTCATATCAATTTTAGTTATACAAAAGAGAAGGTTTTCGGATTTTGTGTTATAACCATGTTACAAGTCAAAAGTTGACGTGAGGGTCCTATAACTTTCATACAACACTTGCATGCACACCTAATGCTCGAAGTATTTTCTTTATAAATTATTGCTTTAAAATTTCAATTAATTTGGCATCTTAAATTGGATGGAAGTTGTAATTTGAATATCCACAATTTTAACTTATTAAATACTATGTATTATTTAGAATTTATTTTCTTTAGATCATTTTTCCCGTTAGAGGACCAATCATTTGATTATTAGTCTGTATAAATTATACATAGGCTATATATGGTTTTCATAAAAACTATGACGAAATGTCAATAGTAATTAATATTTAGGCTACGTTTTTTGTCATAATTTCTCGTGAGAACGTAACTTTGAAGTTTCGCACAAGTTCTAAAAAAATATACAAGGTGACATTTACTTGTTCTCGCATGCTATCAAATGTGATCAGTAGTTTCAGAAATCCTGACTCAATTGTAACCATTAATTAAAGAAAATGACCAACTTTATATGATATACAAATTGATGACCAATTGAATATATAACGAGAAGACGGTGGTAGAAGTGGCAGCCGAGTGGTGCCATAGTCGAGTGTCGGCGATGGTTTTGTATGTGTGCGTGAAAAATAGCACAAGGAAGGAAGCATGGTTTTATATGCGTGTGGTATATTGTGTATTATGCGCTCTTGTGCAAGGTACACGAGGGCTTTAACGGTAGAATTTAACACACAATTAAGATAAGGACGGACGGTGTTAACAAGTTTCAAGATATATAAGGACTACTGACGCAAAAAAAGTTGAGGGATTCAAGTAGTGATTTGGGTATAACCACATAAATAAACAATGTTATTTACTCTATAAGTCAATTAGCTTTCGCTTAAACGTACAGCTGATTAAACACAATAAGAAACAGTTACTAGTTTCTTACTTTCTTGTTTGATGCAAAAACGTTTTATAAATTAAGTTATTTGACAATAGAGATTAAATTGTAACTATGTATATCACTGGGACAAAAAGATTAACGGTGATCACATGATACGAATGTCAAATTTATGAACACTTATCTAGATGCACATCAAACTCTTTCAAGACCTTAATTTCATAATTTGTATCTCACGTTTGCTCATTTCAAGTATACTAAGTAAGATCATCACAAAAGTTTCAAGAATTTAATTAAGGGAAAAGATAAATAGAAGAGAAATGAAACTCGATCCATTACGTGCATGAGCAGATTTATGAGGAAAGAAAGATGGGTAGTGTTTAAGTGAAATTATGTTGGCTCAAATATAATTGCATATATGTGCTTAAGAATACAAATATAAAGTGAAGAGCTAGATGTATACGTCGATCATTCCATAGGTAAATTACGTATGTATAAAGTATATATCGTTGTTAATGTTCTTTTATAGTGTGGTGTTATTATAACGCGGGCTGCTGGTTTAATTCCGCCAATGTAGTACACAACAAACACACTATGAAATAGATCAATATATACTACATTCATGCAAATTAACGTTACGTCATGAAAGATGTTAAGAATTAATGTAAGTGTTACCCATGAAATCGGCCGGTGTATTGTTATTTGTAAATCTTCCAGTTGGTTTTCCAGACCCAAAATCTCTTCCATATGGAGCAAAATTGGCTTTAATCAAAGTGTTTAGATTATTGTTAGCCCCTTGATCAACAATCGAGTCCCCAAATATTATTAACGCCGGGACACTAACATTTTTTGGTAGGGTTACCCGTGCTCTACCATGATCACCAAGAAAAACAAGGAAGATCAATAAAATGGTGAGGCAAAATCTAGTGAAAGGGAATAGGGTAAACTTAATAGACTGCATTATATATTATGATTGACAAGTACGTGCGAAAAAGAAAAGAATGTAAGAGTAGTATGAAGAATTGAGTAGTTACGCTATCTATATATATACCCCTGCCACACCAACTTCCATCATACATCATAAATGTTTCACAATTCTTTATAGTATAGCTTCTGTGACGCATAGACTTGATTTTGAGTTTAGGATTATGGTTGTTTTTCATAAAGGGTCAATTTCAATTTTTGTTCTGACTTAATTATACTTGGTAATGTCATATTTATTCAGCATTAAAATCATTGCACTCTTGCATTGTTCACATGTAAATGGGATGAATATGACATTTTATGGTATATGTTGGGTATATATTGAAAGAAATTTTCCTATTCATATACGTCTTACGTATTAAAATTGTAGTCTATATTTTTTTTTTGGGATGTTGTCTACGTTTTATTTTAACTAATAGAAAGAGATTTGGGATTTGGCCGTACAATAGCAACATACTTTCCAAAGTGTTCCATTCTAGTACGTGTATCTTTTTTTGTCCCACTCAATGTAGCGAACTTTCAACTTTTGTACCAATCTACCCCATGAAACTTGTATTACCGGCTAACCTGAAATTTTTTACCAAAAACACTGCCACGTAGGATTTTCACTAAATTCTTATTATAATAACTTCCCCCCTATTATTTCTTCCCCAATTATCTCTAAACCTTAAATCAATTAACGGGTAATGTCTTCATCCTCCAATTGAAGTTACCGCCCACCACCACCAACACATTGTGAACATGAACAACCAGTAATTAGACAGACTGCGCGGACAATTGATTTCCCTTTAAGGCGTTTTCTTGGATGCGTTGAGTATTATAATGTAAGTTATTTGTACATTGATTAAACTTGAAAGTAATAAGTGTTGATATTAGTGATGTGTGTTGTTTGTACCATATAGGGTTCAAAATATTGTAAGACTTTTTACTGGCTAGATCCCGAGTTGCCTAATAACTATTACAAACAAGAGGTTTTTAAGTTGATTCAAAAGGAAAAATGTTTGAGAAAAGACAAGTACTCATTGAATGGAAAAATAAGAGATTTGGAAAAGGAGATTGACTTTCAAAAATCAACTATGGAGAAGGAAATGTTTTTTGCTGCAATTGGAGTTGAAAGAAAGCAAGCCTAGTGTGGTTTTTTTTTTAAGAAAATTGGTGTTGTTTTGTGTTTGGTTATTGCTGTTATGTTCTTGTCAAAAATGTGAAATGAAATGCTTGTTATGTAGGTTTGATGTAATGACCTTTTATGTAATGAAATGCTTATTATGGGATATATGTGTGACTGCATTTACAGTTGTTGATGTCTTATGTTTATTTGATGCAAATTGCTTAGATTGTTGATGAAGCGAAAAATGTACCGCTTTTAGGGGGTCTTGTGTCACACCCCCAAAATCGGGTCCAGCGGAAGCATACATGTAGTTGGGGTGTAACTCAATTGGTATCTCGACACAAGTTCAAAAATGGTTTGCACTTGAATCATTTTGAATAAAATAGTTAAATCAAAATGTTGAATTTACATTGTTAAAAGTAATGCGGAAGTAGGCCCTTAAAATAATTTAAAACGGTCCCCAAATGATTAAATCAGAGTCTTCTATGACCATGCCATGCCCTGCCAAAACCTCCAGTAGCGTGCCATTGCTTAAAACCTGAAAATACATGCTAAAGTGTCAACACGAGGTTGGTGAGTTCATAGAGTCTTGTGAAAAAGAATGTAATGCATATGTATGAAGGTTTCCCAGCAAAGGCATCGTAAATCCACTCAGTTACAAGTCCCGCCATAAGAGCCTTGTAACCTGTGTGTCTACGACCCACTGCCAAATGTAATATGTTTACGTGAACAAAGGTAATACTTGCATCTAGATTCAAAGATAAATGTAGCAATACTGCTATATAAAGGTAAGAGTGATAATGTAGCCATGGCGATGTCGCCATAAAAATGAATCTGACCATAAGCAAAACGCATAAAATGAATATTGATTGCACTAAGTTCAAGGCACCAAAAAGGTTTTTTTTCAGCTAAATGTAGGAGATTACACTCCCAAGTAATGTAGGTAAATCCATACCCAATGCAGGTAAATCCATACCCGTTGAAATTGTAGGTAATCAAACATACCCAATGCAGGTAAATCTATACCTGTTGAAATTGTAGGTAATCAAACATACCCAATGCAGGTAAATCTATACCCGTTGAAATTGTAGGTAATCAAACATACCCAATGCAGGTAAATCTATACTCGTTGAAATTGTAGGTAATCAAACATACTTAGGCAATCTTAGGCAATCGGTAAATAGTTTAAATTTATGCACTCATGTCTATGAGTAAATAGCAAGTAGTTAGCAAGTGAATAATATTGTACTCGGATAATCAACAAGTATTTAGATAAAGCTGAAAATATTTAAGAAATCAACCATGTAAGCGAGTAATGCGTTTGAGTAAAACGAGCATGTATTCTCCCCCATAGAGTTTGCAAAACGATTAAAAGAGTAGGGGCTATGACTCACCTGATATGATGGTACCATGAACATGTAATGAGCTGAAAAACAAGGCGCGCACACTAGCCGCAACCTAATATGAATGATGAACGATCTACTTTAGATCATGAAATGATATTATGAATGTCCATGCACATGTTCCTATACCACTCTACTCTTTGAAAAACACTTGTGTTATCAAAATATATAATCCAAGTATTTGGAAAAATATTGCTATTAGAAAATAAAATAAGCTAGTTGCAATATATATACTTATATATATATCGTATGTTTCCATGTTAGTGTTGAAATACTCAGGTTGTAATCCTTGAAATATCGCCTTGAAATGATGAAAATATACTTGTAATAACTAATACTTCATTAGTTATAAAGCTTGGTACTTAATATTATTTCTAGCTTATAAAAGTACTTCGTAGTTTTAGTGTCCATTTTTATTAAAAGCTGTCAAATAAAAATGGTTTTAGCCGATATTCAAACGTGAATATCTTTGTCGTTACTTGTCCGTTTTACTTGTTCTTTATATCCACGGTTACGTCTTAGTATGTAGTAATATATTTTGGAAAGCTCGGCTCCTCCGGATTACGTCTAAGGCCTCTTTTTGACCAATGAAAAACGTCCAACAGCAAACATTTTTCCAGAAAATACTTTTCGTCAACAATCTTGCAAAAATCATAACTTCTTCGTTATAAACTCTTTTTAATCCGTTCTTTCGCATACGGATTCGTTTTTGAAAGTATTTTCTAAAAATTTTGCCAAAGTTCCCTTGGTGTTTACTGATTTTCCAGGTTTTCACAAAATGGGACAGCATGTCTAAAACATGTTCCAAATCAAGTTTTCAAGGTTTAAAACTAATTTCTACCATCACCAATCCTCTTGTAATCACCACATAGCTAATCTAATCCTACCATACACCTTCTTAGGGTGCCATGGACTCCTAACCAAGTTATTATAGCAAGGGGATTCATAAATAAGAAGTTAGGGTTTGTATGTTCCATTTTTGACAAAATAAATGGTGGTATAGCTAGTTGTACATGGTTTTTAGCATGGAACTCATGAAATACAAGTAAATATAAGATGATTCATGAAAAAATAATGTTGATAACTTACTTGAAAAAAATGAGATGATTATATGATGATTATGCTTGATGTTCTTGTGTTTTTCTTGATTGATTCTTGATTAGGCAAGTATAATGAACAAGTTTGGTGCTTTAGCTTTTGAAAAATGATCACTTGATCATGGATTAATGGTGAAGTCGTGGGGTTGAGATGGAGAAGAGATGAGAATGAGATTTTGATCTAAAAATGGATAAGTGTTGGAGATAAATGATGTTTTTAGATATTTAGTTACTAGGTATATTGTATTATAATCCTTATAAATGCACAAGGTTAAGGTTTTTGTATAAAGTTGCCTAGGAGAGGACTTTAGGACCAGCCATGGTGAGCCAAGGGGGGGGGGGGGGTAGGGGTACTTGGTATATATTTAGAAATCTTGCAAGAATTATGCACTAGTTTGTGTTTTTAGTTACAATCGGGTACCGGTTTTAATAGAAATAAATGTTCACGAAGTTTACCGGGATGAAATAAAGTCATAATAATGTTGAAAATATATTAAAAATACGTTGGGTACATTTACTGAGTGATCGGGTGATTATTGTTTAGTTTTCACGAAAACCGTCGTTATATTCATACGCGTACGTTATAAATAAAATAAATTTCCAAAATACTGGGTAACTGAATGTTATAACTTTTATGATGTTAAAATGGATATAAAAATATGTCGGGACCATTGTGGGAATATTTAGATATATTCGTCGTGTATAAACCGGGTGTTAACGTTTACTATAAATACTTATACGTAAAAACGTTAAATGTACTGAATATAGTAATTTGAAAATCCTGAGAGTGGTATAACATGAAAATGCTGTTATGATGATATGCAGACTATCTCCAGTCCATATGCAGTGTTCTTAACACTAATGAAATGAATTCGCACCTAAACCAATCCGGTTACGCGAATTTGAATACCCGTAAACTAAATTTACGATGAAATGAGTAATGCAAGTGAATAGTGAAAACTTTTCCGGAAATGAATAGTGTTTAGTGAATAGTAAAATTTCTGAATGCTTCTCGGAATGTCAAACTGACACCAAAAATGATGAATAGTAAATTGATGAATAGTGTTTTGATGAATAGTGTTTTGATGAATAGTGTTTTTCCAAAGTTCGGGAAATGACCTGAAATGGTGAGTTGTGACAGTCTTCCCCTCTAAAAGGAACTTCGTCCCGAAGTTCAGTTTATGTTGGTCTCTGAAAACATATTGGTGAAAAGGTGATGATATTCTAGAATTCCAGCGAACTCTAACGATAGGAATTCGACTCTGCTTCTACTGTTTGACCACACGGTCCATGATTTCTACTTGTTCTCCTGCAAGGTTTATGTTTGACTATGGGTTGGATTCCTTTCCAAATGGGATTATGGGTGACAATTCTGAAAAGCTGATAATACGTGGTTGTGTAATCCTGTTGCTGTTGTTCTCTAACAAGGCTCAAGTCTGACGACCACTAGGCCTACTCTGTTTGAAATATTACATGGTCCAGTGTATATCTCGGGTTTAACTTTCCAAGTTTTCTGAATGGTATCATGCCTTTCCTAGGCAGAACTTTCTGTATAACTCTGCTTACTAACTTGTAGTTTTAATGGTTTACCAAAGATCGATGTTTAAAATTTCCTAACAATTCAATAGTTTTGTAAAGGATTAACCAAAAGGAATTTGTTTATCAAAATAAGTGCCTCAGAAAAGTATTTCTTACAAGATATATGTTTTGTATAACTGAAGTTTGGAGAAAAAAATCCATTTAAAAGTGAAAGTATTAAGAGGATAAAATAGTCAGGTATGTATATCTGCACAAAGGCATAGGTGTCTAACAGGTTTGGATAAAGTCTATTGGTGAGGACATGTTCAATCTATAGTCTCGGTTAAGAGGTTGAATTTATCTCTATGGTGTTGTTTTGTAAGTAATCGTATCTAAAATAATCCTGTAATTCAGTCAAGCCAATACTTTCTAGATGATGGAATTTTTGGTGATCAGGCCAATGATAGTGTTTCGAATGGTTTTGTGATATCCTGAGATTTCTGTTGAGTTTTGAATGGTCTTAATGTACCGAGAGATTCTCCTTATAGATGGTATGGAAAGTCTTTCCTAGGGAGGTCATTGATAATATCCACTTAACAATATTGGTGGTAGTGAGGGATGAGTGGCATATGAATCCATAAAGTGTCAGCTAATTCTATATATATATGGGGATGGGGAAAGGAAATAATAATGATGGTGAGAAGGGAAGAGACTGTGACAACTGCGACAAAATGATATTGTAATAAAAGAAAATACTGTGATGTAAGTGTATCGTGCATAGACGTGAATGTTCATGAGATGAAATGATCAATTGACATGCTTCCAAGCGGCGGTTCACGAGGTAATGAAAAGTATGAATGTTCTGACAATGAGGGTATACACACACATGCATGAAACATTTGGAAAATGAGTAAAGGATTCAATCCAGACAGAATTTTATTATAACCATTCTCAGTGTTGCAAAATTCATTTCTGAGTCAGACATAGGTGGTCAGTCTATATCTCACTATCCCGGGTTGAATATAGATGACCAGTCTATATTCCACCGAGGTTCCATGAATTTTGAAATACTCAGCTCAGTCATACTAAGACTATGTCCTTCACAAATACCAAGACGTTCCGAAAGACAAAAGCAAATGACCAAACTCGAGGTCAAATGATGAAACTATGCAAGGAAAAACATAATGCGGTGACATATATGATACGTGAACATGCTTATATGAAAGACAATTATAGTAATCGACTATAATAAATGAATATAATATATATATCAGATAATGAGACATAAATCTCATCACCTATGTCAGCAACTAACCACAAATGAGGCTTCAGCTTGGCAGGCAGGCATGTGACGGTCATAGGGTTAAGTTTTCTTGAAAGTAGCTATAGTCTAGGTTTTAAAAACACTTAGTTCGCTATAGCCAAAGCTCTGATACCAATCTGTCACACCCCCAAAATCGGGTCCAGCGGAAGCATACATGTAGCTGGGGTGTAACTCAATTGGTATCTCGACACAAGTTCAAAAATGGTTTGCACTTGAATCATTTTGAATAAAATAGTTAAATCAAAATGTTGAATTTACATTGTTAAAAGTAATGCGGAAGTAGGCCCTTAAAATAATTTAAAACGGTCCCCAAATGATTAAATCAGAGTCTTCTATGACCATGCCATGCCCTGCCAAAACCTCCAGTAGCGTGCCATTGCTTAAAACCTGAAAATACATGCTAAAGTGTCAACACGAGGTTGGTGAGTTCATAGAGTCTTGTGAAAAAGAATGTAATGCATATGTATGAAGGTTTCCCAGCAAAGGCATCGTAAATCCACTCAGTTACAAGTCCCGCCATAAGAGCCTTGTAACCTGTGTGTCTACGACCCACTGCCAAATGTAATATGTTTACGTGAACAAAGGTAATACTTGCATCTAGATTCAAAGATAAATGTAGCAATACTGCTATATAAAGGTAAGAGTGATAATGTAGCCATGGCGATGTCGCCATAAAAATGAATCTGACCATAAGTAAAACGCATAAAATGAATATTGATTGCACTAAGTTCAAGGCACCAAAAAGGTTTTTTTTCAGCTAAATGTAGGAGATTACACTCCCAAGTAATGTAGGTAAATCCATACCCAATGCAGGTAAATCCATACCCGTTGAAATTGTAGGTAATCAAACATACCCAATGCAGGTAAATCTATACCCGTTGAAATTGTAGGTAATCAAACATACCCAATGCAGGTAAATCTATACCCGTTGAAATTGTAGGTAATCAAACATACCCAATGCAGGTAAATCTATACTCGTTGAAATTGTAGGTAATCAAACATACTTAGGCAATCTTAGGCAATCGGTAAATAGTTTAAATTTATGCACTCATGTCTATGAGTAAATAGCAAGTAGTTAGCAAGTGAATAATATTGTACTCGGATAATCAACAAGTATTTAGATAAAGCTGAAAATATTTAAGAAATCAACCATGTAAGCGAGTAATGCGTTTGAGTAAAACGAGCATGTATTCTCCCCCATAGAGTTTGCAAAACGATTAAAAGAGTAGGGGCTATGACTCACCTGATATGATGGTACCATGAACATGTAATGAGCTGAAAAACAAGGCGCGCACACTAGCCGCAACCTAATATGAATGATGAACGATCTACTTTAGATCATGAAATGATATTATGAATGTCCATGCACATGTTCCTATACCACTCTACTCTTTGAAAAACACTTGTGTTATCAAAATATATAATCCAAGTATTTGGAAAAATATTGCTATTAGAAAATAAAATAAGCTAGTTGCAATATATATACTTATATATATATCGTATGTTTCCATGTTAGTGTTGAAATACTCAGGTTGTAATCCTTGAAATATCGCCTTGAAATGATGAAAATATACTTGTAATAACTAATACTTCATTAGTTATAAAGCTTGGTACTTAATATTATTTCTAGCTTATAAAAGTACTTCGTAGTTTTAGTGTCCATTTTTATTAAAAGCTGTCAAATAAAAATGGTTTTAGCCGATATTCAAACGTGAATATCTTTGTCGTTACTTGTCCGTTTTACTTGTTCTTTATATCCACGGTTACGTCTTAGTATGTAGTAATATATTTTGGAAAGCTCGGCTCCTCCGGATTACGTCTAAGGCCTCTTTTTGACCAATGAAAAACGTCCAACAGCAAACATTTTTCCAGAAAATACTTTTCGTCAACAATCTTGCAAAAATCATAACTTCTTCGTTATAAACTCTTTTTAATCCGTTCTTTCGCATACGGATTCGTTTTTGAAAGTATTTTCTAAAAATTTTGCCAAAGTTCCCTTGGTGTTTACTGATTTTCCAGGTTTTCACAAAATGGGACAGCATGTCTAAAACATGTTCCAAATCAAGTTTTCAAGGTTTAAAACTAATTTCTACCATCACCAATCCTCTTGTAATCATCACATAGCTAATCTAATCCTACCATACACCTTCTTAGGGTGCCATGGACTCCTAACCAAGTTATTATAGCAAGGGGATTCATAAATAAGAAGTTAGGGTTTGTATGTTCCATTTTTGACAAAATAAATGGTGGTATAGCTAGTTGTACATGGTTTTTAGCATGGAACTCATGAAATACAAGTAAATATAAGATGATTCATGAAAAAATAATGTTGATAACTTACTTGAAAAAAATGAGATGATTATATGATGATTATGCTTGATGTTCTTGTGTTTTTCTTGATTGATTCTTGATTAGGCAAGTATAATGAACAAGTTTGGTGCTTTAGCTTTTGAAAAATGATCACTTGATCATGGATTAATGGTGAAGTCGTGGGGTTGAGATGGAGAAGAGATGAGAATGAGATTTTGATCTAAAAATGGATAAGTGTTGGAGATAAATGATGTTTTTAGATATTTAGTTACTAGGTATATTGTATTATAATCCTTATAAATGCACAAGGTTAAGGTTTTTGTATAAAGTTGCCTAGGAGAGGACTTTAGGACCAGCCATGGTGAGCCAAGGGGGGGGGGGGGTAGGGGTACTTGGTATATATTTAGAAATCTTGCAAGAATTATGCACTAGTTTGTGTTTTTAGTTACAATCGGGTACCGGTTTTAATAGAAATAAATGTTCACGAAGTTTACCGGGATGAAATAAAGTCATAATAATGTTGAAAATATATTAAAAATACGTTGGGTACATTTACTGAGTGATCGGGTGATTATTGTTTAGTTTTCACGAAAACCGTCGTTATATTCATACGCGTACGTTATAAATAAAATAAATTTCCAAAATACTGGGTAACTGAATGTTATAACTTTTATGATGTTGAAATGGATATAAAAATATGTCGGGACCATTGTGGGAATATTTAGATATATTCATCGTGTATAAACCGGGTGTTAACGTTTACTATAAATACTTATACGTAAAAACGTTAAATGTACTGAATATAGTAATTTGAAAATCCTGAGAGTGGTATAACATGAAAATGCTGTTATGATGATATGCAGACTATCTCCAGTCCGTATGCAGTGTTCTTAACACTAATGAAATGAATTCGCACCTAAACCAATCCGGTTACGCGAATTTGAATACCCGTAAACTAAATTTACGATGAAATGAGTAATGCAAGTGAATAGTGAAAACTTTTCCGGAAATGAATAGTGTTTAGTGAATAGTAAAATTTCTGAATGCTTCTCGGAATGTCAAACTGACACCAAAAATGATGAATAGTAAACTGATGAATAGTGTTTTGATGAATAGTGTTTGATGAATAGTGTTTTTCCAAAGTTCGGGAAATGACCTGAAATGGTGAGTTGTGACATCTTGTAAGCCCTAAATCGTGATTATTTGATCAAATATTTCCCTAAATCGTTCCTTTTGTCATTTTAGGTACTTGGGACGTGATTTCTGGAATATGAAGCATTTTGGAGCTTTTTGGACGTTTTTATGCTCAAGAATGAAGAAAACGAGAAAATCAAGAATCCATGCTGGAAACAGTACCTGACGGCGTCAAGCTCTACAAGGTGACGCCGTCACTCATTGATAAAGAGGTGGATAATTCAAGTTGTACGTGACGGGCTAGAAAAATTTCAAGGCATTTGTACATGACGGCGTCACCAAGTCCGTCAAGAGCAAGTTACATGTGACGGCCCAGAACATGTTTATACATGACGGCGTCAGGATTTAACCTGATGACGTTAAATGATTTAGAGTGACGACGTCAGGAAGAAGGCTTACACAAGAAGAAACCTTAGTGAAACCGTCACAAGATGATCGAGACAATCACAACTTGCGCGTGGAGTAGCTGACACTGTTTTGGCCATAACTTTTGCATACGAACTCGGATTTGAGCGATTCAAAAAAGGTAACGATCGGGACGAAAAAAATCTTCGATTTGGTTAAAAAATGGTCATGACGCCGTCACTCCTTACGGGCTGACACCGTCAAGATGGGCCGGGCAGAAAAGAGCCTATAAATATAACATCATAAGTTCACTTTTTGTAAGCCCTAAACCCTAAGGTCGATTCATTGGTTTAGGTAGGTGTTTTTCCAGCAACTTAGAGGGTTTCAATCACTCCATAAACATCTTATATTGGTTTTTTGATTCTATCTTAATCATATTTTCCATTATCATTGTTGTTTATTCTTCATTGATTATGGTTTGCTAATTCACCTTGTGTCTACTTATGATTGTGTGAAACTTGTATATAATTGATTAGATCTTATTGATTCCTTGTTGATGTTTGTGTCTATCTTCATCAATTAGGGTGTGACACTTCGATAGGTCTAATTGGTTTAGCTTGTAATTCTTGTTTCCTATTGTCTCTTGTTTAATTGAATGAATTCGATGTTAGGCTTAAGAAAACTGGTAGACTTCCAATTGGTAACTTGCTTGAACGTCTTAAGAAACATGATCGAAGGTGTACTACGATTATATGGTTGTATTTAATGCGTAAGAGAATTCTAATGATCCCATGTTAGGAGCTTCTAACGGCTCGACATAGGAGTGAAGTAGGATCTTATAGAGTTAGGGAATATTGTACACGGCCCTACGACTAGTATTAAGGAATACAACCCGTCAATTAAAACAAGGTGTGACAATTCAATAGGTAGAATTGGATAGCTAGCAAGGAGTAATACATCATAGGTAGATACGCTTCACTTCCCTTGTAGAACCCTAGTTTACTTTTCTTGTTAATTAGTTTAATTAGTAGCTGTTGGGTTAGTTGATTAGCAACTAATTCCGCCCACTCTTCCAATACCCGAGATTTTTACCTGCTTTTCATAAAATATAAAAAACACAAAAAGAATCATCCTTCACCTTTAGACCTAGTTAGATTAATTTCAATCCTAACGACACTATTCTTGAGTTGAACGATCAATCCCACGGTACTTGTCACTATACTATACTACAACGATCAGGTACACTACCTGGTGGGGGTTGTAAGCTTCTCAAGATCCCTTGAGAGGTAAAACCTGTTGCGAGGGCGCAATTCTCACGTATCAATTGTAATGGGTAAAAACAGAATAAGTCAATAGGTAAAAGTCAATGGGTTGAGACCTAAATGTGTCTAACAACCAGCCATTAATGGCATTTACTTCCAAACCCTAATCGCCCCTATTTATACAACCACATTATACATTCAAACAATAATCTAGGTCACACAATTCCAAAACAATGAGCTCTACCAATCAACCAGGTATCTTTCTAACTCATCATCTTAAATTTTGTGGTCCATTCTCTGACAAATAAGTAAGTGGTCCTTTTACTGATAATGAGTATTATTTTGTTGTAGAAGTGATAACCATTTCAAGCTCTAACTCATCACCTATGTCAAGCTCTGAAGATGATTTAAGCTCAAAATAAACTTGGGCTGATTACTTTCCTCCTAATGTTCAATCCAAAGGAATAACAAAGTCAAAAGCCAAAAAGTCAAAAGGCAAGAAGTCAAAAGGCAAAAATGTTGAACCAGTTCAACAACTTCCTGGTAAAAGGAAACAAGTGTTAGGTCTTGCTAATAATATTACTTGGGATGCAATAAAAAAGAAGACATTTGGAGTCAAAAAGCCATCAGGACCTGTTTAGCTAAATATATGTCTCTTAATCTTTTGGAAGTTTATGTACGTGTTATAACTCAATGATAATGGTTGTTATCTGTCTTTGTATTGTCCTTATCTATCAATGAATATGGACCTAAATGTGTCCTTATCTATCAATGATAATGGTTAATTTGGTGCAGTTGCATCATTTATGCAATGCATTATTGCTTTAAAGTGAATACACAGTCAAAATTGCACTCACAGATGAATTATTGATCTAAAGGCACTAAAATAGGACCACAATAACCTTGGATTCATTATTAACATTAAAAGAAAATTTGCGGACATACTGTCACACAATCCAAGATAATGTTTACTCCTACCAATCCACATTGTTTACTGGAATTACCCCTACCAACACATTATTTAGTACACATACAGGTCCCAATCTTTGACTACTTAAACATGAAGACAACATACACATAAACATCAATCTTCTGCAAGCACCTCATCAACATCCCATGCTTTCTCAGCAGTTGAACCTGAACCATCTGCTAGAAACTTGAATGGTTTTCCCTTCTTTGCAATCCTTTCTGACTTTGCCCTTCTTTTCAAAGTGGCAGTCTTTAAAGTCCCTGCTGCAAGCCTTTCTTGAAGTTCTTGTGCAATGGTTTTCTTTGTATTACTTTGTTGAGTAGGAATGGCATCACAGTCCTGAATAGTGTCTTCTGTCACTGATTGCTCCATTTGTACCTGCAAAGTAAATACATATTCATTATGTATAAACATTCCTGGTCAAAAAAGTAAATACAAAGAAAAAAACAAGAAAAAATTATACCAGTAATTGGACAAAACTAGATGACCCTCCACCACTAGCATCATAAGTTGCACCCACACCAGATGGCCCTGCACCACCAGATGGCCCTCCACCACTAGCACCATCACTTTCAGCCACACCATATGGCCCTTCACCACTAGCACCATCACTTTGACCACCATCATTTGGGAAGACAAATGCAGAATCAGCCTTCTTTCTACCAGGCTTTCTTTTTTCCTTTATTGGTTTTGGTTGTGGTTCTTTTTTACATGTTTTTTTGTTATGACCCTTTTCCCAACAATTTGAACATGTCATATGTCTACCATACCTGTTTACTTCATTATCTCTTTCAGTGACATGTTTGATTCTTAGTTTTCTAGGCCTACCTGGCATCTTTCTAAGGACTGGTGGTAATGGTGGTTCTTCTGTAGTTGTAGGCCACATAGAAGAACCACCCACTGGCCTAATAAAATGACTATATGAATTTTGCCACATCCTTTTTGAATACCAAGGACTAACACATAAAGCTGGTTCTTTTTTGATGAAACCATAAGCAGCAACTATGTATACACACGAAATTCCACTTAATGTATACCAATTGCACGTACATGTTCTAGCCTCTATGTTCACCCCAAAAGACTCATCTCCCTTCCTAACTTCAAACAAATTATCACCACAGGGATGTACTGACCAAAATCTCATCTTATGCTTCAAACGCTCAAGTTCTTTTCTTATAGATGGTGTAATAGTGTCTTCTAGATTATTAGCTAACTTATGCATACTATATAGTCTTTGCATCAGATAAACCCTAATTTCCTCTAACATGGTAATTATAGGCTTGCCTCTAGGTATCCCTATAGCACTATGATAAGCTTCAGAAATACCGTTTTCATAAGCTGCACAACCTCTGTCCATTTTGAAGAAAGCCCTACACCATGTGTTTGGGTTCCTATCAACCAACCATTGATTTGCTTCTGGATCAATGTTTCCAATTAGATTCATCTTGTTGTAAAAAACATGTTGTATGGTTGTTGAAGCTGCACCCCAAAATAGGCTCTTGAAATGGAGACCATTCCACTTCTTATTGAAGTTGGCATATATGTGCCTAGCACATTGCCTATATTCTGCGTGTGGCAACATTCTCCTAATAGCCTCCATCAATCTCTATTGCATATAAAACATGTGTTAGTTAACCTGCAAATTAGTATGTGTATATTGTAATATAAAGGTTAAATAAAGTTACCTTGTAACCATCTGAAATGATGCTCAAATAAGCACCCTGATACAGCCTTAGATCCTCACATAAACAAGCCAAAAACCATTCCCAATTGTCAATATTTTCAATGTTTACTACAGCCCAAGCTATAGGAAACATTTGATTGTTTGCGTCTCTTCCCATGGCTGTCAAAAGCTCACCTCTGCAAGTACCTTTGAGAAAACACTCATCAAGACCAATGACCTTCCTACACCCATCAGTCCATCCATCTTTCATAGCCTTGAAGCAAACATAAAACCTCTTAAAGTAGGTCTTACCATTGTCTTTCTCCTCTACATGAATATAACATGAAGAACCATGATTAGTGTTCAATAGCTGTTGCACGTAATCCCATAACCTACTGTAATGCTCAATCAACCCACCTTCATGATCAAACAAGGCCCTTTGCTTTGCCCTTTTACACTGGCCAACACTGACATTGATGAGATATTTCTTCTTAGTTAGTTCTTTAAGTGCCCTATAGCTAATTGTGGGATCCTGGATCACTTTAAAAGCAAACTTCTTGGAAAGCCATTTAAAGGTTACCAAAGCTCCCAAATCAAAGTTTCTACAACATGTATGTTCTGGGATCAATGTTTTGATTTGAAAGGAACTGCCATCTTGCACCCATGATGCCTAAAGCCTAAATGAACAACCATCCTTCTTAGCTTTCTTCTTTTTTGTCTTTGTCTCAACACCTTTACCTTTGCCCTTTTTAGATGGTGATGCACCATGCACAACTATCTCTTTACCTTTTTTACCTGGTGATCTTATAATAACACCTTTACATTTTCCTTTCTTAGAAGGTGTTCCTATCTGCACACCCTCATCTTTCCCTTTCCTAGTTTTTCAGCCTCCACTTCTACCCTCATCAATATTCCTTCCACATAAAACCATCAAAGTTCTGTAATCATTTCTTTTGTACCACAACTGATATCCATTAGCCACCCCATAATTGGTTAAACAATCTTTGAGTTGTTCTAGGTGTTCAAACCTCAAACCCAATGTAGGTTTCATCTGATTCAATGGAACACTAGGGTCATGTTCTGGATAAATTACCCCGGGTTTAACTTTATACTTTGTATCTACATTCTCCTCATCACTATCTATATCCTTAGGAGTAGCTTGAGTAAATTTAGTAGGATCAGGATTCTCAATATGGTCATTAATAAAGTTGCTATTGCATAACTTATTAAGAAATGGGTCTGAAATAGTCCTATTTGGTATCTCTATATCTTCTTCTCCTACTGCATCATCATATCCATATCCTTTAATGTCTTCCATCTCACCTATCTCATCATCTGAAACCTCATTAGGACCTATCTCATTTTGTAACCAATGGCTTAAATCATATCCATGATGTTCCACATACAAATCTATTTCCTTTTGATTCTTAAAACCTAAGGCAACAAACTCAGCTAGGTCATTATCATCCTTAATCTCCTTTAAACCATTACTTAGCTCTCTACCAGGAATAAGATAGTAAATACCTTTAACGAGGAACTGACATGCTCCTGATATCTGCTTCGACAAACGAATGAGTGTCATACCAATGAAATCAATGTCTGGTATTTTTGATACATCACCTTCCTTATACATGAGAGGCGAGGGAGTGAAGGTACCGTCATGATGGAAATTTACTGTTAAACGCATTATATTAAGTGTTAATTGATGGATTAGAACATTTGATTGATATGATGAAATTAGGGTTAGGGTTTGAAAGAATTGGGGGAAATTTTGAGCGGGGTAATTATGGAGTTTGTGGGAATTGTTATACGCTTTTTTTTTTTATTAAAATTAGATGCCACGTATACCACTAACCACTTGTCAAACTTTTTACCCGGTTGCCAGTCACCTTATGGGTAGATTGGTACAAAAGTTGAAAGTTCGCTACATTGAGTGGGGCAAAAAAAATACACGTACTAGAATGGAACATTTGAAAAGTATGTTGCTATTATATGGCCAAATCCCAAGAAATTTTAGTGAAAGAATATTATGTTTGATAAGTTAAAAATTGTAATGGTTTCACTTTCACTAAACTGTGTAATTTTTGTCTTTTAACGATGGAGGTAGTAATTTACTACAAAATGGGAATCGAATAATATGAAAATTTAAAAGAACAAGAGTAGAACTAGTTCAAATCAATCATTTCAAGAAACGTTGAACGTGGTAGTAATTTCCTTCTAGAGGTTATAGGCTATTGACAAATGGTGATATTGTATTTCTATACCTATTCTTTTTTTGATGTTTCATCGCCCATGTTCAAAAACATTCTGAATCCTGCAATTGGACCAGTCAGTAAACCAGCCTAAAAGCCACGTGCAACCGGGCTAAAAGACGTTTTTCTGTAGTAGTGTGAACTCCTAACAAGAAGCAGCAAATTTATACTGTAAATTGCTATGCGCATCATGCATACATTAGAATTCACTATATTCCAATAGATGCGCTACGTATATATGGATGCATCAATTCATTCATATATGAGTTGTTAATTAAGAATCAAATTGGATACATCTAAATTTTAAATGCATTTAATCAATAGGTTATAAGATGCAAGTTGTATACGTATATAACTATTGCATCTAATCAATTGCATGCTCGTGATATTTTTAGGCACTTGATTATGAATTCAAAATTGTTAAGTTACTATTTAAATTCGGTTTTGAATTGGCTAGAAACCTGCTCTTTTATAAGAGATCACATTTCAGGGACTCCTTAAGTGTCCTAAATTATTCCTAGCTGGACTGTCTAAGATCAGTTAAAAACTTGTGAAAGAGTGGTGTACGTGAAACCGAAACTAGTCTTTAAATTGGTCTTCGACAGAAATCGGCCGGTACTAAACCAGTTTTTCATTCTATTTTCCATTCTTGTTCAAACATTAAACATACCTTTTTCTTTACTTTTTACATGAACAATACCACAAAAAGGTGCTTTTGCTTTGCTTATAGAAATGAGCTTTACCATATATAGTAAAAATATTAGGTAATAGTTAAAGTAAATAATTGTTACATTAATTATTGGTAATATATATACGGGGTTGCCAACTTTTATTTTGGAGGTACGGAAAGAGCTGATACAACCTACGTACTAATGCATGAAGCAACATATATATGTGCATGGGTAACTGAATGTGGGTTAAAACCACCTATCACCCATATGTCTCCTTGTACGCCGCCTCAGTTGATCTTTTGGATACTGAATTGCAAACAACGGTTGTTGCTATATATATGCATGATTGCTTACTCGAGACGAACTTCATACAATCTTGAAGTACACCGCTTGTTTACGTTCTCTAGCAACTTTACGGAGTGCCGATTGTACGTACTTAATTAGAAGGACAGGAAATCGTTGCTCGAGTATTCCAATATATCTTTGCTTCAAAGTTGCATCTGAAGCATCATAATACTGGTGCGCGTTGGCTTTTTATTAATGCTATTATTATTAAATATTGTTCTATAATTGTTGCTGATGATGTTCTATAATATGTGTATTACACTACAAGAATCACGAGAACAGGCGTCGAGCATATTCCCGTTGACACAATGTCGACGGCAATATGCACAAAACGACAAAAAACAAGCTTGACCGAGCCTAGTTGCGTTGAATTTTTCGGATTAATACGCTCCCGTCGACATGTCGACAGGACCATATTGGTCAAACCTTCACACCTCTGTTGGTTATTATGTGTTTGAGTGTTCCTAGATTAGGGTTAAGATAATCAATGAGTACCGGATATTCACTTGAAATTGTGTTATCATTTTCCAATAGAAACTATTCGACCCTATGCCTGGGTTACACGAATATCTCTATGGGATAAGACCAAGTGATGTTCTTGTTTTAGGCACAAATCAAGAACAGAATTGTATTCAAGTGTTTAGGGTTTGTGTTGATCGTTATCATGCAGAATGTTATGACCTCTATTTATAATAGAGAATACTCAAACCCTAACCCATGGAATTATGTATAATTAAAGGCCCATTAATTATATCATAATACTTTCAATAATAGCAGGAATCAGTGGTTAAACCCGAGCAGTACTTTGAAAAGAAGTACTTTGAACAAGCAGTACTTTGAACAAGCAGTAATTTGAGTCAGCAGGATCTACTAGCAGCAGAATCTTTTCATAACCACTATTGAGTCAGGGGATTCAGTGACCAAATGGGTGTACACTCCGTACCTCCAAACCCATTACCAGGTGTGAAATAATTCCTCAAGTGCACTAAATTTTTCCAACAATCCTCCCCAAATTTAGTTTACTTCCTTTGCATGAAAAAATAAACACAAAACAAAACATATGCATAAATGAAAATATCTTGAAGATTGAATTCTCATCTTAGTACATTACACATTTAAATATTCGAGAATCAGGGTGTTCTAAGAATTGAACCCTTCAACCCATTTGAATACCTGAAGATAAAATACATATACATTTTCAAACACTTAAATAAACCTGACACTATACAAGCCATGTGTCCATATCCAATTCATAAATGTTGTAAAAGCTAAAATCCAAAGCTTCCTGAAGCGGCAAAACTTCAACATTTACATAGGTGGTTCCTCTTTATTCATGCTCATGCTTAGCACTTTTTCAAAGAAAATTAACCATTAAGTTATGACTTCATCCTCCTTTTCCAGCAGGTTCCAAGCACAAACCTTGGGATGTTTGTAAAACATGTGCTCCAGTCCACTAAATGTTAAGCTTTCCACATTGAACTCAGCTCCCAAGTTTCCTCAGGAGGGAGTTGGGTGTCTTTGCATTCAGTGACTAAGTTGGACTTAAACCCATCCCTTTAGCAGACTTCAAAACCAAGTCTCTAGCCAAACCCTTCGTCAAGTGATCAGCTAAGTTTTGTTGAGATTTAATAAACTCTATAGATATCACCCCATTCATGATAAGTTCACGAATCATGCTATGCCTAACACCTAAGTGTCTAGACTTCCTATTGTACATCTGGATATAAGCCTTTGCCAATGTAGCAACACTATCACAACTGATAGAAATAGGTGCTATAGGTTTAGGCCACAATGGAATCTCAAGAAGCAAGTTTTTCAACCATTCAGCTTTTTTGCCAGCAGCTGCTAAAGCCACAAATTCAGATTCCATGGTTGAACTGGTGATGCAAGTTTGTTTCTTGGATGCCTAAGAAATTGTACCTCCACCAAGGAGGAATACCCAGCCACTAGTAGACGAATTGTCTTCAGTGTTACTGATCCAACTTGCATCAATGTATCCTTCTAATACTGAAGGATAACCAGTATATGAAAGACTATAATCCGTAGTTCTCTTCAAATACTTGATGAGCACTAGGATTACTAGTATACCTACTCAGTTTACCCACAGTAAAAGCAATATCAGGTCTTGTACAAGTCATGGCATACATCAAGCAGCCAATCACCCTAGAATACTCAATTTGAGATACAGCTTTGCTAGTATTAGGCATTAGCTTCTCACTTGTATCCATGGGAGTACTCACTGGAGTACAATCAAAGTAATTAAATTTCCTTAACACCTTCTCAATGTAATGAGACTGAGAGATAGAAATTTTGTTACTTTCATGTTTAATCCTTATACTAAGGATAACATCAGCCTCCCCCATATCCTTCATGGAGAACTTTGATGACAAAAATGCCTTAGTGAGGTCAACCAGATTTTGGTCAGTGCCAAAAATCAACATGTCATCAACATATAGACAAATGATGACTCCTTTACCAGATTCATCAAATTTGCTATATACACATTTGTCAGCTTGATTAAGTAAATAACCACTAGACAAAACCACTTCATCAAACTTTTGATGCCATTGCTTAGGTGCCTGTTTTAGTCCATAAAGAGACTTAATCAGTTTACACACCTTGTTTTCATTGCCAGGCATGATGAAGCCCTGAGGTTGGTTCATATAAACTTCCTCATCTAAGTCACCATTCAAGAAAGCTGTCTTCACATCCATCTGATGAATAATCAGATTGTGAATTGATGCCAAAGCAATCAACAATCTTATGGTACTGATACGAGCCACTGGAGCATAAGTATCAAAATAGTCTATTCCTGACTTTTGTCTAAAGCCCTGAATAACTAGTCTTGCCTTGAACTTTTCAACAGTTCCATCTACCTTCATTTTCTTTTTGAAAATCCATTTGCTACCTAGAGTGTCACACCCTGAATTTACTTGAATGTCAGCGGAATGGAATACCTGGGTGTAACGTCCATAGCATCACATACAAGGTTATATTGAACGACCTAAAGTGTCATTTTGAAAATGCATCATTTGATTTATTTAAAACATTCAGAGTTACAAAACATAAGTCCCAAAGCTTGAAAAGTTTGCAGAAATAAGTTTGGTACAATCAAACGATATTATAAAAGTGCATGATAATCCAAAATGAGATGCATCATCCTCGCTACTCAATGTAATGACTCCATGCATGCCATGAAGGATATGTCTTAGTTACCTGAAAATACATTGCTAAAACGGTCAACAAATATGTTGGTGAGATTTATAGGTTTATAAAATGATATGTTATACGGTAACCTTAAGTATAAGTGCATGACAAAAGTCACGTGAAAAATAAAAATAGTACAATAACCCTTAAGCTCATGACCCCGAAGCTAGACTGATGAAGTATATGCCCCTTCAGAATGTTCTGCCAAACACTCTAATATGACAGAAATGAAATGCATCCGTTTGACTGTTGGTATAACTACCACGGATGGAGGCGTCACCCTCAATAGATCTATCCACTCACTCTCGCTACGCATAATTAACGGTCCATGATAAATGAATAGGGCCTTTAACATGGCAGCTAGGTAACTTAAGCAATGTACATATGATTTGATACTTAAGCCCGTACGAAAATTGGTGCAATGTATTCTCCCCCGTGGGATTTGAAAATAAATAATAAAATGTAATCGGGGCTAAGAAAACTCACCTGTAGTGATGGAACCAAAATACTATGAAGTGAACTGAAATAACAAGGCGCAACTCCTAGCCGCAACCTATTATGAATGAAGTATAATCTAATTTAGATTATATATTGATGTTATGAATGCATGTGCATATGTTATCTATACCACTCATAATGTTCTGAAATGTTTATAATTGTGAAAATTATACTTTATATTATCACACCAAGTCATATAGTGCTATATGTGTTTATATAGTGAAACAATGTTTTATAATAGTCATATAGTGAAAATATAACTTTCGTCAAAATTACTATACTTAGAAAATTTCTGAAAATAGTTTTGAACAACATGTCGCAAAACAAGGTGTATCTTAGTCGTTATAAACCCATTTTTTACGTTCTATATACCCATGGTTTCGTATTATAGTGAACTAGTAAATTTTTAATAAGTTAGTGCATTTTATTAATGACTAGTGTCCCATTTTATCCAATAAAAATCGTGCATCAGCACACAATTTTCAAAAAATGTCTATTAGATATTCAATATTGTTTTTGGCATAACTTTTTCGTCGTAAATCCAATTGATGCGTGGGGTTTGCACCAGGCTTTACCTCTCAAGGGATCTTGAGAAGCTTACAACCCCCACCAGGCAGTATACCTGATCGATGTAGTATAGTATAATGACAAGTACCGGGGGATTGATCGTTCAGCTAGGAATAGTGTCGCTAGGATTAGAAAACCTAAAGACTAGGTCTAGAGATGAGGGATGATTCTTTTTGTATTTTTATATTTTTTAGAAAGCAAATTAAAATCTCGGGGTTTGAAGGATTTGGGCGGAATTAGTTGCTAGTCAACTAACCCAATACTAAGATGCAATCAAAATAAAATACTTAAAATGAAATTAAACTATATTAAACTAAAATTGTGAGCAATATATGGGAGAAATGTGTTTACTTAGATTTCACTACTCCCTAGATATCTTTTACACGTTAATTACTTGTTATAGTTGCGTGGATGACGGATTGTATTCCTTAATACCATTCATGGGGTGGCGTACTTACTTCCCCAATCCTATGAGTGCTTACTTCACTCCTATGTCGAGCCGGCTAAGAAGCTCCTAACATGGGATCATTAGAATTTACTCATGCATTAAATACAACCAATAAAACCTAGTACACATCGGTTCATGTTTTCTAAGACGTTCAAGCATGTTACACAATGGAGATCTGCCAGTTTTCTTAAGCCTAACATTGAAATCATTCATCCAATACAACCATAAACAAGTAATCAACACATAATTAACATCTAGGTTTCATTAGATCTAAGCAAACACAAGATAAATCTAGCCTAACATGTTGAAATCAAGACAAGCACAAGATATAGACAACCAACACATAGACATATTGATTGAATTAAGAGAAGACTTATCTCAATAGCACATGAAAGGATTCAAGGGTTGAAAACCCTTGAAAAAGCTGTAAAATACGTACAAAGTTCGGCCCTAGGGTTTCTCCACACAAGTTCCTCCCTAATGAATGAAAAATAGAAAACTATATATAGATTTTAGAAGGTGACGGCGTCAAGAACAAACGTCTGACGCCGTCATCTCGCCGCCAAATAGTTCCTCGGACTGCCTAGATCTGGGTCTGACGCTGTCATGTGTACACCTTATGCAGGCCGTCATGATTTTAACTCTTGACGCTCTTGTTGTGACGCCTTCACGTTTCTTCTGGGTCGTCATGGATTTTACTCTTGACGCCGTCAGGATTTCCTTCTTGACGCCGTCATACACTGTTCTCAGCATGGAAAATTAAGTCTTTGGCGTTTTCTTCACTTTTATGCTCCAAAAACGTCCGAATTGCTTCCTTTTCCAGATTTCACTCCCAAAGTACCTAAAATCACAAAAGGAACGATTTAGGGCAATATTTGATCAAATAAATTCAATTCCAGGCTTAAATGACCCCCTAAAAGTGGTTCATTTTTCGCCTCATCATATACCCTTACACTTGAGATTTTGCTTGTCCTCAAGCAAATGCGCTTTTATTCTAATCAAAATACAAGTTAGGGGTCATTTAACACTAATATAAAAGTAATTACAACAAATAATCGTTCCACTAAAGACCAAAGACAAGCACGGAGGTCGTATACTAGCACCTCACAAATAGTGTTTAGATACTCGCATCTCTCGGGTGTAATAAAGTATAAATTACATTATAGAAACGAAAGATATCTCTCACTACCTGTCATAGCAAAATAGATTACCATAGGCTTGGGAAAGGATCAAACCTCCAACACATGGCGTAAGCACCTAGGATAAACTATCAAAGAGGTCTTTTAAAGGGTTGTAACGCTAGGTGTAGGGATATGAAATACACGGTTTTGTTGGATATAGGCAGTCTTTACTGGTGGCGAGTTAACAATCTTGGTTAATTACATGTACAATATGGCGTTGCTAAGCCAAGACTAGACTCGACTTAAGCTAATAAATCAAAAATAACCAAAAACATAAAATGAACATAGAATGAAACGAGATGGTAGTCCGTATGTTTTTTTTTTTTTTTTTTTTTTTTTTTTGCATATACTCTTACCCTACCATCCAAAATAATACATCATAGGGGTTGAACATTCCCCTTACACTTGAATTTTTACATACTTTACAATAAACTAATCTAATGACTCGAATTAAGAAAATCAAAACACTTGAAGTACTTTTAAGATTAACGTACATACGGGGGTACGGGGGTAATATATGATGTTCTTCCCCATTATTCCATAAAATAAGTACTTTACCCATGAGTCCCAATCGTCCCAAAACAATATGTACAAGGATATGACTCGACTTAGCAACCATGTAATCAATTAGATAATTAACTTAGGGTTTAACAAATAACAATAATGCACTAAAGATGAGTGCATACACGGAAGGCTAAGGCGATTTGGGTGTACATTTAAGTGGGGTGTAACAAATTCTTCCTTTAAGTAAGATGCTTAAAGTTAGAAACGAAAAGATAGGCTCGGAGGGGTGTACTAGGGGTTTCGTGTACTAAAAATGAGTACAACGCTAAGGTGTGGGAAAAATTAATTGACTTAACTAGCCAAGTAATATGACTTAAATGGTCAAGTAATTATGATACGGGTTTAACACAAGGGTGATCCTAATGCCTCTTATCATGTAGTAAATCCTACTTCACGAATGTAGTCTCACTAGCGGTCTCGGGATGCATCACTAACGCAAGTTCTAGAATCTAAATGCTACCGGTACACTCATAAGCACTAATAGTAAATGCTTTTCCTATCAAATCTAAAGGCGAACCTCACATATTTGGGTGGAAAATTTTTCTGAATGATACGGTTATGTGCTAGTCACACAATCTCCTATCCATGAGACGCTTACTATGGCTAAAGTTTCACTCCTAAATGTTGTAAAAAAATTTAAATTTGGCGCTAAAATTGCACTAACAAGTATTTCTCATAGTTTTATTACACATCTACCATCAAACAAACAAACTCAAGCGAAAGTGTATTGTAAGGTATCATCATTTTACCCTCCCCTTACACTTAAGATGAACATTGTCCCCAATGTTTAAGTAAAGAATATAAAAGTGAAATAAGTAAAACAAATGAAATCAAATACTCCCCTGATTCGCTCGGTATGGATAATAAGGTGGCCAGGTTAAATCTTCCTCCAAGAAAATGAACAATCAAAGCTTTCCTTCCAGAAAAATAATCATTTTCTTGTCATACATAACCTGTAAATCCTGAGAAAACAGACAAGGCAACCTCGCATAAAATCGGCGGCAATCTACATATGTTACTAAATCCTAGAAAACAAAATAAGATATAATGCTTGTGGAATGATGTTTGCAGATTTCCTGGAGATTATAAAACTAATAATTCAACAAAAAACTTTAAGACTCCGTTAGAAAAACAAAACCGGTAAAATTTCCAGATTTTTACACGTGACGCCGTCAAGAGTAAACTCGTGACGCCGTCAGAAGTGACCCGCAGAAATTCTTATGTTAAGTTTCCGGAAAATTTCTGGAAAAACCAGGCTTTACCTCTCAAGGGATCTTGAGAAGCTTACAACCCCCACCAGGCAGTGTACCTGATCGATGTAGTATAGTATAATGACAAGTACTAGGGGATTGATCGTTTAGCTAGGAATAGTGTCGCTAGGATTAGAAAACCTAAAGACTAGGTCTAGAGATGAGGGATGATTCTTTTTGTATTTTTATATTTTTTAGAAAGCAAATTAAAATCTCGGGGTTTGAAGGATTTGGGCGGAATTAGTTGCTAGTCAACTAACCCAATACTAAGATGCAATCAAAATAAAATACTAAAAATGAAATTAAACTATATTAAACTAAAGTTGTGAGCAATATATGGGAGAAATGTGTTTACTTAGATTTCACTACTCCCTAGATATCTTTTACACGTTAATTACTTGTTATAGTTGCGTGGATGACGGATTGTATTCCTTAATACCATTCATGGGTTGGCGTACTTACTTCCCCAATCCTATGAGTGCCTACTTCACTCCTATGTCGAGCCGGCTAAGAAGCTCCTAACATGGGATCATTAGAATTTACTCATGCATTAAATACAACCAATAAAACCTAGTACACATCGGTTCATGTTTTCTAAGACGTTCAAGCATGTTACACAATGGAGATCTGCCAGTTTTCTTAAGCCTAACATTGAAATCATTCATCCAATACAACCATAAACAAGTAATCAACACATAATTAACATCTAGGTTTCATTAGATCTAAGCAAACACAAGATAAATCTAGCCTAACATGTTGAAATCAAGACAAGCACAAGATATAGACAACCAACACATAGACATATTGATTGAATTAAGAGAAGACTTATCTCAATAGCACATGAAAGGATTCAAGGGTTGAAAACCCTTGAAAAAGCTGTAAAATACATATAAAGTTCGGCCCTAGGGTTTCTCCACACAAGTTCCTCCCTAATGAATGAAAAATAGAAAACTATATATAGATTTTAGAAGGTGACGGCGTCAAGAACAAATGTCTGACGCCGTCATCTCGCCGCCAAATAGTTCCTCGGACTGCCTAGATCTGGGTCTGACGCCGTCATGTGTACATCTTATGCAGGCCGTCATGATTTTAACTCTTGACGCTCTTGTTGTGACGCCTTCACGTTTCTTCTGGGTCGTCATGGATTTTACTCTTGACGCCGTCATGATTTCCTTCTTGACGCCGTCATACACTGTTCTCAGCATGGAAAATTAAGTCTTTGGCGTTTTCACACTTTTATGCTCCAAAAACGTCCGAATTGCTTCCTTTTCCAGATTTCACTCCCAAAGTACCTAAAATCACAAAAGGAACGATTTAGGGCAATATTTGATCAAATAAATTCAATTCCAGGCTTAAATGACCCCCTAAAAGTGGTTCATTTTTCGCCTCATCACCAATTTAGTCCATTCAAGCGGCTACGGTTTCGTTATAAGATTTACTTTCTGAGTATTTGGTTTAAAATAGGTCATGGGCTACTGATTTCTCTAGGTTTTTCAAAAATGACCAGCCTGTCCCAAATTGTTTAAATCAAAACTTGGTATAACTTGTTTTTATCATAACTTTTTCGTTATAAATATGTTTTTACTCATTCTTGCGGTCATGGCTTCGTCTTAGAATGTATTTTCTATATCTTTGGTCAAAAATTAGTCCATACCTACTGAGTTTACCATATTTTACAAATAAGGTCAGTAGCAAAAATATATTGTTAAAAATGGTTTTTCTAGCTAGTAACTTGTCCAAATTCATCACAAACAACTACAACAATTCCCATAACCTACCATACACATTCTTAGGGTGTCATGGGTTCCTAAATGTCATTAAACAAGTCTCTTTACCAATAATCTCTTAATATTAATTTCTAACTCATAAAGATTATAAAAACATAAAATAGAATGGTATAAATTACATATTAACTTGCATGTGTAAATAAAATGAGATGGACATTGTAAAAACATTGTAATATTATGAAAAATAATTTGGTTCACTTACTTGAAGGATTTGGAGATTTTTAAAGATGAAAACCTAAGTACACCTTGGGTTTTTATTTCAAAACCCTATAAAGGAGTATCAAATAAACTAGAAAATGACTTGATCTTTAAAATTTGATGAATCTTGTTGTTGTTTTTGTTCTTGGCCGAGCACCACCAAGAGAGGAAGAAGATAAACTTTTATTTTTGATCTTAAAATGTTATGTTGCATGCATGTTTGATTAGTTAGGTGTATTGGTTTATATAGTGGGATGTTTTGCTAAGACATGTGTCTTAGATACATGCCAAAAACCGGCCACCTCATAGAGGGGTGGTTGTGTTACTAGTTTTTGTACATTATTTTGATTACCGGGTACCGTTTAGTTTATAGTTTGAGCGGTTTAACGTATTTGGGTACCGGGTTAATTAAAAATAGATTTTTATTGGAACTAACGTGACAAAATAACGTCATAAAAATTATAACGTATAATTTTTGCAAATATTGAGTGTTTTGATAGGTACTGCTTGGTTGGTACAAATATTGTTATAAGTTAGTATAAATGAAGGTTTAAAAATATAAACTCTTAAAATATAAAATAAATAACTTTTACCATTTTAGTGGCAATATATATAATGTATAAAAATATTAGTGCCATAGTGAGAATTGTTTGGTGAGTTGATAAAAATTATTGATCACTTGTGATTGTTTATTTATAATTACATATAAGTAATTTAAAATAATATATAACTTAAGAGTGGAATAGAATGCACATGATGAAGTGATGATATGTAGACTAACCCTAGTCTATGAAATGTATTATGAATGATGTCTCATGATCACATAGTTAACCCTTCCCGGTTATGAAAAATGAATACCCGTAAACCTAGTTTACGTGTAATGATGAATTGTGAAATGATGAATAGTAAATGATGAATTGAAATATGTGAATAGTAAATTGTCGAGACTTGGGAAAATGACATGAAATTGTGAATTGTGACAGTTGCCCACCCAAAAAGGAATTCAGTCCATGAATTCAGCTGGTGTTGGTCTCTGAAATAGGCTTGGTGAAAAGATATGGGTATTTGAGTCGCATTTGGTCTGCTCGTTCCCAAGTACACTCGGGACCTCTTTGAGAATTCCAGCGAACTTTCACGATAGGAATTCGATTTTTGCTTCAACTTTTTGACCTCACGGTCCATGATTTTTGTTGGTTTCTCTACCAAGTTAAGCTTATCGTTGAGTTGAATCTCTTCTAATGAAATGGAATGAAATATGCTACGAGTGATTCATTTGGGAGGCTCTTCTTGGGGTTTGAAATGTGAGATGGGTTATATATATGTTGCTGAACTCTGGTGGAAACTCAAGTTTGTATGCTAGCCGGCCGATTATAAAATAATCTTAAATGGTCTAATACCGAGGGCTCAATCTCTCGTGTTCCAAAATTGTATCATGCCTTTCCAAGGCAAAGCTTTCAACTTAGTTCGTTTTCCCGCTCGAATCTGGATGGTTTGCTATTCAGGGATACCCAATCCGAATGATGTACGTCATATAGTGCTCAGATAGTTCTCTTCAAGGTTTGTTGATCTGAGGATGGTAGAGCATGTGTATCCGATTGGAAAGAGAATATCTTAAAAGAATTGCTAGAAGTTTGAGGAGGTTCGTCTATCCTTTCATCGTTTTCTTATGTCATGGAATATTGCTCGTAGATGGAAAGTCTCTCCTAGAGAAATCAATGGAAATATCCAACTTAATGGCTGAATGAGTGACAAGCGGTGTACGTATCCAAAGAGGGTTTGTCGAAAGGGATGTTCATGAAAAATTCTATTTGTTTACAAGGCTTTTGAATGAAGATTCTTGTTAATAATTCTTGAAAATGTGACTATTTTCTTCATGGCATAATCCTTCCTGAATTATACATAGTTGATCAGGCTACGTATAATTGAGGACTAATGATGCGATGATCGGTTCAGTAAAATAACATTACTTTTCTCAGAAGTTTTAGATGGTGTTCAACGTATTGTTCTGAAAAATGGTATCCCAGATAATTCTTTTCAAGGTATCATGAAAATTGTTTCGTGTAATGGTAGTAAATGCTTGATATAATGACAGAAAATCGATTTATAGAGTGGTAACGAAATAGCTTATTTTAAAATTCAGTAGAACAATTTTTCCCATATGACGGTAAAATAGCTTGAAATAAAATTCATTGAATGGTTCATTGGATACGCGAATGAATCTTATGGAATGGTAATAGTCTACTAATCCGTCAAGAATGAAATCAGCCTAATCCCTGCTAAGACAATTGCATAATGTTGCGAAACGATTGAAAATTGAGCAATTGGAATAGAAAATGGAATAAATGAAGGTTATGATTATCGCGGAGATAACAAAAGATAGATATTACATTGGATGGAAAAGTGCTTATTACAACCAGATTATGTCAACGTACAAACGTAAAGTACAAAAGAATGATACAACCCTAGAGGGCTCGAACTATGGTTTGCATATTAAAACATGAACTCCTTCTGTTGAAGCATTGTAGCTACCCTTGATTCTCTCCCTTTGGGCAGTTATTCTTGAAGTGTCCAACTTCTCCACAACCAAAACATGTTCTTGGCTGATTCTGGTTATTCTCCATGCGCAGAGCTTTGCATTCCCTAGTCTGATGACCGACCCTTTTGCAGTTACCACATGGTCTTGGACAATCACCAGGGTTATGATGGGTTTGGCACTTGTTGCACTTGGTTAACTTACCCGCATATCCTTTCCCTTCAGTTGGCCCTGCAGCATAGGCCCTTGCCCCTTCTTGTCTCTTAGGTGGTGGTTGAGTAGCATTCCTATCTTGATTGTAGTCCAACCTCCTCTTGTTGTTGTTGTTATTGTTTGTGTTGTTGTTTCGGTTATTGAGGTAGTTGTTGTTGTTTTAGTTGTTGTTGTAGTTGGTGTTGTGAGAACGGTTGTTGTTGTTGACAATGGACCTACTCTTTACTACTTGAACCATGAGTTTTTGAGTTATCCGGATAGCTTCTTCCATTGATTGGGGATCAAAAGAAATCACATCCCCTCGGATGCTTTCAGGCAGTCCACCAATGAAGTTTTCCATCTTTTTCTCATCGTCGGGAACCATAGTTGGGCATAGTGCAGCCAACTCTTGAAACCTCCTAATGTAGGTCTCGATGTCATCACCTTTAGTTACCAACTCATAGAACTCTATTTCCAACTTCTTCACCTCAGTACGAGGGCAAAACTTCTTAGTCATCAATTTCTTGAATTGATCCCAGGTGAGCTTGTAGGAATTTTCCACACCAATCGGCTGAGCATAAGAATTCCACCATGACATAGCTTCATCCAGAAGTATACCAGTAGCGAATTTTACCTTGCTGACATCAGGGCAGCTGCACATGAGAAACAGATTCTCAGTCTTTTCGAACCAGCGAATCAAAGCGACCGCTCCTTCAGTGCCCTTAAACTTGATGGGATCACTAATATTGAAATCCTTCCAAGTGCATTCACGCCTATTACTGGATTGTTCATTCGTCCCTGTCTGTGAAGCGGTTTCAGCAGCCCTTGCAGCTACTTTAGCTCTCTCAATCTCCAAAGCTTCTGCTATACTATCCCTGATCAGCTTGCGGATAGCGGCTTGTATCATAGTTGATGTTTCCGGTACAGTCTTACCTTTCCTTGGCGCCATATTTCTGATATATCACAACGGGAAAATAACCATGAGGAAAATCATAATAAAATTAGTCACCGTACAAAATGTACACACCCACGACATGTATATATACAACGACAACATGTATAAGTACAATAACAGTAAAGAGCAACCACGAAACATCATAAATATAATCACAACACATGAATATAATACATGAAAATTTTGGCCTACATGGACCGAGATAATAGATAGCACAACCATTCCAACATAGTAGAGTCATACTTGACACATTTGTTTGTACAACAACCAAAAGACAACCAGTTCTTTAAACTATGTCCCACACCCCAGGACAAGGAAAATAGTAAAAGCTAAGATAATACAAGTCTATGCCTAGGCTCCTACGGGTGCTCCACTAGGTGCTCCAGGTGCACCAGGTCCTCCCCTAAGGCGGCGGATCTCCCAATCCATCGCAACAACAATCTCCTCCAGGTGCTCAACTCGGAGCTGGAGAGCAGCCTCCCTGTTCTCCACAACTGTCAACCTATCCTGAGCTAAAGCTAACCGATGTGCCTGCTGTCCCTGTGACTCCCTGTTCTCCACAGCTGTCAACCTATCTGTGCTCTATCATGTATCTCGGCAACTCATCCCTCAACTGCTCAATCTGCTCATGATGCTCCATCTGTCGTGTCTCTAGCCCATGATAAGACACATCAATACCAACTCTACCTAAGACTAATCCCTCAACCTCCTCCTCGACCACCTCAAGTCGACTAGTGAGGGTCTCTTCTACCCGATAACTCAACCTCTCAATCTGCCCCTACTGGTCTCCTAACTGGGCATCCAAAGTAAGAGAAGTAGGCCCTCCCGCGGCAGCTGCTTGAGAGCTCTCACCTATGTGATATAGTAGGGGTGGTGGAATGTATGAGGTCTCAGTAATGGGTGATGCTGGAGTAGTGGACCTCGCACACTTCTTGAGCGGCAAAAGTAGAGTAGGTGTAGAGGTAGTGGTAAGTGTAGCTGATGGTGGAGGTGATGTATGAGTAATAGGTATCCTAGGGGTAGGGGTAACAAGGCGTACACTCTTCCTAGCGCCTATGATCGTCTTGCGACGGGGAAACATGAGAGTCGGTTCTGGGTGAACAGAAGTAGTAGGTGATGATGGATCTGAAGGTGCAAGTGTAACTGCTGGTGGTGCAATAGGAGAAATCTGGGGAGTAGGAGCAACCTCGTCCTCCTCGAAGGGCTCAGTGTCCTCACCTGATGCCAAAAGTAGTGACAGGGGTACTGGATAAATGAGTGGTATAATAGCAGTGGAAGACATAACGTCCTCAACGTCAGTGTCTGAGGAAAGTATAATAAAGCTCGAGTCTGAAGACATGTCTCTGTGACAATCAATGTGAAATGAAATGAATAAACCGTGTAATGAAATCACCTAAAATAATAAATATGCACTTATGATGTAATGATGAGATGCTATGATGATGTGGTTATAGTCTAGGGTCCAAGATACATCCTAGTTCACTATAACCTTAGCTCTGATGCCAATCTGTCACACCCTGAATTTACCTGAATGGCAGCGAAATGGAATACCTGGGTGTAACGTCCATAACATCACATACAAGGTTATATTGAACGACCTAAGGTGTCGTTTTGAAAATACATCGTTTGATTTATTTAAAACATTCACAGTTACAAAACATAGGTCCCAAAGCTTGAAAAGTTTCCCGAAATAAGTTTGGTAAAATCAAACGATATTATAAAAGTGCATGAAAATCCAAAATGAGACGCGTCATCCTCGCTACTGAATGTAATGACTCCATGCATGCCATGAAGGATATGTCTTAGTTACTTGAAAATACATTGCTAAAACGGTCAACAAATATGTTGGTGAGATTCATAGGTTTATAAAATGATATGTTATACGGTAACCTTAAGTATAAGTGCATGACAAAAGTCACGTGAAAAATAAAAATAGTACAATAGCCCTTAAGCTCATGACCCTGAAGCTAGACTGATGAAGTATATGCCCCTCCCGAATGTTCTGCCAAACACTCTAATATGACAGAAATGAAATGCATCCGTTTGACTGTTGGTATAACTACCACGGATGGAGGCGTCACCCTCAATAGATCTATCCACTCACTCTCGCTTACGCATAATTAACGGTCCTTGATAAATGAATAGGGGACTTTAACATGGTAGCTAGGTAACTTAAGCAATGTACATCTGATTTGATACTTAGGCCCGTACGAAAATTGGTGCAATGTGTTATCCCCCGTGGGATTTGAAAACAAATAATAAAATGTAATCGGGGCTATGAAAACTCACCTGTAGTGATGGAACCAAAATACTATGAAGTGAACTGAAATATCAAGGCGCAACTCCTAGCCGCAACCTATTATGAATAAAGTATAATCTAATTTAGATTATATATTGATGTTATGAATGCATGTGCATATGTTATCTATACCACTCATAATGTTTTGAAATGTTTATAATTGTGAAAATTATACTTTATATTATCACACCAAGTCATATAGTGCTATATGTGTTTATATAGTGAAACAATGTTTTATAATAGTCATATAGTGAAAATATAACTTTCGTCAAAATTACTATACTTAGAAAGTTTCTGAAAATAGTTTTGAACAACATGTCGCTAAACAAGGTGTATCTTAGTCGTTATAAACCCATTTTCTACGTTCAATATATCCATGGTTTCGTATTATAGTGAACTAGTAAATTTTTAATAAGTTAGTGCATTTTATTAATGACTAGTGTCCCATTTTATCCAATAAAAATCATGCATCAGCACACAATTTTCAGAAAATGTCTATTAGATATTCAATATTGTTTTTGGCATAACTTTTTCGTCGTAAATCCAATTTAGTCCATTCAAGCGGCTACGGCTTCGTTATAAGATTTACTTTCTAAGTATTTGTGCTAAAATAGGTCATGGGCTACTTATTTCTCTAGGTTTTTCAAAAATGACCAGTCTGTCCCAAATTGTTTAAATCAAAACTTTGTATAACTTGTTTTTATCATAACTTTTTTGTTATAAATCTGTTTTTACTCATTCTTGCGGCCATGGCTTTGTCTTAGAATGTATTTTCTATATCTTTGGTAAAAAAAATTAGTCCATACCTACTGTGTTAGCATTAAAAATTATATTAGAAAGTGATGGTCATTCTCATTATTAGAATGTTGTGTCGTATGTAATAGTTTAAGTTAGTTGGGATTTGGACTTGGCAAGCTAATATGTTATGTGCAATGTTATATAAGCCTTATTATCTAACCATGTAACCAAGTCCAAGCCCAAGCCCATAGAAAGCCTTTAGGGCATCTCATGTAACCAACTATTTAAACACCTCAAAGGCTCATTTGAGGTGTGTGCTTGTGTGTGTAAGTGTGTGTGTTTATTAATAAAAGCTTTCTATTTCATCTCTTGTTTCTCTCTAGTTTTAACGCCACTTATATATCATCAAGTCACCATCTTTACTTCATCTAGTGCTTATATTTGTGATAAAGTTGATAGTTTTAAGGTCCTACAAGTGGTATTAATCGCCTAACAATGATTTAGGAGTGTGTGGAAATCGTTTTCATCAAACTTTCTCTTTAAAAGTTGCGTTTTTTAATTTAAAAATGTGTGCTTTTCATTAAAAAGTTTTGATTTTTACGTGTTTTAGTGTTAAAGTTGTTGTTTTTATTGAAGTATTAGTGATTACTAGTGTTTTGGGAAAGATTTGATCGTAAGAAACGTGAAAAAATTGCGTTCTTTGGTGGAAAAAAGTGATTTTTACAAGTTTTTCACGTTTTTTGGTTATCTTACGCGTAAGTTTTGAGGATAGTACAAGTCTACAGCTGTCTACAGTACTTTTTGGCACGTTTACGCCTAAGTTTTAGCCTAAATCCCACTTCCTACACGTAAGTTTTGGCTTAAAACCCTCTTTCTACGCATAAGTGTAAATCCTACGCTTAAGTTTTACGCAGAAGTGTCCTTACGCAGAAGTTCTACGCAAAAGATCCTACGCATAAGTTTTCTTCAACGATCAGAGATTACTCAGTACTTCCCTGACTTGGATAAGTTTGTGGAATACTTCGACTTGGGATATCTTACTCACTTGGATAAGTGTGAAAGATTTGGTTACATACTTTTCGCATAAAAATCTTACGCATAAGCTAAACCTTACGCGTAACATAAATCTTACGCATAAACACATAGTTTACGCATAAACTACTAATTTTACGCTTAAGTATTTTCTTACGCATAAGATTACTGTTTACGCATAACTTTTGTTTACGCATAACATTTGCCTTACGCATAAGATTCTGTTTACGCCTAAGTTTAATCTTTACGCTTAAGTGTTGGATTCTACGCATAAGAATTTGACTTTTGACAACCAAACTTCAAAAAGCCATAACTTTTGAACCGTAACTCCGTTTTCGACGAATCAACTGTCAAAACGACCGTGAAACAGAGAAAAGGGACACGTTGAATCAATTTATTCATTCAACCCAAGTTTCGAGGCCTAAAAACGCTCCGAGAAGAAGTTATTGAGATTTTAAGGTTTTAGATCAAAATTTTCATCATAAAAACTTGCATCAACTTACACTAAACACAACTCCTACTTCGTTGAATCGATCCAAGATCAACTTTATCATCTATCAATGGCAACTCAGCAAGACATTCATGCAGCCGGTGCGGAAAACCGACCTCCAATGCTTGAAAAAGGTGGATATCTCCCATGGACAAGCCGCATGCTTCGTTACATCAAAACAAAGACTGACGGTAACCTAATGATCAAATCCATTGAAAAAGGTCCATTCAAGCCAAGACAAGTTCAAATTGAAGGTAATCCAAATACAACACCTCCTACTCAACCATTCGTGTGTGAACAAACAGAAGCAGATTACACAGAGGAAGACAAGAAGCAAATCGCCGCTAATGATATGGCAATGCATTTAATCCAACTTGGATTACCACGGAAGATCTTTGCTGCGGTCGACAGCTGTGAAACTGCTTATGCTATGTGGGAACGTGTTAGAAGGATATGTCATGGAACAGAGATTGGACAACAAGACATTGAGAACAAACTTCTTACTGAATGGGAGAATTTCACATCCACTAAAGGTGAACAGATTGAATCCTACTACACAAGGTTTTGCACTTTAATGAATGAGTTAATCAGAAGCAAGTTGACACCACGAACAATTGCAACAAACATCAAATTCCTCAATAACCTTCCAGAAGAATGGGGTCGTTATGTTACAATTGTCAATCAATCAAAGGATTTACATAAGGTGAATTATGATCATCTCTATGACTTTTTGAAGCAAAACCAAGCTGAGGCTAATGAAGTAAGGAAAGAAAGATTGGCAAAGAATCATGATCCTCTTGCATTAATTGCTACTACACCAACACCGCTACCAGTGAACACAAAACAACCATCATCATTTTCCACTCACAACTACATGCAACCATCATACATTCAACAACCAACACCGGTCTACCAACAACAGTTCTACCCACAATTCCAAGAACCAGAATTCACTGAAAATGATGAAGCTACTGCAGCATTGACCCAAGCATTTGCTTTTCTGTCAAAGGCATTCCAAGGACGTTATTCTACACCAACTAACAACAACCAAAGGATTTCATCGAACACTCGCAACAAGCAGATTGCTCAGCCGAGTTTCAATATGGGCAACAGAGGCCAAATAGTTGGAGTTTATGCTACTGGATTTAATATGGGTAATCAGAATATGCAGAGTGCATGTCAGTATGCAGAGAATCAGTATGGTCAGTATGCAGGGAATCAGATGGGTCAGTTTGTTGGAAATCAGAGGGGCCAGAATGTTGGTAATCAAGCAATGGGTAATCAGAATTGGAATGTTGCAGCTCCAGTTGTTGGGAATCTGGGAAATGTAAATCAGGGTAATCCGGTAAAGTGTTTCAACTATCAGGGTGTAGGTCATATGGCAAGGAACTGTCCTACAAAGCCGAACAAAAAAGACACAGCATATTTGCAGAAAGCATTGCTGTTGGCACAAAAGAATGAGGCAGGGTTTTAGTTGAACGCAGAGGAGAATGATTTTATGGCTCTTATGGATGACATGGAAGACAGAGAGGATATCGATGCGAACTGCATATTCATGGCGAATCTTCAGGAAGCTAAGTATGACACGGATTCTGATACACTTCCTGTTTATGACACCAATGCACCATCTGAGGTATCCAACTTCAACACATGTCACAATAATGATATATTTGATATGTCTCCTCATGAGGAACAACATTCTGAGAAGCTAGCACCCAATTATGATAAATATCTAGACACGCCGAGTAGTAGCAATACTCCTTCAGCAACTCCAGATGTGAATCATAATGGAGGCTTCGTTTCACAGCATGTTGAGAATGATGAGGAAACACATGCTTTGTTTGAATCATTATTGAATAATTGTCGTATTGAAATTGAGAATGTAAAAAAGGTCAATCGCGATGTTAAGGCCGCGAATGTTAAATTGACCGCTGAGCTTGAGAGTTACAAAGAAAACGTTAAAGCTTTTGAATTTCATAACAAAAGATTGTCTGAATTTGAAACTGGTTATCAAAATTCCGTTTCAAGGGAAAAACAATTGCAACTCAAGTTTGATACCCTTGATGTTAATTCTTTCAAAAAGATAAAATCTTTAAACGTGGAAATTTCTGATATACAAAACCAACTTTCTAAACAAAAAACAGCTTATACTAATCTTGAAAAAGAAAGGGATGAGTTGAAAAAGGACTTTGCAAAGAAAGAAGACAAACTTTTGGAAGAAATCGTAGAGTCAGAACACATGATTGCACATTTGGAAGAATTAGTGGTTAAGTCGGGTCAGTCAAGTCAAACAATGAACATGATTTCAAATCAAACTAATCCGATTTACCATACGAAACATAAAATGGCTCTTGGTAACAACACCCCTTGTAATCTCAAGAAAGCTCAGCAAGAACAGAATGTTTTGTATAATGGTAATGTGATTTACACCAAACATGATCCTCCCGTCGTTCGGGATTCTGTGCAAACGATAGAACATGTCGAAGAGAGCATAAATAAAATGAAACAAAAGGATTTGAAACCCATTGATTACAATAAATTGAACAAACTTTCGGGAATTACTTTTGTTCCACAAAAAGAACCATCTGTGTTTTCCATAAAACGACCATTCTCAAAAATGTTTTCTAAGAAAGTAATTGCTTCCAAATCTCTTTCAAAAATGGAACAAATGTCTTCTAACAACACTTTTAATACAAGTGAGGCTAGAGACATTCTGGATGACGTTAAAAAGAGAATTCAAGAACTTCAAAATATTGTTGATTCTAAAACTTCAATTAGTATTAACAACTGGCATTCCAGTTTTCATATTGAGTAGAAAAAGGTTTTTGAAAATGAAATTACTATCCCACTAAATAACATCAGTACGAGGGTAATCCATTTTGAACAAGCTTTCTTAAAAGAAACGGCCGACTTTGTCAAGGACCACAAATCCCTGGTAAATGAAGCTAATGAAACTCGTGAAAACATGAATGTTTTGGAAAACCTAAATGATTTTCTCTTCGAAGCTGTTATGACTACTGATATTATGTCCATCATTTTACAAACATATTCTGTTCAAGACGATGAAAGATTGAGAGCTGAGACCTCCGACATTGTTTCCAAATATGAAAATGCTCTTATAAAGCTTGAAAAAGAAAATGTCTCATATTTTAAACAACTTGATCGAAAAAAGGAAGAATGCAAGTATGACAAATTGTCGTATGAGCGTGAATTAAAGAACATGAAAGAGCAAAATGATCTTTTGAGGGCTCAGCTTGAAAGTCAAAAAGGGAAGGGTGAGGAAACTAAGTTTGCAAAACCGTCGACTTCGGAGAAACCAAATGTTTCAAACACGGTTCAAAAACCAAAGATGTCAATTTCAAGGTTTGCTCCAAAAGTCGATGAGAAAAAGAATTTGACAAAACCAGTCACTCCAACACCCTTGCCCAAGAAAAGTGAAAATGAAAAGATTGTTGATAAAGGAAAAGCGTTGTCGAAACACCAAAAGTGATAGCACCTGGCCTTTTTAGGATTAGTCCCACTAATGCGTCTGCCTCTACTTCTAAGACAAATGTGTGCAAAAAGGATAATTCTAAAAAGTCTAGTGATGCTAAAAAGGACAACAATATAAATCCTAATGTGTGTGCCTTACCTTCTACAGGATTAGAAAGCACCTCTAGGAGCAGCAGACTAAAGCCTAGGAGCAATACAAGGAACAATAGAGTCTCGCCTGCATCTAAGAGTAGTAGCAAGAATAAAGTTGAAGAAGTAGAAGAACACCCTAGGAATTTATCGCTTTGTAATAAGAAACATGATTCATCTGAATGTAATGTCCAAAGTACTGGTTCTAATGCATGTAATGACTCTGTTTGTTTAATATGCAAGAAATGTTTAATTAATGATGTTCATGTTGAATGTGTTTCTAAGAATGAGAATGTTACGCCTGAACAAAAGAATGTTCCAAAAAGACCTAGTGCTAGATCCAGATCTATAGAAAGATTAGTTGCACGCTTTAGGACTACCACTATTAATTGAATGCCTAGGAACTACTTTAAGTTTTGTATGTGGATTCCAACGGGTAGAGAGTTCACTCTTAAGAAAGGAAAATTAGAAATAACTCAAGCTAAACAAGTAGCAACTGTCTATGAGAGTGATTTTGCTTTTACTCCTAACCCCATGGAACCAAATTCAAAACGGTTTCCAAATACAAACTCTTCTGTTCTTGGCAGGTTATCGAAATATGTCTTTGGATCGTCGACTTGGGTTGCTCCAAGCACATGACCGGGAATTTAAAGCTGCTGGTCAATTTTGTCTGGAAATTCATAGGAACTGTACGATTTGGAAATGATCATGTAGCAGCTATTCAGGGTTATGGAGATCTTCGGTTTGGGAATTTTTTAATCACTCGGGTTTACTACGTCGAAGGATTGGGACACAACTTATTTTCAGTTGGGCAGTTTTGTGATGCAGATTTAGAAGTGGCATTCAGGAGAAACACGATTTTTATTAGAAATTTGGTTGGTGATGATCTCTTAACTGGTAATCGTGGTACAAATTTGTATGCTATCGACATCAACCAAATGGCTTCTACATCACCAATTTGTCTTATGACAAGGGCAACCGAAACTAAGTCCTGGCTGCGGCATAGACGTTTATCCCATCTCAATTTCGACACCATCAACAAGTTAGTCAAAGACAACATCGTCACCGGACTTCCTAAGTTCAAATACACCAAGGAACACCTATGTCCATCATGCGAACAAGGAAAAAGTAAAAGAGCATCATATAAACCCAAAACCGTACCTAGTTCGGAAGCAAGGTTACATATGTTGCACATGGACTTATGTGGCCCAATGAGAGTTGAAAGCATTAATGGGAAGAAGTATATTCTTGTTATTGTTGATGATTATTCAAGATATACTTGGGTAAAGTTTTTGAGATCAAAAGACGAAGCACCAGGCATCATCATCACCTTTCTAAAGCGTATACAAGTTCTACTTCAAGCTCCAGTAAGGATTATAAGAACAGACAATGGCACAGAATTTACTAACCAGGAGTTAAGAACTTATCTTGAAGATGTTGGAATCACACATCAAACATCAGTTGTTAGAACTCCACAGCAGAATGGGGTAGTTGAAAGAAGAAATAGAACTCTTGTGGAAGCTGCTCGCACAATGCTAATTTTTTCTAGTGCACCACTATTCTTATGGGCTGATGCTGTAGCCACTACTTGTTTTACTCAAAACCGATCCCTAGTACATCCAAGATTCAATAAAACCCCATATGAGCTAGTGAACAACCGTAAACCTGACATCTCTTACCTTCACGTGTTTGGCGCTTTGTGCTATTCGACGAATGACAGAGAAGATCTAGGGAAGTTAAAAGCTAAGGGTGATATTGGTATCTTCATTGGATATTCAGAAAACTCGGGGGCATTCAGGGTGTATAATAGAAGAACAAAAAGGATAATAGAGACGATGAATGTGAAGTTTGACGAGATTTCACAAATGGCTTCTAAGAGATATGCTCTAGAACCCGCGCTTAATCCGATGGCTTCTAATCAAAACGGATTAGGACCCGCACCAAACCAGCAAACTTCTGGACACATCAGTTCAGGACTCGTACCTCAAGGAGCTCAGTCAACAGACACGGATAAACCTTCAGAACAAGAACTGGAAAAGTTCTTCGAGTTAATGTTTGATGAATATTATGGTGGCACTTAGACAAATGCATCTCCACAACATTCCGCTGCACCCACTCAAAACCATCAACCACCACCACCATCACAAGATGCATCTACAATAATCGAAGCAGAAGCACCAACTCCCTCAACATCATCTACATATACTCAAGCAACTCCAGTACTTGACACTGTTCTACCAAGAGTTGATGAGCAAAACCAAAACATAAATTTTCAAGAAGAACCAACAAATAATTCAAACAATGATGCGTTAGAAGAAGAAGAAATATTTGAAAACCCATTTGCAACAGACTCTGCTGAATCTTCTTCAAGGTTACAAGAACCATCTAACACACATTCGTTTCACCCAAGGTACCCTTCTACGTTTCAATGGACAAAAGACCATCCAATAGAACATGTTATTGGTGAACCTTCAAAGCCAGTTCAGACAAGGAGACAACTTGCCACTGATCTCGAATTGTGCATTTACATTTGCTCAATCAGCCTCAAAGAACCAAAGAACATTCGGGAAGCAATGGCAGAATACCCATGGATTGAAGCGATGCAGGAGGAAATTCTTCAATACGATTTACATGACAGTTGGGAACTTATTGAATGACCACTTGATATACGTGTTCTTGATCTCAAGTGGTTGTGGAAGAACAAACTGGATGAGGAAATGACTGCTATTCGTAACAAAGCTCATCTCATGGCTAAAGGTTATCCACAAGAAGAAGGGATAGATTTTGAAGAATCATTCGCGCATGTAGCTAGACTTGAAGCAGTCCGGATTTTCTTAGCCTGTGCAGCTCACAAAAACATCACAGTCTATCAGATGGACATTAAGACAGCTTTCATGAATGGAACTCTGAAAGAAAAAGTGTATGTGAGTCAGCCAGAAGGATTCGTTGACAAAGATCATCCAGACTACGTCTACAAGCTTAAGAAAGCAATTTATGGTTTAAAACAAGCTCCAAGAGCGTGGTATGACGAACTATCATCTTTCTTGCTCAAAAACAATTTCACAAAAGGAACGGTTGATGGCACCTTGTTTATCAAAAAATTCAAAGATGACATTTTGATCGTTCAAATTTACGTGGACGACATTATTTTTGGATCAACCAATCCTAACCATTCAAAACATTTTGAAAATCTCATGAAAAGCAAATTTGAAATGTCCATGATGGGGGAACTAAAATTCTTTCTTGGTTTACAAATACATCAATCCCCTCGTGGTATTTTTATCAATCAAGCTAAATATAAAATAGAGATTTTGAAAAAACATGGAATGGAAATTGTGATTCTGTTGGTACACCAATGGTCACTTCACCAAAAATAGGTGCTGACTTGTTTGGAAAACCCATCGAGCCGAAAAAATATCGGAGCATGATCGGTTCTCTCATGTACCTAACTGCTAGTCGACCCGATATTCAATTTGTTGTTTGTTTGTTAGCACGGTTTCAGGCAAAGCCTACCAAACTTCACCTCAAAGAGGTTAAACGGATCTTTCGGTACCTACGAAACACCATTAACATGGGACTTTGGTATCCGAAGGATTCGGGGTTTAATCTAACAGCATTTTCAGATGCAGACCATGCCGGTGGCCAAGTTACAGCAAAGAGTACATCAGGTGGAGCACAATTTTTGGGTGAAAAGCTAGTAAGCTGGTCGTCAAAGAAACAGGATTGTACTGCACTATCAACCGCCGAAGCCGAGTATGTGTCTCTATCTGCGTGTTGTGCCCAAGTTCTTTGGATGCGGACACAGCTCACAGATTATGGCTTTACTTTTGACAGAATACCTATGTATTGTGACTCAAAAAGTGCCATAGCCATCTCGTGCAATCCCGTGCATCACTCTAAGACGAAGCATGTCAAAGTCCACTACCATTTCATCAAAGAACACGTGGAAGAGGGTACTGTTGAATTATTTTTCATGAAGACTGATTACCAACTCGCCGATCTATTTACTAAAGCCCTTCCAAAAGAACGGTTTGACTATTTAGTTCGACGAATTGGCATGCGAAGCCTAACTCCTGAGGAGCTAGAACGTCTTCTCGAATCTTCTTGAAAAATGTTTTCAAAATCGCTTCGCTATAAATATTTTTGAAAAAAAAAACAAAAAAAAAAAAAAAACAAAATACAAAATTTGAAAAACCAACAAAAACAAAATATAAAAATATAAAATTTTCAAAAAAATACAAAAACAATATAAAATCAAAAAATCCAAAAATATTCTTCTCACGACATGTCTCTCGTATAAATCAATATTTTGTACGTGTCTAGAAATGTCTTTCAAAAATGATACGGACATGTACAGATGCTTGAACGGGAGTTCTTTAAATGTTTTTCTAAAACATGTCGTTTCTCAAAAGTTTCTTCACTATGGCTTTCGTATACCTCAGTACAAAACCCGGACTAAAATGATGACTTCTGATTATTTTCAAATCAAGGACTCGTACGTTCAAAGATGAAATCATTTTCAAAAGTTCGAGTATAAACAAACGAAAAGGATTTCAAACATAAACTCGTTTTTCAAAATATAATTCTTGAGCACTTTTTCAAGATTGTTCAAAAGATTTCTCAAAATCTTTCAAATGAGTGCTCAGGATAACTCCCTCAAAACCCTTAATTGATTTTAAAATGTGCTATCATTAAGGGGGAGTACAAAAACAAAAATGTTCCGTATTCATGCAAAATGAAATCTATCTTTCTCTCCAAAAAGCTTTTTTACTCAGTTGATATCAAAAATATCACAATATGCTATTTTTGAGGGGGAGAAGACATGATTAAAACATGATCAAAGATGTTTAAAGATTTTGACTGAATCTCGAAAGAGCTTGACTCAGAAAGTACCTATGAATTGACTAAGCTTAAAATGTCAGTAATCGAAAAGACTTGTCCTGGACGGGTAATAATTTCAAGCTAGTCTAACTAGTGATGTAAGCGTGTCTCGAATAGGACTTGTCTGAGTAGAATGTACCATATCAAGAGACTTTCTTTCGACTTGACCAGGACGGGTAATAATTTCAAGCTAGTCTAACTAGTGATGTAAGCGTGTCTCGAATCGGTCATGTTCACTGAAAGTGGATCAATTCAAAAGTGCAAACTCCTCCCGCATATACAAATTTCTAAAAAATTCATGAGCACATGTGAAGGGGGAGTCCTTCAAAAGAAACCAAAACTCTTGAAGTGTCAACAAAGATGTTTAATAATCATAAACACTTTGAGAGATTTTCAAATGAATGGTTTTATGGCAACAATAGGATAGTCCTGAAGATATAAGGTGACTAAGGTTAGGAAAAACCGTCCTATGATCCGCCAGAGCCGGAGGGATCTACCCAAGGACAAATCCAATAGATTAGAATTAGAAGTCCTTAGGTATGATTGAAAAAAGGAGAAAATGAGAAAGGAGAAAGAAGGGGTTAAAGAATTAAAAAGAAAAGTTATGAAAAAGGGTGAAAAGAAATAGCCCTCCAAATGTTCAACCTTATGGCAGACACCGGGTTCAATTCATATGCTACTGGTTGTTGCTAAGGTGACACCGGTATTGAAGATTAAAGACGTCATGGACCCTGATGAGTGCTCAAACACTCATCATTTTTGGTCTAATCTGAACTGCAAAACATACAAAAACACTCAGAAATGCATCAAAATACTAAAAATATTTCAAAATTGTGTTTTATATGTTTTAGATGCAAAATGAGCAAAAACAAATGAAAAACGCGCAAAGTTTGCAAAATTGGCAGTTTCAGTCCCCCAACTTTCATAAAATTACAAAACTAGTCCCTGGATATTCAAAATATGGAAAATTATCACCAAAGGTCCTTTTACAATCATAAGTTGTCATATTTTGTCCTTTGGTGAAAAATTGGAAAAGTTTTGAGAATTTACAGTTTCGGTCCCTGGAGTTACAGATCTTTGGCAGAATTGGTCCCTGGTGGGATATTTTTGAAAGGAAAACCATTTTTAATCCTTGGAAGTTTAAAAATATTCAATATGGATCCTTGGATAAAAGTTTTTCGCAAAATGGCATGTTTGGTCCCTGGACTTTTGAAAAATGACAATTTTGGTCCCCGGGTGTTTTATTTTGGAAAATATCAAATAGGTCCTTGTATTATTCCTATGTGACATAAAAAACCCTTTTTAATAACTTTGGAATAATTACAACTTTGGTCCTTTAATTTTCTGAAAATTACAAAATGGTCCTTGTGTTACATATTAATCAAACGGACCCTTTTAATTATTTTGAAACCAAACCAAATCCAAAACCCCACACCCTTGGCCTGGTCCAACACAAAACCCCAAAGCCCACACCCAAGGCCCAGTCCACCTTCCCTTTTAATATACACACCCGGTCAACACCACAGTCAAACCCAACCCCGTTCTACTGTTCATCACCCTCATCCCTTAAACCACGCTCCCTGGTTTCCCTCACCATTGTTCCCCCTCCTCTCCATACTTCACCAAACCTCAATTAATACACCAAACCAACCCTCCTCATTAAATTCTCCCACCAATAAACTCACCAAACCCACTACAACTGCCAAATGTCCTTTTCCTGCCAAAACAGGTTTAAGGGCTGAGATCAAATAGGAAGCATCCAAGGGTCATAATTCAAAGTGGGAATGAGAGAGAAGACCTCCAGGACTATAAAGATGAAGAAAAAGAGAAGATTATGGTTGTCACATGTTTTTAGACCATTTGTAGTGTAGACTTTTAATTTCTGTTGTAAAACCTTTAAATTCAGTCTTAAATTCAAGTTGTATCAAGCTTTTAAGTTAATGAAAAGATTTCAATAGTTTCTCAGTTCCAATTCTCAAGTACAAATTTAGTTTTTGTCAATCTTAAGTGAAATTGACAAATTTGCTATATATATTGTTAAATGCTGTTTTAAGTGCTTCTTTAAGCTCAATCAAAGTACTAATAAGTTTTTATAAAGCTATCAAAGCTTTGAAGCCAGTTTCAGTTCATAACTTAAAATAATCAAAAATCAAGAAAAATAAAAGAAAAATAAAAAAAAATCTAGTTTCAAGAGGAAAGGAAGCAGGATCATGGTGTTTTGGATCTAAAATGGTTTAGAACCTCTGGGGAGGATATAGGTTGTTCTTTGGTACTTGAATCATCTGTCTCAGTTTGATCTCAATGTAAGTTTTTTTACAAATTTTTGTGATTTACTGTAGCATAGATAACTTGGTGTTTATTTCAGTTCATTTATGTTCCTTTAGTGTTAATTTAAGATTATCTTTCAGGTTTAAGGTTTTAATTGTTAGTTTGCTTTGAAAACCAAATCAATTTCAAGTTTAAGGGGTGTTTGGATCAGCACCTTTGCTGAGTGTTTGTGGTTGTTTCATTGATTTCTTTGCACACATAGGTTTCTTAGGTTATGACTGAGCTGAGTAAACCTCAAAACTCAGTCCTCAAACAACCTAAAGTCAAATCATCACCAAACCAACCACAACAGTTAACTGTTGTGGTTTTTGGATTTCAAAACTCCCCATTATGTTTCAAAGTTGTCTTTATAGCTTAGTATAGTCTTAATATGACTTAAAACATCTATTTCAGTCATTAAATCAAGAATCAAAAGTCTAAAAAGTCAACTTTTAAGTTTTTGCAAAAAGTCAAATTGTGCATTCTCAGGTTTTTCCAAAATTTCAAGCAATTAAGTTGATTTTTGTGTTTGAGATTAGGTAGTGAAACTTGTTCCTAATTGAAATCCACCAGCTCAACTTTAGATTCCATCATCCATCTTATTTTTGCAAATTTTTCTGAGCTTATTGGAGCCACTCAAAGTAGGCTGCAGGGCAAGCCTTTGCCCTGCACACAGATAAGCAGTCCAACACCCCTACTTTCAATGCACCCCCAGGCCTACTTAGTGGACCCCACAGGCTGCTTATTGGCTTTTTGAAAAGCCAATAAGCAGTTCTTCAAGTCTCCAAGCTTATTTTGAGTTTTAGACCCCATTTGCTAGGGCTGCAAGGGCACCCAACCTTGTCCCTTGACTGAGTGGCAGTTTGGTTTTGGATTAGCTTATCCAGCTTATTTGGCTTATTCAAGGTCTAAACTTGTTCCTTCCACCTTATTTTGGTCCTTTTAACTTATTCACATCTTATTTTATCTTTGTGGGCCCCTCTAGTAGTCCACATCAGCATTTTCTCTTGACAGTTGACCAAAGTCAACTGTCACCCAAATAAGCTTGTTCTCAGCTTATTTTTAAGTTCCACCAAGTTTGTTTTTACAAAAGTTTCATTTTTTAAGTTATAAAATAGTTTTGTAAAGAAAAAATCCAAAAAAGTCAAAGTAATTTCAAGTGATAGTTTCTATTTAATTTTATTTAATTTTAATTTTAATTTTTATATTTTTATTAAGTATTTAGTTTTTTTTTTATATTTTTCTTAAATTCCTAGTATATTAAAGTATTTATAATAATTTTCTCAGATTTTTATTTTAACATTTAGTATTTATTAGAATTAATCTTAGTTTTATTAATTATTAATTAGTAATTAGTTTTAAATAGCATAATTAGTTTTAATTAAGTAAAACCTAGTTTTTATATTTTTTTCTAGCTTTTATAAGTTGTAAAATAATTTTAGAAATTTTCTTGTAATTTGTACTGTTCATTTTCTATTTTTCTTAATTTAAATACTTTAATTAGATAATTAATAATTAATTAGTAATTAATTAATAGAAAATTCACAAAAAGACAAAAATACATATTTTTATTTTTAAAACTTGTTTTTAGTTATTTTATAATTTTAGAAATTTTATTTTCACCTTTTTAGTATTTAATTAATATTGTATTATATTTAAGTTGTTTAAATATTAATAATTAGTAATAATTAGTATTTAATTAATATTAAATAATTAATTAGTGTACAAATTAATTTTCTTTTTCTAAAAATTTTCTTTTACCTTTTAGTTTGTAAAAAAGTCATTTTCACCCCCTGGGTGTTTTCAGATTTCCGTTTTTACTTTTTATTTCGTACGTTTACGTTTTATTTAAACGTGAACGTACGCGTTTTTAGTTTTAAACGTTTCTGGGTTTTCAAACTTTCCAGTCTTGTTTATATAGCTTATCTAAGCTATTCTCTTGTATATTTCTTAGCTTAATCACTCACAAACCTTTTCCTGTCCAAATTCACCCGATCACGAAACCGTTTGATAACCATTCACACCTCGTCGTGACATAACGACCCGGGGAAACACTATACTTCCGCGGAGCATTGACCCTAGGCTATTTGACTTTGTTGACCATTCTCTTGGTCAATATAAGTTGGTGGTTTAGCATCAATCAGACCCAGTAACGCATTGCACTAAACCTTCTTAACCACTCAAGTTCTCTTAAAAGAGCTTGTTTCATTCTCACGGGGAACCGATGTAATCTATCGACCTGTCTCTTAGAGATGGTTGATATTGAAGCAGGAGACCTCTCCCTAATCTCCGCATAGGAAACCATATGTGCACTTATCGAGTCTAGAGCCCCGAGATTCATCAAAAGATCTCATAGGAATACATGATATTTCTACACTGGTTGTTCATCATTAAGGACGCCAGATGTAAACTTAAGAGTCCTACGCAGATCTTAGCAATCTGCCAGAACATTTATGAGAGAATTCACACAAGTGTTTCTCAATGATTGAATGGAAACTCCTGCCAGGGTCAACATCAAACAGCCCTGATAGCAGGTCACTTTGGTAATTCCTTATGGGTTACGCTTAGTGTTCGCGGTGGTTTCAAATGGTCTACAGTCGTGGAGTGATCCCCAGCGACTCACCCAGTCATTGAGCTACTAAGTAGGTCTTGTAAGCTCTCTCGGGAGTATCTGACATGGGAACGGCCTTGATAAGGATTAGAAGGAGTCTTCACACTATGCTGTTGACGATCTCTAATTCCTTATCTGTAAGTACCGGTTGATTTATTGCTAACTGTTTTCATGCAGCTATACATCATCTCCATGGCGAAGGATTCCACATGCTCATACATGCATCAATACGTCAAAGGAAAAGTTCTCACAAAGATCAAAGCAAAGTAAGGTTCAAAGAAAGATTCTACGCAATGTGAAAGAATCTACAGAAGTAAAGTGACAAAGATCGGTGTGAAAGAACGAGAATAACAAATGCATGTATCACAAAGACTAAAGACGTATGAGCATGTTGGAATGGGGGACAACCACCACAGACGCAGAAGTGACGAAAGGCAGATAACTCCACATCACAAAGGAACAAAGAACAATGAAAAGTTAGTCATCAAAGATCACAAAGCATGAAGGAACAAAGACTTAAGACAATTCTACTATGACACACAACGGTCAACAACAAAGAACAAAGAAGACCTAATCACGTGGAGCATCATTCGAATGACCACCACCCCTTAGGGGGAGATTGTTAGCATTAAAAATTATATTAGAAAGTGATGGTCATTCTCATTATTAGAATGTTGTGTCATATGTAATAGTTTAAGTTAGTTAGGATTTGGACTTGGCAAGCTAATATGTTATGTGCAATGTTATATAAGCCTTATTATCTAACCATGTAACCAAGTCCAAGCCCAAGCCCATAGAAAGCCTTTAGGGCATCTCATGTAACCAACTATTTAAACACCTCAAAGGCTCATTTGACGTGTGTGCTTGTGTGTGTAAGTATGTGTGTTTATTAATAAAAGCTTTCTGTTTCATCTCTTATTTCTCTCTAGTTTTAACGCAACTTATATATCATCAAGTCACCATCTTTACTTCATCTAGTGCTTATATTTGTGATAAAGTTGATAGTTTTAAGGTCCTACATACAGAGTTTACCATATTTTACAAATAAGGTCAGTAGCAAAAATATATTGTTAAAAATGGTTTTTCTAGCTAGTAACTTGTCCAAATTCATCACAAACAACTACAACAATTCCCATAACCTACCATACACCTTCTTAGGGTGTCATGGGTTCCTAAATGTCATTAAACAAGCTTCTTCACCAATAATCTCTTAATATTAATTTCTAACTCATAAAGATTATAAAAACATAAAATAGAGTGGTATAAATTACATATTAACTTGCATGTGTAAATAAAATGAGATGGACATTGTAAAAACATTGTAATATTATGAAAAATAATTTGGTTCACTTACTTGAAGGATTTGGAGATTTTTAAAGATGAAAACCTAAGTACACATGGGGTTTTTGATTGCTCAATTTACTATATATATTAGAAAGTATCGATGAAATCCGCGAGAAATACAGATTTACCGAGTCGTTCTCCCTGCAAAAGTTGAATGGAATCTCGAATATCGATTCGTGAACTGTATAATAATAAGTGAATAGTGAAATGGTGAAATTCTAATTATGAAAAGAAATAGAGAATAAAGCAGAAAGTACAAGCTATATATGCACAAATGTCTAAAATTAGAAAATGGAAATGCAAACGCGATTATTAAACGTAGCGTACGAAATAAAACGTAACTATTATACTAAAAATGATCCTACAAATGTGAAACAAGTTTCTAAAATCCTTAAACTACTAAAAAGAATTTTAAGAGAAAGAAAAATATTTTTTTGACTTTTTATTTATTTTCTATGAATTATTTTCTATTTATTGAATTAAAAAGTAATTAAAAATAAAGGGAAATGTAAAAATAATGGGAAAATTATAAAATCTATTCTAAAAAATCTAAAATATTATAAAAGAATTATCTAAAATATTTTTGTATTTTTAAAAGCTTTTTCTGAATTTTTATTGATTTTTGTTTATTAAAAAGTATATAAAAATGATTATTAATGAAGGAAAATTAAAAAAAAATAGTAAATCACTTTGGAAAAATCTGAAAAATTCACAGAAAATCTAAAATAATATGAAAAGCTTGCAAAAAAATTTTGAAAAGAAAATATTAAGCAGAAGTGCTTATTTGGGCTAAATCAGCTTATGGCAAGTGCTTGTTTATAAGCACTTGCCACAAAACTGATATGAAACTTGAAACAAAGAAGAAAATTACTCTAATAAGCTCTAAACTAACTCAGTGATGAACAGAAATCACACAGAAGCTTTAGAATCAAGCTATTAACAGTCAAGCATAAGCTAATGAATAAGCCGATAAGCCATAGTTAAAGCTAGAAGCAAAGAACAATGCAAAGCACTAATATACACAATAAGGAACTCAGATATGACAAATAAGCAATAGATCAAGCCCAAATAAACACTAGCAGCCTAAGGTACCAAAACAGAAACCAAGCTCAAACCACTAATTAGCAGATGCAATAAGCTGGTCCAAATAAGCTCTAAAATGCAATATTAAGGGGGAAAAAGTTCAACTACACTACTAATTATCTAAAACCAGCAATTACTCTAACATTAACTTCCCAATGCTACTCAGAAATGACCCTAATTCAGCAACTAAAAGTAACACAAAGATGAACTAAGTTGACTTTTCCAATTACTAAACTACTTTGACCTTTCCCAATTTTAAGCTATTAATTCTACTTTTATATGTAGTTATAAGCTAAGATAAATCTATATTAAGCTACTATGATCTAAATTGCAACTATAGCTATCATTTTACTAACTGTTTTAATCCTACACTAGCAATTGACTGATGAATTATCTAATTTTGACTTTTTATGTTATGTTCTACTGATTTAATGATCCAATTAACCATATCAACTCTAAAATAGCCTAAGTGTACTAATCAAACAACAACTATACTACAACAACTCACAGTTAACAACAGATCCAAACACCCCCTAAAATGCAGCTAAAACTATAAAACTTCAATCCAATACAATATTCACTAAATTACTGATCCAAATAACTATATTATCAATCTCAGAAGTAAATTCAGTAATCAAATTCAAAAGTTACAAGCTGAAACTCAGAGACATAGATCTAAGCAACTATATAAGCAGAGTTGTAAACTAGAACTTACAAATGAAATTACCCTCAGCATGAACAGAGGGTTTCACTGAGCTTGCCTATCTTTAAGATAGGCTATCTATCCCAATCTATCAATAATCCACCCAATAATCACAACAGTTGACCACTGTTGACCAACAATGCTTATGAACACAAACAATGAAAAGTACTCTCACAGAGCTATGTGAAGCAGGTATTAGATGTAAAAAACCACAAACAAGCTTAACTAAGAACTGAAAGACTGAATTAAACAACTCTTTATATTTTTTTTCTTTCTTTTCTGATTTATATGAAACTATTTGAATGTAACAGTAAATGTATTGAAAACAAAGAAGTATGAAATGATTAAAACTATTGAGACAGAAGTAAAAGCTGTTTTATAAATTGTAAACTACAATAAGCAGTAATGAAAACAGTAAAAGCTGGTTGTATTAATAAAAGAAGAATTACAATTGGAATTAAAATTAACTACAATTCTAAAGTAAAATTGGCAGAGTTTGGCTACACTAAAACTCTACACTCAATACAGGCTAACTATCACTCTATTTATAGCCATAATAAGATGATTCTAGAGAGGAGTATCCACGGATTGCCAGCTTGGCAATTCGTGTGGTGTGCTTCTTTAGTCTCATTCTGAGCCCTTGATCATCCTTCAATCATTTCCTCAATAATAAACACCCTTGGATCACTATCAATGACGTGTAGCTCCCAATCATCAACTGCCATCTGTCCCCATGTGTGTTTCTTAGATCCCTGACATACCCTGACACGTCTGACACCCTCTGATTTGACTCAAATGCCCTTAATTGTGGTAATTAAGGGCGAGGTAATTTTAGGGTTCATGTGTGAATAGTGTTTCTGGGTAAGAGGGTGAATTTGAGGGGGCGGGGTTTAGGTAAAATGTTATTTTATTGAATTTGACCCATGTTTGACCTTTGACCCGTAGATGTGGGTGTTGATTGGGTTGAATGGGTGGACCGGGTTTTGATATAAATGGTGTTTGGGCTTTTGTATGTTGGACTTGGATCAGGCTTGGAATCTTGGATTTATTTTTTCAGATTTAGATATAATGGAATTACAAGGACCAATTGTTAAATAATCTAAAAGTGCAAGGGCTGAATCAGAATTCTTCCAAAATATTTCAAGGGACTAAAATGCCTTTTCTCAAATCTTAGAGGGTTGACTTTGGCAATTCTCAAAATATCTCTTCCAAGGACCATAAATGAAAACTTCTAAGAATAGGAGGACTAGAAATGACAATCTCATGAAACTTCGTCCAAGGATCAAATCTGATGAATCTCAAATCTCTGAGGTCTTCTAAGGCTCAAAATTGACTTTCATTTACTGAACTACACATGTTATACTCTCGTGCTCGTTTTTGCTTGTTTCCTGCTTGTTTTTCGTCTTTTCACGAGATATCCGTACCTGCACGTTCACAAACATAAAAATACACATTCTTTGGCATTTGTTAGCATATTTAGTCTATTTGGGTCGGTTTTTGGCTATGAAAAGGTATGTGAATTAACACATACCAAAATCCCCCAGACTAAGGTATTGTTGTGTCTTCATGCAATGTGATCAATTCACGCTTTTTAGGATAAATAATTACATAACTCTTCCTACTGACTTTGTAAAGTAGCAAGGATTTTCAAAAGAAGTAATAAAATCATTTATTCCCCGTAAACGCTCTGTTTTCCAAAATTTTTCCTTTATTCCACTTTCACTTCTATTTTTGTACTTTTCTTACTTCATACTTGTGACGGTTTGTTGAACTTTCATTATTTTGCAATAATTTTTAGGGTCAACGAGTAGAAACACTTCTCATTTAGAAGTGACCATACGGATAAAAATCGTCATCCTTGATTTTTCACAAGCCCCCAAACTAAGCGTACAAACGAGATCACAACTTATCTACAAGTTAGATGCTAACACTACTCATAAAAGTTACTTGTGGAAACCTCTTACTCCCATGTTCTAAGTTTTGTATCTCAAAATTTTATTTTTGTTGAGAAATGAATTTCTTCATATTTTCTCGTTTCAATACTTTTTAGTCCGATAGAGATACCAAGTTTAAACGATAAGTAGTTTTTCATTTTCTCTCAAGAACCACTGCAATAGAAATTCGGTCCAAATCAAGGAATTGGGTACATACAATCTCAAAGATAAGTTGCGGAGTACTACACGTGCACCTCATGTGTCCAATTCAGAATCATCCACATGCACCTCACGTGCCAACAACTTTTATACACTTAAGCTCTTATTCATCATAAATTTCAACTTTCATTTTTTTTCATTTATCACTTTTCTCATACTTTTTCATACTTTTCATTTTTTTTTTCTTTCTTTACTTTTTTTTCTCATAACATCAATGGAAGCTTATCAGGTTGCTCCAAAACCATGTAACACCCCCAAAATACCGCAGCGGAAGACTGTGTCACAGGGGTGCTACTTCATAATACAAAGTACAAGTTATAGAAAACGAACTCTAAATGAGACATTTTGAAAAGTTACCATTCGATTAATGAATTCAAAGTTACCAACATGAGATTTCAAAGTATGATACATAAATGTATACAAAATGTTTGAATGGTAAATGATAAAAGCGTAAGTCTTCAGAATATGCAGCTTGACTCTAAGTTCCACGCACTAGCTATCGCCTTATAGACCTGAGATAACATGCTAAAGTGTCAACACAATGGTTGGTGAGTTCATAGAGTTTGTCTTAAAACAGTTGAAAAAGCCTTAAAGAATGTTCACACAGCAAAGGCATCGTGAATCCACTCAGTTACAAGTCCCGCCATAAGAGACTTGTAACCTGTGTGTTCACAATCCACTGCTAATATATATGGTATAATAAAGACATGTATAAGTTCATCAAAACAGTTTAGCAATTAGTCGTGAGTCTACACTTCATCTCCGAAGACCTCACGTTTATGATGTATCCAACATTCGCAAATGTTAGGATGTATCAATAGCCTCAATGGTCATCCAACAACTTAATGTGGAGCCACCGGAAGTCTCAATGGTCATCCAGCAACTTAATCTGGAGCCACTGGCAGTAACACAATCAAGTATAACGCAGTTAAGTATAACATAATCATGTATGTATGAAATCAAGTATAATGCGATCAAGTATAAGACAATCAAGTATAGAACAATCAAGTATAATGCGATCAAGTATTTGTACAAGTAAGAAAGTAGTTGTGCATGTATCCCCCCCAAAGAGTTGAAACAAATATGAAAAAGTAGGGGCTATGACTCACCTTAAGCTTATGTAATGAGAAATGAAAGTGATAGTCGAATCGCGAAAGTCTCTAAGAGCAGCCTATAATAGAACGTTGCGACTTAGGTTTGGAGTAACGTCTAAGAATACGAAGAATTGCCCATATATGTCTTGCATAATGTTCATGATGTAGTACTTAGTATATAGTGTAAGTCTTTGAATATAAGTCGTTTATGAAACATGTATAGTTTGTACATCTCTTACTACCGTTCGGGCCGACATAATTCAGAAGTCATGGAGTAAACGTTCGAGGAGCCAGGACACTTTAACTCGTAAATCCACAACTCGTCTCGACGGCTTACTCAATGAACTCCTTACATGAGGCTCCCTACTATTGTAGTATTTGATAACATATATATATATAAGCTTTTTGATCTTTAATAGTTATATGGTCTTTAGCCGTAGCTTTGCCGTGACCTTGGTCATTGTTACCATGGTCTTAAGACTCAACCTTGGCTTTAGCCATGGTTGTGGTCTTGGCTTTAGGTCATTAGACCTCTTGGTCTTAGTAAAACATAACTATTATATAGTGACTTTGGTCTAAAAATGGGCTGTTAAGAATTTGAAGAAATTTATCACTCAGAAAGCGTTTTCAGGGCTCGAGCTTCTTTATTCCTGAACGAAAACGTCGTTCCGGACAACTTTCGTGTTTTAAATTTTTGATGAATCGGACCAGAAGTAGGACTTTCAAATTGGCAGAATGCAAACAGGAGGTTATGGGCAGTTTCGGCGTTTTGGTGTCGCTAACTTCTTATGGTCATAACTTTTGACTCGTATACTCGTTTTGAGTGATTCAAATTGCTATGTTTTCCTTGTCAAGTCCTCTTTAACAATAAGTAAGTGTAAAATATCAAAGTTATACTATTGTGGTCGTGGTTTTCCATAAAAATCACTAGTTTGCTTGTTTACTTGTCATAAGTTAACATATGTATACCAATACTTGTTTTATCCATTTTTAAACATCATGAACACAATACAAAGACCATATATAGCATGAAAGAAACATAATAAGCATGAAATGATATTGAGCAAGAAAGTGTATAAGGGTTTGCTTACAACTTTTGGCTTTCTAAAGAAAGGAAGTCAAGTATAGAACTAGGACACTAAACCTAATCTTGTAAACCCTTCACCATAACTCTTGTAACCCTTGCTAGCCTTGATCTAACCCTTGTGAAAACCATTTAACCTCAGCCCTAGTAACCTTGTGTAGCTCCTAATTCAACCATGGAATCACCAAACAAACTTAAGAACTAGGTAGAGAATACTAAGACCTTGAACTTTGTAGTGTAACTTGTATATTGAAGATCAAAGGATCATGGTGCTAGGTATTTATGTTGTGGCGTTTTTGTGGTGAAGAAAGGAAGGAGATGAGCTTGTATTTATAGCATGAAGAGGAGGTGCAAGGAAGGTGCCTAGGAAACTACATAAACTTGGAGACAAAGTTGTAATTAAAAATGATCTAATGGCTAAAGTCATGAGATGATGCCACAAGTGTGAATGCCCCCCCCCCCCTAGTGGCGGTTTGAAGAACTTGGAGAACAAGGTGTGGACTTTTGATGGTATTATCTTAAGTATGTAGCTAGTTTTGACTCCGTAAATCGCCAACCGTAAATGATTAAGCCTCAAAACGTAAAACCGGGTATCGTAAAAATATGAAATTTGAAAGTATTGTTAAACATGTCAATATAGTCCATAATAAAATATAAAATGAGTGGTAGGATCTATCGGGTGCTAAAACCCTGCTAAAAACTGGAAACACGGGTCTAAAACGCGTAATACGTAAAACGTACGAAAGTTGCGTAAAATTGAGAAAAGTAAAATGTAACTTTTCTAATAGGATAATAATGACTTAAAATGACTTATAATGTCTAGGCTGGGCTCAGTCTAGTGTCGGTTGGTGTTAAATGTCTTTTAGACCTAAAACCGCAAGCCTAAAAATCAAGGAATGACTTATAAAATCAAAGAATGATTTTTGGTCAAAGGAGGAGGGAAAAATATGTTGACTTTTTCTAATAAGTTGAAAACTCAAATTGTCTTAGAAACGCGTTTTGTGGTCTAACGGTTAATCGCCCATACGGTTAAGCGTGCTCATGCGAGAGTAGTACAGGCTTGGGTGACCTGCCGGGAATAGTAATTAATCTGAAAATGCGAATTGTTACAGTCTCTACCCCTTCAGGAAACTTCGTCCCGAAGTTTAGTTGATGTTAACTACTTATGGTGTGTCTAAGAGAATTCGGGATCTCTAATATAGTGGTGTTCACTCTGATTCGTCTAAGATTCTGGTTAAGGAGTTGTATCGGCTACAATTAAGCCCACTTATTTATAACACATTACTTACATAAAGAAGCGTCCAAATTTATGTAAGTAAGGTCTCATAAACTTATGGTTCGGTGATTTACAATTTCTTTATTTAACTGAAGAGGCGTCCCAATCCATTTAAATAAGGAGATTCTAAAACATCCTACTTAAGAATTTCTGACACAAAATCCGCCTTCTGAGGCAGATGGTAAGATAATCCAGTCATCAAATCCCTAAAGCTAAGCAATAATATTATTTAACTCAAATCTTGTGTCTCATCAAACACAAGATTAAGTTAACTAATTAGTTATTACTGAGCTCCATGTTTTTAATGACTCGACGAATCTCTGGGGCTCCTTATAATACTAAAGTCACATCATCTAACAACGTGGAACTAAGCAAACCTCTAACCAAAAAGCATATGTGTATGTATTGTGTGTAAGGCAAATAAAGAGGAAGGTCCCAACGTATATAGCAGTTATAGTCTAGGCACTAAATGCAACCTAGTTCTCTATAACCAAGGCTCTGATACCAATCTGTAACACCCCCAAAATACCGCAGCGGAAGACTGTGTCACAGGGGTGCTACTTCATAATACAAAGTACAAGTTATAGAAAACGAACTCTAAATGAGACATTTTGAAAAGTTACCATTCGATTAATGAATTCAAAGTTACCAACATGAGATTTCAAAGTATGATACATAAATGTATACAAAATGTTTGAATGGTAAATGATAAAAGCGTAAGTCTTCAGAATATGCAGCTTGACTCTAAGTTCCACGCACTAGCTATCGCCTTATAGACCTGAGATAACATGCTAAAGTGTCAACACAATGGTTGGTGAGTTCATAGAGTTTGTCTTAAAACAGTTGAAAAAGCCTTAAAGAATGTTCACACAGCAAAGGCATCGTGAATCCACTCAGTTACAAGTCCCGCCATAAGAGACTTGTAACCTGTGTGTTCACAATCCACTGCTAATATATATGGTATAATAAAGACATGTATAAGTTCATCAAAACAGTTTAGCAATTAGTCGTGAGTCTACACTTCATCTTCGAAGACCTCACGTTTATGATGTATCCAACATTCGCAAATGTTAGGATGTATCAATAGCCTCAATGGTCATCCAACAACTTAATGTGGAGCCACCGGAAGTCTCAATGGTCATCCAGCAACTTAATCTGGAGCCACTGGCAGTAACACAATCAAGTATAACGCAGTTAAGTATAACATAATCATGTATGTATGAAATCAAGTATAATGCGATCAAGTATAAGACAATCAAGTATAGAACAATCAAGTATAATGCGATCAAGTATTTGTACAAGTAAGAAAGTAGTTGTGCATGTATCCCCCCCAAAGAGTTGAAACAAATATGAAAAAGTAGGGGCTATGACTCACCTTAAGCTTATGTAATGAGAAATGAAAGTGATAGTCGAATCGCGAAAGTCTCTAAGAGCAGCCTATAATAGAACGTTGCGACTTAGGTTTGGAGTAACGTCTAAGAATACGAAGAATTGCCCATATATGTCTTGCATAATGTTCATGATGTAGTACTTAGTATATAGTGTAAGTCTTTGAATATAAGTCGTTTATGAAACATGTATAGTTTGTACATCTCTTACTACCGTTCGGGCCGACATAATTCAGAAGTCATGGAGTAAACGTTCGAGGAGCCAGGACACTTTAACTCGTAAATCCACAACTCGTCTCGACGGCTTACTCAATGAACTCCTCACATGAGGCTCCCTACTATTGTAGTATTTGATAACATATATATATATAAGCTTTTTGATCTTTAATAGTTATATGGTCTTTAGCCGTAGCTTTGCCGTGACCTTGGTCATTGTTACCATGGTCTTAAGACTCAACCTTGGCTTTAGCCATGGTTGTGGTCTTGGCTTTAGGTCATTAGACCTCTTGGTCTTAGTAAAACATAACTATTATATAGTGACTTTGGTCTAAAAATGGGCTGTTAAGAATTTGAAGAAATTTATCACTCAGAAAGCGTTTTCAGGGCTCGAGCTTCTTTATTCCTGAACGAAAACGTCGTTCCGGACAACTTTCGTGTTTTAACTTTTTGATGAATCGGACCAGAAGTGGGACTTTCAAATTGGCAGAATGCAAACAGGAGGTTATGGGCAGTTTCGGCGTTTTGGTGTCGCTAACTTCTTATGGTCATAACTTTTGACTCGTATACTCGTTTTGAGTGATTCAAATTGCTATGTTTTCCTTGTCAAGTCCTCTTTAACAATAAGTAAGTGTAAAATATCAAAGTTATACTATTGTGGTCGTGGTTTTCCATAAAAATCACTAGTTTGCTTGTTTACTTGTCATAAGTTAACATATGTATACCAATACTTGTTTTATCCATTTTTAAACATCATGAACACAATACAAAGACCATATATAGCATGAAAGAAACATAATAAGCATGAAATGATATTGAGCAAGAAAGTGTATAAGGGTTTGCTTACAACTTTTGGCTTTCTAAAGAAAGGAAGTCAAGTATAGAACTAGGACACTAAACCTAATCTTGTAAACCCTTCACCATAACTCTTGTAACCCTTGCTAGCCTTGATCTAACCCTTGTGAAAACCATTTAACCTCAGCCCTAGTAACCTTGTGTAGCTCCTAATTCAACCATGGAATCACCAAACAAACTTAAGAACTAGGTAGAGAATACTAAGACCTTGAACTTTGTAGTGTAACTTGTATATTGAAGATCAAAGGATCATGGTGCTAGGTATTTATGTTGTGGTGTTTTTGTGGTGAAGAAAGGAAGGAGATGAGCTTGTATTTATAGCATGAAGAGGAGGTGCAAGGAAGGTGCCTAGGAAACTACATAAACTTGGAGACAAAGTTGTAATTAAAAATGATCTAATGGCTAAAGTCATGAGATGATGCCACAAGTGTGAATGCCCCCCCCCCCTAGTGGCGGTTTGAAGAACTTGGAGAACAAGGTGTGGACTTTTGATGGTATTATCTTAAGTATGTAGCTAGTTTTGACTCCGTAAATCGCCTACCGTAAATGATTAAGCCTCAAAACGTAAAACCGGGTATCGTAAAAATATGAAATTTGAAAGTATTGTTAAACATGTCAATATAGTCCATAATAAAATATAAAATGAGTGGTAGGATCTATCGGGTGCTAAAACCCTGCTAAAAACTGGAAACACGGGTCTAAAACGCGTAATACGTAAAACGTACGAAAGTTGCGTAAAATTGAGAAAAGTAAAATGTAACTTTTCTAATAGGATAATAATGACTTAAAATGACTTATAATGTCTAGGCTGGGCTCAGTCTAGTGTCGGTTGGTGTTAAATGTCTTTTAGACCTAAAACCGCAAGCCTAAAAATCAAGGAATGACTTATAAAATCAAAGAATGATTTTTGGTCAAAGGAGGAGGGAAAAATATGTTGACTTTTTCTAATAAGTTGAAAACTCAAATTGTCTTAGAAACGCGTTTTGTGGTCTAACGGTTAATCGCCCATACGGTTAAGCGTGCTCATGCGAGAGTAGTACAGGCTTGGGTGACCTGCCGGGAATAGTAATTAATCTGAAAATGCGAATTGTTACAAACCACATACATAATCAACTTTTGACTTTTGATTTTTTTTTTTTTCATTTTTGCTCTTATTTTTGATGTTCCTTGATATGTACCCTACTTTTAAAGCAAAGATTCTCTTAAGAAAATAAAAAACTAAATATTATCTGAACCTAAATACCACTAATTATCCTAGAACATCTATTATATATCGGTGACGTATTTTATGGGAGTAAAAAGCCACAAGTACCTCTCATGAGCTCTAAAGAGAACCAACTACTCCATGTTTAGCATCTAACTTCTAAATAAACTCTATCATTTCTCGCTCTTCGCAATTTAAGATCCCAAATAATGAAACTAGCGAATACTTAGCCGATAATCAGCCACGCATATATAAAGTCAGATTCGGAAACTTGCAAATTCTAGAAGAAGAATTCGCGTTTTCTAGCTCCTGATGTAAAAGACTAGCGAAAGCTTTTAAGCTGCGCATGTATAAAGTAAAGTACGGGAACTTGCAGATTCTTAAGAAAGAATTCGCATTTTATAGCTCCTGGTGTACAAAACTAGCACAAGCTTATTTGATTATCATTGGTTAAGGGAACAAGCTAGGGCTCAACACGCCAGGTCAAGTCAAAATATTTATTCCTACTCTCGCCAGCAAGAAAGTCAACAAGGTGTCAAAACACTTATTCAAACTTTATTATATTTTTCCACAACTTTTCAACTTTTAACAGTTTTTTTTGTGCTTTTCCATGACTTTTTCATTAATTTTCTTCAAAATTTTCAATTTTTTTATTTTTATTTTTTTTTTAATTTTTGGTGGAAAAATGGAGTTGCAAGAGTACACGACATGGTGAAAAATTCAAGGTCAAATCGAATCGAAGATTCACCCTCCCCCAGACTAGAATTAAACATTGTCCTCAATGTTTTGTGGGTTAAGGCAATCCTAACAAAATTCTAGGCTGTTAATTAATATGCCAAAGAAAACGTTAGTCGATAAGATTCACGGATATAGGATTTCCAAAAGCATCGATGAAATGAGACTCGAGTGAAGGAAGAACATCAAGACAAGCACGAGAGTCATCATAAATCGCGGACAATCCTAAACAAACATCACAAACAACCACGGAGCACAAGAGTAGAAGAGGCACCCCCTCCTCACGTTATTTGTTAGAAAAAAGAAAAATAAGAAGATGAAATTGGATAAGCATGGGTTGCCACCCACGAAGCGCTTGTTTTTGTTCACCGAGTCACATGAGCTTGACTCGATCCCCGAATTAATTCGTCCATGGGGAAAAATCCGTGGAAAAATAATCTCATTCAGGCTTTCATTCAAAATATTTGGATAAACATATGAATTAAGTAAAAGTTCCACCCCGAAGAGATAACCGATGGTATTCTAATAGTGAAAACTATTAGAAACGATACCAGGGTCAAAAATAACATCCTCACTCCCGACGAAGTGACGGATAAGAGAAATCACACCAAATGTGACAAATGAAAAGAAGGTCATGATAACCATCATGAAAAACTCTTCATCATCAAAAGAAGACTTCATAATTGGGAAATTATGAATCTTATCATTCAAGTTCATTTTAAAAACTTTCCCGGGTGGGAGGGTTGGGATAAAATTTTTATTAAGAGTCTCATTGTTAAGAACACCACCCGGATCATGATCAATTTCAAGATCAAAACTGAAACTTTCATATTCTGGATTAGAAAACTTTTCAAAATCACATTCAATCTTATCAAAACAAAATGACTCATATTCCGGAAGAGAGATAAGAGCAAGAGAAGTGGTACTGCCATGACTCGTTTCTTCCGTATGGTCGATATCAAAATGAAAAGCTTCATAAGTTGGATAAGAAAAATCAGGACGAAAAGTGGGATTGCCACTAATCTCCTCAGTCGTATCAAAGGAAAAACTCTCAAAGTCGGGTAAAAATTCCTCGAGCTCGGGCTCCAGAGGATCGTCAATCGTAAGTTTAATCTTCTGTTGAACCTAAGACCTTGATAGATCTTTGAGCACTCGTGGATCGTTAGTTATGTTAATGTAATCACTAACACACTAAAAGATAATCTCTATAACTTGTATTTTAAAGCGGAAACAAACATAAGTTTTAACAACTGAATACTAAGAACAATTGATCCTCTATGGATCTTTTCAATAATAATAAGAGTGTTTTCTAAAAAACGTGTATCCAATACATAATCGTGTGTTCCTTTTATACACAAGGAACCCTAAACCGTTTCACAAGAAACGTATATTCTAAAACTTCTAAAAGATATGCATTATCACTTCCTAATTAAACTCATGCATATCCTAACTATATTACATAAAATACGGAATAACTATATCCGCAGAAACTAATAATGCTGAAACTAGACTTCAGGAGATACACTGCTTCAGCAGGAACCAGCTCTTCAGCAGTAACCATCAGCCGAATTCTTACTTAGGAGAATTCCCAACAATCCTCCCCTAATCTTGAATTTGACATGGTTAAGTTCAAGATTCTTGATAGATCTTTAAAGTTACATACCAATAGGATTGAAGTCGAACATTATCAGCAAAGAATCACCATCAGCAGGATCTCTATGATCAGCACATACTTGAAAACTCCATTCTTTGTAGCAACAAATGACCAAATGTACATCAAAGCAAATTAGTTTCATACTATTCTCATCACATCCAGGTGTGTTAACTCCTGTGAGAGTTGAATCATTGAAAATAATGGATTTGATGTCTCTTTACCAATAGCCATCACTATTAGAGTAGCCACATGTTTAAGTTCGAAAACTATGGTACACTGATGACCATATGATTTTTAGCAAATCATCTACTATAAACGGATTTGAGTTGTCTTTACCTGTAGCCGTTTGCTCAGGACTAGTCAATTATTTGGTTGATTTAATCACCTTGGTCAATTGAATACCAAATATGGTTTTCCACTGCCTTTACCACAAGCTGTAACACCCCCTAAATTTCAACTAGAGTAGCGGAAGACTTTGTGGGGTATTACTTAGAGGATCGAAGTCAACGTCATAGAAAACGACTCAAAGAGATGTTTTAAAGTTATGTTTATCATTCATTTAATAGCAAGTTTTCAAATACAAAGTTGTTCCATTAGTTTTAACATATCATAGAAGATATGAGTTATTAAAAGCGAATGACAAAACATTTTATTTAACACCCGTATAGGGGTTTAGTGTCCTCTCCATGCTTTGAGCTCCTTCGCATTAATTTCCTGATATAAACATGCTAAAAGTCAACAAAAGTTGAGTGATATTCATAGGTTTAAGTTTAGTAGTTGAACACAAGTGATAGTGATAATTGCATCGATTTACAATTATAAGTTAAAAATCATTTATTATTGCATTAAGCTCATGACACTCATCCGATTAACAGATCTCATCATAAATGATGGATTATAGTAACAGGGGCCCTCGGGATAAGTCCTTGCCAGTAACCTATTAGATTTCAAATAAAGTGCATTTGGTAGTTTTCTCAACGCCCAAACGGGGATTGTCAATCCCTAATAGATCTATCCACAATTATTTACGTTCACCCTCTGGGTGACTAAGGTTCATGATATGAGGGGCTTTTGGCAATAAGGGACTTAAGCAATAACAATTTCAGGCATAGTGTAAGAAAATACTTGTGTTCAGATTTTAAAGCATGTATCTCCCCACGAAAACAGTTTTATAAAAGTGGGCTATGAACTCACCTTAGTGGTTTAGTGATAAAAATATCGATATTCAGTTTGCAAAATGGGAACGGCTCCACACACGACCTAGATAATATATGGCAAGTTTTAGTGTTTGATAGTCTTAATGTTTTAATCGCGAGTAGTTTTTGAATACGTGAATTGTAAATTTAACGATAGTAAAACTTTTGGTTTTATAGTATATCGTACGTTTAGTTTAGTTATATATACAGTGTTGCAAAAAAGGTCTACAAGGCCGATTAATCACCATCTAGGCGCTACATGGCCACCAACCTTGCTGATTTATGTAACTGGGTCTAATAAAAAGGTCAACCATGGTCAACGGCGATCGATGGCGGTCAATGGTGGTTAAACTTGCCAGAAACCTAAAAATCTTGCCGGAAGTATCCAAAACTCACCGTAAACTTATTTTGATCACTTATAGTAATTGTTTAAATCTATTACATGTTGTTTTTTAGCAAAAATATTGCCGGAAATACCTAAAACTCGCAAAAAATACCCAAAACTTTTCGAAAATACCTAAAATTTGCCAGAAATGCTAATCTGATTAATCAATGATTAATCCCGCCTAGACCGATTACAAGCTACAAGGTGGTCGACCGCCTCACTACCGATTCGCGATTTTTGCAACCTTGTATATATATATAAATATCACGTAAAGTTTAATAATAATAATAATAATAATAGTAATAATAATAATAGTTTGAAATAAAATGTAACGTCGTGACGTGAAATCGTAAAATGGAAAGTAAAAATAAAAATGTTAATTTTTGTATATGGCCCTTGTCTTTTCCAAAAATTTACACTTTTTACCCTAACGGCGTTAGCATTACGCCGTTAGTCCAAAATTAAATATATTTACGTTTTACGTCCAAAACTTTATAATTCTTACACTTTTCACCCAAAAGTTTATAAAATCAGTTTTTAATCCTTAAGTTTATGAAATGGCAGTTTATACCACAACTTTGAAAAATTGACACTTTTAACCCGAATTTTGTAAAATTTGCAAATCTAGTCCAAAATTCACCAATTTCGAAACTTAGTGTTTCTATTTCTTAATTAGTTTAAAAATGGCTTATTTAACTTTTCCTAACAGCTTATTCGTCGAAAAGTTTATTTGATAGCTTAAGGGCTTTTAACAAAATAACTAAGGCCCGTTAAGGTTTTTATATCCAATGGGCCTACGAGGGTTTTGGGCTTTGTTTTGGGCTAAGGTTAGGATTATAAAAACGTTACTAAACCGCTTATTGCAACAGCTTATGGGATCGGCTTATTTTTGGATGATTGGGCCTTAAGGCCCAGTCGTTGGTTATTAATTTTCAAAACTAGTTCCTATGTCGATTTGCTTTTGGTCATTTACTATGTCCAAACGAACGTATTTTTATTAAGTTTCTATATGAAAGTGATAGTCTGTTAGGGGGTCGATTGGTTTGTGAAATAAAACAATGTGCTCGTTAAGTAGATTTTAAAAATATACAAGCGTTTCATGAGTAGCATGGAACGAGTTTTTATAAAAAGACTTAAAAAAATTTAAGGGTTTTCTAGACTTGTTGTGATACGTTAGAAATGTATTCCAAAATAGTTTGTACGTAGCTTTTTAGGTTCTAATCTTTATATAACTTGATTGTTGAGGTGGAAAATATATAGACTAAGGTAAAATATGTATGTGCCGTTTATTAAATTTACGAGTAATAAAGTGCATTCGTTTGTGTTGTGTACGAAAAATATATCAAATGTACGTGTAGCTAAAAAAAATGAAATGAGTCGTATAGGACTTACTACACCAAAATGGTGGGGTAAAATGAGACGTAGAGTCGAGAAGAGTGTAGAATGAGTGTGTAGCGTGAATGGTTGCTCGACCTAGGTTCACAAACAATGATTTGTTCCTCCTAAACCCACACGATTTGCCTTGAAATCCTACCCAAGTGCTTCGACCCAAGACTAGACTCAGTACTTAGTAATTTTGGTGAGTTTTTGCGTTGCATGAAAATGAAAAAACGAAGCACGCATGCATGGTGTTTATATATGGTACCTAGTGTATCCTAGTATCTAAAATTTAATGAGATGGGATTGTTACGTGTATTCAAAAGTCCTGAAGTGTAAGAGAAAACATGTTACTCAAGGCTTTTGGTTCTAGTGTGTCGACATGCTCTCTTTCAAAGAAAACGTGGGATTTGGAATTAAACAGTGGCATGGTACTTGTGAAATAGATTTTAAAATGGTGTAGTACCTTGCCTAGGTGAATAGAATATGTATATGGGTGTGCATGAAAAGAGGAGGTACTAGTTGGTTTGTATAATACATGTCGACCACCATTTTCATTTGTTAACCGGTTTGTAATTTGTGCATGGCCTGGTGACAACCGATTTAGTGTAACATTTAAACATTAGGTTGTGTTTAGAAATGATTTTAGGATGTTATAGAAACAAACGTGGTTCAAAATGGTTGAGTTTTGGATTAGTTGGAATTTTATGAAATCGTTTTTGGGACAAACGCTTTGCCTAGTAAAAACGTATCTAGACTCGATGTGAGAAACTAAAAATCGAAACTCTAAATGTTGGCTAGGGGAGGAACGAGTATGTGTAAAAATAAGTGTGTGTCGTGTGTAGAATTTGAGCGTACGAGGCTCGTTTCTTACTTGTCCTAGTCGAGTGGTTTGAAAACAAAAGAAAGGAAAATGGGCTTGATTGGTTGTGGGCTGTGAATAGTAACAGGCCAGAAATTTGTGTTGGGCTTGGTGTGTAATTAAAGGTCCGGTTTGGTGTAATTAAGTTTAGTAAAAATATTAATTGTGATTAGTGAAAAGTTTAGTAAATATTTAGTGAGACGTTTACGTGAGTCCGGACGTTGTCGAACATGTTTTGTTAAAATACGTTACGTAAGTTCGTATGTGATAAAAGTTTAATATTCTCGCGATTGTTAGACTATAGTGGTACATGTGTGAGCATCGTTCTAAGGAAAAAGGATTATAAGTATCGTAGTGATTTCGAGTAACATAGCATATTTAATATAAAATTTTTTTTGTTATTGGTAAAAATGTTATTAATTAACGTAATGATATATTAGTCTTTGATTAACTTTTACTATTCATAGGGAAAATTACGGGAGATTACAGTACCTACCCCTTATTCTGAATTCCGTCCCGGAATTCTAGTCTAAGATGGTCGTCAGGGGTGTCTAGGAGAATAGATGGGGGTATTTGGCACGAATTTGGTCGTCGCGTTCCCAAGTGTATTCCGGTCCTCGCTTGGAGTTCCATCGAACCTTGACTATGGGAATACGGTTTTCTTTTAATCGTTTGACTTCCCAATCCATGATTTCTACTGGTTCTTCTATAAAGACAAGTTTATCGTCGAGTTGAATCTCTTTGAGTGGGATCACTAGAGATTTATCGGATAAACACTTCTTAAGGTTAGACACGTGGAAGGTAGGGTGTACTCGGCTAAGTTCTTCTGGCAACTCTAGCTTATATGCCACTGGTCCAATCCGTTCTAGGATGCTAAATGGTCCGATGTATCTAGGGTTTAACTTTCCACGCTTTCCAAAGCGTATCATTCCTTTCCAAGGAGACACTTTCAACATTACCCCATCTCCAACCTGAAATTCCATAGGTTTTCGTCTTATGTCGGCATAGCTCTTCTGCCTGTCTCTTGCAGCTTGCAGCCGTTGTTTTATCTTAACTATTTTCTCCGTTGTCTCATGAATGAGTTCGGGCCCGGTGAGTTGTATGTCACCAACTTCGGCGCAACAAACGGGTGATCTGCACTTTCTTCCATACATTGTTTCGAATGGGGCTGCCTTAATACTAGTGTGGTAACTATTGTTGTAGGAGAATTCTACCAATGGTAAGTGTCTGTCCCAACCTTTTCCGAAGTCGATCACACATGCTCGGAGCATGTCTTCTAAGGTTTGGATGGTTCTTTCACTTTGTCCATCGGTCTGAGGATGGTATGCTGTGCTCATGTCTAACTTAGTACCTAGAACTTTCTGCAACGATTTCCAGAAATGAGACGTGAATCGACTATCTCGATCAGAGATGATGGAGATAGGCACTCCATGTCGGGTAATAATCTCTTTTAAGTACAACTGTGAGAGTGTATTCATTTCGTCGGTTTCTTTGATAGGCAGAAAGTGAGCGGATTTGGTGAGACGATCAACGATGACCCATATGGTATCATATCCTGTTGACGTCTTGGGTAGTTTGGTGATGAAGTCCATTGTAATCCATTCCCATTTCCACATGGGAAGTTCGGGTTGTACTAACAATCCTGATGGTTTCTGATACTCTGCTTTTACTCTTGCACAAGTCAAACATTTTCCGACATACTCTGCTATGTCGGCTTTCATGTTTGGCCACCAATAGAGTTTCTTAAGATCCTGATACATCTTGTCGGAACCTGGGTGGATGGAGTACTTTGATTTGTGCGACTCATGCATGATGAGGTCACGTATTTCTCCATAGAGTGGAACCCAACTTCTTTCCTTAAAACAGAACATTTCGTTTGATCTCTTCACAAAACCATTTGAGTTCTCCGGCATGCCGTAGATTCTTTCATTTGGTCTGTTCTCTTCTCGAAGAGCTTCGAATTGCGCTTGAAGTATTAGCGATGGGAGAGGCGAACAAACCGTCATTCCCAAGGATTGAACCCTGAGAGGTTTTATTCGTTCTTTCCTGCTTAAGGCATCTACCACGACATTTGCTTTTCCCGGATGGTAGCGAATCTCACAATCGTAATCGCTAAGCAATTCTAACCATCGGCGTTGCCTCATATTCAACTCCTTCTGATCTAGGATATGTTGAAGACTTTTGTGATATGTGTATACCGTGCACTTGGTGCCGTACATATAGTGTCTCCATATCTTAAGAGCAAATACTACTGCTCCTAATTCCAAATCATGAGTTGTATAATTTACTTCATGCGTCTTGAGTTGTCGTGAAGCATAAGCTATCACTTTATCTCTTTGCATCAGTACCGAACCTAAACCATGGTACGACGCGTCGTAGTACACTACGAAGTCTTCACTTCCTTCTGGTAGTGCTAAAATCGGAGTTTCACAGAGTTTCTTCTTTAACAACTGAAAAGCCGATTCCTACTTTTCCTCCCAACTGTACTTCTTGTTCTTTTATGTTAACTCGGTCAAAGGCTTGACGATTTTTGGAAAAACTTCAATGAATCGCCTGTAGTAACCGGCAAGACCTAAGAATTGGCGTATTTCCGTGGGGTTGGTAGGAGATGCCCAATCCTTAACGGCCTCAATCTTTGCCGGATCCACGTGGATGCCTTGACTATCGATAACGTGACCCAGAAATTGTACAGTTCTAATCCAGAAATCACGCTTAGAGAACTTAGCATACAGCTCTTCCTTCTTGAGCAGCTCTAAGATGATCCTCAAGTGTTCCGCATGTTCTTTCTCATTGCGAGAATAGATTAAGATGTCATCTATGAATACAATCACAAATTTATCTAAGTATGGTTTGCATACTCGATTCAACAAATCAATAAACACTGTGGGCGCATTGGTTAAACCAAATGGCATCATTTGGAATTCGAAGTGTCCGTATCGAGTCCTAAAAGCTGTTTTGGGAATATCTTCCTCCTTAACTCTTAGCTGATGGTACCCTGACCTTAAGTCGATCTTCGAATAGACACTCGATCCTTGTAGTTGATCAAACAAATCATCGATCCTGGGTAGGGGATACCGATTCTTCATGGTTAATTTGTTTAATTCTCGGTAGTCAATACACATTCGGAAAGTTCCGTCTTTCTTCTTAACGAATAGGACTGGAGCTCCCCAAGGTGATGAACTTGATCGGATGAAACCCTTATCTGACAACTCTTCTAGTTGTTCGACCAATTCCTTCATCTCGGACGGGGCTAACCTATAAGGTGCTCTTGCCACCGGTCCTGCTCCAGGCACGAGATCTATCTGGAATTCTACTTGGCGGGTAGGTGGAAGGCCGGGTAAATCGCTAGGAAAAACTTCTGGAAACTCCTTGACGACGGGAACATCCTCAAGTCATTTTTCCTTTGATTTATCTTCCGTTACTCGAACCATGAATACTTGACAACCTTGATTCATGTATTTCACCGTTCTAAGGTACGAGATGATACCGTGTCGCGGTTTACTCTTATCACCCTGGATAATGAGTGTTTCACCGTTAAATGGAATGTGGACTGCTTTCTCATCACAGATGATTCTAGCATGGTGTTTGGATAACCAATCCATTCCGACGACGACATCAGAACTACCTAGCTGTGTAGGCAGGAGGTTGATGGGAAAAGTTTCGTTTTGTAGGGTTAGAGTGTAATTCTGAATTGCGGTGTCTATGCCAATTAAATCTCTGTTGGCCATTTCGATATCATAGGCAGTATCTAACTTAGAGGGGGCAATGTTAAGTAAGGGGGCAAAGGAAGTAGACACAAAACTCTTATCGGCTCCGGAGTCAAATAATACTTTAGCACTATAATGATTGAGTAGGAACGTACCCGTGACTACGTCTGGGTTCTGTGATGCATTTCCTTCTCCCATCACATAGGCTCTCCCACGAGCATTGTTTGTCTGACCATTTCCTTTGGTGCATTGGTTCTTGTAATGGCCAATTTCTCCACAAGTGTAGCATGTTGGGGTCACAGGTTGCAAATTGCTCCCGATAGTGGGGATCTTGCAATCCTTGGTTTGATGGCCCACTTTCTGACACTTTGTACACTTAATGGTGCACTGCCCATAGTGGTGTAACTTGCACTTGTGGCATTGAGGTTTTGGAACCGCATATCCTCCGCTTCCAGTGGCGGTATATGCTTTGGCAGTCTCTTGCCTAGGGTTCTGTTGATTGTTGCGGTTGTTGTAGTGGTGACGGTTTTGATTGTTGTTCCTGGGGTTGTTGTTGTTGGAGTTGTTGTTGTAGTCGTTGCCACTGTTGGTGTGAGTGGTCCTTTTGTCATCAAGCTTTCGCTTGAGTTCTTTGTTACACTTGACCTCTCGGTCCAACAGTTTCTAAGCGAGGGTCATTGCCACTTCTAGAGTTGGTGGGTTCGATGAGGTAACATCTCCTTCGATGCTCCGAGGGAGTCCTTCGACATATTTCTCCAGGGTCCTTTCGAAATCTGGTACCATCGTGGGGCATAGTGCCGATAGTTCTTGGAACCTCCTGTTGTATGTCCTGAGATCAGTCCCTTTCACTATTAACTCGTGAAATTCATCTTCCAACTTTCTCAGCTCAGCACGGGGGCAATACTTTCTCAGTATTTTTGCTTTGAACTCGGTCCAGGTGAGTTGGAATGCTTTAGTCATCCCCATAGTTTGGGTGATAGAATTCCACCAAGACATGGCATCTTGCAAAAGTGTTCCAATAGCAAAGGTAACTTTGCAATCCTCCGAACAGCCACTCTTCTGAAAGACTGTTTCGGTTCGCTCGAACCACTGAGTAAGTCCAGTCACTCCTTCTGTACCCTTGTAGAAAGTTGGTTGACAACCTATAAAATCTTTATAGGTACACTTTCGGGGTACAGAGGTTCCACTTCCTCCTGGTGGTATGCTAGTGTCGCTATTGCGTGCATTTGCTTCCAAACCAGCGGCGACACCGTCAGCAATTGCTTTCTCGATATCAGCCTGAGTCATAGTTGGTGTGGACGTTTCGGTTACAGGTGTTGCGGTTTCGGGTGTTGTAGTCGCAGTCGCTTTCCTTGTCTTAGCCATGACTATATCAATATCATATATATAACCACGTTATGTTGAGAAATTATCGCGTAAAATTTATAACATTATAAATAATCATCACGACATGCTTGAATAAATCACAACACACAATAGAAGTATAAATGATTGGTTTGGTTTGTATGGACTGACATTCCCTGTGACAATATATATATGAGAACACAACAACGCATAAAGATACAACCATAGAAACATAGATCAACATCAATATATTACAATGTAACTGACAACATAATATTAATAATGTCTCGTTCATTCGTTTTACAAATAAAACATAACAATACAAGATTCCTTTATTAATGCCACATTGGCAGGCTAAGATAGTCCTTAGCTATAATGATATGTCCCTGATCTATGGATTCCCTGGTGCATCCCCGAGTCTGCGCTGAAGGTTTTCAATCATAGTCATCATGGTCTCTATTGTCAAGTCTCTGGCTCTCTATCTAGCCTGGGTGTCCATAATCATACTCCTCAGGTTTAGGACCTGAATGCTGATCCTGTCGATCTCGTCATCCTGCTAATCGATCTCTCCTTGCATCATGATAGCAATACCTCCCAAGGTACGTATCGTCTCAATAGCCCCTTGCAGATGGGTGCTCATCAGTTCAAAGCTCTCCTCCATTGCCAACTGACCAATCTCAAGGATTCCTACATCTTCTCCTATAGCCTCTATCTGCTCTAGTGGGAAATCATCGATAACTCTCACGATGTCATCAAGACGATCCTCATGGCGGGCTATCCTGGCGGCTAGTAAAGGTATGGTATGGTGGATGGGTACTCCGGTAACTGGAAGAATCCTAGAAGCAGCTGAGGATGAACTCTCTCCTAGTTCCCTAGCACTAGGAGCACCTTCTTGAGATCTCCAGTACTGAAGGATTGGAAGTAAAAAAGACCATCTTCGAGCATCGACCCTCCTACAGGTCTTAGGACGGGAAGTAGCCTCGGTTACGGTTTGCTCATCGGGGTCAGATAGGGATGAAACTACAATACGTGGCCTCCTACGAGGTGGAGTTGATAGTGAGGTAATGGTTGGTGGATCAGGTACTGGTAAGGGTATAGTGGTGGTTTGTCGATAAAAGACGGTGGTTGGTGGAACTGGGGATAGTCGTATAGTCCTAGGGTGGTCAAGGGATGAGGATGGTGATGGCCTAATTCCAGTCATATGTGATGTGGGAAATATCACTGGTGATGGTGATACGAATGGAGTAGGTAGGGGTGGAGATGGTGGTGGTATAGGTGGAGTAGGTGTCAAATTCACCCGTTTCCGGGGAGTGTGCTTACAGACTGGACCTCCTCTGTAACGTCGGAAAGGTTGACCAAAGGGTTCTGGCTCGTAAATCTGGAGTTGACGCACATGCCTATGCCTACGATTCTAAGCAGGTGATGGGGGTGGTGGTATTGGGAGAGAAGTTTCCGAATCCGAGTCAGATGAGAAGGTGATAGGATGGGAAGATGATGACATGGTACTGTATTAATCCCGAATAGTAAATGCAAGTCATTAATATAATCATAAACTACGTTAACATTATAAAAAGCTCGTATGATAAATAACATTTTCTAACCGTTGATGGAGCTGCGAAGGCACGGAGGGCGTAACATGACTTTTGTAAAAATGGTCCGTTTTAAAAGCGTAGTTATAGTCCAGTGTTTTTTAAAATACACCTGGTTCTCTATAACCTTGGCTCTGATGCCAATCTGTAACACCCCCTAAATTTCAACTAGAGCAGCGGAAGACTTTGTGGGGTATTACTTAGAGGATCGAAGTCAACGTCATAGAAAACGACTCAAAGAGACGTTTTAAAGTTATGTTTATCATTCATTTAAAAGCAAGTTTTCAAATACAAAGTTGTTCCATTAGTTTTAACATATCATAGAAGATATGAGTTATTAAAAGCGAATAACAAAACATTTTATTTAACACCCGTATAGGGGTTTAGTGCCCTCTCCATGCCTTGAGCTCCTTCGCATTAATTTCCTGAGATAAACATGCTAAAAGTCAACAAAAGTTGAGTGATATTCATAGGTTTAAGTTTAGTAGTTGGACACAAGCGATAGTAATAATTGCATCGATTTACAATTATAAGTTAAAAATCATTTATTATTGCATTAAGCTCATGACACTCATCCGATTAACAGATCTCATCATAAATGATGTATTATAGTAACAGGGGCCCTCGGGATAGGTCCTTGCCAGTAACCTATTAGATTTCAAATAAAGTGCGTTTGGAAGTTTTCTCAATGCCCAAACGGGGATTGTCAATCCCTAATAGATCTATCCATAATTATTTACGTTCACCCTCTGGGTGACTAAGGTTCATGATATGAGGGGCTTTTGGCAATAAGGGACTTAAGCAATAACAATTTCAGGCATAGTGTAAGAAAATACTTGTCTTCAGATTTTAAAGCATGTATCTCCCCACGAAAACAGTTTTATAAAAGTGGGCTATGAACTCACCTTAGTGGTTTAGTGATAAAAATATCGATACTCAGTTTGCAAAATGGGAACGGCTCCACACACGACCTAGATAATATATGGCAAGTTTTAGTGTTTGATAGTCTTAATGTTTTAATCGCGAGTAGTTTTTGAATATGTGAATTTTAAATTTAACGATAGTAAAACTTTTGGTTTTATAGTATATCGTACGTTTAGTTTAGTTATATATATATAAATATCACGTAAAGTTTAATAATAATAATAATAATAATAGTAATAATAATAATAGTTTGAAATAAAATGTAACGTCGTGACGTGAAATCGTAAAATGGAAAGTAAAAATAAAAATGTTAATTTTTGAATATGGCCCTTGTCTTTTCCAAAAATTTACACTTTTTACCCTAACGGCGTTAGCGTTACGCCGTTAGTCCAAAATTAAATATATTTACTTTTTACGTCCAAAACTTTATAATTCTTACACTTTTCACCCAAAAGTTTATAAAATCAGTTTTTAATCCTTAAGTTTATGAAATGGCAGTTTATACCACAACTTTGAAAAATTGACACTTTTAACCCGAATTTTGTAAAATTTGCAAATCTAGTCCAAAATTCACCAATTTCAAAACTTAGTGTTTTTATTTCTTAATTAGTTTAAAAATGGCTTATTTAACTTTTCCTAACAGCTTATTAGTCGAAAAGCTTATTTGATAGCTTATGGGCTTTTAACGAAATAACTAAGGCCCGTTAAGGTTTTTAGATCCAATGTGCCTACGAGGGTTTTGGGCTTTGTTTTGGGCTAAGGTTAGGATTATAAAAACGTTACTAAACCGCTTATTGCAACAGCTTATGGGATCGGCTTATTTTTGGATGATTGGGCCTTAAGGCCCAGTCGTTGGTTATTAATTTTCAAAACTAGTTCCTATGTTGATTTGCTTTTGGTCATTTACTATGTCCAAACGTACGTATTTTTATTAAGTTTCTATATGAAAGTGATAGTCTGTTAGGGGGTCGATTGGTTTGTGAAATAAAACAACGTGCTCGTTAAGTAGATTTTAAAAATATACAAGCGTTTCATGAGTAGCATGGAACGAGTTTTTATAAAAAGACTTAGAAAAATTTAAGGGTTTTCTTGACTTGTTGTGATACGTTAGAAATGTATTCCAAAATAGTTTGTACGTAGCTTTTTAGGTTCTAATCTTTATATAACTTGATTGTTGAGGTGGAAAATATATAGACTAAGGTAAAATATGTATGCGTCGTTTATTAAATTTACGAGTAATAAGGTGCATTCGTTTGTGTTGTGTACGAAAAATATATCAAATGTACGTGTAGCTAAAAAAAAATGAAATGAGTCGTATAGGACTTACTACACCAAAATGGTGGGGTAAAACGAGACGTAGAGTCGAGGAGAGTGTAGAATGAGTGTGTAGCGTGAATGGTTGCTCGACCGAGGTTCACAAACAATGATTTGTTCCTCCTAAACCCACACGATTTGCCTTGAAATCCTACCCAAGTGCTTCGACCCAAGACTAGACTCAATACTTAGTAATTTTGGTGAGTTTTTGCGTTGCATGAAAATGAAAAAACGAAGCATGCATGCATGGTGTTTATATATGGTACCTAGTCTATCCTAGTATCTAAAATTTAATGAGATGGGATTGTTACGTGTATTCAAAAGTCCTGAAGTGTAAGAGAAAACATGTTACTCAAGGCTTTTGGTTCTAGTGTGTCGACATGCTCTCTTTCAAAGAAAACGTGGGATTTGGAATTAAACAGTGGCATGGTACTTGTGAAATAGATTTTAAAATGGTGTAGTACCTTGCCTAGGTGAATAGAATATGTATATGGGTGTGCATGAAAAGAGGAGGTACTAGTTGGTTTGTATAATACATGTCGACCACCATTTTCATTTGTTAACCGGTTTGTAATTTGTGCATGGCCTGGTGACAACCGATTTAGTGTAACATTTAAACATTAGGTTGTGTTTAGAAATGATTTTAGGACGTTATAGAAACAAACGTGGTTCAAAATGGTTGAGTTTTGGATTAGTTGGAATTTTATGAAATCGTTTTTGGGACAAACGCTTTGCCTAGTAAAAACGTATCTAGACTCGATGTGAGAAACTAAAAATCGACACTCTAAATGTTGGCTAGGGGAGGAACGAGTATGTGTAAAAATAAGTGTGTGTCGTGTGTAGGATTTGAGCGTACGAGGCTCGTTTCTTACTTGTCCTAGTCGAGTGGTTTGAAAACAAAAGAAAGGAAAATGGGCTTGATTGGTTGTGGGCTGTGAATAGTAACAGGCCAAAAATTTGTGTTGGGCTTGGTGTGTAATTAAAGGTCCGGTTTGGTGTAATTAAGTTTAGTAAAAATATTAATTGTGATTAGTGAAAAGTTTAGTAAATATTTAGTGAGACGTTTACGTGAGTCCGGACGTTGTCGAACGCGTTTTGTTAAAATACGTTACGTAAGTTCGTATGTGATAAAAGTTTAATATTCTCGTGATTGTTAGACTATAGTGGTACATGTGTGAGCATCGTTCCGAGGAAAAAGGATTATAAGTATCATAGTGATTTCGAGTAACATAGCATATTTAATATAAAAAAAAATTTGTTATTGGTAAAAACGTTATTAATTAACGTAATGATATATTAGTCTTTGATTAACTTTTACTATTCATAGGGAAAATTACGGGAGATTACACAAGCCATATACATGTGGGCTAGCCAATTATTGGGAATCCATAAAGGAAAAATCCATGGTCAATTGACAACCATTCAACTCTCAGCTGTTAAGCATGGGTGAGTTGAGTACCCAATAGTTTTTAGCAAACTATTACAGCTATCAACAGATTTGATGTGTCTTTACCAAAGCTGTACCCTTTGGACTAGCCAACTTTTTGATGGAATAGTCAGGTAAGTTGATAACCAGAAAAGGTGTGGAAATAATCAACACCAAACCTGCATACAACATACACAATACTATATAAATTTGTTAATTTTTTTTTTTTTTTTTTTTTTTTTTTTTTTTTTTTTTAAGAAAACAAATATATAACAAAATACCATCAAATAGAAGCAACTCTGGAAGTCCTGATTCTGAGTTTGAATACTTTAATCAGAGATTCAGCAAACAACCTAGCATTCCCAGCTGGATCAGGAGGAATCTCCAACTTTTGTTGAAGCATTTTCTCCATAAGAGACACTGTCAGAGGATACCTTTTGCCAAGAACCATAAGAAGCCTGAGTCCAGATGTAGTTTCCAACACATGAACATATGGCATAGGATAAAACTTCCAACTCTGAACTTTACACCTCTGATTGTTTTTCCATACATCATAACCAGCACCAGTGGGAGTAGAAGAATCCAAAAGCATTCTAAGATCACCCAATAAATACAATCCTGAACCTGTAGGAGTATGGGTTGCATAATATTTGTGAACAAAATCATTTAGAATGAGCAAGTCCTGATGATCCACAAGATGTAGTATTTCTTGTAGGAATGTGAATGATAGAGAAGTTTTATCAAGTCTATAAATGGTATTGATCTGTCCATTTTTAGATAATTCCCAGTGAACCAAAACATCTCTAACTCCCTCTGGCCAGTCATCAGGGGATCCTTCTTTGATAAATGAAGCATCAGGAGCACTCACATCTACTAGTCTTTGTGCTGAATGTGAAGTTCTTACTCTTGCCATTCTCTTAGCCCTTCTTCCAGGAACATAAATTGCATCATGTAGTAAAGAAGGTTCCTCATGAGCTACAGCTTCAGTAGATACATCTTCTGCAGTACTAGTTTCCACTGATGGAATGTCCATTTGTTCATCAGTAGAATCCTGAGAAGAATCAAGTGCAACAAATGCATATTGTTCATCCATGGCCTTCCTTATCTGTTTAGCCCTAGCAGCTGCAAGCTCTACTTCTCTTTCCTTAAGCTCATGAAATCTTGCCATTTCAGCTTGTTGTTCATCAGCTAACCTTTTTGCAGCCTCTTCACCCAACCTTTCCTCCTCCATTTGTTTCCTGGTTCTATTTCTAGAAGGAAGAACTTCTGCTACAACTTTAACTTTACCTTTATCAACACTAGATGAAGCAGCAACAGGTGTTACATCAGCAGAAGTAGCTAGCAAAGATACCTGATCAACAACAGGCTTATCCACATGCACAGAGGAAACATCATCAGCAAGAATGGTAGGAACAAGCTTAGGAGCACCCATTCCATCCTTTTCACACATAGACTTGATTCTATTATACATCAGAACCAGTTGTTCATCTGAAAGAGCCCAAACTTGTTTCCTAGTCCAAGCATTATTATATAGAGCACTGCTTTAACTTTTCACCTAAGTTCTCATATAATCCCTTTGCTGTGCTTGAGTCATGGGTTTATCCCTCTTTGCTTTGGCTTTTTGCTCATCTGCTTCTTTCTTCCTTAATTTCATCTTCTTTACAATTGCCGAAACCCAGTCCTTTTTATCCACCTCATTTCCAAGAATGTCTACAACTAAACCAGGAGTAGTAATCACTTGTTCTCCAATATTCTGCCAGTCTGACTCATCAAAATTTTGAACAGCAACATCCAATTCTCTCTGTCTTTCAATAGGCAAGGTAGAAATATATCTTTTTGTAGCAAACTGATATTCTGAATCATATTTGGCTTGCTCTGCTTCTGCCAAATCTGTACTCTTCTTATAATCTTCCCATTCTTTCAAGAGTCTTTCTTGTTCAACTCTTTCTTCTTCTGAAATAAGTTCATCATCACACACTTCATCATCTTCAGCAAAATCAACTTTAGGAATATCTAAACCTTCCATAGGATCAACAGTTAGCTTTTGAATATCTGAATCAAGTAGATTATCAGCAGATCCTTTAGGCTTTAGGGTTGCAGTGGTGTCATCAGGAGAAATTTGCTTAAGAACAGATGGATGGGGAATCCATATACTCTTTACCAGCTACAAAGAATGTATCTACTGATGTATGAAGCCCATCAGTAGTCTTGTCAATAGCAAGGTTACTAGGTTGTTGTTTCTCCTGAAGAGTATCATCAGCTTCTGCCATAAGAATCTCATCACCACTTGACACCTTAGAAGATTCAGCAGCTTTCTTTGCCAAATATTGTCTTTTACTTCTTCTGCTGAAGTGAATTGTCGGCTTAGATTGTGATACTTCAGCAACTTTGGGAGAAGAAACATGTGTCTGTCTAGCCACTTTAGCCAAGATTTCAAGGGAGTCCAAATTATCCTCCTTAGGCACTTCATCAGCATCAATTACTACCTTTCTTTTCTTCTGCTGAGTAAGTTGTGCCTCCAAATCCTAAACCTTGCTTTTCAGCATCTCAATCTCACCACCAAGAGTAGACTTGGTATCATCAAGCTCTTTTTGAAGAGCATCAGTCTTTCTAATATACCTGCAGAGCAAAGCATGTACTGAAGTAAGAGTAACAGGGTCCTCTGCTCCACCAACAGATTGCTCAGTGGTAAAAGGAGCTTCATTGAACCTAGCAGGAGAAACAGACATATGTACAACAGTGGGAGAGCCTTCATCAACTGGCTCTCTCATAGGACTAGGTGTAGGTAATCTAGTAATCTCAGGCTCAAAAGGTGTAGGTACCTGTGTACCAAGAGACTGAATTGTCTCTTCAACCTCAGGAGTTAGCTCAACAGGAGCAACCTGATATGGTGAAGGAATAGAACTAGGTGACAGAGGTAAAGGGGAAGGTGGAGGTTGGTCAGAAGAAACAGGTAATGGTTCACAGTTGTAGATGGCTCTCCCTCATTTACCACTGAAGGGTTACCATCAGCAGCAACACCAGAAGATGATGGATTACCATCATCAGCAGCATTTGGAGAGGGCATAAGACCAATAGCATCACCCTCAACTACATCATCATTGCCATGTGGCAACATAGCAGCCAACAAAGGGCGATGTTCCCCATTATAGTTAGTTTTCATAGAGGCAAACAACTTTGAACCAAGGCTCTTAATGGGCACATGAATCCTGTCTTCAGTGGTTATGTCTAAAATTATTTGTAAAAGCCTAGGGTACATTAAAACTTATGATTTTGTTTCTCAACATTTTCTAGCATATTAGCAAAAATAAACTTTGAGAAATTATAAGTTAACCCTTTAGAGAGACAGACAATACCACAACCCAATTGGGCAGAGAACTGATCCCAGCCACCACACTTATTGCTGATACATTGGATCAGTAAATGCACCAAATACCTCCACTTGGGGACAGAACTGATTCTTCAACCACTTAGTCGTGTCAGTGCTTTGATAACCAGCTTCCCTCAACCCAGCAAGTATCTCTTCAGTGGTGGAGTGATAAACACCATTCTCATCATCCAACTGAAGCTTTGTCCTGATCAAACTTTCAGTCACCACATACTCACTACCATCAATCTCAGCCACGTCTGTGTCAGATCTTTTCTTAGCAGATGCCCAAAACTGCTTCACCATAGATTCATATATCACATTAGGAGAATGCGTTAAGGCATAATGAATCTTTGAACGTTGTAGAAACTCCACCATTGAATCAAACTCTTCATGACCTTTAGCCTTTTTCAAAATAGCAAACTTGTTATGATCTTGCTTGAATTCAAGTCGAGCCATTTGAATTATTTTGCGAGACATGGTTATGAATTATGAAAAAAATGATGGGTTTAAATGGAGTGATGGGAGAATAATTTAGTTTAGGCAAAGATATGCAAAGTAGGTTATATTTGGAAGTTCCCCAATCGTGGTCAAAATTATCAGAACAAGCTATTGACCAAGTCTGACATGTAAAGTGGAACCCTCCAATTTCAAAATTACCCTTCAGCATAAATAGAAGTCAAATCTGCTAATGGATGGTCAATCAGCAGAAACCAATCAAGAGTAAAAATATCTTCGGTGAATATCTTGATTTTTACTGTGTCACCCAACTCGCATTAATGATCATAAAGCCTAGACTTTGCCTATTTAATAACCCCCAAATCACACTTCTCAGATATCAAATTACCCCCAAATCATATCAAAAACCCTAATTTCACAATTAACCCCAATTCATCAACAAATAATGTCTTCCAAACCCGAAATTATTGACTTAACCTCCTCCTCTTATTCCTCTTCATTATCAGAGGATCTCCCACCATATCCATCTGAATTAGATGATTCAGATTATGCTAGAGAAATGGAAAGACGATGGAATGCCTTGGAAAAGGGGGAACCAAGTAATGCACCCGTTCCTGCTGAGAGACAAAATGTCTCTCCCTTCCTCTTTACTTCTGATGAAGACTCTTCAGAGGATGCAGATGAAGACCCATCATTTCTTCCTCCTTCCACACCAGAGAGATCCCAACCAAGGCCAAAGAAGAGAAATCCATCTCTTCCAACATCACGGGGTGTGGTGTTGGGTCTTCCTGCTCCAGGATCTGGTGCTTCATACCAAGGACGCAGGGGAAAGGGCAAGAAGACAAATGTAGTGGGTAAAGGGAAAGGAAAAATGGTGTAGGTGATGATGGGATGTTGCCCAGGACCAAAGATATAAAACTCGGTTCTTGAGCATCTTCTTGCCTTGAACTGAAGTTATAAAACTAGGTACTTGAGCATCTTCATCGTCGTTTTCATCAATCCATCCTTCCTTTTTCAGCTTCAGCTTCTTCATCATACTGGTTATGCATCAATCAGCTTTTGTAATAGATGATGGGAGCTTGAATAATTAGAATAGACTTGTATAGGATTGAATCTTGTATTTCCATTTGAAGTTGTTTATCAGCTGTAATTTGGTCCTTGAAGGAATGAAAAATCATTTTCCAATTTTGATCTCTTTATTTATACAGTAGAAATCAATCTCAGCATCCATTATACTTCAGAAGAAACAAATCTCAACATACAAGACCATATTCCCTTTGAGACAGCTCTTGATGAATTTCAAACAATGAGGACATTCTGCAAATCAAACAGAGAGTAAGAAAACAAACAATTTTTATAGAAACATTAGTTGGTTAGTGTTAGCCAAACAATAATATACACAAATTATACAAAGTTTACGATTACAATCCTCCCCTGAGGCATATGCCTCCCCTGAGGCCAATGCCTCCCCTCAAACTTTGCATTCAAGGGTTAAGCATACCAATATGGACCACTAAGTGTTGAAACCTAGGTCCATCAAAAGCTTTAGTTAACAGATCTACCACATTATCATCTGTGTGAATTTAACCACTTTAATTAAATGTTTTTCATAAGCATCCCTGATAAAGTGGTGCCTGATTTCAATATGTTTGGTTCTATTATGAAAAATTGGATTTTTGACAATGCAAATGGTACTTTGATTGTCAATAAAAATGGTGGTATTCATGAAATTATACCCATAATCCAGCAATTGATTCTGAATCTATAGAACCTGTCCACAACAATTGGCAGCAGCAACATACTCTGCTTCAGTAGTAGATGTAGCAACAATGGTCTGTTTCTTGCATTGCCAAGAAATTAGTCTTCGTCCAAGGAATTGGCAACCTCCAGTTGTGGATCTCCTATCCATATTGGCACCAGCATAGTCACTATCACTATATGCTTCTAGCTTAAAAGGAGATTCTTTTGGGTACCAAAGACCTAATTTGGGTTGGCCTTTCAGGTACTTGAAGATCTTTTTTACAGCATTCAAGTGAGAGGTAAGTGGAGTGACTTGGTGCCTTGAACAAGCACTCATAGCAAATGTAATATCAGGTCTAGAAGCAGTCAAATACATCAAAGAACCAATCATGGACTTGTACAAATGGACATTCACAGGAAGATCAGGTTCAAGATTGTTCTTTGGTTTAGGAGCTTCATAGGGAGTAGTGGCAGTCCTGGCATTCTCCATATCAAACTTCTTCAACATATCTTTTACATACTTATCCTGACTGATAAAGATACCATCAGGTTTCTGATGAACTTGTAAACCAAAAAAGAAAGTGAGCTCCCCCATGGCACTCATCTGAAATTCTCCCTTCATCAAATCCTCAAACTCTCTACACCATTCTTCTTTTGTGGACCTAAATATGATGTCATCCACATAAACCTGCACAAGAATGATATCCCTAGAGTCTTTCTTAAGGAAGAGAGTCTTGTCAATGGCACCTCTTCTGTAACCATGCTTCAGCAGAAATGCAGAAAGCCTAGTATACCAAGCTCTTGGTGCCTGATGAAGTCCATAGAGAGCTTTGACAACCTTATAAACATAATCAGGATGATCTGGGTCTTCAAAACCCTTGGGTTGAGTCACATAAACCTCCTCTTCAATCTCACCATACAGAAAAACACCTTTTACATCCATCTGATATACCATAAAACCCATATAAGATGCATATGCCAAGAATATCCTGATTGCTTCAACTCTGGCCACTGGTGCAAAGACTTCATCATAGTTTATGCCTTCCTCTTGCCTGAACCCCTGAGCCACTAACCTTGCTTTGTTTTTCACCACAATGCCCCTTGCATCTCTTTTATTTTTCAAAATCCATTTTGTCCCAATTGCATATTTACCATCAGGGAGAGGGACCAGTATCCAAACCTGCTGATTCTTAAATTGCAGCATCTCTTCTTGCATTGCTTCAAGCCAACTTGAATCATCAAGCGCTTGAGGAACACTGGTTGGCTCTATCTGAAAAAGGAAGCAAGCAAACAGACAATGTTTGAAGTCTGTATGATTGTCCCTCTGTTGATTGTAGACATAGGAAATGAAAGCAACTTCACCATATTTAGTGTTCTTCATAGTACTTCGAGTTCTAACAGGTGCTTGAGGATCTCCAATAACCTTTGATAAGGGATGATCATTATTGATCCTCTTTGTTGCTGTGGGGTTGACATTGATTCTGGCATCAAGGTTGTTGGCAGTGGGTCTAAAATAGAGCTGGCAAATTGGGTACCGGTTAGGACCTGTTAAGACCTGTTAAGGGAAAAAATGTACTATGCAATTTTTTTATTTTTTAAAATAATTGTTTTTAGTATTTTAGGGTTCAATATTTAACTTTTTTGATACATCAAACGTATAACTGTCATACTCAAACCACCAAAACCAAGTGTTAAACGAGTCATTTTCATGTTTGAAACTTATGTTATTCGCACGCTCCGAACCTGTTAAGACACGATTTTCCAGCTCTAGTCCAAAATCAGTATCATAGGAAGCTGAGTTGAAGATGCCAGCCTTGGGTTGATAATTTCCAAGATCAGAAGGACTTGGAAATCTTGTAAATGGCTTCTCAAAGTCTGTAGACACTTCAGTAGAAATGGGAGATTGTGCAGCAGGACTATCAGCAGTTTTGATCACATCAGCAGGAACAGGAGAGCCTTCAGCAGAATTGTCAGCAGCAACCTGGTTTCCACTGATTGCTTGTGCTGATTGTTTAAGTAAGGCATCAGTCTCTTGTGCAAACTTTTCACTGAGTCTTTTAGCTTCCTGAGTGGCTGCATGTTCTTGCTTCTTGAGTCTAGCAAGATCTTCTACATAATGTGACTCATCTTCATGTTCAGCAGCAGAATGATTACCTGCAAAATGGTTAGGTAGAAAAGAAGGTACAACAATTGTATGTTCATCTTTCTAAGAGTCACTCTTTAAGTCATCATCCAGGGAACTTGCAGGGTTAGAAGTTGTATCTTTGGTACCTGCATTTGGATTAGAGACCTGTCTAGTGTACCCCAAGTAATCAGTCAAATAATCTAGGTCAAAATACCAAGAATGACGTTGTCCTTGAACATTAGGCTGATCTTCTAAGAATCTTAGGTTAAGGGTCTCCTCTATCCTTTTAGCATTCAAATTGTACACCCTATATGCCTTGCTATGAGCTGAATAACCCACAATATATCCCTCATCAGCTTTCCCATCAAACTTTCCCAGTGTATCAGCAGTAATCAAAATGGTCACTTTGCAACCAAAAGGTTTAAGGTAATGAATGTCTGGAACTTTCCCAGTGAGAAGTTCATAAGGTGTCTTGACATGAGGTCTAGTGATGGATACCTTGTTCAGGACATAGCAAGCAGTACTTACTGCTTCAGTCCAAAACATAGTGGGTAACTTAGAGTCTGCAAGCATGGATCTTGCTGCCCCTATTAAGGTCCTATTTTTCCTTTCAGCAACCCCATTTTGTTGTGGGGTCCTAGGAGTACTATAGTCCCTTTTTATCCCTTTATACTTACAGAATTCTATGAATGCAACATTTTTGAACTCTGTTCCATTGTCACACCTAATGCCTTTAACCTTTTTGTTTAGCTGGTTTTCAACAAGGGTAATAAATTCTTTTAAAATAGGAGTTGTTTCATCTTTAGTTTTCAAAAAGAATACCCAGCAAAACCTGCTATAACCAAGCAAAAGTACTTATGATCAATACTTCTGATAGGAGATGGACCAAAGAGATCCATGTGCAGCAACTGAAGAGGTTCTGAGATGGTGCTCACAGCTGCTATGGCTTTGTAAGAGGCTCTGTGCTGCTTTCCTTTGTTGCAAGCAACACAATTATGTTCATTTGTGAAGACTTTTGAAGGAAGGCCCTAAACAAGACCAAGTTTAGACAACTTGTTGATGGTCTTGTAGTTCACATGAGCCATTCTCCTATGCCATTTTGTAGATTCATCCAGGGAAGCTTTGGCCACCAAACATGTTAGATCACCTTCTGGTTTAACATCATTCAGATTGAATGTGTATAAGTTGAAGGTTCTAGGAACTCTTAGCAAAACAGTTGTATCTTCTGGTAGTTTAAAGTCCTTTGAGAGCACAAGACATTCATCCTCAGAGAAGAAAACTTTATTCTTGGTGTCACAGATTTGTAATACAGAGAACAGATTAAAGTGCTCAAGTTCCTTCACATAGTATACATTCTCAAAATCTAACAGAGGTGTTTTGATAGTGTCCTTCCCAGTGATTCTTCCATCTCCTCCACCAAAAGTCACATTGCCTCCTCCTTCAATAGGCACAAAGTCATGCATCTTATCCTTGTTCCCTGACATACTTCTGGAACAACCACTATCTACTATACCTACTTCAGTACTCTTCAGGGGATGATCCTACAACAACAACAAAAAATATACAAAAGTAAGTACACATTGGAGACTCAAGTCATTGCTGACTTGAGCCTGCCTTGTGGATCATAAGAAGTAGGCCATGTAGATGTATTAGATCCACCATTGTTCTTGGGCCTGTATTGCAAATTAGGTCCTTTCTTTGTCCAAGAACAACCTGTTGAGGGCTTCACAGCAGTATCCCAATACCCTCCACCAACATACATAGAGTCAAACTGTCTAAGCCAATAACCATTATGAAAGAAAGAACTAGTAGGTTGCACATAAGGTCTAGTACTAGTTCTTCTCCATGAAGAATGTTTTTCAGCAGAATTGTGTTTCTGCTTATGTGGAACAAAAGATGGTATATCATTCACATTTTTCCACATTTGCCTAGGTTTTCTTTGACTAGCATATACACCCATTCTTTGCCCATGAAAAGTACAATCCTTAATCAAATGAAATTTACTTCCACACACAAAACATTTCTTCCTTTTAGAAGATTTATTCAAAGTGAAAGATGTTCCATAACATGAAAAAGCATTCAAACCACAAACATTAACAGAATTGTTTTTAACAGAACTAGAAACATTGTTTTGCAAAGAATTAAATAAAAAGTCTTCAGAAGAAACTGTCTTGTAATCAACAGTAACTCTAACAGGCTTGTGGAGAGACTTGGGTGATGTCTTGGGTGTGGTCTTGGGAAGGTCTGACTTTTCACTTGAATCATAACTAGCATATGAAGTAGACCCTTGGTCAGAAGACTTGTCATTGTCACAACAAGAGACAAAGTCATTAGATTTAGAATTAGGGTCTGGCAAGTCACTTGACTTTTTGCCATAAAGATGGTGTGATCCATCAAAGTCAACAGGTATGGACAGGTCTATAGGCATGTGTTCTCCTCTAATAGGTCCAGGTACAGCATTCAATCCCCCTTCCTTAACATATTTTACAGGTTTTTGAAATTCTAGGAGAGGTTCAGGGTCAAAAACACTGGATATATCAGGGTAAGTTAATTCCTCAGGATCTATATATTTATCATACCCTAATGCTTTTCTAGACCTAACAGATTGACTACTATTAATCAGTTTATTTAAATGAGAGGCCCCTTCTTGCCACTTCATACGACCAGCCACTTCATACGACCAGCCACTTCTTTATCTAACTTTACTTGTAATTCTTGTTTTTCCTTTTCTACATCAGATTTTTCTTTTTCAGTACGCCTTAAATCTATCTTTACACATTCTAAATCACTTTCTAAAACTCTTATCTTTTCTTCATATTTAAGTTGATTCTTTTGAAACCAAACCTTCTGTTTTTCTAAAGTTTTTAAAGCCTTTTTATAGGCCTCAACTTCTAAATAACACTCATTGTATTTAGGTTTCAATTCATCATATTCTTGTTTAAGTTCATTATATCTTACACTACAGCCAAAAACACAATTGTGTACCTGAGAGATGCCCATCAAGGAAACTTTTTCCTTCTTATCCTCTGAGGGGGAGTATGCCAGCATATTCACTTGTTCAGAAGTAGAAGCTTCCTCTGTAGGAGGTTCATGAACAGTCCAATCAATATGGCTATCCACAGTCACCAAAGCTTTGGAAGGTACAACTTTAGAAGTTCCTGATTCCAATAGATATGAGCCATATCTAACATCATCACCAGACTTTCTCTCCTTGCATTCTCTTGAGAAGTGGCCCATCTGACCACAAGTGTAGCACTTAACCTTCCTTCTATCAAATCTTACTGCATCTCTTCCCTGAAAACCAAACTTTCTCCCAGACTTATTCTCAAACCTTTTGATGTTCATAGAAATCATTGCTAACTGCCATTTCAAGTGCATCTCCTCCATCTCCAATGGATCCACCTGTTCAAAATCCTCATAAGCTAGAAACTGCTGATGTTCATATTCAGCAACAAAAGAGTGAAGAATATCTTCAATTATATTACTGGATTTTGATTTAGGAGTTGATTTAGTGTGGGTTTGAGAAGATGCTCCTGAGGTGTAAGAGCTTGAGGCATGATGCACCGGATTGGATGTGGTGCTAACAAAGGCTGAGTGAGTGGATGGACGAATGGGACTTCTAACATCAGGCTCAAGAGATTTAAGCTTGTTGTAGAGGTCATCAAAAGAGATCATGTACAATCCATCCTTGGTTTTGAGAGCAATGCTGACTTGCAACCAGGATGGTGGCAAAGATCTTAGAAACTTAGCATTGCAGTCCTCATTATCCGGCCTAGCCTTCAACTGATTAAGTTGACTCAAGATCTTGTGGAACCTGTCATAACCTTTGTGGATTCCTTCTTCCTCAGATATCTGAAACTCTTGAAACTGTTGCTTCAGCATTGACTTCTTCATCCTTCTTGACTCCTCATTCCCACCAAATCTAGCCTTAATGGCCTTCCAAATGTCCTTGGAATCTTCCATGAAATGGAAGTCACCCATGTGGTCATCTGGTATAGCCTGAAGGAGAATTGTTCTGACTTTATTCTCCCTCTGTACGGCTAGAACTTCTTCAGCAGTTTTGGGACCTACAATAGTCACAATCCCATCAGCATCTTTGACATGTTTCTTTAAGTTGTTGCCCTTACAGACAACTTCCCAAAGATTCCAGTCAATGTTTGTAATCCAGTTTTGCATCTTCATGGACCACAATTCATACTCTTCAGCATTCTTAAGGTATGGGAATTTGGCATTACTGTTTGAGAGATTGAGTTGTTGGAGAGAAGTGGTGTTTTGGTTCTGAGTTGTATCAGCTTCATCATCTGATCCAGGCATTGTTTTTTATTGTTTTTTATTGATAAGGTGTAAGATTGGTGTTTCTTAGTATCACAGAGACTCCCCCGAGGCTCCGATACCACTTGTCGAACCTAAGACCTTGATAGATCTTTGAGCACTCGTGGATCGTTAGTTATGTTAATGTAATCACTAACACACTAAAAGATAATCTCTGTAACTTGTATTTTAAAGCGGAAAAAAACAAAAGTTTTAACAACTGAATACTAAGAACAATTGATCCTCTATGGATCTTTTCAATAATAATAAGAGTGTTTTCTAAAAAACGTGTATCCAATACATAATCGTGTGTTCCTTTTATACACAAGGAACCCTAAACCGTTTCACAAGAAACGTATATTTTAAAACTTCTAAAAGATATGCATTATCACTTCCTAATTAAACTCATGCATATCCTAACTATATTACATAAAATACGGAATAACTATATCCGCAGAAACTAATAATGCTGAAACTAGACTTCAGCAGATACACTGCTTTAGCATGAACCAGCTCTTCAGCAGTAACCATCAGCAGAATTCTTACTTAGCAGAATTCCCAACATCTTCTTCTTAACTTTATCCGGAGGTATTGACGGTTCATCATTTAACAAATTGTCAAGAAAAATAGTATCCCTCGCCGAATCAAAGTAAGATTCATCAATCTCAGAAAACGGAATTGTATCAATAGCAAGGAATTCATCGACCTCTTCCCAAAAAGAATCATATTCCTTATTCGGAGGAAATGACGGGGAAGAGTTAGAGATGAAAGTTTTCACAAAATCATCAAAGGAATAATCAAAAACATCAACGCTTTTTACAGTATACTTCTTTGATTTTGAAGCATCGACACGAAAAATCATTATGTCATCACCATGTCGTAGAGTTAGAGTATCCTCAAAATGATCAACTATGGCTTTTGCGGTTCGAAAAAACGGTCTCCCTAGTATAAGAGGAACTCTCGGATCAGCCTCGAAATTAACAACAACAAAATCTGCCGGAAAAGTACACGAATTCACACGAACAAAAACATCTTCAGCAATTCCAACCGGATGAGTAATCGAACGATTAGCAAGCTCTAGAGTCATTCTAGTCGGTTTAAGATCCCCCATTCCAAGTTGTTCATAGATTAATAATGGCATAAGGTTAATGCTTGCACCTAAATCGGCCAGGGCGTTGCAAACCTCTTGATCTTTCAACGAACAAGGAATGAGAAACTTTCCAGAATCTCCAAGCTTCTCGGGAAGCTTCTTGAGAAGAATAGTGGAGCATTGAGCATTTATTGGCGTTTCGGCTAATTCAAGCAATTTCTCTTTATTACTTATGAGGTTTTTGAACGTTGAAGCAAATTTTGGCATATAAACAAGAGTATCCATGAAACTGATATCAAAGTGCAATTTTTGAAAAATATCGAGAAACTTTTCCATTTGTTTTTTAGATTTTGAACGGAGCTCTTCATCATTAAATCTTGAAGGATATGGCAATTTTGACTTGTATTTCACATTGTTTTCAGAAACGACTTTTTCTTTATCTTTTGACGTTTGGATAACCGGAGGTTGGACGTTTCCAGCTCCTCCGTTATTAATAGGAGGAACCGGGTCCTTTGTCGCCTCGGTCTCACAGTCCACTACCTTAGGCGGAGACAAAGAAAAAGAGGTAGTAGGAACTGTGGGTCCATCATATTTAACCCCACTGCGAGTCGTGATAGCCTTAATCTCGCCCCTCGGGTTTGCGATCGTGTTGCTTGGCAAAGAAGTAGTACCCGAACCCGAGGGTCGATCATTTAAAGGTTTGTTAATATCACTGATTTGATTAGCAAACAACCGAGTTGATTCTTCATATTTTACCATAAAAGATTGTTGATTTTGAAGCAATTGCTTAATCAAATCATCCGTGGGCGACGAATTTTGAATAACACCTTGATTTTGATTATTGTTGAAATTCTGCCCACGTGATGCGTGGGGATCGCACCAGGCTTTACCTCTCGAGGGATCTCGAGAGGCTTACAACCCCCACCAGGCAGTGTACCTGATCGTTGTAGTATAGTATAGTGACAAGTACCGGGGGATTGATCGTTCAACTCAGGAATAGTGTCGTTAGGATTGAAATTGATCTAACTAGGTCTAAAGGTGAAAGATGATTCTTTTTGTGTTTTTATATTTTATGAAAAGCAAATGAAAATCTCGGGTTTTGGAAGAGGGGGCGGAACTAGTTGCTAATCAACTAACCCAAAAGCTACTAATTAAACTAATGTGCAAGAAATGTAAACTAGGATTCTACAAGATAAGTGAAGCATGTCTACCCATGATATGTTACTCCTTGCTAGCTATCCAATTCTACCTATTGACTGTAAACCTTATTTTAATTGACGGGTGTATTCCTAATAACTCATGGAGTGGCATACATATCTCTCCAATTCTATGAGCTCTTATCTCCTCCTATGCCATGCCCGGCACAACCATAGGGATTGTAAACAGTGGCTCATGCGTTAAATACTACCTTAATAGCCTAGTATGCCTTGGCTACATGTTTCTTAAGACGTTCAAGCACATTACACGATGGAGATCTGCCAGTTTTCTTAAGCCTAACATCGAATTCATTCAATCAAAACAAGAATCAATAGGAAACAAGAATTATAAACTAAACCAACTAGATCTATTGAAGTTGTCACGCCTTAATTAATGGAGATAGACACACACATCAAAAAGCCCTCATTGATGGAGATAGACACAACCATCAACAAGAAATCAATGAGATCTAATCAATTATATACAAGTTTCACATAATCATAAGTAGACACAAGGTGAATTAACAAAACATAATCAAAGAAGGACAATCAACAAGAATAATGAAAGACATAGTTGAGATAGAATCATCAAACCAATACATGATGTTTATGGAGTGATTGAAACCCTCTAAGTTGCTGGAAAAACACCCACCTAAACCCAGGAATCGACCTTAGGGTTTAGGGCTTACAAAAAGTGAAGTTATGATGTTATATTTATAGGCATGTTTTCTGTCGGCCCTTCTTGATGGCTTCAGCCCGTTACTCTTGACGCTGTCAAGACCATTTTTTCACCAAATTGTAGATCTCTTCGTCCTCTTCGTTTCCTTTTTTGAATCGCTCAAATCCGAGTTCGTATGCAAAAGTTATGGCCAAAACGGTGTCAGCTACCACGCGCGCAAGTTTTGACAAGTTAACATGTGACGGCCTTGGGTGACGCCGTCATGTTCTCTCTGGGCCGTCACCACTTTTACTCTTGACGCCGTCAGGAAAAGCCTCTTGACGCCGTCAGGTACTGTTCCCAGCAAGGAAAATTAAGACTTTGCCGTTTTCTTCACTTTTATGCTCCAAAAACGTCCAAAATGCCTTCTTTTCCAGAATTCACTCCCAAAGTACCTAAAATCACAAAAGGAACGATTTAGGGCAATATTTGATCAAATTAATTAAATTCCGGGCTTAAATGACCCCCTAAAAGTGGTTCATTTTTCGCGTCATCACCACGGTTTTGGAAATTACCATGATTCTGATTCCCATGATTAGCGTTCTGAAAATTCCCAGGGTTTTCATAGTTTCCTTGGTTTTGAAAATTCCCTTGAGGCGGGCCTTGATTGTAACTACCTTAAAAACCCCTGTTTTGATTGAATCCTTGATTATGATTTTGAAAACCGTTATTAGCTCGACTTTGATTTTGATTTCCTTGATTATTACGATTCTGTACATTATGATTCTGGTTGACGTGATTGACTTGGTTTGATTGTTCGAGAATGGGTGGTCCAAGAAAATTAGTAGAACGGTAGCTGAGAAGATTTCGATCTCCTTGAGGTGGATAACCATTGTTACCCGTATTTGCTGCATACGCATTCTCTTGAGAAAAGGCACCGATGGCCAGACATTAATAATACAAATGTGGCCCACCACAAGTCTCACAACCATGACTAACCACATTGACTTGATGATTTGATTTTTCAATTGAAATTGCATCAACTTTCTTTCTAAGAGCCACTAGCATACTCATCATTTCATCATTGTTTTTACCATTATTAGACACTTGAGGTTTATTTCTAGACATTCTCACACGAGCCTTATTCTCAATTATCATGAAAGCATCTTTCGTGTTTCGAGCCAACAAGTTCCCACCCGCATCAGAGTTGAGTGAGTCTTGGTCAACATGACATAACCCATTATAGAAAGTGTCAATCTGCTAAAGGGATGTGAACCCATGGTTCGGACATTTTTCCATCAAATCTTTGAATCGATCCCAAGCTTCACTAAATGACTCATCAAAAGCTTGTTGGAATCGAAAGATTTGGGATCGTAGATTAGAAGTTTTAGAGGGAGGATAGAAGTAATTCACAAACTTAGAAGCAAGATCATTCCAAGTGTGAATCGAATTAGGCGGTCCCTTTTCCAACCAAGTCCGGGCTGCCCCTTTTAAGGAGAAAGGAAATAACTTCAACTTCACCACATCGTGAGGAACTTGGTTCATTCTAATGGTCTCAGTGATGTCGGTGAAATTTCGGATGTGAGTATATGGGTCTTCGTTATCGAACCCGTGAAAGGATATACCCATGATTAAGTTGAGTAATCCGTGATTGATCTCAAAGTTGGCATTGATGTCCGGAATCACAATAGCTCTCCTCACACCATTGAATGGTGATTGGAGTTGTTCTTCCATTGGACGTGGATCAAAAGCCGGTTGTTGTCCCATCGGAGGGATAACATTGTGTTGAGGACCACCCATCGGCGGGGGTCCATTGTGTTGTTCATTTTGGTTCATCTCCTCGTCGTCAAGGAAATGAACCCTACTATTATGTCGTAAAACCAGCTCGGGGTTTAAGAACAGGGACATAAGACTCTCAAAAGAAGAATGGGTGTGCATACACCAAAAACAAAATCAAAAAGAAAAAGAAGAAGAAAAGAAAAAGGAAAATCTTTTTATATATATTTTTTTTTACAAATCTCAAAAACTTTTTATTTCTTTTGTTTTTCTTTTTATAAAATGTTACGTTAATTGAAACCGTTTCTTTCAAAACCACTCGCGACGGGACGGGAAAGAAGAGTGTTTCTCTCTTCAGCTAGCAATTTAATGTCTTAGCTTCCGTATTTCCCGCTTAATCGGTCGTAGAAATTGAAGTAATACGATAAACAACTAATTTCACGTTTTTGTTATGTTGTGAGACTTATTTCGTTTACAACGCCCTCCCTTCCACGGGAGAGTCGAGGCTGTAACTTTATTATTTTTGTATTTTTGTAAACACTTTAGGAAAAGTGTTTTGAATTTTTCAATTTTTATATTTTTTATAGAAATATATACAAGATAGAGGAAGGCTTAACAAAACATGATTTTTCAAAACAAATATTCAAAAACTCACTTCAACCTTCCCCGGCAACGGCACCAAAAATTGATTGCTCAATTTAGTACATATATTAGTAAGTATCGATGAAATCCGCGAGAAATACGGATTTACCGAGTCGTTCTCCCAGCGAAAGTTGAATGGAATCTCGAATATCAATTCGTGAACCGTATAGTGAAAAGTGAATAGTGAAAAGTGATGGTGAAATTCTAATTATGAAAAGAAATAGAGAATAAAGCAGAAAGTACAAGTTATATATGCACAAATATCTAAAATTAGAAAATGAAAATGCAAACGCGATTATTAAACGTAGCGTACGAAATAAAACGTAACTATTATACTAAAAATGATCCTACAAATGTGAAACAAGTTTATAAAAATCTTAAATTACTAAAAAGAATTTTAAGAGAAAGAAAAATATTTTTTTGACTTTTTATTTATTTTCTATGAATTATTTTCTATTTATTGAATTAAAAAGTAATTAAAAATAAAGGGAAATGTAAAAAATAATGGGAAAATTATAAAATCTATTCTAAAAAATCTAAAATATTATAAAAGAATTATCTAAAATATTTTTGTATTTTTAAAAGCTTTTTCTGAATTTTTATTGATTTTTGTTTATTAAAAAGTATATAAAAATGATTATTAATGCAGGAAAATTAAAAAAAAAAAAAAAAAAAAAAAAAAAAAAAAAAAGAATAGTAAATCACTTTGGAAAAATCTGAAAAATTCATAGAAAATCTAAAATAATATGAAAAGCTTGCAAAAAAATTTTGAAAAGAAAATATTAAGCAGAAGTGCTTATTTGGGCTAAATCAGCTTATGGCATGTGCTTATTTATAAGCACTTGCCACAAAACTGATATGAAACTTGAAACAAAGAAGAAAATTACTCTAATAAGCTCTAAAATAACTCAGTGATGAACAGAAATCACACAGAAGCTTTAGAATCAAGCTATTAACTGTCAAGCATAAGCTAATGAATAAGTTGATAAGCCACAGTTAAAGCCAGAAGCAAAGAACAATGCAAAGCACTAATATACACAATAAGGAACTCAGATATGACAAATAAGCAATAGATCAAGCTCAGATAAACACTAGCAGCCTAAGGCACCAAAACAGAAACCAAGCTCAAACCACTAATTAGCAGATCCGATAAGCTGGTCCAAATAAGCTCTAAGATGCAATATTAAGGGGGCAAAAGTTCAACTACACTACTAATTATCTAAAACGAGCAATTACTCTAACATTAACTTCCCAATGCTACTCAGAAATGACCCTAATTCAGCAACTAAAAGTAACACAAAGATGAACTAAGTTGACTTTTCCAATTACTAAACTACTTTGACCTTTCCCAATTTTAAGCTACTAATTCTACTTTTATATGTAGTTATAAGCTAAGATAAATCTATATTAAGCTACTATGATCTAAATTGCAACTATAGCTATCATTTTACTAACTGTTTTAATCCTACACTAGCAATTGACTGATGAATTATCTAATTTTGACTTTTTATGTTATGTTCTACTGATTTAATGATCCAATTAACCATATCAACTCTAAAATAGCCTAAGTGTACTAATCAAACAACAACTATACTACTACAACTCACAGTTAACAACAGATCCAAACACCCCCTAAAATGCAGCTAAAACTATAAAACTTCAATCCAATACAATATTCACTAAACTACTGATCCAAATAACTATATTATCAATCTCAGAAGTAAATTCAGTAATCAAAATCAAAAGTTACAAGCTGAAACTCAGAGACACAGATCTAAGCAACTATATAAGCAGAGTTGTAAACTAGAACTTACAAATGAAATTACCCTCAGCATGAACAGGGGGTTTCACTGAGCTTGCCTATCTTTAAGATAGGCTAGGATCTTCCACTTCTATCCCAATCTATCAATAATCCACCCAATAATCACAACAGTTGACCACTGTTGACCAACAATGCTTATGAACACAAACAATGAAAAGTACTCTCACAGAGCTATGTGAAGCAGGTATTAGATGTAAAAAACCACAAACAAGCTTAACTAAGAACTGAAAGACTGAATTAAACAACTCTTTATATTTTTTTTCTTTCTTTTCTGATTTATATGAAACTATTTGAATGTAACAGTAAATGTATTGAAAACAAAGAAGTATGAAATGATTAAAACTATTGAGACAGAAGTAAAAGCTGTTTTATAAATTGTAAACTACAATAAGCAGTAATGAAAACAGTAAAAGCTGGTTGTATTAATAAAAGAAGAATTACAATTGGAATTAAAATGAACTACAATTCTAAAGTAAAATTGGCAGAGTTTGGCTACACTAAAACTCTACACTCAATACAGGCTAACTATCACTCTATTTATAGCCACAATAAGATGATTCTAGAGAGGAGTATCCATGGATTGCCAGCTTGGCAATCCGTGTGGTGTGCTTCTTTAGTCTCATTTTGAGCCCTTGATCATCCTTCAATCATTTCCTCAATAATAAACACCCTTAGATCACTATCAATGATGTGTAGCTCCCAATCATCAATTGCCATCTGTCCCCATGTGTGTTTCTTAGATCCCTGACATACCCTGACACGTCTGACACCCTTTGGTTTGATTCAAATGCCCTTAATTGTGGTTATTAAGGGCGAGGTAATTTTAGGGTTCATGTGTGAATAGTGTTTCTGGGTAAGAGTGTGAATTTGGGGGGCGGGGTTTAGGTAAAATGTTATTTTATTAAATTTGACCCATGTTTGACCTTTGACCAATGGATGTGGGTGTTGATTGGGTTGAATGGGTGGACCGGGTTTTGATATAAATGGTGTTTGGGCTTTTGTATGTTGGACTTGGATCAGGCTTGGAATCTTGGATTTGTTTTTTCAGATTTAGATATAATGGAATTACAAGGGCCAATTGTTAAATAATCTAAAAGTGCAAGGGCTGAATCAGAATTCTTCCAAAATATTTCAAGGGACTAAAATGCCTTTTCTCAAATCTTAGAGGGTTGACTTTGGCAATTCTCAAAATATCTCTTCCAAGGACCATAAATGACAACTTCTGAGAATAGGAGGACTAGACATGACAATATCATGAAACTTCATCCAGGGATCAAATCTGATGAATCTCAAATCTCTGAGATCTTCTAAGGCTCAAAATTGACTTTCATTTACTAAACTGCACACGTTCTACTCTCGTGCTCGATTTTGCTTGTTTTTCGTCTTTTCACGAGATATCCGTACATGCACGTTCACAAACATAAAAATACACATTCTTTGGCATTTGCTAGCATATTTAGTCTATTTGGGTCGGTTTTTGGCTATGAAAAGGTATGTGAATTAACACATACTAGTTTTTATTTCAAAACCCTAAAAAGGGGTACCAAATAAACTAGAAAATGGCTTGATCTTTAAAATTTGATGAATCTTGTTGTTGCTTTTGTTCTTGGCTGAGCACCACCAAGAGAGGAAGAAGAGAAACTTTTATTTTTGATCTTAAAATGTTATGTTGCATGTATGTTTGATTAGTTAGGTGTATTGGTTTATATAGTGGGATGTTTTGCTAAGACATGTGTCTTAGACACATGCCAAAAACCGGCCACCTCATAGAGGGGTGGTTGTGTTGCTTGTTTTTGTACATTATTTTGATTACGGGGTACCGTTTAGTTTATAGTTTGAGCGGTTTAGCGTATTTGGGTACCGGGTTAACTAAAACTAGATTTTTATTGGAACTAACGTGACAAAATAACGTCAGAAAAATTATAACATATAATTTTTGCAAATATTGAGTGTTTTGATAGGTATTGCTTGGTTGGTACAAATATTGTTATAAGTTAGTATAAATGAATGTTTAAAAACATAAACTCTTAAAATATAAAATAAATAACTTTTACCATTTTAGTGGCAATATATATAATGTATAAAAATATTAGTGCCATAGTGGGAATTGTTTGGTGAGTTGATAAAAATTATTGATCACTTGTGATTGTTTATTTATAATTACATATAAGTTATTTAAAATAATATATAACTTAAGAGTGGAATAGAATGCACATGATGAAGTGATGATATGTAGACTAACCCTAGTCTATGAAATGTATTATGAATGATGTCTCATGATCACATAGTTAACCCTTCCCGGTTATGAAAAATGAATACCCGTAAACCTAGTTTACGTGTAATGATGAATTGTGAAATGATTAATAGTAAGTGATGAATTGAAATCTGTGAATAGTAAATTGTCGAGACTTGGGAAAATGACCTGAAATTGTGAATTTTGACATAGAGGTTTGCAACCAGGTGGTAGATCAGTCAACACATAAGTGTTATTGCCCATGATAGAGTCCATCTCATCATTAATTGCTTCTTTCCAGAAAGCAACATCCTGTGACTTCATTAGTTCTTCAAATGTTTTGGGATCATCCTCAACAATGAAGCAATAGGAGTATTGATCAGAGACCTCACTCCTTGTACCTTCAATTAAGTATAATTGAAACTCAGTTCCGAATGACTTTGGAGTCCTAACCCTATTGTTCCTTCTGAGCTCAGGTTCAGGTTGTTGTTCCACAACCTCATCAGGGGCCTAAGATGGTAATTCATCAGGGACCTCTGATACACCAATGTCATTAGTTCCATTTGGAATTCTTTGACTTGGTCTAGAGACTGATGAGAATCTATTCTCATCAAATAGTGCATCCCTTGATTCAATTATTGAGTTAATTGAAAGAAATTCATTAGGTTCAATAACATAGAACCTATATACCTTGGAATGCTCAGCATATCCAACAAAGATGCATTCAATGCCTCTTTCACCCAAAGTTTTCTGCTTTGGATCAGGGAGTCTTACAACAGCCCTACAACCCCAAACCCTGAGATAATTCAGGTTGGGTTTCTTTTTAGCAAGCTGTCAACATAGATTCACCCCAGAACCCTTGACTCAGCCCTGAATAGGACAACATGGAATTAACCATCTCCTTCAGCACCCTGTTTTTCCTTTCAGAAATACCATTTTGCTGAGGAGTATAAGGGTCAGTCGTTTCATAGATTATACCAACAGACTGAAAATACAAAGTATCCATGTACTCACCTCCCGTATCAGTCCTAAATCTTTTGATTAAAGACCCTTGTTGCAGTTCAACTTCAGTTTTAAATACTTTAAATTTATTTAATGCTTCATCCTTAGTATGTAACAAATAAACGTAACAAAACCTAGAAGCAACATCAATAAATGTCACAAAGTATTTCTTGTTCCCTAAAGATGGAGTAGCATGAAGATCACATAGATCACTATGAATCAGCTTCAAAACTTCAGTTTCACGTTTTACACTTTGAAATGGTTTCTTAGTTATTTTGGTCATCATGCAAGTTTTACACTTTTCAGTGTCCATATCAAAGGCTGGAATTAACCCATCCTTAGACATATCTCGCATTCTTTTAAAGTGTACATGGCCAAGTCTTGCATGTCATAAGGTTGAATCATTAAGTTTAGAGGTTGAAATAAAAGCAGAATTAACATTATCATAAACAATATTAAGTCTGAACATTTGATTACACAAATAAGCAAAACTAATAAACACACCATGTTTAGATAAAATAAACTTATCAGATTCAATCACTTGTTTATAACCACAATTATTCAAAACACTACTAGAAACTAAGTTTTTTCTAATATCAGGAACATGTAAAACATTAAATAAAGAAACAATCTTTCCAGAACTAAACTTCAAATCAACACATCCTTTTCCATGCACCAGGGCAGTTGACTCGTTTCCCATATGAAGAATAGAACCATCATTCATTAACTCATAGGTCTTGAACCAGCTTCTATCTTTACACACATGAATTGTTGCACCAGAGTCAACCCACCAAGCAACATCATCATCCTACACAAAATATATTTCAGATATATATGTAACATAATAAATCTCAAAAGACTTATTAAATGTATTATGACCTTTCAGAGAATTGGTGTTACCATTCCCTCCACTTGTGCCTGATCCATTGGTTTTATTACCAATCTTAACACCTTTACAATCCTTCTTGAAGTGTCCAGTTTTACCACACTTCCAACAAGTCACTTTTGGTTTCTTGTTAAGATCAGATTTGGTGTTATCTTGATGCTTATGCTTGCCCTTGTTCTCATTTTTCCTGGAGGAGTTGTTATGCTCCACCATATTGACAACTGATGGACCAGTAGCATTGCTACTCTTTGGCTTGTCAATGTCTTGTGCCTTGAGTGAATCTTCAATAAGCAAGTGACTGCCTAACTCAACAAGAGTTAATTCCTCCTTCTTATGTTTCAGCATATGCTTAAAATCTTTCCAAGAAGGAGGTAATTTATCAATGATACAAGAGACTGAAATAGCCTCATCCATGTTCATCTTGTGTTGTGTAAATCGACCAAGTATACTAAGAAGTTCATTGTATTGTTCCATGACAGGTCTAGAATCAACCATTTTGTAATTGTTAAAATTACTTACAAGGAACTTCTTACTTGATGCATCCTCAGCCATATATTTGGCTTCCAAGGAATCCCATAGTTCTTGAGAAGTTTCAACATTCTGATAAATATCAAATAGAGAATCAGACATACCATTGAGAATTAAACCTCTGCAAACATAATCATCATTCTCCCATTTGCTTCTTGCCCTCATCTGATCCATAGAAGCGTCATCTCCATAATCTTCAGGAATCTCAGTTGTCAGAACATAAACCACATTCATACTTGACAACAAAAAGTGCATCTTCTTTTGCCATCTTCTGAAACCAAAACCTTCTAACTTTTCGAACTTGGAAAAGTTAGCAGCCATTTGTCTCATAGCAGCAGCCATTGATTATCACTAATAGTTTCTATTGATTGTTGGTTATATGTTTGAGTGTTCCTAGATTAGGGTTAAGATAATCAATGAGTACCGGATATTCACTTGAAATCGTGTTATCACTTTCCAATAGAAACTATTCGACCCTATGCCTGGGTTACACGAATATCTCTATGGGATAAAACCAAGTGATGTTCTTGCTTTAGGCACAAATCAAGAACAGAATTGTATTCAAGTGTTTAGGGTTTGTGTTGATCGTTATCATGCAGAATGTTATGACCTCTATTTATAATAGAGAATACTCAAACCCTAGCCCATGAAATTATGTATAATTAACGGCCCATTAATTATATCATAATACTTTCCATAATAGCAGGAATCAATGGTTAAACCCGAGCAGTACTTTGAACAAGCAGTACTTTGAGTCAGCAGGATCTACTAGCAGCAGAATCTTTTCATAACCACTATTGAGTCAGGGGATTCAGTGACCAAATGGGTATACACACCGTACCTCCAAGCCCATTACCAGGTGTGAAATAATCCCTCAAGTGCACTAAATTTTTCCAATAACCTCTATTATTGCCATAAGTTAGGCGCGAAATAATCCCGCCAATCCATTCCCGTCGACATGTCGACGGGAAAATATTAACAACGAAACAAATAGTAATTAACGAGTGATTAACGTTAATTACTGTTTATGGTTTAACTATCCCGTCGACATGTCGATGGGAGAATTATATTTAATTATTTATAACAAAATACTGGCCAATAAAATGGCGGGGATTTTTCCCGCCTGTTTTTTCCCGTCGACATGTCGACAGAATTATGCCCCCATATTTTTTTCGTATAAATATTCTTACAAAAATCATTCTCAAAAAATCATTCCCGTCTCATTTTACACATACATTCTTGATTTTCACAAAATCCGATTGTCAATTTTCACAAATCACAAACAACAATGGACGGTTTAATGCTAGAACAGGAGTGGTCAAAGGCTTTATCACACGAGTTCTTGTATAATGAAATTATAAATCATTAGGGCTATGAAATTTTTGATGAATATGGTTCTTATGCGAACTGTGCACCATGGCAAAGAGACCGGATTCTGGTATGGTTGAGGAAAAAGTCATACTATAGAGAGTATTTGGAAGAGCTAGATGCTGCTGAAGCTCAAGCTGCTGCTGTTGGAGGTGAGGATGAAGCTGAAAGCACGTTTGATGAAGCTGCTGCTGTTGATAATCAAGAAAAGAGAATAACAGGTCTTGAAGCTACGTTTGCACATCTCAAGGAAATGAGAGCAAGGAAAGGAAGAGATGGTGCGAGTTCAAGCAAAGCGGGAGGTAGCCGCAAAAAAAAAAGTAAACGGGTTGTTTCATTTGGTTGTCGAGTTGTTTAGTTTGAGTTGTTTTGTTTGGTTGTCGAGTTGTTTAGTTTGAGTTGTTTCGTTTGATTGTCGAGTTTGTTTCGTTTGATCTGGTTCGTTTGCTTGTCGAGTTGTTTAGTTTGAGTCTGTATGAAAATGTATCTAGTTTACAACTCTTGTGTGGTTTGAATAAAATGTTTGCCAAGCGTGTGGTGTTTGGGATTGCTTTATAAACTGCTTAGTTTCTTACTGCGGATGTTTTGTTAGATTAATAATTACAATCTTGAATATTTGGATAGAAGTTTACGATTTCTAGTGATTGAGCAATTTTGAGTGTATCTAATCGTGTGTGGACATCAGTTTTCACAACAACAACATTTTATTAAACAACAATTACACAACAAACAACAACAACAACAATAACACAACAAACAACAAACAACAACAACAACAACAACAACAACAACAACAACAACAACAACATTACATACGAAGATTTCCATGTCACCTAACAGGTTACGGAATACTGCATCCGACTAACATGCGTGGTCATTGATGTCGGGATTCATTGCCATTTCAAGTCTTTCCTCGAGCACCCTGACTCTTGTCTCTGGCACCTGTTTTTGTGCCTCCAGCATATTTATCCTATGATCTTTTTCATGGCAGTTTGTGCACCCAGAACTGTGAGATGTAGAAGCAGAAGAAATTACTTGTAATTGTTCATCAAATTCACTCTTCCACATAAAATGTTGATATAAATAATGCTTAAAAACATTATTAATATTTATCAATAACTCTACGTTTTGATAATCACAAAATGTAAACTAAATTAAGTCAAGATTATGACGTAAACAAGTATTTAGTAACAAATATTTACTTCTACAACTAATATCACTTAAGGTATGCATAAACTAAGCATCTTATGCATTACATGATCAAATGAAGTATTTTCTTAACACAAAACATTTTATAAAATGACATTAACATTTTGTATATTTTAGTAAATCATTTTTGGTATTGTTTTACTAAACCACAAAGATATGCATTACATGATCAAAAGAAGTATTTCTCCGCCATAAGGAGTTTGTTGACATAGTGAAGAAAACTCTCGAGTGTGGTACTCGGGGAGTGGAGTAGGGCAAGGAAGGTGTCCTTGTAGCCGAACCACTATAAATTCTCGTGTTGTGGTTTGATCTTTCTATCTCTATCTTTATTTCATTTCATTTCAATACTTACATTATTAGATTAGACTTGCTTACATTTGTTGACACTTGAATTCACATAAGATCGAATCAAAGTTTTTTTATAAGTTACAAAAGATTTTGAAAATAAATTTAAAAAGACGTAAAACTATTCAAACCCCCCCCCCTTCTAGTTTTCCACAATTGGTATCAGGAGCCACGTCTAGCAAGATCTTTAAAATATATTGTATTTTAAAACTTGTAACAATCTATGGAATCTGAAAAATATTTAGAAGGGCAATCTATGCAAATACCACCGCTATTTGAAAGTGATGGATTTTTATATTGGAAAAATCGATTCGAAACTTATGTGAAGTCAAAAGATCTAGATCTTTGGCATGTTATTACTAATGGTGATTTTTTACCTATTCAAAATAACCCCGAAACAAAGAAAGATGAAATCGTACCTTTTGAAAAACAAAATGATGATTTAAAAAGAAAACTTGCTAAAAATGATGAAGCAAAAATGGTTATTTATAATGCGCTACCACGTAAAGAGTACGAAAGGATCTTTATGTGTGAAACCGCAAAAGAAATTTGGAACTCTTTACTAATAACTCACCAAGGTAATAGTTAAGTCAAAGATAATAAAATAGATCTACTTGTTCAACAATATGAGCAATTCACGATTCTGGAAGAGGAATCAATTGATAATGTTTTCGCTAGATTTAACACTATCATCACAAGTTTAAAAGCACTTGATGAGAATTTTTCTAGTAAGAATTTTGTTAGGAAGTTTCTTAGGGCCCTTCACCCAAAATGGCGAGCTAAAGTGACGGCTATTGAAGAATCAAAGAATTTGTCAACGTTGCAACTTGATGAATTAATTGGAAACTTGAAAGTCTATGAAGTAATTATAAAGAAGGACTCCGAAATGGTCAAAGTAAAATGAGAGCAAAGCAAGTCAATCGCCTTGAAAGCTAGAAAGGAATCTAGTAACGAAGATAGCTCATCTTCCGAAACTGATGACGAAGAATACGCCATGGCCGTAAGAGATTTCAAGAAATTCTTCAAAAGGCGAGGAAGATTCGTTAGACAACCACACGATGAAAGGAGAGCATCTCAAAAGAGTAAAGATGACAAGAATAGCAAGAATGAGAGAAAGTGTTTCAAATGTGGTGATCCAAATCATCTCATTGGAAAATGTCCAATGATGTCAAGAGATCAAAATCAAAGAGCATTTGTCGGAGGAGCTTGAAGTGATAGTGATGAGGAGGAGAAAGAAACGACAAAAGAAGAAAAGTGTCTTATGGCAAAAACATCAAGCGAGGTACGTTTCGAAACCGAATATTTTAGTGATGAGAATTTATCATTAGACGAAAATGATTTAGATAATGAGTATAATAGACTATGCAAATGAGGACAACAAGTAATAACTAAAAACAAATCACTAAAACATATAAACAACCAATTAGAAAATGAAATACTAGAACTTAAAATTAAAATACATAAATTAGAGAAAGGCAAAGAAACTGTTGAAGAATGTAAATTATGTCAAGAGCTTAAATGTGAAAATGAAATACTTAGAGAAGAAATTTGTAAATTTGACAAATTTGAAAATAGTAGTAACTCACTTAAGAAAATAATAAGTATTCAAAGAATATCCGGAGACAAAACTGGTTTAGGATTTAACCAATGTTACAAAAATCGTGAATCGGTCCTGAGGCGGTCGAGGGCCGAGTTACGTTTTTTAGCCGATTAATCGGCCCAAAACCTTGTAATCGCCGATTAATCGGCCGACTTCCTTGTAAATATCTCCAAGTTCCAAGGCCTTGTAGCTTGGAATCGGCGATTATGCCTTGTAGCTTGGAATCGGCGATTACAAGGCCTTGTAGGCCGTTTTTTGCAACATTGGATTTAACCCAATTGAAGCTTCAACTAGTGAAACAAAAAATGTTAAGTTTGAAAGTGAATCTAGTAAACCAACATCCTTAGAAAAACATCCGAAATATATACTCATAAATGATAAGAAAATACATCTTGCTAGTAATGAAGAAATAAAAACGTTTTATAAACCGTCTTTGAAGACCGATGTAGGATCCTCTAAACCTAAAATAAGATCTAAAACTCCACCACCTAGGAAACCAAATAATTCTTATCCTAGATCTAAAACACCTCAATCAAGAAGAAACCAAAATAAACAAAACTACAACCACCCTAGTAATCAAATGTGGAACTATCAACCAAGTTACAACCCTTGGGGAATACTACCACCTTTCATGCATCCTAGCCAAATGTTGAACATGTTTGGACCAAACAACTTTGGACCAAAGAGGCAATGAGGACCAAATAGCTAGATCAACATTCCTTACTACTATCTTGGAGTTCTATCACCATAGACTTTTGCCAAGTCTATTTTTCATCTAGAAGATTTTTCTTGAAGACCGCCAGGTACGCCTTTCTTTCTCTACTCATTGCCATGCGTAGATAATATTTTTTTTGCTACTTTGCTTGCGTAGATATTTTTTTTACTTCTTTCTTGTTCTTGAACATATATATATATATATATATATATATATATATATATATATATATATATATATATATATATATATATATATATATATATAACCTAGATACGTCATTAGTTGACTTTCTAGAACTCCAGGATATTGTTTGTTCTTGAACCATTTCCTTCCCCTCATTGGCCTTTTTGAACATTGACGTTCAACTCGAAAATCTTTTATGTCCACTATTAGAAGACTCATGATGATGAAGGGATGTGAGTTAAGTGGATCAACATAAAGGAAGAACGCCTTCACACAAGAACACTATGGATGAAACAAACTCCTTTCTCCGACAAAAACTCATCTACGTCATCATTTCTCAACTCCACCTAATAACCCACCACTTATTCACACCTACACATAATCTATATTTATATATGTGTGTGTGTGTGTATATATATATATATATATATATATATATACACACACACACATATCCACATATTCCCGAACATCTCTCAAATCCTCCATTAACTTGACACTTTGATCATTTTATCCGAAATTGTCAAAGGTATATTTTAATTAACGAAACGTTAATTAAAAAAAATTGTCAAGTACTTCATCATCGTGCCAATAAACTCTTACATATTTTTTATATATTGTAAATCTAATTATATACATATAAATATGTTTATTCCAGAAACTAAAACCGTGAAAATTCAAAATTTAAAGGGCGGCCCCCTTAAAGATTAAGGGGACCGGCTTGTTATTGAGGGCGGTCCCCTTAATGTTTAAGGGGGCCGGCCTACTGTAACTTCCAAAATCGTTTTCCATCTTAAATCCTTTCTCAAACACTCCATTTGTTCATATTTTCCTCGCTCACCACTGCTGTGAACAAACCAAAACCACCAAAACCACTAAAATCCTTCACCAAATCACCAATCCGGGGTTGTTTGGCAAGGGGAAAACGCTAACCAAATGTATAACAACATCTTTTGTAAGTTTTCCGACATACATTTCATCACATTTCATTCAATTTAGTGTCTAATCAATAATTAGGTATTTTATTAAAATTTATTTTAATCCGAATTTCAATAAAGTTAAAGTTAGGAATTGAATAACCAAATGCTTCCCATAGGATTAGAATGTAGAATTGCAACTCAAACTAAGTATAACACATCATATTGTCAAAATTTTTAATCACCCATAAACCCTTGTTAATATCATTCTTCAAAAAGCACATTGTTGATATAACTCTTAGAAACTAGTTAAAACTTACTACATTATAGTAGTTTAATGTTTTAAATAATCAAAAATACTTTTCAATACATTGTAAAAAGTTTCATGAAGACAACATGGGCGTTTGGTTCATTGAACAAATCATACTTATATGAATTTATTTAAAACTTAAAACTAGTTCATTAAACTTACTAACATAATTCGAGTCTATAGATGTCATCAAGATATATAATCAATATATATATATATATATATATATATATATATATATATATATATTGATGTTTTAGGCGATATTCATCTAGTTAAAGGAGCGTTTGGCTTATCTTGAAAAAGACATTTTGAAAACCAAAATTCATATTTTCACTTTTTAAACAAGTTTTATGTTAGTCAAACTCGTAAGAAAAAGCAAGATATATAATCTAATATATATCTAGCCTAATTTCGAAATGAATTATGATACCTAAAGTGATGTTTGGATAGTATTGATATTGTATCGAACCTATTCCACAACTACACTTTGACATCATAAGATACATTCTAAACGAGTTTAAAATTAAAAACAAGGAACATTGTGAAACTACTTCCTAGGATTTTTTTTTGGGTCAAAGTAGGCTTCCGTTCCACATGTATTGCATATATATATATATATATATATATATATATATATATATATATATATATATATATATATATATATATATATATATATATATATATATATATATATATATATATATATATATATATATATATATATGCATGTTAATTGCTTTTGTCTTAGTTTTATTTTTGTTGTTATATTGTTTAGGTGAAAATGCCTAAGACCACGGTTGGTGATGTTTCAAAAACCAAACAATACATTCCTCAAGTTTCCTCTACTCCCGGCATGTCTCCCGCCGTTGCATGTTATTATCGTCCCATTGAAAATAGAAACATTCACGAGGGTAGAATTGTCGATCCATCCTACTATGAATTCGATCATATCGAACGATCGTTCACCAATATCCGTCTTGATTGTCTTTTCAAAATCAATGAACCAATCATTCCTCACTTTGTTCTCGACTTCTATAGCCAAGTGACGGTGCAAACCGATCCCTATGGCCATCTCCTCATTTCTTTCATGATCCAACATCAATTCATCACTCTTACTCTTGCTCAGTTTGGACAAATCCTCAGAATCCCATACAACGGCCAAGCCGTATACTCTAGTGAATGGGATCTTTCCTCACTTGAACGAAATCGTCCTCAGGATGGTCCATACTATTATGAGATTCCTAGTCCTGAAGACATTCGTTGACTGCTTGAACTAGAACGTGGTACGACTAGTCGCAGAATCAAGTCGAAGAATGTCGATATTCATGAAAATCAAATTCTTATCAAAGAGCTAAGCCCCGACATGAAAATTTGGGAAAAACTCATTCGCGATAATGCGTTTGGTACCGGCGGGCACCGTGATCATCTCATGGCTAGCATCGCTCACATGTTGTATTGTGTAGTTGCTGAAGAAAACTAAAATTTGGCTTATCTCTTTGTCCATCGAATCATGACTGCCAAAAACACTCAATGCCAATCTTCCTTACGGTATGTTCCTCACTCGACTTTATCGTCATGTCATGGAACACTACTAAGCTCTTCGAAATGATTACTATGAGCATATTCATCCCACTTTGAACCAACTCACTCTTGTTCGTACTCGTCATTCTCGAAGTGACAAAGGAAAATCTCGTGGTCCTTTGTTTTCTATGCCTCATGGTTCAACATCTCATCGAGGTAATGATGATGATGAGTGTAACGACCGTGGTTTTGGCAGGTCAGTTTGACTGATAGTCTTGACTCGGTTGACGTTTGTTTGGTGTGTCTTAGGTGATTGAAGTGATATAAGTGTGATATAGGTGAGTTTTAGCACTAAATCCCTTTGCGTGGTGTTGTTTTTGTGAGTGAGTAATGTTGATTATTTGGGAAAGTTCATTTTGATCGCCCTTGTGGTGTAGAAATGACTTGTGAAGTTTTGGTGTTTTTGTGTTTTTGCATAACGAGTCTTCGTTCATGTATTTGAGCGTTAGCAAGTTACGAGGAGTTTGTTTTTATGTGTTATATATTTATAAAGGGTGAAAATCTATTTTTGGAAACTTTGTTTAGAAAATGATAATTTTTCCGGTTGTCGTAAAAGTTAAGATTTATCGTGAAAGACGTTAGGTTTTGTGTTGGGAGTTTATAAAATATGAAAAGTATGAGGTTTTGAGTGTAATAAGTAAATTTAATAAAAAAATATAAAATATATATATATATATATATATATATATATATATATATATATATATATATATATATATATATATATATATATATATATATATATGTGTGTGTGTGTGTGTGTGTGTATGCATAAAATCGGCCAAAGGGTTTAAAAAGGGAAAAAGGAAACAGAATTTGAGTCCAATTATAACAACTAACTAAAAGGAATCCTAGTCCAGCCCAAACAAGCCCAACCTCCAACCCATATAAGAAATACAAACGACCCATAACTCTATTTTCCTGCAAATTATGATCAACCAAAGCTAGAGGGGAAGAGGAAAAATTAGGGTTTTTATTATTGAAGCTAAAATCAAGATCAATGTATATTTTCGATACTAGTTTTCATTCAATTAATTAGTTATTGATCTAATTCATGTAATATAAAGTATGATGGATTAGGGTTTGTGTTAACTTCTGTAAATTAATGTTATTAAACATGTTGGGATCAATTAATGATAATAGTATGATGATTGGTTAAGAGAATTGAGCGTAAAACATGTTAGTTATTGAGTTAGGGTTTGGACAGAAAAGTAGTTCTGTAAAGATGTGAGTGTAATTAACAGATGGTTAGGAGTTAAGTCACGAATTTTAGGTCTAAATTGAATTTTAATGAAATAGCATTCCAAAAAGTCCAGCCACGATTGATTTCAAGGCCGGGAAGTTAGTCTTTTGATTTTTCTTTGTTAAGGTGTCAAAGCTGTCAAACCGGGACAAAATTTGGGTAAAAGTTTGAAGGTGAATTGTGGTTGTAAAGGTGGTATTTTGACTAGCCCTTCTGGAATAGTTAATTATTAGGTTATATTAGACTACCACGAAAAGGATTCGCGATAAAAACTTGTAGAAGTATTTTATGTTAATTAAAACTTTTTGGTGTGCGTTCAGATCCGAATTTGAGTAGTTGACAAGTTTGATTTTCTTTTGAGTACTTGTGTGTGTTATTGGTCCATGGCCTTTTGGGATTAGCTTGTATGCTTATGATAGACCACGGTAAATTTTTGGTGTGAGTTGTTGAGTTTTATTTGTCGTGATTTCATGTGGGCGAATGTACCCAAAAATTCTACGTTTTCTGATTTTAAAAGTGCAAGGGATTTAGTGAGTGTTAGGTTATGGTGGTGGTTAGTATGGTGTCTAGGAGATCCATGGTGGGTCATATGAGTCTTAGACATCCATCATATGAGTATTACATGGGTTGTAGCTTTTAGCTTGACCTTGTGTAACATGGACTTATTTGTGTTGTTTAGATTGTGATTTATTTTGTGGAAGCTGCAAGGTTTGAGGTGAGTTCATAGTCCCATATTTTTACTTTGTTTTAAACTTGGGATGGGAATGATGCTTGTCTTAAATGGTTTGAATTACTGTGATTATGTGTGTGTGTCAAAGAGCTTGGACTTATAATGTTATTGTATGTATGCTATATGTGAATGATATGTTATGTGATGTTATTGTGTGGTCCAATTGGAGGGAGTATCCAATTGGAGAGTAATACTCCTACTCGTACCAGATTATGTGGATTGGATAATGTGATGATAATGCTGTGTGGTCCAATTGGGGGGGAGTATCCAATTGGAGAGTAATACTCCTACTCGTTACTAGTCTGTGTGGTCCAATTGGGAGGGTGCTTACCCTGTTGCTCGTGCATACGACCTAATTGGAGAGTAGTACTCCTACTCACTTTTATTCTGTGTGGTCCGATCGGTGGGTATTAATTTACCCATTATTTGGAGCGGGGGTCACGTTCCGTCCCGGGATGTTGTGAATTTGGATCGGTGGGCACGTTCCACTCGATGGTTGCCTTATGTGTGTTGTTGCCTTGCGAATACATGTAGCTTATATGATAACTGTAATTATTTGTCCAGCTATATTTTATAATCACAGTGATTTTGGTTGCCTAGTGTGTATGAGTCTTAAACCTATGAATCTCACCAACATTATGTTGACGTTTTAAGCATCATTTTCAGGTGAGCATTCTAAGGCTATGATAGAAGGAAGTGATTAGACGAGACCTTAGTTGCATTGGAAGTAGTTTATCTGTGTATTTGGAGTTTATCATATTGTTTCCTTTTGGGTATTGTTATGACACTTTGTGTCTATACTTTGCCATTTTATTTCATGTAGTTATTCTCTATATAGACACCATGTGTTGTGATGATATCCATGAAGTTACACCCTCGCGTTTCCGCCTTGGCGAGGTGTGACAATGAGGAGGAAAAGACCTCGCGTGTTAGTACCCCATCTCCCACTACCTTTGTTGATGATCTCCCTGATCTTGATTATACCGATTATAAAATTCCTCTTCCTCATGAGCGTACCGATGAACTCCTCTTCACTCGTCAACCGTCCATAATCAACCGTCAACAACAAATGCATGAAGAATTTAGAGGAGGATTTAAGTCCGTAGGAAAGATGTTCAGGAAGATGATGGGCAAGAAGAAGAAATAGGGTTGTTGATGTGAAGCTACTTTATTATATGATTGAACTATTAGACATTTGTGTGGTTTGTTATTTGTCCGATTTATTCAGAAATACTTGTGTTCCTTCATGTTTTGTTTCTTGAATGATGCTTAGGTTTTAACTATTATCATGCTAGGATATTAATCATAACTTTATGCTTAGTTTATGCTTCTTTTAATTTGGTTTATAATATATTAGTTTGCATGCATAATTTGTTATTTATGCGTATATTTCATCATTCCTAGAGTATATGCTTCAAGTAGAGCTTGCTGGAAACACACATTTGAAAAACCACCCATTTCTGCAAAATTTTCGTTTCTGGTCGCTTGGGAAAACACCAGATAGGCGGCCCCTTTAATTTTCCTAGGCGGTCCCCTTAATTATTAAGGGGGCCGGCCTACAATTAAGGGGACCGGCCATCTGGAACTGGGTTTAATGTTTTCTTTTTCATCTTGTGACTTCTTTCTCTAGTATCTGCTACCATTTCTCCTTTTAACCCAACTCCTTAAACCATTTCAAAAACATACCTAAATCAACCATTTCCATACTATAAATTCCCTCCAAATTAACAATCTTCATCTCATCATTCATCATCTCTTTCAATCTAAACCATCATGTCTCCACCAAGCACCTCCAACTCCAAGGCCTCAAAGAAACAAAAAATTGTTATCATCCCTCCAAAACAACTCTTCATTGACTTAAATAATGAAGACAACACAACCCCATCACCTCCTCCTAAATGCTCATCTCCAAGTGCACCTAATGCACCATCCAAAATACCTTCCACTCATGGAACTTCCTCATCCTCCATACCTACAACTTCCTCAATCAATGACTAAATAAACTCACACTTGTCATCACCACTAGCATCATCACCACATCCTACACAAGAACCTCTTTCCACCCATCTTACCATCTCACTTTCACCAATAACACCACTTGAGGCTTGATTGGCTCCAAACGGTCAACTAAATCGACCAGGTGAATGGTCAACAAAGTCAAACAGCTCAGAGTCAATCTCCGCGGAAGTACAGTGTTTCCCCGGGTCGTTATGTCCCAACGAGGTGTGATGGTATAAAAATAGGTTTGTGATCGGGTTAATTTGAATGGGAAGTAACCAGATAAAGATTTGGATTTGTTTACACTAATGGAATGATTAGGAATAACAGTATTAACAATTACGGGAAACAGATGTGTATAAACGTAAATCAAATTAAAATCAGACACGATTGCGTGCTGAGAAAAATGTGAGTTTTAAGCAAATATAAACTACAGGGGGTAAAAATGAAACTTTTACAAACTTAATATTAAAAGAAATTTTAATTAAAAGGAAAATTATTTTTTTGATTATTTTATTATTTTTTGTTAATTAAACTATTTAATTACTTATTATTAATATTTAACTTATACTAAATATAATATAATATTAAATTAAAACTAAGAAAATGAAAATTTATTTTTAAAAATTCTAAAATAACTTAAAAATTAAATGAAAGTTTAAAAATATGTCTTTTTCTCTTTTTGTGATTTTCTATTAATTAAATACTAATAATATTAATTAAATAATTTAAATTACTAATAATACTAAAAATAACTTAGAAATTTAAGAAATATTTTATAAAACTAATTAACCATTACAGGAATCCTAAAAAATTACAAAAAGTTTATAAAAATTATATTTAGACTATTTTACTAATTATTAATCTAAATATTAATTAATTACTAATTAAACTAATTAAATTATAAATATTTGAAGGTGAACAGTAAAAATTCTAGAAAAATTCCTAAAATTATTTTATATCATATAAAAGCTAAGAAAAATATAAAACTAGGTATTACTTTATAAAAACTAATTATGCTATTTAATACTTAATTATTAATTAATAATTAATAAAACTAATATTAAATCTAATAAGTACTTAGTTACAAGATAAAATTTTGGAAAAATTACTAAAAATACTTTAACATAAAATAAAATTAAGAAAAATATAAAATTCAAATTACTTACTAAAAAGCTAAAAAGGAAAATTAAAAAGATAATTAATATTAAAAAAAAACTATCACTTAATTTTAAATTGGTTTTTACTGGATTTTCTTTTCGAAATCTCTTTTATACCTAAAAACTAAGAACTTTTGTGAAAACACCTTTTTCCAAACTTAAAAATAAGCAAAATGGACACTAAAAGCTAAATCAGTTGACTTTTTGTTGACTTTTGATGGAAATCAGCCCTTGTGGGGTCCACGAGGGTGGATTTTGGATCAAATAAGTTACTTGAACATGAATAAGCAAGAACCTAGAAAATAAGCCCATTGATTAAGCCAATAAGCCAAATTAAGCACTTGATTTTTCTGTTTTGTAACTAGAAAATGGGACATAGTTGGAGGGGGAAAAAGGTAGGGGCAAGAGAGCTTAAGCTCAAATCTTTGCTTGGAATAGCTAGAGGGTCAGTTGGGGAGTCCAAAGAACCAAGAGTTATCAAGTGGGGCCCACTTATGAGTTCTGTGGGACCCCCAAAAGTTGGGACAGTGGAGTGGTGCTACTGCAGCAGTTGGGTCTGCAGCCCTATTTGACGGAGTGTGGGGCCCACAATAAAAATCACAAAAATATGATTCTTGTTGATTCCTGAAGCCAAGGTGGGAGACAACAACTTGTGAAAGTTTCAAAGCTTGAATCAAAACACAAAATTCTAAACAATTCTTTGAAAATTTGGGTTTTTGCACTTGTATGAAATTTTGACTTTTTACTAATATGATCCAAGTTGACTTATGTGAACTTCTACTGGATCCTACTTACTAATGATTAAGTTTTAAGCTAAAACTAACCAAAATCTAGCAAGCTTGACAAGTTTAGAAGCTAAAGTGATGCTTATGCAAGCCATATTTCCAACAGTTAATGAAAATGAGAGATTTAAACTAGATTTTGACTTTTCACTGATTAGGGACTGGTTTATTTGCTTTGACTATACTAATATGACCTAGTGAAGCATGTTTGAGCAGAGAACAACAACCAAAACTACCTAGAACACAGTGCACACAATTGAACCAAACACCCCCTTAAAGCCTTGACTGTTTTAAGTTTTCAAGGCAAGTGAAGGATTCAAGCCAAAATACCAATACCTACTGTTATATCATGATGAGATAAGGTCATTTAAGCATAGAAATGTAAACTCTAACAACATTTACTCAAAAATCATCATTATGCCTTTTTAATAGCGAAAATGTGAAAATTGAGCAATAAGGTAAACTAATGAGTAAACAACAAGTAAGCATAAAGAAACCAGAATAAGCAATAAATGAGTACTAGCACAGTGAAATGCAAAATGTGAAAAAATGAGCTTACAAATGGATCCTGAGCACATAACAATGAACCAAGAACCAATCTCTATCCTAACACCTCCCTTGAGGTTCTATTACCATGAAAATTCAAAAATCACCATGCTTCCTTGTTTCAATCTTCTTCCACACTGATTTTTTATTTTTCATCCTATTTAATTTGATTTTTTTAGTATTTTTGCTTTTATCGGCTAAACAGGTTTTAATGCTTAGAAAGCTTTATAAAAACTTGATAGTGACTTATTAGAGCTTAGATGATCATCAAACAACAACTGTTAACAAGATTAAAGTAAAGTTGTTAATTTCACCTTAAAATTGCCAAAACTGAATTTTACTAAATAAAACTTGAAGTTGAGATAAGAAAAATTTAATATTACACTGAAATTGTTGATTTCAACTTTCTTAAACTAAAAACTGAATCTAGAAATTGAGATTACATTAATTCGACACAATACTAAACTAAGCTACACTACTATTAATTTTCTACTGCTTCCTTCTCTCTCTTTCTTCACTCTTATATCCAATTGAGGTTCCCACTGCAAACCCCAGCTACTTGATTGACCATTGGATCCTTTTTCCTCTCTTTCCACTTTTTGGCGGGAAAAGTATTTTGACCAGTTGGGCAGATTGGGCGGTGGAAGTTGGATTTTTGTGCTTGATTGAAGGTTGGACTAATAAGGGTGTTGCAGAGGTTGAGGTGATTGGCAAGTGGGGAGAGTTGGGGGTGAATACCATCCTGGTATTGAAGAGAAACCAGGGAGGGAAAAGGTTGAAGGTGGTTTGGCAGGGTCAAACATGGGGTTTGACCCTGGGGTTTAGTATCAAAGGGGGTGGGCTGGTATTGTTGGGCCTGGGAGGTGGTATGGGCTAGGGGTGTTTGTGTTGGATTTGTGTTTGGATTGGATTAAGGGATTTTATGAAGTAATAAAAGGATCCGTTTGGTTTATAGTGTATAAGGCCCAAGGACCAAAGTTGTAAACTGCTAAAACTTTTAGGGACCTGATTTGCCAATATTCCAAACTTCCTTCAAGGGACTAAACCTGCCATATAACAATAACACAAGGACCAAAGTTGTGATTTTCCAATATTTTAAACTCCAGGGACCATTTGTGTAATTTTCTGAATTTGGAAGGGTTAAATGTGTAAATATCCAAAAGTTATCAAAAAGGATCTTTCTTGCCAATTATGAATAGTACAAGGGTATTTTATGTTAAATTTCCATTTTAAAATACCCAGGGACTAAATTTGCCATTTTTGAAACTTGAGGGGTAAAAGTTGCCAATTTGTGAAAACTCTTATCCAGGGACTAATATTGAACAAGTTTGATTATCCAAGGACTAAAGTTGACTTTTTATTTCATTTTAAACCTTCAGGGACTAGCTTTGACAATTTTTGAAAGTTGAGGGACTGAAACTGCCAATTATGCAATCTTTGTTTGTTTTTCGTCTGTTTTTAATCGTTTTGCATCTGAAACATATAAAACACACTTCTTGGGATATTTTCAGTATTTTGATGCATTTCTGAGTGTTTTTGGATGTTTTGGCAGTTCAGATACGATAAAAATGATGAGTATTTACACACTCATCAATCCCCCACACTAAACTATTGCTAGTCCCTAGCAATCTTTTGAGAAAACTTAACGGATTTGAATCTCTTTACCAAAAGCCATTACTTCTGGAGTAGCCAAATGTTTCAGTTCAAGTAAGAACTATGGTGCACTGATAACCATATGGTTTTGAGCAAACCATCAGCTGTCAACGGTTTTGATTTGTCTTTACCATAAGCCGTTTGCTTCTGGACTAGCCAACTCTTTATGGAATTATCATCATCTTGGTGAGCTGATTACCAATTATGGTTTTCCACTACCTTTACCACAAGCCATAACCTTGCGGGCTAGCCAACTCTTTACTTTTTAGGATATGGTGAGTTGAGTACCATACAATTTTGGGCATATTGTCAGCCATAAAGGAATTTGATATATCTTTACCCAGAGCCGTTTGCTCCTGGATTAGCCAGTCCTTTTGTCGTTTAGACATGGTGAACTGATAACCACAAAAATTTTGAAATAAAGTGAAAAAAAATTTAAAATTTTTGCCAAAAACGGGGGTACTAGAAGGTAAAATATGATCAAATTCGCTAGAATTTCCCCCCCCCCCCCCCCCACACACTTAGAATTGAATATTGTCTTCAATATTCAAAGTCCCGGCAATTATGCCGACTCTTTGAACGTAAAAAGGCAACATTACAAGCTAAATGTGGAAATACCCTTTTTCACTTTATTTCTATTCATACATTTTTTTAAAGGTATATATACATGGTAACAACGGCAGGGGCAACGCCCCCACACTTAGGGTGAAAACCCCATATGCATGCTACTGTTTTTGTTTACCGAGTCGCTAGCTTGACTCGACCCCGAATTAATTGGTTCTTGGGGAAGCAAGATGTGGAAGAAACAATCTCCATCGGACTTTCATTCAAGATATTTGGACAAACATTTGAAGCACGTGAAAGTTCCACACCGACGAGATATACAGACCCTGGCTTAAGATAGTATAAACTATAAGCAGTGATGCCGGGGTCAAAGATAATGTCTTCATTCCCGAAGGAGTGAAGAACAGGAGAAGGCACCCGGTAGGTGAAGAAAAGGAAGAAAACCATGATGAAAATCATTATAAGATCTTCTTCCTTGAGATCAGGCTCAGTTGCCTGAATTTGGATTTCAAGGGTTAAGCTCATTGGGTTTGAAAATATCCCGGGCGGGAGGGTGGGAATTTGCAAATTCTCATGATTGAGTGCATCTCCCCCAGGCTATCATACTCCGGAGGAGTCATGATATGAGTGAGTTCACCGGAGAACTCCTCATGAAGAGAATCATTCACATGGTGTGAATCTGTGAACTCTTGTTCCATTGTGGACTCATCACCATCCTCATTCTGAATACCAAAGAGTGGATTATCAGAAATCAAAGTGAATTCAGATTCGAATTCAAACAGAGGATTGGTGAGAGTAGTTTTGAACGCTTCAGGAACAAAGTGATTAACATTCTCTATTGGACTGTTGGGATAAGAATTGAGTGACGGATCATGATATAAGAGACTTTCAATTTCTCCTAGATCGGCTTCAAAGTCAAAGAGATCATCGTCACTTCCCGTTGGAAGTGGATGGATGTGAGTGAGTTCATCTGTGAACTCCTCAAGAAGAGGATCAGCATCAGAATGTGGAACTGATGCCTCAACATACTCGATGTCTCCATAAGATGCACAATCTTTGCTACAATCGGAGAAAAAGTCTCAAATTGATCTTTCGGACACTCAAGAGGCGAAGGTATATCACACATATGATCAAAAGTTTCCTGTGACTCTCTTGGGATTGGGACAAGGTTCTCAACACTAGACTTTATGAATTTGTCCGATTCTTTTTCAGGAACAGTGCTAAGATGCTCGCCCCCCCCCCCCCCCCCATGGTTAGAGAGTGAGTGGGAACTTCGGGTGTGATAACAACAGACTGAGGGAGTTAAGAAGGACTAGCATTCATGGATTGTACGAGTTCCATTTGATCTTCTGCTAGTAATTCCTTAGTATTCTTTTCTCCCTGCGATTTTTGGATTGATGGGATTTCAACTGATGTACCCGATGAATCTTTTTGAATAATAACAATGTTATCTTCATCATCATCACTGTCATCATCGTATAGAGCAGCATTGCGAATATTGGCACGTATTTTAGCTGCTCGTTGCTCAGCGAGTAATTCTTCCATGCTTTTTCCAGAATCTCGTTCTTCACCAAGTAATTCTGCCATAGTTTTCCCACGAGAATTTGGAATGAGTGGAAGTTGTGGGGGTGTGGATGTGTCAAAACCGGAAGGTTGACATTGAAAATCGTCATGAGGACCCCCACAATGTGCACAAGAAAAACTTAGTGCATTTTGAAACGCTGTTTTGACTGCTTTAGTCAACTCCTCACCTTTTTTCAATAACTCTAGAAGCTCTAGATAAGTGTCTTGTTGGGTTTGTTGAGGAGTTGCTTGGATTATTTGGTACTGTGGAGGTTGGTCTTGATGCGAATAGTCGTAATTATTACAAGGAAATGGATTCCTCGTTTGACAATCAGAGCTAAAGTGTGGACCTCCACAGTACTCACAACAGTTGAACTGATGTGGCTGTGAGTCATAGGTGCTGGAGTCATAATTGTTATCAGGAAACTGCTCATAGACAAGCGTGTTTCCTGATTGACAATCAGAACTGTAGTGTGAACCACCACAGTACTCACAACATTAAAACTGCTGACTCTCATGGTGTGGAAGCTGATGGAATGAATCAGTTGTGTCATGGTAGGAATAGGGATTCTGGTTATAGACAGACCCGTTTCCTGACTCTACCATGCTACAACTGGGGCAATTACCACCATTATGAGGACGACCACACCATTGACAATCAAGAAGGTGAGCATGAGACATAGAAAGAATCAAATGGTTTTGGAGGGTACGAAATGGAGAATCAAAAAGATAGGAAGGTAAAGATGGATATTTTGGAATTTTTGATAAACATTTTATAAGAAAAGAAATCTTTTTGTGTTTTTGTGTTCGTTGAAAACTAATTTTAAAATGTTTTCGGGAACCGTTTTATGAAAATATGAACAACGATGGTAAATATACAATGAGCGTATATCCAGATTCACTAATCTGCAAAACCGTTTAGAATACGCGCACAACCTCCCCGGCAGCGGCGCCAAATTTTGATTGGCTCCAAACGGTCAACTAAATCGACCAGGTGAATGGTCAACAAAGTCAAACAGCTCAGAGTCAATCTCCGCGGAAGTACAGTGTTTCCCCGGGACGTTATGTCCCAACAAGGTGTGATGGTACAAAAACGGGTTTGTGATCGGGTGAATTTGAATGGGAAGTAACCAGATAAAGATTTAGATTTGTTTACACTACTGGAATGATTAGGAATAACAGTATTAACAATTACGGGAAACAGATGTGTATAAACGTAAATCAAATTAAAATCAGACACGATTGCGTGCTGAGAAAAATGTGAGTTTTAAGCAAATATAAACTACAGGGGTAAAAATGAAACTTTTACAAACTTAATATTAAATGAAAATTTAATTAAAAGGAAAATTATTTTTTTGATTATTTTATTATTTTTTATTAATTAAACTACTCCCTCCGTCCCATAATTATTGTCCACATTTGACTTTTTTAGTCTTTATCTTTCAACTTTGACCGTAAATATTTTTCTTTGTGATATATATTACTTGATGCAAAATATATAAATGAATTGAGTTTTAAATGTATTTTCATTTGTATAATTTTCATTAAGTATTATATAACACAAATAAAAATATTTATGGTCAAAGTTGCAAAAAAAACTTCAAAAGTCAAACATGGACAATAATTATGAGATGGAGGTAGTATTTAATTACTTATTATTAATATTTAACATATACTAAATATAATATAATATTAAATTGAAACTAAGAAAATGAAAATTTATTTTTAAAAATTCTAAAATAACTTAAAAATTATATAAAAACATAAAAATATGTCTTTTTGTCTTTTTGTGATTTTCTATTAATTAAATACTAATAATATTAATTAAACTATTTAAACTAATTTAAATTACTAATGATACTAAAAATAACTTAGAAATTTAAGAAATATTTTATAAAAATAATTAACCATTACAGGAATCCTAAAAAATTACAAAAAGTTTATAAAAATTATATTTAGACTATTTTACTAATTAGTAATCTAAATATTAATTAATTACTAATTAAATTAATTAAATTATAAAAATTAGAAGGTTAACAGTAAAAATTCTATAAAAATTATTTTATATCATATAAAAGCTAGGAAAAATATAAAAACTAATATTAAATCTAATAAGTACTAAATTACAAGATAAAATTCTGGAAAAATTACTAAAAATATTTTAACATAAAATAAAATTAAGAAAAATATAAAAATTCAAAATACTTAATAAAAAGCTAAAAAGGAAAATTAAAAAGATAATTAATATTAAATAGAAACTATCACTTAATTTTAAATTGGTTTTTTCTTGATTTTCTTTTGGAAATATCTTTTATACCTAAAAACTAAGAACTTTTGTGAAAACACCTTTTTCCAAACTTAAAAATAAGCAAAATGGACACTAAAAGCTAAATCAGTTGACTTTTTGTTGACTTTTGATGGAAATCAGCCCTTGTGGGGTCCACAAGGGTGGATTTTGGTTCAAATAAGTTACTTGAACATGAATAAGCAAGAACCTAGCAAATAAGCCCACTGATTAAGCCAATAAGCCAAATTAAGCACTTGATTTTTTTTGTTTTGTAACTAGAAAATGGGACAGAGTTGGAGGGGGAAAAAGGTAGGGGCAAGAGAGCTTAAGCTCAAATCTTTGCTTGGAATAGCTAGAGGGTCATTTGGGGAGTCCAAAGAACCAAGAGTTACCAAGTGGGGCCCACTTATGAGTTCTGTGGGACCCACAGAAGTTGGGACAGTGGAGTGGTGCTGCTGCAGCAGTTGGGACTGCAGCCTGTTTGAGGGAGTGTGGGACCCACAATAAAAATCACAAAAATATGATGCTTGTTGATTCCTGAAGCCAAGGTGGGAGACAACAACTTGTGAAAGTTTCAAAGCTTGAATCAAAACACAAAATTCTAAACAATTCTTTGAAAATTTGGGTTTTTACACTTGTATGAAATTTTGACTTTTTACTAATATGATCCAAGTTGACTTATGTGAACTTCTACTGGATCCTACTTACTAATGATTAAGTTTTAAGCTAAAACTAACCTAAATCTAGCAAGCTTGACAAGTTTAGAAGCTAAAGTGATGCTTATGCAAGCCATATTTCCAACAGTTAATGAAAATGAGAGATTTAAACTAGATTTTGACTTTTCACTGATTAAGGACTGGTTTATTTGCTTTGACTATACTAATATGACCTAGTGAATCATGTTTGAGCAGAGAACAACAACCAAAACTACCTAGAACACAGTGAACACCATTGAACCAAACACCCCCTTAAAGCCATGACTGTTTTGAGTTTTCAAGGCAAGTGAAGGATTCAAGCCAAAATACCAATACCTACTGTTATATCTTGATGAGATAAGGTCATTTAGGCACAGAAATGTAAACTCTAACAACATTTACTCAAAAATCATCATTATGCCCTTTTAACAGTGAAAATGTCAAAATTGAGCAATAAGGTAAACTAATGAGCAAACATGATATTAAAAGCAATATAATGACTAGTAAACAACAAGTAAGTATAAAGAAACCAGAATAAGCAATAAATGAGTACTAGCACAATGAAATGCAAAATGTGAAAAAATGAGCTTACAAATGGATCCTGAGCACATAACAATGAACCAAGAACCAATCTCTATCCTAACACCTCCCTTGAGGTTCTATTACCATGAAAATTCAAAAATCACCATGCTTCCTTGTTTCAATCTTCTTCCACACTGATTTTTTATTTTTCATCCTATTTAATTTGATTTTTTTAGTATTTTTGCTTTTATCGGCTAAACAGGTTTTAATGCTTAGAAAGCTTTATAAAAACTTGATAGTGACTTATTAGAGCTTAGATGATCATCAAACAACAACTGTTAACAAGATTAAAGTAAAGTTGTTAATTTCACCTTAAAATTGCCAAAACTGAATTTTACTAAATAAAACTTGAAGTTGAGATAAGAAAAAGTTAATATTACACTGAAATTGTTGATTTCAACTTTCTTAAACTAAAAACTGAATCTAGAAATTGAGATTACATTAATTCGACACAATACTAAACTAAGCTACACTACTATTAATTTTCTACTGCTTCCTTCTCTCTCTTTCTTCACTCTTATATCCAATTGAGGTTCCCACTGCAAACCCCAGCTACTTGATTGACCATTGGATCCTTTTTCCTCTTTTTCCACTTTTTGGCGGGAAAAGTATTTTGACCAGTTGGGCAGATTGGGCGGTGGAAGTTGGATTTTTGTGCTTGATTGAAGGTTGGACTAATAAGGGTGTTGCAGAGGTTGAGGTGATTGGCAAGTGGGGAGAGTTGGGGGTGAATACCATCCTGGTATTGAAGAGAAACCAGGGAGGGAAAAGGTTGAAGGTGGTTTGGCAGGGTCAAACATGGGGTTTGACCCTGGGGTTTAGTATCAAAGGGGGTGGGCTGGTATTGTTGGGCCTGAGAGGTGGTATGGGCTAGGGGTGTTTGCGTTGGATTTGTGTTTTGATTGGATTAAGGGATTTTATGAAGTAATAAAAGGATCCGTTTGGTTTATAGTGTATAAGGCCCAAGGACCAAAGTTGTAAACTGCTAAAACTTTTGGGTACCTGATTTGCCAATATTCCAAACTTCCTTCAAGGGACTAAACCTGCCATATAACAATAACACAAGGACCAAAGTTGTAATTTTCCAATATTTTAAACTCCAGGGACCATTTGTGTAATTTTCTGAATTTAGAAGGGTTAAATGTGTAAATATCCAAAAGTTATCAAAAAGGATCTTTCTTGCCAATTATGAATAGTACAAGGGTATTTTATGTTAAATTTCCATTTTAAAATACCCAGGGACTAAATTTGCTATTTTTGAAACTTGAGGGGTAAAAGTTGCCAATTTGTGAAAACTTTTATCCAGGGACTAATATTGAACAAGTTTGATTATCCAAGGACTAAAGTTGACTTTTTATTCATTTTAAACCTTCAGGGACTAGTTTTGACAATTTTTGAAAGTTGAGGGACTGAAACTGCCAATTATGCAATCTTTGTTTGTTTTTCATCTGTTTTTAATCGTTTTGCATCTGAAACATATAAAACACACTTCTTGGGATATTTTCAGTATTTTGATGCATTTCTGAGTGTTTTTTGATGTTTTGGCAGTTCAGATACGATAAAAATGATGAATATTTACACACTCATCAAGGCTCATATCTCATCTCCACCAATTACACCACCATTCTTTGTCAATCCCGTACCTTGGAGCTTACTTGAAGCTCATGGTAATACTTGCCTTTGTTGCATCCACAACCGAACCATAATCTTTGGTCTTAGAGATGAAATTCAATATATGTTTTCATATATTGAACACTTGCTTACCAACCCACCACCACCATCTCCTCCACCATCCTTACCCATTATTCCCCCATCACAATCTTCACCCATTTCTCCACCATCACCATCATGCTCTCAAAATTAAGCATATGCTATGCTTAATAAATAAAGCCTTTACCACCCTTTTGTTTGCAAGCTCTATGAAGCCCATGTACTCTTTGCATGATAGAGTATTATTCTAGTTGTTATTTTCTCTAATTGTTATTCTCTTTGTAATCTCTTTTGATGCTACATGTATTGTTGTGTTTTTACACAACTTTAGCTTTAATATGTATGCTTCTATTTAATCATGCTTGTTTATATTGTTGTCACTTTATATATAATTGCATGTATATACTTGTGCTTCTAATATTTTGGTCTTGCAAGCATTCCATAGCTCGTCTCCTTGGTGCCACCGAACGAGGGGGAGTACACATCAAGGGGGAGTTTTCATCCCATCAATATTTCACGATTGAAACTTGTCGGCACAACCTTTTTGATTCTACAAAAAGGGGGAGAAGTAAATATAAACTCACTAAAATACTTGTTTAAAAACTAGTTTTTGATTTAATGAGTTTCAGTTTTGTAATCATCAAAAAGGGGAAGATTGTTGATATAAATAATACTTAAAAACGTTATTAATATTTATCAATAACTCTATGTTTTGATAATCACAAAATGTAAACTAAATTAAGTCAAGATTATGACGTAAACAAGTATTTAGTAACAAATATTTAATTCTACAACTAATATCACTTAAGGTATGCATAAACTAAGCATCTTATGCATTACATGATCAAAGGAAGTATTTTCTTAACACAAAACATTTTATAAAATGACATTAACATTTTATATATTTTAGTAAATCATTTGTGGTATTGTTTTATTAAACCACAAAGATATAATTTCAAATTTCCAACCAAAAAGGGCAAAATTTCTCCAGAAAAACCTCCCCCACAAAAAGACAAACAAACTCAATATTCTGGAGGCGGCGGCCCCCTTAATTCCTGGGTGGCCCCCTTAATGATTAAGGGGACCGGCCCCTAATTAAGGGGACCGGCACGCTCCAGAACAGTATTTTTGTGCCCTTTAAATACTGGTTCATTTCACAAATTTTCCTCACCTTTTTGCACTTAAAACTTTTTGATCTCATCTCCATTTCTATCCCAAAATCCTTTGATCATATAATTCATAAGTCTTTGTTTTCAAGTGATCCAAAGCTTCATCCACACAAGTGCAAAAAGAAGAACACTCCTCAACATCCATAAAATTGTAGTAGTGTTGTGATTAGTTAGTATCATCTTGTAGTAGTGCTAGATACTTGTAAAGTGTTGTGTGAATTAGTTGATTGTAAATATTAGGTGTGTTGTGAAGTAGTGTAGTAGTTGTGAATTTGTTGTGCATAGAAGAAGGTGTAAAGTAGACAAGAAGTAGAAGTTGTGAAGCCATCGTGAAGAACTTGTGAAGGTGTGAAGAAGGTGTGAAGTCGTGAAGAAGTTGTGAGATTGGTTCTAGCTACGATTAGAACTTAACATTTAGCTTAGTGTCGTTAATAGGTGTAAGCCAAGGTGTGTAAGGTTTCTCCGCCATAAGGAGTTTGTTGACATAGTGAAGAAAACTCTCGAGTGTGGTACTCGGGGAGTGGAGTAGGGCAAGGAAGGTGTCCTTGTAGCCGAACCAATATAAATTCTCGTGTTGTGGTTTGATCTTTCTATCTCTATCTTTATTTCATTTCATTTCAATACTTACATTATTAGATTAGACTTGCTTACATTTGTTGACACTTGAATTCACATAAGATCGAATCAAAGTTTTTTTATAACTTACAAAAGATTTTGAAAATAAATTTAAAAAGGCGTAAAACTATTCAACCCCCCCCCCCTTTTAGTTTTCCACATAAAATATCCACATTCATGACCTTTGTCTCTTGGCTTCGAAAGAGGACATGCATAATACTCCCATCCAAATGTATCTTGTTGATGTGATGTTCTTTTTTTTTATATTTCCTGCTCCACAAGTACACATAAAAGGTTTATATCGCTGCATCTGGTTGAGGTTGAGTGGTTTCGAGGTTGTGAGGTTAAGTGGTTTTGAGGATAAGAGGTTGTGAAGTTGTGTGGATAATATGTTAGTATATAAGAGCAGATTTGGTGGGAAGTTTTTGTGGGAAGAGTTTTGGCGGCAAGATTTTGGTGGGAAAGGTTTTGGTGGGAAAAGTTTTGGTGGGAAAACCCAACCCCTGAACCCTACTTTCTGAACCTGGTCACTGAACCTGAACCCCCAGATCATGAACCATTAGTCACTGAACCTCCTGAAACCCCACTCAATGAACCCCCTGATCTCGACTCGTTCGTTTAACATCTCATGTACAACCATATCATCTCGACTCATTCGTTTAACATCTCATGTACAACCATATCATCTCGACTCATTCATTTAACATCTCATGTACAACCATATCATCTTGACTCATTCGTTTAACATCTCGTGTACAACCATATCATCTCGACTCATCTGTCTAACATCTCGTGTATAACCATTGCATCTCGACTCATTCGTTTAACATCTCGTGTACAACCATTGCATCTCGACTCATCTGTCTAACATCTCGTGTATAACCATTGCATCTCGACTCGTTCGTTTAACATCTCATGTACAACCATAGCATCTCGACTCATCTGTCTAACATCTCGTGCATAACCATTGCATCTCGACTCGTTCGTTTAACATCTCGTGTACAACCATTGCATCTTGACTCGTTCGTTTAACATCTCATGTATAACCATTGCATCTCGACTCATTCATTTAACATCTCGTGTATAACCATTGCATCTCGGCTCGTTCGTTTAACATCTACTGTGCAACCATATCACCTCGGCTCGTTCGTTTAAGATCTAGTGTGCAACCATAGCATCTCGACCCATTCGTTTAACATCTCGTGTAAAACCATGTCATCTTGGCTCGTTCCTTTAACATCTCGTGTACAACCATGTATTCGCCAGTATTTAAAATAATTTTTTGACTTAAACGGTACCCTACATGCAAAGTAATTAATTTTATAATATAACTAGTTATTTTTAATTTTATAAAACTATTCTTTAAATATATTTTTTGATTTTATAAAAGTATTTATAATAAATTATTATTTTTATTTATATAAAAGTAATTAATTTTAAATTTAATTTACTTTTTTAATTTTATAAAAGTATTTACAATAGACAAATTTTTTTATTTATATAAAAGTAATTAATATTAAATTTAATATTTCTTTTTAATTTTATAAAAGTATTTATAATAGATAAATTCTTTTAATTATTTTTTAAAAAAATAAAAAATTTTAAATATATAAAAGTAATTAATTTTAAATTAACTAGTTATTTTTTAATTTTATAAAACTATTTTTTTAATATATTTTTTTTATTTTGTAATATTTATAATAGATAAAAACTAGTTATTTTTCAAGTTTATAAAACTAATTTTTAATATTTTTTTTACAAATAACTTTATTATCCCGTCGACATGTCGACGGTAATATAAGTGCCAAAATTTTCCCAAAATTTTCATATGTCTTTCTAAACGGCAAACGATAAAATTACTTTATACTCCCGTTGACATGTCGACGGGAAGATAAAAAGTAAAAACAAAACTGGATCTTGTCAATTACTGAACACACACTTAGAAAAAAAAATAATCTATCTATCACTACTCTCCGCCGGCGAATACACCACAACCACCACTCCTCCACCTCTGACACTAACAACACCACCACCACCGCAGTCTCCTCCACCACCACCACATTCTCCTCCACCACATCACATTACCCCACCACCATCACAGCTCCACCACCACAACCAATACACGAGCACCGCTGTGCACCTCCTCCTTCCCCACTTCTCATTTTTAATTCTTTCCTAAACCCTTCTCATGTTTAATTCTTTTTCTTCTTCTTGAATTCTTTCCTAATCCCTTCGCAGGTATTTTTAATTTTCGTTATTTTATTGATTTTTATTCATTTATGTAATATAAATGTTAATTTATCTAAAATTTGTTAATGTTTTGATGTTATTTTCTGTCTTTTATTTATTTATTATTTTTTTTCTGCCGAGACATAGCGAGAGCCGAGAGCGAGAACCGAGAGCTGAGACAGCCGAGAGATATAGGTAATGTGGTATCTTTTTTAATTTTTTTTTAAACTTTTGATATCCCGACGACATGTCTTCGTCAATAGTTATTTTTAAAACTTTTGATATATGTATTATGTGCTTTCTTTTAAAAATAGCCTGAGCCCAAGACCGCAGCCCGAGACTGCAGCCCAAGACCACAGCCCGAGCCCGAGACCGCAACCCGAGACTGCAGCCCGAGACCACAGCCGAGACAGTATGTTGTTAATTTTTTCATATCCATATTATTTTTTACAACAGACCGTTGCGTTTAGTATAAAATGTGAGCGTTTAAGTATGTTTGTGAAATGTAAGCGTTTAGTATATTAGGTTGCGAATGGGATTGTTTAAGCTGATTTTTAGGTTACGTTTAGTATACAAGGGATTGTTTAATTAGTATATTAGGTTTTGATATATTATTATGTGCTCTCTTTTAAGTATGTTTGTGAAATGTGAGCGCTTAGTATGCTAGGTTGCGTTTAGTATAAAAGGGTGGTTAGTATGTTAGGTTGCGTTTAGTATAAAAGGGCGTTTAGTATGTTAGGTTGCGTTTAGTGATAACCGTATGACTTTGCATTGAGGAAAAATCAGTTGGTGTTGAATAAATGTAGAAATTTTGCGTTAGATGTAGAATAATTCAAGTTAGAGGGTGTTTGTTTCGGCATATATAACGAGCTTATGGCTTGTTTGGTTTTCGGCTTAAGTTTCATAAGCTAAATTTTTATGGCTTATTTTGAAACTTTTTAACTTACATAGTTTCAAAATAAGTCACAAAAAATAAGCTTATGAAACATAAGCCGAAAACCAATTAAGCCATAAGCCCGTTATATAAGCCCTTAGATATATTGTTTGGTTTTCGGCTTATGTTTCATGATAGTTTCAAAAATAAGTTTCAAAATAACAAAATAGTTTTTACATAAACTTATATAAACGAAATAGTTTCATAATAGTTTCAAAAATAAGTTTGACATGATAAACTTATATAAACAAAATAGTTTCAAAAATAAGTCACAAAAAATAAGCTTATGAAACATAAGCCGAAAACCAAACAATTGTTTATATTCTAATTGTTTAACTTAAAATATATGCTATTAATTGTTTAACTTAAAATAGTCGATTTGTGTATTATTGTTAGACTTTTGTGAATGTTTTAGGATTTTAGTGATTAGTTTTGGAAAGTCCCCGTCCGAAGTTAATCATCCTATAGAAAACCCGTCCGAAATTAATTTATTAAAAATTAATTTCCGAAAGTCCCATGTTTGGGACTGTTTTTTGAATGTTTTGTCTCATTTAGGATATGGATGCGTATACTTGATTTACTATTTGAGATGATTTCGACAGTGTTTCTCCTTTACTCCTACGAATATGTCTTTAATGCACATATTTGGGGAGTTGAGGGGAAATGCTGCCGAAATTTTCTAAAATAGTAAATCAGTTATACGCATTCATATATGAGTTGAATCATTCAAAGAGTGGGTTAGGATTGCCTTCCATAGTTGCACTAGGTGAACAAAACAACTCGTAATAATTCCATGGTTATATGTGTTTATGTGTCGAATATTTTGAATGTGTAATAACTAAGAGTTGAACAAAACAAAATGCAGTTATGATACTTGATAAGAGTTGGACCCGTTTAGACAGTCGTGTTTCAAGAGAGTTTTTTGATGGTCTTGCCGCATTCATTGAACAGTGCAAGCCATTATTGAATAGTTACGGAAACATAAAATGTCCATGTCGTCTTTGTTGTAATGTTCCATGGGTATCTCTCAACAAACTTAAAACCCACATAAGCCAAAATGGGTGGGACCCAACTTATACACAATGGCGCGATCACGGTGAACCGGATCCTCTGCCTATAGAAGATAACACAACACAATGTGAGATGAGTGACATGCGTGCGTGCCTTAATGATATTCTTGATATTCCTCTAAATAATGAAAAAAAATGAGCCAACTCCTCCAAATATTGGCGAGACAAGTAACGAGCCGACTCAAGCAGCGACACCTCCTGTACGTAACGAGTATGAAGATTTACTTGCCAGTTCCACCCAGCCCCTTTACCCGGGTTGTGACTTTATGACAACCTTGGATTTTATGTCAAAGTTTACGCATCTCAAGGTCAGCGGTAAATGGAGTGATACTTCATTTACCAATACGCTAAAATTTCTCCAGGAGGTATTTCCTCCCAGGTTAGGTTACAATCTCCCACCATCATACTCTGCTATAAAAAAACATTTAAAAAGGTCGGGTTAGGGTATGAGTCGATACATGCTTGTGAAAATGATTGCTTTTTATATCGGGGGATTGATGCCGAAGATTTGGAGTATTGTCCGGTCTGTAAAACGAGTAGATGGAAAGACAAGAACACAACGGGGAAGAAAGTTCCTAACAAGGTGTTGTGTTACTTTCCTATCATTCCTAGACTACAACATTTGTACAAGTCTATTCACACCGTAAAACATATGACTTGGCATGCTACTGGAAAGTCTACGGTAAATGGTAGGGCTGAGCACCGAAGGTTCAAAACCGAACCGGACCGATGAAACCGACAGAACTGACAAAACCCGAACCGGACCGACGGCCCGTCGGTTTGGTTTCGGTTTCATGTTTTACATTATTTCGGTTTCGGGTCGGGTGGTTTGGTCAGTTCGGCCCAAAACCAACAAAAACATACCAAAATACACTTAGACCGACAAAACCGAATCGAATGACGAAAACCGAACCGAACCGACGGCCCGTCGGTTCTGTTTTTTGTGAAATTCGGTTCTTGGTTTTTTTGGTTCGGGTCGGTTCCGAACCTATGCTCAGCCCTAGTAAACGGTATGATGCAACACCCTGTTGATGGTAAAGCATGGCAGAAGTTTGACAGCGGTAAATATTCGGATTTTGCTAACGAACCGAGAAACGTTTGATTAGGGTTGGCTGCTAATGGTTACAATCCGTTCGGCAACCTTAGTCAGACTTACAGCATTTGGCTAGTTATATTAACAACATACAACTTGCCTCCGTAGTTATGCATGAAAGAGACTACTTTGATGCTGACGTTGTTGATTCCTGGCCATAAATCACCGACAAAGGACATTGATGTTTACTTAAAGCCTTTGAATGATGACCTTCAAGAATTATGGAAAAAACCAGGTGTCTGTACTTTGGATGCAGTTACAGGAAAATATTTCCACATGAGAGCGATGCTTTTATGGACCATCAATGATTTTTCTGCTCGTGGTAGTTTGTCTGGTTGGAGTAGGCAAGGTTACTATGCATGCCCTACATGCAAAGTAGACACTCCGGCTACGCGTGTGATAAGCAAAACAGCTTATGTTGGCCATAGAAGATTCTTAAAAAAACCATAAATGGAGGAGTGACCGTAATACATTCAATGGTGCAACTGATTCTAGAGATCCTCCTAAAAATATACTTCGGCTGATATCTTGGCTCAACTTGTGATATTGCCCACACGTTTGTTGGGGAAACATCCAGATTATGGGGGTGGGAAAATAAAACGTAATACTCATTCGAGCTAAACAGGACTAAACGGTCTATTTTCTATGAGCTTCCATATTGGTCTTCTCTTTCTCTACAACACAATTTAGATGTCATTCATATCGAAAAAAATGTGTTGGAGAGTATCTTGAACACTTTGTTAATGAATGAAAAATCTAAAGACACCGCTAAGGCAAGACAAGACTTGCAAGCTTTGGGCATTCGACAGGAGTTGTGGCTCGGAAACAAACAAAACGGGAAGTGCTTGAAGCCTCATGCTAAGTACTCCCTCACACCCGATAAAAGAAAACTGTTCTATCAATACATCAAAACAATTAAACTGCCAGATGGGTTCGGATCCAAGTTCAAGTCGAAAGTGACTAAAGATGATAACAATATAACAGGCATGAAGTCTCATGACTGTCATATAATGATGCAACAGTTACTTCCTTATGGACTTCAGCAATACCTGGACGCACAGACTTATACACCATTAATCGAGCTTTGTTCATTCTTTAAGCAAATTTGTGCCCGAACTTTGATAGTGAATGACATGGTGAAAGCTAAAGACCAGTTGATCAAAATTTTGTGCAGTCTCGAGCAAAAATATCCTCCGGCTTTTTTTGACATTATGATTCACTTGGTTATGCATTTACCTGAAGAGGCTCTTGAAGGCGGGCCTGTTTCATTTCGGTGGATGTATCCATTTGAAAGATACATGAATAAGCTAAAAAACTATGTACGAAATAAAGCTAAGCCGGAAGGTTCAATAGCGGAGGGTTATGTTGCAGACGAAGCATTAACTTTTTGTTCTCGTTATTTTCGGGGCGAAATTAGGACGAAATTTAATCGTCCCACTGCATCTCAGGGTTGTCATCACCCAACAAGTGATCTCCAGGTGTTCCGATCACTATGTAAAAGTCTGGTAAAGAGACAATTATTCGGTTAGGTCTCCAAGAAATGAAGAAAGTGATATGGTATGTACTTCACAACAGTCCTGAGATCGACGCGTATAGGAACGAGTTCAAGAGGTACGCGTTTTTATTTTGAAATTTCTTTTTCCCAAGTTATCTTTTCGATTAATTCTAATATCATGAACATTTTCAGTGAACATCCTGATAGCGACATGCAACAAGAATTTCCTAGATGGTTTGAGACGAAGGTAAACTTATAATATGTATTTCCTTGTATAAATAACGACTATATATATTACTCATCTCTATCTATTCTTATCTTTGTTCATAGATCGGTAAACTTTACACAGCCAATGACCCAAGTTGTACTCCCGACTTATTCGCTTTGGCTTGTGGACCATCATCGACCGCAACCTCAGTCAACTCTTGTGTAGTCAACGGTCTGATCTTTGTTGTACATAGCCGCGATGTAAAATGTACAACTCAGAACAACGGAATTTGTTCTCCTGAGAAATGTATTATGGCCAGCTAGAAGAAATTCTGGAGTTTGCGTATACCCAGTTCAAAGTTGTGCTGTTTCGAGTTAAGTGGTTCGACTTGGTCAAAAGAGGTAGAGTCGAACGTTATAACACTAGAACCAACATGACACAAATTTGGGCATGTAGCACAGCGTTTGAAGATCAACCTTACATTCTCGCAACACAAGCAAAACAAGTCTTCTACCTTGAAGATCCTGCCAGACGACCACTCCATTGGAAGTTCGTCCAAGAAGTGAATCACAACACAACCTGGGATGTCATTGTGGCAGAAGACGATGATGATGTGATACATGGGAACAACTCATCTAATCTCCAACTGTTTGCTAATTTGAATGATTTGGCATTTGAAACCTTAAATATCGATGGTCAATCAACGTTAGTTGAGGCACCACCACCAATCATTCATGTTGATGACGACGATGAATTTATTGATGATGAGGACGACGATCCTTATGATTTAGCAGATTCTGATGCAAACAATTCTGATGATGAAGTTGAAGATGCGACTGATGCTGTTTACGATAATGATGTAGATTTAGCAGATTGATCTTAAGTTGTAACTTGTAAAATGACACTTATTTGAATGAAATTATTATGGATTGGTTAAATGTGTATATTTATTTTGAATGTGTATGTATTTAAATGTGTGCATGCTTATGTTAATTTGTTCCCGAATATATGCATGTTAATTCAACTTGTACTTTTACAGATGGCAGTAGTAGCACGCAGTCACGGTGGTGACGGTGTCGATGACCCACCACCCCCTTTTCGTTCGATTCAGAGTGGTCACCGTAGTGGTAAGAAACTTAAACTTGATAATTTGAATTTTGTTACTTGTTATTTTATAATGTTTTCACTCACTTCAATTGTAGGATCATCACAACAACCTCGACGAGGAGGTAGGACGAGATGAGGTGGAGGCAGGGGTGGAGGTCGGGATGGTGGCAGGCCACAGGTCCGTGAAGCCAACAAGAACATAGAGCTCAGGAAAGCCGTGACTAGATCGGGACCGCAATCGATCGCTTTCGAGACGGCAGATCAGAAGACTTATACTCATGTCGGGCCCAGTCGCGCATGGTTCAGTAACTATGTTGGCGAGCTGGTTAGGTCCTTGCCGTTGCACTATCCCTCCTGGCACAACCTTGATGAAGCGACTCGACATGCCTTCATGAACCGACTCGGGGCCAGTTATTTTATTTTCTTTTTAATTATATCTCTATATTTAATTATTTGAATGTGTACATATATTTAAATTTGTTTAATTGTGTATATTTATTTAAATTTGTTTATTTATTTATATCTTTATGTTAATATTAACTATATTTGATTGCAGGATTTCTTCGACTTGCAGACCCACATGCGCAGTCCCGATTGGAAAAACATTTCGAAGGGCATCAATGCGTATATTGCTAAGGTCTACTCCGACAACAAGGGCACCATGAAGAAGACTTACTTTACGAGGCCGGGTGGGCCTGCTAAAGTGGATGAGATACGAAGAAACCCTCCTCCGAACGTCGAGCTGTCTGTGTGGGAGGAACATATCAAATTTTACATGAGTGAGAAGAACCTGAAGCGAGCTGCTGTGAACAAGGAGAACCGAAAGAAGAACAAGGTGTACAGCTGCCACGATTCCAAGTCATTGGCCGCAATTCGCCACGACTATGTAAGAAACATTTTATTTTTATAAAAGTATTTTATTTTTTTTAAAATTATTTAATTTTAATTATATATTAATTAAAAATTTTAATTATATAAAAATAATTAATTTTAATTTTATAAAGTATTTAAGTTTAATTAAAATAAATATGGTGTTTAATTTGTTATTTTTAATTTGTTTCATCTTATATGTATGTGTATATACAGTTTCAGAACAGCAAGGACAAGCAGTACCTGTCACTCATCCAGAGCTTTTACGACACACACTTCAACAATAATGGTATGTGGTTGCAGGATGAGGCTCGGGTTCAGTATGTAAGTATCGTTTTTTCTTCTTTTTTTAAAAAAAAATATTCTTTATTTATTTATTTCCCCAAACACGCACTTTAATGATTCATTAAAACATAATCTTTTAATTAACCCAACATATATATTAATTTTCTCAATTTTTTTCAACTAAATAGGAAGAGATGGTTCGGCTTCGTGATCTGGGAGCGAATACGCCTCAAGGGGTGGCGTACACAGAGGAGCAGATACTTGCTATGGTTTTGAAGGGCAAGCAGCGGGGCCATATAGCCGGACGAGGTAGGGTGCTACCCGGGATGAATAGGCCACCGTTACCATACACCCCGCCTCCACCTCCAGGTATGTACAGTGTGATAATATATTAATTATAGATTACTCGATCATGACTCAAATTAAGTATTGGAATAGATGTTTTTAAATTTTGATTATTTCGTTTTCAAAAATAGCCGAGATAGAGGCGAAGCTTGCTGAGGCCGAGAAGAAGATTGCTGAGGCTGCGAAGAAGAGTCGGGAAGAAGCTGAAGAACGTAAGGCCATGAAGGAGAAGCTTGATTTGGTGGCAGGTTTTATCTCGACCAACCCGCGATGGAACGAGTATGTTTGTCAGGCGGGTTCTCAGCACGTGGATGGCTCGGGTAGTGGCGCTGGAGGTAGTGGCTTAGCTGGAGGGAGCGGGAGTGGCAGAGGCGATGAGGATGGTTCTGGTGATGATGAGGGTTGTAGTGATGATGAGTGATTTGGGGATGTAGAGGTACAAACTTTGGTTATTTTGTGTTGTACTTATGTTTGAAAAAATATTTTGGCGACCCTTATGTTAGTATTGTGTAGTTTAACCTTTTGGTGACTTGAACATCGTGGATATTGAAACATTTGTGGATATGGTAGCTAGGTTTAGATATTACCACACCCCGTTTTATAGACTTTATATGTTTTAATGCATTTTTAGGGTGTTTACGATAATTTGCTAGTGTTTTAGCCGATGTCGAGTTGTATGTGTTTAGAACATGTTAAAATTGGTTGGTTACAGGTTCTGGTTGGTTACAGGTTTTAGTAGATTTTTTCGGAAAATTTTCCGGGAAAAATCTGAAATTTTTCTGGTATGAAGCATGTTGTTGGCAGCATACCAGTATATTACCGTCGACGGTAACCTAAAACTAAATTTAATTATTATATTTATATTACCGTCGACATGTCGACGGTAATGATACGTGGGGATTGCACCAGGATTTACCTCTCGAGAAGCTTATAACCCCCACCAGGCAGTGTACCTGATCGTTGTAGTATAGTATAGTGAAAAGTACCGGGGGATTGATCGTTCAACTCAGGAATAGTGTCGCTAGGATTAGAAAGCCTAAAAACTAGGTCTAGAGGTGAGGGATGATTTTTTTTGTATTTTTATGTTTTATAAAAGCAAATAAAATCTCGGGTTTTTGGAAGAGTGGGCGGAATTAGTTGCTAGCAAACTAACCCAATAACTAAAGATTCAATCAAAATAAAATAACATAAATGAAAACAAATCTAATTACTAATATGGTGTTGATGTAGTCATTTTAGGATAGGTTTATTTTTCCGAAGAAATACTTAGGAAAGTATTTCCCCGAGTCGTGTCCCAACGAAGGTGTGAATGGAATTCTCAATTCCCGATTTGTGAAACGTGTCGTAAAAGTGATTTTGGTGAGATTATACGAATGAAATAACAAATGAAGCACAAATAATCACTTAAACACGTATTTCAAACAAGGAAACTAAAAACGTAACGTAAAATCGAAACCGTACGCTAAATCGTAAATTAAACGTTAACGTACGAAATAAAACGCGAATTTTGAGCTGCACTACTCCTACGGACTTGAAAATAATTTTTAAAAGTTAAAAATGATAAAAGAAAATTTTGAGAAAAAGTAAAATATTTTTTTGACTTTTTATTTATTTTTTATGAATTAAAAACTAATTAAACTAATTAAAAATTAAAAGAAAATGCAAATAAAGTGAGAAAAATGAAAAACAAATTTTGAAAATTATAAAATAACTAAAAAGTAATTTTAAAACTAAAAACTATTTTTTTTTGCTTTTTATGTAATTTTTGGGAATTAAAAACTATTAAATCTAATTACAAATTAATAAAAATTCAAATTAAATTCAAAATAAATGGGAAAAATGCAAAATAAATTTCTAAAATTCTAAAATAAATGAAAATAAATTTTAAAAATATTTTTGGATTTTTCTTGGCTTTTTCTGATTTTTTTGGAATTTTTGGTAATTAAAATGTATTAAAAATGGATTAAAAACTATTTTTTAATGAGAAAATTACTAAATAAAGCTGGAAAAATTTGAAAAAATTTGAAAAATCTAAAATATTATAAAAATCTTAGGAAAAATAAAATTTCTAAAAATTTTGCCCAAATAAGCTGATTGGACCCAATAAGCAGTTTGAAAAGAGCTTATTTATAAGCAATAGTTGACCAACTTAACCCAAACTTTGACCAGATAACTTTTTGACTAAATAAAGCTCAATGGAACAGGACAAAGGCCAAAATGAACTTAGAAACATAGGAATGAGCACCAAACAGTTTAATAAGCAATAGTGAGATAAGCAAAATGCAAACAGAATAAGCCACAGACAAAAGTTAACAAAGAACAACTACTATAAGTACTAATGAACCCAAATGATCAACAAAACTCAGCTAAGAAGCAATTGAACACAAATGCAGGCCTAAATAGAAATCAGGTACTATGTTTGAAACAACCAACTAGATAAGGAAATTAAGCAGTCCTAATAAGCTGTTTAGATTGAACTTATGGGGGCAAAATCTTACTTGAACTTCTGAGATACTAAATCCACCAGAAAATAACACCCACAAACTACTTTGATAACCTAAACGTGCATGAGATCAGATGGTTATGAACCTGCAAGCCTGTGGAATTTGACTTTTAGTGCGCACCTTATTTTGACCAAGTCGAATTTCTATTGAACAAATCTTATTCCTAATGATATTTTAAACTTATTTATGACTGTCTTAACCTAAATGTACTCTTAATCTTACCATATGCACTTGATCACAGGTACTTAAGTATACAGATATGGAGTTAGAGGTGATATTTGACTTTTTCTTAAATAACCTACACTTTTTATGCTACTACTCACTCTATTATAGCTAATATAACCTAATAATGCAGAAGTAATACCTAGAAAATACCAAATCCACAGTGAACCTAACTAATCCAAAAACCCCTAAAATTAGCAGTTTCACTTAAGAAATTGAGTTTTAGGCTTCTAACTCCTAACCTACTGATTCACCTAAGTTACCTACTTATATTGAAGACCAGTGAAATAGTAACACTTAACTACAAACTACCAGAACCATGAAGTGCAAGAAAAGCTATACTAGGCAGTGGAGACTTACTGTAGGCAACAACTAATAAAGGACACTAATCAAGCATATAATAAGCTATAATAAGCCACTCAAAACAGAAACAAGTTATAAGCTCTACTAATAAAAAAAAATGTAGGAATAAAAAATGGAGAACTTGATTATTTAGCTAAGAAATGGAATGGACTTATGCAAGCAGATGTACACGTACAAAAATTTGAAATGAAGATGCAAGGAGAATTGAACTAGGCTGATGAGAACTTTTCCCTTGCTTATGCAGAAATGACAATAATCACCATAGCTTTTCTGCAAGTTATTTAACCCACAGTATCCATACAAACCTTCTGAATTAATTCATTACTTGATTGAGCTTATTTGACTTTTACAATTTGACTATAGTTACCACAAGCTCATAAAAAACTATGAATAGGCTAGAATGAATTTCTCAAACAGGAATAAGAGCTTATGAAAAGGAAGTTAAAAGCGGAAAACAGTTTAATGATTATGAATAAAAACTAAAAGTAATTTAAGACAAAGAAACTTTAAAAGCAAAACTGAAATTATATTAATACTTGAAACTGATTACAATAATTTTTTAAACAAAACAGAAAGGCTGAAATTACAATCTACTAAAAACTACTACTAATCTACTGATTCCATCCGTGAGAGAGGGGTATATATATATATATATATATATATATATATATATATACGTATATATATATATACGTATACGTATATATATATATACGTATATATATATATATACGTATATATATATATATATATGTGTATATATATATATATATATATATATATATATATATATATATATATATATATATATATATATATATATGTATATATATATATATGTATATATATATATATATATATATATATATATATATATATATATATATATATATATATATAGTTACTGAGAGGGGGTGAAGCTTCTAGTCTGCCATGTCATTGATCCACGACCTTGTGTTTCTTTTGAGCCCTCTTAAGCCGTTTGATCTAATCCAGATGTTTCCCATCACTTTGTACCCTTGGATTGCATATGATGATATTGTGAATCCCCCGTGTCTTTTATCATTGGACCACCCTGACATTCCCTGGCTTACCCTGACACCTTCTAGAACGCCAATTATTGGGTAATTATTATCCAATAAGGCTAATTTTGCGTATGTAAGTATTAGGGTTCATGGTAATAGTGTTTCACCTGGGAATGGTTAAAAATTGAGGGGCGGGTATTTGGGAATTGGGGATGTTTTATTATTTCGTTGACCTGTTGACCGGGTGGTGGGAGTAATAAAGGTGGATCGGGTTTTATTAAGGGGTGATGGATTGGGTAGGCAGGGTGGGCTGGTAATATCATTTGGGCTTTTGAATGGGACTGGGCTAGGAGTGGTGTGGATCAGTTAGGTTTATTAGTAGTTTAGGATAGATTAGTTTAAGGTGTAATGTTTTCTTCAAGGACCAAGGTTGTAAATTTACAAAGTTGAAGGACCAATCTTGATAATCACTGAAATGTACTTCCAAGGACTATATTTGTAATTCTCTAAATTATGGAGTACCGAGGTTGAATTTTCTTCAAATATTTCTTCAAGGGACCTCTTTTGTAAGTATCTGAAAGTACAGGGGTTGAAATTGCAAATCTCTTCAAACTTTGATCAGGGACTAATATTGAAACTTTCTGAATCTCTGAGGACTTCTTATGTAATTATGAGATTTCTTTGATCTTTAAGCTTCTCTGGCTCCGGCTTTTGACCTTTTTCCAATCTCGTGCTCGTTTTTGTCTGTTTTGGCTTCATTTTTGTTTATTTTTCTCATATCCGTACCTGCACATACACAAATACAAAAACACACATTCTCTTGGCATATTTGGTTAGTATTTGGTGTATTTGGTCTGATTTTAGGCTTAAAAGGATGTGTGAAAAAGCACACATTAAAATACCCCAGACTAAGGTATTGTCGTGTCCTCACGCAATGTCATCACCTCACGCTTAAGAGATAAATAATTTCAAAACCTCTCTTTACTGATGTTGTAAAGTAGCAATGATTTTCAAAAGAGATATCAAAATCATTTATTCTCAAAAACGCTCCGTTTTCCGATTTTCATGAATAACAGCTACTACTACTCTTTTTGTACTTTTTTCATTATTATATATGTGACGGTTTGCCTTGACTTTCATTATCAATTTTTATCTGTTGATAACTTTCAGGGTCAACGAGTAGAAACACTTCTCACAGAGAAGAGACCATACGGATAAAAATCGTCATCCTTGATTTTTCACAAGCTCTCAAACTAAGCATAAAATCGAGATCATTGTTTACCCACAAGTTAGATTCTAACACTACCCACAAAAGTTAATTGTGTATTTACCTCTTGTTCCCAGTTTCTAAGTTTAGTATCTCAAGATTTTAATTTGTTGAGAAATGAATTGCTTCATATTTTCTCGTTTTGATATTTTTTAGTCCGATAAGAGCACAAAATTTGAACGCTAAGTAGTTTCCAAACTTTCCCTCGAAAACCCCTGCATACAGAAATCGGGTCCACATGAAGGTCTCTAATTTAACACGATTTGTGGGGGCCCTCCTTTTTATTTACAACCGAGACATCCCATGTTTGAGACCCGAAACGGAAGCTTTTTATTAGGGAAACTCCCGGAGTCGAAGCTTGGCATTTTTGCATAATTATAAGCACTTTAATAATACTTGGTCCTTAATCCTTTATTTCTTTTACAACAACGGTTTGTGAGCCGCCAAGATGTAAGAGCTTTATTATGACCTTGGATTTATATCCGCCGCTTTTTATAGCTTTGGATTCCTCTGCCTTATTTTGGCTTTGGATTATTATTATTGATATTCATAAACCCCGAGTCCTACGGCCTTTACTAAGATCACAACATCGGCTGCGAACCGGTAAGATGCAATAGTCTATTTCACCGTAACACTGGCAGTACCCCTATGTGTACCAAACCCCCATATGCAGAGATTTTGTTGGGAACGAGAATAAACTAAGTATTGCCCAAACCCCATACACTTAATTAATCCTAGAGATCTATTATTATTGATGTGCAATCTTGTGGGAACAAGGAGGCCACAAGTACCTTTCGTGGGCTCTAAAGAGATCCAACTACTCCATGTTAAGCACGAAACGCCAAAATAAACTCTATCATTCCTCGATCTCCGCAAATTTAAAATCCCAAGTAATGAGATCCGCGGATGCTTAGCCATAATCTTTTGATTATATTGGTTAAGGGAGATGAGCTAGGGCTCAACACGCCCGGTCAAGTCGAAACATTTATTTCTACTCTCACCGGTAGGAAAGTCAAAACAAGGTGTCAAATCTTTATTATTATACCATATCTCTCTCTTTTTTTTTTCTTTTTTTTTTTTTTTTTTTTTTTTTTTTTACAATAAAAAGTGACAAAAATTTAAAATTTTTGTGGAAAACGGAGTTGCGTAAATTAACAGCTCAGACGAAGGTGTAAGGTCAAATCGAATCGAAGATTCACCCCCCAGACTAAAGTGAAACATTGTCCTTAATGTTTAAAGGGTACGGGTAGTCTACGTAAAATCTAAGGCCGTTTATTGAGTATGCCAAGAGATAAACGTTAGTCGATAAGATTTTGGATATGGTGAATTTCCAAAAGAGCAGCGAAGAATGAGACTCGAGTGGAGAGAACGACAAAGTACGAGCACGAGAGTCCTCAAATTTCGGGGAAATTCCTGAACATTCACAAACAACCACGAAAACACGAGTTTGGAAAGGGTCGCCCTCCTCACGTCACGTTACTTAGAAAATAGAAAATAAAGAAAATGAAAATGGATAAGCATAGGGTGCCTCCCACGAAGCGCTTGTTTTTTATTACCGAGTCACATGAGCTTGACTCGATCCCCGAATTAATTCGTCCTTGGGGAAAGCAGATGGAACGGACACCCGGTATAATAAAATTTTGATGTAGTCGTTTTAGTATAGGTTTATTTTTCCGAAGAAATGCTTAGGAAACTATTTCCCCGAGTCGTGTCCCAACGAATGTGTGAATGGAATTCTCAATTCCCGATTTGTGAAACGTGTCGTTAAAGTGATATAAAGTGATTTTGATGAGATTAGACTAATGAAATAACAAATGAAGCACAAATAATCACTTAACCACGTATTTCAAACAAGGAAACTAAAAACGTAACGTAAAATCGAAACCGTACGCTAAATCGTTAATTAAACGTTAACGTACGAAATAAAACGCGAATTTTGAGCTACACTACTCCTACGGACTTGAAAATAATTTTTAAAAGTTAAAAATGATAAAAGAAAATTTTGAGAAATAGAAAAATATTTTTTTGACTTTTTATTTATTTTTTATGAATTAAAAACTAGTTAAACTAATTAAAAATTAAAAGAAAATGCAAATAAAGTGAGAAAAATGAAAAATAAATTTTTGAAAATTATAAAATAACTAAAAAGTCATTTTAAAACTAAAAACTAATTTTTTTGGCTTTTTATGTAATTTTTGGGAATTAAAAACTATTAAATCTAATTAAAAATTAATAAAAATTCAATTTAAATTCAAAATAAATGGGAAAAATGCAAAATAAATTTCTAAAATTCTAAAATAAATGAAAATAAATTTTAAAAATATTTTTGGATTTTTCTTGGCTTTTTCTGATTTTTTTGGAATTTTTGGTAATTAAAATGTATTAAAAAATATTTTTTAATGAGAAAATTACTAAATAAAGCTGGAAAATTTTGAAAAATATTAAATATTATAAAAAGCTTATGAAAAATAAAATTTCTAAAAATTTAGCCCAAATAAGCTGATTGGACCTAATAAGTAGTTTGAAAAGAGCTTATTTATAAGCAATAGTTGACCAACTTGACCCAAACTTTGACCAGATAACTTTTTGACTAAATAAAGCTCAATGGAACAGGACAAAGGCCAAAATGAACTCAGAAACACAGGAATGAGCACCAAACAGTTCAATAAGCAATAGTGAGATAAGCAAAATGCAAACAGAATAAGCCACAAACAAAAGTTAACAAAGAACAACTACTATAAGTACTAATGAACCAACATGATCAACAAAACTCAGCTAAGAAGCAATTGAACACAAATGCAGGCCTAAATAGAAATCAGGTACTATGTTTGAAACAACCAACTAGATAAGGAAATTAAGCAGTCCTAATAAGCTGTTTTGATTGAACTTATGGGGGCAAAATCTTACTTGAACTTCTGAGATACTAAATCCACCATAAAATAACACCCACAAACTACTTTGATAACCTAAACGTGCATGAGATCAGATGGTTATGAACCTGCAGGCCTGTGGAATTTGACTTTTAGTATGCACCTTATTTTGACCAAGTCGAATTTCTATTGAACAAATCTTATTCCTAATGATATTTTAAACTTATTTATGACTGTCTTAACCTAAATGTACTCTTAATCTTACCATATGCACTTAATCACAGGTACTTAAGTATACAGATATGGAGTTAGAGGTGATATTTGACTTTTGCTTAAATAACCTACACTTAGGTTCGGGCGATTTTTCCAAGAAGGGTTGTAGGAATCCCCGTAAGGGTTTGGCTCGGGTTTGAAAGTGTACCACTTGTCTCCCGCTTCGTCAGTACGCGAGGATGCGTAGTCCGCATGTCACACCCCCAAAATCGGGTCCAGCGAAAGCACACATGTAGCTGGGGTGTAACTCAATTGGTATCTCAACACAAGTACAAAAATGGTTTACACTTCAATCATTTAGAATAAAATAGTTTAATCAAAAATGTTGAATTTACAATGTTAAAAGTAGTGCGGAAGTAGGCCCTTAAAATAGTTTAAAACGGTCCCCAAATGAATAATCAGAGTCTTCTATGACCATGCCATGCCCTGCCCTGCCAAAACCTCCTGTAGCGTGCCATTGCTTAAAACCTGAAAATACATGCTAAAGTGTCAACACGAGGTTGGTGAGTTCATAGAGTCTTGTGAAAAAGAATGTAATGCATATGAATGAAGATTTCCCAGCAAAGGCGTCGTAAATCCACTCAGTTCCAAGTCCCGCCATAAGAGACTTGTAACCTGTGTGTTTACGACCCACTGCCAAATATGATTTAGTTTGTGTAAACAAATGTAATAAGATTGATGCAAAAGCATCGTAATTCAGTAATAAAGTTGATGCAAAGGCATCGTAATTCAGTAGTAATAGTGATGGAAAAGTATCGTGACTTTATAAGTAATCTCGTATGTACAATAGCCATAAGTATAAAGTAAGGTGACAATATGTCAAAAATGCTACATTGTCTCTTAAGCTCATGACCCCGAAGCTAGACATAGTATTGTATTGGCCCCAAAGGAGTGTCTACCAGGCACTCAAATTGTTTAGACATGAAATGCATTCGTAATTCCGTTGGAGCAACCCAAACACGAATGGAGGCGTCACCCTCAATAGATCTATTCACTCACTCTCGCTTGGCATTATAATTAACGGTCCATGATAATAAAGGGGACTTAACTTGGTAGTAAGGCAACTTAAGCAATGTATGGAATTTAATACTTTGGCATTGTACAAAAATAATTCAAGCAGCGTATTCTTCCCCATAAGTAATTCAAATCGTATAAAAGCATAAAACAAGTATTGAAGCATGTATCTCCCCCAAAGAGTTTATAAAGTCATTAAACAAGTAAAAGTGGGGCTATGACTCACCTCGAAATGATGATACAATGATGGTAAAATGATCGGGACAATAAGGCGCGAACACTAGCCGCAACCTAAGATGAGTGAAAATGATCTACTTTAGATCATGAAATGATGTAATGAATGCACACGCACATGATACCTATACCACTCATAACTTGAAAATATACTAGTTATAGTCATAGTAAAATATATTCCATATTTGAGAAAAATAAGTTAACTAGACTTGTAAAACTTGTCGTAGTATATCGTATATAGAAAATTAGTGTTACAAGCTTCGCCTTGAAAACCTTGAAATAACGTTTAATAGTCGTATAAATAAGCTTGTAATCATAAGTACTTCGATGGTTAAGAATTTGGCACATTGGTGGTATTTCTAGAAAATCTAGGATTTAGTACGTAGAAGTATTATTATTTCTATTAGTGGCAAAATGGTCTCGCAAAACTAGTCGCGAAATAGTGAATATTAAGAGTTAGGAATGAAGCTCAGTAGTTCTAAGAAGATTTTCACCATATCTAAAAAGTCACAGAAGTGAAGTTTGTCTATACGGGTCTCGATCATAAAGGAAAATAGCCGTCAAGTGAGGTGTTTGGGCTGTTTTGGCAAAATTCTGGGCAGTTTTCGGGAAAGTTTGTAAGACCGTAAGTTATTCGTTATAAATCCTTTTGACAAACGGTTGGATGTTTTGGAGACTAGGCTGGGTGAACTAACTTTTTGTCAATGATGTAAATTTTTCAGAAATGGGTTTATCAATAAGATAAATGGCTCTCAACATGATGTATTACAAAAACTGTTTTTCTATACTTTGTAATATTTTGCTAAAAAGCTGATGGAAATAAATAGAGTTTCGTCGATTTTAAAACGTGTATATATTGGTAGTTATAAGCTTGTTTTCTACGTTCTTTATATCCCCGAAATCGTGGGACAACATACTAATATATTTTTGATAAGTCGGGATGGCTAGATCAAGTTTTACACCTCAGATTGGCCATTGAAAATCATGGGGCAGCAAGTACAATTTTCAGAAAATAGTTTTCGTCGTTAAACTTGCAAAAATCATATCTCCTTCGTTATAAACTCGTTTTAATCCGTTCTTTCGCCCACGGCTTCGTTTTTGAAAGTATTTTCTAAATCTCTATCCCAAAGTTACCCAGAAACCCCTGAGTTTTCTGGATTTTACAAAAATGGACAGCAACATTTATATAGTGCCTAAAATTCATTTTTCTTGTTTAATACTTGTCCAAATCCACTCCAAATCACTTCCAATCACCACAAATCTAGTCTAATCCTACCATACACCTTCTCAAGGTGTCATGGGGTTCTAAACATCACCAATCAACTAGATCTAACAAGGGTTTCCTTTTCTAGTGTTTCAAAGATATATATATATATATATATATATATATATATATATATATATATATATATATATATATATATATATATATATATATATATATATATATATATATATATATATATAAAGAGTGGTATAAACTAGCATATGCATGAAATCATATATAGAAATCACATGATCATAAAGATAACATGAAGAAATGATGAAAATGAATTTTGTAAACTTACTTGAATGATTATGAAGCTTGTATGATTAAAACCCTAAGAATCCTTGAATTTGTATTACAAAACCCTAACAAGGATAACAATATGGACTTGATTTAAGCTTGATCTTGTAAAAATTGATGGATCTTGATGGATTTGGTGTTTGGGTCGTGGCGTATGATGAGAGAAAAGAGAGGAAAAGTGTAATTTTTGATTATAAGAAAACAAGTGTGAAATGTGATTTAGGTTTTTAGATATTTTGAGGTGATGACATTTTGGTAAATATTAGATCAAATGGAAGTAACATGGAAATGGGGGGGGGGGGCACATGGAGGGTAGGATGGAGTATGTGTGAAGCTTGGCTAATTATCTCGTTCACGGAGTCAGTTTTGGTTCCGTTAATCGCTAAACGTAAATTGTTAAGCCGCGAAACGTAAATCCGGGTATCGTAAAAATATGAAACTTGAAAGAATGACTAAACTTGTCAAAATACTCCATAATAAAACATAAAATGAATGGTAAGTTCCATCGGGTTGCTTAAACGTTGTTAAAACTGGAAACGCGGGTTTAAAAACGCGTAATTTGCGTAAAACGCTGAACTGGAAAACGTAAAATTCCAAAACTTTTAGAATTGTCGTAAAATGAGAGAAAATCATATTTATATCGTTTATAGTGTTTTATGGACATATCGGGATGCTGGAACGACGTTTAAACAAGAAAGTAAATCTCGAACACGGCTTCGTGATTTTTGCAGAAATGATCCAACGAGCGTCAAACTCTCGGATTATCGTTAAAATAGTTTAACTTACGAGAATATGAAATAAAAATTTCGGAGATGAATAGTGAAAGTGAATAGTAAAAATGAATAGTAACTTTCCGAGATGAAAAACGAAATTTTGATGTTTGAAAAAGGACATGAAATTACGAGTTGTGACACCGCAAAAGCTTGTCCGGGGAGTTCCATGCAATCACGAGTGTCATGGAGACCACCACATAATTCGCATGAAGAAGTGATTTTATTCACTTGGCTTGAAGGCTTAGGAGCTTCGTAAGATTTCATGAGAAACTTGACTTGGTCCTCAAGTTCCATGATCCTACGGTCGGGAGTGCTAGAATTGTTCGAAGGCAAAAGATATTGCCTTGACCGTTTTGTTCAAATCACGGGGATCATTCCAACTTTCATTGTCATAGAGAGAAAGATCTTCTATGAGTTCCCATGATTCTTCCGCACTTAGATCACGTAGCTTGCCACCGACCGATTGGTCAATGGTTCGCCTTGTGGAGAGATCGATATGGTCATAGAAGATTTGGACTTGGAGCCAAAGATCTATGCCATGATGAGGGACTTTTTGGAGTAAGTCCTTGAAACGAGTCCATGCTTCATATAGAGTTTCACCTGGACTCGTTTCACCTTGATGTTGTTGAAACATCAAGATATCATTTCTAAGCTTGGTAGTTCTCCTCGGTGGGAAAAATTGAGCAAGGAAACGAGTGGTGAGATCATCCCATGAGGTGATGGATCCCGCGGGTAGACGTTCAAGCCATTGACTAGCTTGATCACGTAGAGAGAATTGGAATAGGCGTAATCGGGTTGACTCTCTAGTTGTAACATCAAGGTCTATAGAATCTACGATTTTAAGGAAATCTTTGAGATGTTGATTAGGATCTTCGGAACGAAGTCCATGGAATGCACATTTGCTTTGCACCAACCGGTTGGTGTTGGATCGCAAGGGGGACACATTGGCTCCTTGAGTGAGCTCAATAGTGTTTCGATAGCCTTGGTGGCTAGGACGGGAATACTCTCCTAAGGTTCGGGGCCTAAGAGGTTGGTTTGCTAGTGGTGGGTTTTGTGGGTGGTTTTGTTGTGGTGGGTTGATGGGTTCAAAGATGTTACCACCTTCCATGATGTTGGATGGTAAAGGTTAGGAACAAAGACACGAAGAAATAAGATAGACTAAAGAAAACCTAAAACTAAAAAAAAATCTTACTAGAAAGGAATCTAGCAAGTAGAACTAATAAAAAGAAATCCTAACCTAGACAATAACTATTCCCCCGGCTGCGGCACCAAAAACTTGATACGTGGGAATCGCACCAGGCTTTACCTCTCGAGGGATCTCGAAAAGCTTACAACCCCCACCAGGCAGTGTACCTGATCGTTGTAGTATAGTATAGTGACAAGTACCGGGGGATTGATCGTTCAACTCAGGAATAGTGTCGCTAGGATTAGAAAGCCTAAAAACTAGGTCTAGAGGTGAGGGATAATTCTTTTTGTATTTTTATGTTTTATAAAAGCAAATAAAATCTCGGGTTTTTGGAAAAGTGGGCGGAATTAGTTGCTAGCCAACTAACCCAATAACTAAAGATGCAATCAAAATAAAATAACAAAAATGAAAATAAATCTAATTACTAATGTGGTGTAAACAATGATGGGTAAAGTTGTGTTTACTTAGGTGTCATTACTCCCTAGATATCTTTTACAGGTTGATAGTTTGTTACAATTGCATGGATGATGGGTCGTATTCCTTAATACTAGTCGTAGGGCCGTGTACAATATTCCCTAACTCTATAGGATCCTACTTCACTCCTATGTCGAGCCGTTAGAAGCTCCTAACATGGGATCATTAGAATTCTCCAACGCATTAAATACAACCAAAAATCATAGCACACCTCTGATCATGTTTCTTAAGACGTTCAAGCATGTCACCAACGGAAGTCTGCCAGTTTTCTTAAGCCTAACATCGAATACAATCATCCGTAACAACTATAAACAAACAATCAACCCATAATTAACATCTAGGTTTCACTACATCTAAGCAAACACAAAAGAGATCTAGCCGAGCATGTTAATTTGAAGACAAGTGTAAGATATATTCAAGCAACACATAGACATATTGATTGAATTGAAAGAGTACTTATCTCAAATTGACATGAAAAGTTCAAAGGGTTGAAACCCTTGAAAAAGCTGTAAAAATTCGGACGTAGGGTTATTCCCTCAAAGTTGCACCCTAATGAATGAAAATTGGAAAACTATCTATAGATTATACAGGGTGACGGCATCAAGAAGAAATTTGTGACGCCGTCAACTCGCTGCCCATAATGATATCGGATTGCCTAGATCCACTTTTGACGCCGTCATGTGTAATTATGTCCTGGGCCGTCACTAATATTGGGACCATGACGGCCTTGGGTGACGCCGTCATCTCCAATGCTAAAAACTCTTCTGGACTGTCACGAACTTTATCCACATCCACCTCTTGTATTACTCTTGACGCCGTCATTAAGAAACTTGTGACGCCGTCAGGTACTGTTCCCAGCAAGGAAAATTAAGACTTTGTCGTTTTCTTCACTTTTATGCTCCAAAAACGTCCAAAATACTTCATTTTCTAGATTTCACTCCAAAAGTATTTAAAATGACAAAAGGAACGATTTAGGGCAATATTTGATCAAATAAATTCGAATCCGGGCTAAAATGACCCCTTAAAAACGGTTCATTTTTCGCCTCATCAGGTAACATAAACTAAATTTAATAATTAAATTTCTTGTACCGTCGACATGTCGACGGCACAATAACACACCCTTGACCTGCGTGTTGACTTTGACGAATACATACCGTCGACATGTCGACGGTAATTAGTAAAATAATAAACGAATTATAATTAATAAAATAATTAACTTTATTATGCCGTCGACATGTCGACGGGATTATAACGTCGGACAACCATAATCTTTGACTGAAAAACCATGTGGGACCCACATTGTCGACGGGCATTGTAGACGGGATAATCGTTCCCGACAAAGTTTTCACGACAAACAGTTGCCGTCGTCATGTCGACAGGAGCGTCTCATACCGTCGACGGTAGAAGGTTAAAATTGTCGACGGGAGTGACATCGATTGTACTAGTATTGCATGTTATATATTGACTAAATATTGTTAAACCGGCCTCCATCTGAAAGTTATGCAATTTTAAGCTTTTTAACGAATCTAAGTTAGGCTTAATTGTTTGGACGAAACCCTAATATTCCTAAATCGTTTTTCTGGTGAATCGTTTTCTTTAGGGTTTTGAATCGTCTTCTGGGTTTTTCAATCGTTCCTATTTTTCTGATTTGTATATGTCGGTTTTAAACCTATTTTCTATATATATGGGGCGATCTGATTGGTTTGCGCATAAAGATTTATAAAACCTTGATTGGTTTTTATTTGTTATTGGTTCTGGCTTGGTAATGGTGTCTGCTGCACATTGGTTTAATCCTCAATCATGTTTAGGGTTTTACCGTGATATTCATTCCACAATTTCCTCTATAGGATGTCGTCTAGTGTGTGGCTACGTGGTTCTTGTTGTGGTGTTGGCGATCTGATGGTTCATGGTTCAACGAAACCATATTAGGGTTTCGTTTTTTATTGATTGTCACATCCGGTGGATTGATGCTTTGACTACTATATCGAAACCTTTTTTAGGGTTTGGTTCTTTCTTCGTTGTTGGTGGCTATGTCCTGTTCTGTTCATGGTGTAAGTACCCTCGTTTGGGTTTTTGTTATGGACGTCAAATCTGTTAGGGTTTGTTTAACGGATCGCATGTTTATTCATGGTTCCTTTGAGTTGTGTACGTGGGTTTAAGAGAGAGATGGCTAATGTTGATCGATCTGGAGATTGGGGTTTCTTGCTGCTGCTACGCTTTTGATTATCTCCCTACAGGTCGATATGGATGTCTTTTATGTAAGTTAGGGTTTCATTACCCTAGGTTTGGAATTATCGGATTGGTGCTGTCATGCAACTATGGTGGAATTGCTGGATGCTACTTTGTTGTTGCATTGTGGATCGTTATTTGCATTTGGTGCTGATCATGATGATATTGAAAGTTAAGTTTAAAGGTTTCTTATTCAAAAAACTCTTTTTTTGTATTTAATGGGTATTCGGCTTTGCATCTAAACGCACACTTTTGGAGCGAGGTTACGCTTGCTGCTCTATCCGTGGTTTTAGAGTCTCCCACCAACCGTTGTGTGGTATTTGTGAACTGATTCATATTTGATGGTTACTAGATCATGAAGGGAATGGTGGAGGTTTTGTTTGTGGTGTTTCTTTGCTACTACAAAGAGATTATATGTTGAAGATTGCTTGGATGTTTATACATGGATTCTTCATGGAAGTTAAGGTGGACTCCCATAGTGATATAGAAGGCTCAAGTGATTTTCTTGAGTAGTATTGTAAATTTTTATGTACTTTTGTCATTATTGGTAGGTTCATTTTATTGTAAGTTATAGGAATGGTGTGTCATTCTTATATTCGAGTCTGTAAGTGTCTTAAGAGACTGAGGTGAGGGATATCACCCTCATCCTATATACCTCAACGTTTTTTGGAGTAATGAATTTTACCGGGGTGAATTAACCCTTTTACCAAAAAAAAAAAAAAAAAAAAAAAAAAAAAAAGTTGGGCTTAATTTGGTCAGAAACCAATATCATGTTAGCCGTGAGACTCAAAGATCGTTCAGCTAGCCTCGATCTTCATTATTAAAAATAAGATGTAATCATATTTGTTGCTTATAAAACCTTCAAGCCAAAAGATGTTAGCCATTATGATCAAAGTAGTTAACAGATATGAAGGTCAGTTTAACCATATGAGCTTGATTCATTTTAATATAGCCCAGAGACAGTAGGCCGGGACCATGCTTAGTTGGAAATGAATCATACTACTATTTGTTCATCTGTTATATTCTTCTATTAGTGATAACAACGTGTAGCACAGAGATCACAACCTTTCTGCTTACACCTTCCATAAATGTATTTGCTCACCCATACTTCATTTATATCACTCGAAAATGACATTGCCTTTGTCTTATTGAAATTTAGCTAGCACACATTGTATAACTAAAACTATACTCATAATCAAACCTAACATTGTAAAAGATAATGATAAAAATTTCAACATAACGTCTTCCATTTGTTTGTCGTTCAACATGCATGGTAAACAAGTACAACTTAATGAGTATATTTTACCCGTGCATTGCGGTGGGATTCACATTAGATATTTTATATGAACACATCTTTTCAATTTTCTAGTTTGTCAAAATCGTGTGAGAAATTCCATGTGAAAAACGTTTTAAAAGATACACGCCTATGAATTGAAAATCGTACATTTTTTAAATCGAATAACATATTAACTTTGATTTTTTAAATCTCAGATGATATTCTTCTTAGCAATGTGATTTCATAAGTTTTAGTTGCTGTAATAGTCACTAAATAATACTTGTAAGTATATAAGTAATTTTTTCCCCCTAATCTAATAATCTACTAGAGGGCCTCACATAATTCTTGTGGATATAGAGTAAGAATTTTTGCTTATTTAATACACCATAATATTCGACGGTCGATACTCTATACGTATTAGTAAAATTGGTGGGATATGCATGGAGAGAGGAAGAAAAAGAGGGTGTAGAATATCCACCCGTGATCCGATAGTTAATACAGATTATTATATTTGTTGTGGAACAATCATAAGGTTATTAGGTAACATTGTCTTAAATTCATTTTGTCACCAAATAACAGCATGAAAACGATTGAACTTCAAGGAACATTGGCCCAAAATAAAAGCATGATAAGTAACCGGTAGTTGGTTCCATAGGCCTAAATAAAGAAGATTTGGTGTTTGGTAACTTCTATTAAGAAACGAACAATCCTTTTAATTTTAATCTTTCACCTCTTTGTCACTTAATCTCTAACTGTACATAGCAAATTAAAAATAACCAACATAACAAATAAGACACATGATACAATACTTATGTTGTGTATCCTCTGTTGGAATTATGTCCAAGTTCATAACTAATTGGTAAGACTATCGTCAAAAGTATAGTCCTTTTTGGGTCGCCCTCAAAGAACCGTAAAGGAGAAAATGATTCGAAGAATAAGATTACAGCATAACCACGTTTGGTGTTACGCCGTAACAAGGCATGTGATGTTGTTTTTGGGAAAAGTCCCACATCGCTCCAAAGGGTAAACCAAAACCCTTTTCTTTCCTTATAAATAGAAGGAACATGCCTTGGATTTTATTTGCTCATTTCCTTCTTCTCATTCTTACTCCTTATAAGAGTCTTTCGTGTATCGGGACCTTAGGAGTTCGAATAGATTTTCTCTTTGGTTCGTGGGTGTGAGCTATTAGAGGTACTCTCGTTTGGGTACTCGCCTCCAAGTTCGACCAAGGTGGTCCGTGTGAGAAATTCGATTTTCTCAAAGGTTAGTAATTTTCTTATTACTTATTTAATTATTTATTTCTTTTAAGTTGCTTTTAGTTAATTAGGTTTAGATCCTTTAGGGTTTAGTTCCCTTCTTGCCCTAGATTATTATTATTTCCGTTGCGTATTAATCTAGTTGGGAATAGAAAACTCATCAGTGGCATCAGAGCTTTAGCCTAATTCTATTAGCACTTAAAAAGTAAATTGTTAACATGTGATAAGTGTAAATAATAATTGTATATTATATTATTGTCTTATGATCATTGAATGTTAATATGAATTTACATTTTGAACCTTATATTTTAAAATGTTTAAAATAGAACCTTAAAGTTTAAAATATTTCATTTTTAACCTTATATTTTAAAATATTTAAAATAGAACCCTAAAGTTTAAAATGTTTCATTTTGAACCTTATATTTTAAAATGTTTAAAATAGAACAAAAGTTTAAAAAGTCTAAAAGAAACCTTATATATATTATAATTGTTATATTATTTGAAACTACTAAAACAAAATTCCTGTTTTAGATATATAGAAAATGTGAATAGTATGCTAACCCATGAAAACAACAAATCTATCATATGGGCTATTAATGGAGCGTGTGTGGTTTACCGGCACATTAATAAGAGAACATAAGTGAAAGGTGATGTGGGTCTCGCGATTCTCGGGCTGACTCAAGTCGGGTACCACGCGGGTTTTGCATGGTTAAATTCACTGTCTTATTCATGATCCTCGGCATCCTAGTCATGAACTGTAGATAAGCATATACGAGATTAACATGCCATTGATCAGAATCAATGAATCTCAAAAGAACTAGGAATTTCATAGAGAATGAAATTGACAAAGACATTGTCTACCTAAAATAATTTCGTGATGTGATTACGGCAACCCTCTTCATAAAACGAATCTAAAATATGGATCCTAGCCTTAATAAAAAATTGGGTAATTGATTAAGAAATATTCATTCTAAACTAAAATTGTTTTATCTCAAAGATGTCTACTGAAAATGGTGTCAATCCTCCCGTTCTCAATCCCTCACATAACCCAAACTTCTCATTACTCTCAGTTCTTGGGAGGGAAAGACTCGTCGGTCCTAACTATATGGACTGGATGCGAAACCTTAGGTTCACCCTAAGGTACGAGAACAAAGAGTGTGTTCTCGATGAGCAAATTCCCAAAATTGATGATGATTCAACCGAAAGCACTATGATGATGCAAACAAAGTGTTATGCATCATGGCATCGTCCATGAGCCCTGAACTGCAAAAGACTTTTGAGAACACTTGGGCTTATGAGATGAACCAACAGCTCAAAGAAATGTTTCAGGCAAAGGCAAGCAAAGAACGCCTTGATGTTGTTAAATCCCTCATGGCTTGCAAACCAAAACCTGGAGCCTCTATTTGTGCTTTTGTCTTAGAGATGAAAGGGTACTTTGACAGATTGGGATCTCTGAACATGGTATTCGATACTGAGCTTTCTATCAACATAATCCTATCTGGTCTGCCAGCTGATTACAATCAATTTGTGCTCTCGTATCAAATGAACGGGAAAGAGACCTCAATAATGGAACTCCATAGCTTGTTGTAAACCGCTGAGCAAGGGATCAAGAAGATTGATATGCCCTCTACTTCAACGGCTCATGTGTTGACTGTTGGTCATAATGCAAAGAAAAGAAAGACTTCTCATTCCAACTGGAAAGGAAAGGCCACAAAAGGAAAGTCCAATTATGGGTCTAAGAGAAAGGCTGAATCTGATATTGCACCGACAAGTGATCCAAAGGAAGCAGTGTGCTTCTACTGCAACACAAATGGACATTGGAAGCGTAGCTGCCCAAAATATCTGAAGGACCTCAAAGACTGAAAGGTCGAAAAGGGTAGTCACTCAGGGTCTAAAGGAGAGTAAGAAGTTGAAGCATGGAGAGCTCAACTTAGTCATGGGGAACAGGAAAATCACACCTGTGACGAAGATTGGAAAGTACGAGCTCATGCTAAAGTCTGGAGTTAGGATAAATTTAAATAATTGTTGTTATTCGTCAGAAATGACAAGAAACATTATTTCATTTCATGTTTTGTTTAAGGATGGTTATCAATTTTCATTTGACAATGAGAATGGAGATATTTTGGTTTATTCAAATGGTTGTTTTATATTTAAAGCTTCTCCTTGCAAAGGCATATATGAAACTGTTGAATGTATTAGTGATAATGGCAATGTGATTTTATATGTTGGTTCGTCTAATGAGCTAGATAAATCAAAATTGTGGCATTCTCGTCTTGGACACATAAACAAGAAACGCATCGCCCAACTCCAAAAGGATGGAGTGTTGGAATCATTCGACTTCAAATCGGATGATGTATGCGAGTCTTGCTTATTGGGAAAGATGACTAAATCACCATTCACAGGAACATGTGAAAGAGGTGAAGGGTTATTGGACTTAGTACACACGGATGTGTGTGGCGATTTCCATCTTTTGTGTACACACACATCCGTGTGTACTAAGTCCAATAACCCTGTTAGACATGGTTTGATCTATGATGTGTCGAGCAACACTTCCAATAAGCTTCTGGGGTTACGCATCAGAAACAGCCGCCCATATCTTAAATCTTGTACCCACTAAGAAGGTTTCGAAGACACCTTTTGAGATGTGGAAGGGAAAACGTCCTTCCCTTGGGCATATCAAAATCTGGGGTTGTGAGGTTTTCGTTAGACGAGAAGCTCAGGACAAACTAGAAGCCAGATCCGAAAAGTGTCTTTTCGTCAGTTATCCTAAAGAGTCATTTGGATATTTGTTTTACAGACCCAAGGATAATGTGGTGTTTGTAGCTCGAAGAGGAACGTTCCTCGAGAGAGAAATGATATCCAAAGAGGACAGTGGGAGTAAAATAGACCTTGAAGAAGTTCATGATTCTGTCGATGAAGAACCTATAGTAAACACTGACACTCAACAAGAGGTGGTGACACCTGTTGAACCTGATGATATATCCTTACCCATTCGCAGAACAAGTAGTAGAGTAAGCAAGCCTTCTCAGGATCCTCAATTCTATTATGGTTTCCATATTGAAGAGGACAAGATTAGTGATAGTACACTAAGTGAGTTGGATGAGCCTGCCAACTACAAGGAAGCGATGGCAAGCCCTGAGGCTGCTAAATGGAAGGAAGCTATGAAAAGCGAGATTCAGTCTATGTATGACAACCAAGTTTGGAATTTGGTTGACACTACACTCGGTCTTAAGATTGTGGGATGTAAGTGGATCTTCAAGAAGAAGACGGACATGGATGGGAAAGTACACACTTATAAAGCTAGGTTGGTAGCGAAGGGTTATACTCAAACCCACGGGATTGATTATGAGGAAACCTTCTCACCAGTAGCTAAAATAAAGTCAATTAGGATAATGCTTGCCATAGCTGCGTTTCATGATTATGAAATATGGCAGATGGATGTCAAGACCGTTTTCCTTAACGGAAAACTAACAGAGGATGTGTTTATGGCACAACCAGAAGGTTTTGAAAATGCAAAGTATCCTAAAAGAGTGTGCAAGCTTCAAAATGCCATTTATGGACTTAAACAGGCATCTCGTAGCTGGAATCTCTGCTTCCATGAGAAAGTCACACAATTTGGATTTTCTAGAAGCGAAGATGAGTCCTGTATATATATCAAAGTCAGTGGGAGTATTGTAGTCTTCCTGGTATTATATGTGGATGATATACTACTCATAGGAAACGATATCCCAACATTACAAAGTGTAAAAGAATGGTTGGGGAAATGTTTCTCTATGAAAGATTTGGGAGATGCAGCATATATTCTCGGTATAAAGATTTACAGAGATAGGTCAAAGCGTCTTATAGGACTTAGCCAGGACACGTACTTAGATAAAATTTTGAAAAGGTTCAAAATTGAGAATTCTAAGAAAGGGAATCTACCCTTACATCATAGCATAAAGATTAGTAAGGATCTATGTCCGAAAAATAATGAAGAACTGGATAGAATGAGTCGAGTCCCATATGCCTCGGCTGTAGGATCGATCATGTATGCCATGACGTGCACAAGGCCTGATGTCTCCTTTGCTTTGAGCATGGTGAGTCGACATTAGCAGAACCCTGGTGAAGGTCATTGGACAGCGGTAAAGAACATTCTTAAGTATTTAATAAATACTAAAGACAGGTTCTTAGTTTATGGTGGAGAAGAAGAACTCAGAGTGACTGGTTATAGTGATGCAAGTTTCCAAACAGATAAAAATGATAGTCGTTCACAGTCTGGTTGGGTATTTTTGCTAAATGGGGGAGCGGTGACGTGGAAAAGTTCAAAGCAAGATACAGTGGCAGACTCCACATGCGAGTCCGAGTATATTGCAGCTTGTGAGGCTTCAAAGGAAGCTATCTGGATGAAGAATTTCATTGGCGATCTTGGAGTTGTTTCAACAGTACAAGACCCCATTGAAATATTCTGTGATAATGAGAGTGCTGTCGCCTTGACTAAAGAGCCCAAGGATCACGGAAAGTCAAAACACATTGAAAGGAAATACCATTTTGTTTGAAGAAAGGTAGAAGAAGGACACGTGATTGTGAAAGACATACGATCAGAGGATAATCTAGCTGATCCATTCACAAAGGCATTGGCTAAGTCCAAACACGATGAACATGCTTGGAGCATAGGATTGAAAGATAAAATAAAGTTTTAGTTGTTAGTTTGAGTTTGAAACATTATAAACAATGATTAAAATCGTAATAGATTTGGTGATTAAATAATGGAGATTTGTTTATTTGCAAGTGTGCTACCATTTACTATTGTTTATCATTGTGTTTCATTTTTGCATGTTTAGAATCCACTTCCTGAGTACTTAGTTTACTCAAACCTCCTCAGACGTTCATACTACAGGAAGTAAGTATTGATTTAAGACTGTCATGGAGTGTTAGTAGATTGTCTATAAAGATTAGACATAGCATATAGAATGCTGCAACACTCATGAGTACTTAATGGGAATTAAGTATAGGACAAACCCGTACTTAGAGAGATTACTTCATGGATTGAGATCACGAGTAATTCTAAGATGATAATATCCTCTATTCTTAAAATGGAGATACATCGAGTATCTAGTTTCAAGTCTGTTATACTTTAGTTTATTCAAACGCTGTGCGTAAATGCCAGTTATAAAGGTTATGCTAGGTATGACATGATAAGTTGACTAGTTCTATGTATTCAAAGTTTATTTGTTCCTTTCGCCTAAAAGGGAAAGCGATATCAATGGGCCCCTCGATGATTAAATGTTGACTTAAATGTGCCAGGCCTAGCTGGGACTAAATTGATGTGTTCAATTCAGTAGTCTCATATAGTCAAATAATCGGAAATCGAGAAACATAATGTTGAACCTGGAGATTGATTAAAATCCATGTCTCATGTTCATATGATATCAGTAAAACAAAGGAATAGTTGATCGCTTATCTAAGGGCTGACTCTAAGATATGATTCAGAGTTCGGCAGTTGCATTGGATGGCACTCTCTGCTTAGTTGATCGGAATAGGCTTAGACCAATTATAGTTGATGAATTGTCCAAGTGGGAGACTGTTGGAATTATGTCCAAGTTCATAACTAATTGGTAAGACTATCGTCAAAAGTATAGTCCTTTTTGGGTCGCCCTCAAAGAACCGTAAAAGAGAAAATGATTCGAAGAATAAGGTTACAGCATAATCACGTTTGGTGTTACGCCGTAACAAGGCATGTGATGTTGTTTTTGGGAAAAGTCCCACATCGCTCCAAAGGGTAAACCAAAACCCTTTTCTTTCCTTATAAATAGAAGGAACATGCCTTGGATTTTATTTGCTCATTCCCTTCTTCTCATTCTTACTCCTTATAAGAGTCTTTCGTGTATCGGGACCTTAGGAGTTCGAATAGATTTTCTCTTTGGTTCGTGGGTGTGAGCTATTAGAGGTACTCTCGTTTGGGTACTCGCCTCCAAGTTCGACCAAGGTGGTCCGTGTGAGAAATTCGATTTTCTCAAAGGTTAGTAATTTTCTTATTACTTATTTAATTATTTATTTCTTTTAAGTTGCTTTTAGTTAATTAGGTTTAGATCCTTTAGGGTTTAGTTCCCTTCTTGCCCTAGATTATTATTATTTCCGCTGCGTATTAATCTAGTTGGGAATAGAAAACCCATCATCCTCAAGCTATACGTGGAACACATTTTTTAACTTTATTTTGATCACACATTTGAAGTTGGTGATACTGTTTATAGAAATATGTATCTAGAATTTGTTTATCTGTTTCGATGAAACTGCAAACATGCAGTCTTTCTCTTACAGGATGTACAACGATTTCAAGTTTTGTCTGCTCGTGAAGCCATGAAGGTGTCAACCAAGTGTAAAATGAGAGTAAAGCTCATCTTCGTATAATTAAATGGGAATATTGAACAAGCTAGGATATGTTGGTTATTAAGTGTTAACAAGTTCCCAGATTAGGGTTAAGATAATCAATAAGGTACCGGATATTCACTTGAAATCGTGGTATCACTTTCCAATAGAAACTATTCGACCCTATGCCTGGGTTACACAAATATCTCTATGGGATAAGACCAAGTGATGTTCTTGTTTTAGGCACAAACCAAGAACCAGATGCGTATTCAAGTGTTTAGGGTTTTGTGATTTCGTATATACATGCAGATGTGTTATGACCTCTATTTATAATAGAGAATACTCAAAACCCTAGCCCATGGAATTATATATAATTAACGGCCCATTAATTATATCATAATACTTTCCATAATAGTAGGAATCAATGGTTAAATCGAGCAGCAGAATAACTGATGCTATCAACAGATTCACACTAGCAGCAGAATCAGCTAGCAACAGAATCAGCTGGCAGAATCCTATCAGCAGAATCAGCTAGCAGCAGAATCCTAGCAGCAGATTCACAACACTAGCAGCAGAATCAGATTCATGCATCAGCAGAATCAGATTCATACTAGTACAACCACTATTGAGTCAGGGTAATCAGGGACTTGATGGGTGTACACTCCGTACCTCCAAACCCATTTCCAAGTATGATTTGATCCCTCAAGTGCACTAAATTTTCCAACAATCCTCCCCAAATTTAGTTCACTTCCTTTGCATGAAAAATTAAACACAAAACAAAACAAATGCATAAATGAAAATATCCTGAGGATTGAAATTCCACATTAGTACATATACTTTCAAATATTCGAGAATCAGGGTGTTCTAAGAATTGAACCCTTCAACCCATTTGAATACCTGATGATAAATACACACAAGTTTTCAAATACTAAAATACTCCTGACACTATACAAGCCATGTGTACATATCCAATTCATAAATGTTGTAAAAGCTAAAAGTCCAAAGCTTCCTGAAGCGGCAAAACTTCAACATTCACATAGGTGGTTCATCTTTAATTCATGCTCCTGCTTAGCACTTTTTCAAAGAAAATTAACCATTAAGAAGTTATGACTTCATCCTCTTTTCCAGCAGGTAACAAGCACAACCTTGGGATGTTTGTGATACATGTGCTTCAGTCTACTAAATGATCAGCTTTCCACATTGAACTCAACTTCTAAGTTTCCTTAGAAGGGAGTTGGGTATCCTTGCATTCAGTGACTAAGTTGGACTTAAACCCATCCCTTTAGCAGACTTCAAAACCAAGTCTCTAGCCAAACCCTTCGTCAAGTGATCAGCTAAGTTTTGTTGAGATTTAACAAACTCTATAGATATCACCCCATTCATGATAAGCTCACGAATCATGCTATGCCTAACACCTAAGTGTCTAGACTTCCCATTGTACATCTGGCTATAAGCCTTTGCCAATGTAGCAGCACTATCACAACGGATAGAAATAGGTGTTATAGGTTTAGGCCACAATGAAATCTCAAGAAGCAAGTTTTTCAACCATTCAGCCTCTTTGCCAGCAGCTGCTAAAGCCACAAATTCAGATTCCATGGTTGAACTGGTGATGCATGTTTGTTTCTTGGATGCCCAAGAAATTGCACCTCCACCAAGTAGGAATACCCAGCCACTTGTAGACGAATTGTCTTCAGTGTTACTAATCCAACTTGCATCAGTGTATCCTTCTAATACTGAAGGATAACCAGTATATGAGAGACACTAATCCATAGTTCTCTTTAAATACTTAAAGACCCTTTGAATTGCTTGCCAATGATGAGCACTAGGATTACTAGTATACCTGCTCAGTTTACCCACAACAAAAGCAATGTCAGGTCTTGTACAAGTCATGTCATACATCAAGCAGCCAATCACCCTAGAATGCTCAAGTTGAGATACAGCTTTGCCAATATTAGGCATTAGCTTCTCACTTGTATCCATAGGAGTACTCACTGGAGTACAATCAAAGTAATTAAATTTCCTTAACACCTTCTCAATGTAATGAGACTGAGAGATAGAAATTTTGTTACTTTCATGTTTAATCCTAATACCAAGGATAACATCAGCCTCCCCCATATCCTTCATGGAGAACTTTGATGACAAAAATTCTTTTGTAAGATCAACTTGATTTTGGTCAGTGCCAAAGATCAACATGTCATCAACATATAGACAAATGATGACTCCTTTACCAGATTCATCAAATTTGCTATATACACATTTGTCAGCTTGATTAAGTAAATAACCACTAGACAAAACCACTTCATCAAACTTTTGATGCTATTGCTTAGGTGCCTGTTTTAGTCCATAAAGAGACTTAATCAATTTACACACCTTGTTTTCATTGCCAGGCATGATGAAGCCCTGAGGTTGGTTCATGTAAACCTCCTCATCTAAATCACCATTCAAGAAAGCTGTCTTCACATCCATCTAATGAATAATCAGATTGTGAATTGATGCCAAAGCAATTAGCAATCTAATGGTACTGATACGTGCCACTGGAGCATAAGTATCAAAGTAGTCTATTCCTGACTTTTGTTTAAAGCCTTGAATAACTAATCTTGCCTTGAACTTTTCAACAGTTCCATCTACCTTCATTTTCTTTTTGAAAATCCATTTGCAACCTAGAGGTTTGCAACCAAGTGGTAGATCAGTCAACACATAAGTGTTATTGCCCATAATGGAGTCCATCTCATCATTTATTGCTTCTTTCCAGAAAGCAACATCCTGGGACTTCATTGCTTCTTCAAATGTTTTGGGATCATCCTCCACAATGAAGCAATAGGAGTATTGGTCAGAGACCTCACTCCTTGTAACTTCAATTAAGTATAATTGAAACTCAGGTCCAAATGATTTTGGAGTCCTCACCCTATTGCTCCTTCTGAGCTCAGGTTCAGGTTGTTGTTCCACAACCTCAGCAGGAACCTCATCAGATACTTCTGAAACACCATTGTCATTGGTTCCATTTGGAATCCTTTGACTTGGTCTAGGGATAGATGAGAATCTGTTCTCATCAAAGAATGCATCCCTTGATTCTATTATTGAGTTAATTGAAATAGACTCATTAGGTTCTATAACATAAAACCTATATGCCTTGGAATGCTCAGCATATCCAACAAAGATGCATTCAATGCCTCTTTCTCTCAAAGTTTTCTGCTTTGGATCAGGGAGTCTTACAATAGCCCTACAACCCCATATCCTAAGATAATTAAGGTTAGGTTTCTTTTTAGTCCAAAGTTCATAAGGGGTAACTTTGTTCCTTTTGTTGGGAACCCTATTTAATAAATAGCAAGCTATTAACATAGCTTCACCCCAGAACCCTTGACTCAGTCCTGAATAGGACAACATGGAATTAACCATCTCCTTCAGCACCCTATTTTTCCTTTCAGAAATACCATTTTGCTGAGGAGTATAGGGAGCAGTTGTTTCATGGATTATACCAACAGACTGAAAATACAGAGTATCCATGTACTCACCTCTCCTATCAGTCCTTAATCTTTTGATCAGGGAACTTTGTTGCAATTCAACTTCAGTTTTAAATACTTTAAATTTATCTAATGCTTCATCTTTAGAATGTAATAAATAAACATGACAAAACCTAGAAGCATCATCAATAAAAGTCACAAAGTATTTCTTATTCCCCAAAGAGGGAGTAGCATGTAAATCACAAAGGTCACTGTGAATTAACTCCAAAACTTTAGTTTCACGTTTTACTCCTTGAAAAGGTTTCTTAGTTATCTTGTTCAACATACATGTTTTACACTTTTCAGTGTTCATATCAAAAGCTGGTATTAACCCATCTTTGGACATATCTTGCATTCTTTTAAAATGTACATGGCCAAGTCTTGCATGCCATAGGTTTGAATCATAAAGTTTAGATGTAGATATAAAAGCAGAATCAATCTTATCATGAACAATATTAAGTCTGAACATTTGATTACACAAATAACCAAAACCAATAAACACACCATTTTTAGACAAAACAAACTTATCAGATTCAATAACTTGTTTATAACCACAATTATTCAAAACACTACTAGAAACCAAATTCTTTCTAATATCAGGAACATGTAAAACATTAAACAAAGAAACAATCTTTCCAGAACTAAACTTCAAATCAACACATCCTTTTCCATGCACCAGGGCAGTTGACTCGTTTCCCATATGAAGAATAGATCCATCATTCATTGACTCATAGGTCTTGAACCAGCTTCTATCTTTACACACATAAATTGTTGCTCCAGAGTCAACCCACCACGCAACATCATCATCCTGCACAAAGTAAATGTCAGATATATATATGTAACATAATAAATCTTAAAAGACTTATTAAACACATTCTGACCTTTCAGAGAATTGGTGTTACCATTCCCTCCACCTGTGCCTGATCCATTGGATTTGTTTCCAACTTTACCACCCTTGCAATCTTTCCTGAAGTGTCCAGGTTTCCCACACTTCCAACAAGTCACCTTAGGTTTCTTGTTAAGATCAGTTTTGGTGTTATCTTGATGCTTACGCTTGCCCTTGTTGTCATTGTACTTGGTGGAGTTGTTATGCTCCACCATATTGACAACTGATGGACCAGTAGCAGTGCTACTCTTTGGCTTGTCAATGTCTTGAGCTTTGAGTGAATCCTCAATGCGCAAGTGACTGCCCAACTCAACAAGAGTTAACTCCTCCTTCTTATGCTTAAGCATATGCTTGAAATCTTTCCAAGAGGGAGGCAGTTTATCAATGATACACGAGACTGAAATAGCCTCATCTATGTTCATCTTGTGTTGTGTGAATCGACCAAGTATACTAAGAAGTTCATTGTATTGTTCCATGACAGGTCTAGAATCAACCATTTTGTAATTGTTAAAATTACTTACAAGGAACTTCTTACTTGATGCATCCTCAGTCATATATTTGGCTTCCAAGGAATCCCATAGTTCTTGAGAAGTTTCAACATTCTGATAAATATCAAATAGAGAATCAGACATACCATTGAGAATTAAACCTCTGCAAACATAATCATTATTCTCCCATTTGCTTCTTGCCCTCAACTGATCCATAGTAGCATCATCTCCATAATCTTCAGGGATCTTAGTTGTCAGAACATAAACCACATTCATACTTGACAACAAGAAGTGCATCTTCTTTTGCCATCTTCTGAAATCAACACCTTCAAACTTTTCCAACTTGGAAAAGTTAGCAGCCATTTGTCTCATAGCAGCAGCCATTGATTATCACTAATAGTTTCTATTGATTGTTGGTTATTAAGTGTTAACAAGTTCCCAGATTAGGGTTAAGATAATCAATAAGGTACCGGATATTCACTTGAAATCGTGGTATCACTTTCCAATAGAAACTATTCGACCCTATGCCTGGGTTACATGAATATCTCTATGGGATAAGACCAAGTGATGTTCTTGTTTTAGGCACAAACCAAGAACCAGATGTGTATTCAAGTGTTTATGGTTTTGTGATTTCGTATATACATGCAGATGTGTTATGACCTCTATTTATAATAGAGAATATTCAAAACCCTAGCCCATGGAATTATATATAATTAACGGCCCATTAATTATATCATAATACTTTCCATAATAGTAGGAATCAGTGGTTAAATCGAGCAGTAGAATAACTGATGCTATCAGCAGATTCACACTAGCAGCAGAATCAGCTAGCAGCAGAATCAGCTGGCAGAATCCTATCAGCAGAATCAGCTAGCAGCAGATTCACAACACTAGCAGCAGAATCAGATTCATGCATCAGCAGAATCAGATTCATACTAGTACAACCACTATTGAGTCAGGGTAATCAGGGACTTGATGGGTGTACACTCCGTACCTCCAAACCCATTTCCAAGTATGATTTGATCCCTCAAGTGCACTAAATTTTCCAACAGGATAACTGCTTTAAAAGCTTTTTTTTATTGACGATAAATAAATTTCATTAAATTGTAAGTTTTAAAGGCTATTGATGATTTATTTTCAGAACTAATCTTCTAGTGTTATCAAAGTGTCCCAATAAGGATGCAATGTATTTCTAGATATATTATAACACTAGAAATGTAATGAATTTCATAAGGTTATCCTTAAGTAAAATCATATATGAACTTTGCAAAGGTTTTAAATCCAGAATCCCAAACTAACTTAAAACTATATTATTTGTGTCACATATCAATTCCTTATAAGATTTAAGTTACCTTAAATCCTAGAAAAAAACTACTTGCCTAATTCGTTTTAGCTGAGTTGCCTCATAGTAACTGGATCAATAGAGTCAAATGTAGTCTTGAGAAAATTATCACTTTAGGGTCTTTCAAGTCTACCAATGAAAGATGTTTGGCTTTGTACCAACTTAACGTTTTAAGCTTAAGATATCTTTCAATGGTAGACTTGTAAGGTGATAATTTTCTCAAGACTTACATTTGACTCTATTGATGCAGTTACTATGAGCCAACTCAGTTACTATCCTTGTATAAGTTCTATATAAAAAATTACCTAATAAAATAAGATTCAATTGTACAATAAATAATGATAACTTGCAAGACATTCAAACTTAATACTATTGTTGTTGATGAAGTGAATCAGTGATCTCATTTGGATCAGCTATACTATATAAATTTTGGACATTTATAAAAGTCACGTTTGTAAAGCTTACCAACATCTATTTTCAAAGAGTCAAAATAGAAGCATGCTTGCGGGCTTTAGTGCTTCACGGTCGATCGTGAAGAACACCACAGTTTCCATGAATTATCAAGATAGATTGTGTCTATGTCACATCCTTTGTGATCATAATCTTTTTCCTAATAAAACAAAACTCTATTGAAAATTTTTCATTTGAAAAAAATGTATTCATACCTTATTAAGAAATAATTGAATTATTATTATATTTTTTAAAAAGGTTTTAAAAGAAAAAAAGCCTAAATATTACTTGATTTAGAAAGAAAAAAAAAATTGAATTTGTTTGTTAATATTGAGAATTCGTTTGTTTAGTAAATTGGGTAGAAAAATATATGTGTCAAGAGTATAAAAAATTAAAACTTAAAACAGACGGAGTAATTTACAAAACATTAAGGGGTTAAAATTAAAAATTTCTAACAACACCATCAAACAATCTAACTATGGACCCACACTTTCCACACAAATTTTCTTTCAACCCAATCAAACCCTAGATCAATTTTCATAACAAAAACTCCTTCAGTGATTTAGGGCTTTTAGTTTCTAAATTGTTTTTACGATTTTGATGATAATTTTGTTTCAATTTTGGGGAAAAAAACTAGGGTTTGATTGAAGCTCTAATTTGATTAATGAAGATCATATAGCATAAGAGGATTGATGGTTCTCAATTGGTTATTTAATTTTTACAGGTATATACATGTTTGCTTTGTCTTTGATTTTATGATTTTTAGGGGTTTAATTGGTGATTTAATTATTTAATTTTTTTTTAATGAAACATTGTACTAAGTATTTAGGACTTTGGATAGGTGTTGCTATGATCGATGCACTTGGTCCAGACCACTCCAAGTGTGGCATAAAACGTGTGTCCTACAATTTTGGTAAAGATTATGGATCTTATATGTGTTTTGTGTTATAAATAGATATGATAATCATCATTTAATTAGTCCAGTATTTAATTCACATCCTGGTACTTGTGCGGTTAGTTTGTAAGTGACCAAGTGCCCTTTTACAAGTTCTATATTCTTGTCCCACCAAAATCTGTATCTTTTGAGCGCATACAGTTTATTTAAAATGTTTGAGTAGAGGTGTTTATTATACAGGTCAAACGGGCCAGTTCATTCCTGGCCATTTTGGCGATTTATTTCGAGGAAATGCCAATGTGTTAATATGATTGCAAGAACTATCTCATTATAATGAAAGTTCGTTTAATTATTTAGGAGGTTATTTTGATTTAAGTTGCTTTATTGGTCTGATGTGTAAAACACCTATCCATAAGGCACTTTCCAAGTATAAAATCTAAATAAATGACCATGTGGCTCTAATATTAGTACCACTCTTAAATTTTATTTTCATAAAGAACTTAGGAAAGCTGTAGATAAACTTAAATTTAGCTAAATATGTTGTTCTATGCGTTGACTTTTTCTTTGACCTGTAGCTATGCCTGAGGTTCTTCGTTCAACAAAATTAACTATCCAGAATGAGTAGTCCCAGGGTCGCAATGAGTCCCATGTAAAGCAATTTTCTGACTATATCATACCGGCTCAAATAAGACTGAAATATGCGCAAGTATTCTGGATGCAATCAACGAGTGTGTTTAGGTGTGCGTCATCTATTTTTCCAATTATATAGATGTACTTATCAGAAGTTATTCTTAGTTTTTAATCTATTGTTATTTTCGGGTTCAGATATGTAGACCTCTTTTAGATGAAACCCAAGTTAGAAACATAGTGGAAGAGCTAAAACAGGTTATTACACAGCTACGTCAATAAGAAGAAATGAAAGAACTGAGAGAGTGAAAGCAAAGGACTTCAATGCAGAAGAAGGTGAAATACTTTTGATTTATTCATGGATTATGAGTACTAACAACACTTTTATTATTTCTCATAAGTTATGTTTTTTATTACTGAATCTATAGGTTGGTGATTGTTTGGGCACTCTACTTAAGACCTATAAGGCTCCATTTTTGCCTCTTTTTGACGAACTGCTGCCTTACTTGATGCCTATGTGGGTAAGTATTGTGTTCCATTATATATGTCGGGTTTATATAATATATGTTTTCTAGCACGACATTAATAAACAGTAAATATAGGGCAAGGATAGGAAATCTAAGAATAAAAGAATAGCCATTTGCATATTTGATGATGTTACAGAACATTGTGGAGATGCGTCATTCAAGTGAGCCTTCGAAATTTCCAGTCACTACAGTGTTCCAGATGTTCTTGCTTTTACATTTCTTTATTTTGCCAAGGCGTGAATGACTTCTTTGTGTAATTTCTATGAGTGGTGATCTTTAACCTGTTAACCCGTTTAAAAAATGTTTTGTTGATGTTTTAAGTATCGGGAAATAAAGCGTGCGCTCTCTGGTATGAAGTTTGTCGTTTTTTCTTCTACCTTGAAATATATTAAATGTAAAAATGTGTAATTTTTTTTTCCGGCATTCAAATTACTAGAGGGGTAATGATGAGCGGGTTAAGTGGGTTGGGAAATAGGTCAAAATGGGTCACATTCTCGCACGTTATTCAACGGTCTGTGTTGTATTTGTTCACAAACACTTTTCTGTCCATTTTCTGTAGATAATAAATATGTTCATTGTTATTGCTGAAACTTACGCTTAAAATCAAAATCTTTGAATAAAATGGTTCAGGTGTCCTTGGACCCGTTTTGCCGGTTTACTTTTTGGTTTGTTGTGATTTATGTGTGAGGTGGTTCCATGGAAAATGCATAAAGATTACTCCTGCAAAGGATGGAGTGGCCACAAGGGACCACGAACTTGATTCATTTTTTTCTCACCCTGCACAAATCTATTTATTTCCTTTTTCTATGCAACACATCATCTGTAGCATGTTTTGGATATCAGCTCGAGACTTAGATGTGTAGAGTTGGTTACTTTATGTAGGAAAGATTCTTGCTTTATTATGGTTTTTGACTTTATCTTTGGAACCTTATTGTAGAGTTTTCTCTTTGCAGAAAGTTCGTTGTCGTTTAATCATTTTGTTCATGTGTGACGATTATCCTTTGAGTACACATTATTAGGTACATGATTTTACATTCACTAATCTCTTATGCATCTAAAATCATTTTTAAAATGATACCATGTCTACATATTTTGAAAGCTGGTGTCAATAAGGATGTGGTGCATGCGAAAGAACTTGGTGAATTACTTCATCAGTGGGGACCTGGATATCATGTGAACCTCATCCTATTCAATCCAATAGATGGGACTAAATATAAGCGTCCTAACCGAAAAGCCGAGAAGAAAAGTACTTGAACAGTCAACATGCTCTCTCACTGGTGCGACGACCATGTAAGTTCTGGAATGGAGCTTGAGTTCAATATCTAACATTTGTAAGGAGCCTAATAGTAGTTTACTTTGTTCTTTTGTAGGGGACAAATAAACCTTATCGCCCAACGTTAATTAAAATGCATGCCTACCTTGAATTTGAACAGTCAACACACGCGCTATCTGGTGGGATGACCAGGTAAGTTCTGGAATCGAGCTTGAGTTCAATATCAAAAATTTGTAAAGAGCCTAATAGTAGTTGAGTTTGTTTTGTGATCGCCCAACAGTAATTAAAATAAATGCCTACCTCTTTTAATTTGAGGACTAAAATGCATGTTAACTTAGTTATAAAAATTAAAGCATGGGCTGATCTATGTGGAGATGATTCACCAGATCTGACGTTGATCAACCGAGCAGACATGACATTTTTACTAATCTCGGTGTCAGTCAACGATCCATGCAAATCCTGTATTGTACATATTCAGGTAAAACAATGCTCGAATAGGTAACTATTCCATGATGTTATGTTACAAAGTCTTGACATATCTATGTGGTGATCACCGGGTAAAACAATCCCAGTGTCATATGTATATGACATATCTACACGTAATTGAGTATATAACTTCTTTTATTAACACTATGGCATTTGTCTTTATATGTGTAGCTTTTAGGCAACATTACAACACCCAAAACAGGTGATGGATGGAAATATTGTGTAAAGACACGCTTTTGGATATATTTCAATCAAGCCATGTTCAAAGGTAATTAGTATTGACCATGTTGACTTTATGTGGAATTCAGAACCAGTTACCTGCTGTCAAGGTTGAAGATTACGTTAAAGTAAACTTAAATGGTTTCTTTCATGGGTTAGACAAAAAAATTTCGAGCAATTAAGCCATATATGTAAACATGTTGCTTAAGTACTATAATTATGAATAAATAGTGAATGTAACATGATGTTTTGTATACAAATACAGATATAATAGCAGAATTGTATATATTCTAGGACCTTACTAATATATATGGCACATTAGGGTTGCGAAAAAACTCAAAAAGATCAGAAAAAAAGGTGAAGAAGTTGACGTCATTTCCATATTCTTTACTTATCTGTTTTTGTAAATGTGTTTTGGTTTAATATTCAGAAAAGCGAATTATATAAACTGTTTATTTTAAAAATGGAATTCAAACATGTGACCACTGTACTGAACTAATCAATCTATTTGTAAAAATGCTATATATTTATAAGACTTCAACTAGCTACTTAAGTTATAATGTATATTAAAAAGGCTAATATGCTTGGCCAATAGGTAGTGTGTCCAGGAAAGCATTGTTGAGTAGCTTATGTCGTTTAATGAATTCATGTAGAGTTGATTAAAGGAAGACATATTGCTAGAAGTTGATGGGTAATTCTTTTTGACACGTTTGTTTCTAAAGCCATTTTTTTATAGTCATTAGACATATCTTAATGCCTGACGAAACAGATATGGAAACGGGTAAAAGGGATGTTTTTTTATGTTTAGATTACCCAGGGAAGGCAAACTTTTTGAATCAAATGTACGCGGCTTCACCGGGTTTGCCTTTAGCTTCTTGAAGTAGGTTTGTGAAAATAAGAAGCAATATCATTGTGTGTGATTAGGTGACGGTACCATAATGGAAACATCAAAGAAAGGTTATCCTATAAAGTTATGAGAGGTTTTGTCTAATCATGTGAAGACTCATTTACACTACTGTAGCAGCTGTAGTATGACTTGAATGAGTAGTTTACATCTAAAATAACAAATAAGTATAATTGCCAAACATTCGCTCATTAGCATATCTCATAATTCTGTGTTCTTAAAGTAGAAGCGATGCAAACATCTATCACATATTAGTTTTGATAAGTAATTCCAACACCTTCCTACTGCAATATATCTATAAACATGAAAATCATTATTTATAGGTACGTGTTAACATTGCTTGCTTATCTGCTTTGGCCGTAGGAGTTACTATTGGTATACAAGAGCACAACCCAGTCCTCGAGAGTAAGTGTGAATCCCATAAAATTGTTAATGATGGTGTTAGAGTGGCTTAAAAGGTTTGTTACAATTGCATATTTTCATGTACAATTAGCTATTAAAGAATTCTAAATGATTTTGTTATTGTATGATGGGCTAAAATGGAACATCCGAGAGTGGCAGCAAGCTGGTACAAGTAGACGCCTCAAAGTGTTCTTAGTTTTAGTTTCTTGGGATAGGAAAACTCTTAAAACATACTCAACAAATGACTAACGTATAAAATATTATTTCATGAATAAGTTTTTATAGCATCATTGAGGTACCGTTGTTTTAGTTATTATACAATAAAATTTGTGACTAAACTTATTTAATTTACTTGCCTATTCTTATTACTTTAAGTCAGTTCATCAAGCCATAATATTGGGCTTGTGGTCCACTGGGCATGTCTTATTCAGTTAAGCGTGCCTAGTGGAGAGTAGTACCGGTTTGGGTGACCAAACCGGAAAGTCCTCACTTGTGGACCACTGCCCTGTCGGTACGATTTCAAAGTCCTTCAATGAAGGTTTCAACCCACTAGGGTTCGAATCTGGAGAAGGCAGGGTTTACTTCAATTTAAGTGTTGTGCCTTTGGGCGGCTTAAGTTGAAGGTTTTCCCCCCATCGGGTTTCAAATTGGACATGGATTTCCCTTGAAAGAAAGTAACCGTTCAAAAAAAAAAAAATATATGTCTGTAATTAGCTAAAGGACACAAAGAGCTAAAGCTTTTTTTATTAATAAACTTATAAAATTATTATAGCAAGTACTATAAAGTTCAATTTCTGGCTTGCAAAACATGACCATAGGAAATACTTTTAGTCAATTTCATTTCTTCTCTTTAACGTTCAAAAGAAGTTAAAGAACCATTGAAATGTTGAGAATGTGTGTGAGAAGTAGTAGTGGCTATTTGAAGTTTAGTTTCGGGTTTGCACAACCTGACCGTAGGGAATTCATTGTCAGTTTTATTGCTTTATTGAATTTCTTAGATTGCAATTGATGCATGTTGTTGCATTTGGGTTGCTAACATCATACTTATAAATGCTAAAAGGGTGGGTGACAAGGGCTGAGTTCTAAACTTTTCCTATCACTTGCCAGGAAAGACAAAGATAGAAATTCGAAGGGATCAATAGTCTATTATGATTTTTTGATGGACAAATGAATGATTCACAACCAAATGTTGGCTAGGCATGCACTGCTGTACACCTGTACAAACCACCATATATTTAAACTACCATGATCACCACACATAAACCACCATAACACCATCACTCTTAAACTTATTAGTACTTAGTTTAATTCTAAAATTCGAAATTTAAAAGTTTTGGTATATAATAACAAACAAAAAAAAGTTGGCTACATAAGACTCAAAATGGTTAGTTACATTTTTAGGTAATTATCCCGTTTGATTATATGGGCGAACAATGAATTATGCTACATACATGTATTTTGCCAGGCCTATAAGATGTACTTGAAGAGGATCACTCAGCTAACATGGTGGTTACATTTGGAGGCGACATTACAGCTCCACGCTTTGTCCAACCGAAACCATATTCATATCTCAAATTTCTATTTAGGATGATGCTCAACCCAAACTGATGGAGTTCAATTATACTAATAATTTAGAATCGTTTTACATTTTAGAATCGTTTTACATGTTTTCATTTTTTTTGTACGGGTTACAAAGAGGGTACAAAAATCTTAAATTTATGTCATGCCAAGCTTTTTATCTTCAAAGACAGGAAATATAGGTACTTGGAGAGGGGAGATTATTTGCACACTCCACAAAATGATTAAGACATTCAAATTTATTGTGTTTAGATATTTATACCTCTATAGGGGTGAAAATATAAAGGTAACTGTGAGAGTATAAATGTCTAAACAAAATAAATTTGAGTGTCTCAATCATTTTGTTGAGTGTGCAAATCACTTCCTCTTGGATATTAATGTCATTTCTGGAAATAGATGAGAAATTACTACACATTAAGTTGACAATGACTATGACTTGGTGTGCCTTTTTGCGAACATTGGCTCCGCAAGTATTGCAAGAAAGAACCGGTCTCTTACTTTTATCTATTAAAATATTTTTGTCTAACAATTGAATCAATTTTGATTAAATATGGTTTTTTAACGACACCTGACTACGTCAATATGTATGCATTACGAGCTTTATATTACGTGTCTTAAGTAGAATTTTAATTCACGGCCGTTTAGTTAGAGAATTTTTCACACAATATGCGGTACATTAAGACAAAAGCTCATTGAATTTAGTTTTGACTTTTATAAACATGCTAAATGTACATGTACTTAATAAAACAAATATTGCGTATATATCTTTTGTAAATTAAAAAATAAATAAATAAAATGCTACCGCTATACCAACATCTAAAGATTATGAGTTTGTTAAAAAGTGCTTGGAAACAGAGGTCGGTTGCGAAGATTTTATATATTTAAACCAGCAAGTAAAATCATTTCGGAAACATTAAGGTGTATGTATTTTAATCGATAACAATACACAATCTCTTATATCTTTTTTATATTATAAAAGAAAATCATTTTGACATAGCGATTTTTCGAACTTCCATAATTTTTAAATTTTTAAATTCGTTTTGTTGATATAATACACAAGTAGAAGATCAATACAAAATTATAGATAAGATGCAACTAACGATGTGATTAAACTTTTTGAATGATTATCTTTAATAATAAAAAATCATAAATAAAACAAGACAAATATTAAATTATTTTTTTAATAAATGAAAGTACATTATTTATAAAGTTATAAAAAACCCCGCGTATTATAACTAGTTCTATATAACAAAGAAGAGATAATTAAGCAAGAAGGCGAGAAACAAGAAGCTCAAGTTTAGCTTCATACTTTCAGTGAAAGCTGTACTATCGAGTGGTCTTGTGAGAAACCTTCATCATGTTAAAATTAGGCAGAGCTGTATCTCTAAGTGACGCATATTCTTCGTGGATAATTCATTTAAAGTGAACATAGCTCAACCCTTGGAGAATCAAGGAGAGGGTGTAATTCGGTCTTGTTAAACACTCCAAAAAATTAAAAACAATAGGTGGTGGTTCTATGAAAGGATATTGCAGATGAAAGTGGCTAAGAAACTTGTCTCAAGGCCATCGAAAATAGTGAGGTAATTTATGTAATCTTGATATACTTACTTTCAAAAACCAGTATGTAATCTTGAAAAAAGATGTGAATGAAATAAAAATAATAATAATGATATTAACATAATCAAAACAGTCTGAAATATTAAGGTTAACCACATAACATCAAAATCATGAACCTAAACTGAAAGCTGAAACCACAGATGTCTATACGAGGAACAAGTGGATCAAGAAGGGATATAGAGTATGTCGTAAACAATGTCCCCGACAGTAACGAATACCTTAGAAACTGCAAACTTTTTAAGTATATACATGCGCATGCCCGACTCAGATGAATCACATACAAATATAGACATATCCACCCAACCCACTTCCTATGGCAATATTAACCTTTTTAAAACTAAATTCTTAATATTTCACCTGCTTTACACAATAAGTAATATCTGCAAACATACGAACATAAACAAGCAACATTTCACCATAAACATGACTAGTATATTTTTAAAAGACACATCATATATTAGATAACAGAACGTCTTACAGCCTCGTTCCCGGCTTTTTAGGAACCTAATACCAAGTTGCACAATATTCATAGAAACACTTGGAAGTCACTTAAATAAAAAGATGCATAAATTCAAGCTTTAAACCCATCAGCACTCTCACCTGCATTTGGTGAAAGATATATTAATTAGAGCAATTTCTACAAGGAGCTTGTAGGTGTTTTTATAAATTCAAATAATTTATTTTTTCATTAGACGGTATTAAAACACATTTGTTTTAATTATCTCTACAGAAATGGTGTGTTATTGAGAAATAGTCGAACCTTTTACTAAAAGCATGTGTAAAGTCATACATTGCTTCATACGTAGTATAACAGTAGACAAGCATATAACATTGTTTTTAAGAACAATTTTTTTCCAAAAACTCCCTCATAAAGGAACTTAATTTGGTTGTGCTTTATCTCAATTGGGTATAAAGGGTGAGATATTAGATGGGTCAAAAGTTGTTCGAGGCGTATAATTTATAATTACACACGGCCTCATAAATCGTTCTATTCACATATTTGGATTCATTATTATAGCTAAAATATTGTTATTGTAATGGATTCATCAAATTGTTTATAAACAAAAAAATGGACAAAACAGTCCTCATACAGCAGCTCAAGCCTGAGCCGCTATTTCAACCTTCACTAGAAACTGACTCGTTTCAAGCCAAACCCATTTTGACCCGTTGTACAACGGGCAATTAATAATTGAATTAAAGCTTTTGAGAAACAAAGTTTAAGAGGTCAGTCGACTGCATCGCTAAGGTCTTTTAGATCATTGTATGAAATTTACCAGAGGAAAGTTAAGCTGAAGTTGCAGCATCAACAAGCTCAAAAGCTTGCAGTTCCTTAAAGTTCATCCATGGCTTAACCCACACTTTCGCTTCATAAGTTTTCTTCTCACCCCCATGATGTGCTTCCAGTGTGATAAAGTGCAGAGTCCCTGCTACCACTTGTTCCTTTCTGCTTATTACCCTCTTGAACTCCAAAAGTGAATTCTGCACCCAAAAAAAGGTTAGTAAACGTTGGATTGGTCCAACTCCCGAATGTTAAAAGAATGAGCATAATCGGTTATGAAAATTTTAAAGACCTATTTTAGAAAACGATGTAGATTTTGTTTATCTGTATAAAGCTACTTCTAAGCTATTATACATGTAAAATACTCGTAAAACACCATAGTTTTAAACTAAGGACACACCCTTTATCGAACACGCACGATTCATGTGTGAGTTCATCCCAGTGACTTGTTTCCATACTTGTCTTGTAGGTGGACATGGACAGTGAGAGTGGAGTAGTGGACAACATGTCCCGTTGACACTTTATTTAGACAAGTCACAAGTCTAAGGGTGAAGTGATGCAAACAATGAATCCAAGTATCCTTCTTAAATTATCTAAGAATTGCTCTAATGCACATCCCTTTAAATGATTAATAAGTTTACCATATACCTAGGAAACCCAAACTAAAAACTCCCATGAAGTTTTTCATGGGAGACCCTTTCTTAATATAAGCATCGCGAACACACACTATGAATTTAATACAAAACTTTATGTTTAATCGGGATAAAAGAAACAACTTACTTTTTTATTTGTCCCATTTTAGACTTTGTCATTATACTTACGTGTGTACATAGTTAATAAAAAATGGATGTTTCCCATTTGAGTCATTTTGTAAGTAAAGACCCTTGTTTTAAAAATATCATTAAATTTATGTTTACTAATAAACGGGTATATGAAGAGCGGAAGAAGATCCCAATTCAGGCAACCTGAGGGAAGTCAAGCCATTTTGCTCGGATGTACACGGTATTCCCCAGGTCGTTTCTTGAATCTTCCCTACCCTTTTTGCTAATTAACTTTATGTTTACCAATATTATATCTATCTAAAAGTTATACAACAATTCTATCCGGGTTTCACAATGACACAAACAGGACAAAGTTGTTGATTGTTTTGTTTCAAATTGTCATCTTGTAAGTAATTTCTAACACCCAAAGCCTAACCCATCAAATCAAGTTAAAACCATGTTGTCCTTTTCTAGCAAAATGTTGATAACCAACCCACATGCCCTATTCACAATATGTGACCCGCTCATGACAATGTCCACCACTTTAAAACTATCCCTTTTTTTGTGTGTGTGTGTTAAGTTGTTAACATATACATGTAACTGGGCAAACAAGTACAAGTAAAAGATATAAAGCAAAAGATCATCCAAAAACTACATGGTTTAAACATAAAACAAGACAAAATTCCGATCCTCAGAAGGAAAAATATATATACAAATCACTAACAAAAACTCAAAAGAAAAAAAAGGTAAACAACCTGTTTCTTGTTATGTTCATCGACAGCAAATTGAGCAAGGCTGTCGATCTCAAGGCTGTTTTCAACTCCTTTGGGCTCGCTAACTCCTCCAACAGTTGCCATTACTTGGTTTTTCAAAAAGCAAATATAACTAACTGCGTGTTTTGAAAGCACTGCGATGATGGATTTTATAATAAAGTCAGTGAGAATCGTAAACGTACGTATTCAATTATTGTTCCTTAGTGGTAGTGGGTATCTTCTTTTACGTCGGTACACGTTATCTTCTAGTTTATCTTTTTTATTTAAATCGTGGATTAGCAGCAATTACTATCCTGGATTTTAAATTTGGTACATATCCACGCTAATCTCAACCTTTTTTTTAGATAAATGGTGGGGATTAGTCCCTCTTGCTATGTAAGAAAAGTGTTTGGTATTTAATATAACTCTTATCTTGATTTTTAAAAGCACCAATTTCCGTTATTATTTACTCGAAATCATATACAAATTTAAGATAGATATAAAATAGAGTAAACTACACTGTTTGTCCCTGAAATCAATAAATTTATTAGGTTTAGTCCTATTTTTGGTGAAATTGCACCGGTAGTCACCATATTTTGCTTCACTTGAGGTCCCAAAACCCTAACGCTCATTACGCTCGTTGGTTTTCTCGTTAGTTGCAAGGGTTTTTTTCGTTTTTTCGACATTTCTTGTCCAAACAACTTATAACACATTTGGTCCCTGAACTTTCAATGCTCGAATTCAAACAAAAAATACCCTAATTCAGACACTCTTCTTCTTCAATATGTGTTCCACACCATTATCATTTATCTCAAATATTTATTTTGTTTGCACGGTGCACCTTTTTGTCATGGACTTTTATTATGGCAATCATCTTTCAATAAAATCATTGTATCCACAGACGTTGCAAGATTTGAGCTTGTAAATCTATAAGAATTAAATATTATAAACAATGGATTTATTCTCCAAAATTTAAATCATATGAATATTTGTATTTTCATGTATAATTTTATTTCTTTTTGAAATATGTGATGTGTGTATCATCTTCTTCATTTAATCAACCTTGTTCTAGCAAAGCAGTTTGAAACTTGTGTCACATCTGCATGTAATACAAACTTTTATTTAGTTTTAACACCCTAGCAACATGTTATTTAATGAATACAGTTAAATAATATAAATGCTTACAGTTTAATGTGTTTTATCTTGCTATGATAATAAGCACAATTATGAGATCTTTTGATCTTGCATGTTTCTTGACAAAAACATGTAGCTTAAGAGTTAGCTCATTTCAGAGTATGCATGGGATCGTGACACCGCTGTACAAATTGATATAACAAAATTAATATTATCAACATTAGAAATATTATATTGTTAATGCCTTATCTTAGATATTGTAGTTTGAACTCTAAACAATACTTAGGTTTGGTCTCTGATTCCATAATCGTGATATCATTGTTTGAACCAACTAACCAATAACATTTACAAAAAAAAAAAAAAAAAAATACAAAGTTTATTTATCATATAATGAATGTGTATACAACTATATAATGTATGAATTGTTTGTAGCAATCGTGCCAAATGTATACTTTGAATCAGTTTTGTTCTCCAGAAACTTTTGAACACAAAAATTCATACGCTATTGTATGGGTTCAAAAGCAGAAGTTCGATGTACATTATTTTTATTTTTTATTATTTTTTTTAAGAAAATAGATTTTACATTCATCCGAGGTTAGTTTAATGTTGTCTGCATTCTTCTTAACATTGAAGTTTAATATCACATGATAATCATCTTTGTGCAACAGACTATCAAATCATAAACTATTAGATTATTGATTGTAGCATGGATCTTGGTGCCTGTTGTGAAACAAATAACATTAGCTATAGTATTCATAATACATAGCCGGGTACCTGCGGGTTGCGATGTCGGGTACCCATGTGATTATATTTTTCGGCAATAGTAAGGTCTTTTCGATAGGTTGCTTTTATAAAAGAAAAAAAAATACAATAGAGGTTATTAATTGAAAATTATCTTGTTTTCTTACTTATGCATTTAGTACGGTACCCGCGCGTTACGGTTGCAGACACCCTGTAATCAAAATTTTTGTTGAGCGATTATATGTTTTTCAGGATGCTAACTTTACGCATGGTGATAATTTTAGAGAACAACTTTACCGCACACTATTTCATAAAAAACATGGCAGTGAACCCGTGCACACTACAATAAATCACCTCATTTTACACGATTATATTGTTATATTTTCACCTTTAAAAGTGTGTAAAAAATTAAAGTACACGCTCACTTTTGCGTGTAGGATATATGCGTCACAAATTAGTACACATGTTTTAGTGTCCAGAAATGTATAAAAGTGAACACTAGAAAGCGTGTACAAATTGGTATAACAGTACACGGTTGTATATGTGAACAACATATCACCACTCTACACACTAAAAATCGTGTAGAAATGATAAAATACACACTAAAAAGCGTGTAGAAATGTTAAAAGTACACGCTTTATATATGAAAATGGACCACACAAGCGAGGCACAATTTTTGCAATTGAATCTACAAAATGGACCACATAAAAGTGATACCAGGCATAACTTTTTCAATAAAATCATTTTTAATTGAAACTGCAAATTCAAATTACAAATCATTTTAATTACAAAATCTGATTACAACATAAAAGTGATACTTTTTGCAAATTCAGATTACACAACATTGTCAGTGACTTGAAATCCAAAATAAAATCATTCTCATTGCACAGTTTCTGATGAGAATAATGAAATCCAACTCTTGTCTTCAACAAGCTCCTAAGCAACAAGCTCCAATCTTTTGTCTCTAATCTGTAGATAGCAGAAAATGACGAGGCTTATTAATTACACAGTTTCCAGTTGCGATGTAATGACCAGAAGTACATTTTTATGTATCTACACAGATATTCCCTTATGTAAGATAAGCATTTGGTTCAAGTAACTTTCTGGGGAGAACAATCACATGAGCCTTTTTAATTGTTAAGAAACAAATAAAGCTTCTAAACTCTTTAACTAAAGTATCATAAATGTAAAATTCGCTGGGAGAGATCATTTAGGTTGTGGACTGAATTTGCAAAGCATAAGTTGTTCTAAACTCTTTAACTAAAGTATGAACAAGAATTGTCATGTCCTGTCCTGTCATGTATGCATAGCATAAGTTGTTCCTGGAAACTGAAGGCACATGTGTATTTGGTGGTTAAAGAACTTGTGAAAACTGAAGGCACACACCTCACTTGCTCTTATGAGCAGACTCCAGTTACCTTTTTCATCAGGTGTTAATAGGCGAAGTAGACACCAAGATACTAATGACTTATGGTGGCGAATTAAGCTGTCATAAAACAAGCTACAGAAAAAGCACATCCCTAGCATACACTGTTGGAGACAAAAAAAAAAGTGCCCTGTAAACCCCAAGACATTATGCAGGTTCTTAATCTAGTCCTAACCCACTAGAAGTAATGCATTATCACTTACAGGTTCTTAATGCAGTCACCTCACTAACATTCATTTTCCCCGAATCCTACCTCACATCAAAATACAACCTAACTTCACTTGAAAATAATCATTCCAATAACTAACATCAAACAAACTTCAACAATATAATAATTTCTCTACTTACAGTTTATAAAATTTATATAAAAAGTTATATACCAAAAAAATCAATAGCAATCTTCAATCCATTATTACATACCCGGGTAGTGATCCATGGCGGGTGAGTAATGGTCCATTACTGGTGAATAGTGATCCAAGACAGGCGATACGCTAGAAGAGGGCTGAAAAAACATATCATCTTTTAAACTAGGACCTGAATTTTTTTAAACAGCAATAAACAACAAACCACGCACTCACCTGTTTGTCACATGTACGAGTATCAGCAGCAGAAGTAGAAGCAACATTATAGAGATCCAGAAACGCAGTTTGAAAAACCTTGAGCATTCCATAAACCTCATTCAAACTTTCCCCCATATTCTTCAGTTGCAAACCTTGAGTTTCTACTTGCTTAACGTACGACTCAACTTTTTTATTTTGAATATCTAACTGCTTTTTATGAGTCTCGATTTCCTTATTTTGAGTCTCTAATTGCTTTTTTTGAGTCTCTAATTGTTTTTTTTTTTTTTTTTTTTTTTTTTTTTGAGTCTCTACTTTCTCTAACAAAAAGCGGTTTTCGTTTGTTACAACCTCACCCCTCATCTTTCTTAGATCGCGACTAAATTTAGATACTTGAGATTTTGTTACACCGGCTCCAAAACAGTGAGGCTCTTCATCCCCAATAAGTTTGTTAAGAACCTCCCTAGCAATTTCTGCCTCTACATCATGTTCAACATCACCTTCAGGACCTCCTATCTCTTTTTTCTTTCTTAATATTTCTTCATTTGCTTTACCCTAAAACAATGCATACGCTTTTAAGTTCATAAATCAAAACATGCCATATAAAACTTAAAAAAAAAAAAAAAAAAAAAAAAAAAGAATAATCCATGTTGCTTCTTGAATATATAAAACATGCCACATACCATCATTTCTGTTGTTGCTTCTTCAATATATGTGTCGTCCGCTGTTTTATAACAGATGTGAAACGACTCAACATCATACGGTGATCTTTTATTTTTCACTTTCTGAATATTAGATAGAGAATATCAATGATTGCATAACAATAGAGTTATAATAGTTTCGAGATTAAAGGTTACTCACCCATTCATGCCTTCTTCGCGCAAAACTAGTACCACCGGTAGTACGAGTATGGGCGTGTTCAAATCGTGCTTTCTTCCCACATGATGAGAGTTTCTGCATTTCAGGACACACTGGTCAACACATAGTTTACACAACAGATTCTAAACTAAGATTGTTAAACAGATGTTCACACAACAGATTCTAAATCCAATCCTTTTCAGAGCTATAAATCGCTTTCTTCTTGGGTCAACACCTATAATTTGATTTTGTTTTCTGGTTTTTGTGTGCAAAAAGGGATAAAACTCTTTATAAGCACATAACTTCGAATACGAACATATCAGGTACTACTAACACCAATATGTCCATCCCTCCAAAAACAATTACTCTTAATACAGTTACTATTTATCAGTCTTATACTAACTAAACAACTTACAATACTCAATTATGATACACACTCACTTATAACAGCATAAGATCCAAAACTTGACATGAAGATACAAACTTTAACAAATTAACCCAAAAAGTTAAGCACTTTATTCACCACACATGGTCACATACACATAACCAACAACATAACATCCAAAATTAACATAAAAATCCAAACTTCAAGGTTTTCTTCTTACAACACTGAATACTAAGAGCAGTGTAAAACTCACTGTATACCCTTTGATTAGCAGGCTAAAAAGACCCAAATAAAAAGTAGTTACACAACTAATTAACCAAACATACTCATAAACAACAAAATAACATCCAAAAACTAACATAAAAATCCAAACTTTAACACACTTTCCAAGCAATAACACACACACACACATACTCACAACCAACAACAGATCACCCAAAAATCAACTAAAATAAACTAAACTAATTAAGAAACCTAGAAAGTTACAAACTTTAACTTACTTGAAAAGGAAGTAAAAATACTAACACCAAATACGAACAAATCAAACATTACTAACACCTCAATGTTCAATTGTCCCAAAAAGTCTAATCTTTTAATGCAGAGTAGCAGGCATAACAATATAACACAGTCTCCGATCACTAGTCCAATGCTAGTAGCAGACATACTTGAGGCAGCAAGAAGGTATGCACGTGTACACTCTTTGAACCTCATCTAACATAAAAACTAGTGTAACACTAATTGTATACCCTTTGACAGATTTTGAGATCCCCTAGTCACATACTCATAACCAACAACATAACATCCAAAAATTAACATAAAAATCCAACCTTTTAAGGATTCTTTTATAACATTGTATACTCGAGGCATGTGCATACTCTTTGAACACCATCACTAATAAAAAAAATATACCCTTTGACAGATTTCCGAATCCCACTACACTAACCAAACAACATATCATCCACAATTTAGCATAAAAATCCAAACTTTAATGTTCTTTTTACAACGCCGTACACTTGAGGCACAAAGTATGCACGGTGAAAAACAATTATATATTTCCCATTAGGCAAAACGATTATCAGGTTATCAGTTATTTATTAGATTTTAAATATTATAACGTTTAGTTTTAGGTTTGTATCGATTTATATGAAACGTTACAAATATGAAAAAGATTAATCAAATACACATACATCTCAATGGAAAAGATTAATACCTTTGCTATCGGCTTTCGAAGATGAGTTTTATACATTTGCCATTGGTGGTCTTGGAAGTTTTCTGGTGGTTCGAGTAAATCCAATGCTGCCAAAAGCTCATCTTCCGTATAATTGGTCTTTTCAGCACCAAGCTCATTGATTCCATTGATTTCATAGCTTATTTGTAGCTTGCTGATACAATCCCATTTTTAACCTGTATTTTATGGTCCTGCGCTTTCCTCTAAATATAGCACAAAGAACCCCGTCTATACTATCCCCTTGAGGTATGTTGAATCTCCGCTGCCAAAGTAATCAATAAAGGTCATTAAATGAAGAATAATAATAAGTAATTGAACTATGAACAAAACATTTATTTAACAGAATGTATTACCCGGAGTTCTACTAGAAGCCTAACACCACAACGTTCTTTACATTCCCTCCAGTCCTTTGCATCCGGGGGACATATGTTGGGTTCTTTGAGAAGCAAGGTCATAAATCTTTGACACAAACCCCCAGCATTACCGATTAGCTGATTCTTTGAATTAACATGAACCAACACCTTTTCACCCTCGTTCAGCTTGTACACTTGTTTTACACTCATTTTTTGTATCCTAAGAATGTTTCCATCCCTATCTATAAGATTATCATACATGTTAGAATATAATCTACAAACGCATGGCTAATTTATATTGACAACATGATTTTAGTTACCTATGGTCTCAACCTCCGTCAATAGATTCATTTTGTATTCATTAGGTGGATCTTGATCATGATTAGAATCTGAGGGTGAAGATTGCTGCAAAACTGGCTCATGTACAGTGGGTTGTGATTCCATTAATTGTGAATGGGAAGACGATGCGGAGGAAGAAGAGTTATGGTGCACAGATGCTTGAAGAGAAGGGCGAACAGATGCTTGAAGAGAAGATGAGGATGATGAAGAGTTTTGGCGCATATTATAAAGAAAAGAAGGTCGAATGGTTGGTTGAAAAGATGATGATAAGTGATTGGTGTTATGAACTGAAGCTTCACCGGTTGTTTGCATATGTGAAGATGAGGGTGGCATATTATAAAGAAAAGAAGGTCGAAGATGAATGGCTGATGATGAGTGATTGGTGTTGTCAACCGCAGCGGTTTGCATATGTGTGGGAAATGAAGGTCGTATACCTGCTTGAAAGGCTGATGTGGGAAATGAAGGTCGAACACCTGCGGTTTGCATATGAGCGGTTTGCATATTTGTGGGAAATGGTTTTGATTGTTTCTGAGAGTTGTGTGATGCTGGTAGATACATTTGACTTTGTTTTCTTTTATGTTTCTGCATCGTTGCTTTAGATTTATACATCTTGGAAACTGTATCAAATGCAACAAACATATAGTTAGAATAACAGAAAACAATACCTAGTCCCAACACATGTCCTAAGTCAATTCTGGTATTCTTAACATATGCAACTTGAATTGACACAATACATGTAAAAAAGACACTACTTTCGAATAAGTTACGCTGACTAAGTAATATTCAAATATTAAGGGTAATTTCAATTTATACAACAAGAAAATTTGCAACACTACAGCAATGTTGAAGAAAACATACATCTCAAGCCATTTCACTATATATTTGGTAATATTCAAACCATAGGTGATCAACCAACAAGGTTCAATCCATTTCACTATATATTTGGGTCAATACAAAGACCCTTTGTATGTATATTTTAAACAATCATTCATAGCATTGTTTAGTGTTGAATTGGAATCAAGACAAAACAAAGGCAATGCTTCTTTTGTAATAATTTCCTACTACCGGATCCTAAAGAAAGCATACATCTCAAGCCCAATGAGCATTCAAGTGAGAATAACCAGATAAAGGGATGCATACCTGGTTGTAGAATTTCTCAGGATTCTCCTCCCTCAGATTATGAATTTCTAAAGCAACCTTCGCATCACATCCTACCCCTGTAATATGTTTTAAGAGCATCCATGATTATAACAGAAAAAGATATAACAAGGCAGTAAACACTTGAAAAAGATATAATGCTTGTGGAATGAAAACAAAAACTTGATGCGTAGGGATTGCACCAGGCTTTACCTCTCAAGGAATCTTGATAAGCTTACAACCCCTACCAGGCAGTGTACCTGATCGTTGTAGTATAGTATAGTGACAAGTACCGGGGGATTGATCGTTCAGCTAGGAATAGTGTCGCTAGGATTAGAAAACCTAAATACTAAATCTAGAGATGAGGGATGATTCTTTTTGTATTTTTATATTTTTTAGAAAGCAAATTAAAAATCTCGGGTTTGAAGGATTTGGGCGGAATTAGTTGCTAGTCAACTAACCCAATACTAAAGATGCAATCAAAATAAAATACTAAAAATGAAAATAAAACTAAATTAAACTAAGGTTGTGAGCAATATGTGGGAGAAATGTGTTTACTTAGATTTCACTACTCCCTAGATATCTTTTACACGTTAATTACTTGTTATAGTTGCGTGGATGACGAATTGTATTCCTTAATACCATTCATGGGGTGGCGTACTTACTTCCCCAATCCTATGAGTGCCTACTTCACTCCTATGTCGAGCCTGCAAGAAACTCCTAACATGGGATCATTAGAGTTTACTCATGCATTAAATACAATCAATAAAACCTAGTACACATCGGTTCATGTTTCCTAAGACGTTCAAGCATGTTACACAATGGAGATCTACCAGTTTTCCTAAGCCTAATATTGAAATCATTCATCCAATACAACCATAAACAAGTAATCAACACATAATCAACATCTAGGTTTCATTAGATCTAAGCAAACACAAGATAAGTCTAGCCTAACATGGTGGAATCAAGACAAGCACAAGATATAGACAACCAACACATAGACATATTGATTGAATTAAGAGAAGACTTATCTCAATAGCACATGTAAGGATTCAAGGGTTGAAAACCCTTGAAAAGCTGTAAAATTCGTACAAGGTTCGGCCCTAGGGTTTCTCCACACAAGTTCCTCCTTAATGAATGAAAATTAGAAAACTATATATAGATATTAGGAGGTGATGGCGTCAAGAACAAATGGGTGACGCCGTCATCTCGCCGCCAAATAAATCTTCGGACTGCCTTGATCTACATCTGACGCCGTCATGTAGTCCACTTTTGCAGGCCGTCACACATTTAACTCTTGACGCTCTACTTGTGACGCCTTCATGTTTGCACTGGGTCGTCATGGTCTTTACTCTTGATGCCGTCAAACACTGTACTCAGCATGAAAAATTAAGTCTTTGGCGTTTTCTTCACTTTTATGCTCCAAAAACGTCCGAATTGCTTCATTTTCCAGATTTCACCCCCAAAGTACCTAAAATCACAAAAGGAACGATTTAGGGTAATATTTGATCAAATAAATTCAATTCCGGGCTTAAATGACCCCCTAAAAATGGATCATTTTTTGCCTCATCATATACCCTTACACTTGAGATTTGCTTGTCCTCAAGCAAATGCGCTTTTATTCTACTCAAAATACAAGTTAGGGGTCATTTAACACTAATATAAAAGTAATTACAACAAATAATCGTTCCACTAAAGACCAAAGACAAGCACGGAGGTCATACACTAGCACCTTACAATTAGTGTTTAGATACTCACATCTCTCGGGTGTAATAAAGTATAAATTACAATATGGAAACGGAAGATATCTCTCACTACCTGTCATAGAAAAATAGATTACCATAGGCTTGGGAAAGGATAAAACCTCCACCACATGGCGTAAGCACCTAGGATAAACTATCAAAGAGGTCTTTTAAAGGGTTGTAACGTTAGGTGTAGGGATATGAAATACACGGTTTTGTTGGATATAGGCAGTCTTTACTGGTGGCGAGCTAACAATCTTGGTTAATTGCATGTACAATGTGGCGTTGCTAAGCCAAGACTAGACTCGACTTAAGCTAATAAATGAAAAATAACCAAAAACATAAAATAAACATAGAATGAAACGGGATGGTAGTCCGTATGTTTTTTCTCTTTTCTTTTTCTATTTTTTTTTTTTTTCTTTTTCTTGTTTTTTTAATTTTTTTTTTTTTTTTTTTCTCTTTCCCTTGAAAACCCTTGAGAGGTAAAGCTTCTTTTCTTTTTGCTTGCTTCTCAACACATAGACATATTGATTGAATTAAGAGAAGACTTATCTCAATAACACATGAAAGGATTCAAAGGTTGAAAACTCTTGAAAAGCTGTAAAATTCGTACAAGGTTCGGCCCTAGGGTTTCTCCACACAAGTTCCTCCTTAATGAATGAAAATTATAAAACTATATATAGATATTAGGAGGTGACGGCGTCAAGAACAAACTTGTGACGCCGTCATCTCGCCGCCCAATAAATCCTCGGACTGCCTTGATCTACATCTGACGCCGTCATGTAGTCCACTTTTGTAGGCCGTCACACATTTAACTCTTGACGCTCTACTTGTGACGCCTTCATGTTTGTATTGGGTCGTCATGGTATTTACTCCTGACGCCGTCAAATTCTTCCTCTTGACGCCGTCAAATACTGTACTCAGCATGGAAAATTAAGTCTTTGGCGTTTTCTTCACTTTTATGCTCCAAAAACGTCCGAATTGCTTCCTTTTCCAGATTTCACTCCCAAAGTACCTAAAATCACAAAAGGAACGATTTAGGCTAATATTTGATCAAATAAATTCAATTCCGGGCTTAAATGACCCCCTAAAAATGGTCTTTTAAAGGGTTGTAACGTTAGGTGTAGGGATATGAAATACACGGTTTTGTTGGATATAGGCAGTCTTTACTGGTGGCGAGTTAACAATCTTTGTTAATTACATGTACAATATGGCGTTGCTAAGCCAAGACTAGACTCGACTTAAGCTAATAAATGAAAAATAACCAAAAACATAAAATAAACATAGAATGAAACGGGATGGTAGTCCGTATGTTTTTTTCTCTTTTCTTTTTCTATATTTTTTTTTCTTTTTTTTTTTGCATACACTTTTACCCTACCATCCAAAATAATACATCATAGGTAATGAAAATTCCCCTTACACTTGAATTTTTACATACTTTACAATAAACTAATCTAATGACTCGAATTAAGATAATCGAAACACTTGGAGTACTTTGAAGATTAACGCACATACGGGGGTAATAATATGATGTTCTTCCCCATTACTCCATAAAATAAGTACTTTACCCATGAGTCCCAATCGTCCTAAAACAATATGTACAAGGATATGACTCGACTTAGCAACCATGTAATCAATTAGACAATTAACTTAAGGTTTAACAAATAAACAAAAAATGCACTAAAGATGAGTGCATACACGGAAGGCTAAGGCGATTTGGGTGTACATTTAAGTGGGGTGTAACAAATTCTTCCTTTAAGTAAGATGCTTAAAGTTAGAAACGAAAAGATAGGCTCGGAGGGGTGTACTAGGGGTTTCGCGTACTAAAAATGAGTACAACGCTAAGGTGTGGGAAAAATTAGTTGACTTAACTAGCCAAGTAATATGACTTAAATGGTCAAGTAATTATGATACGGGTTTAACACAAGGGTGATCCTAATGCCTCTTATCATGTAGTAAATCCTACTACACGAATGTAGTCTCACTAGCGGTCTCGGGATGCATCACTAACGCAAGTTCTAAAATCTAAATGCTACTGGTACACTCATAAGCACTAATAGTAAATGCTTTTCCTATCAAATCTAAAGGCGAACCTCACATATTTGGGTGGAAAATTTTTCTGAATGATACGGTTATGTGCTAGTCATACAATCTCCTATCCATGAGACGCTTGCTATGGCTAAAGTTTCACTCCTAAATGTTGTAAAAAATTTTAAATTTGGCGCTAAAATTGCACTAACAAGTATTTCTCATAGTTTTATTACACATCAACTATCAAACAAACAAACTCAAGCGAAAGTGTATTTGTAAGGTATCATCATTTTACCCTCCCCTTACACTTAGGATGAACATTGTCCCCAATGTTCAAGTAAAGAATGTAAAAGTGAAATAAGTAAAAAGAATGAAATTAAATACTCCCCTGATTCGCTCGGTATGGATAATAAGGTGGCCAGGTTAGATCTTCTTCCAAGAAAATGAACAATCAAAGCTTCCCTTCCAGAAAAATAAATCATCTTCTTGTCATACATAACCTGTAAATCCTGAGAAAACAGACAAGGCAACCTCGCATAAAATCGGCGGCAATCTACATAAGTTACTAAATCCTAGAAAACAAAGTAAGATATAATGCTTGTGGAATGAAGTTTGCAGATTTCCTGGAGATTATAAAACTTAATAATTCAACAAAAACTTTAAAACTCCGTTAGAAAAACAAAACTGGTAAAATTTCCTGATTTTTACACGTGACGCCGTCAAGAGCAAGCTCATGACGCCGTCAGAAGTGACCTGCAGAAATTCTTCTGTTAAGTTTCCGGAAAATTTCTGGAAATACTTGGTCCTACTTCCTGGAAAATCCTGCAAAACTTCATTATGACTCGATACAAGCATTTGACTCTAACAAATACGAATACACATGTTCATATAATATTGTGGAGAATCATGATCGGTTTGTTTCTTAAAAACATATTTGGGGTTTCCCCTTACACTTATCTTTTGCAAAAATACCTTTGGGTGAAGTTAAGACTAGGCCAAAACAACAAAGTAAAGTATTTCCACTTTTTAGTTTAGAAACATGATCTACCAACAATAAAAAATAAAGCATGCATACGGAAACAAATAACAAACAAACAAAATAAAATCACACAAAGCATGGGTTGCCTCCCAAGAAGCGCTTTTCTTTATTTACGAGTCTTGTAGTTAGACTCAAGGTCATGGGTTACTGTGTATCGCTTATGCTCACATAACCAAGCGTTAGCCATCTAATGGTCGCCTCATCTTTCTTATAATCATCTCCTAACTCTAAACATCTACGATAGTATCTTTTATTCTTTTCATGAGTATATTTAAGCCCTTTTCTCTTATCATTCTCACTTAGCATTTCTATGGGCGGATACCTACTACAATTCTCCATGGAGAAATCCTTGAACCTAGGGTGTGTGTGGGGCATTTGGTAGACAAAATCTTCTTCCCCATCCGAGAATGTAATTAACCCTTCTATAAGTTTTTCATCAAGGTTGGTCAACCTTTTGAAGGGTTTTCCAAACACAACCTGGGTCAACTTACTATCAATAAATTCTCCTAGATTTTCCATAACCATGAACTCAACAAGATAAACTAAGCTTCCTACAAACACATGCAATGGTATTGCCCTAGCAATAATATTTTCTCCTTTGTATTCTAACTCATCTACCATGATTTTATTATATTCATTACGTGAGATTATGTTCATTGGGAGAGATGAGTTAAGATAGGCGTTAAAGCTCCTAAATCCGATCTTACAAGGAAATTGCATGTTGAATGAACTATCACTCTCAATCCTTGTTCTAGGGTCGACATACCTAAGAGGGTTCACTTCCTCTTCTATCCTATTCTCATTAATCACATCACCATCATCAAGATCCTCGTCGGAGTCTGAATAGTAAAAAGGACTAGCCCTACGGTCATCATCATGATCAGACTCCTCTAACTCAGAATTATTGTCAAAGTGGTGGTTGGGCGAGAGGTTAGGTGGGTTCTCATTCTCCACTAAAGGGATTGGGGCGGGCATTTGGAAAATCCTACGACGAAAAACACGAATAACAGGAATCAAAAGATCAATGTTATTGTTATCCATCGAGATAATTTACGAACAAAGGAAACAAAGAAATAAGATAGACAAAAGAGAACCTAAAAATAAAAATAAAATCTTACTAGAAAGGAATCTAGCAAGTAGTAATAAAAAGAGATTCTAACCTAGACAATAACTATTCCCTGGGCTGCGGCGCCAAAAACTTGATGCGTAGGGATTGCACCAGGCTTTACCTCTCAAGGGATCTTGAGAAGCTTACAACCCCCACCAGGCAGTGTACCTGATCGTTGTAGTATAGTATAGTGACAAGTACCGGGGGATTGATCGTTCAGCTAGGAATAGTGTCGCTAGGATTAGAAAACCTAAATACTAAATCTAGAGATGAGGGATGATTCTTTTTGTATTTTTATATTTTTTAGAAAGCAAATTAAAAATCTCGGGTTTGAAGGATTTGGGCGGAATTAGTTGTTAGTCAACTAACCCAATACTAAAGATGCAATCAAAATAAAATACTAAAAATGAAAATAAAACTAAATTAAACTAAGGTTGTGAGCAATATGTGGGAGAAATGTGTTTACTTAGATTTCACTACTCCCTAGATATCTTTTACACGTTAATTACTTGTTATAGTTGTGTGAATGACGGATTGTATTCCTTAATACCATTCATGGGGTGGCGTACTTACTTCCCCAATCCTATGAGTGCGTACTTCACTTCTATGTCGAGCCTGCAAGAAGCTCCTAACATGGGATCATTAGAATTTACTCATGCATTAAATACAACCAATAAAACCTAGTACACATCGGTTCATGTTTCCTAAGACGTTCAAGCATGTTACACAATGGAGATCTGTCAGTTTTCTTAAGCCTAACATTGAAATCATTCATCCAATACAACCATAAACAAGTAATCAACACATAATCAACATCTAGGTTTCATTAGATCTAAGCAAACACAAGATAAATCTAGCCTAACATGGTGGAATCAAGACAAGCACAAGATATAGACAACCAACACATAGACATATTGATTGAGTTAAGAGAAGACTTATCTCAATAACATATGAAAGGATTCAAGGGTTGAAAACCCTTGAAAAGCTGTAAAATTCGTACAAGGTTCGACCCTAGGGTTTCTCCACACAAGTTCCTCTTTAATGAATAAAAATTAGAAAACTATATATAGATAATAGGAGGTGATGGCGTCAAGAACAAATGGGTGGCGCTGTCATCTCGCCGCCAAATAAATCTTCGGACTGCCTTGATCTACATCTGACGCCGTCATGTAGTCCACTTTTGCAGGCCGTCACACATTTAACTCTTGACGCTCTACTTGTGACGCCTTCATGTTTGTACTGGGTCGTCATGGTATTTACTCCTGACGCCGTCAAATTCTTCCTCTTGACGCCGTCAAACACTGTACTCAGCATGAAAAATTAAGTCTTTGGCGTTTTCTTCACTTTTATGCTCCAAAAACGTCCGAATTGCTTCTTTTTCCAGATTTCACTCCCAAAGTACCTAAAATCACAAAAGGAACGATTTAGGGTAATATTTGATCAAATAAATTCAATTTCGGGCTTAAATGACCCCCTAAAAATGGATCATTTTTCGCCTCATCAGATCACAAGTGTAATGATATTTTTGCTTTTGTTTTTTTTATTTGTAAACATAACTAATATGGCCTAAAGCATTAGCCACAAAAACATTTGAAAAACAAACAATTAAGCAGGTCAACACAACCTACACTTTGATCTGTAGTAAAAAGTCACCCAACCTTCCCAACCCGCATATATTGCTATCTCTGGTTTACACAATACTTCAGGTTCACATATCCAGACATACATTCTTCAATATAATTAGTATGTGCCTAGAAACCCAACTGCACATGACACCCTATAAAAATACCTAGAAAACACACTTGGAGATTGGTGTTTGAATAAAAGAAATTCTGTTTATACGAATTGGGGATTTATGGTTTCTAAAAAGAGTTTAAAAAAAAGTACACGCTTTTAAGTGTGTTATTTTTTTTTATATATACAAAAGAATTTGTACACGCTTTTTATAGTGTATTTTTTTTTCCTTTTATATTTTCTTTTGCCCTTTTTAAATAAAAAATGTATTTAATTTGTACACGCTTTTAAGTGTCTACTGATATTTTATACACATATAAAATTGTGGATATTTTGTACAAGCTTATTTTAGTGTAAAAGGAGAAATTAAAACTTCACCTTTTCCAAAGCGTCAAGAAATAACCGTGAACAATTAACCCTTTTTTTGTAGTGGCATCACAATGCAATGACGATACGAAAATGATGGTCACCACTATTGCTAGTTGTTTTGGAAGTGTGATATTATATAACATTTAAACATGGAGGGTATTTCAATTATATCATTAAGTATATGTGTTGAATTGATGTATTTGTGTATTAAATAGTTGTAAACATAGCTTTATAACTTGTAATGCTTATAAAAAAACCGATAACAAAGTGAAAATGATGTTTTGAAGACCGATTTTTTTAAACAAATCATCGAATGAGGATGTTTTGCAAGCTTGTGTAGATGCCGAATGTGGGGTACTTGTAAGACGGAATTAGAGTTCGTGTTACATTCAAATTTGGATACTATGCAAATTTAGAACTTATCATGTTTGTTTTTAGGTATGTCGCGCTGATAATTTTTTGCAATGTGGTCTTCTAAACTTTATTTTTTTTTCCTTTTCTTTTTGACACACGCTTTTCCAGTGATTTAGAGGGTGTTTGTTTTTGCTTATGGCTTATTTGGTTTTAGCTTATGTTTCATTAAACTTACTTTTTGTGGCTTATTTTGAAATATTTCGGCATATATAAATTTAAAATGACATAATAAATTTATATAAGCCGAAAAGATTCAAAATAAGCCACAAAAAATGAGCTTAAGAAACATAAGTCTAAAACAAAATAAGACATAAGCCGAAACAAACGCCCCTTGATAAAAATCCGACCAATTTTGACTTTTATGAAGTTTATTTTGGAAAACAAATCAATAGCAATTTAAAATTTCTTGTGAAATCTAAAACCCTAATAAAAGAGTGAAGGTCAACGTGAGTAAAGACGTGACGTCCGGCAAAACATTCCGACTAGCAATGGACGAGTCATCATCATACTCCAAAATCATACGCCAACGTTTAACTGGAATCATCCCATCTTTTTCAAATATAAAATTACCACAAAACATCCCTTTTTTTCTTGAAAAGATTTCATCTCTTTACAAAACGAGTTCAAGAAGACGTAGTGCCACGTGTCTCCCTCTTCCCATCCCTTCTTCATCTCTTGAACCCTTCAAGTAAGGTTTTCTCTCTTGTTCAATTTTGGTTAAACCCTTTTAAGTTCCGTGGTTTTTGGTGCCTGTTACACTTGTAAACTAAAGAGAAATTGTATATAATAAACTTGAATTATATGACTCATATATGTTTAATATTATACGTATTTATATGCAAAACTAATCAAAATGTGGCCCCTTTTAAGTCGAGACCCGATTGCACAATTCTGAATAAATGTATTGCTAGTTTGGCGCTGATTCTCACATTTAATTCTTGTTTGTATGAATGTACTTGTTTCTGCCATTTGCTGAAAATTTTGTTTGTGATTCAGGCTAACACCTGAGGCGTCTAGAGTATACGAGGTTCTAGGGGACATATTGGACAACCTATTCTTCAATATGCATACTGTGCAGAAGAATTTGGACTTTTGGCAAGCTAGAGCAGAGGTGTGTTAATAGTTATCTTTTTTGCATAACTTCGCCACCCTTTGTTTATCTGAGTATCGGGTTTTTTTTTTTTTTTTTTTTTTGTTTAGGGATCAACTTCTCAGAAAGTTTACTTCATGGTCTTCGAGAGAGGGCCTCTGGCGTTCTTTGATGGTTCGGGAAAGTTGATACGTGACTATGTGTTTGAGGGTACTGGCATGCAAAATCTTTCCTCTGCAGCAGCTGCGCATATATCCGAGAGGATAAGTGTCTTGACTAGCTTAAGATACTCACTCGCTACGTTTTTAGCACAGGTCTGCTTTCTTCATTTCTTGTGTTGAGCACTCCAAAATCACTCGCTACGTTTGTTACTTTTAAAACATAACTACTGATAAATATCAAATGTGATATGCTTATTGTATATTAAAAAACATAATTGATAATGTTAAACATGATTCTCCACTCTTTTGCTACTTTAAAGTCAAACTGAAGTTGAATTATTGTTTTTTATTTACTCATTAGGTGTATATGGAAGTTGACAAATTTGGTGAGCAGATCGTTAAGGAGCCTGAGAAGTCATTGGCCTCATTACTAGGCACTATAAATGATTTATTTCTAACTTTGGAAGCATCAATTGGTCATCTCAGTGCAAAACGTCAGGTAAGTACCCTACATATCTTACCCAACAAACAAGATACTTAAACATAAATGAAGAGAAGTTAGGAGTGTCTGGATATGTGCATTGAAACTGATATTGCGTTAACAAACGTGGCAATGGTCAGATTGATGTTTGAATAAACGTTTATTGCTTTATGATATGAATATTAGGGGGTCGTATAACTAGTCTCATATTAGCTGCAACAAAATTTATTATAGGAGGGTAAAATAAAACTACCCAGTTATCCCTTAATGTGAGAGACTTTTACGCCCATCATTCTAGACATATCTTGTTTATTTAACAAGAATGTCCTCTCTAATTATCAGATGTATTAATTTCTTCAATAATCACAATTTTTACTCTCAAACAAATGATTATACAATTATTACCACTTTAAACTACAAACGAACGCTGATTATCATATTCTGATTATTCAAATCACATAATCACTTTAAACGCGCATCCAGACACACCCTGATTTCAAATCAGTTGGATTTTCAAGCTGTAGAATTTGCATCCATTTTCATAAACCTGAGGATGATTGATTACATGATAAGCAATTATTTAACTTGCACTTAATCTGCAGGTTGGTTCTTCTGTTGATGGGAGCTATTCATCTCCGTTATTGTTTGAGAAACTTCCAGATATAAACCAGGAAGAGTCTCAGTGGACGGATTGTGAGACTAGAGATGCCATCAACTTGATCTATATAAATTTAGACAAGCTTGACGCGTACTTATCTCTCTTGGTAAGGTTTTGTCCACCCCTTTTATAAATGCTTACTTCTTTTTTAAAATCTATTTTCTCATGTCCGAATTTTGATTGCTGGATGTGGTATATAATCATTACACCTTGCTCAAACAACTTAAGGTAGATCATGATTTTGTGCAATTAAACAATGTATTGTTCTTTTTTTAAATTGTATTATTATTTTGTTAGGTTGCCAAACACCAGAAACCAAGTAATATAACCCGACATTGGATGCGTTACACTTTTGGAGCAGTGGGAATTTCATTATTGTCGGTATGGCTTCTACGACATAGTAGATTGGCAGGAAGTTCTGATATTGATAATTGGATTGTTGAGGCAAAAGACTCGGTAACTGGCTTTATGACTGACCATGTAGAGCAACCGGTAAGACTTGTGATGCTGCTTTCAGTTATCATGCAATTAATATCACATCACTGTTAACGAAATATTAATCTATCTCAGCTTATAGCTATAAGAGATGAACTCTTTGAGACATTCAGAAAGAGGCACAAGGGAGTGATGGAACTCGAAGAAGTGCAATTAACTTCCAATTCGCTGCATAGGTTAGTTTAGACTCACCCTTCTTTAACTAAAGTTACACACACAGTGTTTTGGTATTTTCTTAATGAGCTACTCCGTATTTATCAAAGTACTTGTAGTCAAATTAATACTATTCTTATAGGATATAAAGAAATTATTCAGGTTGCGTTTGCTCTGTTACAAGGAATCACTTTGGGTATGGCTGTATGAGTCTAATAAAATTATGGTACGAGGTTAGTTATGAGTAATTCACCGGTTTTGTTTGGTTGGATGATTGTGGTATGAGTATCACATCTTAACTTGATAGAAAAAATAAAATTAACAAAACCATAATTCTAGTTGCATCAAATACGCAACTATCTTCATCTAACGTGTAACAATTTTATACCGTCAAAATCCACAGCATAAAGCACGCTATATGAAATTCAAATCTGCAAGCTTCCCCCCTTTGTAAGATATAAATTAATTTCATTTAATGCTAGTTATATTATAAGTACTAAATGATAAAAATTAATATCATTTAATCCAAGAGGAAGTATACATGGTGATGAGATACGGGAAGAAGAGAGGATGCAAATCCAGAAACAGGAATGGGAAAGTGATGGTGACGAAGATGAAAGAAGCCAATGATAATTTTTCTATTTGGGAGAAGAGAAATGCAAGTGGTTTTTTACGATCCGCATGTGGCTGTTTTTAAAACCCACCTATCTAGTCAGATTTCCATAAACCCTCATTTCTTGGGTTATTAAAAACCCATTCCCAATACACAGTTGATATCCTATCCCTTTACCCAAAACCTTCAAACTTAATATGACCAAAGCTCACTTGTACTCATATATTTTGTAGTTTCTAGAATAATTTGCAAAATGCATTTGAAACTTAATATGCTGTTTTTATATACATTTTTTTTTTTTTTTTTGTTTTTTGCAGAATGTTGTTGGCATTCAGTGAGCAAACTAAAGGTCAAAAGTTCCCAGAAAATATATCGGACCAGGAAATGCTTGAAATAGTGATGGGCAGGTATGAGTATGCTTATTTGTTTATGAGACAATGATGGAAGAGAATCAAAATACTTTCTGTCACCAATTCTTTCAGGAAAACGTGAAGAGATACGAATCAAAATACTTTCTGTCACCAATTCTTTCAGAAAAACGTGAAGAGATACATTAGAACTTATCGAATATGTTTGAATTTTGATGAACCAAATAACACTCATTTTATCAGCTCACAGTATGTTTTTGAAGTGAAATTTGTATAGAAGGATGTGTACAGCTGTACGCCCTCTTTGTCGCATAGTATTTGTAATAAGTTTTGTCTTTTTGGATTTTTTGTTTTGTCACACAATTGGGGTAGTATGGCTACTCAACTGATAGGCATACTTTCCATTAAAGCTATGTGCGTATTTGAAACTTTTTTGTAGATATGAGAAGGAGCTTATGCATCCAATCCAGAATCTTCTTGGGGGAGAGCTTGCTCGAGCAATGCTTATTCAAGTAAACATACCACCACCTTCTTTCTCTTTTGCTACCCAGTGCTTTTAAGTATTGTTGCATAACATGTTATCTTTTTCTGATGACAGATTCAGAAGCTAAAACTTGACATTGAAACGTGAGTCTAGGCAAACATTTTTTTATATGATGTTGTTTAAACTATCTGTTTTTAATGGTTGTAATCTGAACAGGGCAATGCTTGAGCTGAACCAGATATTAAGGGCCAACGAGATAAACTTTGCCATTCTTGCTGCTCTACCAGCATTCTTTCTCTCCCTCGGTGTGCTCATGTTATTGCGTGCATGGGTCAAACAGGTATGCCATACAAGATGTATTCTATATTTCATTTCTATTAAGTAACTATTATCTATTGTGTGTTCTCTTTCAGTGAGTGCCCTGCTTTCCAGTTTTGGGTATTGTTTATAATCATACTTAAAACTTTACTTTTTGGTATCAGTTAGTTTGTAATCGAGGTTATAAATGGTACGAGTTTATCTGGTATGTTTGCCAGTTATCTCATGTTCTTTCTGTTTCAGGACACAAGGGCAGAAGGTAAAGGGAGAATTGCTCGAGTGCAAAGAAGACTATTAATAGTGGAAGTTGAAAAGAGAATTATGCAGTTCCAGAATTGCATTGATCAGGGCCTGGTATATTTGCTTTTCTGTTACCCTTTTAGATGTGAACAATGATATTTTTTTAATTTATAGTTGAGATGCTTGACAGTACCTTGTTATTATAACCGTTGGATGTTTAGCCCTGAACTCTACTTGAAAGTGTCACGTTAAAATGCTGCACAGAACATATATAGGGTTGAGCTGTTCATGTGAAGTAGATATAGAGAATCAAGTCAGTGGTAAACTAGTTTGGAAACATTACAGACTTGGATGGGAACTCCAGTAATTTTCTTGGAATACATATGAGTATATGACGATTCAAGTTGTCCATTTTCTTCCTTTTTTATTACCAGTATATAGCTGACACAGGTTTCAGTCTTTGCGATTATTTTTCAGAAACTCTTGAACTTTGAAAACAAAACTATATCACAATGTTTCGAGGCAAAAGACCAAAAGTTACAAAGTTTATAGGATCTATCAGCAGTTCTATTCTGAGAAACTTTGCTGATTATCTCATAGCTTAAAATGCATATTATTTAACTTGGTCTTGCCTTTCTTTTTGCAGGATAAAGATGCTCAATGTATGTATGGTTTGGTTCTGTACGCTTTAGACCGGCTTTACAGAGCAGTGGAGAGGCATGCAAAGGCGACTGGTGAATGGCAATGGTTAGTTACTTTTTTTTTTTTTTCTTTTCTTTAATCTTTATTATGGTAAATGCTTAACTAGATGCTTATTCCCTCGTCGGTTATCCTAATAAATGGCATAAGACTTTATTTCCATCTCATAACCATCATCTCCTTTTTGCAAAAATGTCATTTGTGGTCATTTACCTGTTGATATTATAACTAAACCTTCATCAAAATGTCGGCCTTTAACTTCAAACAACAAAACTGGATTCAGGGTGCTATTTTCTACACCCAATTTTATTTATTTATTTTTTTTATTTTTATTATTATTATTTTTAATATATATATATATATATATATATATATATATATATATATATATATTCTTACTCGAGCTAAAAAAGATTATATTGATAATCTTGCAACTTTTCAGTCAAAATTACATTCATTTTCAAAACACACATCCAAAGAACCCCTTTATATATACAAGACAAAGACACCTTGACAGTTAGATAAATAGATACATATCTATAGACACACTCAAACACACATGAGGTAGCTAGCTATACTACGTGGCTAATTATCGGTGTATTGTGAATAGTTTGAGACAGGATATCAGCGATTTGGGGAAACCAAACCTTCAGATTTCACATAAGCTCATGGTCACTTCACGTATGGAACGGATGTATGATTGCTTGCTTCCCTCAACGCGCCGCTAGTCACCACCCTCCTTCACCTCTAATGACCTCTTGTGGGTGCTTTGTTTTTTAGACCAAACTGGACTTGCAAGAGAACTTCATGGCTGCCACGAGTTGAATTTTGACAATTTTGATCTGTTATGAGCAAATTGAAGGATAAAATAACAGAAATTTTTGAAAATATCGCTTGAAACTTTATGTTTATATAAACTCATGCTCATAGAAGTGAAAACCCTGATCTTGTGGTCGAGTAAAGAACAATGATTGATATTTGGTTTATTGTCACTTAATGGGATCGATTTTCTGGATCGTGCATTTTTTTGTCGCTCACATTTCTGGAAATCAAAATCTTGTATTTGATAATTGCTGAGCTGAAAAACATTCCTAATAATTACCTATATATATGTACTTGTGTAGATGAATCACTTGTACTCTATATACATGTTATCTTGTTGATTGATAGACGAAGACTATTCATATTTGGTATCTTGTACTATATAATACTTGATACAAAATATATGAATGGATTAAGTTTTAAATATATTTTATTGCGTATAATTTTTATCAAATACTATATAACACAAGCAAAAATATTTAAAGTCAAAGTTGATAAAGAAAGATTTAAAAAGTCAAACATGAACATTTAATATAGGACGGAGGGAGTAAAATGAATAAGAAAAATAAAATAAAAATAAAATAAAATAAAATAAAAACTTTTTCTTGTTGCATCTTTTTCTTGTTGTTGGCTGCGGGAAGAAGACGATCAAAACATAGGTTTTATTATTTTAATTTACTTGGGCAGCTGTTGCTGTTGTAAAGTTAATAACTTATAACTTTATTTTCAGTCCACCCATGCCCGACCCATTTATCTACATTAATTTTATCACTTGATTAGTTTTGTAAGTGTTTTAGTACTATTGTTACGATAAAAAAGGATGAGGTCTTCTATTTCTATTTTTTTTAATGCTTTAATTTTTTCTTTCTGTCAGAACTTTTTTTTTTTTTAATTTCTTTTAAATTAGTGTTATAAAAATGATATATCATAATAAGTCTAATACCCACAAAAGTTGACACTAAAATAAGGTATATAAGGTCTAGCATTGTTTTCATATACGTTGTTTTCTCTTTTTCAGCTTGATGCAAAAAAAAAATAAAAAATAAAAAATAAAAATAAAATGCTCCATCTCAAATTATTTTCTGGCTCCACCCCTGATCATGGACCCCACTAAAACCAATCATGCTGATCAATAACCCAAATACTCTTTTATATCATTATATGTATGATGATATGTTATCTTGTTGATTGATAGACGAAGACTGTACTCATGTTTGGTATCTTCTACTATAGTTTACGGCAACACCAAACGATAAACAATGTTTCTCATAGCAGTCTGAGAAATATACATTAGCAGAAGGCACTTTTTTTAAAAACCCATTACGTGTTGAATGTACTTTTCACATTTTTGTTAAAAGAAAGCACTATAAAAGAACAATTTTACATGGCATTGCGTTTTACATAGTAAGCTTCATCGTGGTCATGTATCAAAATTGTATAGGTAAAACTAGTGGAAGAAACGTTTATATATTGTTTTGATGCAACTAGTTGAGAATATTTTACGCGAATAATGAAACTTTTCAATTAGACACTTTCGACGATTTCTGAAAAATGTTCCATTTCATTTTGAGACAGATATATCACTTACCCTCTCGGTCGATCTTTGTTTTTTTGGAAGTACAAACCAAAAGAGATCAGCTTGTGCGATAGTTTGGTTGAATCCGTTTATATAGTTTTGGTTGTCATGCTGATTTATCTGTTGTTGAATCAAACGAGACATGTTCACTGGTTTCTAACGCAGAAAAGAGAGCAAATCTATCTTAACGAAGGATTGCCACAACTATAATATTTTCTTTGGATCTTGATTTCAAGAATCTACCTCTCAAAAGGTTTGATTTATCTACAACCAAAGGTAACCTTCTAAGGTCACCGGATACATGAAAATGCAAAAATGTAAAAGTATAAGATTTTATGGCTACACAAAACAAAACTATAAAAGATGGCAAATAAGATATGTGTCATGGTGGTATTCATGATCTTCATATCATCTTAAGATACAATACAATCAGTAAAGTATCCGCATTTTTGAGCAATCAAGATAACCAAGACATACATCTACACATATGTGCAGGCCCATATATATTGACAATAATGTGATTTCTTGTTACAATTTATACCAATTGTGATCCAATTCGCGTTAAAAACTTCAATGATCCCAGAATTGCATGACTTGGGACAATGTGATTAGATATCGATCAAGTTATATAGAGTGTTTACAAATATATTTGTAAATAATCCATAACTTAACGAAAAAAATCAGGTATTGGTTATGGACACGAACACATTGGCTTGAACGTAGGATATTTATAACTTTCCTAAAAGTTTAGTGCCGAACAAAGTGCACACAAAGACGATCTACTTGAATGAGCTGAAGAAACCAACTGTGTCAACAAGTCCCCGAATGAAGTCGTCAACATCTTCTTTTGTATTGTAGAAATAAAGGCTGGCTCTCGCACTTGCGTTTATTCCCAAGTACCGATGAAGAGGCTGTGCACAGTGGTGCCCAGACCTAATGGCTACTCCATGCTGTACCAAAAGATCATAAATTGGTAAATCACCATTATCAACTTTTCTTTAACGTTTTTCTTTTTCATTCTATTGTTTATGATGGGGGATTGATAAAGTTATTTCTGATTTACCAATCAGATATGCAGTATTCATGGAATTGCGCTACCTAATCTTGTGTAAAGCACGTGCGCTGAAAATCTTAGCAAATATGATTTACTTTGTATTATGGTAATTGACAGAGGTAGCAATTACGACCCATTTACTTAAGAATGGGTTGGTTAGGGTTAGCTTTTATCTCTGACAGGAAAGTTTATCATTTAGGTTTAAAACAATAGAGTTGTGTAATCTGTCTAAAAAAAGCAATTATATACGGAGTAGTTGTGTAATCATATTAGACGCAGCAAAACACATAATTTTAGAACAAAAAAGCGTTTCTGGGTTTTACCAACCCGACCCACCCTGCTTTAATATGTGCAAAAACTGTTGTAACTGCTACCCTACCAACCCATTTTGGCACCTCTACACTGGATAGTTTTCAGGAGAAAATACAAACTAAGATGCATAGAGAATCCAGAAAAGTGAAGAAGTTGGTGTTTGATTTGATACCTGCTGATCAAGAAAAGTTGCTAAATCTGTAGGATGAAGACCCTCAACATTAAAGGAACATAGAGCAGCACGATGAACAGTTTGTGAAGGTGCTGGTCCATAGATACGAACACCAGGAATTGTATGAAGCTTCTCATAGAGATAATTAGCCAGTTCTACCTGATATATCCAATTCGAACATATGATTAATATACATGCATCAAGAAGATCAATGGAGTATGTATGCTCCAAAGAATGCACAAAACTTTATCAATATAATTGTGGATTCAGAGACCCATCGAACATTAGCATGCCATGTGTAAAGTCGTAAAGATATGTAAATAAATTTAAATCTTCAGCTACTTGAACGTATGAAGAAAAAAAAATGAAGAAATTCGTAGCAATTATAAAATAGGAAAGGCATAGTAGATGATATTTACCTCATAATCATGAATCTTTTGCATGCCAATTTCAGAGAGATAATCAATTGCTGCTCCTAAACCAATAGCTTCCCCAATTGCAGGTGTTCCAGCTTCAAATCTAAAACACGGGAGCTATCAATCTAAGATGCAGTATTCAAGGATCAAAGATCAAGTGGGTCCTTTTTGGTGCTATATACTACCTACTAACCTTCTGCTTTAAACTAAAAGGATGTCTTTAAAACTTAAGAAATTGCTGGTTACAAGTTTAGGTGATCTTAAGAAGCTAACAATTCTAAAGTAAAAGGTATTTGCTATGGCCAAGTACGTAAAGATGTTACAATAAATCAAATTAACTAACCTGGATGGAGGGTCAGCATAGGTAGAATGATCCAGAAAAACATCTTTAATCATTTCACCACCACCTGCAATATCAACCAGAAAACCTAAAAAACTTGCAGCTCTTATTATATCAGCGTGGCCGATATGATTTTGTGAATTTAATTGACTAGAATAAGATAATATCAGATAAAATAATGTTTTATTACAAGATAGTGTTCGGAACATCGGGTATGCTTCTGATGTGTAAAGTTATGAAAAGATAATTGCTTATTTCTTTTAGTATTTGACACATTCTGATCATTTGAGTAACTAGTGATCAAGTTACCAAAATGTAGCCTTTTGTGATGTCAATATATAGCAATTTAATTTCATAACTAAAATCCTTAACAGATTGAGAGGGGGGAGATAGGCAATTAGTGGCTGATAATTAATGACAAATCTTAATTTTTCCACGAACTTGTTCACTTCGTTTGTTGACATAAGATGCTTCACAAGCTTATGAGAAGGTGGTGGTTTCAATGATATTTTGGACAACAAGTTGCGTACATAAATTTATATCACATAATCAGATCCACGATGTCCAATCATAATAAAACCGACTATTGCAGCTTTGGATAATTATATTTATAATGCACATCCAAACACCCATAAGATTTATGTATTTAGGGAAATGCAATCTAATAGTGGCCGATGATTTTAGGAACCAGGCTTACCTAAGAACGGAGGCATAGACTCCAAGAGCTCACTTTTTCCATACAAGAAACCGACGCCTGTAGGCCCACACATCTGAAGCACGTTCATTTCTTAATTTCATACACTCGCCACAAGCTTAAAATATCTTATAAACAGAAACTAACTCACCTTGTGAGAAGAAGCGACAAGAAAATCAACACCAAGATCCTGGACGTCAACGATCATATGTGGTACACTTTGACAAGCATCTACCAGTATTTTTGCCCCAACATCATGTGCCCATTTGGCAATATCCCTAATTGGAAGAACAGAAGCTACATACATGTATATGTAACAATATCAGCAAATACATGGTTGTTATCTTTATAAATAAACTGAAAACAAGTATCCCCCAGAAAGAGACTCGTTATAATAGGTACCGAGCACGTTTGAGACATGATGAACCACTACTAGTTTTGTCTTCTTAGAAAGCAATTCTTGTAGCATCTTGGTATCTGGGACTTCATCTTCTGTTAGGCTGACAAACTTCAATACTGCACCAGTCTTCTCAGATAGAAGTTGCCATGGAACAATGGCACTATGATGTTCTGCAATCGTGACAACTATCTGCAGGTATTGATAACATTATTATCTTGAATAGATCTTCATTTAATCAAGTACTGTTATTATGACCATGTCGTTTTATCAAAAATCATATTGTTTTCAATATCCTTTAATGATGCTGCCTCTTACGAGTATAATAAACTTCACTGATCATCTATAAATATTAACTGTTGCACCGGTCAACGCACCTTTTCACTCCCCAATGACTACTGCTTCATATATATTGTACTATTGCGGATCTTTTCAGGAATATCTTCGATCTAAAACTGATTTGGACTTTCAAAGTTAATGTTTTTTCATCTTTTTTCCTCTGTATCTAGAGTTCCAAGTTACAATTTTGCTGACTGATAGATTAATAAATTGAAATACTTTATAAATTAGGCAAAGCTTTCTGTACTAACTACTATTAGTGAACTGGTGCATCATCATTGCTGTGATTATGCTGCTCTATTTGTACATTGTTATTTTGTTTAATGTGTGGTTCAAATCATGAAAGATACATACGCTGAATTCAACTTGTTATGTATTTGCAGATAGTGCCTATGAGATTACGGATCAAGTGTAGAAACCAAGGCCTAGGGACTCATGCTCAAAAGGGTGATCATCAACCTGCAGACCCTAACAATATGTCGGATTCTAGCTCAAATGATTACATATGGTAATAATATTGTGAAATTGATGCTTTTCTCAGACCTTGTAAACTTATGCTGGTCGTTCAAAGGCATTAGGGCTTCCTTATTACTTCCATCATCTTTTAGATCCTCTTTTTGAACGATTTTATCCGATGAAAAATAGTTTGATATGGTCTGTGTTTTATTTCAATTGGGCAATCCATCAATTATTGTAAAGAAGTAGGACCAAGCGGGCCAACCAATCCGTTTTGACCCGTACTAAAATGAACCTTCCTTAGCCTGAACACATCCTGACTTGTTAACTAACCTGCACATCTTGCCACAACTAATGGAATTCCTTGCCTCCGTCACAGGTTTCAGTGCCGGCATGTTATCAAGGCCTCAAGGGTTTGGCTTGCAAATCAACAACAGAAGAATGACGATACTACAACAGAAGCTGGTGTTGCCTAAAGAAAATTTAATAATTATGGTGGTCGGTGGTGATGGCGATAGAGGTGACTGAGATGATGGTGGTGTTGGTGGTGGTAGTGATGGTAGTGTGGGTGAGTGAGGTGAAAATGTACCACCAAAATAATTAATAAAAGTGGAAAAGTCTATTATGCCCTCTTGGAAAACATAAAATGAGTTTGGTCCAAAATAAAACGGGAAAAGGGACCTCTTTGGCCCCAAAAACTTGAAAAAAGGACTCACGGCGACGAAAATCCCAAGTTTTGGGCCCCGGCTATATTTTTGGCAAGTTTAGGGACCAACGGTGTATATTATAATATATGATTGGTACATTTTATTTAATTTAGTGATGTAGGGTCATATTGGAGTTCAGGGAGAGGTGGAGGCCGGATTTTGTGCTCTCTTCATATCCAACGATTTCGTGTCAGCCTATATCTATCTATCTATAGTCTGGGCTTCTCATTCAAAAGAAAAATACATACTCTCATCTTTGATCTAGACAATAAGATTTAATCTAGTTGCGGTACAAAATCCACAGCCAGACATCCAAAATGATTTAAGTGATTATTATGAAATAGGGATTATGAAAAATCAGGTGATGATGAACCTTCTTGTGTTGGGATTATTTTATATGTCGATAGATAGGATGTCCCTCATAATCTTTTAAAACCACTCAACTTATTTTGGATGTAGAAATGCTATGCATGAAAAAATGCTTGTTCATCATAGGGATACAAGGAAGGATTTTATTTCATGCAATTCTATGTATGCTGGAATATTAGCCATGACCGATCTCTCACTCAATGACTCAAACAAAAGCAACATTAATATATAAAGGCTACTACAGTCACACTAGCCCAAGCCTAGTAGAAAACTTGACACTGGTTTGCACTTTTAATTAACTTTCCGTGGAGAGAGGAACGCAAATTTTAGTATTATTCTTGATTATAAAACTGGTATAAAAAGCTCCTAGATTTATGGTCCAAGGACCTAATTTTCCCACCCTTTTTTGTTATACAAGATGAGTTAATTGAAAGACAAATGCTACAAATGAGTTAATAAAAGGCATAAGAGAGCACAACTTATAACTTTTAGGAACATTAGCCGCCTCAAACTACATGATAAATACTTGTAAAGAAACGTGGTTAATACACACCTCATCGCCGGGTTTCAAATTAGAAATGCCCCATGAATAAGCTACAAGGTTGATAGCTTCGGTAGCATTTCTAGTGAAGACGATCTCACTAGACTCGGGTGCGTTTACAAAAGCTGCTACCTTTTTCCTTGCCATTTCATATTCATCGGTGGCCCTTGCACTAAATTCAAACAAAGTATAAAAGAATGAAAACACTATATATCATCAAGGAGTAGGAAGAATTCAAGGCCATGTGAAAATGATTACCTCAAAAAATGAATTCCACGGTGCACATTTGAATTGTATGATCTATAATACTCGTTTAGAGCATCTATGACAACTGAAGGCTTCTGTGAAGTTGCTGCATTGTCCAAGTAAACTAGTTTTGATCCGTTGTTCACCTTCTGTAAGATTAGATAAATGATGGTCTTAGAATAATAACTTTTAAAGCACGAAAAGATAGTCGGGCAAGCAAACAAAATGACTGGGCCATTCCAACAAATATTTTCTCTTCTACTCATCCTAATTTCTTAATATTTTTATCCGACACATATCAAAAAAGCAAATTTACCACAAATATTTTCATAGGCTCTAATTTGCAACACAATATATATCTAGTCTTTTTCATATTTTATATGTGGGCTTATGAGCTTATTTGATTTCGGCTTATATTTCATATTTTCCGGCTTATTTTGAGATTTATGGGCTTATATAAGTTTATCATATCATAATAAACTATATAAGCTTATCATATCAGTAATAAACTTATATAAGCCCGCAAGGGGAAAATTGGAGCTTATGAAATATAAGGCGAAACAGAAATAAGCTTGTAACAAATACCCCCTAATACAACAAGTAAATTATGAAATACACTCCAATTTTGACTTTTTCTTTTTTTATATATAAAAAATAAAAAATACCTGGTGAAGAATTTGGAAATCGGGTCGGGTGGAGTGACCGAGAGAAAGGGTTGGAACAGATAAAGAAGCAGAAGCTGAAGCTGTTGATTTGAAACGAAAGTTTAAAAAGGGTTTTGGGTTGGATAAATGATAATAATTATGATTAGGGTTTATGATGAGTTGTGAAAAAGATGGAAGCTTTGTGACCACTCCTTCCATGCTACTGCTGCTCTTCATCATCTTCATTACTACTGATTGTAAACTGTATAACATGGGGCGGGCGAGGCTGTGAAGTAATCCTCCCTGCTGTACGCAATAAAATATTATTAAAGTTGTAGCCCAATTTACTCTACTATTTGGCCCAACAGTCTAGCCCGTCTTTTTGTTAACCACACCGATAATAATTCTCAATATATACTAAAAGCGTTGATGCTTATAATAAAAAAGGATTTTTTTTGGGCCTTGCAGTGGGCTGATTTTGATCTGCTGCTTTCCGGTTCACGTGGCCCGTTATTATTTTTATTGGTTCTCTTTTGTAGTACCCGGTACCAGTTTTAGATAAACATAGATGCACGCTTTCCAAAGTTGCTGATCGGTGAGTGTGTGTTGTTATAAAGAAGATGGTTATTCGGATTTTGATACCGAATTTGTTGTTGTTGGGTATTTTGTAATGCCATGTTTGGGGTTGTTTGTCTTGCTTCAGATTAAAATTGGGATTTAATTTATATGTGGATAAAAAGATTGGGGTGATTGTAAAATTAATCAGGCAGTTTGGTTCCAGGTTATGTTACTTAATTTTCATAATTGGTTTCTTCTTGCTGGTGATCAAAGGGTTTTTTTTTTTTTTTTTTTTTTTTTTTTTTTTTTTTTTTTATGGATTTTATTATTAAGAATCAATGTTTTATTTATACTCCTGTAATATAAATTCAATATTTGGATGATCTTATCTTTAATCATTTTATAAGTCTTATCTAACTCAATTAGTCAGTTAGTTTTGGTTATTCTGAATTTGCAGATAAAAAATTTGAGTTGGGAGGGAGGATGGATGTAGCTTCTTCTAATAATGTTGAATCCACCAAAATTTGCACTCACTGGTATTCATATCTATTATTTTCTGTATTATCTTTTGATAAGTGGGATTGGAATTAGATTCGTATTTAAAAAAGGTTGAAAGAAAATGAAATAAAAGATAACAATAATATTTTATTAAAATAATTATTTTAATCAAAATAATGAATAAAATATTTGAGTGTGAGAATTTTTTATTATTAAATTAGTTGATGGAAAAGTGGATTGTGATTTGTGAGTGAGTATAAAAAGATGGGTCAACATTTTGTTTCATTCCTCCCATACTATTCAAGTTTGAGTGGAATCATTTTTTATTGAAAAATGCCCACTTTCATTGTAATAGTCTTATACCAAATATTCAATCATAACAATCAATCCATTACTTCATAATAAAAATTATAAATCAAACGCCTCCTTATTTTCTGGAAGCCATTGGGAATTGCTGTAGTGGACTCAAAGCAGCCCAATCTTTTGGATGTCTTTAGCATATATAAATTGGCCCACCAAATAGATTTTTTTAAAAACATTAGTATAAGTTGCATTTGAAACTTCTGTCATCACTGGTCTAGTTGTCTATATATATTGCAAAGTGAAATTCATAACTTTTAAGATGATGGCACAACTTGTTATGAGTAAATTAAACTCGTTTTCATGAACCTGTAAATACAGAGGGGTCTCGGAGGGTGTGCAATAGGTGCCGTCGCACAAGGCCTCCACTAAAAAGGGGCCATTTTATTGGTTTAGCATATAATTCACGTTTATATATAATTTCTCTTTAGTTTACAAATGCATAGGGCCTCTTTGTTGTTATTGCCTAGAGCCACCGAGAATCACAAAACGGCCCTGCTTGAAAGCTTTTTGGGAGTCTAAGACTCTTAGTTGCTCATATCGGGTCAGGTTATCATGTTGTCAGGTCTTATCAGGTTGGGTTGATTTAGGTTTGGTTAGAAAACCAAGCCCTGTTAGGAATCATGTTATCAGGTTTGGGTCGAATCCAGGTTCGGTTATATCAGGTCGGGTGATTTGGGTTATACGATAAGCTCTACTCTACTTGTATATTTGGTTCGATTTGAAATAACATATTCATAAGTAGGCGTCAAAAATAACAGCAGGCAAACAATGATCCACGGTAGTCTAATGTCTCCCACAAACGTTGCTATAACAAGGAATTTGATGCCCGCCGCGTTGCGGCGAGGTTTTTTTGGCTAGATAAATTTTTTTATTAGTTTGTGTTTGGTATGTTATTGCTATACCGTATTGTTAGCTGAGTTTCTGAGCAGTCTGCTATGTTGCTGATTCTATTAAGTTTCATTTCTGGATGGATTTTATATAATTTTTTTTTTGGGTTACAGGGTTTTTTGGGCAGCTATATTTGTCAAGGTTTTTGTATTCCAATGTTTCTCACTGCAGAGTTAATTATCCAAAAGTAAGTTTGAGATTTCAAATTTTGAAATAATGCAGTTGATTGATCACTGCGAACAGTAATGGTTTGTCAATTGGGAGATAAGTCTGTGTTTACTGTTTTTTTTTTTTTTTTTTTTTTTTTTTTTTTTTTTTTTTTTTGGAAGGGTAATAGCATTTTTTATTAGTTGTTGTTTTTGGTTTTAACTATTTAAGGTTTTGGGGTATTGGTCTAATGGATGGTTTAGTTAGGCTTTTAGAGCTAGCTTATTCGTTGCGATCAGTTTCTATCTCTGATGTTATGCATTTGGGTTATCAAAGAGAAGTTCAGGAGGAGCGTGGTTGGTTTTCGTTTTTGCATGGTTGGTGTGTGCATGTTGGTGATCGGTTGGCTTACTTGAATGCTATTATCCAGGAATTGGAGTTTTAATCGTTATATCAAAATTTCCATCTCATTCCTATCCTTCAGTTTTCCAGATGCATCTACACCGACTCTGAACTAGTGGCGGAAAATTTGAAAACGGGAGGCATAGAGCAATAAAAGTTTTTAGTATATGCTTGAAACAACTCGGGTCGGTCGGATCGGGTGTGAATAAAGACATCAAAGTTGCTCTACTTCGATGATTAAATGCAATGAAAGCACTTTACTTGAGTTGTTTATTAGTACGTTATTAGTCACATACTCACATGGAGACATCAAAAGATATAAATACTAAAGAATACTAAACATATTGAAATTTTATTAAGACTGTAGTTATATTTAAGAAAATAAATATAATTATTTTGACTATAAAATTAAAAATGCTTACATATAAAGTAAACCTATCAAATTCTTATTCTTCCTCATTTCTCAGTAATTCTTCTTCTTTATTTCTTCTTTTCTATTTATTCCGACGAACAAAATAATTGAAAACACTTACATTACTAGTAATCTCAAAGAGTGTGGAGGGCGCTTTTACAATTTTCATGGGGGCACTGAACCTTTTTTCTACCAATCGATATCTTTTTTCTATATAAGGTGTATGTTCACAAAAATTTGGTGGGGGGCAAGGCCCCCATACCATACACGTAGGTCCGCCCCTTCTCTGAACCTGTGTCAAAGAATCTCAAAAACCATTGTGTTAATGACACAGGTAACTAGCTTGATGATTGTATTTGGATTAAGTTTGCTTTAAGTCGTACGATGGTTTGTTGATTATTTGTGAGTGTTTTTATTGGCTTGGGGAAAGAATTTCATTTTTATTATATGTTAAATTTCCAAGTTCGTATCAATCAAAGATTCAAAGGTATGTTTACGGATTATGATTTGAAGGTTTCTTAAATCTTAACTTTTTTTTACCGGTGACGAAGGGTGTTTTGTTGGTTCAAGGGACTTACGATTGGCTCGAGCAAATGTTAGTAACTTTTGGCTCGACCACACGTCCTAGAACTTTCATTGTTGTTGTCAAACGGTGGACTTAAGGTAGGCCTGTTGGTGTAAGCAGCTCTAGGTAACATAAATGTTTTATTTTCATTCGGTATTTGTTTTCCATGTTGCTAACCCAAGTGTTATTGGATAAGTATGGAAGATAATTGATATTGTAGTTTCGGTTGTTAGTTTTGTGGCTCTTTTCATAGCTGCTATGATGGTCGCACAGAAGAAGAGGAAAGGTATATTGGTACATTTTAAAAGATTTTAGTAACAACTAACAGCATATTCAGTCTGTTGAAACAGTTATGTCTAAATGTTTCAGGTTCTTATGATGTCAAAAGATTGACAAAGAAGCTTATGGATAATAGCTTGAACTTCAAATAGTTCACTGTTGAGAAAGCCACTGGATCTTGGGATGAGTCAAATAAGCACGGGAAATCACGATTTCGGACCTTATAGTTAACCCAGGAGGTGATATCATGACGGACGGGTTGTGTGATATGACAGATACGTTTTCAGGTTGGAAGCTGAAGGAGAGGATGAGGATGGCGCGAGCAGTGGTTACATTTTTTTTCAGGTCTATCTATTGTTATTGTTTTTTAGAGTACTTATATATTGCCGAATTCGTAGACACAAGGTAGTGAATTTTTTTTTTTTTTTTTTTTTTTTTTTTTTTTTTTTTTTTTTTTTTTTTTGCGTTTTCTAAATATTTGGTCTGGAAAATTTTGGCAAACGTTGATGAAAGGAACGATCAGCTAATCGCCACCAACGTGAGTTGATTGCGATGCCGACCAAGGTACTTGAAAACATGAAAACAAAAGAGGCAATAACATGAATGGAATTTGCAAATGATACAATGGTTCAGTATGTACTCTATGGTCCTAAAGTTATACTATACAGCTCCGACATACACAACAGATGAAAATGAGGTGAGCGATTCATTCGCGGCATGGATTATAGTTAGTTCATTTATTATTTGGTCTTTGTATTTAAAGTCAATCATCATACGCAACACGTTAGTCATTCATTGAAAATGAGGTTAGCGTTTCATACAGTATTTGGATACACACTTTTAAGGGATGGAAGAAACATTCGACTCTCTTATCCTTCGGAGAAGCTTCGTTCAGATGTACCAGGAAGAAGGTTTCACAATGGATCGGCGTCATGTTGATAGGTAAAACTGTTTTTTTTTTTTTTTTTTTTTTTTTTCATAATAAATGACTAATGTGTTTTTCCATTCTATATATTGTTATTTCCATTCCATAATAAATGACTAATGAGATATATTAAATTTTCTTTTGAAAGTTGGTTTCATACGATGGCACATGATTCGTATTGTATTCCATTATTGATCTAATCTAATGTTATTTGTCGAACATTTGCAGATACAAGTACATGTGAGCTGAAATTGGTACAGAATTATTCGATGCAGACGGAAAAGTATAGTAACGCTGCAAGGGATATTTTGACTCTAAAAGCTGGGTATAGATTGGGAGATGAGTTGAAACAGGCCGGATATAGGGTTAGTATTGTCCAAATCAACCGCATGCTCCTTATGTGACGTTAAGAACTGTTTCATTTGCCATTCCAGATTTTATACATACAGCCATCGAAGAATGTAGCAAACACCCCCGCCGCGGGTTCCTTCACCTTGTTCTCTATATATACTATAACAGCTACACCGTCCAATTCGTATTATAATAACGGAAAATTTTTAGCCCGTTAATGGGCTCCCATTGGTCCAGCTAGTAGCCCATCACCCTCGTATGTGTTTCTTTAGTATAATTTAAAGAATGATTTTATCATAAACCGACTTTTGACACACTTTCACATACGCTCCACCGTCACACGACTGCTGCCCAAAAGAGGATGTTACGATTATGCCAACACAAGATTTACCAATATGTCAACCTAATCGTTCACCTGCTGTAAGTGGTCTGAAAGTTTAACATGGTTCTAAGCGACCAAAAGTTAATGACTTTGGGAGTATAAACTATGTGGATACTAAACACTTAGTAACTATCCAAAAGATATTCATCTCCACAACATCAGTAAGACCTTCACAAGTGCTCAAAAGAGAACCACCACGAAAACGCAGATACCTCACATTATTAAAGTTAAGTTCTCAAAAGAAAAGAAAAAAAAAATGCTACACTCACACAATTTTTACAAAAAGAAATCCACACATATATGTGGCAAGTGACTTGCACCAATAGAATTGCATTAAGCTTTCTCTTTCCAATTTCTACTCCCTATGATTAAGTGACACATATGTGTGTGGATTTCTTTTTGTAAAAATTATGTGAGTGTAGTATTTTTCAAAAAAAAAAACAACATAAAAAGATTGACGTTGAACCCGCAACATTGACCAACTCAACGATTTCTAACTCTCCATATTTAATATCGACAGAAACCAAAATAAGATTGTATATATCAACAAAACAAATTCCAAATACGTAACCACTATAAACATAACAAATTGAACTCTTACTCTTTTAAACGTATTACACTAATAAAAACTTAAGCTAAAAAAAATAAAATAAATAAAAAAATAAATAAATAAAAAAATCCACGAAAACGACAAAAAAAACTTCATAATAAGTGTCGCCGCAACGCGACGGGTATCGAATTTCTTGTTTTATACTGGTACCCGGGGATATAAAAAGAGAACAAATTGGGTTAAAGCCATAAATTACCAACGAACTTATCATTTTTTACAGTAATAAGTAACAAACTTTTTATTGTAGGTATAGTTAACCAAAATAATAACTTTGTCCAAAAGTTAGCAATTTGAGCGGTTTATTATTAAAATATAACTGAAATGACTAAAGACCCTTTTCTTTAATAAAACCATACTCACTCATTCTATCTCCTTATACCTCTTGGTTCTCCCTTTTTCTTGAAACAAACAGGCGCCATCAAACACCACCCCATCTTTTTATTTAATTGCAAGAATCATTTAATTATATAAAATTGCAAGAAGGTGGGGAAGAAGGTAGTTTTTTGTAAATTACCAAGATTCGGTCACACCTCGTTTTCATCAGCAAACACCACCATCTTCATATTTAATCCAGCTCGAAACACCATTTCTTTTGTTCAACTATTTTTGGCCAGAATAAAACCCAAAAAACAGCCTTTTTTTCACGGAGAAACACGACCGACGCCACCGCTGTTGGAATCTTTTTTGTTGTGTCAAAGATCAGATATTGGTAAGTGGTATACAAGATGTGATATTGGTTACCAGATCTAATATACTTTCTGCATCAAAGACGTGCTAGATCTGAAACTGTTTTGATATAATTAGTTTCTAGATCTATTTTCTTTTCAAGCACTCGAAGTTTTTTTTTTTTTTTTTTTTTTTTTTTTTTTTTTTTTTTTTTTTTTTTTTTGATTGTGTATTAAGTTTTGAAAAAAGATAAACAAAATGATGTATATTGTTACTTTTTAGTTTTGTTTTAGTGTGCTTGGGTGATGTATGATATTCATAACACATAACACACTATTTGGCCGATTTAGAGAGAGAAAGAGATGAGAAGTGGGAGACTTATATGTTAGAGAGAGAAAGTAATAATGATAGCTTTGAAAAGCAATGAAGTTCCAACCCTTCCCTTGTGTGGAAAGGGCTATTTATACAAACATAAAAAGGCTTCTAGTAGGCTATGGATCGGGCTGACATTGGGTTAAGACCCGACTCGACTCCATGGTGAAACGATATCTAAACTAATATGTTTAAACCTACGAGCTACTTAATGCTAATCCATACTCGGGGTGACCGAGTCTTTCACTTGAATATATATATACCTAACAATCTCCCCCTAAGGGAAGTCACCCCGGAAATTATGATTCGAATACCAGCATTCTATTACATGAATTTAATATCCTAGCTCGTAGTCATTGATTCTTCAAAGTCATTGGTCTTTGTTATTCAAGCAATGTTCATGTGGCTAATGTTCCTTTGACTAGTGTGATTGATGAGGCGAAAAATGAACCACTTTTAGGGGGTCATTTAAGCCCGGAATTGAATTTATTTGATCAAATATTACCCTAAATCGTTCCTTTTGTGATTTTAGGTACTTTGGGAGAGAAATCTGGAAAAGGAAGCAATTCGGACGTTTTTGGAGCATAAAAGTGAAGAAAACACCAAAGTCTTAATTTTCTTTGCTGGGAACAGTAGGTGACGGCGTCAAGAAGAATTTTCTGACGGCGTCAAGAGTAATTTCCATGACGACCCAGTACAGAATTGACGGAGTCACAAGGTAGGGCGTCAAGAGTAAAATGCATGACGGCCTGGAAAATGCTAACACATGACGGCGTCAAAAGTAGATCAAGGCAGTCCGAGAAGTATTTTGGCGGCGATATGACGGCGTCACAAAATTTGTCTTGACGCCGTCAGACCCTATTTCCTATATATAGTTTTCTAATTTTCACATTAAAAGAGAGAGAAGTTTTGGAGAAACCCTAAGTACGAACTTGGTACGAATTTTACAGGTTTTTCAAGGGTTCTAAGCCCTTGATACCTTTCATGTGTAATTGAGATAAGTATTCTTTTAATTCAATCAATATGTCTATGTGTTGGTTGTCTATATCTTGTTCTTGTCTTAATTCCAGCATGCTAGGCTAGATCTATCTTGTGTTTGCTTGGATCTAATGAAACCTAGATGTTAATTATGTGTTGATTACTTGTTTATGGTTGTATTGGATGAATGATTTCGATGTTAGGCTTAAGAAAACTGGCAGACTTCCAAATGGTAACATGCTTGAACGTCTTAGGAAACATGAACTGATGTGCACTAGGTTTTATTGATTGTATTTAATGCATGAGTAAATTCTAATGATCCCATGTTAGGAGCTTCTTAGCCAACTCGACATAGGAGTGAAGTAGGCACTCATAGGATTGGGGAATTAAGTGCGCCACCCCATGAATGGTATTAAGGAATACAATCCGTCATCCACGCAACTATAACAAGTAATTAACGTGTAAAAGATATCTAGGGAGTAGTGAAATCTAAGTAAACACAACTTCTCCACTTATTGCTCACAACCTTTGTTTAATTTAGTTTATTTTCATTTCTAGTATTTAATTTTGATTGCATCTTTAGTATTGGGTTAGTTGACTAGCAACTAATTCCGCCCAAATCTTTCAAACCCGAGAGTTTTACTTGTTTTTCTAAAAAATATAAAAATACAAAAATAATCATCCCTCACCTTTAGAACTAGTATTTAGGTTTTCTAATCCTAGCGACACTATTCCTAGCTGAACGATCAATCCCCCGGTACTTGTCACTATACTATACTACAACGATCAGGTACACTGCCTGGTGGGGGTTGTAAGCTTCTCAAGATCCCTTGAGAGGTAAAGCCTGGTGCGATTCCCACGTATCAAGTTTTTGGCGCCGCAGCCCGGGGAATAGTTATTGTCTAGGTTAGAATCTCTTTTTATTAGGTCTACTTGCTAGATTCCTTTCTAGTAAGATTTTATTTTTATTTTTAGGTTTTCTTTAGTCTATCTTATTTCTTTGTGTCTTTGTTCGTAACTCTTCACCACCCGACATCATGGACGATGTGAACATCCTTGAACCCGTCATCCCACCACAACAAAACCCACCACTAGAACCTCTTAGGCCCCGAACCTTAGGAGAGTATTCCCGACATAGCCACCAAGGCTACCGAAACACCATTGAGCTCACCGGAGCCAATGTAACCCCCTTGAGATCCGACACCATCCGGTTGGTGCAAAGCGGATGTGCATTCCATGGACTTCGTTCCGAAGATCCAAACCAACATCTTAAGGACTTCCTCAAAATCGTAGATTCCATAGACCTAGGTGTTGAAACTAGGGAGACAACCCGATTACGCCTATTCCAATTCTCTCTACGGGATCAAGCTAGTCAATGGCTTGAGCGTTTACCCGCGGGATCCATCACCACATGGGATAATCTCACCAATCGCTTCCTTACTCAATTCTTCCCACCGGGGAAGACTGCAATGCTTAGAAATGACATTTTGATGTTTGAACAACATCAAGGAGAAACTTTCTACGAAGCATGGGCCCGTTTTAAGGATCTCCTCCATAAGGTCCCTCATCATGGTATAAACCTTTGGTTATTAGTCCAGATTTTCTACGACCATGTTGACTATCACACTAAGCGCACAATCGATAGGGCCGCGGGAGGTAAACTGCGTGATAAGAACGCCGAGGAGTCCTGGGCGATTATCGAGGAGCTCGCCGCTGATAATCATGAGATGTGGGAGTTTAATCATACAATAAAAGCGGCCATCAATGCAGTCTCAACATCTGGAGGAACCACCGAAATTCCCGATGAACTCCTATGCAAACTCGAGGCAAAAGTTGACTATTTTGAGGAAAGGCAAAGGAGACCTTTAAGTCCTAGATGGGCTACTGTCAATTCTGTCTCAAAACCAACTTCGGCACCATTATCTGAGTCACCTTCTAGAGAAAATGTCCAGACTTTTCAGAACTATGCCCCACCTTGTCCCCCTTCCGAGGAGCTTAGCTCGGAGTTTGAAGCTAGGATGAGAGAATATATGGCAACTCACTCAGATCAGCTTGCTAGATTCGAGGAAGCAGTTTATAAGCAAAAAGAGGAAATGCAAGAGAAAATGAATGAGATGATGAGTCTATTAGAGGAGTATGCCAACCAGAGAACCCCCGAAAGAATGCTACTAAGGAAAAAAAGCGCCACTCCCACTACCCAATTTGTTAATTCCATCACAATTGTCCAAAAGGATAACGAGAAGGTAGAAACCCCTGCTAAACAGACCTTAGAAAAACCACCAGAATCCCAACCTTTGAGTCACTACCTGAAACATGATATAAACGAAAACACCATAACAAATTGGATTAAGGGTGATGGGCGTAACCAACCTTCCAACCAGGGTTCTGAGAAAGATGAAAAGGTAAAAGATGAGTATGATACGTTACCTGGGGGATCAGTATTCGAGAGGCTATTGGTACAAAAAGTGGCTACTAAACAGATAGCATGTGGGAACTTTGAGATACCAACCAGCATCGGGGACCTGAAATATCTTAGTGCTTTCGCCGACCAAGGATCGGAAGTAAATCTTATGCCCCTAACTATTTACATCCAACTAACGTCAAAAATGCCAGCCCCTACTCGTGTTAGGTTATCCCTCGCTGGACACTCGTACGTATACCCCTTAGGAATCGCAGAAGATGTATTAGTTAATGTTGCAGGATTCATGTACCCCGTTGATTTTATGATCATCGATGATAAAGGAGATGGGTGCATGCCAATCATCCTTGGGGCACCATTCCTCGCCACCGCTAGGGCTGTCATTAAGTATGAAGGTAGGAAGATTGAGCTTAAATCTGGAAAAAGAAAGATTAGCTTCCTCATGACTCCGCGAAGTGGACATGAGAATTTGAGTTGGAGAAAGATCAAAAACAACATTGACACGACACCCATTCGTGTTCAGAATAAAATTCTTGCATGGGAGGCAAGAATTAAAAGCTATAAGGAGGCTAAATATGAAAGAAGCAAAAGCAATAAGGTTCAGGTCGAATTCGAACATACTCAACCCGCAGAAAATCATGTACCATTTGAGAAAGGGAACTTGGTACTCTTGAGACACCTAGAAACAAAGATACCACCAGATAAACCGAGTCCTTGGTGGTATGGGCCTTTCACAATTGAAGGCGTGAGCCAAGATGGGATAGCTAACTTGAGAAGCGAAGTTGGTGCAATGGTGATTGCGAGTATCGATAGGTTGAGGCACTACCACCATAACAGTAATAATCGCAACTACATAGGGTATATCATTTCAAGGGACGAGGTCACGTAGTAACCCATGACCTTGAGTCTAGCTACAAGACTCGTAAATAAAGAGAAGCGCTTCTTGGGAGGCAACCCATGTTTTGTGTGATTTTATTTTGTTTGTTTGCTATTTGCTTCCGTATGCATGCTTTATTTTTATTGTCGGTAGATCATGTTTCTCAATTAAATAGTGGAAATACTTTATTTTGTTGTTTTGGCCTAGTCTTAACTCCACCTAAAGGTATTTTTGCAAAAGATAAGTGTAAGGGGAAACCCCAAATATGTTTTTAAGAAACAAACCGATCATGATTCTCCACAATATTAAATGAACATGTGTATTCGTATTTGTTAGAGTCAAATGCTTGTATTGAGTCATAATGAAGTTTTGCAGGATTTTCCAGGAAGTAGGACCAAGTTTTTCCAGAAATTTTCTGGAAACTTAACATAAGAATTTCTGCAGGTCACTTATGACGGCGTCAAGAATTAATTCTTGACGGCGTCACGTGTAAAAATCTGGAAATTTTACCGGTTTTGTTTTTCTAACGGAGTCTTATGGTTTTTGTGAATTATTAAGTTTTATAATCTCCAGGAAATCTGCAAACTTCATTCCACAAGCATTATATCTTATCTTGTTTTCTAGGATTTAGTAACTTATATAGGATGCCGCCGATTTTACGCGAGGTTGTTTTTGTTTGTTTTCTCAGATTTACAGGTTATGTATGACAAGGAGATGATTTATATTCTGGAAGGGAAGCTTTGATTGTTCATTTTCTTGGAGGAAGATTTAACCTGGCCACCTTATTATCCATACCGAGCGAATCAGGGGAGTATTTGATTTCATTCTTTTTACTTTTTAACTTTTACATTCTTTACATGAACATTGGGGACAATGTTCATCTTAAGTGTAAGGGGAGGGTAAAAAGATGATACCTTACATATGCACTTTCGCTTGAGTTTGTTTTGTTTAATGGTAGATGTGTAATAAAACTATGAGAAATACTTGTTAGTGTAATTTTAGCGCCAAATTTAAAATTTTTTACAACATTTAGGAGTGAAACTTTAGCCATAGCAAGCGTCTCATGGATAGGAGATTGTATGACTAGCACATAACCGTATATTCAGAAAAATTTTCCACCCAAATATGTGAGGTTCGCCTTTAGATTTGATAGGAAAAGCATTTACTATTAGTGCTTATTAGTGTACCGGTAGCATTTAGATTCTAGAACTTGCGTTAGTGATGCATCCCGAGACCGCTAGTGAGACTACATTCGTGTGGTAGGATTTACTACATGATAAGAGGCATTAGGATCACCCTTGTGTTAAACCCGTATCATAATTACTTGACTATTTAAGTCATATTACTTGGCTAATTAAGTCAACTAATTTTTCCCACACCCTTAGCGTTGTACTCATTTTTAGTACACGATACCCCTAGTACACCCCTCCGAGCCTATCTTTTCGTTTCTAACTTTAAGCATCTTACTTAAAGGAAGAATTTGTTACACCCCACTTAAATGTACACCCAAATCGCCTTAGCCTTCCGTGTATGCGCTCATCTTTAGTGCATTATTGTTATTTGTTAAACCCTAAGTTAACTATCTAATTGATTACATGGTTGCTAAGTCGAGTCATATCCTTGTACATATTGTTTTGGGACGATTGGGACTCATGGGTAAGTACTTATTTTATGGAGTAATGTGGAAGAACATCATATATTACCCCCGTATGTGCGTTAATCTTAAAAGTGCTCCAAGTGTTTTGATTTTCTTAATTCGAGTCATTAGATTAGTTTATTGTAAAGTATGTAAAAATTCAAGTGTAATGGGAACGTTTATTCCCTGTGATGTATTATTTCGGATGGTAGGGTAAGAGTGTATGCAAAAAAAAAAAAAAAAAAAAAAAAAAATCGAAAAATCAAGAAAAAGAAAAAAAAAATAGAAAAAGAAAAGATAAAAAACATACGGACTACCATCCCTTTTTTATTCTATGTTCATTTTATATTTTTGTTATTTTTCATTTAATAGCTTAAGTCGAGTCTAGTCTTGGCTTAGCAACGCCATATTGTACATGTAATTAACCAAGATTGTTAACTAGCCACCAGTAAAAACTTCCTTTATCCAACAAAACCGTGTATTTCGTATCCCTACACCTAACGTTACAACCCTTTAAAAGACCTCTTTGATAGTTTATCCTAGGTGCTTACGCCATGTGGTGGAGGTTTGATCCTTTCCCAAGCCTATGGTAATCTATTTTGCTATGACAGGTAGTGAGAGACATCTTCCGTTTCCATATTGTAATTTATACTTTATTACACCCGAGAGATGTGAGTATCTAAACACTATTTGTGAGGTGCTAGTGTATGACCTCCGTGCTTGTCTATTGGTCTTTAGTGGAACGATTATTTGTTGTAATTACTTTTATATTAGTGTTAAATGACCCCTAACTTATATTTTGATTAGAATAAAAGCGCATTTGCTTGAGGACAAGCAAATCTCAAGTGTAAGGGTATATGATGAGGCGAAAAATGAACCACTTTTAGGGGGTCATTTAAGCCCGGAATTAAATTTATTTTATCAAATATTGCCCTAAATCGTTCCTTTTGTGATTTTAGGTACTTTGGGAGAGAAATCTGGAAAAGGAAGCAATTCAGACGTTTTTGGAGCATAAAAGTGAAGAAAACGCCAAAGTCTTAATTTTCCTTGCTGGGAACAGTAGGTGACGGCGTCAAGAAGAATTTTCTGACGGCGTCAAGAGTAATTTCCATGACGACCCAATACAGAATTGACGGCGTCACAAGGTAGGGCGTCAAGAGTAAAATGCATGACGGCCTGGAAAATGCTAACACATGACCGCGTCAAAAGTAGATCAAGGCAGTCCGAGAAGTATTTTGGCGGTGAGATGACGGCGTCACAAAATTTGTCTTTACGCCGTCAGACCCTATTTCCTATATATAGTTTTCTAATTTTCACATTAAAAGAGAGAGAAGTTTTGGAGAAACCCTAAGTACGAACTTGGTACGAATTTTATAGGTTTTTCAAGGGTTCTAAGCCCTTGATACCTTTCATGTGTAATTGAGATAAGTATTCTTTTAATTCAATCAATATGTCTATGTGTTGGTTGTCTATATCTTGTTCTTGTCTTAATTCCATCATGCTAGGCTAGATCTATCTTGTGTTTGCTTGGATCTAATAAAACCTAGATGTTAATTATGTGTTGATTACTTGTTTATGGTTGTATTGGATGAATGATTTCGATGTTAGGCTTAAGAAAACTGGCAGACTTCCAAATGGTAACATGCTTGAACGTCTTAGGAAACATGAACTGACGTGCACTAGGTTTTATTGGTTGTATTTAAAGCATGAGTAAATTCTAATGATCCCATGTTAGGAGCTTCTTAGCCGGCTCGACATAGGAGTGAAGTAGGCAATCATAGGATTGGGGAATTAAGTGCGCCACCCCATGAATGGTATTAAGGAATACAATCCGTCATCCACGCAACTATAACAAGTAATTAACGTGTAAAAGATATCTAGGGAGTAGTGAAATCTAAGTAAACACAACTTCTCCACTTGTTGCTCACAACCTTAGTTTAATTTAGTTTATTTTCATTTCTAGTATTTAATTTTGATTGCATCTTTAGTATTGGGTTAGTTGACTAGCAACTAATTCCGCCCAAATCTTTCAAACCCGAGAGTTTTACTTGTTTTTCAAAAAAATATAAAAATACAAAAATAATCATCCCTCACCTTTAGAACTAGTATTTAGGTTTTCTAATCCTAGCGACACTATTCCTAGCTGAACGATCAATCCCCCGGTACTTGTCACTATACTATACTACAACGATCAGGTACACTGCCTGGTGGGGGTTGTAAGCTTCTCAAGATCCCTTGAGAGGTAAAGCCTGGTGCGATTCCCACGTATAAGTGATCTTTGAGCATTCCTTGATGTTAGGAATACGACTATTCTTATGAAAGACTCGGTGACCCCAATGATTTATTAGCATTAAGATAGCTCGTAGACTTAATTATTATTATATGTAGTAGAGTAGTTTAAGTAACACCGTGGAGGACGCACGGGTCTTTACCCACTGTACACCCGATCCACAGCCCGTAGGAAGGCGTTTATTATGTAACTATAAATACCCCTCTCCGATCTTTTCATTATTTCTAATCTAACATCTCTCTAGTTTCTCTCTCAAGAAAAAGGCTCCCAACTTCTCATCTATTCTTCTTGTCATTCGATCCATAATACACAAAACCATACATGTTTATGACTTAGAGTATGTTACAATTGGTATTAGAGCCATGGTTTCATCTTAGGGACTTGGCATACTCGTATATTTGACTGGTTTTGTGTTACACATTTGGTTCAAATGGTTTTTAGTTAAAAACATCTTGGTTTAAACTTGTTTGTGATTAGATATGTAATATTGTTGTACTTTCATGATTAGAGGTGTTAGAGGGACTTAGTTTTTCATTGGGTAGGTTGAATCATTCGTTTGTTTGGTGTTTGATGCAATTTGTGTCGAATTTCTTACTAGCGATTTGCTTCTCGTTGTTATACTCTTCGTAGCGATTTGGTGTTGTTGGATAGCAATTTGGTTACTTCAGAGTTAGCGATTTGCTTTGTTTGCTATTTTGGGATAAAAGGACAAATCGCTAGATAGTGACAGATTTGTCTCATTCCTTAGCGATTTGTCAGACTTGTCTTGTTGTGGTTTAGCGATTTGGCTCAGCGATTTGGTTATCTAGTGATTTGCCTCTTCCAGCGATTCGCTCTAGTAGCGATTTGCTTACTTAGCAATTTGTTTGGTCAGTAGTGATTTGCTTACTTAGCGATTTGTTTCTTTGAGGCTTGGTTCATAGCGACTTGCTCTTTCTGCAATCTGCTTTAGTGGCGAATTGGTGATCTAGCGATTTGCTTTTCAGAGATAAGTAGCGATTTGCTTCCTAGAGATTTGCCCCTTTCAGTGATTTGCTATTCTAGTGACTTGCTCCTTCAGTGATTTGCTAGACACTGTGATTTCAGCGATTTGCTATTTCAGTGATTTGCCATTGGTGACCTATGACTTGAGTTTTTGTGGTGTCTTGGATAAATCTAGTGATTTGTGAATTGTCTCCACTCAAATTGTTACGACTAATCTAACTGTGATTTGATGTTAAAATCCCACGAAAGAATCGATTTCTCGGTTTAAATCACAAAAGTTGTAAAATCCCGTGTGAAGATCTCAACATGGCAAGTACTTCCTCAGATGACATTCAAGCTGTAGGGTCCGACACTCGGCCTCCTATGTTGGATAGAACTGATTATGAATCATGGGCTCAAAGAATTTGACTCTATTGTTTAGGAAAAGAGAATGGTGTCAACATTCTGAAATCTATTGATGAAGGACCATTTCAAATGGGCACCACTAGAGACACTGTCGCAACTATTGAAAATCAAGCTGCTGTTCTTGGACCTGACAGACCATGCACTTACAGTGACCTATCTGAAGAACAGAAGAAGCGTTATGATGCTGACATTAGAGCCTCAAACATTGTCATTCAAGGGCTTCCTAAAGATGTCTACAAGCTCATAAATTACAACACTAAAGCCAAAGCTGTTTGGGACAATGTCAAAATGCTTCTTGTTGGGTCAGAATTAACCAAAGAAGATCATGAATCTCAGTTGTATGATGAATTTGAGCACTTCAAAATGAATCCGGGTGAAAACATTACTGACTACTATGTTAGGTTTCACAAGCTGGTGAATGATATGAGGATCATTAAAATGACAATGCCTAACATTCAACTAAACTCCAAATTTGTGAACAACATGACACCTAAATGGGATAGGTTTGTGACGTCAGTTAAACTCAACAAAGGTCTTAGAGATACTAATCATGAACAACTCTATGCTTATCTCCAACAACATGAAAATCATGCTGCTTATGATCGGTTGATGAGGGAAAAACTCAATCCAACTACAACAAATGATTCTCTCGTATTTATTTCAAATGTTCAGCCGCTCAGTCAAATCCTCTAATGATCAAGTTCAACCCCATCATCCCTCACCATTACCACTGACATCACTTGGTCAATCATCAGTACCCTCACCATCTGCTATGAACACTCATCTGGACTCTGGATACTCTCACACTGACATGATAATTGATGACCTTTCTAATCAAGTTTCCTTACTTATCCAACAATTTAGAGCAACACTTCCTCAAACCAACAACCAACTTCGGACTTCATCTAACCCATGCAATCAGGTAATCATGGAAGATGGAAGGGTTGTAGTTCAGAATGTGCAAGGAAGACAGAACTTGAATCAAAGGAATGCTGCTCGTGGCAATGTGCCAAATAGAGTGGGGAATGCGATTCAGGGACAAGCTAGGCAACCTAGGTGCTACAACTGTGGAGGAATGGGTCACATAGCAAGGAATTGTACTCAACCTAAGCGTCCAGAAAACTCCGATTATTTCAAAGATAAAATGTTGCTGATGCAAGCACAAGAGAATGAAGCTGTTTTGGATGAAGAGGCACTACTTTTTCTTGCTGGAGATGAAGGAAATACTTTTGATGATGATCAACCAGTTTATGATATGGCTCTTAATGACCGCAACATATTTCAAGTTGATGATTGTGATACCTTCGACTGAGATGTTGATGATGAACCAACAACTCAAACCATTTTTATGGCACATCTTTCTTCTGCTGCATCTTCATCACAACCATCCGGTCCTCCCACCACACTTGCTATGGCTGAGGTACCAAATCCACATAACATAATTAACTTGGTCGATACACAGAAGGTTTATGATGAGGTACAACCCACTGATATTGGTGTCACAGATACCGCTAATATGGAGAACAATAATATTATCCCATATGAATAGTATGTGTACAACAACACCGTGGCAGTTGTACCAAGTAGTGTACCTTTTGTTATTGATAATGATTGTGATTTGCATGAGCACACTATTTATATCCCTGATGACACTATGACCACTAGACTTAACATCCTTAAGGATCAGGTTGCTATATATGAACAACGAGCAAAATTTGAGCTAACCGAACATGAGCAGAAAATGGATATGTAAATGCATGTACTTGTAACTGAACATAACAAAAAGGAAGAAACATTTAAAAGGGAGTTAGATTCTTTGAAAATGCAACTGGATCAGTCTGTTAGACAAAAACAGGAGATACAGAAGAGTATGATTACACAAAAACTTGATTTTCAGGATAAGGAAACAAAACTCTTAAATGATTTTTCTAGTCTTAAAATGTTGAAGAATAAGCTTGAAGACAAGTTGTACACACAAGGCCAAACCATTCAAACTGCTCAAATGATTCAAAAGCATAGGAAGTTAAGTGATGAACATAATGAAAAGGATATAGATAAGCCTAAAACCAATTTCCTTAGAAGTGGTATTGGTGCACAGCCTGCATTATATGATGCAAACATTATGCTTGAGCCTAATCATACCCCTCCTGATGTGACATCCGATGATGAGACCAATGAGATAGAAGATAGAACCTGAGAAAAATTGGCTGAGAAATTAAAGGATCCCCTGTGCATTGCTAATAAAATTCTGTACAATTATGACTACTCTGAAGAGAATAGATTAACCTTTGTCCCTCAAAAGAAGTTAACCCCAGAGCAAATATTCTAGAATATTGGTTTGGAAAAAATGAAAGCTGAAAGACGTGAGGGCAATACTCGTACAATTTTTAAGATAGCTGATCCCACTTTATATCCACAACATACACCCATGCATCTTGTTCCTTTAACTCTCCCCACACATTGTAACACCCTAATTGGTCTATACGTTCTTTGTCAATTATTTGCTGATTTTGATTAAACATGTAAAAAGAGAATTACACCAACGGGGATTACTAAAGGGGAAAAGGGTTTGAACAAACAAAACGGTGCTACTGAACTGAGGTCATGCCATGCTTTAAACTTCTCAAAGAACATTTTGAAAGTCTTCAAAAAACACTAAACAATGATGTGACTGAAATGAAAGCAATGTTTAAAACAGTGCAAAATGATGGAAAACAATTGGCAATTGATCTTAAACATAGTGAAATTGATAGGAAAAATATTCTCATCATGAATGAGAATTTGATGGCTAAATGTATTGATCAGGATGTATTTTATACTGTCACTGATTCTATATTATCTGCTTGTCAATTTCATGAGATGTCGGTTACACTGAATATTTTCCAGAATCGTGCTGTTGAGCTTGAGGGGGAGAATTTAAAATTACATCAAAAAATTCAAAACGATGATCATGATAACATGGTCAGGAATTTCTCAAAACTAGAGGTTGATAATCTTAATTTGCAATTAAAGTATCAATATCTAGAAGAAAGAATTAACATCTCAAATGTCAAGACATCTTCGGATGCTCCTGAATTTGATGTGTATTTTGAATTAACTAAACGGGACAAAAAATTCAAGCTCATACGAACACGATTCAAAAGTTGAGGGCTCAAATTGCCCAATTAAAGTCTAACTTGTGTGAAGTAACTGACACCACTAATCCAAAGTCGATAGATTTCACAAATTTCAAAATCAAGACATCATTAACAAATTGCAACATGAGAATGAGTGGCTTCAAGCTGAAATGTCTAATGCTAAGCAACGTTACAAGGAGTTATTTGAGTCAATTAAAATCACGCGTGAGAAAAACAATGAAAAAATGACTTCTTTGTTAAATGAGATTGAGAATCTATAGAGGTGAAAGGAAAAATGCTAGTTATTTCATGTGCCCATGTGTCCTCTAAGGTTTATGCTTGTAAGAAATATGCATGTGATGCTGTGAATATTCCTCTTCCCCTTATGAATAATAAGTTAGTTCATAGTGACTATCTTAGACATCTTAAGGATTGCCTAGACATGCTTCGTGAAACCGTTGAAGAGAATAAGATAGTAAAACCACTTGATGATGCTATTGTAGATACCTGCTTTCTCACTAATAGATCTCAGGAACTCTTAGAATATGCAATTGGTACATGTCCTAAGATTGATAACAAGCAAGATAGGTCATCTGCATCATCCTCTAAATCAAAGAACAAGCATGTTACTTTTGTTTAACCTTTGAGAGCATCTGAACTCAACACATCATCATCTGTAAACGAATTGGCAATCAAGCAAACTAATGTTCCCATCATTGCTTCTACAGGAGTAAAAAGTCTCACTAAAGCTAGCGGGTCACAGCCTAGGTGCAATACAAAGAATGATAGGGCTTCGCCAGCTAAGAGTACACATGTGAAAGAAGTAGAAGACCACCTTAGTAACAATAAGCTTGATTTGAATGAAATGAATCGTGTTGATTCTAGTATTAGCTATAAGCGTACTATAATTAATTTGAATTATGCTGCTATTTGTAAGATTTGTAATGACTGTTTAATTTCTGGTAATCATGATGATTATGTTGTGTCATTTTTGAAGTCTCTTAATCGATCCCCTTTTAAAAGTGTTAGGAAATCTAAAGTGAAAAATCGTGTTTGGAAAGCAACTAGAAAATTATTTACTAATGTTGGTTATCAATGGAAACCCATTGGAAGGAAATTTACTCTAGGAGAAAAGTGCCCCTTAACTAGGCTCACTAACTCTAAAAAAGTGCCAATTAAGGAATGGAGACCAACTGGTAGAATATTCCCACTAGAAACACAATGCACCACTACTAGGTCTATTGCATCAACTAGTAAATATTCCACTAGTGTCCCAGTGACCTCTTTTTGTGTGCTTTTTCACACATCCTTTTTAGCCTTAAATCAGAATGCATGTTTTTGTATTTGTGTATGTGCAGGTATGGATATGTGAAAAACGAACAAAAACGAAGCCAAAACCGACAAAAACGAGCACGAGATTGGAAAAAGGTCAAAAGCCGGAGCCGGAGAAGCAAAATGATTAAACAAAGCTTAAAATGTCATAAGAAGTCCTTGGAGATTCATAAAGTTGCATAAAGGGTCCCTGGGCAAAGTTTGAGAATTTTACAACTTCAGTCCTTGCACTTTCATATATTGACAAGTTTGGTCCTTTGAAGAATTTTAGAAGAAAAGGCAATCATGGTCCTCCATAAATCAAAGAAAGTCAATAAATGCCCATGGAAAATATTTTGGAGAAAAGTCAATTTTAGTCCCTCTAATTTTCGGATTTTACAACTTTAGCCCTTGATTAAATCTACTACTCCTAAACTAATTATACAAACCAAATAATCCAATATTAAAACCTGCCTAGACCCATCACCAATATTTTGCAACCCCAACCCAATAATCTAACCAAGCCCAAATTCCATATATAGCCCAACACCAAACCTTATATCAAAACCCGGTCCACCCTGCCATTATACCCAGGTCAACACAATTACCCACGGTCAACATATCAATAAAAATACCCCATTCAAATTACCCGCCCCCAAAATCCCCAATTACCCAGAGTTACTGTTCCTATATGAACCCTAGAGTCACATCGTTCCAATTTCACCGCAATTAAGGGTAATTCCGTACTTTAGCATGAGTTTCTAGAAGATATCTGACATGGCAGGCCTGCCATGTCAGTAATCCGTGTGAAAGTGCGTGGGAATAATCAATCCAAGGGTCAACAATGAATGGAAGCATCTGGGATGTAATCGTAGGGCTTAGGAGGGATCAAAAGAAGCACAAGTTGTGTGGATTGCCAGCGTGGAATTGAAGGACTTCTCTCTTCTCTCAGCTATAAATAGCAGACCCCTCACCTCATGTAATACTGTTAGATTTTAGGTTTAGAATAGGAATAGGAGTAGGGTAAAAGTAGTAGTAGTATTAATCTCTTGTATTTCTGATTTTTAAAAAGTGTACTCAATTTCAGTTTTAATATAATTTAATTCTCCATTTATTCCCTTGCAATTTACTTTTCAGTATTCAGATAATATTAAATCTGTTTTTAAGCTTACATTTCATGTTTAAATAAATTCATAATAGCTTTAAAGGTCAGTAGAGTGCAATTCAAATTAAAGCTTTCTCAAGTTACAAAACAGTCAATAAAAGTCAAATCTGAGTGCTATTTCATAAGCCAGCTTATACATTAGAGTAGAGACAGCCATTATGGAGCTTATGGCCTATCTTAATGACAGGCTAGCTTAGTGAAACCCCCTCTGTTTGAGCTGAGGGTGTATTTGGTTTGTAAGTTTTCCATTTCTTTTAATTCCTAGTGCATCAGTAGAGATAATAGTAGTTTAGAACAATTATAGTTGCTTATTTCTGATTGATTACATTTTGTTTTAGTTTGTTTTAGTTTAATTTTATTATTGTATTTAGTTTCAATTCAGTTGGTTTAATACTGTTTCATTCATCTGGAATACAATTTGGATTTTTGTTACTGTTGAGATTTGATGACTGAGATCTGTGTTTCATTTATTGTTTGATGTTATTGAATCATAGCAGTACCTAGGTTGAGGTTTGGTTTACTATGGATAATAGTTGCAGTGAAATCTAGTGTATACAGGGGTGTTTAGTTATTACTATTCTGAGTGGCAATGGTTGTTTTGCTTGATGATATCTCTGCATTTACTTTAAGATTAGTTTAGTTTCTGCCTTGATAACTTTAATCCACTTAGTATTGCTTATTTTAGTTGTTTTCTGCCTAATTTGTGTTTGCCTTTATCCTGTTTTCATTTTGCTTCTGCCTTGTAGTTGTCTTATCTACATTCCTTAGTACTAGCTGCTAATCATTGAAGTTTATTGTCATCTAGTTTTAAATACAGTTTGGATAACTAGTTGGATCACTTAATTAGTCATTTGAGTTTTTAAATTTGCAATAGTTAGATCAGTTAGTATATTAGGGAGTGTTTGGATTTAAGTAGCTTGTTGTGAGTTCTATTATTTCAGAAGGTTGTGTTTGTTTAGAATTTTCACTTAGATTACATTAAGAGTTATACAAGCATAAAAACAGTAGGTATTAAAAGTAAAAGTCAGAATTGCATTGCATCTTGATTCCTACTTACATAAACTCATGTCTGATTATACATTCTTATTCATTTATGGGATTTTGTGTTTAGGTTTGTGATTTCTTTGTTCAAACATCATTATTAGACACATAGGATTAGATCTAAGCTGTTGAAATTTGATTAAGTCAAACCTCTGGTGCTATCAAAAAGTCAATTTTGCAGGTCCATAGTCCAAATGCATCTTATCTCAAGCCTTATAGTGGGTCAAGTTGGTGATTATATGATACGTGGGAATTGCACCAGGCTTTACCTCTCGAGGGATCTTGAGAAGCTTACAACCCCCACTAGGCAGTGTACCTGATCGATGTAGTATAGTATAATGACAAGTATCGGGGGATTGATCGTTCAATTAGGAATAGTGTCGTTAGGATTAGAAAACCTAAAGACTAGGTCTAGAGATGAGGGATGATTCTTTTTGTATTTTTTATATTTTTTAGAAAGCAAGTAAAAATCTCGGGTTTGAAGGATTTGGGCGGAATTAGTTGCTAGTCAACTAACCCAATACTAAAGATGTAATCAAAATAAAATACTAGAAATGAAAATAAACTATATTAAACTAAAGTTGTGAGCAATATGTGGGAGAAATGTGTTTACTTAGATTTCACTACTCCCTAGACATCTTTTACACGTTAATTACTTGTTATAGTTGCGTGGATGACGGATTGTATTCCTTAATACCATTCATGGGGTGGCGTACTTACTTCCCCAATCCTATGAGTGCCTACTTCACTCCTATGTCGAGCCGGCTAAGAAGCTCCTAACATGAGATCATTAGAATTACTCATGCATTAAATAAAACCAATAAAACCTAGTACACATCGGTTCATGTTTCCTAAGACGTTCAAACATGTTACACAATGGAGATCTGCCAGTTCTCTTAAGCCTAACATTGAAATCATTCATCCAATACAACCATAAACAAGTAATCAACACATAATTAACATCTAGGTTTCATTAGATCTAAGCAAACACAAGATAAATCTAGCCTAGCATGTTGAAATTAAGACAAGTACGAGATATAGACAACCAACACATAGACATATTGATTGAATTAAAGAGAAGACTTATCTTAATAGCACATGAAAGGATTCAAGGGGTGAAAACCCTTGAATTTACTGTAAAATACGAGCTAGGGTTCACAAAGTTCGGCCCTAGGGTTTCTCCACACAAGTTCCTCTCAATGAATGAAAAATAGAAAACTATATATAGATTTTAGAAGGTGAAGGCGTCAAGAACAAATGTGTGACGCCGTCATCTCGCCCCCAAATAGTTCCTCGGACTGCCTAGATCTGGGTCTGACGCCGTCATGTGTACACCTTATGTAGGCCGTCATGATTTTAACTCTTGACGCTCTTGTTGTGACGCCTTCATGTTTCTTCTGGGTCGTCATGGATTTTACTCTTGACGCCGTCAAATATTTCCTCTTGACGCCGTCATACACTGTTTCCAGCATGGAAAATTAAGTCTTTGGCGTTTTCTTCACTTTTATGCTCCAAAAATGTCTGAATTGCTTCCTTTTCCAGATTTCACTCCCAAAGTACCTAAAATCACAAAAGGAACGATTTAGGGCAATATTTGATCAAATAAATTCATTTCCGGGCTTAAATGACCCCCTAAAAGTGGTTCATTTTTCGCCTCATCATATACCCTTACAGTTGAGATTTGCTTGTCCTCAAGCAAATGCGCTTTTATTCTAATCAAAAGACAAGTTAGGGGTCATTTAACACTAATATAAAAGTAATTACAACAAATAATCGTTCCACTAAAGACCAAAGACAAGCACGGAGGTCATACACTAGCACCTCACAAATAGTGTTTAGATACTCACATCTCTCGGGTGTAATAAAGTAATATCACAATATGGAAACGGAAGATATCTCTCACTACCTGTCATAGCAAAATAGATTACCATAGGCTTGGGAAAGGATCAAACCTCCACCACATGGCGTAAGCACCTAGGATAAACTATCAAAGAGGTCTTTTAAAGGGTTGTAACGTTAGGTGTAGGGATATGAAATACACGGTTTTGTTGGATATAGGCAGTCTTTACTGGTGGCGAGTTAGTAATCTTGGTTAATTACATGTACATATGGCGTTGCTAAGCCAAGACTAGACTCGACTTAAGCTAATAAATGAAAAATAACAAAAACATAAAATAAACATAGAATGAAACGGGATGGTAGTCCGTATGTTTTTTCTCTTTTTCTTTTTTCTCTTTTTTCTCTTTTATTTTATTTTTTATTTTTTATTATTTTTTTAGATATACACTTTTACCCTACCATCCAAAATAATACATCATAGGGGATGAACATTCCCCTTACACTTGAATTTTTACATACTTTACAATAAACTAATCTAATGACTCGAATTAAGAAAATCAAAACACTTGGAGTACTTTCAAGATTAACGTACATATGGGGGTAATATATGATGTTCTTCCCCATTACTCCATAAAATAAGTACTTTACCCATAAAATAAGTACTTTACCCATTGCGGGATCAGAATTAACCAAGGAAGATCGTGAATCTTAGTAGTATGGTGAATTTGAGCACTTCAAGATGAATGCGGGTGAAACCATAACTGACTATTATGTCAGGTTTCACAAACTGGTGAATGATATGAGAATGATCAAGATGACAATGCCCAACATCCAACTAAATTCCAAATTTGTGAACAACGTGGCACCTGAATGGGATAGATTCGTGACTTTAGTAAAACTCAACAAATGACTCAGAAACACCAATCATGAACAACTCTATGCCTATCTCCAACAACATGAAAAGCATGCTGCCTATGATCGGTCAATGAGAGAGAAACTTAATCCCGCAACAACCAATGACTCTCTTGCATTTGTTGCAAATGCCTTGCCAACTAGTCGAACCTTCAGTGAAGTCGGTACCCTATCTACTCAATCAACGACTACTGTGAACAACCATCAAGACTCTGAATACTCTCACACTGACAAGATGATTGATAACCTATCTAATCAAGTGTCCCTTCTTGTCTAACAATTCAGAGCTACACTTCCTCAAATCAACAACCAACTTAGGATGTCATCTAATCCACGTAATCAGGCTGTTGTAGAAGATGGAAGGGTTGTGGTTCAAAATGTTCAAGGTAGGTAAAACTTGAATCAAAGGAATGCTGTTCGTGGTAATGGGCCGTATAGAGTGGGGAATGCTATTCAGGGGCAAGCAAGACAACCCAAATGCTACAACTGTGGTGGATTGGGCCACATTGCAAGAAATTGCACTCAACCAAAACGTCCACAAAACTCCGACTACTTCAAAGATAAGATGTTGTTGATGCAAACACAGGAAAATGGAACGGCTTTGGATGAAGAGGCACTGCTCTTTCTTGCCGGTGATGAAGGGAATACGTTTGATGCTGATGTGGATGATCAACCAGTTCAAGACTTGGCATGTAATGAACCAAACATCTTCCAAGTTGAAGACTGTGATGCTTTCGACTCAGATGTTGATGATGAACCTACAGCCCAAACCATTTTCATGGCAAATTTGTACTCCGCTGCATCCTCATCACAACTACCGGGTTCTGCCATCACACCTACTATCTCTGAGGTACCAAACTCTCATGTCTTATGCAACATAGATAATTCACAGGGGGTTCATGACTCGGCACAACTCACGAATGTTGGTAATTCGGATATCGTTGATATGGGAAATAACAATATTGTCCCATATGAAAGATATGTGAATGACAATGACTCGCCTGTTACACCAAGTGGTGTACCATCTGTTAATGACAGTAAATGTGTGTCACCTGAGCAGAATGTACATTACCCTGATGACTCCTTGACCATTAGATTTAATATCCTTAAGGATCAGGTTGCAATGTACGAACAACATGCTATATTTGAACTTACTGAATGTGAGCAGAACATGGAATGGCAAATGCGTGCATACATAGCTGAAAATAATCTTAAGAGAGAAATGTTGAAAAAGGAGTTGCAATCTTTACAAAAACAATTGGATCAAACTGCTAAACAAAAACAGGAGATTCAAAAGGGGTTAACCACACTCAAAAATGATTTCAAAGATAAAGAAACAAAACTTCTAAATGATTTCTCTAATCTTAAGACACTCAAAAACAAACTGGAAGAAAAATTGTACACGCAAGGCCAAACCAGTCAAACTGCTCAAATGATGCAAAGACATAGAATACTAAGTGATGAACATAGTGATAAGGTGATAGATAAACCTAAGAACAACTTCCTTAGAAATGGTATAGGTGCTCAGCCTGCGTTATATGATGCAAACATTATGTTTGAGCCTGATCATTCCCCTCCTGATCTGAGATCCTATGATGAGATTAATGAGATTGAAGATAGAACTAGGGAAAAACTTGCTGAGAAATTAAAGGATCCCCTGTGCACTGCTAATAATCTCGTGTTTCACTATGACTACGCTGATGATAATCACTCAGCCATCTTTGTCCCTCAAAATAAAATTTCCCCTGAACAAATATATTGGAATATTGATTTAGAAAAGATGAAAGCTGAAAGAATAGTGGGAGAAACACGCACTGTATTTAGAATTGCTGACCCCACCTGGTATCCTCATAATACCCCCATGCATCTAGTACCGTTAACTCTTCCTACACAATGTAATACTCTAATAGGTTTATATGTTCTCTGTCAACTGGTCACTGATTTTGAGAAAACGTGCAAAAAGATAATCACACCAACATGGATTACTGAAGGGGAAAGGGGCTTTGAACAAACAAAATAATGCTATTTAACAGAGGTCATGCCATTTTTTAAACTTCTCAAAGAACATTTTGAGGGTCTTAAAGAAACCATAAACAAAGATGTAAATGACATGAAAGAAGTTTTCAAATCTGTGGAAAATGAGGGTGAAAAACTAGCAATAGATCTTAAACACAGTGAAGTGGACAGAAAACATATTCTCATCATGAATGAAAATTTGATTGCTCATTGCATTGCACAAGATGTATTTTATACTGCCACTGGTTCTGCACTTGCTGCTAGTCAATTTCATGAAATGTCGGTTGCACTTAATACCTTTCAAAATCGTGTTGTTGAGCTTGAGGGGGAGAATTGTAAATTACATCAAAAAACTCAAAACGACGACCATGATAACATGGTTAGGCATTTTTCGAAACTGGAGATTGATAACCTTAACTTACAGTTAAAATATCAACATCTAGAATAAAGAATCAAAATCTCGAATACCAAGACATCTTCGGATGCTCCGGAATTTGACACATGTTTTGAATTAACCAAACGGGATGATACAATTCAAGCTCACACTAATTCGAAAATTGAGGGCCCAAATTGCACAATTAAAGTCTTACATGGGCGATGTGACCAATACCAATTACCAAATGTCGTTAGATTCTCAAAGTTTTCAGAAACAAGACAACATTAACGAATTACAACATGAAAATGTGTATCTTCGTGCTGAAATGTCAAATGCTAAACAACGTTACAAAGAGTTGCTTGAGTCTATCAAAATAACACGTGACCAAAACAATGAAAAAGTCACTTCTTTGTTAAACGAAATTGAGAATCTAAAGACTATGGTGAAAGGTAAAATGGCCGTCGTTTCATGTGACCATGTGATTTCCAATGTTCATGTTTGTAAGAAATATGCGTGTGATGCCTTGAATGTTTCTCTTCCCCTTAGGAGCAATAAGCTAGTTCATAGCAACTATCTTAGACATGTTAAGGATTGCCTTGGCATACTTAGAGAAACCATTGAAGATAATAGGATAACTAAACCGCTGGATGATGTTATTGTAGGTGCATGCTTCCTCACTAATAGAGCTCAGGAATTATTAGAATACGCTATAGGCTCATGCCTCAAGAATGATAACAAGTTGGATATGTCATTTGCATCGCACTCTAATGTGAACAACAAACATGTTACTTTTGAAAACCCCCAAACAATGTCACAATCCAACATCATGATCACTGGTAAACAATTAGCAACTAAGCATACTAATGTTCCCATCATTGCCTCTACAGGAGTAAACGGTGTGTTTAAAGCTAGCAAGCCACAGCCTAGGTGCAATACAAAGAATGATAGGGCTTTGCCGGCTAAGAGTGCACTTAAGAAGGAAGTAGAAGAATCCTCTAGGAACAATAAAGCTATGTTGAATGAAAGGAATTGAGTTGATTTAAACACTTGTGTTAACAATTATGTAATTAATTCGAATTCTGGTGCTATTTGTAAGACTTGTAACGAATGCTTATTTTTTGGTAATCATGATGCATGTGTTGTGTCTTACTTAAAATCTTCCATGCAATCTTCGGTTAAGAATGTTTTGAGTGCTAAACGGGTTAGGCATGTCTGGAATAAAACAGGAAAGTTTTTCACTAATGTCGGTTATCAATGGAGGCCTACTGGAAGGAAATTCACCCTAGGAGAAAAGTGCCCCTTGACTAGGATCACTAACTCCAAAGTAGAGCCAATTAAGAAATGGAGACCTACCGGTAGAAGCACATAGTACCACTCCTAGGTCTAGTGCATCAACTTGTAAAAATACCAACAGTATCTCCGTGACTTATCATAATCCAATGTTTATATGTGCTAACCAAACGGACCCCAATTGCTTGTGAGCCTCCAGCTTTTTCAGTTATCCACCATTGTCTGGTTTCAAATGCAGGTCATACAAATCGTCCTTTGGTATTTGGACTCAGGCTGCTGAAAACATATGACCGGGGATCGCTCGCGGCTCAAGAATTTCGTGGAAAGGTTCATTGGTACGGTCAGATTCGGGAACGACCACTTTGGTGCAATAACGGGTTATGGTGATTACGTCTTTGGAGACAGTGTGATATCCAGGGTTCTATTTTCGGTTGGTCAATTTTGTGATTCAGATCTTGAAGTTGCCTTCATAAAACATACATGTTTTGTTAGAGAATTAGATGGTATAGATCTTCTCAAAGGCAGTCGGGGCACCAATCGTTATACCATCTCAATTGAAGACATGATGCGGTCCTCTCCCATTTGCTTGCTCTCGAAAGCATCCAAGAACAAATCATGGCTGTGGCATCGTCGTTTAAACCACTTGAACTTCGGTACCATCAATGAACTCACCCGTAAGGATCTTGTTCGAGGACTGCCCAGAGTCAAGTATGAAAAGGATCATCTATGCTCCGCATGTCAAATGGGCAAGAGCAACAAGCACACCCACAAACCCAAAACTGTTAATTCCATTGTGGAAGTTCTACACACTCTTCACATGGATCTTTGTAGACCAATGAGGATTCAAAGTATCAATGGAAAGAAATACGTACTAGTTATTGTTGATGACTTCTCTCGCTTCACATGGGTAAAGTTTTTGCAATCAAAGGATGAAACTCTGGAGATCATCATAAGACTCATCAAGCAATTGCAAGTTCGACTCAACAAAATGGTTAGGTTCATACGCACTGACAATGGAACGGAGTTCGTGAATAAACAACTTACTAAATTTTATGAAAGTGTCGGCATTAGTCACCAAAAGAGCATTCCACGTACTCCTCATCAAAATGGAGTTGTTGAGAGGCGTAACCGCACCTTGGTTGAAGCTGCTAGGACTATACTCATCTTTTCTAAAGCTCCCATGTTCCTCTAGGCAGAGGCTATTGCAACCGCTTGCTACACACAGAATCGATGCTTGATACACCCTCTCCATTGCAAGACTCCGTATGAACTGGTTCATGGCAGAAAATCAGATCTTTCATTTCTACGAGTAGTTGGCGCATTGTGTTATCCAACGAATGACAGTGAAGACCTTGGGAAACTCAAGGCCAAAGCTGACATTGGTTTCTTCGTTGGTTATGCTCCAGAACGAAAGGAGTACCGAATCTACAATAAACGTACCAGAGACATAATGGAAACAATTCACGTGACATTCGATGAGCTGACTGAGCAACAGGCTCCTGGACAAGCAAGTCTTGGACCCGTACAAAACATTTTGTCTCCTGGACTCATAAGCTCCAGTCTTGTACAGAATCCCACACTGCTACTCCTTTTGTGCCTCCTACAAGTGAAGATTGGAAGAAACTGTTTGACCCAATGTTTGATGAATACTTTGTACCTCAAAATTTGGCTGCTTCTGAAGCTCCAGTCGTTCCACAACCAGCCGGTGAAGCAAATGTTCCACTCCATAATGTTGGACCATCCACTTCGATGTCATTGGATCCAGAAGCTCCCATTATCAGTCACTCAATTTCTACATCTAATGTTCACTCTTCCTCTGTACGAAGAGAAGCAGCTGAGGATAATTCTTTTGAAGTAAATCCTTTCGCTCCACCTGTTGACGAGCCGTTTGTAAATATTTTTGCTCCAGAATCTTCTAATGATGCAACATCCTCAGAAGAATCTAACACAACAACATCTATTCACTATCCTCAACCACATGAGTATCTCAGAAAATGGACAAATGATCACCCAATTGACAACATCATTGGAAACCCTTCTCGTCCGGTATCTACCCGTAAACAGCTTGCTACTGACGCCTTGTGGTGCTTCTTCAATTATATCCTCTCTAAAGCTGAGCACAAGGACTTCAAAGATGCAATGTCTAAACACTCATGGTTTACAGCTATGGTGGAAGAAATTCATGAGTTTGATCGACTTGAAGTGTGGGAATTAGTACCTCCTCCCGACTGTGCTATGATCATTGCTCTCAAATGGATATTTAAGGTCAAGCTTGATGAGCATGGAGATGTATTGAAGAACAAGGCAAGGCTTGTAGCAAAAGGATACCGTCAAGAAGAAGGTATAGACTTTGAAGAATCCTTCGCGCCTGTTGCTAGAATTGAAGCCATAAGAATATTTCTTGCTAATATTGCTAGTTAGAATATGGTAGTATATCAAATGGACTTTAAGACTGCATTCTTAAATGGCGATCTAAAAGAGGTGGTGTATGTTAGTTAACCCGAAGGATTCGTGGATCCGGAACGTCCTAATCATGTCTATCGCTTGAAGAAGGCTCTTTATGGACTTAAGCAAGCTCCCAGGGCATGGTATGATACTCTGTCCAAATTCCTTCTGGCTAACAAGTTTACCAAAGGTGTCGTTGATCCTACACTATTCACTAGAAAAACGGGCAAATATTACCTTCATGTTCAAATCTATGTTGATGATATCATATTTGCCTCCTCTGATCCTAAGGAGTGTGATCGTTTCTCCCAAGAGATGAGCTCTGAGTTCCAAATGTCCATGATGGGTCAAATGTCGTTCTTTTTGGGCCTGCAAGTATCTCAAAATCCCAATGGCATATTCGTCAATCAATCCAAGTATGCTAATAAAATCTTGAAGAAATTTGGATTCGAATCCTGTGACTCAGTTGATACTCCCATGATCGAAAGATCAAAACTCGATGAAGACAATGTGGGGATTCCTGTCGACCAAACCAAGTATCGGAGTATGATTGGCTCCTTAATGTATCTCACTGCTAGTAGACCGGACCTCCTTTTTGCCATTTGCATGTGTGCTCGTTATCAATCCAAACCAACCAAGAATCACTTGGAAGCTGTAAAGAGGGTCTTTCGGTATCTTAAAGGACCAATCCACATGGGTCTCTCCCAAGGACACCGCTATGGCGCTCACGGCTTATTCCGACGCTGACCATGCGGGATGTCAAGGCACTCATCGAAGCACATCAGGAGGTGCACAGTTTCTGGGTGATAAGCTGGTTAGTTGGTCTTCAAAGAAACAGATGAGTACTTCGATCTCCTCCACAGAAGCTGAATACATTGCCATGTCATCTTGTTGTGCTCAAATCCTATGGATGAGATCACAACTTTCGGACTATGGACTTGTGTTTAACAAGGTTCCCATGTACTGTGACAACAAAAGTGCTATAGCTCTCTGCTGCAACAATGTCCAGCACTCCATATCCAAGCACATTGACATTCGACATCACTTCATCAGGGACCAAGTCGAGAAGGGGATTGTGGTTCTTTATTTCGTGAGGACTGAGTTCCAGCTTGCTGATATCTTCACCAAAGCACTTCCTAGGGAACGATTTCAATTCATTCTCCCTCGTCTTGGAATGAAGAGTCTCACGCCTGAGGATCTCAAAAGTCTTCAGGAAGATCAGGAGGAGTAAAGGGGTTGCTTCACATTTCCTTTGTACATAGTTTATATCAAAAAGAAAAATAGAAAAATATAAAACCTACAAAAACCATAAAAATCTGAAAAATCATAAAACCCAAAAATATTCTTCTCACGACATGTCTCATGTGTAATCAATATTATGTACGATTCTGGAAATGCCATTCAATAATGGCACAGAATCATACATATGCTTGAACATGAGTTTTTTCTTTACTCAAAATAATGTTTTTTTTAACATGTCGTTTCCCAAAAACTCCTTCAAAATGGTTTGCTATTACTTCAGATAGCAACCCGGTCTTATTATTGGGGAAAGTTCGTCGCCAAAAAGACGATTGTTCCTAACAAAGGCATGAATTACTTTATATTCGTGCCTTTCCGATCTGATATACGCTTAAGTGCACCATTTCTGGTAAAAGAAGAGAAGTCTTCTTTACATCTCAAATACTTTTCCTTCAATGATTCTTCGGGAAAGTATTTGCTCCAAACTTGGTGGTACCATGGTTTTTGAAGATCAAACAAAACTTGAAACTTTGTTTAAAAACTTTACCACTCAATCGATGATAACGGATTAATCTTTTTTGCAAAATGATAAATTGAACATGCGTCATCGATTGAGGGGGAGAATGATTTCAAAAACTATATATTATCAAAACAAGATATTTGTGCATATATACAGTGTATTAAGTGTGATTTTTATGTGTTAGTATATGAATTTTTCATGAGTTTCTCGTTAAACTCTAAATCATTTATAAACTCATCATTTCTAACACATAACATACTCCCTCAAGGATTGAGGGGGAGCTAATGTATCGTCTAAAAATTAGTCATTCTTAAATCTTACACATCTTTCTTCCAAAATCTTTAAACTCATTTAAATCACTTGGGATCACAAATCTCAAATGGTTTGAAATTTTTGATCGGGGAAGAAAATGTGATTTAAATATGAAAAACTGATTAAAATGTGTTGTTTTGAACCTAAATATATGCTCTCCCATATGTGCTAAACTCTTTTGTACATCAATGCACATATTGAGGGGGAGTAAATGCTTTGTGAAAATGGATCCTTGCATCTTATGAGATCGAGACTCAGACTTAACCAATGAATTGACGAAACAAAAACCGTCATCAATTGAAAGGACTTGTCTTGGCCGGGTAATAATTTCAAGCTAGTCTAACCAGTGATGTAAGCGTGTCTCGAAAAGGACTAGTATGAGTTGTACCATTTCGAGAAACCTTGGGTGAATCTGATCGGGCCGGGTAATAACTTCAAGCTAGTCTAACTAGTGATGTAAGCGTGTCTCGAATGCCCGATCATGTTCACTTAAGGTAGATCAATTCAAAAAGTGCAACTCCTCCCAACATGTGCAAATTTTCAAATCAAAACATATGAGCACATGTTAAGGGGAAGCATTTGAAAGTGACAAAACTCTCAACGTGTTAACAAAATGTGCTTCTCAATCATAAACATGTTGAGAGAATTTTCAATGATTTGGTAAATGGCAACATAGGATAGTCATGAAGTTATAAGGTGGCAAAGGTTAGGAAAACCGTCCTATGATCCGCCAGAGCCGGAGGGATCTACCCATGGACAATACCAAATAGATAGTATTAGAAAGTCCGTAGGTATGATTATGAAAAAAAGGAGAAATGTGAGAATGGAGAAAGAAGGGGTTGAAGAATTAAAAAGAAATGAAATGAGAAAGGGTGAAAAGAAATAGCGCTCCAATTATTCAACCTTAGGGCAGAAACCGGGTTCAATTCATAATCTACTGATGGTTGCTAAGGCGACATCGGTATTGAAGACAAGACGTCATGGACCCAGTGACGCACTGCACTAAACCTTCTAGCCAATCAAGTTCTCTTAAAAGAACCTGTTTCATTCTCACGGGGAACCAGTGTAATCTATCAACTTATTTCTTAGAGATGGTTGATATTGAAGCAGGAGACCTCTCCCTAATCTCCGCATAGGAAAACCAAATGCACTTATTGAGTCTAGAGCCTCGAGATGCATACAAAGATCTCATAGGAACACGTGCTACTTCTACCCTGGTTGTTCAACATTAAGGACACCAGTGGTAAACTTATGAGTCCTACGCAGATCTTAGCAATCTGCCAGAACATTTATGAGGGAAGTTAATATTGTAATTCCCAGTGATTGAATGGAAATTCCTGCCAGGGTCAACATCAAGTAGCCCTGAAAGCATGTCACTTAGGTAATTCCTTGTGGATTACGCTTAGTGGTCGCGATGGTTACAAACGGTCAACAGTCATGGAGTGATCTCCAGCGACTCACCCAATCGTTGATCTACTTAGGTATTTCGTGTAAATCCTCTCAGGGTTTGCCTATTGGGAACGGTCTTGGTAAGGGTTAGAAGGAGTCTTCACACTGTGCTGTTGACGATCTCTAATTCCAAACCTATAAGTACCAGATGATTTGTTGCTAACTGTTTGCTTGCAGGAATTTCTGACGGTTGCAGTTGATTGTTGAAAAGATGCTGATCCATCAACACATGCTCACACCTCGACATCACAATCTAAGATATCATGATCATTGAATGGGCCTCATATATGCTTCCACAACTCTGATGCAGAAGATCATGATCCTGAAAAGTGTGAGCATGCCAATACAAAGATGTTTATATCACATGGAGACGTTACTAGTCAACGATGACTTTTAGACACCCATTTGGATGATGAACTTGAAGTAATTTCCAAAGATCATCCATCACATTGAACAAGTCATCTAGAGTCTACCGCTTAAAGCACAAAGATATCAACAATGAATAATCAAAAGGCTACGAGCTACAAAGATGTATTCAAAGACTTGAATGCTATGATTCAATATTTATTTTCCGGGGTGACCTCCCTTAGGGGGAGATTATTAGGAATACGTTTATTCATATGAAGACTCGGTCACCCCGAGTATAGTTTAGCATGTTGCAGCTCGTAGTATTTATCATATTAGTTAGAACGTAGTTTAGTGTTAATTAGTATTTGTGGAGTCTGGTCGGGTCTTTACCCACTGTCAGCCTACTCCACAGCCCGTTTCAGGGGGCGTTTTAGTGTAACTATAAATACCCCTTCCCTAGCTTGGAAGGGGTTGGACCTTCATTTACAATCTAATAGATTACTAGTTTTCTCTCAAGGTTCCACCTCTTTCACTCTCTCTAACTTCTCACTAGAAAACCTTTCATTTAATCATCCTAAACACAATTCCATACATGTTCTTACATTAGAGTATACTACATCTCTGTTCCGCCTGTCAACTAGGAAAGAACAAGAAATACACTCACAAACCCAAAACTACCAACACCATTATGGAAGTTCTATACACCCTTCACATGGATCTGTGCGGTCCAATGAGAGTACAGAGTTTTAATGGGAAAAGATATGTTCTCGTAATTGTTGACGATTACTCTCAATTTACATGGGTGAAGTTCTTGAGATCCAAGGATGAGACTCCGGTGATCATCATAAAACTTATCAAGCAACTGCAAGTTAGACTCAACAAAACTGTCATAATCATTCGCACACACAATGGAACAAAGTTTGTTAATAAATAATTTACTCTATTTTATGAAAGTATTGGCATCAGTCACAAAACGAGTGTTCCACGCACGCCTCAGCAAAATGGAGTTGTTGAAAGACGAAACCATAATGTTTCTTTGAGCTGAGGCTATTGCTACTGCTTCCTATACCCAAAATCGACCGTTGATACATCCTCCCCACAACAAAACACCATATGAGCTAGTGCATCTTAGAAAACCAGATCTCTCTTTTCTTCGTGTGTTTGGTGCACTGTGCTATCCAACAAACGATATAGAAGACTTGGGTAGGTAAATTGAAAGCTAAGGCAGATATTGGACTATTTGTTGGATATGCACCAAATTAAAAGGGATACTGAATCTACAATAAAAGAACCCGACAAATCATGGAAACTATACATGTTACGTTTGCTGAGCTGATTAAGCATACGGTTTCAGGACACGCTAGTTTTGGACCCACACCTAATCCTTTGTCTCCTGTACCAATCAGTTGAGGCCTTGTACAGAATCCCACTCCTGCTATTCATTATGTACCTCCCACATGCAACGAATTGAAGAAATTGTTTGATCCTATGTTTGATGAATATTTTGAGTCTCAGCAGGCCCACGCCCTAGAACCACATGTTGCGGATCCTCCTGCTGCTATTGCTAATGCTCCACAAGACATAAATGGTCCATCTTCCTGAATCTCCATTGGTCAGGATGTGCACTCTACCAGCAATTCACAAACCACATCAAACGTTCAAAGTTCGTCCGTACATCTAGGAACTGCAGTTGATAATTCTGTTGATGTAAATCCTTTCGCTCCACCTGATGATGAACCGTTTGAAAACATCTTTGCTCCTGAATCCTCTAATGAAGCAACTTCCTAAGGAGATTCTAACACGGCTACATGAGTTCACTACCCTCAACCACATGACCATCTCAGAAAATGGACCAACGATCACCCTATTGACAACATCATTGGGAATCCTTCTGGACAATTGTCTACACGAAAGCAACTTGCCACCGATGCCATGTGGTGCTTCTTTAACTCCGTACTATCCAAAGCCGAACCTAAAGATTTCAAAGATGCTTTGTCTAGAGAATGCTGGTTCACGGCAATGCAAGAAGAAATTAATGAGTTTGATCGTCTTGATGTATGGGAATTAGTACCTCCTCCGGAATGTGCAATGGTTATAGCTCTTAATTGGATCTTCAAAGTAACACTTGATGAGCATGGTGACATTTTGAAAAACATGGCACGGTTAGTTGCAAAAGGATATAGTCAACAAGAGGGAATTGACTTTAAAGAATCATTTGCTCCTGTTGCTCGTATTGAGGCCATTAGAATATTTCTCGCCAATGCTACTAGTAATAACATGATTGTCTACCAAATGGATGTTAAGACTGCCTTCCTGAATGATGATTTGAAAGAAGTTGTCTACGTTACTCAGCCTGAAGGATTCGTGAACCCTGAGCGACCTAATCATGTTTACCATTTGAAGAAAGCTCTCTATGGCCTAAAACAAGCACCAAGGGCTTGGTACGACACTTTTTCCAAGTTCCTTCTAGCAAACCAATTTACCAAGGGTGTCGTTGATCCTACCTTGTTCACTAGGAAGACGGAAATCATCTGCTTCATGTTCAGATTTACGTAGATGATATCATATTTGCCTCTTCTGATCCTACAGATATGATTGTTTCTCAAAGGAGATGAGTTCAAAGTTCCAAATGTCGATGATGGGACATATGTCATTTTTCTTGGGGTTACAAGTCTCATAAAGTCCAAGTGGGATTTTCATTAATCAAGCCAAATATGCTAATGACATCTTGAAGAAATTTGGATTTGATACAAGTGACTCAGTTGATACTACAATGGTTGAAAGATCCAAACTTAATGATGATACATCTGGGGTCCCAGTTGATCAAACCAAATACAGAAGTATGATTGGATCCCTCATGTATCTCACTGCTAGCAGGCCAGATCTTCTATTTATTGTATGTATGTGTGCTCGGTATCAATCCAAGCCTACCAAAAAGCACTTGGAAGCAGTCAAGAGGGTATTTAGATATCTCCAAGGGACTATTCACATGGGTCACTGGTATCCTAAAGACACCGCTATGGCTCTCACGGCCTACTCAGATGCTGACCATGCGGGGTGTCAAGATACTCGTTGAAGTACTTCAGGAGGTGCTCAATTTCTGGGAGAGAAACTTGTAAGCTGGTCATCGAAGAGGCAAATGAGTACATCAATATCATCCACAGAAGCTGAATACATTGCTATTTCTTCATGCTACGCTCAAATTTTGTGGATTAGATCTCAACTATCGGACTATGGTTTTGCCTTCAACAAAGTTCCAATATATTGTGATAATAGAAGTGCCATTGCTCTTTGTTGTAACAATGTCCACCATTCCAGATCCAAGCATATCGACATCCGTCATCACTTTATCAAGGAACAAGTTGAGAAAGGGGTAGTGGAACTTTACTTCGTGAGGACTTAATTTCAGCTAGCTGACATCTTTACAAAGGCTCTTCCGAGAGAAAGATTTCATTTCATTCATCCGCGACTTGGGATGAAGAGTCTTACGCCAGAATCTCTCAAAAGTCTTTAGGAAGAGAATGAGGTGTAAAAGATTTACCTCACATATCATTTGTACATAGCTTTAAACAAAAAGAAAATAGAAAAATATAAAACCTACAAAAACCATATAAATCAGAAAATCAGAAAATCTAAAAAATATTCTTCTCACGACATGTCTCTTGTGTAATCAATATTATGTACGTTTCTAGAAATGTCATTCAATAATGACACGGAAACATACATATGCTTGAGCAAGAGTTTTTCTTTTAAATTCAAATAATGTTTTTCTAAAACATGTTGTTTCTCTAAATATTCTTTTAAAATGGCTTGCTATTACTTCAGATAGCAACCCATTCTTATCTTTGAGGAAAGCACGTCGCCTAAAAGACTGCTGTTTCTCTCACTGGGTGAAGTTCACTCGGGCATGGATTACTTCATATCCATGTTTCTTCGAAATGATGTACGTTTCAGTGCAACATTTCTCGTATAAGAAGAGAAGTATTCTTTACATCACGAATACTTTTCCTTCAATGGTTCTTCAGGAAAGTATTTGTGCTAAATTTGGTGGTACCATGACTTTTGAAAATCAATCAGACTTGAAATTTTGTATAAAATTTGCCACTCAATCGATGCTAAATGATTAAACTTTTCAGTAAAAAGATAAATTGAAAATGGGTCATCGATTGAGGGGGAGAAAGATTTCAAAATATCTATATCATCAAATCAAGATCTTTGTTTATAACAAGTAGTGAATAAAATGTGATTGTTATGTGTTAGAATATGAATTTTTCATGAGTTTCTCGTTAAACTCTAAATCATTTATAAACTCATCATTTTTGACACATAACATGCTCCCTCAAGGGTTGAGAGGGAGTAATGAATCATCTCATTAACAGAATATCTTTAATAAGACCACATTTTTCTCCCAAAAATTTCTAACTTCTTTAAATCACTTGGGATCACAAATCTCAATGGTTTGAAATTTTTGATCGGGGGAGAAAATGTGATTTAAATATGAAATCTGATAAAAATGTGATTGTTTTGGACTTTAAACTATCACTTTCCCATATGTGTTAAACTCTTTTGTATATCAATGCACATATTGAGGGGGAGCAAATGGTTTGTGAAAAAGGATCTTAGCATCTCATATGAGCGAGCCTCAGACTTCACCAATGAATTGAAGAAACAATAACTGTCATCAATCGAAAGGACTTGTCCTGGCCGGGTAATAATTTCAAGCTGGTTTAACTAGTGATGTAAGTGTGCCTCGAAGAGGACTTGTCTGAGTAGAGGGTACCGTTTCGAGAAACTCTTAGTGGTCTTGACCAGGCCGGGTAATAATTTCAAGCTAATCTAACTAGTGATGTAAACGTGTCTCGAATCGGTCATGGTCACAAAGAGTGGATCAATTCAAAAAGTGCGAACTCTACCCAACATGTGCAAATTTTCTTATCAAAACATATGAGCACATTTTAAGGAGGAGCATTTGAAAATGATAAAACTCTCAACGTGTGAACAAAACATGTTTCTTTATCATAAACACATTGAGAGAATTTTCAATGATTTGGTGAATGGCAACATAAGACAGTCATGAAGTTATAAGGTGGCTAAGGTTAGGAAAACCGTCCTATGATCCGCCAGAGCCAGAAGGATCTACCCAAGACAATACCGAATAGTTAGTATTAGAAAGTCCTTAGGTATGATTATGAAAAAAAGGAGTAATGTGAGAAAGGAGAAAGAAGGGGTTGAAGAATTTAAAGAAATGAAATGAGAAAGGGTGAAAAGAAATAGCCCACCAAATTATTCAACCTTAGGGCATAAACTGGGTTCAATTCATATGCTACTGGTTGTTGCTAAGGCGATACCGGTATTGAAGACTAAGACGTCATGGACCCAGTGACGCACTGCACCAAACCTTCTAACCACTCAAGTTCTCTTAAAAGGACTTGTTTCATTCTCACGGGGAACCCTGCATAATCTATCGATCGCTCATTACGAGCCATGTTGATATTGAAACAGGAGACATCGCTCCAGTCTCTGACTACCAAATATTGCACTTATCGAGTCTAGAGCCGCAAGATGAGTCAAAATATCTCATAGGAACACAAGCTACTTATACGCTGGTTTTTCAACTTCAAGAACACCAGTTGTAATATTATGAGTCCTACGCAGATCTTAGCAATCTGCCAGAACATTCATGAAAGAATTTACTTATGTAATTCTCAAATGATTGAATGGAAATTCCTGCCAGGGTCAACATCAAGCAGCCCTGAAAGGCAGGTCACTTCGGTAATCTCACGTGGATTACGCTTAGTGGCTGCAGCTGTTTCAAATGATCTACAGTCGTGGAGTGATCTCCAGCGACTCACCTGAAATGTTGATGTACTTCGGTAGATTGTGTATACTCTTTCAAGGGTATCCAATTCAAGAACGGCCTTGGCAAGGATTAGAGAAATTTTTCACACTATGCTGATTACGATCTTGAAGTCCGAACCTATAAGTGTCGGATGTTTTTGTTGCTAACTGTTTACTTGCAGGAATATCTGGCGGTTGCTGCTGATTGATGAAGAGATGTCGATCCATCACACCGTGCTCACACTTAATCATCATTGTCAAAGAAATCATAAGAACTCAAAGACCTTCAACCAAAGCTTCTGCTACTCTGATGCTGAAAATATGATTCAAGAAAGGTGTGAGCAACTTCACAAGGAGGCGATAATGCTAAAGATGACTTGAAGATGAAAGTTGGATGATGACCTCAATGAATTCTCAAAGATCATACAAGACCTATGAACGGTCATCAAAAGCACACTGCTTGGAGCAGAAAGATCATGGACTTTGAAGAATCAAGACTACGAGCTACAAAGTTTAATTCAATGATTAAAATGCTAGAATTCAATTTGTAAATTCCGGGGTGACCTCCCTTATGGGGAGATTGTTAGGAACACGAATATTCCTATGAAAGAATCGGTCACCCCGATGATCTATTAGCATTAAGATAGTTCATAGACTTAATTATTATTAGTAGTAGTAGAGTAGTTTAAGTAACACCGTGGAGAACGGACGGGTCTTTACCCACTGTACACCCGATCCACAACCCGCAGGAGGGTGTTTATTATGTAACTATAAATACCCCTCTCCACATGTGGAGAGGGTTGGACCTTTTCATTATTTCTAATCTTACATCTCTCTAGTTTCTTTCACAAGAAAAAGGCTCCCAACTTCTCATCTATTCTTCTTCTCATTCGATCCATAATACACAAAACCATACATGTTTATGACTTAGAGTATATTACACTTGAGATCATCAGCCACTGTAAATCTCTAAGTCATCCTTTGTAGCATCACCTTCATGTGTAGTAATGACCACTGAACCGGCATGCTCACATTTTTCTGGATCATGAAACTTTGCATCAGAGTTGCGGAAGCATTGTTGTTGATCTTTCACCTATCATGATTTCTTTTAGTTGTGAGTGTGAAGTGTGAGCATGAGTTTTAAATTGACGTCTCATTTGCCATCAACTGCAACCGACGGTGTAATACCCCCATTTTTCACTGATCACAACGGATTAAGTGTTTGGGGTATTACTCATGGAATCAAAGTCAAGATAATAGAAAACGACTCGTTAAGAGACATTTTTGAAAAAGATGTTATCATTCATTTATTTATCAGAGTTTTTATAGTAAAAGATGTACTTTTACCAAAAGAGAGGCCCCTAAGATACGTTTTATGACACAAAACTGAAGAATGATAACTATTCTAGACGTTCTCATGTCCAGTACTTCTCCGTGCCAGGGTTCCTATATTGCCTAATTACCTAAGATAACATGCTTAAAAGTCAACACGAATATTGAGTGAGAGTCATAGGTTTAAGTAGATAGGGTATGAATATAAGTTCCACAGGGTTCAGCTTAAACCCTATGTGTGGAAAGGTTTTAGTGATAGAAGGTATATTGCACTAAGCTCATGAACCACACGTTAACAGTCCGGGTCATGGGGTCTGCAGACCAAACCATGATGGGACGGGAAGGATAACTTGCCAAAGTTAATCCTTCAGTGGGTTCAAATATAGTACTTATTGGTACCATCCAGAGAGATGTTAATACCAACGGGAGTTGTCAAACTCCAATAGATCTATCAACTATATTCGCGTTCGCTTAGGTAAAATATCTCAAACGATTAGATTCATGAATTTTGGTTATGTAGTGATGGCAGATAGTTTACTCGTGCAATAACCAATAAAAAAAAAAAAAAAAAAAAAAAAAAAAAAAAAAAAAAAAAAAAAAAAAAAACTTGTATTCAGTTTAAAGCATGTATCCCCTCACAGGGTTGTAAAACATTTAAAAGTGAGGCTATGAAAACTCACCTGGGTCTTAAGGTAAGTAAAGTAAGGGTTTAGACAACTCACTCACGTATCCTGGGGGTAGTGTAGGTATGTGTATGTCAAATCTTAGTCTAGGTTTTCTTAACTAATTACTCTTAGGTTTTTATATATAACATAACACCGTTCGGGCCATCGTCATTCAGAAGTATATGACTCCTCACATGAAGCTCCCTACTATTGTATTATGTTATCAACTTAATACCGTTCGGGCCATCATAATTCAGAAGTTAATACTCCTCACACGAAGCTCCCTACTATTGAGTTATGTTGTTATTAAGGTTTAGTTATAACATAACACCGTTCGGGCCATCATAACTCAGAAGTATATGCAGTAATCGTTTGAGGAGCCAGGGCACTTTAATTCGTAAACCCAGCAAACTCATCAAAACGAAATATCTACATAGTACTCCTCGCATGAACCTCCCTAGTATTGTGTTATGCTTCTAATTTAAATAGGTTTTATATTTATATGAAAATAGTCCATTTTTACCTTTTAAGTTTATATATTTACATTTTCTACCCTATACTTATAAACTTATAACAATTAAGCATATAACTTTCTAAATTTTACACATTTAATCCCTATACTTATATATTTTAGAGAAATGACAAAAATAGTCCCTAAACTATACTAACTTTCATTATTTACCCTTTTTACCCTTAACTTTATAATATTTGCATAATTAGTCCTTTTTAGTTTATAACTTGTTTTAATTTCAATCCTAAGGTTTCAATACTTTGCAAAATGAGTCCTTACACTTATAACTTCTAGTAAATGTCAAAAACAGTCCCTAGACTTTATAGTTTCAGGAATTTATGATATATACCTCTATGCATGTAAACTTTTGCAAAACTTGTCCTAAATGTATGTAAATTATATTTTTAACATAGCAACTAAGTTTCTAAGCTTATGTTTAGCTATTATATGTTTAACTAAGTCACCTAATTCAGATTATAGCATGTAATAGAGCAATTTAGCACATAAACACATAATTTTCTAAATCTAGGGTTTCAAAATGAAAACTTATAAAACTAAGTGATCAAGGCTATCCTAAAGGTTCAAATGTATGTTCTAAGAGTCCTAGGTCTATTCTAAGGTTACTAGATCAAAATTTAAGGCTTACCTAGGTCGTATAAGGTGTAACGAGGCAACTAGGGTTTCTAGGGCTTCTCTCGGCTCAAACCACAACTCGACACTACCAAGGCCTTGCTACTTGACTTCTATAGGTCTAATACTACAGAATGTATGTGAGGTAAAGAGGAGAAGAGGTGTGGAATGAAATGGTGGGGAGGGGAGGGGTATTTATAGGTGCGTATGGAGTAGCGAGGACGCATGGTGCTACTAGGTGTCGAGGAGGGGGGAGGTGGAGTAAGAAAGGATATGGGGTATTGTGGACGGTATAGGTGGTGATGAGGAGAGGCTATGGAGTAGCTAGGGGGATGAGATAGGCCAGTTGTGGTGAGGGGAAGCCGAGGGAGGCGGTTTGGAGCAAGGTGGTGACAAGTAGGTGATCCACCTACTTGCTTGGGTGGTTAGAGGTACTAGGGTGCTAGCTTAATATTAGGGAGGTGCTAGGGTGGTTGCTTGATAGTTTTAAGGTACTTAAGTAGCTTAGTTTAAATGTTTAGGTCAAATTTTAACCTAGTTTTGTTTAGTGAGAGTTTAAGGCTTTACCTAGGGTTTAGTGCTTTATTAAGGGTCCTAATGGTTTTTAGTAACTAATATAATGTCCTAAGTGGCTTATACTAAGTGGTGATAACTTATGGTAAAGATTTGGGATAGTTTAGACCTAGTTTTCGGAAGTTATAACCTAATTAGGGTTTTGTGCTTATATGACTTGTACCTAAGTTCTAGAGAGTTGTACTATGATCTAGGGAGTCTAATATATCCTAAAGTAACTAATGTAAGTCATACCTAAGTCTTAAATACTTTCAATTTAGTTTAGATAAGCAATTAGGGTTTTAAAACTAACCGGGAACACATAGGTGCATTTAGGGTTTTCTAGCAAGTATGGTGTATTAGAGTGATAGTTTTCTTAGTGAAGATATTTTTTTTAACCTTGACTTGACATACTGGGATGTTTACATCAAGTAAACATGGTAGTGGTTGGCATGGGTGGATACGTAAGCTTGTCTAGAGGTTAGTTAGGTCATAAGGATATAATAAAGCAAAAATTTAGCTCATGAAAATCCTATAGGCATTTATAATCCTAGATTGTGCTTAGTGAGGGCCTAAGTTAAGTTAGTAAGGCATTTCTAATCCTATTGTGCTTAGTGAGGGCCTAAGTTAAGTTAGTAAGGCATTTCTAATCCTATTGTGCTTAGTGAGGGCCTAAGTTAAGTTAGTGAGGCATTTCTAACCTAAGGGGAAGTTAGTGGGTTGTTACAGTCGAGTATTCCTACAAACAACGATTAACAATAAACACACAAAAGTGTCTTTGTTCACTTCTGTTGAATAGTGTTGCAAGAATCACGGTTCCTCGTTGATCAGTATAAATATAGCCTGTGATCAGGTAACATTCCGAAGAATCTCCTTGACAGGGTTTCGCAGTTGTACTAGTCGTTCTCAAACTGGAGCGTCTCAAAGTAGACAACACAGAGTGAGTAAACCAGTGAACTAGGATTCACTGATTAATGAAAAATTGGTTTTGAATACAGTCGCATATTACTGGATAAAGAGTTTATGTTGTAATACAACGACAATTTTTGTGAACAAAATCATGTTTCAATCACAAATACTTTTGTTTGAAAATTTAGGCACAGTCAATGTGCTCGAAAATAATTGTTGAGCACATCGAAAGGTTTTCCAAAAGTACCCGTCAATTCATTTCCTGGAACAATTTTGATTCAAATGCGAATCGCCGCATCGTTTCTTTCCAGTTGTCACAAGTTTGATCCATGAAGGATCTCACATGTCACCCACCAAGAGTTTGTTTGATGTTGACTCTAGAAGGATTTCTATCTTCATTGTGAATACTTACGTATCACTCGGATGTTCTGGCAATACCACAAGGATAATGCGTAGGACTCTTAATATATATTTTCTTGCTTTTCATGGTGTATGAAACAACAAGCATATTGAAAGTATGTCCTAATGAGATTATGGATGATCTCTTGGCTCTAGACTCAACAGTGCGTTTTGATTTAGTAATCGAAGACTGGAGCGGTGTCTTCTGTTTCAATATCATCATGACTCGTAATGAGCGGTCGATAGATTATACAGGGTTCCCCGTGAGAATAAAACAAGTCCTTTTAAGAGAACTCGAGTGGTTAGGAAGTTTGGTGTAGTGCGTCACTGGGTCCATGACGACTTGTCTTTAATACCGGTGTTACCTTAGTTACCAGTAGCATATGAATTGAACCTGGTTTCTGCCCTAAGGTTGAATATTTGGAGGGTTATTTCTTTTCACCCTTTATCTTTACATTTCTTTTTCATTCTTCAACCCCTTCAGCACTTACCAAAACTTCATAATTAGAACCTTGTTGGTATATTCCAGTACTAGCTCCATTTCAGTCGGCATTCTTCCCTTATTCTCACTTTTCTCCTTTTTAATCTTTCCTGATGACTTCTACTTTACCTAGAGGATTGAACCTGGGAAGATCCCTTTGGTTCTGGCTGGATCATGGGAACTAATACCTAACCTTATCAACCTTATAACTCTAATGTATTAAATACAATGGTCGGTCTTTGGTATTCTTCCATAATTGCCATCATAAGCCATACGCTCCCTTTCAATATGTGCATCGATATACGAAAGAGTTTGGCACATATGAGAGAGCTTACACTTGAGTCCAAAAGATCACATTTTATCAGATTTCATATTTAAATCACATTCTCTCCCCCGATCATAAATTTCAAAAACCCTTTGAGATTTAGGATCCCAATTGATTTAAATAGGTTAGAAAATTTGGGAGAAAATGTGGTCTGATTTGATGTATATATTGATAATGGAACATTTCGATGCTCCCCTCAATCAAGGAGGGAGAATGTTAGTATCAGATATGATGAGTTTATGAATGATTCGGAGTTTAACAAGAAACTCATAAAAATTCATATGTTGACACATAACCATACATTTTTATTGATTACTTGAACCGAACAAAGAAGAACATTTGATGATCTAAAATAAAATTTGAAATCACTCCCCCTCCCCCCTCAATCTATGACTCGTTTTCTATGTGAAATTGAATGAAAAATTTAAACCTTTTGCCATAGATTGAGTGACAAATTTCGTGAGAAGACTAACTCCGAATGATTTTCAAATATTGTTTTAAACCACCTTTTTGAACACAAATAATTTTTTGAAGAATCATAGATGGAAAAATATTTGTTTTAGGTAAATGAAGACTTCTCTTCTTAATCAGGAAATAATGCACTGAAATGTACACTAGATCAAGGGTGCACACCTGTAAAGCAATGCATGTCTGGGAGAACTTAATCACCCGTTGTTAGGAACAGCTGTCTTTTTGGAGACATGCTTTCCACATTTTAAAAAGCGGGTTGTGTATCTGAAGTAATAGCAAGCCATTTTGAAAGAAAGTTTTGAGAAACGACATGTTTTATAAAACATTATTATTAGTCAAAATAATAGAAAAACTCTCGCTCAAGCATATATATATTTCCGTGCCATTATTGAATGACATTTCTAGAAGCGTACATAATATCGATTATACGAGAGACATGTCGCGAGAAGAATATTTTTGGAATTTTATATTTTGCAGATTTTTATGGTTTTTGTTAGTTTTTATATTTTTATTTTCTTGTTGGTTTTCTTGTTGGAACCGTTCTCTCGGAAGTGCCTTAGTAAATATATCTGCCAGCTGATACTCAGTCCTTACGAAGTAAAGTTCAACCACACCTTTCTCAACCTGTTTTAGATGAAGTGATGTAGGATATCGATGTGCTTTGATCGAGAGTGTTGGACATTGTTGCAGCAAAGAGCAATGGCACTTTTATTGTCACAGTACAGAGGAATCTTGTTGAAAGCAAAGCCATAGTTTGATAGTTAGGATTTCATCCATAAGATTCGAGCACAACATGAAGACATAGCTATGTATTCAGCCTCTGTGGAAGATATGGATGTACTCATTTGCTTCTTTGACGACCAGCTTACTAATTTATCACCAAGAAATTGAGCACCACCTGACGTACTTCTACATGTATCTTGGCACCCCGCATGATCTGCATCTGCATAAGCTGTTATTGCCATGGCTACTTTGGTGTAAGCCTATTACTAGTTTGGGGTGTCACACTTTGTATCTAGCCTTGGATCCCTTTTTATAGCCTAACAATCACTTAGTATCCAAGGTAAAAGGTTCCTAAAGAGTTGTTAGCAGGAAATGATAAGCCACCAATGATAATGAGGTGTAAAACCATCAATAAATGCGATTTTGTAACTGCAGCAACCATCCATCCGATCGGTTGGCACTCCATCCGGTCAGATGGATCTTTTGGCATACTCCAACCGAATCAGTTGCGGGCTGCATCGAATCGGTTGGAGACAACCTGTACCCATAACTTTGACTTTTCTTGATTTTTGCTTGACGCATGATTTATCCTCCATTGTAGTGCTGATTTCTTCCATAGAACTTGGTATTTTATTGATTCATAATATGGAAATCTTGACACTATCAAATCCTTGAGTTCTTGTGTGGTTTTTCACTTGTCTTTAACTTGAAAATCTCCAAATGTGCATAATCACTTCAATTCTTCATATTTTCATCATTTATTCCTGTACTTGGCTACATTTGCTTGCATATACACTTTTCCATGATTAAGTAACAAATATATACAAATATAACCAAATATGATGCACAAAACTGATGATAATGTAACTAAAAACATACTCATTCTGAGCGTTATCAGCGGCCCAAGCAAGCCACAACTAGACATAGAGGTTATAAAAGCACATATAACAAGAACCAAAAAAACATCAAATAAACTTTAATCGATGGTGATGTGTAAGGAAAGCTTTAAATTTATAATACTAGTTTCACCTATTTTAATAAACCAAACACACGGGTAAAGTATAACCCTCATTGGTAATATAAGTTTTAGGTAAGACCAAGTCGTATCCACAAGGACTTAGTTCGTTCGAGTTTAAGTACAAATAAGTAGTAAACAAGACAATAAGTAACAAATGGAAAATATGATAATATGAAGGATTCGAAAATAAAACATATGATTGCTTGGATAGCTTAGGTAATCTAGTGACAATGCTTATGATTTGATCTCAGTTTGATAATATAAGTAGCATACGATTTATAACTTTGCCATTCTCATCAAAGAGCAATTTCATAATCCGTTAGGTTCAATTCAAGATTTATACTTGTCAACCAAAAGATTTCTCTTGAGATAGTATCTGATATCAAGTCTAGATTATTATTAATTCTCCTAAGTGGATTTCTCCTTTCAAGGCTAGGAACGCAGACAAAATCCTAGAATTGAGTTTAACATATTGGTTCTTTCGACCTATCCTGACATGTTATATTCAATCAGTTTCAATAGATAAACATAATAAGACTTAGATATAAAATAGTTCATAACATAAACTTGAAATTGATAAAGATCAAAGCATAATCATAAATCACTTTATTATATTCACATATCCAAGCAATCACAAGAGGTTTAGCCTCTCATGGCTAATGAGTTCAAGACAACAGAAATGACTAAATAGTAAACGAGAGACATACGAATCGGATTGATCAAATGGATTACAAAAGTGTCACAAGTAACCAAGATTTCTACACCAACACGCATTCAACACCCCTTGCTCTACTCATTTACGTCTGACTAAGGCTCAGGATCACGTAGTACTTCTTATCTCTACTTCGCGAGAATTGGTTATTGAGTGGAGAGTTCAAATGCTTGCAAATGAGCTCTATTTATAGGCTTCTAATGTCCAAAGTACGACGTACTTTGATTATGAGTGCGGCGTACTTTGCTGTTTTCTTGGCGCCAAAGTTTCATAAATGCAGAGGAAGTACGACGCACTTAAAATACAAAATCGGTGCACTTTTATTTAATATAACTTATTGACTTCCTTTGACTGAGAGGAGAAGTGTGGCACACTTACCAAGGAAACCGGCACACTTGCTAGGATTATAATGGACTTCTTATTTCGTTGCTTCGAATGATGAGATAGTTGTTCTTTTCAATGTTTCATGTTTCTGAACGTCTGAGAGTGAACCTGCATTCATTTCATGCTATTAAGTACCAAAAGTTCACACTAAATGATCATAAACATATAATATAATGCTCGAGAAATATATATAATTAGAGCATTATCAAATATCTCCACACTTAGCTATTGCTTGCCCTCAAGCAATCAAGCGAGAAAATTCAATTTGTTTTTGATCATGGAGATATATTACCAAGATTTCATTATTTTTCTAAAAAGGCATTGACACATAACTAAAGACACCTCACGAAGGATTAATTTAAATGGTTCACGCAATTCACTCGAGTAGGGTTAATATCACTCAATTGCACAGACACGACTAAATAGCTTCCATAGGCTTGCACAAATCACAAAGACAACTATGACAAGGCATAAGCACCAGACAATGATATCAATGAAGACTTTCCGGGTTGGCTTTGGGATTAAGGGTATGAATAAGCCATGGATAATTTTCTTTTGTTTTAAGTGGATTCTCAAAATGATATACAAATAAGAAGCTTATCATCATAGAGGATATTCTTAGATCTTCATCTCATTCTTTCTTTCTTTCAACACAAACATTTTCCTTACTTTCAATTTAGCGTATACATATTTCCAACTTCTTTCTTTTTCTTTCATATTTCTAATTACTTTTCTTTCTTACTTTTCTTTTTCATTATGCAGCAATAATCAATGAAACTTCATTCTTTTTTAGCAAATATAATTAGTGTGATCAAAGAAAAAGGCTAAGGCTCAACACGTTGTTCTAGGTGGCAATAGCACTAAAAATGAGCACTAGAAGGCTAATTCTGGAGGATACTAGTGACCAGTGTAGTCAACTAGATTATAACTTTCATATGATTGCTATTTGGTGTAAATCCTAACTTTGCCTCAATATCATGTAAAGTTGTCTATAAAGCATAAAAATGCAATCTCACTGCGGCATTCGTTATTGATGTATAAGTGCAAGTTCTAGAGGTAATTTAAAATCCCCGGCTCACTCATATATTTAGAGGAAAGTGTAGCAGATATACACTTATAAAGGCTTATAATGATCTCACATTTGTGGTGAATGAAATTGTGTCTAGCTATAGTGTCAATCCAAGTAGATTTACCTTAATAACTTGTAAAAAATATTAATTTTATAATTTTTATTAATTTGAAAGCAATGATTTTATCATGTAATCGATTTTTATGGAATAATTATATTTTTTTACTATTAGGCTCCCCGGCCCCCATACTCAAGTTGAACATTGCCCTTGATGTTTATAACTGGGAATAAATGAAAATAGGAAATAATAATAAAACTACTAAAGAGACAGAAACTTTTCGGGCCATATGAAAAGCATGAAGAGCTGAGATATCCCAAATGTGGTCTCTTCATCATCATAATAATCTGCAAATTCAAACAAACAAACACAAAAAATAGAAAATGTTTGGGTTATATATATATATATATATATATATATATATATATATATATGGGGATAACTTGGCTACAATTTTTGTAGCCAACTAGTTACAATTTTTCATAAAAAATACACATGCAATGAATCAGGGACCCACAGGAAAAAATCAGTGACCCACAAAAAAGAATCAGGACCCACATTTATAGCATAACATTGTAGCCAACTAGCTACAATAAATTGTAGCTAATATATTCCATATATATATATATATATATATATATATATATATATATATATATATATATATATATATATATATATATATATATATATATATATATATATATATATATATGTATGTATGTATATATATATATGTATATATATGTATATATATATATATATATATATATATATATATATATATATATATATATATATATATATATATATTTTGGGTTAAAATAAAAAGGGTGTTATAATAAAAAGTGTAGGAAGTCACCACATGCTGCCATGTGTCCCCCTTAGTCCCCTCCTTTTTTTATGCTTGCAAGGGTATTTTTGTCAATTCCATAAAAAAAATAGGGTATATAAACTCTTTTTTTCTCATTTATCTTCTTTCTCCTTCATTCTTTTTTCTCCCCACCGCTTTTCTCTCTGTTTTTCTCACCATCGTATTCCACCATTCCCCACCTTTTCCCACCATTCCCCATCGTATTCCACCATTCCCCACTGTTTCCCACCATTCCCCATCGTTTTCCACCATTCCCCACCGTTCACCACCGTTTATGTTCGTCGTTGAAGATATGTATTCAATCATCAACCATTGAATCCTCAGTTTCTGTTAATAATGAAAGTAATTCATCCTCAGTTTCTGATAGTTAGATTCTTATTAAAGCTTTTTTTCTATTGATTGCTACTTAATAGTTTTTGATGCAGTATATATTAGAATGTAGTGTTTTGTTTTTTAATTTTATGATTTTTAGTTTGAAAGTTTGTATATCATTAATCAAAATTTTTATAGCTCAAATTGTTCTCAAATAGATTAAATTGATATATGTGTGATGTACTACATTATATATTTTGATGCACTAGTTCTAATGTTAAGCATAGTTTATAGGTACATTTTTTTGATCTGGTATTAAATTTCATCATTTTGATATTTTATAATTGTGATGCAGTAGAAATAATTCTATGATGCACTTATTCATTTTATTGAACTTTTCAAAATTGTACAATAAAATTGTACTGAAATAGATTAAATTGATATATGTGTGATGTACTGGATTTTATATTCTTGATGCACTAGTTTTAATGTTTTTGTTTTTTGAGTTTTGTTAAGCATAGTTTATAGGTACATTTTTTTAAATTTCATCATTTTGATATTTTATAATTGTGATGCAGTAGAAATAATTCTATGATGCACTTATTCATTTTATATGTGATGCAATGATTTTTTATATGTGATGCAATATATTTAAAACTGTGATGCAATCCTTTCAGATGTTGAGGTCGAAAGTGTTCGAGTTAGAGATCATGTTGGTTATTATATTTGTGACGATAATGGCAATAGGACATGGTATCCTGATTGCGGCGAAAAACCTATAAAAGGTTGTTAGTTTGTTTCAATTGATCAGGCTTATAGTTTCTATGTAGCTTATGGTAAAAAAGGCTGTTTTGACATTAGGAGAGGTGGACAGTACCAGGCTGCAGGTACAAAAGAGACAACTATAAAATACTTCTATTGCTCAAGAGAAAGGTTACCTTTAAAAGGGAAATCTGTAGATGAAAATTCAAATGCCAATATCTCTGAAGAAGGTGAATCCAGTAATGGTTCTATTAAGTTTGGCGAGTTTAAGAATAAGCAAAAAAGGAGGAAGGCTTCTTTTAGATGTGGCTGTTTAGCCTCACTTACTCTTAAGAAAATTGGAAATGTTTATGAAGTTACTAATTTTGAAGACGGACATAACCATCCTCTCGTAGCAGAAAAGGATATGATTTTTATAAAGAATTCTAGGAATATGGAATATACAATGCAGCATTTTCTTTACCAAGTTTCGAATGCAAATTTTGGTCCTGCAATCGGTTTTAGGTTATTGAAACAGTTGTATGGTGGCTTTGATAGAGTTGGTGTTACAAAGAGTGACTGTAAGAACAATAAGAAGAAAATTAGTGTTTTTATTGGAGACCGAGACGCTCAAATGGCTGTTGAAAAGCTGCTTAGTCGAAAGCTTCATTCGCCTGGCTTTTATGTCAATTATTATAAAGGTGATTCACTTATTCGTTACATCACAGTTATAATCTCTAGTGCATCATATTATTATATTTAGTGCATCACATTATTATTATTATTATTATTATTATTATTATTATTATTATTATTATTATTATTATTATTATTATTATTATTATTATTATTATTATTATTATTTTAATTTTTTGTTTTAGGTGATGACGATCGGTTGGTTGGTCTCTTTTGGGCTGATGAAGAAGCTATTAGGGACAACCAAACATTTGGTGATATAGTATCCTTTGATGCGACATTTCGTTCTAACAAGTACATTCTGTTCCGTATTCTGAATTTTTGTTTATTTACTGTTTTATTTGTTATTGACTGATATATACTGTTTTTATATGGTATAAAATGTAGGTATCAAATGGTATTTGTTCCTTTTACGGGTATCAACCATCATAACCGTTGTCTTACATTTGCTTCTGGGTTGCTTGCTGATGAGTCTGCCGGAGCGTACATATGGTTACTTAATGAATTCAAAAATGCTTTTGGGAAGGATCCAAATGTTGTTATTACAGATCAAGATCCATCAATGAAGATAGCTATTGAAGAATGCTTCCCGAATTCAAGGCATCGACTGTGTATGTGGCATATTATGCAGAAATTGAGTACGAAGGTATTTCTTTATAGTACTTATGCCTATGATGTAGTTGCTTATATTAGATGATGCAGTTAATTTTTCGTATCCATTCAAACTAAAAAGATTTTTATATTTTAAAAACCGTTGATGTATTAATTTTTTTCAAATTGATGCAATTTTATTTATTACATAAACTGATGTAGTAAAATAATTTATATCCATTCCCATTCCTATTATATTAACAATTTTCTGTTTTTCCAGGTTGGTTCTGATCTATTTAGTGGGCCTTATTTTAAAAAGAGCATATGCGATATTGTTTGGACTGACCAGATTTCACCTGAAGTATTTGAGAAAGAGTGGGAGAGAATGATAAATGATTTTGATCTCCTTGATAATAAATGGTTAGGTGAAATGTTTGTAATGAGAGAGAGATGGATACCAGCGTATTTGCGTGATGTTCCTATGGCAGGGCTAATGCGTACTACTTCAAGATCCGAAAGTGAGAACCATTTTTTTGGTAAATGGACCAGCCCCCATCTTTCCCTTGTTGAATTCTTAAGCCACCACGACACTGCTATCGAGTATCAGAGGTACATTGAGCGTAAGAATGACCATGATTCAAGGTATAGATCTCCAAAATTCAAAACAGACCTTCTGATGGAACAAGATGCATCTAACCTATATACAAGAACTATATTCTTTGATGTGCAAGATGAGATGCTTGCTTCTTATAAGTTCTGTATTGCATTGAACGTTGTTCAAAGTGAGAATATGGAAAAATATTCAGTTCGTGATTCCCAGTTTGAGAAGAGAGAGCTTGTTGACAATGTTTATCAGGTATCATATTTTACTCACTTTTTTATATCTACTGCATCATAGTTATAAATCTAGTGCATCATAGTTTGTATATATTGCATCATAGTTATACATCTAGTGCATCATAGGTTTAATTAATTTTTCAAAATTTTTTTGTAGGTTGAATTTTGTAAGTCTGAGATGAAACTTCATTGTAGCTGTAATCGGTACGAGTATTATGGCCTGTTATGTCGCCATGCTTTCTATGTTCTAAGGATGAACAATGTAGAGGAGTTTCCCCGAAACTACTTAGAGAAACGGTGGTTAATGAACGTGAAACCTTCAAAATTTGCTCTTCCCAGAATCAGTGGTGCATCAGATGCAGTAAGGAATGAAGTTTTGGAATTATATGAGATTTTTGAGTCTACTGTTAATCGTTTGGTACATGACTTAAGCAAGTTGGATATCTACAAAGAAAAGATGCAAGAGTTATTGAATCAAGCTGTTAGTGATATTCCGACAGTTCCCAAAATGAATGGGAAAGTTGTTATTGGTTCAATGCTTGGTGTTAAAGAGCCTGAACAAAAAACAATGAACAATCCATTGAAGAGTAAAACTAAAGGAACCGGTGTCTTTTCAAGAATGAAGCCAAGAGTCGAAGCATCTACAGAAGAACTGTCAAAGAGAAGGGCATGTGGGGTATGTGGAGAGAAGGAAGGACACAATTCCAGGATTTGTCAATAGGCGCGACCATCGAAGAAACCAAAGCAACAAGATACAACAAAAAGAGCTGGTTTGAGAGAATCTACGCACAAAAAATGAATATTTTTTTCTATATTTTTTCTTTTTTTTACGAATAAAAAAATGATTCAGTTGTAAACATTCTACATTTTTCCTTTTTTTTTACCCATAAAAAACTTATTCAATTGTAAAGAAAGAAAGGTGCATCATACAGTTTTAATGGAAGATTGGCTTAGTTTTCTCAACATGATATTATTTTTTTAGTGTATCAGTATGAATGATCTCCGTGATGCAGTAACAGATAAATATTGATGCAGTAATTATATTGAACTATGATGCAGTTACAAGTATATATTGATGCAGTAATTATAATGGTAACTCATACCAACAACTACAGTTTTAATGTAAGATTGGCTTAGTTTTCTCAACATGCTATTATTGTTTTAGTGCATCAGTATTAATGATCTCTGTGATGCAGTAACAGATAAATATTGATGCAATAATTATATTGAACTGTGATGCAGTTACAAGTATATATTGATGCAGTAATTATAATGAACTGAAATGCAGTAACAATTATATATTGATGCAATAATTATAAAACAGAAACCATAAATAAAAGTAATAACAAACACTGATCATTAAGTTCTTAATTTTGTTCAACCATTAACCAAATGTAACCATAGAAACATTGTCTAAATTCCAAAGTACCATTCAAACACTGATCACTAACCAAATATAACCATCGAAACATTGTCTAAAATATATCCAAAAGATTTCAGTTTTTAAGTAATCCCAACACTAACTTCCCATCACTGATCTATTCAAGTGTCTTGATTAGAGTGTCGTTAAGCATCTTCATCAAATTTGCTTCAACTTTAACATCAACATGAGTTAAGATCTTTGACTTCATTCCTTGCTTCTTGCAAAAAGCTTCTTCATCTTTCATTAATTTCTTCTTTTGGTCATTAAGATCTTTTAGTAAAATCTTTGCCAAGTACTTTGAACGAAGCATCTTTATTTGTTGTTTCAGATGTACCCCTTCATCTTGTAGTTCAAACAAAAATACATCTTCCCCAACATAGATTTCCATGTGCCTCATGACAAAGATTCCGCAGTCAGCAGCATTGTAAGTTGTCTTCCACTTTAATGGCACCATTCTTGAGATCGACAACCATATCTCAGCAATCTTTGGATGCTTTATCTTTTCAAGGTAATTGACAAATGTATCAATCTGTGAAAAATAATAAGATTTTGTTAAATTAATTTTTTTTTTGTATGCACTAAATATAACACTATGATGCAGTAAAAAGTTTACAATGTAGTAAATATTTCATTTTTATGCAGTAAAAAACATTCTTTTTATGTATAGGTATACTTACCAGAGCTTGTGCATACTTCCCATATCGAACTGAGATATCTTCAATGCCATTGTCCACGTTGTCAAGTATGTCGATATTACCATTCTTCATATTAAAGCATATGAGATAGTAATGGTTCAATCCACTTTCAGTGATCTTAATGCAAGGAAAGAAGATCTGCAGACATTTTTACGCTTAATCATCATTGGAGTTAATTATAAAAATCAAATTATTAGAACTCATAATAATAAATCAATTTTTTTTACTTACCAAACCAACATCATTCATGTCTTTCACTCCTGAATTTTTCAAAACACAGTTAAAATTATCTTCAAATGTCTTTTTTCTTTTCTCCAATTTCTTTCCTTCTTCAAAATCCACCATACGATGCGGCTGTTTTTGTAAATAAGAAACGTTTTATAAGCATAAATATTTTACATCTTAATTTTAGCTATATTATATAGTTGAATTACTCACCAGCATTAATGTAGTACAATAAACATTTCTCTTTTGTGAAATGTCATCTCGGAATTGCTCCTCATAGTTTAGTATTTTGCTCCATACATCTATCACAGGTGCAGCAACTTCAACTTCAGGATATAGGCTTAAGAAAAAGACACCTTCTATTTGCAATCCATTCGATTCGAATACAATATCACTACACATTTAAGATTCAGTAAAATTTTAGTATTGATGCAGTGTAATATATATTATAATGCAGTAACATAAAAAAACAGATGCAATGACATATAACCATTGATGCAGTAGCTTATGAATAGTGATGCAGTAACATATTACCTTTCAGGAGAGCTGTCACTCCACATGTACTCAACTAGTTTCATATCTGCTTCATTCCATTTTTTAAAGATGTGTACTTTCCTATCATAGTATGGCGACTTCATAGCATTAGAGGGCTTTACTATACGCTTTTCCTTCAATATATCATCCTCTTTATCCTCTACCACAGCTTTCGCGCCTCTCTTTTGGACTCTTTTAGGTTTTTGTGTATTCTCTTAAACTATTTTAGGCTCTGCTTTTTTCGTTGGAGCTTTTTGAGGTTTGACCATTTACTTTTTTGTTTCTTCCTTTTTACCCCTTCCCTTTTTTTCCGGTTCCTCATTGGTTGCTACCTTTTTTGCCCATTTAACCGGTTGCTTTTTGGTTGTTGCAGCAACTTTTTTTTCCTTTTGTATATTCTCAAATGGAATATAATTTATAGGCGCAACAGAACTCACCGGAATCGCATTAATCACATGAACAGCTGATTCTTTTACCGCATCAACAGTTGTCTTTTTGGCTTCATTTGAATTATCATCCTTCTCAACGTCATACTTTCCAGAACTGTTTCCTTTTAGCTTTAACTTGGTACTATGGTATGGCGGAGTTTCAATTGTAGCTTTCGTTGCAGTGGCACTTGGTGCATCAGAAGTGGCTCTTGGTGCATCAGCAGCATTGGCACTTGGCGCATCAGCATTGGAACTTGGTGCATCAGGAATGGCACTTGGTGCATCAGCATTGGCACTTGGTGCATCAGGAATGGCACTTGGTGCATCAGCAGCTAACTCTTTTGCTTCATCTGTTATACCGGTTGACAGAAATGGCAGTTTTACTATTTGGTCAACCATCTCAGTTTCATTCAAACTTTCTTTGTCTTTAATTGCCCAACTTAGCTGAGATAGTGTAACATCTTCATCATCCAGTTTTCTTCTTTTGTTATTACTTGAAAATGTATCATTCGTGAGATTCAGTTCCTGAGATTCGGGCAAATGTACAATATCTTCAAGGTCATCAAACTGCATCTCTTGTGATTGATTCTCATTCTCATTTGTTGATTGAGATAAGCCTTGACTTGAATTTAAATCAATATCAAATGGAACTATAGCGTTGTATTTTGTTGCAACTAAATCTTGTCCCGAAACTTCAGGGTTGGTCCCAAATATATCATCCTTCTTTTCCTTATTACTCACTTTTTCCAGAAAATATTTCATATCAATCAAATCATGATTTTCGTTCAAAGCTGTCTTCTTGTTTCGTGACTCATTCAAATCATCTTTAATCCCATCTTTATTTATACCTTTGTCCCCAGCGATATCATCATTTCCACCATCTTCTTTATTCTGATCACCCATTTGTTCATTCTGATTTTTTGCATCATCAACATTCTCCCAACCATTTCCATCATTTTCATCAACATTTGTTGCATCATCACCATTTTTATGACCATCTTCTTTATAAGATTCAGCAAACAAATCCTTTCTAATTTCAACCAGTTTTTTCAACTCTTCATCCTCAGGGTTTAATCTCGAAGCTATCATCAACTTGTAATCCGACAATACCATATTGTCTCTTATAATTCCCTTCATTTCCTAAACATTTAAAAGAAACAAAATTAGCTTACTGCATTACAGTGTTTTTATTAGTGCATCATATTTTATAAGATTAAATGTACTGCATCAAAGTTAAAAATCTAGTAAATCTAAGTTCAAAATCTAGTGCATCACAGTTAAACTTCTAGTACATCTAAGTTTAATATCTAGTGCATCACAGAGTATAATACTTTTTAATTAATAATACCTCAAAAGATTTTGATCTGAACTCTTTACTTGCTTCTTCCATATCAATTGTTCCATAGAGTCCATATTTAAGATCAATTTTTGGAGTCTGTAGTTGATATGCAAGGTTTCCTTCTTCGTCCCCTGTTAGTACATAAACATAGAATTAAATTAAAAATAAACAAGTTTTTCAAAAAGTTTCTCTTTTTAAAAATATATAATATTTTTATATATTATACCTGTTACACTCTTCTTTTGTTTTTTTTACCCAATTTCTTCTTTTTCATTGGTCCTGCAATCATTTTCATCGGTGGTTCTGTAGGACCTTAAATATCACAACTTTATCACACACAATATAGAAGCAAAATAAGAAGGAAAGATGGAAAGATGGTGACTTGTATGATATAAATGTATTTCGTATGAATAGAGAGAGAGATAAGAAATATGAGAGCTTTTATTCAAAAAGAAAACACACACAAATACACACACAAGCACACCTTACAAATGAGAGGTAAGGTGCCTTTTATAGTTCCATACATAGGCTTTCTATGGGCTTGGGCTTGGGCTTGGAATTGGTTACATGGTAGATAACAAGGCTTATGAAACATAGCACATGACATATTAGCTTGCCAAGTCCAAGGCCCAATGACTAAACTATTACTAATCTTAACAAACGACACAAAGTTACAATATGAGAATGACTATCACTTCTATATATATATATTTTTTAATGCTAACAATCTCCCCCTAAGGGGTGGTCATTCGAATGATGCTCCACGTGAGTGGGTCTTCCGTGTTCTTTGTCTTTGACTTTGTATGTCGTTTGTAGAGTAGTCTTTAGTCTTTGTTCCTTCATGCTTTGTGATCTTCGATAACTGATTTTTCATAGTTCTTTGTTCCTTTGTGATGTGGAGTTATCTGCCTTTTGTCACTTCTGCGTCTGTGGTGGTTGTTTACCATTCCAACATGCTCATACATCTTTGGACTTTGATATTCATATGCACGTAGTTCCCTTTTTTTCACTTTGATCTTTAGTCTTTATACTTTGTAGATTCTGCTTTTTGGCGTAGAATCTTTCTTTGAACTTTGTGTTGTATAGATCTTTGAGGGAGCTTTCTTTAACTTCCAGATGTATGTATGAGCATGTGGAGTCTGTCGCCATGGAGATGAAGTGTCCCTGCATATAAACAGTTAGCAATAAAACATCTGGTACTTACAGATAAGAATTACAGATCGTCAACAGCATAGTGTGAAGACTCCTTCTAACCCTTACCAAGGCCGTTCCCATGTCAGATACTCTCGAGAGAGCTTACAAGACCTACTTAGTAGCTCAATGACTGGGTGAGTCGCTGGGGATCACTCCACGACTGTAGTCCGTTTGAAACCACCGCGAACACTAAGCGTAACCCATAAGAAGTTACCGAAGTGACCTGCTGTCAGGGCTGCTTGATGTTGACCCTGGCAGGAATTTCCATTCAATCATTGAGAATCACAAAAGTGAATCCTCTCATAAATGTTCTGGCAGATTGCTAAGATCTGCGTAGGACTCTAAAGTTAACATCTGGCGTCCTTAATGATGAACAACCAGTGTAGAAATATCATGTGTTCCTATGAGATCTTTTGATGAATCTCGGGGCTCTAGACTCGATAAGTGCCCATTTGGTTTCCTATGCGGAGATTAGGGAGAGGTCTCCTGCTTCAATATCAATCATCTCTAAGAGACAGATCGATAGATTACACCGGTTCCCCGTGAGAATGAAACAAGCTCTTTTAAGAGAACTTGAGTGGTTAAGAAGGTTTAGTGCAGTGCGTCACTGGGTCCATGACGTCTTTGTCTTCAATACTGGTGCCACCTTAGTAACAACTAGTAGCATACGAATTGTACCCGGTGTCTGCCCTAAGGTACAACATATGGAGGGCTATTTCTTTTCACCCTTTTCTTTACTTTTCTTTTTAATTCTTCAACCCCTTCTTTCTCCTTTCTCATTTTCTCCTTTTTTCAATCATACCTAAGGACTTCTAATACTAATCTATTGGATTTGTCCTTGGGTAGATCCCTCCGGCTCTGGCAGATCATAGGACGGTTTTCCTAACCTTAGTCACCTTATAACTCCATGACTATCCTATAATTGATCACAGGCCAAAAAACCTTTTTGTGAAAAATCTCTCAAAGTGTTTATGATAATAAAACATATTGTTGTTACCACTTTGAGAGTTTTGCAATTTCATTTGAAGGACTCCCCCTTCACATGTGCTCATGAATATTTAAGAAATTTGCACATGCGAGAGGAGTTTGCACTTTTTGAATTGATCCACTTTCAGTGAATATGACCGATTCGAGACACGCTTACATCACTAGTTAGACTAGCTTGATGTTATTACCCGTCCTGGTTAAGTCCAAAGAAAGTCTCTCGATACGGTACATTCTACTCAGACAAGTCCTATTCGAGACACGCTTACATCACTAGTTAGACTAGCTTGAAATTATTACCCGTCCAGGACAAGTCTTTTCGATTACTGACATTTTAACCTTTGTCAATTCATTGGTACTTACTGAGTCGAGCTCTTCTGAGATTCAGCCACAATCTTTAAACATCTTTGATCACATTTTAATCATGTCTTCTCCCCCTCAAAAATAGCATAGCGTGATATTTTTTATATCAACTGATTAATAAAAGGCTTTTTGGAGAGAAAGACAAATTTGATTATGCATGAAATCGGAACATTTTAGTTTTTTTATACTCCCCCTTAATGATAGCTCATTTTAAAATCAATTTTAAGGGTTTAGAGGGAGTTTTCTTGAACACAAATTTTGAGAGATTTTGAGAAATCTTTTGAACAATCTTGAAAAAGTGCTCAAGAATTTTTTTTGAAAACGAGTTTATGCTTGAAATCTTTTTCGTTTGTTTAGACTCGAACTTTTTGAAAAAGATTTCGTCATTGAACGTACGAGTCCTTGATTTGAAAATAATCAGAAGTCATCGTTTAAGTACGGGTTTCGTACTGATGTATACGAAAGCCATCGTGAAGAAACTTTTGAGAAACGACATGTTTTAGAAAAACATTTTAAAGAACTCCCGCTCAAGCATCTGTACATGTCCGTATCATTGTTGAATGACATTTCTAGAAACGTACAGAATATTGATTTATACGAGAGACATGTCGTGAGAAGAATATTTTTGGATTTTTTGATTTTATATTATTTTTGTATTTTTTGAAAGTTTTATATTTTTGTATTTTGTTTTTGTTGGTTTTTCAAATTTTGTATTTTGTTTTTCAAAAATATATACAGCGAAGCGATTTTGAAATCATTTTTCAAGAAGATTCGAGAAGACGTTCTAGCTCCTCAGGAGTTAGGCTTCGCATGTCAATTCGTCGAACTAAATAGTCAAACCGTTCTTTTGGAAGGGCTTTAGTAAATAGATCGGCGAGTTGATAATCAGTCTTAACGAAAAATAATTCAACAGTACCCTCTTCCACGTGTTCTTTGATGAAATGGTAGCGGACTTTGATATGCTTCGTCTTAGAGTGATGTACGGGATTGCACGAGATGGCTATGGCACTTTTTGAGTCACAATACATAGGTATTCTTGTCAAAAGTAAAGCCATAATCTGTGAGCTGTGTCCGCATCCAAAGAACTTGGGCACAACACGCAGATAGAGACACATACTCGGCTTCGGCGGTTGATAGCGCAGTACAATCCTGTTTCTTTGAAGACCAGCTTACAAGCTTTTCACCCAAAAATTGTGCTCCACCTGATGTACTCTTTGCTGTAACTTGATCACCAGCATGGTCTGCATCTGAAAATGCTGTTAGATGAAACCCCGAATCCTTCGGATACCAAAGTCCCATGTTAATGGTGCTTCATAGGTACCGAAAGATCCGTTTAACCTCTTTGAGGTGAAGTTCGGTAGGCTTTTCCTGAAACCGTGCTAATAAACATACAGCAAATTGAATATCTGGTCGACTAGCGGTTAGGTACATGAGAGAACCGATCATGCTCCGATATTTCTTCGGATCGATAGGTTTCCCAAACAAATCAGCACCTATTTTTGGTGAAGTGACCATTGGTGTACCAACAGAATCACAATTTTCCATTCCATGTTTTTCAAAATCTCTATCGTATATTTAGCTTGATTGATAAAAATGCCACGAGGGGATTGATGGATTTGTAAACCAAGAAAGAATTTTAGTTCCCCCATCATGGACATTTCAAATTTACTTTTCATGAGATTTTCAAAATGTTTTGAATGGTTAGGATTGGTTGATCCAAAAATAATGTCGTCCACGTAAATTTGAACGATCAAAATGTCATTTTTGAATTTTTTGATAAACAAGGTGTCATCAACCGTTCCTTTTGTGAAATTGTTTTTGAGCAAGAAAGATGATAGTTCGTCATACCACGCTCTTGGAGCTTGCTTTAAACCATAAATTGCTTTCTTAAGCTTGTAGACGTAGTCTGGATGATCTCTGTCAATGAATCCCTCTGGCTGACTCACATACACTTCTTCTTTCAGAGTTCCATTTAAGAAAGCAATCTTAATATCCATCTGATAGACTGTGATGTTTTTGTGAGCTGCATAGGCTAAGAAAATCCGTACTGCTTCAAGTCTAGCTACAGGTGCGAATGATTCTTCGAAATCTATCCCTTCTTCTTGTGGATAACCTTTAGCCACAAGACGAGCTTTGTTGCGAATTACAGTCATTTCCTCATCCAGTTTGTCCTTCCACAACCACTTGAGATCAAGAACTCGTTTATCAAGTGGTCGTTCAACAAGTTCCCAACTATCATGTAACAGGTATTGAAGAAATTCCTCTTGCATCGCTTCAATCCAAGGGTTTTCTGCCATTGCTTCCCGAATGTTCTTTGGTTCTTTGAGGCTGATTGAGCAAACGTAGATGCACAATTCGAGATCGGTGGCAAGTTGTCTCCTTGTCTGAACTGGCTTTGAAGGTTCACCAATAACATGTTCTATTGGATGGTCTTTTGTCCATTGAAACGTAGAAGGGTACCTTGGGTGTAACGAATGTGTGTTAGATGGTTCTTGTAACCTTGAAGAAGATTCAGCAGAGTCTGTTGCAAACAGGTTTTCAAATACTTCTTCTTCTTCTTCTAACGTAACATCGTTTGAATTATTTGTTGGTTCTTCTTGAAAATTTGTGTTTTGGTTTTGCTCATCAACTCTTGGTAGAACAGTTTCAAGTACTGGAGTTTCTTGAGTAGATGTAGATGATGTTGATGTAGTTGGTGCTTCAGCTCCGATTGTGGTAGATGCATCTTCTGATGGTGGTGGTGGTTGATGGTTTTGAGCGGGTGCAATGGAATGTTGATGAGATGCATTTGTCGAAGTTCCACCATAATATTCATCAAACATTAACTCGAAGAAATTTTCCAGTTCTTGTTCTGAAGGTTTATCCGTGTTTGTTGACTGAGCTCCTTGAGGTACGAGTCCTGAACTGATGTGTCCAGAAGTCTGTCGGTTTGGTTCGGGTCCTAATCCGTTTTGATTAGAAGTCATCGGATTAAGCGCGGGTTCTAGAGCGAGTCTCTCAGAAGCTATTTGTGAAATCTTGTCAAACTTCACATTCATCGTCTCCATTATCCTTTTCGTTCGTCTATTATACACCCTGAATGCCTTCGAGTTTTTTGAATATCCAATGAAGATTCCAATATCACCCTTAGCTTTTAACTTTCCTAGATCTTGTCTATCATTCGTCGGATAGCACAAAGCGCCAAACACGTGAAGGTAAGAGATGTCAGGTTTACGGTTGTTCACTAGCTCATATGGGGTTTTATTGAATCTCGGATGGACTAGGGATCGGTTTTGAGTAAAACAAGCAGTGGCTACAGCATCAGCCCATAAGAATAGAGGTGCACTAGAAAAAATTAGCATTGTGCGAGCAGCTTCCACAAGAGTTCTGTTTCTTCTTTCGACTACCCCATTCTGCTGTGGAGTTCTAACAACTGATGTTTGGTGTGTGATTCCAACATCTTCAAGGTAAGTTCTTAACTCCTGGTTTGTAAATTCTGTGCCATTGTCTGTTCTTATAATCCTTACTGGAGCTTGAAGTAGAACTTGAATACGCTTCAGAAAGGTGATGATGATGCCTGGTGCTTCGTCTTTTGATCTCAAAAACTTTACCCAAGTGTATCTTGAATAATCATCAACAATAACGAGAATATACTTTTTCCCATTGATGCTTTCAACTCTCATTGGGCCACATAAGTCCATGTGCAACATATGTAACCTTGCTTCTGAACTAGGTACGGTTTTGGGTTTATATGATGCTCTTTTACTTTTTCCTTGTTCGCATGATGGACATAGGTGTTCCTTGGTGTATTTGAACTTAGGAAGTCCGATGACGATGTTGTCTTTGGCTAACTTGTTGATGGTGACAAAATTGAGATGGGATAAACGTCTATGCCACAGCCAGGACTTAGTTTCAGTTGCCCTTGTCATAAGATAAATTGGTGATGTAGAAGCCATTTGGTTGATGTCGATAGCATACAAATTTGTACCACGATTACCAGTTAAGAGATCATCACCAACCAAATTTCGAATAAAAACCGTGTTTCTCCTGAATGCAACTTCTAAATCAGCATCACAAAACTGCCCGACTGAAAACAAGTTGTGTCCCAACCCTTCGACGTAGTAAACTTGAGTGATTAAAATATTCCCAAATTGAAGATCTCTATAACCCTGAATAGCTGCTACATGATCATTTCCAAATCGTACAGTTCCCATGAATTTCCAGACGAAATTGATCAGCAGCTTTAAATTCCCGGTCATGTGCTTGGAGCAACCCGAGTCGATGATCCAAAGACATATTTCAATAACTTGCCAAGAACAGAAGAGTTTGTATTTGGAAACCGTGTTGAATTTGGTTCCATGGGGTTAGGAGTAAAAGCAGAATCACACTCATAGACAGTTGCTACTTGTTTAGCTTGAGTTATTTCTAATTTGCCGTCCTTAAGAGTGAACTCTCTACCCGTCGGAATCCACATACAAAACTTAAGATAGTTCCTAGGCATTCGACTAATAGTGGTAGTCCTAAATCGTGCAACTAATCTTTCTATAGATCTGGATCTAGCACTAGGTCTTTTTGGAACATTCTTCTGTTCAGGCGTAACATTCACATTCTTAGAAACACAATCATCATGAACATCATTAATTAAACATTTCTTGCATATTAAACAAACAGAGTCATTACATGCATTAGAAACAGTACTCTTGACATTACATTCAGAGGAAACATGTCTCTTATTACAAAGCGATAAATTCCTAGGGTGTTCTTCTACTTCTTCAACTTTATTCTTGCTACTACTCTTAGAGACAGGCGAGACTCTATTGTTCCTTGTATTGCTCTTAGGCTTTAGTCTGCTGCTCCTAGAGGTGCTTTCTAATCCTGTAGAAGGTAAGGCACACACATTAGGATTTATATTGTTGTCCTTTTTAGCATCCCTAGATTCTTTAGAATTAGCCTTTATGCACTTATCATTTGTCTTAGATGTTGAGGCAGACGCACTAGTGGGACTAATCCTAAAAAGGCCAGGTGCTAACACTTTAGGAGTTTCGACAACCGCTTTTCCTTTATCAACAATCTTATCATTTTCACTTTTCTTGGGCAAGGGTGTTGGAGTGACTGGTTTTGTCAAATCTTTTTTCTCATCGACTTTTGGAGCAAACCTTGAAATTGACATTTTTGGTTTTTGAACCGTGTTAGAAACATTTGGTTTCTCCGAAGTCAATGGTTTTGCAAACTTAGTTTCCTCACCCTTTCCTTTTTGACTTTCAAGCTGGGCCCTCAAAAGATCATTTTGCTCTTTCATTTTCTTTAAGTCACGCTCATACGACAATTTGTCATACTTGCATTCTTCCTTCTTTCGATCAAGTTGTTTAAAATATGACACATTTTCTTTTTCAAGCTTTATAAGAGCATTTTCATATTTTGAAACAATTGCGGAGGTCTCAGCTCTTAGTCGTTCATCGTCTTGAACAGAATATGTTTGTAAAATGATGGACATAATGTCAGTGGTCATAACAGCTTCGAAGAGAGAATCATTTAGTTTTTCCAAAACATTCATGTTTTCACGAGTATCATTAGCTTCGTTTACCAGGGATTTGTGGTCCTTGACAAAGTCGGCCGTTTCTTTTAAGAAAGCTTGTTCAAAATGGATTACCCTTGCACCGATGTTATTCAGAGGGATAGTAATTTCGTTTTGAAACACCTTTTTCTGTTCGATATGAAAACTAGAATGCCAGTTGTTAATATTGATGGTAGTTTTCGATGCAACAATATTTTGAAGTTCTTGAATTCTCTTTTTAACGTCATCAAGAATTTCTCTAGCCTCACTTGTATTAAAAGTGTTGTTAGAGGACATTTGTTCCAGTTTTGAAAGAGATTTGGAAACAACTTTCTTTTTAGACAAGAATTTCGCAAATGGTCGTTTTATGGAAAACACAGATGGTTCTGTTTGTGGAACAAAAGTGATTCCCGAAAGTTTGTTCAATTTGTTGTAATCAATGGGTTTCAAATCCTTTTGTTTCATTTTATTTATGCTCTCTTCGACATGTTCAATCGTTAGCACAGAATCCCGAACGACGGGAGGATCATGTTTGGTATAAATCACATTACCATTGTACAAAACATTCTGTTCTTGCTGAGCTTTCTTGAGATTACAAGGGGTGTTGTTACCAAGAGCCATTTTATGTTTCGTATGGTAAATCAGATTAGTTTGATTTGAAATCATTTTCATTGTTTGACTCGACTGACCCGACTTAACCACTAATTCTTCTAAATGTGCAATCATGTGTTCTGACTCTACGATTTCTTCCAAAAGTTTGTCTTCTTTCTTTGCAAAGTCCTTTTTTAACTCATCCCTTTCTTTTTCAAGATTGGTATAAGCTGTTTTTTGTTTAGAAAGTTGATTTTGTAAATCAGAAATTTCCGTGTTTAAAGATTTTATCTTTTTGAAAGAATTAACATCAAGTGTATCAAACTTGAGTTGCAATTGTTGTTCCCTTGAAACGGAATTTTGATAACCAGTTTCTAATTCAGACAAACTTTTGTTATGAAATTCAAAAGCTTTAATGGTTTATTTGTAACTCTCAAGCTCAGCGGTCAATTAATCATTTGCGGCCTTAACATCGCGATTGACCTTTTGCACATTCTCAATTTCAATACGACAATTATTCAATAATGATTCAAACAAAGCATGTGTTTCCTCATCATTCACAGCATGCTGTGAAACGAAGCCTCCATTATGATTCACATCTGGAGTCACTGAAGGAGTATTGCTACTACTTTGCGTGTCCAGGTATGTATCATAAGTGGGTGCTAGCTTCTCAGAATGTTGTTCCTCATGAGGAGACATATCAAATATATCATTATTGTGACATGTGTTGAAGTTAGATACCTCAGATGGTGCATTGGTGTCATAAACAGGAAGTGTGTCAGAATCCGTGTCATACTTAGCTTCCTGAAGATTCGCCATGAATATGCAGTTCGCATCGATATCTTCTCTATCTTTCATGTCATCCATAAGAGCCATAAAGTCATTCTCCTCTGCGTTCAACTGAAATCCTGCCTCTGCCTTTTGTGCCAACATCACTGCTTTCTGCAAGTACGCTAGATCTTTCTTGTTTGGCTTAGTAGGACAGTTTCGTGCCATATGACCTACACCCTGGCAGTTGAAACACTTTACCGGATTACCCTGATTCACATTTCCCAAATTCCCATTGCCTGATTACCAACATTCTGACCCCTCTGATTTCCAACAAACTGACCCAACTGATTCCCTGCATACTGACCATACTGATTCCCTGCAAACTGACCTGCATTCTGATTTCCTGCATACTGACCTGCATTCTACATATTCTGATATCCCTGCGGATTCCCATAAACTCCAACCATTTGGCCTCCGTTGTTCATATTGAAACTCGGCTGAGCAATCTGCTTGTTGCGAGTGTTCGATGATATCCTTTGGTTGTTGTTTGTTGGTATAGAATATCGTCCTTGGAATGTTTTTGACAGAAAAGCAAACGCTTGAGTCAATGCTGCATTAACATCATCATTGTCAGTGAATTCCGGTTCTTGGAATTATGGGTATGTCTGTTGTGGAATAACTTTTTGTTGTTGTGGGTAGAATTATTGTTGGTAGACCGGTGTTGGTTGTTGAATGCATGATGGTTGCATGTAGTTGTGAATAGGTGATGATGGTTGTTGAGTGTTCACTTGTAATGGTGTTGGTATATTAGCAATTAGCGCGAGAGGATCATGATTCTTTGCCAATCTTTCTTTCCTAACTTCATTAGCCTCAGCTTGGTTTTGCTTCAGAAAGTCATAGAGTTGATCATAATTCACCTGATGTAAGTCCTTTGTCTGATTAACAATTGTAACATAACGACCCCATTCTTCTGGAAGGGTATTGAGGAATTTGATGTTTGTTGCAATTGCTCGTGGTGTCAACTTATTTCTGATTAATTCATTCATCAAAGTGCAAAACCTTGTGTAGTAAGATTCAATCTGTTCACCTTTAGTGGATGTAAAGTTCTCCCATTCAGTAAGAAGTTTGTTCTCAACATCTTGTTGTCCAATTTCTGTTCCATGACATATTCTTCTAACACGTTCCCACATAGCATAAGCACTTTCACAGCTGTCAACCGCAGCAAATATCTCCCGTGGTAATCCAAGTTGGATTAAATGCATTGCCATATCATCAGCTTTGATCTGCGCCTTGTCTTCATCAGTGTAATCTGCTTCTGTTTGTATACGCACTAATGGTTCAGTAGGAGGTGTGGTATTTGGATTACCTTGAATTTGAACTTATCTTGGCTGAAATGGACCGTTTTCTATAGATTTGATCATAAGGTGCCCGGTATCCTTTGTTTTGATGTAACGAAGCATACGGCTTGTCCATGGGAGATATCCACCTTTTTCAAGCATTGGAGGTCAGTTTTCCGCACCGGCTGCATGAATGTCTTGCTGAGTTGCCATTGATGAAGTGTAGATGGATAAAGTTGATTCTTGGATTGTTCCAATGAAATAGGAGTAGAGTTTAGAGTGAGTTGATGCAAGTATTTATGGTGAAAATTTTGACTTAAAACCTTAAAACCTCAATAACTTCTTCTCGGAGTGTTTTTAGGCCTCGAAACTTCGCCTAAATCGATAAATCCATTTAGCGTGTCATTCTCCTCTGTCTCAACGGTCGTTTTGACAGCTGATTCGTCGAAAACGGAGTTACGGTTCAAAAGTTATGGCCGTTTGAAGTTTGGTCGTCAAAAACCTCACTTTTGTCAAATTTCGCGAAACTTTAAGGTTTTCTCGAAACTATGGGATTGCGAAATTTTGATTTCGAAATTGAGGATTGCGAAACTTGGAGTTCTCGAAACTGAGGATTGCGAAACTTGGAGTTCTCGAAAATATAAGTTCTCGAAAGTTTTGAATTTTTTCGAAAAATCAGTGTTCTCGAAAATGTTGGATTTTTTTTCGAAAAAACTGTGCTTTCGAAAATTTTGCAAAATTTCGAAAACCCAATCTCACAATGAAATTTCGAAATTATACAATTTTGAAATTTAGCCACAAGTCGAAGTAATTTCTTTCTTATACAAGAGAGAAAATACCGAGTATCCAACGGTGAGCACGAACGGAGCCTTTTCTTGTGATTTCGAAAACTAGTCAAAAAGGGATTTCGAAAATGTAGTAGTGATTTCGAAATAGTGACAGTTTTTTGAATAAGCTTAAAGCACGCCCAAATGACGTTTGCAATCCAAGATTCTTGTACTTCTAGGCTAAAAAACACCAAAACTTGAAGAAAGTTCAAAACTTGATGATTTTTATGAAACTTTTTCGAGATCTAGAAAACAAGTACAAAAACCAAATCGAATTTTTAAGCTTGAGATTTTCAAAAAGGTTGAAACTTTCTTGTTAGAAAAGGTTTATAACACTAGTTTGTAATCAAAAAAGTGTTAAAAACCAAGAAAAACAAGAAAAGTAAAAACTTTTCTAAAAAACGTGAGAAAAAAGCTTAAAAGCATGAACCAAACAAACTCTCAACCCTCCTAAATCATTGTTAGGCGATTGATACCACTTGTAGGACCTTAAATATCACAACTTTATCACACACAATATAGAAGCAAAATAAGAAGGAAAGATGGAAAGATGGTGACTTGTATGATATAAATGTATTTCGTATGAATAGAGAGAGAGATAAGAAATATGAGAGCTTTTATTCAAAAAGAAAACACACACAAATACACACACAAGCACACCTTACAAATGAAAGGTAAGGTGCCTTTTATAGTTCCATACATAGGCTTTCTATGGGCTTGGGCTTGGACTTGGTTACATGGTAGATAACAAGGCTTATGAAACATAGCACATGACATATTAGCTTGCCAAGTCCAAGGCCCAATGACTAAACTATTACTAATCTTAACAAACGACACAAAGTTACAATATGAGAATGACTATCACTTCTATATATATATTTTTTAATGCTAACAGGTTCAATCACCTCAACACCTTCCGCAATTGGTAGACATCCAATACCCAATGCGAGTTCTTCTTTTTGCCTTTCAAACAAAAGTTTTGAACTCCACGCCTTGAACGCTGGTACTGTTTTCTCCACTTTGACAGTCTCAGATGTCGTTGAATTAACATATATGATCTGCAACAAGTAAATTAGTATTAAAATATAATCTTAATTTTTATTGTATGTAAGTGAAATATAATGCATCAATGTTTTATGTCTATTGCATGATAGTAGTGAGAATCAGACAATCATATTTTTTATATCTAATGCATCCCTGTTTCAAATGGTACTGCATCACATATATATATATATATATATATATATATATATATATATATATATATATATATATATATATATATATATATATATATATATATATATATACTGCATCATACTATTTATTATTAGTGCATCATATATCTATATATACTGCATCATACTTTTTCTAATTAGTGCATCACAATGTAACAAAAGATAGAAAACTTACAACAAGCAAAAGTAATGGTCCACTGAAAATTTTGTTTGGCTTATATCCGGAACACTCCTTGACCATACACTCTACAACGTACGAGCACCAATCCATATGAGACACGTTATCAGTATTAGAGAGAATTGGTATAATTCTCTCATTTACCTCCCCATCTTTGTTTCCTTGGCCAAATATGGAGAAGAACAGTACAAGGAAAGCAACCCGAAACTCCCAATCAACTTCAGTTAGACTGCACAAATGTTCCTCCAACTTCGATATATAAATTTTTTTTTAACAACAATACTTTCCATTATGTCTCTCCATTTTGCAGTAGTCTCCTCATAAAGATTTTTCTCTGCAAGCGCTTCAACTTTCATATAACCCATTGGGATTCCTAGCATATCCCTAACCAATTCTCGAGTAATTTTTATTTTTCTTCCATCATTCATTTTAATCGAGCAGGTTTCTGAATCGAAATTTCTAACCACCCACAGCCCTAATTCTGATGGTATAGAATAAAAATTGAAGTTATTATGAAACTCGCCAAATCCCATCTTTCTTAATTCCTCCACCTGTTGACTTCTTAAATTCTCCATAACCTTCTTCAGATTTCTCAGTGACATTCTTATTTTGATAGATTTGGGTTCGTTATTTCTAACTTCCTATATTAAACTTTCGTCTTCACACTTAACTTTTTCCTTTTTAACTTTCTTCTTTCTTACAAGAGCCATTTTTGAATATGAGTTTTCAAAATCTATCCATCTCTATTGTAGGTCTTTTACCTTTTCTTTTCTTTTCACTTGTACTGCATTCAGTAACAAAAATGGTTTTCTTCTTCTTCAATTTTGGTGCAGAATATTTAACAATCTTTCCGGCTGCATTTTTCTTCTTTTTTGCCGCATGTTCAAAAACAAGACTATGAAGTAATTCATTCCATTTTTCTTTAGCAGCCTCTTTAAAAGCTGCTATTTTAACTGTATCTTCTTCGTCATCTGTTTCATTATAACCAATTGAAACTCAGTTCAATTTCTAGTACATCAATGAAACCATCATCAAACATAAAAAATAACTTTTGCACATCACATAATCTATATTTACCCTAATTTATCCTCACACGCTGTAAAATAAAAGGTACTGCAACTCAGTTAATCAACTAGTACATCATATAAATTAAATGCTACTGCAACTCAGTTAAACCACTAGTACAACATATAAACCATCAACCACACAAAATCTTTTTCGTACATCACATAAGCTACATTTTCCCTAACTTATCCACACATGCCGCAAATCAAATAGCAGTGCAACTCAGTTAAGTCTCTAATACATCATATAAGGCATCAAACTTTTAAAATCTCTTTCGTACATCACATAAGCTACGTTTACCCTAACTTATCCACACACGCCGCAAATCAAATAGTAGTGCATCTCAGTTAAGTCTCTAATACATCATATAAGGCATCAATCTTTTAAAATCTCTTTCGCACATCACATAAGCTACATTTTCCCTAACTTATCAACACACGCCGCAAATCAAATAGCAGTGCATCTCAGTTAAGCCTCTAATACATCATATAAGACATCAAACTTTTAAAATCTTTTTCGCACATCACATAAGCTACATTTTACCTAACTTATCAACACATGTCGCAAATCAAATAGCAGTGCAACTCAGTTAAGTCTCTAATACATCATATAAGGCATCAAACTTTTTAAATCTCTTTCGCACATCACATAAGCTACATTTTCCCTAACTTATCCACACACGCCGCAAATCAAATAGCAGTGCATCTCAGTTAAGCCTCTAATACATCATATAAGGCATCAAACTTTTAAAATCTTTTTCGCACATCACGTAAGCTACGTTTTCCCTAACTTATCCACACACACCGCAAATCAAATAGCAGTGCATCTCAGTTAAGCCTCTAATACATCATATAAGGCATCAAACTTTATAAATCTCTTTCGCACATCACGTAAGCTACGTTTTCCCTAACTTATCCACACACGCCGCAAATCCAATAGCAGTGCATCTCAGTTAAGCCTCTAATACATCATATAAGGCATCAAACTTTTTAAATCTCTTTCGCACATCACATAAGCTATGTTTTCCCTAACTTATTCACACACGCCGCAAATAAAATAGCAGTGCATCTCAGTTAAGCCTCTAATACATCATATAAGCTATCAACCATACAAAATATCTTTCGCACATCTCATAATCGATATATATTCTGACTTAGCCTAAATCATACATATCAACATACATGCTAGTGTATTAAACTTCATTTTCTAGTACATCACGAGTACTAGAAAATGAAGTTTAGTACATCAAGCTACCTTTATACTACATTGTCCTAAACACACCGTAAATATATCTCTACTGCATCTTAATACAACTTCAAGTGCATCACATAAACAGTCAAGCATTCAACTTCCGACACGCAGCAAAATAAATGATACTGCATCACAAATAAACTGCTAATACATCATATAAGGCATGAAACATACAAAATCACTTCGCACATCTCATAAACTTTATTTACCCTAACTTATTTCAAAATAAATTATACTACATCACAAATAAACTACTAACACATCATGTAAGGCATGAAACATACAAAATCACTTCGCACATCTCATAAACTTTATTTACCCTAACTTATTTCAAAATAAATTATACTGCATCACAAATAAACTACTAATACATCATATAAGGCATGAAACATACAAAATCACTTCGCACATCTCATAAACTTTATTTACCCTAACTTATTTCAAAATAAATGCTACTGCATCACAAATAACTTTTACCTGATGGTTCCGCGATCAATTTTTTCGATTCAGCTTGTTTTCTAACTTTTCTTCTTTTTTCTGCTTCATCATTCATCTTTAAACTCTTTTTTTTTGCTAAATTTATAAAAAAAAATGAACTATTAGTAATTATAATAACAAATCGATGCAGTAAATCATGATAGATTTTTATAAAAAACTTACGAGGTAATGATTTTGGTGGTAGATTCGTACTCGCCATTCATTAATCAATCGATGCACTAATTTTTGATTGATTTTTAGGGTTTTTAGAGAGTGAATAGAGACGAGAGAGAGAAAGAAATGATCGGAATGGGGAGAAATAGAGAGAGAGTGAATGATATTCAGAGTTAGGTGTAATTTTTAGTTGATGCATTATAGACCCTCAAGTTTGTAATATTTACAAAAACGCCACTCCGCTTTTTTAAACTTGTAATTTAAATCCAATGGTTGAGATCACTTCCTACACTTTTTACTATAACACCCTTTTTATAATAACCCCACCCTATATATATATATATATATATATATATATATATATATATATATATATATATATATATATATATATATATATATATATATATATATGCTATTCATGTGAGAAATCTAATTTTTGTGAGAACACGAGAACTAATCCTATCCACTCATTTTATCCTCCTTAAACTTTGATCTAATGGCTAATATTAGCTAACTATTTTTTTTGAAAAATTTCAAAAAAATTTCGAAAAATTTTTAAAAAAATTTCAAAATTTTTTTTGAAAAATTTTCAAAAAAATTTCGAAATTTTTTTGAAAAATTTTCGATTTTTTTTTTCAAATGTAACGAATTTTTTTTTCACATGTGACGGAATTTTTTTATCACATTTGACGAAAAAAAATTCACATGCGTCGAAATTTTTTTTTCACATGTGACGATTTTTCACACGTGACAAAAAAAATTTCGTGAAAATTTCCAAATTTTTTTTCACATGTGACGAAAAAAAATTTCAGAAAAAAAAATTTCGAAAAAAAAAAGTTTCGAAACAAAAAAAATTCTAAAAAAAGTTTTTCGAAAAAAAAATTTTCGAAAATTTTTTTTTTCAAAAAAAAAATTTTTGAAAAAAAAAATTCGAAAAATTCTTTTCGAAAAAAAATTTTTTCGAAAAAAAATTTTGAAAATTTTTTTTTTCAAAATTTTTTTGAAAATTTTCGAAAATTTATTAAAAAATTTTCAAAATTTTTTTAGAAATTTTCAAAAAGTTGACTAACTAATATTAGCCATTATATTAAAGTTAAAGAAGAATAAAATGAGTGGCTAGGATTGCTTCTCGTGTTCTTACAAAATTTAGGCTTCTCATTTGAACGGTTTAATATATATATATATATATATATATATATATATATATATATATATATATATATATATATGGAGTTGTTCCAGTTGGTGTTTTATAAGCAGTTCTAAAAGCCCATAGAGCATCGTCAAGTTTCCTTGACCAAACAGTAGGGTTGTCTTTCACTGTTTTTTCAAGTATTCTTTTAAGAGCTCTATTAGTATTTTCGACTTGACCACTCGTTTGAGGGTGATAGGATGTAGAGAATCGATGATTGACTCCATCTCTTTTCATGGCTTTTTCCATCATTTTTTGCAAAAGTGAGTGCCTCTGTCGCTTATGAGAGCTTTCGGCATACCAAAACGACAAAAGAGTTTTTTGAGAAATGTTATAGCAACTTTGACATCATTTATTTGAAAAGCTTGAGCTTTTGCCCATTTTAAGACATAGTCAACAGCGACTAGGATGTATTCAAATTTTGATGATTTGGGAAATGGTCCCATAAAATCTATACCCCAAATGTCAAAAATTTCACATACTTGAATATAATTCATAGGCATTTCATCCCTTTTAGAAATGTTTCTAGTTTTCTGACATGCTTCGCATAAGTGAAATAGAGTATGCGCTTCATTTAATATAGTTGGCCAATAAAATCCTAATTCAAATACTATTTTAGCAGTAGTAGTAGTACCATAATGTCCACCGGTAGGTCCATTGTGACATTTATCAAGAATGGCACGAGTTTCGAGTCTAGATACACATCTACGGATTATTCCATCGGGACATATTTTGAATAGGTAGTGTTCATCCCAGAAATATTTTTTTAAGTCTCAAAAGAATTTATTTTTCTGTTGGTGAGTCATTCCCTTACGTAACACATTCCCCGCCAGATAGTTTGCAAGTTCCGCGAACCATGGCGTGTCTGGAGAACTAATTGCATTTAGAGTTCCATCGGGAAAATTGTCATCTATTTCGATTTCTATTTCTTCGTCTTCCTTTTCTATACGAGACAAATGATCGGCAGCTACATTGTCAGCACCTTTCTTATCTTTTATTTCTATATCGAATTCTTGTAAAATTAGTATCCAACGAATAAGACGTGGCTTGGCATCTTGTTTTTTAAATAGATATTTGAGAGCGGAATGATCTGTATATACCACAGTTTTGGATAGAACAAGGTACACACGGAATTTGTCAAACGCAAATACAACGGCCATGAGTTCTTTTTCAGTAACCGTATAATTTTGTTGAGCAGCGTTTAATGTTTTACTAACAAAGTAGATAGGATGGAAATGTTTACCGTCTTTTTGTCCTAAAACGGCTCCGACTGCGAAATCGCTTGCGTTACACATTAATTTAAATGGAACATTCCAATTTGGACTTATTATGATTGGTGTGCATGTGAGTTTTTCTTTAAGAGTTTCGAAGGCTTTGTGACATTCGTTATCAAATTTAAATGTGATGTATTTCACGTCAATTTTTTATTTGTCTACTTCAAGTCCGGCTCCTGACACTTTGTGTCCGAGCACAATTCCTTCTTTGACCATGAGGTGGCACTTTTCCCAATTTAGAACAAGATTTGCATCTTCGCAACGTTGAAGCATTTTGTCTAAATTATTTAGGCATTTATCAAAAGAATTTCCAAAGACAGAAAAATCATCTATGAAAACTTCCACAGATTCTTCAACCATATCATGAAAAATTGCTATCATGCACCTCTGAAAAGTAGCATGTGCGTTACATAAACCAAAGGGCATACGCCGATAAGCGTAAGTTCCAAAAGGATAAGTAAACGTTGTTTTTTCTTGATCCATTAGATCGATCGGTATTTGGAAATAACCAGAAAATCCGTCTAGAAAAAAGAAGTATTCGTTTCTGCTAATTGTTCTAACATTTGGTCCATGAATGGGAGATGAAAATGATCTTTTGCGGTTGCTTCATTCAGTTTTCTATAGTCAATACATACTCTCCAACCAGTTATAGTTCTAGTTGGGACAAGTTCGTCATTCTCATTTGTTACTACTATGATACCTTACTTTTTAGGTACAGAATGAATAGGACTTACCCATGGGCTATCTGTAATTGGGTAGATAATTCCTGAGGCAAGAAGTTTAACTACTTCCTTTTTAACAACTTCTTTCATATTTGGATTGAGTCTCCTTTGCTTTTGGACAACTGGTTTCTTATCAGCCAACAACTGAATTTGTGTTTACAGAAAGATGGACAGATTCTAGGTATATCACTTGTTTTCCAAACAAAAGCTCTTTTGTGTTTCTTTAGAACCGAGATCAGTTGTATTTTCTTTCTTTCCGAAAGTTTAGATGAGATTATAACTGGGAGTAATGATTCTTCATTTAAGAAAGCGTATTCTAAGTGTTCTTGTAAAGTTTTAAGAATGAGATCGGTAGGTGGTTCTTCAAGAGATTTTCTAACTTTGTGTTCAGTATCGAATACTATTTTTTCGAATGTGGTTTCTTCTTCTTCATTATCAGAACTTTCATTATTATCCTCGATAGTCATAGCCATGAATTGATCATATTCAGCAAAGACTTCGTCTTCAAGGATTGTTCCGTCGACAGAATAGAGTAATTGATTGAATTCGTTTAAAAGTTCATCCAAATCTTCCTCAAGGATTTCATCGATAACATCAATTCTAAAGCATGTATCATCATTAGAGTAAGAGTGTTTCATAGCCTCATCAATTGAGAAAATCATTCTTTCTTTTCCAACTCCTAAATTGAGTTGTTTTTGTTTTACTCAGATCATTGCATCGGCTGTATGTAGAAAAGGTCTTCCTAAGATTTAAGGAACTTTACTATCTTCTTCCATTTCTAAGATAACAAAATCTACCGGAAAGGTAAATTTTCCAACTTCGACTAACATATTTTCTGCGATCCCAACAGGATATTGGAAAGATTGGTTTGCTAATCTCACACTCATTTTAGTAGGTTTAAGTGTTTCGATAGATAATTTAGCATAGAGAGAATATGGCATCAGATTAATGCTAGCACCAAGATCGGCTAAAGCATTGCACGAGAATGTTTTACTGAAAGTACAATGAATTAGAAAACTTTCGGGGTCTCCAAGTTTTGGTGGAAGTTTGTTTTGAACAATTGCTGAACATTCTTCATTTAGGAAGGTTGCAAAAATTTGTTCGAGTTTACTTTTGTTACTAACAAGTTCTTTGAGAAATTTCCCATAGTTGGGCATTCCGGCTAAAACGTCAACAAGGGAAACATTAATTCGAACGGCTCGAATTATGTCGAGAAATTTTCCATATTGGGCTTCCATTTTTTATTTTCTTAAGCGTTGAGGATATGGAATTCTTGGTTTATAAGGTCTAAGGACAGGTGTTTCAGGTGTTTTGGTTTTCTTACGGGTTACAGGCTCATCCTCTTCTTCATCATCAGTGAAAACTTCAACAGCAGGTTGAGTTTGACTGGGATCAATTGGTGGGTCATATGAAGTACCATTTCTTGTTGTAATAGCATTTACATGCTCATGTCTAGCTTGTGGTGGTTGATAAGGTTTACTATTCTTAGGATTTGGCTGAGTGTTACTAGGAAGAGATGCAGAAGCTCGGCCCGATTGCTTGTCAGCAAATCTGTTGAATTTAGCTTCCAAATTCTGAATTGTAGCTTGAGTATTTTTGGTTGAGGATTCAAGTTTGTCTTTGATATCCATGAATGTTTCTTTTACAAAAAGTTTTGTTGATTTTTGAGATTTAATAAAATCATCCAGTTGTGTTTGAACATCTTGTCTTTCATTATTATTTGTTCATTTGAAAACTTCTTGATTGTATTCGGCTTTTGTATTAGGTCTTCCATCGTTCACGATCACGATAACGATCATGATAGTTCTCATAGTAATGAGTACGTCTAAATGTATTCATAAATTTGGCTTCTTCTTCACGTGACATAGGTGTGTCATCATCACTGTAATTTGCGGTTGGATGGTTTCCGCCACAATGGTTACAAATTTCATGTTGTTCTTTTATTTCTTTATACTGAGCATCCATTTTGATTGCCATGGCATCCATTCTTGCCATAATTTTGTCAATATCGGAATTACTACTGCCTTCATTGGTGAAAGCAACAGTTTTACGAAGAGAGGTTCTTGATTTTTGATCTTTAGCCCAATCGAGTTTAAGCAAGACTTTGTCTTCGAGAAGTTGTTAAGCTTGATTTGGTGTTTTATAAAGAAAGATACCACCGGCCGCATCGTTTAAAGCTTCTTGAGTTATTTCATCAAGACCATGGTAAAAGATTTTGATTATATTGCCTTTTGTTAAACCATGCCCATGACAGTTTCTTAGCAGTTCTTTCATTCGAAGCCATGCTTCGGTGAGATTTTTGTGTTCACGTTGTGAGAATCCTGGGATTTCTCTAAGAAGTTTATCAAATAGAGCTGGTGGAAAAAATCTACTAACGAAAGCAGTACGAAGCTCATCCTAGGATTCAATTGTTCCTTCGTCGAGTTCGTCAAGCCAAGTTTTAACTTCTCCCATTAAAGATAAAGGGAACATCATGAGTCTTACCACTTCGGTTTCAGTAGCCCCGTATTTAAACATGTCACAAACACTTTGAAATTCATGAATGTGTCTATGAGGATCAGTTTTATTTCGACCATCGAATTGGTTGCGTTTGACAAGAGTCAAGTGATTTCCTTTTATGGCAAACTCATTTGTGGTTTCAGGAATGGTAATAGCTGGTCCAGGAGTAGGTACAACGATACGATCGTTAGCCCACATAGGTTCATTATCAGCGTTATCCATTGGATCATATAACTGAATTAATTTAATGAAAAATCTAAAGTTTAAGATATCTTCAATAGGTGTGTGATGAACACGAGGTTGTTCGGGTCTTTCGTCTTTTTGAGAAAAAGGAACTCTTTTGTTTTTACGTTTTCTTTTGTTTAAAGTTCTTTCAGGTTCTGATAAAGGTGAAATAGGGTCAGCTTCAGATGAACGAGTGTGCATCCAAATTAGAAAGCGAAATTTAAGTCGGTGTGACAAATTTCGTTTTCTGAGTAAATGAGTGCGGCGTACATAGATAAATGTGCGGCATACTTGTGTGCTAGTGATAAGTTCGGCATACTTGAGTGAAAGTACGGCGGTGTTATTTTTACTGAGAAAATTATTTTTATATATAGTGATTTTGGTGATCAGAAGATGATTCTTTTTGGTTTTTATGATAAGATTGTGAATTTTAAAATAAAAAGTTACGTATTGGAATAAGTGCGTCGTACTTGGTGACAAGTACGGCGGTAATTGTGTGTTTTGTGTGTAAGTACGGCGCACAAGTGTGATTGTGCGGCGTGCTTTCTGCAACAGAGAAAACAGCGGATCTGAATTTTGAAGAGAATTATGGTTTTTCTTGCTAATTTTACTAGGAAAATACATAAGGAACAAATTTAAGTCCCCGGCAGCGGCGCCAAAAACTTTGATGTGTAAGGAAAGCTTTAAATTTATAATACTAGTTTCACCGATTTTAATAAACCAAACACACGGGTAAAGTATAAACCTCGTTGGTAATATAAGTTTTAGGTAAGACCAGGTCGTATCCACAGGGACTTAGTTCGTTCGAGTTTAAGTATAAATAAGTAGTAAAAAAGACAATAAGTAACAAATAGCAAATATGATAATATGAAGGATTCAAATAATAAAACATATGATTGCTTGGATAGCTTAGATAATCTAGTGACAATGCTTATGATTTGATCTCAGTTTGATAATATAAGTAGCATACGATTTATAACTTTGCCATTCTCGTCAATAGAGCAATTTCATAATCCATTAGGTTCAATTCAAGATTTATACTTGTCCACCAAAAGATTTCTCTTGAGATAGTATCCGATATCAAGTGTAGATTATTATTAATTCTCCTAAGTGGATTTATCCTTTCAAAGGCTAGGAACGCAGACAAGTTCCTAGAATCATGTATAACATATTGGTTCTAACATAAACTTGAAATTGATAAAGATAAAAGCATAATCATAAATCACTTTATTATATTCACATATCCAAGCAATCACAAGAGGTTTAGCCTCTCATGGCTAATGAGTTCAAGACAGCAGAAATGACTAAACAATAAAAAAGAGACATACGAATCTGATTGATCAAATGAATTACACAAGTGTCACAAGTAACCAGGAGTTTGACACCAATACGCATTCAACACCCCTTGCTCTACTCGTTCACGTCTGACTAAGGATCAAGATCACGTAGTACTTCTTATCTCTACTTCGCGAGAATTAGTTATTGAGTGGAGAGTTCAAATGCTTGCAAATGAGCTCTATTTATAGGCTTCTGATGTCCAAAGTACGGCGTACTTTGATTATGAGTGCGGCGTACTTTGTTGTTTTCTTGGCGCCAAAGTTTCATAAACGCAGAGGAAGTACGGCTGATACGTGGGAATCGCACCAGGCTTTACCTCTCGAGGGATCTCGAGAAGCTTACACCCCCCACCAGGCAGTGTACCTGATCGTTGTAGTATAGTATAGTGACAAGTACCGGGGGATTGATCGTTCACCTCAGGAATAGTGTCGCTAGGATTTGAAAGCCTAATAACTAGGTCTAGAGGTGAGGGATGATACTTTTTGTATTTTTATATTTTATAAAAGCAATTAAAATCTCGGGTTTTGGAAGAGAGGGCGGAATTAGTTGCTAGCCAACTAACCCAATTTACTACAAATGCAATCAAAATAAAATAATAAAAATGAAAATGAAACTAATTATACTAGTGGTATAAACAATAATGAGGAAAGTTGTGTTTACTTAGATTTCATTACTCCCTAGATATCTTTTACAGGTTGATAGCTTGTTACAATTGCATGGATGACGGGTCATATTCCTTAATACTAGTCGTAGGGCCGTGTACAATATTCCCTAACTCTATAGGATCCTACTTCACTCCTATGTCGAGCCGTTAGAAGCTCCTAACATGGGATCATTAGAATTCTCCTACGCATTAAATACAACCAAAAATCGTAGTACACCTCCGATCATGTTTCTTAAGACGTTCAAGCAAGTTACCAATGGAAGTCTGCCAGTTTTCTTAAGCCTAACATCGAATACAATCATCCGTAACAACTATAAACAAACAATCAACCCATAATCAACATCTAGGTTTCACTACATCTAAGCAAACACAAAGGAAATCTAGCCTAGCATGTTAAATTGAAGACAAGCGTAAGATATAATCAAACAACACATAGACATATTGATTGATTTGAAAGAGTACTTATCTCAAATTGAACATGAAAGATTCAAAGGGTTGAAACCCTTGAAAAAGCTGGAAAATTCGACCTAGGGTTTTTCCTCAAAGTTGCACCCTCCAAGTTACACACTAATGAATGAAATTTGGAAAACTATATATAGATTTTACAGGGTGACGGCGTCATGTATTGGATTGTGACGCCGTCAACTCGCCGCCATAATAGAAATCGTATTGCCCAGATCTGATTTTGATGCCGTCATGTATGAAATTGTTCTGGGCCGTCACTAATACTTGGACCATGACGGCCTTGGGTGACGCCATCATCTCCAATGCAAAAAACTCTCTGGATCGTCACGTGTATTTCCCACATCCACCTCTTTTGTTACTCTTGACGCCATCATTTAGAAGCTCTTGACGCCGTCAGGTACTGTTCCCAGCAAGGAAAATTGAGACTTTGCCGTTTTCTTGACTTTTATGCTCCAAAAACGTCCAAAATGCTTCCTTTTCCAGATTTCTCTCCAAAAGTACCTAAAATGACAAAAGAAATGATTTAGGGCAATATTTGATCAAATAATCACAAATTCGGGCTTAAATGACCCCCTAAAAGTGGTTCACTTTTTGCCTCATCAAATACCCTTACACTTGAGATTTGCTTGTCCTCAAGCAAATGCGCTTTTATTCTAATCAAAATACAAGTTAGGGGTCATTTAACACTAATATAAAAGTAATTACAACAAATAATCGTTCCACTAAAAACCAAAGACAAGCACGGAGGTCATATACTAGCACCTCACAAATAGTGTTTAGATACTCACATCTCTCGGGTGTAATAAAGTATATATCACAATATGGAAATGGAAAACATCTCTCACTACCTGTCATAGCAAAATAGATTACCATAGGCTTGGGAAAGGATCAAACCTCCACCACTTGGTGTAAGCACCTAGGATAAACTATCAAAGAGGTCTTTCAAAGGGTTTAGGTGTAGGGATATGGAATACACGGTTTTGTTGGATATAGGCAATATTTACCGGTGGCGAGTTAATCATCTTGGTTAATTACATGTACAATATGGCGTTGCTAAGCCAATACTAGACTCGACTTAAGCTAATGAATCAAAAATAACAAAAACATAAAATAAAATGGGATGGTAGTCCGTACGTTTTTTTTTTTTTTTTTTTTTTTTTTTTTTTTTTTTTTTTTTTTTTTTGCACACAGTCTTACCCTACCATCCAAAATAATACATTATAGGGAATGTACATTCCCCTTACACTTGAATTTTTACATACTTTACAATAAACTAATCTAATGACTCGAATCAAGATAATCAAAACACTTAGAGTACTTTTTAAGATTAACTCACCTATGGGGGTAATATATGGTGTTCTTCCCCATTACTCCATAACATAAGTACTTTACCCATGAGTCTCAATCGTCCCAAAACAATATTTACAAGATATGACTCGATTTAGCAACCATGTAATCAATTAGATAATTAACTAAGGGTTTAAACATGTAACAATAATGCACTAAAGATGAGTGCATACATGGAAGGCTAAGGCGATTTGCGTGTACATTTGGGTGGGTTGTAACAAATTCTTCCTTTAAGTAAGATGCTTAAAGTTAGAAACGAAAGGATAGGCTCGGAGGGGTGTACTAGGGGTTTCGTGTACTAAAAATGAGTACAACGCTAAGGTGTGGGAAAATTAGTTGACTTTACTAGCTAAGTAATATGACTTAAATGGTCAAGTAATTATAATACGAGTTCAACACAAGGGTGATCCTAATGCCTCTTATCATGTAGTAAATCCTACCACACGAATGTAGTCTCACTAGCGGTCTCGGGATGCATCCCTAACGCAAGTTCTAGAATCTAAATGCTACCGGTACACTCATAAGCACTAATAATGAATGTTTTTCATATCAAATCTAAAGGCGAACCTCACATATTTGGGTGGAAAATTTTTCTGAATGGTACGATTTTGTGCTAGTCATACAACTCCTATCCATGAGATGCTTGCTAAGGCTAAAGTTTCACTCCTAAATGTTGTAAAAAAATTTAAATTTGGCGCTAAAATTACACTAACAAGTATTTCTCTTAGTTTTATTACACACCTACCATCAAACAAACAAACTCAAGTGCAATTGCATCCTATAAGGTATCATCATTTACCCTCCCCTTACACTTAGGATGAACATTGTCCCCAATGTTCAATTAAAGGATGTAAAAGTAAAATAGGTAAAAGAATGAAAGCAAATACTCCCTTGATTCGTTCGGTGTGGATAGTGTATCAACAAGGTTAGATCTTCCTCCAAGAAAATGAACATTCAAAGCTTCACTTCCAGAAAAATAAATCATCTTCTTGTCATATATAACATGTTAAACATGAGAACTAGGCAACCTCGCGTAAAATCAGCGGCAATCTATATAAACTAATAAGTCCTAGAAAGCAATTTAAGATATAATGCTTGTGGAATGAATGTTTGCAGATTTCCTGGAGTTTATAAAACTAAAGAATTAACAAAAACTTTAAGACTCCGTTAGAAAAACAAAACTCGCAAAATTTCCAGAATTTTACACATGACGCCGTCAGGAGTTAACTCCTGACGCCGTCAGAAGTGACCTGCAGAAATCTTTACGTTAAGTTTCTGGAAAATTTTTGGAAAAACTTATGTCCTACTTCCTGGAAAATCCTGCAAAACATCATTATGACTCGATACAAGCATTTGACTCTAACAAATACTAATACACATGTTCATTTAATATTGTGGCGAATCACGATCAATTTCGTTCTTAAAAACAAATTTGGGGTTTCCCCTTACACTTAGCTTTTGCAAAATACCTTTATATGAAGTTAAGACGAAGTTAAACAACAAAATAAAGCATTTTCACAATTTTAGTTTGAAACATGATCTACCAACAATAAAAATAAAGCATGCATACGGAAGCAAATAACAATCAAACAAATAAAAATCACACAAAACATGGGTTGCCTCCCAAGAAGCGCTTTTCTTTATTTTACGAGTCTTGTAGCTAGACTCAAGGTCATGGACAATTACGTGACCTCATCGTTGGTCTCATTCTCTAGGTCATCTCCAATCTTAGTTTTGTATTCCGGACCTAGTAGCAAACATTCCTTATAGAAACCAAGTATTTTATTCATGACATAATCTACCCCTCTACGTCTATCCTCATCATTCCTATAGTAAACCGCTTGCTTGTGTTCCTTTTCTATGTTTGATAGAAGGATGTATTGTTCAATCTTATAAGGCATTTGGTAAGCAATCTCATCGGTCTCTTCCTTGAATCTAACTATCCCTAGGGACGGGTCATAACTCATCTTAGAGGCCTCAACAAATGGTTTTCCGAACACTACTTGTCTTAGGCAATCATCTATTACCGGACGAGTATCCTCTACTATCACAAAGTCGGTAACATAAGTGAAGTTTCCTACAAGACATGCAATCCTTTCACTCTTCCTACAAAGTTGCTCATCCAATTCGTGTCGGGCATCATCCTATACCCAAGTTGCTTCTTCATTACCCAATTATAATAGGTCCTAGTCATGATGTTTATAGGAGACCTAGGATCGATATAAGCTTTCCACACATGCATATGCCTAATGTTGCATGGTATGTTGATGTTAAAGGGATCACCTACTTTAATAAGGGGTGAACCAAAGATGTATGGTGTCTCGGGGTAATCGAATAAATCCTTATGATATTCCCGTTCTTCCTTGGTGGGTAACTTATCAAAGTACTCTTCTATGTTTTCTACTTCCTCTAACTTTTCTACCTTAGTATCTTCAACTTCCTTAATCTCATCCCTAGTCTCGGTTTCTATCCCAACTTCATCCTTGTCACTTTCTTCTACATTCTTTTCTATTGGCTTAATGGTGACAACATTGACAAAGTGGACTTGTTCGGATGATGAAGGGTCCTTAATTTGGTTAGTGTCCCTAGTGTCCTTCCTAGGTGTACTTAGCACTTGGTTGTTGAGGGCTTTCAACAAGTTGTCAATCTTATTGGTCATCTCCGTTTGTTGTTGATTGAATTCGGTTTCAAACTTAGCTATGTGAGCTTCTTGAGATGCCATAAACTTGGACATCAACCCTTCAAGATTGTTGGTACTACCATAATTATTGGAAGGATTGTTGTTGAAAGTACGGTTAGCTGGTGGACCATTTGGTTGGTAACGATTAGGTGGATTGGAAGAATTGTTTTGGGGCATGTTTTGGTTTTGCTTCCACCTAAGGCTCGGGTGATTTTTCCAAGAAGGGTTGTAGGAATCACCGTAAGGGTTTGGCTCGGGTTTGAAAGTGTACCACTTGTCTCCCGCTTCGTCGGTACGCGAGGATGCGTAATGCCGCAAAAGCTTGTCCGGGGAGTTCCACGCAATCATGAGTGTCATGGGGACCACTACATAATTCGCATGAAGAAGTGATTTTGTTCACTTGGATTGAAGGCTTGGGATCTTCGTAAGATTTCATGAGAAACTTGACTTGGTCCTCAAGTTTCATGATCCTATGGTCGGGAGTGCTAGAATTGTTCGAAGGCAAAGATATTGCCTTGACCGTTTTGTTCAAATCACGGGGATCATTCCAACCTTCGTTGTCATAGATAGCAAGATCTTCTATGAGTTCCCATGATTCTTCCGCACTTAGATCACGTAGCTTGCCACCGGCCGATTGGTCAATGGTTCGCCTTGTGGAGAGATCGATATGGTCATAGAAGATTTGGACTTTGTGGAAAACTAGAAGGGGGGTTGAATAGTTTTCCCTCTTCTTCGTTTATAAAAGGTTTGTTTCAAAATCTTCAATTAAAGTTTTCCTTCTTAAAATCTTAAAATGTTTTGTATCAAATTATCTATTAAGTTAAACTCAATAAGAGAAGGGTGAATAATAATCTATTAGACTATATCATATAGTTATATACACAATTACAATATTAACTTGTAACTATAACACAATCAATCATCAAGACAATATAAGCAACAATCAACACATATTTGCAAGCATAGATATAAAGCGATAAATGCAAGAATAAAAGTAAAGAGTAAGGAAAAGAAAACGTAAACCAGACACGGTGATTTATAGTGGTTCAGCACGAAGCACCTCTTCGTCTTACTCCACTCCCCGAGTACCACACTCGAGAGTTACTTCACTAATCAACATGCTCCTTTATGGCGGAACAAACTGTACACAAGCTTACACCAATTTTAGCGACACTAAGCGGAATGTCGAGTCCTAATCCTAGCTAGAACCAATCTACCAAGGCCCACGTGGCCACACGAACAAGCACTCTTGTCCCACTTAGATCGACACACGATCTAAGCCTTCACACGAACGAGCACTCCCGTTCACTTGAATCTTCACCCGACTCAAGCCTTCACACTAAGACACACTTGGATCTTCACCCAATCCAAGCCTTCACACGAATAACATACTTGGTTCTTCACCCAAACCAAGCCATCACTCTTGGACACACTTGGTTCTTCACCCGAACCAAGCCTTCATACACTAGACATACGAATTGACCTAATCTACACACAATCACCTACGGACTTATAGATCGTCCGAATCTTCCCTATTACAATGAGACTCTAGACTTACATTTTCCTAGTCTAGTTACAAGATGAAACTACTTGTGTGTGTTTTTCTTTCTTGGATGATCAACCTTGAATGATGAACATGTGCATGGTATTTATAGGCTTCACCCTTGGAGACCAAGTAAAGCATCTTGGAATATGCCAAAGAATATTCCAAAGCATAAGGAATATGCCAAAGAATATTCCATAGCATAAAGAATATCCCAAAGAATATTCCATCCATTTCCCTCCTAAATTCAAAATTTGAATTTTGAATTTTGAATTTTTCCTTTTCCCTCCATGTTCTAGAAGCTTTTAGGAGGTCTTGATGGGCCTTGTTGGGCCGGTTATTATTGGGCCCCGAATGGGCTTGTTTGTTTGCTTGGCCCGATCCATTTAGCTAAGTTCATATCTATGCTTAGCCCGGTCCAATTAAGTAAGTCCATAAGTATAATTCTTGTATGCTTGGCCCGATCTATGTGTGAACAAGTAACTTGTGCACTTTACATTATGTATTACAAGTTACGTGTTTGTCATCGTTAAAACATAAAGACATTGTATAGATTAAACGTCATAACGTTTGCACTAACAATCTCCCCCTTTTTGATGATGACAAATATGTAAACCGTAACTCATAGTAAAGTGTATAAGTTACTAGTTTACACTCGTCTCTCCCCCTTTTGTCGAAGCAAAAAGGTGTCCCCTAATGTAGATGGCTTGAGGAAGACTTGAGTATATAGAATGAAAGATGATCCCCTAATGTATTAGAAAATCCCAAACCCCATCATTAAAAGAATTGAGCGTGCGTCATCCTAGTGAAGCCTTGCTCCTAACGCCATTGTTTAACTAACTCCGAACTAAGTACCCAACTACTTTCGAGCTCCCCCTAGTTCATTGCATCCTTATTGTAACACCCCCAAAATATCGCAGCGGAAGACTGTGTCATAGGGGTGCTACTTCATAATACAAAGTACAAGGTATAGAAAACGAACTCTAAATGAGACGTTTTGAAAAGTTACCATTCGATTAATAAATTCTGAGATACAAACTTGAGTTCCATAATACAATACATAAGAGTTTTAAAACATATCGAATGGTAAAGATAAAAGCATAAGTCTTCAAAACATGCCAAGCGACTCTATGCTCCATGCAACAGCTATCACCTTACAGACCTGAGATAAACATGCTAAAGTGTCAACACAATGGTTGGTGAGTTCATAGAGTTTGTCTTAAAACAGTTGAAAAGTCTTTAAAGAATATTCGCACAGCAAAGGCATCGTGAATCCACTCAGTTGCAATTCCTGCCATAAGAGACTTGCAACCTGTGTGTTCACAACCCACTGCTAACATATAGTATGATTTCGATATAGGTGTATACGATATATGCACGCTTAATGTAAAGTATCACTGCCTACTGAACCTCTTGACAAGAATAAGCACAAATGCTTCAAAGAATAAGCACAAATGCTTCATAGTGGATTATATTCACCCAAGGCCAGGAATATATGGCAATGGTGGGGGCGTCAGCCCGATAGTACTATCAATACCTCTCCCTCGGCTCCATCCAGGAGTTAAACAGTAGTTAAAGAATATAGCGTATAGAACACATTAAGGCACATATCGTAATAAAACTACACATCATGTTTAAGAGTACAAAAATATAGCATAGCATATGAGTAAAATTGTCTTTAGTAAAAGAGAAAGCAAGTAGTTTAAGCATGTATCTCCCCAAAAGAGTTTAAAACAAGTAAATGAGAAAAGTGGGGCTACGAACTCACCTTAAGCTTAAGTGATGTGAAATCAAAGTGGTAGTCGAATCGTGAAAGTCTCTAAGAGCAGCCTATAATAGAACGTTGCGACTTAGGTTTGGAGTAATGTCTAAGAATACGAAAAATTGCCTATATATGTCTTGCATAATGTTCATGATGTAGTACTTAGTATATAGCGTAAGTCTTTGAATATAAATGGTTTATGAAACATGTATAAGTTGTATATCTCTTACTACCGTTCGGGCCGACATAATTCAGAAGTCATGGAGTAAACGTTCGAGGAGCCAGGACACTTTAATTCGTAAATCCACAACTCATCTCTACGGCTTACTTAATGAACTCCTCACATGAGGCTCCCTACTATTGTAGTATTTGATAACAAATGTATAAGTTTTGATCCGAAAAGTTACATGTCCAATATTTGAATAAACTTTAGGAAAGTCTATTTTTACATGAAGATTGTTATTAGGGTAAGTTTATTATAACTTGTATCTCATGGTTCTTTAGGTGGAGTAGATCCAAATTGTTTGTTCAAGTTATCGTCAACTCCTTGTTTCATGTTTTCGCCTAAGTAAGTTTATATGGTCATTTAGTCATGGCTTCGCCGTGACCTTGGTCATTTTTCCATGGTCTTGAGACTCAAACTTGGCTTTAGCCATGGTTGTGGTCTTGGCTTTAGGTCATTAGACCTCTTGGTCTTAGTAAATCATAACTATTATATAGTGACTTTGGTCTAAAATGGGCTGTTAAGATTTTGAAGAAAATTATCACTCGAGAAGCGTTTTCAGGGCTCGAGCTTTTTTGTTCCTGAACGAAAACGTCGTTCCGGACAACTTTTGTGTTTTAACTTTTTGATGAATCGGACCAGAAGGGGGACTTTCAAAATCACAGAATGCAAAACAGTAGGGTAAAGGCAGTTTTGCCGTTTTGGTTTCGCTAACTTCTTATGGCCATAACTTTTGACTCGGGTACTCGTTTTGGGTGATTCAAATTGCTATGTTTTCCTTGTTAAGTCCTCTTTAACAGTAAGTAAGTGTCAAATATCAAAGTTATACTATTTTGGTCGTGGTTCTCCATAAAAATCACTAGTTTGCTTGTTTACTTGTCATAAGTTAACATATGTATACCAATACTTGTTTTATCCATTTTTTAAACATCATGAACACAATAACAAGAACATATATAGCATGAAAGGAACACAAAGAGCATGAAAATGATAATTAAGCAAGAAAGTATGTTAGGGTTTGCTTACAACTTGAGGCTTTCTAAAAGAAAGGTAAGTAACTAGTAAGGTACGGACTTTGATAGACTTAAGCTTCACCCTTTGCAATCTATGATAAACCGAGGTTATTTGAAGATTATAACGACGCCTTCTTGAAGTCCAAAGCTATTTGAAGATTATAACAACGTCTTTTTGGAGACTTTAAAGTTATAACAACTTTTCTTAGAAAATTTCCAAGATTGAAGATCAAACACTAGTTTTCTTTCAAAAACTAGTTAACTTTCTTACAAAATATAAGAAAAGTGCCTTAGGTTTTAGGACTTGAAGGTTATAAGAAGGTGTGGTGCAAGTTTTCTATGTGTTTTTAGCTTGGTATTTATAGGGTAGGAAAAATAGTTAACCATATATTGGGTTAGAATTTAACCACGGTTAGTTTAGACACTTGTAAACATCCTAGAGATCAATGGTCAAGATTTAACCACCCATGGTGACTCCCCCCCCCCCTAAATGGCGGTTCCATAAGGATAAGGAGGGATGACTTGGTCCTTGGTGATATTATCTAACTTAAGTAGCTAGTTTTGACTCCGAGAAATGCTAACCGTAAATGATTAAGCCTCAAAACGTAAAACCGGTTATCGTAAAAATATGAAACTTGAAAGTGTGGTTAAACATGTCAATATACTCCATAATAAAATATAAAATGAGTGGTAGGTTCTATCGGGTGCTAAAACCCTGCTAAAAACTGGAAACACGGGTCTGAAACGCGCAATTCGCGTAAAATGCTGAACTGGAAAACGTAAAATTCCAAAACTTTTGGAATTGTCATAAAATGAAAGAAAATCATATTTCTATTGTTTATAATATTTTATGGATATATCGGGATGCTGGAAGGACGTTTAAACCTAAAAGTAAATCTCGGACACGGCTTTGTGATTTTTGTAGAAATGATCCGACGAGTGTGAAATTCTCGGATTATCATTAAAATAGTTTAACTTACGAGAATATGAAATAAAAATTTTGGACGTGAATAGTAAAAGTGAATAGTAAAAAGTGAATAGTGAAATTTTCGGAAATAAAAGTTAACCTGAAATTGCGAATTGTTACACTTATTGATTTAGCATATCCATAAGCTCCCCCTAGCTTATTGCATCCTTCTTATCCTACATCAAGGGTTAGTTTAAAACAACAAATGCTCCCCCTTGGTGTATGCTCAAAACTAGTTTTGGCTACCAAATAGTCGAGCAATGAAGTAATGCTACAAAACAAAGTTAGTAGACAAGTACACATAATAATGATGATATATATATAGCAAAACATGCATGACTTAAATATGATTATTCTAAAGCATGGCATAAAAAAGATTGAAACTAAACATATAATAGTTGATTAACACACCATTTTCTAACTTCTTCCAAGATATGTGTCTAGTGTCTAGGTGATATGGGATGATGATGATATGCTCCTAGATAGGGATGAAGATGACTCTATAATAGTGGAGAAGTGGGATAGGATGTTATGAGCCAAAGTTTGGTAAGGATGGTGTGAAGTTGGTGGTTCAATTTAGGTTTATGTTGAAGATGTGTGTAGGGAGATAATGAGAGGAACGTTTGCACTTACAATGAGTGAGGAAGGAATTCAAGGGTATACAAGCATCCTAGTTTTGTTGGGTATTTGAGGATGTAAGAGATTTGGATTTGTCATTGGAGGTGGATATATTGGTGACAATGAATGATCTGGAGGATTGAGGTTAGGAGACATTTTGTGAGTTTGGGTAATTATTAATGGATGATTAGGAATCATGGAATTTCGAGGTGTTTTGTTGGTTGACGACCGAAAGTGGATATGTGAAATGAGGTGGTGATGGCTTGACAATTTCCCTTTGTTTCAAAGAGCGACACAAGGGTGAAGATAGGTTTATGTATTATGAAAGGTGGTTTGACCTTAATGGGTTAGGTTGTAGTGGGGATGACACACTTGTTTTGTTACATGGTGGAATCTTCTTGTGAAGATGACTAGGTGTATGATATTGACTCTTTGTTTCTTTGAGGGCATGGAAATGGTGGATGACTCGATATTGGTAGAACAAAGGATGACTCGGATTTTCATTTCACATTGGTGGTTTGAGGTTTGAGTGAAGAAAGGTTATGAGGAAGATGCTTCTTTGTGAGTTTTTGACAAGGCATGATGTAGGATGGTTCAAAGTATTGTAGAAGAGGAAAAACAGTGAACCAGTTCACGAGACCTTTACTGGGGACGGTCCTTTAAATCACTGGACAGTCCTTTATTTATAAGGGACCGCCAATTCACTAAGGGACCGCCGTCAGTAAGGTGCAGAGTCTCTCCAGTTTTCTGTTTTTCCCAAATTAGGAGTAATCAAATGATTAAGGAATGGTTTAGGTAATAAGGTGGGATTGTGACACTAGACACCCTAAAGGAAGATTATGATCTAGTGTTAGGAGGAATAAGCCTAGTTGCCTAAGAATCAAAGATTTAAGCATATAAATCATTTAAACATGCATCACATAATAATCAAGGATATTAGCATGTAAGACTATATGACATCTAGGAGTTATCATCAAAGGCATACCTAGTCCAACATAGTTTAGGTGCACAAATAACATTTAAGCCATGTAAAGAGATGCATACAAAACATGATTACTATGAAGACAAGCATTAAGTAAAACATGTTGACATATAGCACATAAGATTATGTATCATGGACATATATCAAGAATATGGAATTAGAAAAGCTAATTCAAAGCAAGATCTTTCTAATCATGCATTCAATAATTAAGCTAGTAGGCATTTAGCATTTAAGGAGGCATGAAGACATTTGATCATATTATGCAAGAGCAAGTACACATATATGCAAGTAATCTAGGTTTGTTAAGAAGAGTCCTAATTACTACTTGTTTAAGGTGCACTACTAACGGGAAACAAAGATCATCGATGTAAAACATCTTTTGTCAAATGTAGGAATGGAAAATTTTCAATTTAGAGAATGGATATAAGACTATTACTAGCGGTGCTCAGTTACGGCTAAACACGACCATTTTTACGGGTTTACCACAAACCCAACTTCTCTCTGGAAGCAATTCAACCATTAGGTCAAATTGAGTTTCTAGACAATAGGTTCTCCAGTAGTCATTCTCTTTTTAGAAGAAATTAAATTCCTAAATTTACCTATCGAAGAGTACCAAATATGAACTTTGCTTGGTTCACTAATGCTTGGCTTAATGTGACTCAAACGTCATGTTTTTATGAAGGTAAATCTAGATGATATATTTTATTCACGATCCCAATAGAGACGTGTTGAATGTTTAGATAAGAGTAAACAAAAAGTTTTAATCTTTTGTTCATGATTTACCGGTTGTTTGGTTTTGATGGCATATTACTTGATTTAATAACTGTGCTAGACTTAAGAGTGCACCTTAGCATCTCTTGTGAAATGATCTCATTAAGATTATTTATCTTAAATGAGTTTATGATTCTCAAATGATATCAAAACTAGACATTAATATATTTTTAAACAAATATTATTTTCTATGATTTTTGTCAATGTTATATATCATACTTTAACAAGTATTTGAAAAAAATTTTTACTTGTTTATGGATTGTGACAAGTTATTTTTCAATTCTAATAACTTATATTATTTCAAAAAGGAAAGTGTAGTACATTATCTTGTAACACAACCATTCATGCTATAAAGAAAATGAAATACATAGAATATATAGTGTGTATTATTCTTAAATATGTATTTTATCTTGAAGTGATGATTTTAAGTAGTGTGAGCAAAGTTTACATATGTTGTTAGTTTGCTCATGTTTGGTTTTTTGGATATGACACATTTATCCATTGCATTGCAATGTAAATTGCTTGAATATTTCGGACGAAACATCCAAGTCGTCAATCCTACTTCATTGTATATTTTATGAATGTGTTTAAAATGTTATTATAATATTTGGAACACAATTATTGGACAATTATATTCAATATGACATTATCAACACAAGTGTGAGTTATGATCCAATGCATACTCTTTTCATCTACAAAGGATGTAACTATTTTCATATCAATATAGTGTCATTGAGTATGTAGATTCAAGACTATATCTTTTGTTGTAATTTGATATAATCTTGAAGCTAAACAAATAGCAATCAAATTTCTTGTCCACACTCAAAAATGTGTCAATTAGATTTGATAAATATATCAACCATAATTTGAATAACGAATTGATATAATATCAAGATCTTTCTTGACCCTCACGGACACTCATTTGAAATAAATAAACATTTTGATAGTGTGTTCCATTAATCCTAAGATTATTTATTAGTGAATGATTGAAAGTTGACTTATTATTTCATGATTGTTATATGTTTTGTTTATGTGAAAGACTCTTCATTTTTACTTATTATGAACACACTTAGATTTTGAAAATACTTTTTCTTTTATATAACTACTAATGTTTTACAATGATTCAATTTCTCTTATTAAACAACTTAAGGTAAAACAAGGTAATTTGTTGAAAATATTTAAGCGTTTGTTGAAAATATATTAGATTGTTTGAAATATTTAGGTAACTAGATTTAACTTCATTTACAAGATGTTTAAGTAACATTAAGCCATCTATACCTATATGCAATGCAAGACTAATTATGCAAACTTAACGCAAGAAATTTAGCATAAGATCTAGTTAAGCAAAAACGGACAACTAGCTACGAACTAATAGAGTACATGACACATATGCTAAGATATTCAAATAGCTAAATTACAAATAGCAACGATTATCTAGTATACTCTATTAACAAAATAAAATCACAAATGAGTTCACATAGCACATAAAACACTTGTCGTCGTTTTGTGTATTATATATACCAATGTTTACTTAGCTCGATTTATTTGAAAATAAAATAGTTTCTTACCCATTTTAAAATTTAATTAAGATCAATATTTTGAAAGCATAAATACTTAATTTTTCAAAGATATACCGACTAGGAATGCCCGACTCGAAGGAAAAGGTAAAATACAAGTTTTACGTTAAAACAAGACTCAAATTTTTGACCTCCGTGTAGTATTTTAACTTTGTGACATATTTAAGTTTGTAATGATTACTTCTAAGTATTTTTAAATGAAAGTAGACTCAATTACCTTTAAAATTCCGGGTGGCACGACTTCTACGGAGTTACGGTTATTTTTATATGATTTTTCAAAGTTTCTAAAAAAAACTGCGAATAGACAGGCAGACCCCTTAAAAATTTAAGGGGGCCGCCCATCTGGTACTCAAAATTATATTTTTTGGAAAAATTGTTTTCTGACTTTGTGGAAAGGTGTGTAACTTTCTGATTTTAATAACGAACATATAACACTTGTTTTAAGCATAATCTTATCTCGAGCTAGTATAATTAGTGTATATAATATCAAAACTAATACAAGTTAATCAACAAAACACTTTTCATATTTAATCCTCCTTAATAGGTAATTTGATACACGGATCGTACTCAATTTTTAAAACCATTTGTTTTGAAAATTAGAGCGACCTGGCTCTGGTACCAATTGTGGAAAACTAGAAGGGGGGTTGAATAGTTTTCCCTCTTCTTCGTTTATAAAAGTTTTGTTTCAAAATCTTCAATTACAGTTTTCCTTCTTAAAATCTTAAAATGTTTTGTATCAAATTATCTATTAAGTTAAACTCAATATGAGAAGGGTGAATAATAATCTATTAGACTATATCATATAGTTATATACACAATTACAATATTAACTTGTAACTATAACACAATCAATCATCAAGACAATATAAGCAACAATCAACACATATTTGCAAGCATAGATATAAAGCGATAAATGCAAGAACAAAAGTAAAGAGTAAGGAAAAGAAAACGCAAACCGGACACGGTGATTTATAGTGGTTCGGCACGAAGCACCTCTTCGTCCTACTCCACTCCCCGAGTACCACACTCGAGAGTTACTTCACTAATCAACATGCTCCTTTATGGCGGAGCAAACTGTACACAAGCTTACACCAATTTTAGCGACACTAAGCGGAATGCCGAGTCCTAATCCTAGCTAGAACCAATCTACCAAGGCTCACGTGGCCACACGAACAAGCACTCTTGTCCCACTTAGATCGACACACGATCTAAGCCTTCACACGAACGAGCACTCCCGTTCACTTGAATCTTCACCCGACTCAAGCCTTCACAGTAAGACACACTTGGATCTTCACCCAATCCAAGCCTTCACACGAATAACATACTTGGTTCTTCACCCAAACCAAGCCTTCACTCTTGGACACACTTGGTTCTTCACCCGAACCAAGCCTTCACACACTAGACATACGAATTGACCTAATCTACACACAATCACCTACGGACTTATAGATCGTCCGAATCTTCCCTATTACAATGAGACTCTAGACTTACATTTTCCTAGTCTAGTTACAAGATGAAACTACTTGTGTGTGTTTTTCTTTCTTGGATGATCAACCTTGAATGATGAACATGTGCATGGTATTTATAGGCTTCACCCTTGGAGACCATGTAAAGCATCTTGGAATATGCCAAAGAATATTCCAAAGCATAAGGAATATGCCAAAGAATATTCCATAGCATAAGGCATATGCCAAAGAATATTTCAAAGCATAAGGAATATGCCAAAGAATATTCCATAGCATAAAGAATATCCCAAAGAATATTCCATCCATTTCCCTCCTAAATTCAAAATTTGAATTTTGAATTTTGAATTTTTCCTTTTCCCTCCATGTTCTAGAAGCTTTTAGGAGGTCTTGATGGGCCTTGTTGGGCCGGTTAATATTGGGCCCCGAATGGGCTTGTTTGTTTGCTTGGCCCGATCCATTTAGCTAAGTTCATATCTATGCTTAGCCCGGTCCAATTAAGTAAGTCCATAAGTATAATTCTTGTATGCTTGGCCCGATCTATGTGTGAACAAGTAACTTGTGCACTTTACATTATGTATTACAAGTTACGTGTTTGTCATCGTTAAAACATAAAGACATTGTATAGATTAAACGTCATAACGTTTGCACTAACAGACATGGAGCCAAAGATCTATGCCATGATGAGGGACTTTTTGGAGTAAGTCCTTGAAACGAGTCCATGCTTCATATAGAGTTTCACCTTGACGTTGTTGGAACATCAAGATATCATTTCTAAGCTTGGTAGTTCTCCCCGGTGGGAAAATTTGAGCAAGGAAACGAGTGGTGAGATCATCCTATGAGGTGATGGATCCCGCGGGTAAACGTTCAAGCCATTGACTAGCTTGATCACGTAGAGAGAATTGGAATAGGCGTAATCGGGTCGACTCTCTAGTTACAACGCAAGGTCTATGGAATCTACAATTTTAAGGAAATCCTTGAGATGTTGATTAGGATCTTCGGAACGAAGTCCATGGAATGCACATCCGCTTTGCACCAACCGGATGGTGTCGGATCGCAAGGGGGACACATTGGCTCCTTAAGTGAGCTCAATAGTGTTTCGATAGCCTTGGTGGCTAGGACGGGAATACTCTCCTAAACTTCGGGGCCTAGGAGGTGGGTTTGGTAGTGGTGGGTTTTGTGGGTGGTTTTGTTGTAGTGGGTTGATGGGTTCAAAGATGTTACCACCTTCCATGGTGTCGGATGGTAAAGGTTACGAACAAAGACACAAAGAAATGAGATAGACTAAAGAAAACCTAAAAATAAAAACAAAATCTTACTAGAAAGGAATCTAGCAAGTAGACCTAATAAAAAGAAATCCTAACATAGACAATAACTAATTCCCGGGCTGCGGCGCCAAAAACTTGATACGTGGGAATCTCACCAGGCTTTACCTCTCGAGGGATCTCGAGAAGTTTACAACCCCCACCAGGCAGTGTACCTGATCGTTGTAGTATAGTATAGTGACAAGTACCGGGGGATTGATCGTTCAACTCAAGAATAGTGTCGCTAGGATTAGAAAGCCTAATAACTAGATCTATAGGTGAGGGATGATTCTTTTTGTATTTTTATATTTTATAAAAACAATTAAAATCTCAGGTTTTGGAAGAGAAGGCGGAATTAGTTGCTTGCCAACTAACCCAATTTACTACAAATGCAATCAAAATAAAATAACAGAAATGAAAATGAAACTAATTATACTAGTGGTGTAAACAATAATGAGGAAAGTTGTGTTTACTTAGATTTCATTACTCCCTGGATATCTTTTACAGGTTGATAGCTTAATACTAGTCGTAGGGCCGTGTACAATATTCCCTAACTCTATAGGATCCTACTTCACTCCTATGTCGAGCCGTTAGAAGCTCCTAACATGGGATCATTAGAATTCTCCTACGCATTAAATACAACCAAAAATCGTAGTACACCTCCGATCATGTTTCTTAAGACGTTCAAGCAAGTTACCAATGGAAGTCTGCCAGTTTTCTTAAGCCTAACATCGAATACAATCATCCGTAACAACTATAAACAAACAATCAACCCATAATCAACATCTAGGTTTCACTATATCTAAGCAAACACAAAGAAAATATAGCCTAGCATGTTAAATTGAAGACAAGCGTAAGATATAATCAAACAACACATAGACATATTGATTGATTTGAAAGAGTACTTATCTCAAATTGAACATGAAAGATTCAAAGGGTTGAAACCCTTGAAAAAGCTGGAAAATTCGACCTAGGGTTTTTCCTCAAAGTTGCACCCTCCAAGTTACACACTAATGAATGAAATTTGGAAAACTATATATAGATTTTACAGGGTGACGGCGTCATGTATTGGATTGTGACACCGTCAACTCGCCGCCATAATAGAAATCGTATTACCTAGATCTGATTTTGACGCCGTCATGTATGAAATTGTTCTGGGCCGTCACTAATACTTGGACCATGACGGCCTTGGGTGACGCCGTCATCTCCAATGCACAAAACTCTCTGGATCATCACGTGTATTTCCCACATCCACCTCTTTTGTTACTCTTGACGCCGTCATGTAGAAGCTCTTGACGCCGTCAGGTACTGTTCCCAACAAGGAAAATTGAGACTTTGCCGTTTTCTTCACTTTTATGCTCCAAAAACGTCCAAAATTCTTCCTTTTTTAGATTTCTCTCCAAAAGTACCTAAAATGGCAAAAGGAACGATTTAGGGTAATATTTGATCAAATAATCACGAATCCGGGCTTAAATGACCCCTTAAAAGTGGTTCACTTTTCGCCTCATCAACGGTGCACTTAAAATACAAAACCGGCGCACTTTTATTTAATATAACTTATTGACTTCCTTTGATCGAGAGGACAAGCGCGGCGCACTTAGTTGGAAAACTGGCGCACTTGCTAGGAATATAATGGACTTCTTATTTCGTTGCTTCGAATGATGAGATAGTTGTTATTTTCAATGTTTCATGCTTCCGAACGTCTGAGTGTGAACCTGCATTCATTTCATGCTATTAAGTACCAAAAATTCACACTAAATGATCATAAACACATAATATAATTCTCGAGAAATATATATAATTAGAGCGTTATCATATGGGAAAGCAATTTTAAGGAGAGTAATATGGCACTCACAAGCCTATCAATCCTGATGGATTAAAGTCTATTACAATAAAACAAAACTACTTAATAGAATTAAAACACAAGCAGGACCTTCAAATTTATCTGAAATCTTCAATGTGGTGTGTCTTGTGTTGCCTTTTCATCTGTATTATTCTCCTTTGGGTTTCTCTTTTTCCTCTTAGGGTTTATGGCACACGAAATTCGGCTGTATCTTGGGGTATTTATAGTTTCTGTCTGAGGGGTCGATGTGGCGCATCTATTAAGTAGATGCGGCGCATTTACTTAACTTCGCATGGGGTCCAAGATTAATATATTTTGGAATATTCGCACACCGTCTTCAGATGCGGCGTATCTTCAATATCAATGCGACGCATGTCGTTCGGTATCTTGGATTGTATTTGGTGAAGTCTAGATAGTGATGCGCCGTTTGTCAAAACTGGAATGCGGCGTATCTGGGCTAGAACAAGTTGATTCTTCTTCGTTGACCAAAGTTTCATATAGGGCACATGAGATAATTTACATGCGGCGCATTCTTCAAAGTTAGGCAATGGTCTTCAAATTCATCTAAGTATAATAATACGGCGTATCTATCTAGAATGATACGGCGTATCTCCTTTAGCTTATTAGACTTTTCCAATCTTGATCATTTAGCTTCATATTTCGTCCAAAATCACTAACTTTCACCAATTGCTTTTTTTACCTGAGAATTACTAAAGTAAATGATTAAGTATCAATTCTCATAAATAATGATATAAAATAAGTCAAACAAATAGGACAAATGATAATAATAATATGTACTTATTTGATGTTGTCAAATATCCCCCCACTTGAACTTTACTTGTCCCCAAGTAAACCTTAGATTAAACATATGAAATTGTATCCTAAAAGATATTAGGATGTATTTTTATAATTAAGCATTTATTCATTTTATCATAATTGCATAATCAAACACTTAACGAACTAGAAATAAAATATATCTCTCAATCTCTCAACTAATCTAATTCGCTCAATTGCTCGGTCATGACGGAAGAATCATAGGCTTGGCAAGTATACACATCTCCCCACTAAAGCTAAGGGGTAACAAGTCTAAAGCGGCAAAAGGGTTGATATGGCTTAGGGTTAAACCTAGCTTTATGCAAACATCTCCTGCATAAACTTAGTAGATCGCTGGCGCGAGTCCTCGACGCTTCAAACAACAGATGGTCACTAGTATGCTTCTTGGATCGCTGGTGCGTTATTTGTATAATGGATGGTCACCAGGTCACACACTAGATTGCTGGCGTGTTATTTGATTAATCTAATACTCGGGTGGTCACTACTTTATTCACACAATTGATATTCTCACTTAGCCATCATTATATTCGGATGCTCAAAAGCTAACAACGAATACAATAATACGGTATAGGGTATGGATAATATTTGGGAAATAAATTGGTGTAAAATAAAAAATAAACAAAATAAATAGATTAAGTCCTATGTGTGGTTAATCACTTTCCCAACCATCCCATGAATAAGACACATATCATTGACTAACTCACGCTTTAGGTAGACATGAATTAGACTCAAAAATATCCTAATCAAAGAATAAACCTTAGTTGGCGTTCCCATAACATCCAACTCCCTTGCAATCCATAAATATAATACAACAATAGTGGCGATATCAACCACTTACACAAAACTTTACATCGTTGGTTTATCAAACTTCCAACTTCTTCTTTCTTTTTTCTTTTCTTCTTTTATCGATTTTTTATATTTTTTTAAACATCAAATAAACTAAATAAACTAAAGGTGTAAAATTAAACCACTTTACTTAGAACAATAAATCTGGATAATTTTTCATAATTTCATAACTTCAGATATAAAGGTAATAGTGAAAGTAATAAACACATGAAAAACAAAAATATTCAATATTTACTTTCACTCGAGTTGCATTGTGCAATTTCCCGACCTAACAAAGATAATAAATTAAGTACACAAGCACAGGAAGCACACTTTTGCCAAAAGCAACTAACCACGGACTTAAATCTACAGGGTAGGCTAAGGTATAAAGGTGTAACGAAACATTTATGACATAGGTGTAAGAAACGAAAGGAATGGCTCTGAGGGTTTTTCTGGGGGTATCTTACTCTAAAAATGAGAGTAACAAACGGGTTTATATGGGATTTAACTAACAAGTGTAGTTAGTTAATAACACATAACATATTAAGGCTATTTGGGCATAATCCTAGAAATTTACCAAGTTAGACAAGTCACTCCAATTATATCAATAATACTCATTATGGTGGTATCGAATAGTATACAAGCCAAGTTTTAAAGTTTACAAGTCACCGGCACACTCATATTTTTGTGGAATTTGGGTAAATATTAGGAAACGGATATGCTCAATTCTCATAATTTTATATAATAGTAGTTATGTGTGCGGTTATGCAACTTAGATTTAACAAAAACATGCTAGAAAATTTTTAAATGTAAGCATATTAAGCACATATTAAAGCATGTTTTTGAAAAATAAGGACAAGTAAGCGTTCTGATTCTCCATCTCCCCACCTAAGTTAAACAACGTCCTCGTTGTTTGATTTTGAAATTAAAAACATGAAATAGAAAGAATTAGAACGGAAAACTCCCCTGAAATTTGCTCGGTATGATCCTCCATTATGCGTTTGTGAGCAACTTTTTATTTTCTATAAGTACAAGGCATTCAGACCTCCATGAATGATGTCTCCACAGAAAGTACAGAAATGTATTTATACCACCACTTAAACACTAGTAGTAAGATAAATGAAAGCTTATGCAAAAATTTATTAGTAGTTAGTAAAAATAAAATCTAAAAATTAAAAATTAAAATATGGAAATTTCTTCAGGCCAGTCGATACGCCGCATCACTAGAAAGGGATGCGCCGTATCAAGCCTGGAATTAACATGAGTCATAAAAAATAGATGCGCCGTGTCGTTAACCAGGGATACGCCGCATTAAAGAAACTGGCAGAAAGTTTATAGTTCAGAAAAGTAAAATGCATTAAAATAAATGATAGATATGACCTGTACAGTTGATACGCCGCATCTATTGAATGAGATGCGCCGCATCTACTGTAGGTCTGACAGACTCGACACAAAAAAAACATTAAAAGATAATCCGGGTTGTCTCCTGGTGAGCACTTTTCTTTATTCTAGAGTCTTCAAGTTAGACTCATGTTCAGCTCCTATTTTGTTCTTGTCACGAACCTTCATCCTTGATGCGAAAGATGTCGTGATACACTTACGTCACATTATCTTCAGTACGAGTTAGCTCATTAAACTCGGTAATCTTTATAGCTGCGTATTCTTCAAGTGGCCCAAATAAGGATTTAATAACCTCAAATTTTTCAGCAGTAAATGTTGGAGGCTTTTGGTAAGGGATCCCAAGAAGTTGACATTTTCGTCTCTTGAATGCTTTAGCTTTTTCATTAACAAAGTTAGACTCTTGATTACAAATTAAATAGTCTTCAAGCCCATTAGTGTATCATCATCGTTTTCATCGTTAGACTCCAAAGGTTCTTCCATTGTATCCACATTTTGATGATCACTTGACTCGTTATCGCGAGTCTCATAATCGTCTTGCAGCTGATCCCATTCTTTCTGAAGCTTCCATTGCAATCTTTGATCTAGCTTCGTGTAGTCATCGAGTTCAGGTGTACCCAGTCCCAGAATGACAACATTTTAGCATCGTATTCATCCTTATCGGATTCAAGTCTTGCTTTTTTCCTTTAGGGCTTCATGTTTTCTTTTGCAATCCACAATTGGATAATACCATTCATATTTTATGAAATAAATTTTATCACCAACTTGTGTTTTTCCAGGTAAATTTCCCCCATTACAAACTCCATCTTCTTTCCAATTACAAGTTGGCCATTCTTCATACCCGTTTTTGAAAAGAATGGGCTCACAGGTATGTTTCATTTCATCAGCATACAATGGTTTATTCAAAACCCGCGGTATTTTATCATTCCATTCATACAACCAAGTGTTCTTAAATACCTCATAAGTTTTAAAACCCGGTAAATCACCAGTCAGAACATCTTCGTCAGTCTTTAAAAGATAATTGAATTCCTTAAATTCCTTGCACAGAGGTGTCTCATACTCAAACAAATTTGTCTCAATTCTAAATAATTTAGCCACCTCTTCATTTAGATGTTCTTCATCGTTCTCCTTTTTCCAATAAGTCCAAAGTTCGTTTTTTAGAGATCTGCTCAACTTATCAGGGTAGCGAAATTTGGACTTTAGCCAGCAAGTAAATTCAGGATCATGCTTGATGTGACCAAACTTACCTAGGAATCGTGTTTGTAATTCATCCTAATTAGTTATGGATCCCAAAGGTTCATCATTCAGCCACTTTCTTGCATTTCCCGAAAGCGAGTTAGGAAAAATCCACAGCATCAGCTGGTCAAAGGTCACATTCTTAATTGCGATCAAGTTCGCGAGCTTGAGAATACTTTCCAAATGTTCATTAGCATCTTCATTCTCAGATCCACTGGAAGCATTATCTCTTAGTTCCTTGAGAAATTGACCCTTAAGCTTGAACTTAGACTGTTCGTCAAACTTCGGCCTAGCAACTCCCGAACCATAGTCCGCTCGGGTCTTGTTCATGTACTCCTCCATGGTTGGGTCCGGCATTGTTTCTGGTACTTCCTCTTCACTTTGTTCTTCCTGTTTAGAAAAATAATCAAGCTCTAACGAACTTGAAAGATCAAAGCTTTTTGTGTTGAAAAGCCTTTTAAGTGAATGAAAAGCTCTTTCAGGGTCTTCGAAAGGTTTGGTTAAGTTCTTAGTTGAACTCCTGGTCATGCACTTCTTGAAATCAACATAAAGGCATCAGTAGAATAGGTTTGATAAAGTAAAATATCAGAAAACGAATAACGAAAAAGGAATACAAAAAGTAGAAGTTGCTGATATCTGCGGACGATGCGTCGTATCCTATAAAAAGGATGCGCCATATCTTAATACGTTAAAATTTAGTCAGACTTTTATTTCAGAAAATCAATACGCCGTATCAAATAAATGAATACACCGTATGTTTAGAATAATCAAAAAGTACTTATACTTATTAAAAATTAAATGCGCCGTATGAGCAAAAGCCAACAAGTCGTATCTTCATTTTCAAAATACATGATTTTTAATTTCAATGCGCCGTATCTTCAGAAGAAGATACACCGCTTCTAGTTAACTTAATAAATTCGAAAACTGTTTAAATTAAATAATTGATATGCCATATCTATAAAACAGATGCACCATATGGCGTTTATGGTTTTGAAAATTTTCTGATTAAAAACAGAATACGCCGTATCTAAGAGATAGATGCGCCGTATTCGAATTATTAAATAATCATGCTGTGTAGAAAACATTAAAACGCAATGCGCCGTATCTCAGATGTGCCGCATCGTTTGTATCAGCAAAATACAACAAACATCAAACAATGCAGAAAAAAATAAGAAATACAAAAAAAATACAAAAATTACAAACAAAAATACAACAAATATGCAGAATAATGATTACTCCCCTTTACCAAAAAAATATGCAGAATAATACAATGAATGCAATTATACACAACAAAGGTAGCAGTTAAAAATCTAAAAATACACAAACTAAATAAGTTAAAAACCTAATTAAACTACTAACAGATAAACGGATATTAAACAATTCACTCCCCGGCTACGGCACCAAAAACTTGATGTGTCGTTGTATAGGTGATTATTTGTTTATCAAATTTTAATATTTAGTTTATGTCAACTTAACCTATAACAACACTAATGGGCAGTGTACCCGATCAATGTAGCCTAGTTGGTAAGTAGGGCGTCGATCACTAAGAGTGGATTTTTAATATACTAATTGTAAAGGTATTCTACTCTACTAAATTAACTTAAACTAAAGCAAATGGGGTTTAGTTTGAGAGATTGACACGATTAGGTTTTATTAAATAAACTAATAAAACTATGGAGCAAGCATACAACGAATGGCGAACACGTACACAGATAGATAACATATATAGATAAGAGGCCTGACTAATGATTAAGTAGTTTGTCACTTGTTTTATTGCTAGTTTTATATGATGAGTATCGTAAACTATTCTCTCTCATTGGTATCTTGACTATAAGCGAGTAAACTCTTAATGATTACTTATGTCTATTCTATTTAACCTTTTTTAAAAGCTTACACTAACTTATAATGCTAGTGAAGAAGACGTGGGAGGGGTATGGTGGCCCAAGCAAGCCACAACTAGACACAGAGGTTATCAAATCAAATATAACAAGAACCAAAAAAATATCAAATAAACTTTAATCGATGAGAAAGCAATTTTAAGGGGAACAATATGGCGGTCACAAGCCCATCAATCTTGATGGATTAAAGTGTACTATTACAATAAAACACAACTACTTAATAGAATTAAAACACAAGCAGGACCTTCTAATCTATCTGAAATCTTCAATGTGGTGTGTCTTGTGTTGCCTTTTCGTCTGTATTATTTTTCTTAGGGTTTCTCTTTTTCGTCTTAGGGTTTATGGCACACGAAATTCGGCTGTATCTTAGGGTATTTATAGTTTCTGTTTGAGGGGTCGATGGGGCGCATCTATTAAATAGATGCAACGCATTTCCTTAACTTCGCGTGGAGTCTAAGATTAATATATTCTGAAATATTCGTACACCGTCTTCAGATGTGGCGTATCTTCAATATCAATGCAGCGCATGTCCTTCAGTATCTTGGATTGTATTTGGTGAAGTCTGGATAGTGATGCGTTGTATGTCAGAACTGGAATGCGGCGTATCTGGGCTAGAACAATTTGGTTATTCTTCATTGACCAAAGTTTCATATGCGGCGCATGAGATAATTTACATGCGGTACATTCTTCAAAGTCAGGCAATGGTCTTCGAATTTATCTAAGTATAGTAATACGACATATCTATCTAGAATGATACGACGTATCTCCTTCAACTCAGTAGACTTTTTCAATCTTGATCATTTAGCTCCATATTTCGTCCAAAATCACTAACTTTCACCAATTGCTTGTTTTTACCTGAGAATTACTAAAGTAAATGATGCATGGAATTGCACCCTCGCAAAAGGTTTTACCTCTCAAGGGATCTTGAGAAGCTTACAATCCCCACCAGGCAGTGTACCTGTTCGTTGTAGTATAGTATAGTGACAAGTACTGGAGGATTGATCGTTCAACTCTAGGAATAGTGTTCACTAGGGTTAAAATTCTACTAAACTAGGTCTAGGGGTGAGGGATGATTCTTTTTGTATCTTTATATTTTAAGGAAAGCAAGTAAAATCTTAGGTTTTGAAGGAGTGGGTGGAATTAGTTGCTAGGCAACTAACCCAATTAACTAAAGATGCAATCAAAATAAAATAAAATAAACTTAAACTAATTTGTGGTGTAAACAATAATGAGAGAAAGTGTTTTACTTAGATTTCATTACTCCCTAGATATCTTTTACCGGTTGATTAGCTTGTTACAATTGCATGGATGACGGGTTATATTCCTTAATACTAGTCGTAGGGCCATGTACGATCTTCCCTAACTCTATAGGCTTTAACCTCAATCCTATGTCGAGCCGACTAAAAGCTCCTAACATGGTATCCCTGGAAGTTACCTATGCATTAAATATAACCAAAAATCGTAGTACACATCCGATCATGTTTCTTAAGACGTTCAGGCAAGTTACCAAATGGAAGTCTGCCAGTTTTCTTAAGCCTAACATCAAATTCATTCATCCACAATAATTATAAGCAAACCATCAACCAATAATTAACATCTAGGTTTCATTACATCTAAGCAAACACAAAGAAAACCTATCCTAGCATGTTAAAGAGAAGACAAGCGTAAGATATAATCAAACAACACATAGACATATTGAATGATTTGATAAAGTACTTATCTTCAATTGAACATGGAAGAAACAAAGGGTTAAAACCCTTAAGATAGCTGGAAAATTCGTCTAGGGTTTTATTCCCTCAAAATTGCACACAATGAATGAAAACTAGAAAACTATATATAGATTTTGTAATCTGACGGCGTCAAGAGTTAAGTCTGACGCCGTCAACTCGCCGCCAAATTGAACTTGCATTGCCTAGATCCACTTCTGACGCCGTCACTCTATATGGGTTCTGGGTCGTCACTCTTTATGATAACTCTTGATGGCCTTGGAATTTTTGTACTTGACGCCGTCAGACCCTCTTCACAAAACATTTTGGCGCGTCACGTGTATTTGATTTATCCACCCTTTTGTCAACTCATGACACCATCACTAACACCTTGTGACGCCGTCAAAGGCAATTTCCAGCATGCTTTTGAGACTTTGTCGTTTTCTGCACTTTTTCGCTCAAAAAACGTCCAAAATGCTTCCTTTTATAAAATTCCTCTCAAAAGTACCTAAAATGACAAAAGGAATGATTTAGGGCAATATTTGATCAAATAATCTCGAATTTGGCCTTAAATGACCCCCCAAAAGCAGTACACTTTTCGCTTCATCAGTAAATGATTAAGTATCAATTTTCATAGATAATGATATAAAACAAGTCAAATAAATAGGACAAATGATGACAATAATATGTACTTATTTGATGTCATTAGCAACTTAGAAAAATCCTTCAAGCACCCAAGAAAAACACCATCTAGGCCATAGATTATCAAGAAATGATACAAGAGGTATTAGTGAACATGAAAGTACTAAGCTTTAACAAATTACACCACAAACAAAGCTCAAATTTGGATTTTCTATGTTATTTATGTCGAACCAAAACACAATAATGAAAACCACCAAGAATCAAACTAGCCTAACCATGGCTCTGATACCATTTGTATGATATTCATAACACATAACACACTATGATCTTGGTGGTTTGTCCGATTTAGAGAGAGAAAGAGATGAGAAATGGGAGACTTCTAAGTTAGAGAGAGGAAGTAATAATATTAACTTTGAAAAGCAATGAAGTTCTAACCCTTCCCTTGTGTGGGAAGGGCTATTTATACAAACATAAAAACACCTCTAGTAGGCTATGGACCGGGTTGACAGTGGGTAAAGACCCGACCCGACTCCTGGTGAAATGATATCTAAACTAATATGTTTAAACCTATGAGCTACTTAATGCTAATCCATACTCGGGGGACCGAGTCTTTCACGTGAATATTTATATTCCTAACAGGTGATGATTGGACTTCGTTTCTCAGCTTTGGGTGATGATTTGACTGAATCTGGGTACTTATATTTGTGGAATTGTGCCTTACGGCTGTTATGTTGAATCTATTAGTGCTTTACGGCTATTAGTACTTATATTTGTGGAATTGTCTTTTCTGTTTAGCCTTTTTTTGTTACGTGTGCTGAAGGATGATGATAAGGTTGTTATTGTGGTGGTGTAAGTGTAGATGGGGATGAGGCGGTGGGTGTGTGGTGGTCGGAGGGTGAGTAGGTGGTGGTGGAATAGGAGGTGTTTAACTGAATCCGAGTAATTTACAAACATAACTATATTACACAAGGGTATTTTAGTCATTTCAGTTTTATTTTAATGATAAATCGGTCAAATTGCTAACTTTTGGACAAAGTTATTATTTTGGTTACCTATAACATACAATAAAAAAGTTTGTTACCTGTTACGGTAAAAAATGGTAAGTTTGTTGATAATTTATGGCTTTAACCCAAACAAATTTGATATTCTTTGCAAACAATAAATTTTGTATACTTATTTTTTTAACCACACGAATACCTGCACAAAACGACGGTGTATAGCGACAAATAATTTATGGGTTATAACGAAAAATAATACAAATTTGAGGATTAAACAATATATAAAATATTAATTTCGTAGTGAATGTTGTTACCATTTTTAATCAAAAGTATTATATGGTTTACATATTACTCAAATTTAAAGACTTTAAGCTTAAGAAAAAGTTATACATGCATTATAAGTAGTATAGATATCTATTTGGAAGTTGATACATACCATTAATATTTTTCTTCCCCAAGTGCTAATGTAAATCTTAGCTATTCACCCATATCCATTTTTTTGGTTTATTGGTTGTAATTTTTTTGTTGGTGGTTTTAGGGCCGTTCGGTATCAAAGTGTTGTTATCATGGAATGGTATCACTTTAAAGAAAGCTTTTTGGTAGGTAGATGTTGCTTCAAAAGTTGATATGAGATAAGTCCATCCTAGAGGAGAGAGGTGGGTTTTGTAAGTCACTCCCTATGAAGTGTTTTCTTTGACAAATTATCCATCACCATACTCCTATAAATTAACCATTCACGTCTTTCTCATCATCCAACATTCTGTTTTGTCGGTGTTAACCTATTTGATCAATATTATACTATCGTGGATTTCATTTTTGCTATCTTCCTTGTTTGCTTCCTTCCTAATTTTGCGTCCCTTCGTTTACCTTTTCTTTGTCATGTCTTATCCATTAGTTTATTGTGTAGAAAACTAGATGGGAGGTTGAATAGTTTTACACTTTTACTGATTAAAACTACATTTTAAAACTTTTAGATCGACTTATGTCAATCTAGTTTGGACGTGTTGGATATTGATAGTTAGATAAATATATAAACTAAGCTATGAGATAGAGATAGAGAGACACAACCACAACACAAGTATTTATAGTGGCTACAAGTTCATCTTCCTTGCCTTACTCCACTCCCCAAGTACCCAACTCGAGAGTTTGTAATCACCACAGCATAAGCTCCTTTATCCGGTGGAGAAGCCTTACAACGCCGCTTACACTCTTTTCCGATACAAAGCTAAATACAAGGTTCTTCCGCAAGGTATAACCAAACCTACATCGCCTACACTTTATCCGGTACAAGGCTAGATACCGAGTTCTCCCATGAGGTAGAACCACACCTACGTCGCCTACACTTTAACCGGTACAAGGCTAGATACCAAGTTCCTTTACAACGGAGGAACTAAACCCAACACCACTAACTAACACAATACATCTTAGACATATGAGAGTCATCAACAACAAGATTCACTTTAGTGGTCTTGATAACGACGAAGCCTAGCAACCCATGTTTTCGAGTTTGCAAGACTTCTAAAGGTCGTGATCTCGCCTTTAAGAGGAATCTAAAGAATCACTAAGAGAAAAGTTACATAGAAGATCTTTAGATCTGAGGTTAGACAGGTTAGAACATAAAGAGAAGATATGTCTAAGAGGGGTGAGTAGAAAGGGAGAAATGGCTCACTATTTATAGGTAAAACAAGTCACTGTTCAGCCGGATCCACCGGATCCTTTCCCAAAGAGATCCGGCCAATGTAATCTAAGGGATCCGGCTATCTGGTAGTACCAATCTGGATTTTGGGTTACAATTTCAGGTTTTGGGTTATGGGTTATGATCCATGGATCATGTGATGTCATGCATGATGTCAAAGACATCTTGGGTTATGGGTTATGGACTTTAGGTCATGGGTCACGGACTTTGGGTCATGGGTCATGGATATTACCCATTTTTGATGTCATGCATGATGTCATGCAATGGGTTATAAGTTTTGGGTCAAGCTCCATGCGTCATGGTTTTGGGCATGAGTTTTGGGTTATGGATAGTCCAACACTTTTATTTTACAAGTTACATTTTAGCTAGTATGTATTTCATAAAATGTAAATAACCAAAGTTACTTATAAGTGTTTTATAAAAATGGTTTTGATTTTATGTGAACTATTTAACTAAACTTATTTAGTGGTTTATTTGTTTAGTGAAATGAGTTAATAAACTATAGGCTGAAAACTTCACATATTTTATTTATGTCGTTAAAATGATTTTACGTTTGTTATTGACAAAACATAAGAAGATCATAAAATATAAATAAACATTTTTATGGTTTATTTGTATTAACAATCCCACCCTTTTTGTTAATGACAAATTATAAAATTATTTTAAGTAAAAATAAAATTTGTAAATTTTTGAATTAAGTTTTTACTCTTTTCTCTCCCCAAAACGAAAAGAGTGTCGAAAGGAAACTAACCCAAATGCAAAAATTTAGAAAGAGATAAGAGAAGAAAAGATAAGAAATGTAAAGACATGCATATTTGTTCCCCCTTGACGAGTGCGCTCCCTTGGTGAGGGCGTCAAGTGATTATAATAGTCTCTAAACTTCTTCATAACTTTATATAATTTCATTTCATATGATAACGAAACCTATTACAGTCTATCGATTTCCCTTGGTTATCTTACTCCCCGTATCCAAAGATGAGTTTGAACACTCATCCCGTAATTTTGGAACACCTACTTTCGGAACACGGCGTTATAACGTCTTAATCTTCTTCATTTCTTGTGGTTTTGAAGAATCACGCCACCAGGAAGATAACCTTAAAGCTCGACAAGAATGTTTACCCTTACATGATTATGAGGAAAAGTTGGAAAACTTGTCGGCCACCATTCCAACACCCACTTCACGTACCTACATACTGATGTCCGATAGTGAGACAAAGCCGTTCAAGGATGAGGCTATGAAGTCTAAAACCAAATAAGAAGATCACTCACCCGACTAAGACCTCTTGGAAAATGAGGAGAGCCACTATTATACCTACTCCTCCTACCCGAAAAGAGTCTATCACCCAAGAGCCCATTCACCACACCATCCCATTGATGGTGACACACATGGCGCATCATGAGAGACATTACACGCTAGTAGAAACAAGCTGTGATGGCCAACCTACAGTTTCGTTGGACCAGAATGAAGTCCGAGAAGCTGAGTATGATACGTGGGAATCGCACCAGGCTTTACCTCTCGAGAGATTTCGAGAAGCTTACAACCCCCACCAGGCAGTGTACCTGATCGTTGTAGTATAGTAGAGTGACAAGTACCAGGGGATTGATCATTCAACTCAGGAATAGTGTCGCTAGGATTAGAAAGCCTAAAAACTAGGTCTAGAGGTGAGGGATGATTCTTTTTGTATTTTTATATTTTTATAAAAGCAATTAAAATCTCAGGTTTTTGGAAGAGTGGGCGGAATTAGTTGCTAATCAACTAACCCAATAACTAAGATGTAATCAAAATAAAATAACAGAAATGAAAATAAAGCTAATTAAACAAGTGGTGTGAACAATAATGGGGAGAATTGTGTTTACTTAGATTTCATTACTCCCTATATATCTTTTACAGGTTGATAGTTTGTTACAATTGCGTGGATGACGGGTTATATTCCTTAATACCATTTGTGGGGTGGCGTACGTACTTCCCCAACTCTATAAGCTCCTACTTCACTCCTATGTCGAGCCTGCAAGAAGCTCCTAACATGGGATCATTAGAATTCGCTCATGCATTAAATACAACCATAATAACCTAGTACGCATTGGTTCTTGTTTCTTAAGACGTTCAAGCATGTTACCCTATGGAAGTCTGCCAGTTTTCTTAAGCCTAACATCGAAATCATTCATCTGTAACAACTATAAACAAACAATCAACCCATAATCAACATCTAGGTTTCACTACATCTAAGCAAACACACAAGAAATCTAGCCTAGCATGTTAAATTCAAGACAAGCGTAAGATATATTCAAACAACACATAGACATATTGAATGAATTGAAAGGATACTTATCTCAATTGAATATGAAAGGTTTCAAAGAGTAAAAACCCTTGAAAGAACAGTAAAATTCGTGCTAGGGTTTCTCCAAAGTTACCCCCTCTAAAGTTATATTTTTTGAATAAAAATTGTAAAACTATATATAGATTTTACAAGGTGACGGCGTCAAGAAGGAATATCTTCGCCGCCCATAATGAGATCAGATTGCCTAGATCCAAGTTTCACGCCGTCATGCGTAATTTAGTTGTAGGCCGTCACCATATCTTGAACCATGACCGCCAAGCTTGACGCCGTCACGATTTCTCTGGATCGTCACCACTTCCACCTCTTGTTTACTCTTGACGCCGTCACATGGAGACACTTGATGCCGTCAGGTACGGTTCCCAGCAAGGAAAATTAAGACTTTGCCGTTTTCTTCACTTTTATGCTCCAAAAACATCCAAAATGCTTCCTTTTCCAGAATTCACTCCAAAAGTACCTAAAATGACAAAAGGAACGATTTAGGGTAATATTTGATCAAATAAATTCAAATCCGGGCTTAATTGACCCCCTAAAAATGGCTCATTTTTCGCCTCATCATATACCCTTACACTTGAGATTTGCTTGTCCTCAAGCAAATGCGCTTTTATTCTAATCAAAATACAAGTTAGCAGTCATTTAATACTAATATAAAAGTAATTACAACAAATAATCGTTCCACTAAAGACCAAAGACAAGCACGGAGGTCATACACTAGCACCTCACAAATACGGTTTAGATACTCACATCTCTCGGGTATAATAAAGTATATATCACAATATGGAAATGGAAAACATCTCTCACTACCTGTCATAGCAAAATAGATTACCATAGGCTTGGGAAAGGATCAAACCTCCACCACATGGCATAAGCACCTAGGATAAACTATCAAAAAGGTCTTTTAAAGGGTTATAACGTTAGGTGTAGGGATATGGAATACACTGTTTTGTTGGATATAGGCAATCTTTATTGGTGGCGAGTTAACAATCTTGATTAATTACATGTACAAAATGGCGTTGCTAAGCCAAGACTAGACTCGACTTAAGCTAATAAATCAAAAATAACGAAAACATAAAATAAACATAGAATGAAACGGGATGGTAATCCGTATGTTTTTCTCTTCTCTCTTTTTCTATTTTTTCTCGATTTTTTTTTTTTATTTATTTATTTATTTTTTTTTTGCATACACTCTTACCCTACCATCCAAAATAATACATCATAGGGAATGAACATTCCCCTTACACTTGAATTTTTACATACTTTACAATAAACTAATCTAATGACTCGAATCAAGATAATCAAAACACTTTGAGTACTTTTAAGATTAACGCACATATGGGGGTAATAATATGATGTTCTTCCCCATTACTCCATAACATAAGTACTTTACCCATGAGTCCCAATCGTCCCAAAACAATATGTACAAGGATATGACTCGACTTAGCAACCATGTAATCAATTAGATAATTAACTAAGGGTTTAAACAAATAACAATAATGTACTAAAGATGAGTGCATACACGGAAGGCTAAGGCGATTTGGGTGTACATTTAAGTGGGTTGTAACAAATTCTTCCTTTAAGTAAGATGCTTAAAGTTAGAAACGAAAAGATAGGCTTGGAGGGGTGTACTAGGGGTTTCGTGTACTAAAAATGAGTACAACGCTAAGGTGTGGGAAAAATTAGTTGACTTTACTAGCCAAGTAATATGACTTAAATGGTCAAGTAATAATGATACGGGTTTAACACAAGGGTGATCCTAATGCCTCTTATCATGTAGTAAATCCTACTACACGAATGTAGTCTCACTAGCGGTCTCGGGATACATCACTAACGCAAGTTCTAGAATCTAAATGCTACCGGTACACTCATAAGCACTAATAGTAAATGCTTTTCCTATCAAATCTAAAGGCGAACCTCACATATTTGGGTGGAAAATTTTTCTGAATAGTACGGTTTTGTGCTAGTCATACAATCTCCTATCCATGAGACGCTTGCTAAGGCTAAAGTTTCACTCCTAAATGTTGTAAAAAAATTTTAAATTTGGTGCTAAAATTACACTAACAAGTATTTCTCATAGTTTTATTACACACCTACCATCAAACAAACAAACTCAAGTGAAAGTGTATCCTATTAGGTATCATCATTTACCCTCCCCTTACACTTAGGATGAACATTGTCCCCAATGTTCAATTAAAGGATGTAAAAGTGAAACAGGTAAAAGAATGAAATCAAATACTCCCCTGATTCGCTCGGTGTGGATAGTGCGGTAACAAGGTTAGATCTTCCTCCAAGAAAATGAACGATCAAAGCTTCCCTTCCAGAAATATAAATCATCTTCTTGTCATACATAACCTGTTAAACCTGAGAAAACAACAAGGCAACCTCGCGTAAAATCGGCGGCAATCTATATATACTAACAAGTCCTAGAAAACAATGTAAAATATAATGCTTGTGGAATGAATGTTTGCAGATTTCCTGGAGTTTATAAAACTAAAGAATTAACAAAAACTTCAAGACTCCGTTAGAAAAACAAAACTAGCAAAATTTCCAGAATTTTACACATGACGCCGTCAGGAGCTAACTCATGACGCCCTCAGAAGTGACCTGCAAAAATCATTACGTTAAGTTTCCGGAAAATTTCTGGAAAAACTTATGTCCTACTTCCTGGAAAATCCTGCAAAACATCATTATGACTTGATACAAGCATTTGACTCTAACAAATACTAATACACATGTCCATTTAATATTGTGGAGAATCATGATCAATTTCGTTTCTTAAAAAAAACATATTTGGGGTTTCCCCTTACACTTATCTTTTGCGAAATACCTTTGTATGAAGTTAAGACGAAGTCAAACGACAAAATAAAGCATTTTCATAGTTTTATTTTGAAACATGATCTACCAACAATAAAAATAAAGCATGCATACGGAAGCAAATAACAATCAAACAAATAAAAATCACACAAAGCATGGGTTGCCTCCCAAGAAGCGCTTTTCTTTATTTACGAGTCTTGTAGCTAGACTCAAGGTCATGGGATATTACGTTATATGGGTGAGTTCCTCATTGAGGACATCTTAGGGATCAAACTTGGGTTTCAACTTCCTATCGGTTTTCTTGGTACGGTATGACCTTTCAAACTTTTCTCCATCCGAATCATATAAAATCATCTTCACATGCCATGATCCGTCACCTTCCTTAGGTGGCTTGTCCCACCTCCATTTACACTGATCCCCCTCTCTTTTCCACTTGTTCATCTCTATGTTAATAGGCATTACGCCTAAGAACTCAATCATTTTTCTAAAGACTAGGGGGTCCTCAAAAGGGTCTAGCTCCTCATCTCTAGCTATGAGTTGTTCCACCGAATGTGTTTTATCGATGAAATCTTTTTCTAGATAGAATGGGCTTTGAGGTCCTATAAAGTTTCTTTCTATCCAAGGTCCATATCTAGATGGTCTCCCATTCATCTCTCCCCAATGTGGTGTCGGTTCGTCCTCACAATCATCGCTATGCTTCTTAACATCATATACCGACCAAGTATCGCCCTCACCTACCGCTATCTTAGACTCTTTACAATCTATCGTGGCGCTAGCGGTTGCTAAAAATCCTCTTCCTACTAACAATGGGCATGTAGTGTCACTAACCATATCTAGGACGTGAAAATCCGCTAAAATAGTTAACTTCCCTACGTGAACAACTACATCCTTGATCATCCCAACCGGGTGGGCAATACTCCCATCCGCTAGACCAATTAGTACCTCCGTCTCCTCTAACTTTCCTAACTTAAGAGTGGTGAAAAGGGATAAGGGAATCAAGTTGAGGCTTGATCCTAAATTGGCTAGTGTGTCAAAAGCTTCGGATTTTCCTATCTTACAAGGCAAAACAAATATACCCGGATCATCAAGCTTTTTAGGCAACTTGTTTTGAACAAAGGCGGTCCTATTTTTACACAATTTAAACTTCTCATATTTTTCTAGGAGGGCACTATAGTAGGGAGCACGAGCTAAGACATCAATGACGGGGCGTTCAAGGTGGAGTTCCTTGAATTCATCGTCAATGTCTTGTGTAGGAGGTATTTCAACTATGCTTTTGACCGGTTTGATATTGGGTGTTTCATTTGATTGGCCTTTTTGAAGAATTTGGTTTTGCTTGAAACACGTGCTCATTGATTTAACCGAGTAATATTGTGGACAAGAAGTGGGTGACGAAACCGATGATATGGAATTAACGTTTAGTTTTGGGTTCTTGACCGTGTCGCTTGGGAGTGCTCCCATTTCTCGGTCATTGAGAACTTTCAACAATGTGTCAATTTTGGTGGTCATCTCGCTTTGCTTTTATTTGAAATCGGCTTCAAACTTAGATATGCGAGCTTCTTGAGATACCATAAACTTGGACATCAACCCTTCAAGATTATTGGTACTACCATAGTTATTAGAAGGATTGTTGTTGAAAGTACGGTTGGAGGGTGGACCGTTTGGTTGGTAACGATTAGGCGGATTGGAAGAATTGTTTTGGCTTTGTTTCCACCTAAGGTTCGGGTGATTTTTCCAAGAAGGGTTGTAGGAATCACCGTAAGGGTTTGGCTCGGGTTTGAAAGTGTACCACTTGTCTCCCGCTTCGTCGGTACGCGAGGATGCGTAGTCCGCAAAAGCCGTTCCGGGGAGTTCCACACAATCACGAGTGTCATGGGGACCACTATACATTTCGCATGAAGAAGTGATTTTGTTCACTTGGCTTGAAGGCTTAGGAGCTTCGTAAGATTTCATGAGAAACTTGACTTGGTCCTCAAGTTCCATGATCCTACGGTCGGGAGTGCTAGAATTGTTCGAAGGCAAAGATATATTGCCTTGACCATTTTGTTCAAATCACGGGGATCATTCCAACTTTCGTTGTCATAGAGAGCAAGATCTTCTATGAGTTCCCATGATTCTTCCGCACTTAGATCACGTAGCTTGCCACTGGCCGATTGGTCAATGGTTCCCCTTGTGGAGAGATCGATATGGTCATAGAAGATTTGGAGTTGGAGCCAAAGATCTATGCCATGATGAGGGACTTTTTGGAGTAAGTCCTTGAAACGAGTCCATGCTTCATATAGAGTTTCACCTTGACGTTGTTGGAACATCAAGATATCATTTCTAAGCTTGGTAGTTCTCCCCGGTGGGAAAAATTGAGCAAGGAAACGAGTGGTGAGATCATCCCATAAGGTGATGGATACCGCGGGTAAATGTTCAAGCCATTGACTAGCTTGATCACGTAGAGAGAATTGGAATAGGCGTAATCGGGTCGACTCTCTAGTTGTAACATCAAGGTCTATAGAATCTACGATTTTAAGAAAAACCTTGAGATGTTGGTTAGGATCTTCAGAACGAAGTCCATGGAATGCACATCCGCTTTGCACCAACCGGATGGTGTCGGATCGCAAGGGAGACACATTGGCTCCTTGGGTGAGCTCAATAGTGTTTCGATAACCTTGGTGGCTAGGATAGGAATACTCTCCTAGGGTTCGAGGCCTAAGAGGTTGGTTTGCTAGTGGTGGGTTTTGTGGGTGGTTTTGTTGTGGTGGGTTGATAGGTTCAAAGATGTTACCACCTTCCATGATGTCGGATAGTAAAGGTTACGAACAAGGACACGAAGAAATAGATAGACTAAAGAAAACCTAAAAATAAAAATAAAATCTTACTAGAAAGGAATCTAGCAAGTAGACCTAATAAGAAGAAATCCTAACCTAGACAATAACTATTCCCCGGGCTGCGGCGCCAAAAACTTGATACTTGGGAATCGCACCAGGCTTTACCTCTCGAGAGATTTCGAGAAGCTTACAATCCCCACCAGGCAGTGTACCTGATTGTTGTAGTTTAGTATAGTGACAAGTACCGGGGGATTGATCGTTCAACTCAGGAATAGTGTCGCTAGGATTAGAAAGCCTAAAAACTAGGTCTAGAGGTGAGGGATGATTCTTTTTGTATTTTTATATTTTTATAAAAGCAATTAAAATCTCAGGTTTTTGGAAGAGTGGGCGGAATTAGTTGCTAATCAACTAACCCAATAACTAAGATGTAATCAAAATAAAATAACAGAAATGAAAATAAAGCTAATTAAACAAGTGGTGTGAACAATAATGGGGAGAATTGTGTTTACTTAGATTTCATTACTCCCTATATATCTTTTACAGGTTGATAGTTTGTTACAATTGCGTGGATGACGGGTTATATTCCTTAATACCATTTGTGGGGTGGCGTACGTACTTCCCCAACTCTTTAAGCTCCTACTTCACTCCTATGTCGAGCCTGCAAGAAGCTCCTAACATGGGATCATTAGAATTCACTCATGAATTAAATACAACCATAATAACCTAGTACGCATTGGTTCATGTTTCTTAAGACGTTCAAGCATGTTACCCTATGGAAGTCTACCAGTTTTCTTAAGCCTAACATCGAAATCATTCATCCGTAACAACTATAAACAAACAATCAACCCATAATCAACATCTATGTTTCACTACATCTAAGCAAACACACAAGAAATCTAGCCTAGCATGTTAAATTCAAGACAAGAGTAAGATATATTCAAACAACACATAGACATATTGAATGAATTGAAAGGATACTTATCTCAATTGAACATGAAAGGTTTCAAAGGGTAAAAACCCTTGAAAGAACAGTAAAATTCGTGCTAGGGTTTCTCCGAAGTTACCCCCTCTAAAGTTATATTTTTTGAATGAAAATTGCAAAACTATATATAGATTTTACAAGGTGACGGCGTCAAGAAGGAATATCTGATGTCGTCAACTCGCCGCCCATAATGAGATCGGATTGCCTAGATTCAAGTTTGATGCCGTCATGTGTACTTTAGTTGTAGGCCGTCACCATATCTTGAACCATGATGGCCAAGCTTGACGCCGTCATGATTTCTCTGGATCGTCACCACTTCCACCTCTTGTTTACTCTTGACGTCGTCACATGGAGACACTTGACGCCGTCACATGGAGACACTTGACGCCGTCAGGTACTGTTCCCAGCAAGGAAAATTAAGACTTTTCCGTTTTCTTCACTTTTATGCTCCAAAAACATCCAAAATGCTTCCTTTTCCAGAATTCACTCCAAAAGTACCTAAAATGACAAAAGGAACGATTTAGGGCAATATTTGATCAAATAAATTCAAATCCGGGCTTAAATGACCCCCTAAAAACGGCTCATTTTTCGCCTCATCAGAGTACATATATTCTGTCTTATCAATTAACATTCGTTATATTTATTGACTTTATCATTTATTGTTTGTTCTTCTTCGTGACCCTTATTGTGTTTCTCATTTATTGTTTGCTCTCACTTATTCTCTTTTAGCATTCGTGATGCTTATTGTCTTTCTCATTTATTGATTGTTCTCATTCTTTCTTATTTGGCATTCGTGATGCTTATTGTCTATCTCATTTATTGTTGAACCTCATTTAGATTCCGTCTTTCAGTATTGGCCTATTTGGCTATTTGTTTGATTTTTTGGTTCCCTCAGTTAATGATTATTTGTGTTGATATTCTATATCTCTTCTTTTTACTACTGTGATGATTTTATGGTTCTTGTGTTTGCGTTAATTTGAGGCATTGGTCTCTCTTTTACACACCCTTTCATTTGCTTCTTTGTTTTTATAAATACCTAATTCTTTTTTCGAGCACTCCTTGCACATACTAGTACGAATGATATTGACATCTAAATCTATTCACTGTTGTTTTGATTCATTGATCCTTTCATTTGCATTGATTGATAGTAGTTTGCTTCTTTGTTCGTACAAATATCTAATCATTCTTTCGAGCACTTTTTGCTCAAACTAGTACGAATGTTCTTGACATCAATTTTTTTATCCACTATTGTTACTCATTGATCCTTTCGTTTGCACTAATCAATAACGGTTTGCTCCCTTGTTCATAAATATATTTAATCTATCTTTTTAAGCAATTTTTGCTCCTAAAACATCATACTCGGCAGAATCTCGTTACTATGATTTATTAGCTCTTTCATTTGTATTGTTATTTACTTATTGTGACTATCATTTCTTCCAAGGCATTGACATCTACTTATTTCGGTTGTTAGTACGCCTCCTTGGTTGTCCCATCTACATTAATCTTTAGTATGCATCAGGGCTTAGGAGCAGCACTCCAAGACAACGGGCTACAGGCCACACAAGATTGTCAGAAGAGTTACGCGGATGTGAGGTGCAAACCTCTAAAATCTCAAGTCAGAGACATGGTTATATTGAAATTCTCTCCTTGGAAAGGATGTGATACGCTTCGGAAAACAAGGAAAGCTAAACCCGAGGTATATTCAACCATTCAAGATTTTGGCAAGAGTTGGTTCAGTAGCTTACTAACTTAAACTTCCACCAAAACTCATCAGTGTACACAACATGTTTCATGTTTCAAACTTGAAAAAATGTCTATCAGAGGAAACCCTCGTCATTCCACTAGAGGAGATTCAGTCTGACGACAAAGTTAAGTTTGTTGCGGAACCAGTGAAGATCATGGACATGGAAGTCAAGGGACTGAAACAGAGTCGAATTCCGATCGTCAAGGCTCGATGGAATTCTCGAAGAGGTCCTAAATTTACTTGGGAACGTGAAGACCAGATCCGACGCAAGTACCCACACCTCTTCACAGACACCACACCATCTGTTAACACAACTGAATCCCGGGACGGGATTCCGTTAAGGGGGATAGACTATTACAATTCGTATTTTCAGGTCATTTACTCAACTATAAACTCAAAACAACATTTAATGTATACCAACAATAGACTAAGTTTAGTACACATCAACGATATGCATAAACACTCTCATAAACTTATTTTATAAATTTTTACATTGATTTTATACATGTCTGGTCAGTTTTAAGGTTTACGGCCATTTTATTAGGAACCTGTGTCAACGAACGTGCCTACGACCTATGTTTTAAATTTAACGTCATTTAAATATCTCGATATGCTCGTGTCACATTAAAAAAATGATTTATTTTGAAAACTTATAACTTTTTATAAGTTTTAACTTTTACGTTACCCGATTAAAATGTTTTACGCATTTTAAGACTTCACATTTTAGTTATATCATCTAAACGACTAGATTATACATTTAAACACTTAGGTGTTTTTTGTTTCATTAAGATGTTTTAGGTCTAAATCTGACTACCGCATCTTATTGGTAAGAGGTGGTTATAAAATTTGAATCTGAATGAAATAATGTTGTTTGTTTTTTTATAATTGTCTGACTGGTTTAAATTTTTTTGTTTTTTTACGTATATATTAACTATAGTAATTCAATGATAAGTAGCTTGTATGTATATCTGAAGATGAATATTTGGAAAAAGTATTCAATATTGAAATTGATAAACGCACGATTGCGGTTTAACTTTGTCAATAAACATGTTATGGTTATTACTTCAATTCCTCGATTTCATAAAAACTAGCACGGTAACTTAATTCAACAAATCCAAATACTCAACCCAATATTATCATAACTTTCTCCAATATTATCACTGACTTTCGGTCTAAGAAAATGATAGATGAAATAGGCCCAAAGGTAATATAATAGTGTTCCATTAACTACTTGACCCAAATACACTTCTACCCTAAAATTACCTTAAACCTAGATATATATATGTCCTTTATACTCCTAATCCCACGCCCACACTCAGCTACCCACACACTTTCAATATTATCACCAGTCACACTCTCACACAACACTTCAATTTTAACTACTTTTAATTTGTTATGCCTTTCTCTACATTACAACCAAAGCACAATCATACAAACTCTCTTATATTCTTTTCTAAACCGAAGATAAAACCATATACATAGTTTTGTACGTGTCTCAACTTCAAGATCTTCATAAAGGTCTTTTTGTATCTCGGGTGAAGGGTTTTGTGGGTTTAAAGGGAATGAAGGTGAGGGTATGGAGCGTTTGAAGGGAGGTGTGAAAGGCGACGGTAAGAGGGAGTAAGACCTATTCTTCACCTCTGATCCAGTAAGAGGTTTTATATCTTACCGTATCTGAACCAAGGAAAAAAACAAACAACATCCATGTCTAACTATGTCTGACTGGTAAGAGTCATAGGGGGTTCAGACTTTTTTTTGGAAAAAACAAACACAACCTTATACACTTTTAATAAACTAATTTTCTTACCCTTTTATTACCTATTAAAAACATTACCAAAACTTACATTAACCTATTTACTAAATTATCCAACCTAGTCATATAAGCTAGTCATCACTAAACAAGATATTTAGCAACCAACTCAATATCATTTTTTTATCTTCTTGCAAATCCAACGCCACAAACAAATCTAGTGATGATTCATAGGTCTACTTGATCCCTTGATATTTTATTAACACTTGCATCTCTTTTTCCTTCGATAAAACACTTCTGCTTATACTTTTCTTTTTATCACAACACAAAAACAACTAACACTCTCTCATTTCCATCACTAAAAAGCAGGAGACACAACCATAACTAGGGTATTTCAAGCTTGGTAAAAGGGTTTTGAAAGGTTATTTGCTTAAGGGTTCGGAAGGCTAAGGTTTATTACTTTCAAAACAAGGGTTCTAAGTGATATTGGGTAGTTTTGTGCACTTAATCATCCATATCATCACCATCTACGGTTAACATCTCATGCACATGTTTTTCATTCATTATAATGCGTATAAACTTTGGTTGGAAAGATTCTAACTATTGTTTAAAAGATTTGATATAAAAAGCTAGATCACAACCTCGTTATTTTGACTAATTTAATACTTTGAAGTTGTTACTTAAAAGAGGCACTCAGATCTATTATACTATATTTTTTTGATAAAGTTAAATCTAAGACATGTATATTTTTGCATGATGGGTTAGCGGTTGGGCTTGTTTTAGTCAAAGTTGTATTTCAATCAGCACACTATTTTATCTTTAGGTCATATTTATTGGGGGTATAAGTTGATGATAAATAAGTGTTTTTGTTAGCATTAAAAACATGTATTGAGAAGTGATGGTCATTCTCATATTAGGAACTTTGTAATGTGTCTTAGTTTGTGTAATAAGAATAGTCAATGGGCCTTGGTCTTGGTAAGCTAATATGTTATTAGTTATGTTTCATAAGCCTTTATTATTCATGTAAACCAAGTCCAAGCCCAAGCCCATCAAAAGCCTATGTATTGAACTATAAAAGGCACCTTACCTCTCATTTGTAAGGTGTGCTTGTGTGTGTATTGTGTGTGTTTTTAATAAAATGTTCTCTTCATACTCTCTTTATCTATCTTAACGCCACACATATATTACCAAGTCACCATCTTTCCTTCTTCTAGTGCTTAGATTTGTGTTAAAGTTGATATATCTAAGGTCCTACAAGTGGTATCAATCGCCTAACAATGATTTAGGAGTGTGTGGTAATCGTATTTTTCAAGTTTTTTCTTAAAAAGTTGCATTTTTTCTTGTAAAAGTGCACTTTTTTCTTTAAAAAGTCTTGATCTTTAAGTGTTTTAGTGTTAAAGTTGTTGTTTTTCTTGAAGCTTTAGTGATTCTAAGTGTTTTGGGAAAGATTTGATCAAAAGAATCAAGTGGAAAAATTGTTTTTGGTTGAAAAAATCGGATTTTTTGGCTGTTTGGGTCATTCTACGCGTAAGATTTTGAGTATAGTACATGTTACAGCTGTCTACAGTACTTTCTACGAGTAAGTTGAGGTCAAAACCCCTTTTCTACGCATAAGCTTGGTTAAAACCCTCTTCTTACGCATAAGCTCACTTTCCTACGCATAAGTTGAAGTCTACGCATAAGATCCTACGCCTAAGTTCAGTTTCTACGCAGAAGTTTGTTCTTACGCATAAGATTACATCTTACGCGTAAGTTTCAGAAATCTACGCAAAAGTTTCTTCAAAGGTCTTCTCTTCGTGCATCGGTGACTCAGTACGTCCCTGACTTGGATAAGTTTGTGGAATACTTCGACACGGGATATCTTTCAAGCTTGGATAAGTTTGAGAGATCATTTTGGTTTGTAAACCTTACGCGTAAAAATTCTTACGCATAAGCTAAACCTTACGCGTAACTAATCTTATGCATAAACACAAAGCCTACGCATACACTACTAATCTTACGCATAAGTATTTTTCTTACGCATAAGTTTACTGTTTACGCATAACTTTTGTTTACGCATAACATTTCCTACGCATAAGATTTTGTTTACGCATAAGTTTACCCTTTACGCTTAAGTTTACTGTTTACGCATAAGATCAGGACTTTACGCGTAAGAATTTGACTTTTTGACAACCAAACTTCAAACGGCCATAACTTTTGAACCGTAACTCCGTTTTTGACGAATCAGCTGTCAAAACGACCGTGAGACAGAGGAGAACGACACGCTAAATCGATTTAGGCGAAGTTTCGAGGCCTAAAAACGCTCCGAGAAGAAGTTATTGAGGTTTTAAGGTTTTAGATCAAATTTTTCACCATAAAAACTTGCATCAACTTACACTAAACACAACTCCTACTTCGTTGGAACGATCCAAGAATCAACTTTATCCATCTACAAATCATCAATGGCAACTCAGCAAGACATTCATGCAGCCGGTGCCGAAAACCGACCTCCCATGCTGTCAAAGGGTGGATACTCACAGTGGGCTAGTCGTATGATGCGCTATCTTAAGAGCAAAACAAATGGAACTCTTCTCATCAAATCCATTATGGATGGACCCTTCAAACCATCACAAGTACTAGACCCTGGTGATCCAAATGGTACCCCCCAGTACAACCATACTACAGAGATCAGAATGAGACTAAATACACTGTGGAAGACAGAAAACAGATTGAAGCTGATGATCAGGCATTTCATTACGTCGTTCTTGGTTTACCTGAAACCATCTATGCTACTGTTGACAGTGAAGTAAGTGCTCATGCAGTCTGGGAAAGAGTCAAGAGGTTAATGTATGGGACAGACATCGGGAAACAGGAAATGGAAACACAATTGCTTAAGGAACTTCACAAGTTTACTTCAATTCCTGGTGAATCCATAGAGACGTACTACCACAGATTCTGTAAGATCATGAATGATTTATCGAGACACAACCTCAGTCAGACAAATATAGCTAACAACACCATTTTTCTGAATAAGTTACAACCAGAATGGGGAAGATATGTCACTATTGTTTATCAGACAAAGAATTTGCATGAAGTGACTTATGATCAGGTGTATGATTTCTTGAAGCAAAATCAGGATGAAGCTAATGAAGTAAGAGGTGAATTACTAGCTAAAAAGCATGATCCTCTAGCATTAATGGCTGAAACACCAACACCTATACCAGTGAACACACAACAACAACCATCATCATCTTCCACTCACAACTACATGCAACCATCCTACATTCAACAACCAACACCAGTCTACCAACAACAATTCTACCCACAGCAACAACATGTTATTCCACAACAGCAATACCCACATTTCCAAGAACCAGAATTCACTGACAATGATGAAGCTACTGCAGCCTTGACACAAGCGTTTGCTTTTCTGACAAAAGCATTCCAAGGACGTTATTCTACACCAACAAACAACAACCAAAGGATTTCATCGAATACTTGCAACAGGCAGATCGCTCAGCCAAGTTTCAATATGGGCAATGGAGGCCAAATGGTTGGAGTTTATGGGAATCAGCAAGGATATGCTACTGGAATTAACATGGGTAATCAGAATATGCAGAATGCAGGTCAGTATGCAGGGAATCAGTATGGTCAGTATGCAGGGAATCAGATCGGTCAGCATGTTGGAAATCAGAGGGGTCAGAATGTTGGTAATCAGGCAATGGGTAATCAGAATAGGAATGTGGCAGCTCCAGTTGTTGGGAATTATGGAAATGTGAATCAGGGTAATCCGGTAAAGTGTTTCAACTGACAAGATGTAGGTCATATGGCAAGGAACTGTCCTACTAAGCCGAACAAGAAAGACACAGCGTACTTGCAGAAAGCATTACTGTTGGCACAAAAGAATGAGGCAGGGTTTCAGTTGAACGCAAAGGAGAATGATTTTATGGCTCTTATGGATGACATGGAAGATAGAGAGGATATCGATGCGAACTGCATATTCATGGCAAATCTTCAGGAAGCTAAGTATGACACGGATTCTGACACACTTCCTGTTTATGACACCAATGCACCATCTGAGGTACCAAATTTCAACACATGTCACAATAATGATATATTTGATATGTCTCCTCATGAGGAACAGCATTCTGAGAAGCTAGCACCCACTTATGCTACATACCTGGACACGCCAAGTAGTAGCAATACTCCTTCAGCAACTCCAGATGTGAATCATAATGGAGGCTTCGTTTCACAGCATGCTGAGAATGATGAGGAAACACGTGCTTTATTTGAATCATTATTAAATAATTGTGGTATTGAAATCGAGAAAGTGAAAAAGGTCAATCGCGATGTTAAGGCCGCGAATGAGAAATTGACCACTGAGCTTGAGAGATACAAGAAAAATGCAAAAAGTTTTCAAATTCACAAAGAACGCGAGTCAGAATTTGAAATTGGTTATAAGAAATTACTTGTTAAAGATAGGGAATGGAAAAACAAGTTTGCTAATCTTGAAATAAATTCAACAAAAACCATTAACTCTTTAAAACAAGAAATTTCTGAATTAACAAACCAA